>OU744804.1:7500-1257500 GCA_916614155.1 Mesoligia furuncula
CCTCCGCCGACGATTGCTCCTCAGGGCGGACCCCTCACACCCCCCCCGTGGGGAGGGGGACGGGCCCGGGAGTGACCGACGAAGAAGGTGGTGATGGGTGCAATGCGGGAGATGGCGCCCCCGCGCCTGTCGCCCGCCCATCGCCACCATGAGGAGGGAGATTATTGCGCCTTCTCCGACCCCTTCTTCGTCTGCGGAGCGGCGCAGCGAGAGGGTCATCCTCCCGCGCGCGCTCCGCCTCCTCCTTTTGCGAGATTACGTCCTCGCAAAAGGAGGCAACCGCTGACCAGGACCCCTCGCTCTCCAGCATGGCGTCGACCACGCAGGGAAGCGAGAGGTCCTGTCCGACCACCGCGGTCAGGCCGCGGCGCAGCTCGGACCAAGCCGGGCACACTGCGAGAGTATGCTGTGCCGTGTCCTCCGCCGCGCCGCAGTCGTGGCACGCCGGGGTCTCCTCCCTACCGATCCGGTGCAGGTACGATCCGAAACAGCCATGCCCGGACAACACCTGCACCAGACGGAACGAGAGGAAACCGTGGGACCGCTCGAGCCAGCTCCGCAGGACCGGACCGAGCGCGTCCAACGTCCGGCGGCCAAAGGCGGCGGTGGCGAGGTCCTCCGTCCAGTGGAGGACGATTGCGTCCCTCGCCTCCCGCCGCACGGCCTCCCGCTCTTCGGCGACGGGGCGCTCCCCGAGCGCCCTCCGGTGCGCAGTCCACTCGTACACTCTGGCGAGCACCCAGGCCTCCAACTCCCAAGGAGGGGTGCCGGCCAGAGCGCACGCCGCCGAGAAGCCCACCGAGCGGTAGGCCCTCGCCACCCGCAGTGAACCTAACCTAACCTAACCTAACCTAACCTAACCTAACCTAACCTAACCTAACCTAACCTAACCTAACCTAACCTAACCTAACCTAACCTAACCTAACCTAACCTTTTTTTTTTTTTTTTTTTTTTTTTTTTTTGCGCTGGGAAAAAAAATGCATTACGCATACCCTCCCATCGGGGGATGGGGGGCTATGTGGGACTCCCCGGTATGACCCGGTATACCCACTAAAATAACCCAGCGGCACTCCCGCTTCGTCCGAGTGGCGGGGGACTGGGAAACCGGCACAGCCTTATCGTCCAGTCCTCCGCCGACGATTGCTCCTCAGAACGGACCCCTCACACCCCCCCCGTGGGGAGGGGGACGGGCCCGGGAGTGACCGACGAAGAAGAAGGTGGTGATGGGTGCAATGCGGGAGAAGGCGCCCCCGCGCCTGTCGCCCGCCCATCGCCACCATGAGGAGGGAGAGGATTGCGCCTTCTCCGACCCCTTCTTCGTCTGCGGAGCGGCGCAGCGAGAGGGTCATCCTCCCGCGCGCGCTCCGCCTCCTCCTTTTGCGAGATTACGTCCTCGCAAAAGGAGGCAACCGCTGACCAGGCCCCCTCGCTCTCCAGCATGGCGTTGACAACGCAGGGAAGCGAGAGGTCCTGTCCGACCACCGCGGTCAGACCGCGGCGCAGCTCGGACCAAGCCGGGCACACTTCGAGCGTGTGCTGCGCCGTGTCCTCCGCCGCGCCGCAGCCGTGGCACGCCGGGGTCTCCTCCCTCCCGATCCGGTGCAGGTACGTTCCGAAACAGCCATGGCCGGATAGCACCTGCACCAGACGGAACGAGAGGAAACCGTGGGACCGCTCGAGCCAGCTCCGCAGGACCGGACCGAGCGCGTCCAACGTCCGGCGGCCAAAGGCGGCGGTGGCGAGGTCTTCCGTCCAGTGGACGACGATTGCGTCCCTCGCCTCCCGCCGCACGGCCTCCCGCTCTTCGGCGACGGGGCGCTCCCCGAGCGCCCTCCGGTGCGCGGTCCACTCGTAGACTCTGGCGAGCACCCAAGCCTCCAACTCCCAAGGAGGGGTGCCGGCCAGAGCGCACGCCGCCGAGAAGCCCACCGAGCGGTAGGCCCTCGCCACCCGCAGTGCAATGGCCCTTTGGGGCTTGCGCAAGGCGGTCGCGTTCTCCCTCCTGTGGAGGGAGTCCGCCCAGATGGGGGCCCCGTATAGGGCAACCTAACCTAACCTAACCTTTTTTTTTTTTTTTTTTTTTTTTTAACGTGGAGAAATGCTCATGCATTCTGCACTACCACGGGGGGATAGTGCAGTTATGTGGGACTCTAACCCACTCAAACTCCACGGTGTCCTCCTCTGCCGCTTACGGCGGGAACACGGGCACGCGTTAGCACTCATCCGTGAACCCGCCGCGGCTGTCCGTTACCGGACCCTCCTCTGGGGAGTACTCCCCATCACCGGCGCACCAGAACACATAGCACGCCGTGACCACCCCAGGGACCAAACCAGCACATGGGCGCCAGACGACCCCGTGTCTGGGCACCCTTGGTCCCCCTGCGACGGATCAGGACATTGGCCCCGCCGCCTGCCAATTTTCGGCCGCAGAGGATAGGGAGAGCGGCCAACGTCATACCGACACTCCTCCTCCCCTGCGGCCCCACCGCGTCCGCCATCGAACGGTGGCGACCCCGTCAAGGCCGCGGAAGGTAGGGAGAGCGGCGCACCGCAATACCGGCACTCCTCTCCCGCCGCGGCCCTCAACCCTCAGCCGCGATGCCTCCGTTACAACGACATCGCGGCCCGCCTCAGTTGCGATGTCGCCGAAGCGGCACCGCAACCTACTTGTTGGCCGCTACGTCGTCGGCTTACAGGCAAAAGCCCTGACGAGCGGCCCCTCCTCGGGTTCCTCTTCGCTTCACCGTGGGTGTCCAAGCCACGGCTACTGAGCCCCCCCGCCTCGACAATGCGGGAACCCACCGGGGGGGAACCTAACCTAACCTTTTTTTTTTTTTTTTTTTTTGTTCCGGGGTGGAAAATCCTCATGGATGTCCGCCGCCCTGGGGCGGGCGACGGGGTCTGTCCGACTCTTACTGACTAAAAACCACCCCGGTGTTCCATCTCACACCTACGCCAGGGGTCGCGGGAACGTTCGATCCTTCCGCAACCCCCGGCTGGTGCCGGCCCGCCACTGCGGGCCTCGTCGGGTCAGGGGGGGGAGTGAGGTGTTTGACTCCCCCCGTGACGTCTAAGAGGGGCGCGCGTGGAACACTACGCGCCGCCACCTCGGGTCCTGATGTGTGGGGGGCGGCGGACGTCCCCGAGTCCGTCGCCCCTGGACCCATTTAGGGGGGCTGGAAGAGGGCGTTGTCCGCCCTCCGCCGACGCCCGGTGCGCCTGCTGCGGGCAGGGTGAGTGGACGAGATCTCCCTCTCCCTTTCCGCAGCCTCCTTCTGCGACATGACTGTTTCGCAAAAGGAAACCACCGCGTCCCAGGACTCTTCGCTGCCGACCATCGACTCGACCACGGCCGGCAGCGACAGGTCACTGCCTACTTCTGTGATGAGGGCACGGCGCGGCTCCTCCCAAGCGGCACATTCTGCCAGCGTATGCCACGCCGTGTCCTCCCGGCAGTCGACGCAGTGGTGACACCGGGCGTCCGGCTCCCTGTTTATGCGACACAGGTACTTCCCGAAGCAACCATGCCCCGAAAGTACCTGCGTCACCCGAAACGACAGGGAGCCGTGCCTCCTCCCGAGCCAGGGCTCGAGTACTGGCCGGACCGCCTCGATAGTGCTGAGGCCGGCGGTAGGGCGTGAGAGCCTGTCCCGCCATTCCGCCACCAGGACCTCGCGAAGCTGAGACCGACGCAGCTCCATATGGCGCTGCATCAGCCCCTCGTCTCGCGCCCGCGCTTCCTCGCGCCACCGGTACAGTGACGCGAGCACTTTCGCCTCCAGGTCCCAGGGCGGGGATCCAGCCAGTACGCAAGCCGCCTCGTAGGAGATCGTGCGATATCCGCGGACGACTCTGACGGCCATCGCTCTCTGCGGCTTTCGCAGTACTGCGATGCTACCGGCCGTCAGGTCAGTCGCCCAGATCGGGGCCCCATACAGGGCCATCGATCGCACGATCCCCACGTAGAGCCGCCTACAGGCGGCGCTCGGGCCCCCCAGATTGGGAAGCAGCGTTGACAGCGCCCCAGCCGCGCCCAACAATTTGGGCGCCAGCCGCCGGAAGTGGGGGCCGAAATCCCACCGGCTGTCGAGCACCAATCCCAGGTACTTCATGGTAGACTCGACAGCGATCCGAGCCCCCCCGACCACTATATGCAAGCCGGGCGGCGGCGCCCGCCGGGGGCCATGAAACACCATGGCCTCCGACTTGTTGAGGGCTACCTCCAGGCCCAGGCGACGTATGCGGCTCACCACCTGTGACACCGCAGCCGTCGCCAGCAACGCTGCCTCCCTGTGCGAGCTCCCCCGGGCAGTGACCAGCGTGTCGTCGGCATAACACGTCAGTTCCACGCCCGGCTGGAGCTCACCCCTCAGCACCCAGTCGTACCCGATGTTCCACAGGGGCGGGCCAACGACCGAGCCCTGTGGAACACCGCACGACATGCGGTGCTGGATTTCGCCATCGCGTCCCATGTAGGTGACACTCCTCTCCGACAGATAAGCCCCAATGATGCGGCGGAGGTAGAGAGGCACCCGATGATACCGCAGTGCCTCCCGAATAGTACTCCAGGGCATGGTGTTGAAGGCGTTGGAGATGTCCAAGGACACCGCCAACAACACCTCGCCCCGGGCCACCGCTTCCTCCGCCAGGACCCTCACCCGCGACACAGCGTGAATGGTGGAGCGCCCCTGCCGAAAACCGAACTGGTTATCGTCCAGGTCCGGCCCCTCTCCGCACAAGTGGCCGACGAGGCGGGCTGCGATTATCCGCTCAAACAGCTTACCCACCTCGTCTAGCAACACTATGGGCCGGTACGCGGACGGCGAGTCCGCAGGGCGCCCCGCCTTCCTGAGCAGGACCAGACGACCAGATTTCCACAAAGTGGGAAACTGGCCCTGCTCAAGGCACGCTGTGTAGAGTCCTCTTAGTTGGGGCTCAAGCTCCTTCAGAGCGAGGGCTAATACGCAGCCGTGGATCCCGTCGGGCCCCGGAGCCACGTTCTTGGCCCGGAGCCGCATCACGGCTGCCCCCATCTCTGCCTCAACCTAACCTAACCTAACCTAACCTTTTTTTTTTTTTTTTTTTGTTCCGGGGTGGAAAATCCTCATGGATGTCCGCCGCCCTGGGGCGGGCGACGGGGTCTGTCAGACTCTTACTGACTAAAAACCACCCCGGTGTTCCATCTCACACCTAAGCCAGGGGTCGCGGGAACGTTCGATCCTTCCGCAACCCCCGGCTGGTGCCGGCCCGCCACTGCGGGCCTCGTCGGGTCAGGGGGGGGAGTGAGGTGTTTGACTCCCCCCGTGACGTCTAAGAGGGGCGCGCGTGGAACACTACGCGCCGCCACCTCGGGTCCTGATGTGTGGGGGGCGGCGGACGTCCCCGAGTCCGTCGCCCCTGGACCCATTTAGGGGGGCTGGAAGAGGGCGTTGTCCGCCCTCCGCCGACGCCCGGTGCGCCTGCTGCGGGCAGGGTGAGTGGACGAGATCTCCCTCTCCCTTTCCGCAGCCTCCTTCTGCGACATGACTGTTTCGCAAAAGGAAACCACCGCGTCCCAGGACTCTTCGCTGCCGACCATCGACTCGACCACGGCCGGCAGCGACAGGTCACTGCCTACTTCTGCGATGAGGGCACGGCGCGGCTCCTCCCAAGCGGCACACTCTGCCAGCGTATGCCACGCCGTGTCCTCCCGGCAGTCGACGCAGTGGTGACACCGGGCGTCCGGCTCCCTGTTTATGCGACACAGGTACTTCCCGAAGCAACCATGCCCCGAAAGTACCTGCGTCACCCGAAACGACAGGGAGCCGTGCCTCCTCCCGAGCCAGGGCTCGAGTACTGGCCGGACCGCCTCGATGGTGCTGAGGCCGGCGGTAGGGCGTGAGAGCCTGTCCCGCCATTCCGCCACCAGGACCTCGCGAAGCTGAGACCGACGCAGCTCCATATGGCGCTGCATCAGCCCCTCGCCTCGCGCCCGCGCTTCCTCGCGCCACCGGTACAGTGACGCGAGCACTTTCGCCTCCAGGTCCCAGGGCGGGGATCCAGCCAGTACGCAAGCCGCCTCGTAGGAGATCGTGCGATATCCGCGGACGACTCTGACGGCCATCGCTCTCTGCGGCTTTCGCAGTACTGCGATGCTACCGGCCGTCAGGTCAGTCGCCCAGATCGGGGCCCCATACAGGGCCATCGATCGCACGATCCCCACGTAGAGCCGCCTACAGGCGGCGCTCGGGCCCCCCAGATTGGGAAGCAGCGTTGACAGCGCCCCAGCCGCGCCCAACAATTTGGGCGCCAGCCGCCGGAAGTGGGGGCCGAAATCCCACCGGCTGTCGAGCACCAATCCCAGGTACTTCATGGTAGACTCGACAGCGATCCGAGCCCCCCCGACCACTATATGCAAGCCGGGCGGCGGCGCCCGCCGGGGGCCATGAAACACCATGGCCTCCGACTTGTTGAGAGCTACCTCCAGGCCCAGGCGACGTATGCGGCTCACCACCTGTGACACCGCAGCCGTCGCCAGCAACGCTGCCTCCCTGTGCGAGCTCCCCCGGGCAGTGACCAGCGTGTCGTCGGCATAACACGTCAGTTCCACGCCCGGCTGGAGCTCACCCCTCAGCACCCAGTCGTACCCGATGTTCCACAGGGGCGGGCCAACGACCGAGCCCTGTGGAACACCGCACGACATGCGGTGCTGGATTTCGCCATCGCGTCCCATGTAGGTGACACTCCTCTCCGACAGATAAGCCCCAATGATGCGGCGGAGGTAGAGAGGCACCCGATGATACCGCAGTGCCTCCCGAATAGTACTCCAGGGCATGGTGTTGAAGGCGTTGGAGATGTCCAAGGACACCGCCAACAACACCTCGCCCCGGGCCACCGCTTCCTCCGCCAGGACTCTCACCCGCGACACAGCGTGAATGGTGGAGCGCCCCTGCCGAAAACCGAACTGGTTACCGTCCAGGTCCGGCCCCTCTCCGCACAAGTGGCCGACGAGGCGGGCTGCGATTATCCGCTCAAACAGCTTACCCACCTCGTCTAGCAGCACTATGGGCCGGTACGCGGACGGCGAGTCCGCGGGGCGCCCCGCCTTCCTGAGCAGGACCAGACGACCAGATTTCCACAAAGTGGGAAACTGGCCCTGCTCAAGACACGCTGTGTAGAGTCCTCTCAGTTGGGGCTCAAGCTCCTTCAGAGCGAGGGCTAACACGCAGCCGTGGATCCCGTCGGGCCCCGGAGCCACGTTCTTGGCCCGGAGCCGCATCACGGCTGCCCCCATCTCTGCCTCTGTCACCTCTGGGACGCTGATGGCGTTCTCTTCAGTGGACTCTGCGGCTGTGGGCAAAGCCATCGGCGGCGGTGTGTGCTCCGCTCTAGCCGGGAAGAGGGCTGCGACCACCTCCTCCAGCAGCTCGGGTTGGAGACTCTCCGTAAGTGGGGGCGCCGCGGCTCGAAGTTTCCCTCGAACCGCGCGATAGGGGCGTCCCCACGGATCCCCGTCTAGAGTCTCCAACATCTCCTCCCTGGCTCGCGTCCTCGCCTCGCCGATGGCCAGCCACAGAGTCCTCTTCGCCGCGCGGTACACCTCATACAGCGCGGCTTCTTCGTCAGGGACCCGACGACGTCTCCTCCGGTATCGGGTGTACTGGCGCCTGACCGCCACGCACGCGACGCGCAGCTGCGCGATCTCGGCGGTCCACCAGTACACCTGGCGCCTTGCCGACTGTGTGTGGACCCGGGGCATGGACGCGTCGCTGATTTGCGTCATCGCCCCGCGGAACCACAGCGCCTCCTGCTCGACGTCGACGGGTCCATCCGTTGCCGACTCCCGGAACCAGGCCTGGACAACAGCGGCCTCCTCGAGAAGCTCCCTGTCGATGCGCTTACGCGCCCAGCGCGGACCGTCCGTACGCGGGGCCGGTAAACCGCGGCCGCCGGCGGTCTGGGCGGAGACGTCGAAACGGATGTATCGGTGATCCGACAACGTCTCCACCTCCGCGGCGACACGCCAGTCGCGGACACGGCTCGCGACAGCGGGGCTAGCGAACGAGACGTCCACTATAGATCCGCCCCGCTGCCGCACGCACGTGTGCACCGATCCCCGATTTAGGACGGTCAAGCCGGTCGTGACCGCCCACTCCTCCAGCACCTCGCCCCTAGCATCGGTCACTGGAGATCCCCACGCCTCAGACTTGGCGTTGAGATCCCCCAGCAACAGCACAGGGCGAGGGTGGAGTCGGCCCACGACGGCACCCAACTCGACAAGGAACCTCTCGAAGTCGGCGAGGCTCTTGTTGGGCGAAAAGTACGCCCCAACCGTGCCAATGCCGTCCACGAGGGCGGCCACCCAGCCGTGACCTCGGGACGGGTTGGCAAGAGCCCCGCCAATGATGGCTACCAAACCGTCCAGGTCTCCCACCCAGTTATCCCTGGGGGGGACAAAGTACGGTTCGGCAACCACCGCCACGTGAATCGACCACTCCGCCATGCTCTGGAGCAATAGATCCTGAGCTCTAGCAGAGTGGTTGATGTTGCCCTGGAGGAAATGGTACAGCGCCATTTATGCGCAAACCATTCCCTCCGCACCATTCCTAGGCCGGGAGTCGGCCGAAGAGGAGCCAGGCTGAGGGGGGGGTAAAGAGCCCCCGGCAGCCTTGGCACCCCTTCTCTTCCCTTTCTTGGCTGGCACGCCACAGGCCTTTCCGCCCGCTCTGTGCCCAGCGGGCCTCCCTGCAGCTGTACAGAGGCTGCAGTTTGGCGCCGCGGAGCACTGGGCCGCCTTGTGACCGACCTGGCCGCAGCGATAGCACTGCTCGCTGCGGTCTACGGAGGTGCACCGTGCCCTGACATGCCCAACGTCGAGGCAACGGTAGCACCGCAAGGCCCGGGGTTGCAGCAGCTTCACCCTCGCTGCAACCCACCCCACCAACAGACGCCCAGCGTCGGCGACTTTGTTCGCCGCCGTCACCGGGCACCGCACCCAGATCGCGCCGAGCCCGGAAGCGTCGACGCGAACCTCGCCCGTCCGCACGTCCGCGGGCGGACATCCACCGGCTCTGGCGATGGCCGCCACGACCTCGGCCGGAGTCGTCGAGTCGTCCAGACCGTCGACGCGCAGTTCAGCGGTCTTCATCGGCCTGGACACCCGAACGTCCTCCGGGTTGAGGACCTCCCTCAGCTTGGCGGCCAGGACGTCCGCCTTTTCACCGCTAGAGGCACCCGACACCTCTAGCAGTCGCGCCCCCGTAATCGCCGGCCTCAGTCTGAGGCCGGACGGTATGCCAAGGTCGGGGAACGCGACTTTAGCTTTTGCCTCCATAAGGACCGCCTTATAGGATATGCCCCTTTCGATGGCTCCGGGCTGCAGCGTAATAACTACAGCCGCGGAGCGTGGGGCTCTGACCCTAGGCGGCCCCTGAGCCTTCTTGGATGCCGGCGCTGGTGCTCCAGCGGGTACCGGTGGCGGCGCCGCCGTCTTCTTCTTACGGCGGCCCCTCTTGACGACCGTCGTCCAGGTCTCCGTGGTGGACCCGGGTGCGGTCGCCGAGGGTGCGGTCGCCGGGGGTGCGGTCGCCTGTGGTGCGGTCGGCAGGGGCGCGGACGTCCGGGAAGTGGACGCGGACTTTTTGGCCCCCTTCCCGGCCAGACTCGACCCAGACACCGCGGCTTTTGGCCCCGGTTTTGCTGGCCCCTCCTCTCTCCGTCTGTCCGCAGCGAGCGGTGGGCGAAGGTTTTCAGCCGGGAGGAGTCTAGCCTCTATGGCCTCCAACCGGGCACCCACCATACTCCCGCACTGCATCATGCATATGCGCGCGATCCTTTCTACCTCCGCATCCGCAAGTGCAGGAGCCGACGACGGAGCCGAAAATGGGGCCAATGCCGGAGCCGCGCTGGGAGAGATGCCAGCGGCCAGGGAAGTTGCCTTCTGGGCGGCAAACTGTCGTTTGAGGTCCTCCAGCTCGGATCGGAGACGGCTGTTCTCCTCCCATAACTTCGCCGTCTCCTCCGTGCTCGTACGATTAAGGAGGACCCCAACCGCCTCCTTAATGTCGTCAGCCGCCTCCTTTAGGGCGCGCGTGAACGTGCCCTTCAGGCTGCCGGATTTAGTGGCAACCTTCAGGACGACATCCACGCCGTCCATAACTTGGCGGCTGAGTGCCACCGCCGATACGCTCCCCCCGGCAGCCATCCGAGCGGATCGTCGCTCTCGGGCCTGTCGGGCCAACTCACTGACTTCGTCAGCCGCGACAGCCTTCCTTTGCGCCCGCTTGGCAGCGTTCACCTCCGCCCTGTTGGACCCCAGCAAGGATAACGAGGAGTCCTCGCACAGGTCCACTACTGTCGAGGGCCCGGGGTCACTCTCCACGCCCTCTGTCGGACGCTCTACGGGAGCTGGTGTTGCGGGCCGAGAAATCGGCACGAAGCGACCCGCTCGGTCACGGCCCGGCAGCCGAGCGGGAGCTCCGCTCGCCATCGCACGCCCCCTACCTCTGTGTGCCGTTGGCACCTTGGGGGCCGACAGGTTCTCCTCACTGGAGGAGAGGCCCATCGACCCCGAGTCCCTGCTTCGCGGGCGTTTAAACCCGCGCGTGCCCTGATCGGGCAGGTGGTCCTCACGAGAATCTGAGCCTCCTCGGCTCTTGTTGCCGTCAATGACGGCAAGTGGCGTTTTTTGTGCGTCGCACAGTCGCTCCAGGCTAACCCGGAGCTCCTTTTCTTGCGGCGCAGGTTGACGCAGGTCGGCGGTTGTGTGCCGGCCCACGGGACTAGTGGTGCCCCCCCCAGATACGAAGGGGCTGCCTTCCGAAGAAGGGCGGGATTGTCCCTCCTTGGGTAGGAGGGTACCCGCCTGGGGAATAGTTTTTCCAGTAGCCGTTTCCATGATTCCTTTTTAAGGGTGAGGTCCCTTTTCGTCGCGCTAACGACCGGATCCCCTCCGGCCATTCATCCCCTCGGCACGCTAGACCTTGGGATTGGGGTAATTTTTTAGAGAGGTTGTCTTCCTCGCGGCCCGAGCCTCAGTGGCCCGGACCCCCGGTCCTGAACTCAAGATTACGGGGTGGCCGACGATTGGGCAGAACCAACCGCCGCCCCGGCGTCCCCACGCTGCCGCCGGATGCCGGACAGACGCAGCGCGGACATTGGACACCTTCCACCACCCACCTTCCCGTGGGTACAGCGGCGCGAACCGCTCCTTCCCAGCCTACGCCCACTCACGACCCTCTGTAAGCAGAGGTGGAGTGGACGTATGACCGTCCGTCTGTAGCCCGGTTCCCTTCACCGACCATCAAGGATGATCGGTGATTGGAACCATGACCTTTCCCCGTGTGTTGAAAATTAGCCGCCAGCCCCAAGAGTCCACCAGAACCAGTGGGCAATTGGTGCTGACGTTGCCCAGGGTGCGCCGCGAGGAGGCTATCAACATGCACCCCAACCTAACCTTTTTTTTTTTTTTTTTTTTTTTTTTTTAACGTGGAGAAATGCTCATGCATTCTGCACTACCACGGGGAGATAGTGCAGTTATGTGGGACTCTAACCCACTAAAACTCCACGGTGTCCTCCTCTGCCGCTTACGGCGGGAACACGGGCACGCGTTAGCACTCATCCGTGAACCCGCCGCGGCTGTCCGTTACCGGACCCTCCTCTGGGGAGTATTCCCCATCACCGGCGCACCAGAACACATAGCACGCCGTGACCACCCCAGGGACCAAACCAGCACATGGGCGCCAGACGACCCCGTGTCTGGGCACCCTTGGTCCCCCTGCGACGGGTCAGGACATTGGCCCCGCCGCCTGCCAATTTTCGGCCGCAGAGGATAGGGAGAGCGGCCAACGTCATACCGACACTCCTCCTCCCCTGCGGCCCCACCGCGTCCGCCATCGAACGGTGGCGACCCCGTCAAGGCCGCGGAAGGTAGGGAGAGCGGCGCACCGCAATACCGGCACTCCTCTCCCGCCGCGGCCTTCAACCCTCAGCCGCGATGCCTCCGTTACAACGACATCGCGGCCCGCCTCAGTTGCGATGTCGCCGAAGCGGCACCGCAACCTACTTGTTGGCCGCTACGTCGTCGGCTTACAGGCAAAAGCCCTGACGAGCGGCCCCTCCTCGGGTTCCTCTTCGCTTCACCGTGGGTGTCCAAGCCACGGCTACTGAGCCCCCCCGCCTCGACAATGCGGGAACCCACCGGGGGGGACCCCAACCTAACCTTTTTTTTTTTTTTTTTTTTTTTCCGGGGTGGGAAATCCTCATGGATGTCCGCCGCCCTGGGGCGGGCGACGGGGTCTGTCAGACTCTTACTGACTAAAAACCACCCCGGTGTTCCATCTCACACCTGCGCCAGGGGTCGCGGGAACGTTCGATCCTTCCGCAACCCCCGGCTGGTGCCGGCCCGCCACTGCGGGCCTCGTCGGGTCAGGGGGGGGAGTGAGGTGTTTGACTCCCCCCGTGACGTCTAAGAGGGGCGCGCGTGGAACACTGCGCGCCGCCACCTCGGGTCCTGATGTGTGGGGGGCGGCGGACGTCCCCGAGTCCGTCGCCCCTGGACCCATTTAGGGGGGCTGGAAGAGGGCGTTGTCCGCCCTCCGCCGACGCCCGGTGCGCCTGCTGCGGGCAGGGTGAGTGGACGAGATCTCCCTCTCCCTTTCCGCAGCCTCCTTCTGCGACATGACCGTTTCGCAAAAGGAAACCACCGCGTCCCAGGACTCTTCGCTGCCGACCATCGACTCGACCACGGCCGGCAGCGACAGGTCACTGCCTACTTCTGTGATGAGGGCACGGCGCGGCTCCTCCCAAGCGGCACACTCTGCCAGCGTATGCCACGCCGTGTCCTCCCGGCAGTCGACGCAGTGGTGACACCGGGCGTCCGGCTCCCTGTTTATGCGACACAGGTACTTCCCGAAGCAACCATGCCCCGAAAGTACCTGCGTCACCCGAAACGACAGGGAGCCGTGCCTCCTCCCGAGCCAGGGCTCGAGTACTGGCTGGACCGCCTCGATGGTGCTGAGGCCGGCGGTAGGGCGTGAGAGCCTGTCCCGCCATTCCGCCACCAGGACCTCGCGAAGCTGAGACCGACGCAGCTCCATATGGCGCTGCATCAGCCCCTCGCCTCGCGCCCGCGCTTCCTCGCGCCACCGGTACAGCGACGCGAGCACTTTCGCCTCCAGGTCCCAGGGCGGGGATCCAGCCAGTACGCAAGCCGCCTCGTAGGAGATCGTGCGATATCCGCGGACGACTCTGACGGCCATCGCTCTCTGCGGCTTCCGCAGGACTGCGATGCTACCGGCCGTCAGGTCAGTCGCCCAGATCGGGGCCCCATACAGGGCCATCGATCGCACGATCCCCACGTAGAGCCGCCTACAGGCGGCGCTCGGGCCCCCCAGATTGGGAAGCAGCGTTGACAGCGCCCCAGCCGCGCCCAACAATTTGGGCGCCAGCCGCCGGAAGTGGGGGCCGAAATCCCACCGGCTGTCGAGCACCAATCCCAGGTACTTCATGGTAGACTCGACAGCGATCCGAGCCCCCCCGACCACTATGTGCAAGCCGGGCGGCGGCGCCCGCCGGGGGCCATGAAACACCATGGCCTCCGACTTGTTGAGGGCCACCTCCAGGCCCAGGCGACGTATACGGCTCACCACCTGTGACACCGCAGCCGTCGCCAGCAACGCTGCCTCCCTGTGCGAGCTCCCCCGGGCAGTGACCAGCGTGTCGTCGGCATAACACGTCAGTTCCACGCCCGGCTGGAGCTCACCCCTCAGCACCCAGTCGTACCCGATGTTCCACAGGGGCGGGCCAACGACCGAGCCCTGTGGAACACCGCACGACATGCGGTGCTGGATTTCGCCATCGCGTCCCATGAAGGTGACACTCCTCTCCGACAGATAAGCCCCAATGATGCGGCGGAGGTAGAGAGGCACCCGATGATACCGCAGTGCCTCCCGAATAGTACTCCAGGGCATGGTGTTGAAGGCGTTGGAGATGTCCAAGGACACCGCCAACAACACCTCGCCCCGGGCCACCGCTTCCTCCGCCAGGACCCTCACCCGCGACACAGCGTGAATGGTGGAGCGCCCCTGCCGGAAACCGAACTGGTTACCGTCCAGGTCCGGCCCCTCTCCGCACAAGTGGCCGACGAGGCGGGCTGCGATTATCCGCTCAAACAGCTTACCCACCTCGTCTAGCAACACTATGGGCCGGTACGCGGACGGCGAGTCCGCGGGGCGCCCCGCCTTCCTGAGCAGGACCAGACGACCAGATTTCCACAAAGTGGGAAACTGGCCCCGCTCAAGGCACGCTGTGTAGAGTCCTCTCAGTTGGGGCTCAAGCTCCTTCAGAGCGAGGGCTAATACGCCCCAACCTAACCTAACCTAACCTAACCTTTTTTTTTTTTTTTTTTTTTTTTTTTTTGCGCTGGGAAAAAATGCGTTACGCATACCCTCCCATCGGGGGATGGGGGGCTATGTGGGACTCCCCGGTCTGACCCGGTATACCCACTAAAATAACCCAGCGGCACTCCCGCTTCGTCCGAGTGGCGGGGGACTGGGAAACCGGCACAGCCTTAACGTCCAGTCCTCCGCCGACGATTGCTCCTCAGAACGGACTCCCCGTGGGGAGGGGGACGGGCCCGGGAGTGACCGACGAAGAAGAAGGTGGTGATGGGTGCAATGCGGGAGAAGGCGCCCCCGCGCCTGTCGCCCGCCCATCGCCACCATGAGGAGGGAGAGGATTGCGCCTTCTCCGACCCCTTCTTCGTCTGCGGAGCGGCGCAGCGAGAGGGTCATCCTCCCGCGCGCGCTCCGCCTCCTCCTTTTGCGAGATTACGTCCTCGCAAAAGGAGGCAACCGCTGACCAGGCCCCCTCGCTCTCCAGCATGGCGTTGACCACGCAGGGAAGCGAGAGGTCCTGTCCGACCACCGCGGTCAGACCGCGGCGCAGCTCGGACCAAGCCGGGCACACTTCGAGCGTGTGCTGCGCCGTGTCTTCCGCCGCGCCGCAGTCGTGGCACGCCGGGGTCTCCTCCCTCCCGATCCGGTGCAGGTACGTTCCGAAACAGCCATGGCCGGATAGCACCTGCACCAGACGGAATGAGAGGAAACCGTGGGACCGCTCGAGCCAGCTCCGCAGGACCGGACCGAGCGCGTCCAACGTCCGGCGGCCAAAGGCGGCGGTGGCGAGGTCCTCCGTCCAGTGGAGGACGATTGCGTCCCTCGCCTCCCGCCGCACGGCCTCCCGCTCTTCGGCGACGGGGCGCTCCCCAAGCGCCCTCCGGTGCGCGGTCCACTCGTAGACTCTGGCGAGCACCCAAGCCTCCAACTCCCAAGGAGGGGTGCCGGCCAGAGCGCACGCCGCCGAGAAGCCCACCGAGCGGTAGGCCCTCGCCACCCGCAGTGCAATGGCCCTTTGGGGCTTGCGCAAGGCGGTCGCGTTCTCCCTCCTGTGGAGGGAGTCCGCCCAGATGGGGGCCCCGTATAGGGCCATGCTTTTCAGAATGCCGGCATACAGGTGCCGGCATTTCGCCTTGGGCCCCCCCAGGTTCGGGAGGAGCCAGGAGAGGGCGTCCGCGGCCTTCAATAGGCGCGTCGACAGCCCGCTGAAATGCGGGCCGAAGCGCCACCTGTCGTCCAGCACCAGGCCCAGATACTTCATCTGGGGCTGGACCCCTATCCGGACGCCCTCTACGACAATGTGGGCGTCGGGAGGGCAGCGCTGCCGAGGCCCGTGAAAGAACACGGCCTCGGTCTTGTGCAGCGCCACCTTCAATCCCAGGCGGCGGATCCTCTCTGCGACCAAGGATCCGCCAGCCGAGGCCAGACAGGCCGCGTCCCCAAAGTTCCTCCCCCGGGCAGTGAGGAGAGTGTCATCCGCGTAGCATATGACACTCGTGCCCTGGAGGAGGACTCCCCGTAGGAGCCAGTCGAATCCGATGTTCCACAGGGGGGGCCCCAGCACTGACCCCTGCGGAACACCGGACTCTGCGCCGTACCGCCTCACCGTGGCCGTCTTGTCCACGAGGAGGACCTCTCGGCCCTCCAAGTAGCTGGCCAGGAGGTTCTGCAGGTACTGGGGCGCTCCGTGATACCGGAGCGCCTCCAATATCGTCGAGTGGGGGACGGAGTTGAAGGCGTTTGCGATGTCGAACGACACCGCCAGCACTCCGTCCCCCGCCTCCGCCGCCTCCCTCACCTGGCCCTTGAGTAGGGCCAGCGCATCGATCGTCGAACGCCCTCGACGGAATCCGAATTGGGCGTCCGACAGGTCCGGCCCTACCCCCCGCAAAAGGCTATCAAGCCGGGACGCGACGATCCCCTCGAACATCTTACCGACCTCATCGAGCAGGACGATGGGATGCCGATGGGGAGTCCACCGGGCGTCCCTCTTTTCGGAGGAGGCAGAGCTGCCCCTCCTTCCAAAGTTTCGGGAACCTCCCAGCCGTAAAGCACGCGCTGAAGAGGTCCCGAAACCTGTCCTCCATTTGGGAGGCGGCGATCGCCACCACCCGTGCGGGGACGCCGTCTGGTCCGGGGGCCGTCTTCTTCGCGCGGAGGCTGAGAACCCCCGCGCGGACCTCCTCCGCCGTCACCGGGGGGACGTCTTCCTCCGGCGAAGCCGCCCCTTGCTGGGGATTCATCGTTGGTGGGGTGAAGTCATCGGTCCTGCGCGGAAACAGGGACCGGACCACCCCATCCAGCAACGCCGGCTCGAGGGTCTCCGTCAGTGGGGGACCATAGGGGCGCAGCTGGTTCCGCGCCGCCTTGTATGGTCTCCCATAAGGATCCCTGTCGAGACCCTCCAGCATCTCGGCCCTCGCCGAGTCTTCTGCAGCGCCCATTGCAGTCTTGAGGACCTTCTTCGCCTCTACGTAAGAGGCGTATAGGCGGTCCTCTTCTGCCCGGTCTCGGTTTTGGGCGCTGCGCCGTCGGCTCCGCGCGTAGGCCCTTCTGGTCGCCACGCAGGCGGCCCGGAGACCCGTCAGCTCCTCCGTCCACCAATAGACGGCGCGACGGGGAGGCGGACGGCGAGACCGAGGCATGCTGGAGTTGCACACCTCGGTCAGGGACCCTCTGAGCCGGACCGCTGCGGCGTCCACGTCCAGGACATCGACGGGGGGCGACAGCCAGTCCTGGAGGAAGGCCGCCTCCTCAGCTGCCTCCCGGTCCAGGCGGGTGAGTGCCCAACGCGGGAAGGGAGATTGCCCGGCGCGGGCCATCCCCCCCCCCTGGGTGGAGATGTCGAACCGCACATATCGGTGGTCCGACAAGGTCTCCACCATCTCCACCCGCCAGTTGACGACGCGGGCGGCTAGGGCGGGGGTGGCAAACGAGACGTCCACCACCGACCCTCCCTGTTGCCGCACACACGTGTGGACCGCCCCCCTGTTGAGGAGGGACACACCGCATGAGGCCGACCAATACTCTACGGCGCGTCCCCGGACGTTGCAACTGGCTGCCGGGTTGCCCCAGGCCACCGACTTGGCGTTCAGGTCGCCCAGCACCACGACCTGGCGCGGCGCCGCCCTCCCTACGACTGCGGTGAGGATCTCGAGGAAATCCTCAAAGTCCGAGAGAGAGCGGTTCGGGGAGAAGTAGACCCCAACCAGGGCCATGTCTCCCCACGCGGCGGCCACGTATCCCGGTCCCCTCTCTAAGAGCGAGAGGGGAGGGGAGTCTGTGGAAGACCGCGTCACCAGCGCCACCAAGCCGTCCCTGTCGCCCAGCCAACGGCCAGGGACCGAGTAAGGCTCGGCGACCACCGCCAAGTCCACCAACCACTCAGCCATGGTCTGCATCAGCAGATCCTGGGCTGCCCGGCAGTGGTTGGCGTTCGCCTGGAGTATGCGATGTTCGACCCTATCCATCAGTCGGACATCGCACCCCCCTCCGCAGCCACCGCAGCCGCCGCAGTGCCTTTGGCAGCAGCAGCAGGCCCGGTCGGCGCCTGCGCTTTGCCCCGCTTAGGGGGAGGATTGCAATTCCTCCCCCTCGTGACGTGGTCGGCGGGGCATCCACTGGCGGCACACACCGCGCAGTGCGGCGTGGCGGCCTCGCAGGAGGCGGCTTTGTGGCCCTCCTTGCCGCAGCAACCTAACCTAACCTTTTTTTTTTTTTTTTTTTTTTGCGCTGGGAAAAAATGCATTACGCATACCCTCCCATCGGGGGATGGGGGGCTATGTGGGACTCCCCGGTATGACCCGGTATACCCACTAAAATAACCCAGCGGCACTCCCGCTTCGTCCGAGTGGCGGGGGACTGGGAAACCGGCACAGCCTTAACGTCCAGTCCTCCGCCGACGATTGCTCCTCAGGGCGGACCCCTCACATCCCCCCCGTGGGGAGGGGGACGGGCCCGGGAGTGACCGACGAAGAAGAAGGTGGTGATGGGTGCAATGCGGGAGATGGCGCCCCCGCGCCTGTCGCCCGCCCATCGCCACCATGAGGAGGGAGAGGATTGCGCCTTCTCCGACCCCTTCTTCGTCTGCGGAGCGGCGCAGCGAGAGGGTCATCCTCCCGCGCGCGCTCCGCCTCCTCCTTTTGCGAGATTACGTCCTCGCAAAAGGAGGCAACCGCTGACCAGGCCCCCTCGCTCTCCAGCATGGCGTTGACCACGCAGGGAAGCGAGAGGTCCTGTCCGACCACCGCGGTCAGACCGCGGCGCAGCTCGGACCAAGCCGGGCATACTTCGAGCGTGTGCTGCGCCGTGTCCTCCGCCGCGCCGCAGTCGTGGCACGCCGGGGTCTCCTCCCTCCCGATCCGGTGCAGGTACGTTCCGAAGCAGCCATGGCCGGATAGCACCTGCACCAGACGGAACGAGAGGAAACCGTGGGACCGCTCGAGCCAGCTCCGCAGGACCGGACCGAGCGCGTCCAACGTCCGGCGGCCAAAGGCGGCGGTGGCGAGGTCCTCCGTCCAGTGGAGGACGATTGCGTCCCTCGCCTCCCGCCGCACGGCCTCCCGCTCTTCGGCGACGGGGCGCTCCCCGAGCGCCCTCCGGTGCGCGGTCCACTCGTACACTCTGGCGAGCACCCAAGCCTCCAACTCCCAAGGAGGGGTGCCGGCCAGAGCGCACGCCGCCGAGAAGCCCACCGAGCGGTAGGCCCTCGCCACCCGCAGTGCAATGGCCCTTTGGGGCTTGCGCAAGGCGGTCGCGTTCTCCCTTCTGTGGAGGGAATCCGCCCAGATGGGGGCCCCGTATAGGGCCATGCTCTTAAGGATGCCGGCATACAGCTGCCGGCATTTCGCCTTGGGCCCCCCCAGGTTCGGGAGGAGCCAGGAGAGGGCGTCCGCAGCTTTCAAGAGGCGCGTCGACAGCCCGCTGAAATGCGGGCCGAAGCGCCACCTGTCGTCCAACACCAGGCCCAGATACTTCATCTGGGGCTGGACCCCTATCCGGACGCCCTCTACGACAATGTGGGCATCGGGAGGGCAGCGCTGCCGAGGCCCGTGAAAGAACACGGCCTCGGTCTTGTGCAGCGCCACCTTCAATCCCAGGCGGCGGATCCTCTCTGCGACTAAGGATCCGCCAGCCGAGGCCAGACAGGCCGCGTCCCCGAAGTTCCTCCCCCGGGCAGTGAGGAGAGTGTCATCCGCGTAGCATATGACACTCGTGCCCTGGAGGAGGACTCCCCGCAGGAGCCAGTCGAACCCGATGTTCCACAGGGGGGGCCCAAGCACTGACCCCTGCGGAACACCGGACTCTGCGCCGTACCGCCTCACCGTGGCCGTCTTGTCCACGAGGAGGACCTCTCGGCCCTCCAAGTAGCTGGCCAGGAGGTTCTGCAGGTACTGGGGCGCTCCGTGATACCGGAGCGCCTCCAATATCGTCGAGTGGGGGACGGAGTTGAAGGCGTTCGCAATGTCGAACGACACCGCCAGCACTCCGTCCCCCGCCTCCACCGCCTCCCTCACCTGGGCCTTGAGCAGGGCCAGCGCATCGATCGTCGAACGCCCTCGACGGAAACCGAATTGGGCGTCCGACAGGTCCGGCCCTACCCCCCGCAAAAGGCTATCAAGCCGGGACGCGACGATCCCCTCGAACATCTTACCGACCTCATCGAGCAGGACGATAGGCCGGTATGCCGAGGGGGAGTCCACCGGGCAGGGGGAGTCCACCGGGCAACCTAACCTTTTTTTTTTTTTTTTTTTTTTTTTTGCGCTGGGAAAAAATGCATTACGCATACCCTCCCATCGGGGGATGGGGGGCTATGTGGGACTCCCCGATCTGACCCGGTATACCCACTAAAACAACCCAGCGGCACTCCCGCTTCGTCCGAGTGGCGAAGGACTGGGAAACCGGCACAGCCTTAACGTCCAGTCCTCCGCCGACGATTGCCCCTCAGGGTGAGCCCTTCACGCCCCCCCCCCCCTGGGGAGGGGGTCGGGCCCGGGATTGACCGACGAAGGTGGTGATGGGTGCAATGCGGGAGAAGGCGCCCCCGCGCCTGTCTCCCGCCCATCGCCACCATGAGGAGGGAGAGGATTGCGCCTTCTCCGACCCCTTCTTCGTCTGCGGAGCGGAACAGCGAGAGGGTCATCCTCCCGCGCGCGCTCCGCCTCCTTTTGCGAGATTACGTCCTCGCAAAAGGAGGCAACCGCTGCACAGGCCCACTCGCTCTCCAGCATAGCGTCGACCACGCAGGGAAGCGAGAGGTCGCCCAGCACCACGACCTGGCGCGGCGCCGCCCTCCCTACGACTGCGGTGAGGATCTCGAGGAAATCCTCAAAGTCCGAGAGAGAGCGGTTCGGGGAGAAGTAGACCCCGACCAGGGCCATGTCTCCCCGCGCGGCGGCCACGTATCCCGGTCCCCTCTCTAAGAGCGAGAGGGGAGGGGAGTCTGTGGAAGACCGCGACACCAACGCCAACAAGCCGTCTCGGTCGCCCAGCCAACGGCCAGGGACCGAGTAAGGCTCGGCGACCACCGCCAAGTCGTTCGCCTGGAGTGTGCGATGTTCGACCGCATCCATCAGTCGGACATCGCACCCCCCTCCGCAGCCACCGTCGCAGGAACGACGGTGCTCTTGGCAGCAGCAGCAAACCCGGCCGGCGCCTGTGCTTTGCCCCGCTTAGGGGGAGGATTGCAGTTCCTCCCCTTCGTGACGTGGTCTGCCGGGCAGCCACTGGCGGCACACACCGCGCAGTGCGGCGTGGCGGCCTCGCAGGAGGCGGCTTTGTGGCCGTCCTTGCCGCAGCGGAAGCACGTGTCCGTCCTATCGACCGTGGACGGACACAGGGCCCGTGTGTGTCCGATGCCGAAGCACCGGAAACACCGCAGAGGCTGGTCCTCGAGTGCCCGGACTGCACCCGAGCTGAACCCGACTGTTAGCCGTCCCTTGGCAAGGACGGCTTTGGCAGCGGCGACTGGGCACTCGAGGCGAATGGTGCCCATGCCGCCGCGGCCGGGTCTTATGTCCCGGCCTTGGACCGCCGCGACGCCACAGCCCCCTATCGCCGCGACCGCCGCCACCACCTCCTCCTTGGTGACGGAGTCGTCCAAGTCAGCCACCTCTATGGCCGCTGACTTGACCGGCCGGGCCACTTTGGCGGAATCCGCGATGACCTCCTGCAGCTTGGCTGCAAACAGGTCAGCATGGGTACTCCCCTCTGCCCCCGGGAACTCGAATATTCGAGCCCCGGCTTGGGTCCGCCGGCAAGTTACGCTGCCGATCCCCAGTTGGGCAGGATCGGCATTCGCACGCGCCCGCACCAAAATGGACGCGTACGTCTCCCCCCGGTCCGCAGCCTCCGCGGTGAGCGTCACCACGACGGCCGCGGTTTTTGGGGGGACTAGTCGCCCCTTTCCCCTCCCCTTCCCTTTCCCCGTCCCCTTTCCCTTGCCGGTCGTCTGCTCTTGGCTGGGAGCGGTGGTGGCGGGGACGACAGGGACGGCCGTCGTCGACTTTTTACCCTTGCCCTTCCCCTTACGGACAACTTCCGTCCACTCGTTGGACGGGGTCGTGGAAGGGAGAAGGGCATCTTCCGCCTGGGAGGAGGACGGCCCCGGCTCGCACTGCCTCGTATCCGCCGCAAGCGGCGGTCGGAGGCGTTTCTCGGGCAAGAGCCGGTCCTCAATCCCTGCTAAGCAGGCTCTAGTGAAGGCCCTCTCCTCCATTACGACCTTGCGGATGATATCCTCAAGGTTGTTGCAGGCGGGGCCCTCTGCCGCAGGACTCGTCTTGGCCTGTTGTGGCCGGGCCGTGGCTTCGGCCAGCTTCTGATGAAGCTGGCTGACCTCCGACTGCAGGCGATCCACCTTCGCCTGCAGTTGCCGCGTCTCGTCGGAGGTCTTACGAAGGACCAGCTCCGCGACGACACCGCGCATGCTCGCGGCCCTGCATTTCAGGGCCTTTTGCAATGTGCCCTTTAGGTTGGAGGACTTCGAGGCGACCTCCACGATCTCCCTCTCGTCCTCCTCCGCCATTCTCTCTAGCTCCGCCAGAGAATGGTCCGCGTAGAGAACGCGGGACGCACCGTACCCGGACTTGGCCCGGGCGGCGTGCGCCCGCTTCTCTGTGGCGGCGACCCGCTCCTCCAGCTCTTGCTGAAGCTGAGCTCGCCGAGCCAGGTCCAGCTGGCGTTGGGCGTTCGCCAGCCCAACGACATGGGTCTCCGCGGCCACCGTCGGCTTTTTAGCCTTCGGCAACCGCGTCGACCCCGAGGCCGAGGAGCCCTCGGACCCACCGCTCCGGTGGACTCGCTTACGCGAACGAGAGTCGTCCGCGTCCGACACACTGATCAGTGAGTCGTTGTCGGACGACTCGTCCGCCCCTCCGAAGAAACTAGCCGCAGACGGCGCGCGGCTAGTCTCTGACGCCGAAGCGTCGGATTGGCCCTGAGAAGGGCCTTTTGGTTGGCCCTGAGAAGGGCCTTTTGGTTGGCCCTGAGAAGGGCCTTTGGGTTGGCCCTGAGAAGGGCCTTTGGGTTGGCCCTGAGAAGGGCCTTTTTGTTTTAAAAACCGCCCGCAGGCGTCCCGCGCAGGACTCGACATTTCTCCCCGCAGGTTCGCAATCTCTCAAGACAATAAAAATTAAAAACAAGTTGCGAATGCACAGTGCACTTTGGCCGTACCCAGTCTGCCACTCCGTTACGGTGGTCAGAACTGGGCCGTTTCCAGGGGACGCGACGTGGACGCAAGCACTGTGGGGTGGTCCCCCACCGGGCAACCTAACCTAACCTTTTTTTTTTTTTTTTTTTTTTTTTTAACGTGGAGAAATGCTCATGCATTCTGCACTACCACGGGGAGGTAGTGCAGGTATGTGGGACTCTAACCCACTAAAACTCCACGGTGTCCTCCTCTGCCGCTTACGGCGGGAACACGGGCACGCGTTAGCACTCATCCGTGAACCCGCCGCGGCTGTCCGTTACCGGACCCTCCTCTGGGGAGTATTCCCCATCACCGGCGCACCAGAACACATAGCACGCCGTGACCACCCCAGGGACCAAACCAGCACATGGGCGCCAGACGACCCCGTGTCTGGACACCCTTAGTCCCCCTTCGACGGGTCAGATCATTGGCCCCGCCGCCTGCCAATTTTCGGCCGCAGAGGATAGGGAGAGCGGCCAACGTCATACCGACACTCCTCCTCCCCTGCGGCCCCACCGCGTCCGCCATCAAACGGTGGCGACCCCGTTAAGGCCGCGGAAGGTAGGGAGAGCGGCGCACCGCAATACCGGCACTCCTCTCCCGCCGCGGCCTCCAACCCTCAGCCGCGATGCCTCCCAAACGACATCGCGGCCCGCCTCAGTTGCGATGTCGCCGAAGCGGCACCGCAACCTACTTGTTGGCCGCTACGTCGTCGGCTTACAGGCAAAAGCCCTGACGAGCGGCCCCTCCTCGGGTTCCTCTTCGCTTCACCGTGGGTGTCCAAGCCACGGCTACTGAGCCCCCCCGCCTCGACAATGCGGGAACCCACCGGGGGGGAACCTAACCTAACCTTTTTTTTTTTTTTTTTTGTTCCGGGGTGGAAAATCCTCATGGATGTCCGCCGCCCTGGGGCGGGCGACGGGGTCTGTCAGACTCTTACTGACTAAAAACCACCCCGGTGTTCCATCTCACACCTACGCCAGGGGTCGCGGGAACGTTCGATCCTTCCGCAACCCCCGGCTGGTGCCGGCCCGCCACTGCGGGCCTCGTCGGGTCAGGGGGGGGAGTGAGGTGTTTGACTCCCCCCGTGACGTCTAAGAGGGGCGCGCGTGGAACACTACCTCGGGTCCTGATGTGTGGGGGGCGGCGGACGTCCCCGAGTCCGTCGCCCCTGGACCCATTTAGGGGGGCTGGAAGAGGGCGTTGTCCGCCCTCCGCCGACGCCCGGTGCGCCTGCTGCGGGCAGGGTGAGTGGACGAGATCTCCCTCTCCCTTTCCGCAGCCTCCTTCTGCGACATGACTGTTTCGCAAAAGGAAACCACCGCGTCCCAGGACTCTTCGCTGCCGACCATCGACTCGACCACGGCCGGCAGCGACAGGTCACTGCCTACTTCTGTGATGAGGGCACGGCGCGGCTCCTCCCAAGCGGCACACTCTGCCAGCGTATGCCACGCCGTGTCCTCCCGGCAGTCGACGCAGTGGTGACACCGGGCGACCGGCTCCCTGTTTATGCGACACAGGTACTTCCCGAAGCAACCATGCCCCGAAAGTACCTGCGTCACCCGAAACGACAGGGAGCCGTGCCTCCTCCCGAGCCAGGGCTCGAGTACTGGCCGGACCGCCTCGATGGTGCTGAGGCCGGCGGTAGGGCGTGAGAGCCTGTCCCGCCATTCCGCCACCAGGACCTCGCGAAGCTGAGACCGACGCAGCTCCATATGGCGCTGCATCAGCCCCTCGCCTCGCGCCCGCGCTTCCTCGCGCCACCGGTACAGCGACGCGAGCACTTTCGCCTCCAGCTCCAAGGGCAGGGAACCAGCCAGTACGCAAGCCGCCTCGTAGGAGATCGTGCGATATCCGCGGACGACTCTGACGGCCATCGCTCTCTGCGGCTTCCGCAGGACTGCGATGCTACCGGCCGTCAGGTCAGTCGCCCAGATCGGGGCCCCATACAGGGCCATCGATCGCACGATCCCCACGTAGAGCCGCCTACAGGCGGTGCTCGGGCCCCCCAGATTGGGAAGCAGCGTTGACAGCGCCCCAGCCGCGCCCAACAATTTGGGCGCCAGCCGCCGGAAGTGGGGGCCGAAATCCCACCGGCTGTCGAGCACCAATCCCAGGTACTTCATGGTAGACTCGACAGCGATCCGAGCCCCCCCGACCACTATGTGCAAGCCGGGCGGCGGCGCCCGCCGGGGGCCATGAAACACCATGGCCTCCGACTTGTTGAGGGCCACCTCCAGGCCCAGGCGACGTATGCGGCTCACCACCTGTGACACCGCAGCCGTCGCCAGCAACGCTGCCTCCCTGTGCGAGCTCCCCCGGGCAGTGACCAGCGTGTCGTCGGCATAACACGTCAGTTCCACGCCCGGCTGGAGCTCACCCCTCAGCACCCAGTCGTACCCGATGTTCCACAGGGGCGGGCCAACGACCGAGCCCTGTGGAACACCGCACGACATGCGGTGCTGGATTTCGCCATCGCGTCCCATGTAGGTGACACTCCTCTCCGACAGATAAGCCCCAATGATGCGGCGGAGGTAGAGAGGCACCCGATGATACCGCAGTGCCTCCCGAATAGTACTCCAGGGCATGGTGTTGAAGGCGTTGGAGATGTCCAAGGACACCGCCAACAACACCACGCCCCGGGCAACCGCTTCCTCCGCCAGGACTCTCACCCGCGACACAGCGTGAATGGTGGAGCGCCCCTGCCGGAAACCGAACTGGTTACCGTCCAGGTCCGGCCCCTCTCCGCACAAGTGGCCGACGAGGCGGGCTGCGATTATCCGCTCAAACAGCTTACCCACCTCGTCTAGCAACACTATGGGCCGGTACGCGGACGGCGAGTCCGCGGGGCGCCCCTCCTTCCTGAGCAGGACCAGACGACCAGATTTCCACAAAGTGGGAAACTGGCCCTGCTCAAGGCACGCTGTGTAGAGTCCTCTCAGTTGGGGCTCAAGCTCCTTCAGAGCGAGGGCTAATACGCAGCCGTGGATCCCGTCGGGCCCCGGAGCCACGTTCTTGGCCCGGAGCCGCATCACGGCTGCCCCCATCTCTGCCTCTGTCACCTCTGGGACGCTGATGGCGTTCTCTTCAGTGGACTCTGCGGCTGTGGGCAAAGCCATCGGCGGCGGTGTGTGCTCCGCTCTAGCCGGGAAGAGGGCTGCGACCACCTCCTCCAGCAGCTCGGGTTGGAGACTCTCCGTAAGTGGGGGCGCCGCGGCTCGAAGTTTCCCTCGAACCGCGCGATAGGGGCGTCCCCACGGATCCCCGTCTAGAGTCTCCAACATCTCCTCCCTGGCTCGCGTCCTCGCCTCGTCGATGGCCAGCCACAGAGTCCTCTTCGCCGCGCGGTACACCTCATACAGCGCGGCTTCTTCGTCAGGGACCCGACGACGTCTCCTCCGGTATCGGGTGTACTGGCGCCTGACCGCCACGCACGCGACGCGCAGCTGCGCGATCTCGGCGGTCCACCAGTACACCTGGCGCCTTGCCGACTGTGCGTGGACCCGGGGCATGGACGCGTCGCTGATTTGCGTCATCGCCCCGCGGAACCACAGCGCCTCCTGCTCGACGTCGACGGGTCCGTCCGTTGCCGACTCCCGGAACCAGGCCTGGACAACAGCGGCCTCCTCGAGAAGCTCCCTGTCGATGCGCTTACGCGCCCAGCGCGGACCGTCCGTACGCGGGGCCGGTAAACCGCGGCCGCCGGCGGTCTGGGCGGAGACGTCGAAACGGATGTAGCGGTGATCCGACAACGTCTCCACCTCCGCGGCGACACGCCAGTCGCGGACACGGCTCGCGACAGCGGGGCTAGCGAACGAGACGTCCACTATAGACCCGCCCCGCTGCCGCACGCACGTGTGCACCGATCCCCGATTTAGGACGGTCAAGCCAGTCGTGACCGCCCACTCCTCCAGCACCTCGCCCCTAGCATCGGTCACTGGAGATCCCCACGCCGCAGACTTGGCGTTGAGATCCCCCAGCAACAGCACAGGGCGAGGGTGGAGTCGGCCCACGACGGCACCCAACTCGACAAGGAACCTCTCGAAGTCGGCGAGGCTCTTGTTGGGCGAAAAGTACGCCCCAACCGTGCCAATGCCGTCCACGAGGGCGGCCACCCAGCCGTGACCTCGGGACGGGTTGGCAAGAGCCCCGCCAATGATGGCTACCAAACCGTCCAGGTCTCCCACCCAGTTATCCCTGGGGGGGACAAAGTACGGTTCGGCAACCACAGCCACGTGAATCGACCACTCTGCCATGCTCTGGAGCAATAGATCCTGAGCTCTAGCAGAGTGGTTGATGTTGCCCTGGAGGAAATGGTACAGCGCCATTTATGCGCAATCCATTCCCTCCGCACCATTCCTAGGCCGGGAGTCGGCCGAAGAGGAGCCAGGCTGAGGGGGGGGTAAAGAGCCCCCGGCAGCCTTGGCACCCCTTCTCTTCCCTTTCTTGGCTGGCACGCCACAGGCCTTTCCGCCCGCTCTGTGCCCAGCGGGCCTCCCTGCAGCTGTACAGAGGCTGCAGTTTGGCGCCGCGGAGCACTGGGCCGCCTTGTGACCGACCTGACCGCAGCGATAGCACTGCTCGCTGCGGTCTACGGAGGTGCACCGTGCCCTGACATGCCCAACGTCGAGGCAACGGTAGCACCGCAAGGCCCGGGGTTGCAGCAGCTTCACCCTCGCTGCAACCCACCCCACCAACAGACGCCCAGCGTCGGCGACTTTCTTCGCCGCCGTCACCGGGCACCGCACCCAGATCGCGCCGAGCCCGGAAGCGTCGATGCGAACCTCTCCCGTCCGCACGTCCGCGGGCGGACATCCACCGGCTCTGGCGACGGCCGCCACGACCTCGGCCGGAGTCGTCGAGTCGTCCAGACCGTCGACGCGCAGTTCAGCGGTCTTCATCGGCCTGGACACCCGAACGTCCTCCGGGTTGAGGACCTCCCTCAGCTTGGCGGCCAGGACGTCCGCCTTTTCACCGCTAGAGGCACCCGACACCTCTAGCAGTCGCGCCCCCGTAATCGCCGGCCTCAGTCTGAGGCCGGACGGTATGCCAAGGTCGGGGAACGCGACTTTGGCTTTCGCCTCCATAAGGACCGCCTTATAGGATATACCCCTTTCGATGGCTCCGGGCTGCAGCGTAATAACTACAGCCGCGGAGCGTGGGGCTCTGACCCTAGGCGGCCCCTGAGCCTTTCTGGGTGCCGGTGCCGGTGCTCCAGCCGGTGGCGGCGGCGCCGTCTTCTTCTTTTTACGACGGCCCCTCTTGACGACCGTCGTCCAGGTCTCCGTGGTGGACCCGGACGCAGTCGCCGAGGGTGCGGTCGCCGGGGCTGCGGTCGCCGGGGCCGCGGCCGCCCGGGGCGCGGCCGTCCGGGAAGTGGACG
This sequence comes from Mesoligia furuncula, assembly GCA_916614155.1. Classification (NCBI taxonomy): domain Eukaryota; kingdom Metazoa; phylum Arthropoda; class Insecta; order Lepidoptera; family Noctuidae; genus Mesoligia; species Mesoligia furuncula. The sequence goes on from OU744804.1 coordinate 35,948, forward strand.
CGGACTTTTTGGCGCCCTTTCCGGCCTGACTCGACCCAGCCACCGCGGCTTTTGGCCCCGGTTTTGCTGGCCCCTCCTCCCTCCGTCTGTCCGCAGCGAGCGGTGGGCGAAGGTTTTCGGCCGGGAGGAGTCTAGCCTCTATGGCCTCCAGCCGGGCACCCACCATACTCCCGCATTGCATCATGCAGATGCGCGCTATCCTCTCGACCTCCGCATCCGCAAGTGCAGGAGCCGACGACGGAGTCGAAAGCGGGGCCAGCGCCGGTACCGTGCCGGGAGAGGTGCTAGCGGCCGGGGGAGTGGCCCTCTGGGCGGCAAACTGCCGTTTGAGGTCCTCCAGCTCGGATCGGAGACGGCTATTCTCCTCCCATAACTTCGCCGTCTCCTCCGTGCTCGTGCGATTAAGGAGGACCCCAACCGCCTCCTTAATATCATCAGCCGCCTCCTTTAGGGCGCGCGTGAACGTGCCCTTCAGGCTGCCGGATTTGGTGGCAACCTTCAGGACGACATCCACGCCGTCCATAACTTGGCGGCTGAGCGCCACCGCCGATACGCTCCCCCCGGCAGCCATCCGAGCGGATCGCCGCTCTCGGGCCTGTCGGGCCAACTCGCTGACTTCGTCAGCCGCGACAGCCTTTCTTTGCGCCCGCTTGGCAGCGTTCGCTTCCGCCTTGTTGGACCCCAGCAAGGGCCCGGGGTCACTCTCCGCGCCCTCCGTCGGACGCTCTACGGGAGCTGGTGTTGGGGGCCGAGAAATCGGCACGAAGCGACCCGCTCGGTCACGGCCCGGCAGCCGAGCGGGAGCTCCGCTCGCCATCGCACGCCCCCTGCCTCTGTGTGCCGTTGGCACCTTGGGGGCCGACAGGTTCTCCTCACTGGAAGAGAGGCCCATCGACCCCGAGTCCCTGCTTCGCGGGCGTTTAAACCCGCGCGTGCCCTGATCGGACAGGTGGTCCTCACGAGGACATGAGCCTCCTCGGCTCTTGTTGTCGTCAATGACGGCAAGTGGCGTTTTTTGTGCGTCGCACAGTCGCTCCAGGCTAACCCGGAGCTCCTTTTCTTGCGGCGCAGGTTGACGCAGGTCGGCGGTTGTCTGCCGGCCCACGGGACTAGTGGTGCCCCCCCCAGATACGAAGGGGCTGCCTTCCGAAGAAGGGCGGGATTGTCCCTCCTTGGGTAGGAGGGTACCCGCCTGGGGAATAGTTTTTCCATTAGCCTTTTCCATGATTCCTTTTTAAGGGTGAGGTCCCTTTTCGTCGCGCTAACGACCGGATCCCCTCCGGCCATTCATCCCCTCGGCACGCTAGACCTTGGGATTGGGGTAATTTTTTAAAGAGGTTGTCTTCCTCGCGGCCCGAGCCTCAGTGGCCCGGACCCCCGGTCCTGAACTCAGGATTACGGGGTGGCCGACGATTGGGCAGAACCAACCGCCGCCCCGGCGTCCCCACGCTGCCGCCGGATGCCGGACAGACGCAGCGCGGACATTGGACACCTTCCACCACCCACCTTCTCGTGGGTACAGCGGCGCGAACCGCTCCTTCCCAGCCTACGCCCACTCACGACCCTCTGTAAGCAGAGGTGGAGTGGACGTATGACCGTCCGTCTGTAGCCCGGTTCCCTTCACCGACCATCAAGGATGATCGGTGATTGGAACCATGACCTTTCCCCGTGTGTTGAAAATTAGCCGCCAGCCCCAAGAGTCCACCAGAACCAGTGGGCAATTGGTGCTGACGTTGCCCAGGGTGCGCCGCGAGGAGGCTTTCAACATGCACCCCAACCTAACCTTTTTTTTTTTTTTTTTTTTTTTTAACGTGGAGAAATGCTCATGCATTCTGCACTACCACGGGGAGATAGTGCAGTTATGTGGGACTCTAACCCACTAAAACTCCACGGTGTCCTCCTCTGCCGCTTACGGCGGGAACACGGGCACGCGTTAGCACTCATCCGTGAACCCGCCGCGGCTGTCCGTTACCGGACCCTCCTCTGGGGAGTACTCCCCATCACCGGCGCACCAGAACACATAGCACGCCGTGACCACCCCAGGGACCAAACCAGCACATGGGCGCCAGACGACCCCGTGTCTGGGCACCCTTGGTCCCCCTGCGACGGGTCAGGACATTGGCCCCGCCGCCTGCCAATTTTCGGCCGCAGAGGATAGGGAGAGCGGCCAACGTCATACCGACACTCCTCCTCCCCTGCGGCCCCACCGCGTCCGCCATCGAACGGTGGCGACCCCGTCAAGGCCGCGGAAGGTAGGGAGAGCGGCGCACCGCAATACCGGCACTCCTCTCCCGCCGCGGCCTTCAACCCTCAGCCGCGATGCCTCCGTTACAACGACATCGCGGCCCGCCTCAGTTGCGATGTCGCCGAAGCGGCACCGCAACCTACTTGTTGGCCGCTACGTCGTCGGCTTACAGGCAAAAGCCCTGACGAGCGGCCCCTCCTCGGGTTCCTCTTCGCTTCACCGTGGGTGTCCAAGCCACGGCTACTGAGCCCCCCCGCCTCGACAATGCGGGAACCCACCGGGGGGGACCCCAACCTAACCTAACCTAACCTTTTTTTTTTTTTTTTTTTTTTTTAACGTGGAGAAATGCTCATGCATTCTGCACTACCACGGGGAGGTAGTGCAGGTATGTGGGACTCTAACCCACTAAAACTCCACGGTGTCCTCCTCTGCCGCTTACGGCGGGAACACGGGCACGCGTTAGCACTCATCCGTGAACCCGCCGCGGCTGTCCGTTACCGGACCCTCCTCTGGGGAGTATTCCCCATCACCGGCGCACCAGAACACATAGCACGCCGTGACCACCCCAGGGACCAAACCAGCACATGGGCGCCAGACGACCCCGTGTCTGGGCACCCTTGGTCCCCCTGCGACGGGTCAGGACATTGGCCCCGCCGCCTGCCAATTTTCGGCCGCAGAGGATAGGGAGAGCGGCCAACGTCATACCGACACTCCTCCTCCCCTGCGGCCCCACCGCGTCCGCCATCGAACGGTGGCGACCCCGTCAAGGCCGCGGAAGGTAGGGAGAGCGGCGCACCGCAATACCGGCACTCCTCTCCCGCCGCGGCCTTCAACCCTCAGCCGCGATGCCTCCGTTACAACGACATCGCGGCCCGCCTCAGTTGCGATGTCGCCGAAGCGGCACCGCAACCTACTTGTTGGCCGCTACGTCGTCGGCTTACAGGCAAAAGCCCTGACGAGCGGCCCCTCCTCGGGTTCCTCTTCGCTTCACCGTGGGTGTCCAAGCCACGGCTACTGAGCCCCCCCGCCTCGACAATGCGGGAACCCACCGGGGGGGAACCTAACCTAACCTAACCTGAGCGAACCTAACCTGAGCGAACCTAACCTGGATCTTGAATCCAGGAGGTAGCTTCACTTCATACAGAGCCAAGAAAGGGGAGCCGCAAGCCATACTGGGGTACAGTCATCCCCGCATCCTGCGGAGCGAAGCGACCTGAAGATCGCCAGCCTGGTAAACCAGGAGGAAGTTGACGCCAATTCGGACCAGCAGGTAAAAATTTTCACCGACGGTAGTAAGATTGGGGTGCGCGTCGTGGCAGCTCTGTCCATATGGAACGGAGAGGCTGAGACGCGAGCCCTCAAGTTGACGCTACCGGGATACTGTACGGTTTACCAGGCTGAGCTACTCGCGATATGGCAACGCGGGAAATTAGGAAAACCACAGCGCCTACTTTCGGGGTCTTCAGTGATTCCATGGCGGCTCTTTTGACCGTGAAAAACCCCAGTTGCCTTCACCCCCTGCTAGTGGAAGCCAGACTGAATATAGCAGCCGCATCTGTCCAGAACAAGATGGTATCTCTGTTCTGGATAAAAGCTCACGCAAGGCTGGAAGGCAACGAGAGAGCGGATCAGCTTGCAAAAGAGGCCGCTATGAACCTGAAGAAAGGACCGGACTATGATATGTGTCCGATCTCATTCGTCAAGTGCCACATACAAATGAGGACGCTTGACGAATGGAATCGAAGATACAAGTCCGGCCAAACAGCCAACATCACAAAAATGTTTTTTCCGGATGCGGTGGCGGCGTATAGGACAATAAGTAAGATGGAGATGACCAACATCAGGGCTCAGATCATGACGGGGCACGGTGGATTCTCCGAGTACCTGAATCGCTTCAAGTGCAAGGAGAGTCCATCGTGCATCTGCGATCCAAATATTGCCGAAACCGTGCCACACCTGTTACTGGAATGTCCTATACACGCAGGGCACAGATATGAACTAGAACAGGCATTGCGAGTTAAACTGGATAGAGAAACAATAGGGGAAATGATACGAGGAAGGGACAGAGATAAATTCTTGGACTACTGCTCAAAGATTGCACAGAGGGCAATAGATAGGAATAAAACAGGTTAAGAAAAATGTATCAACAATATATTTGAGCATATATTAGTTAAGCATAAAATAATGGAATAAAAATGTTAGTTGTAAACACCAAAACTGTAATAATTCATAAGTACATAAGAAACATAGAAATAAGATAGTACTTATTATAAAAGATTATAAGTAGGTTAAGAAATTATTGTTAAAAATCAGTAATAATAAAAACTGAATGTAAAAGAGTTTTGCGTACAGATAAGAACTTAGAACGTAAGATAAAATTGTAAGAAAACCCAACTAGAAGTAAGTAATTGTAAAAAGATTAAATTAACCCTTGAAAAAATTATTTCCCCTGTAAAAAGCAGAAATAAATAAAGGAATATTATACACTTCTGGACACATCTATTGGCCCACCTTAAAATTAAGGTTTCGATGGCCCCTACCGAAATATGATTGCTAGATTGAACAAAAACTGTTGATGCAGTTTTAAACCTGATACATTTTACCATCTTTTTCGATCGTATTGTTTTAAATTTGAATTCAGAATACCATACGACATGGAGCTACGCCTAACAAGTCGGATATGCGCCTTGTTAAAGGCAATTGATTTTTGAATAAAAAACATGTTTTATCAAATAAAGGTTTAATTTAATAACGTGTGTTGCCTCCATGGGCATCTACCACAGCTCTCATACGATTAGGCATAGAGTTTATCAACCGCTCTATGAAATTTTGAGGGATCATCTCCCATTCCTCTTCTATGGCAGTTTTCAACTCCTGCATCGTCTGGGCAACTGGCTGACGAGCCCTAACGTCTTTTTAGCTCGTCCCACATGTGCTCAATGGGGTTCATGTCTGGGCTTCTGGTTGGCCAGTCCATAACTGTGATGTTCACATCCCGAAGATATTCCCTGACGATGCCGGCCGCATGGGCTCTTGCATTATCATGCATAAAAAGGAAATTTGGGCCCACATAGTCCGCGTATGGTATCACGTGAGGTTCTAAGCACTCACGAATGTACCTTTCAGCATTTAATGTTGGCAGCCGTGGTCCTGTAACAACCTCAAGTTGAGTTTTGCCGCTCGCGGATATACCGCCCCAGAACTGTCTGTATGGACTGCCATGAGCCACCGCCATAAGCAACCCTCTCTTCAAAGCAGCATTGTGCGAAACGCTCTCCCTTACGTCGGTAGACCTTCTTCCTTCCATCATTGCCATGTAACACAATTTTAGACTCATCAGAAAAGAGTACACGGCTCCAATCTTGCTGTGTCAAATTTAAATGAAGGCGCGCTGTTCGGTGGGCTCGCGTTAGTTTGGGCCCATTAGCTGGCTTGTGTGGTACCATATCGCGTTCTTTTAACCTTCTCCGAACAGTTCGAGCGGTCACAGATACTCCGTGGAAGTCGCGAAGTTGGTTTTGTATCTCAATGGAGGTAAGGTGACGATTTCTCAAGCTGGTCGTCACGATGAATCGATCCTGCCTTTCAGTTATGACCCGAGATCGTGGCCTTCCTTGGCGACGAACAAAGCCGCCAGTCTCTAGGTACCTCCGATAAACATTTCGGACCGCAGATCGACTTAAATTAAGTTGAGCACTCACGTTTCTTTGGCTGTGTCCGGCCTGAATAAGTGTCACAGCTTGGGCGGCGACTTCAGGTGAAGTATCCATAGATTATTGATAGAACCTCACCTTAATGTTAAGAATAAGTAATGTTTGTTGCAAAACCAAAGATATCAATCCAAGTAAACCAATAAAACCAAGTTTTCTTAGTATTCGATTGTTTGTTATCAACAAACAGGCTCCAAATTGTCTTTTGTTTCTTTAAATTCTGTGTTCGAAATTCAAAAAAAGACTATTGAATGAAATTGTGAATGTGCCAGGTTCAAAACTGCATAAAAACTTTTTGCTCGACCTAATATAAAATTTTAGCTAGGACCAAACGAAACTGAAAATACAAGGTGGGCCAATAGATGTGTCCAGAAGTGTATATCAGTGTTGACACCTGTAAGATTTTTGAATTTGCCGCATTTTTCATGGTACAAGACTCGCTTGACAGACTCTAAAAACCACCCCGGTGTTCCATCTCACACCTACGCTAGGGGTCGCGGGAACGAAGAGTATACCTGTTTGATTTCAAGGCTCTACACAGGGTTGTTTACACAACTATAGTTTGTACTGAGAATCTGAAACGGTAGTGAGAGAAACTTTAAACAGAATCAATCGACAATTTTTCGCAAGTTTAACAATTTTCTCTCGGCATAAGTAAAATACCTCTCCCCATCGCTCACTCGGCGCAATCCGAATTCTGAAACTATGACACGAACGGAATCCGATTCAACACACGAACCGCGACCTACTTTTTTTTTTTTTTTTTTTGAGGATGGGAAATCATCAAATGACTCCTCCCGCTCTGGGTGGAGCGGAAGGGAGTGTCAGACTCTTACTGACTAAAACCCACCCGTGTTCCTTCCTTAGCCCTTTATGTTCCGGGTCAGCGGTAACCCTTTCGGACAATCCCGCTGACCCGGCAGGCTTCGGCCCTAAGGGGCCCCTCCTCGATGCTGACATCTCTTTGAGGCGCGCGTGGAACACGTACGCGCCGTCCGGCACGGGCCTGGTCCTGATCGGGCGGTGAGCTACCCATTACTCTCCGCCCGCAGGCCCGCGCCTACGGTGGCCGGGAGTCGTCACGCCGCTCCCGACGCCCGGAGCGTCTCCCGCGGCGGCTGGGACGGGAGGCTCTCTCCCTGAGCCGTTCCGCCACCTCCTTCGCTAGCATGACTGCTTCGCAGAAGGAGGTGACTGCCTCCCACTCCCTCTCGCCCCGGACCATGGCTTGCACCAGGGCCGGACGCGAGAGGTCGCCGTCGCTGCCAATCGCCTCTACGAGGACACGGCGGTGCTCCGCCCAAGCGGGGCAGACCTCCACCGTGTGCTCCACCGTGTCCTCTGGGCGATCCTGGCAATGGTGACACCCGAGCGTTTCCTCCCGCCTGATGATGTGCAGGAACCTCCCGAAACTTCCGTGTCCGGTGAGGACCTGCGTCAGGCGAAAGGTGAGGGCGCCGTGGCGCCTCTCTAGCCACTTCTCAAAGAGGGGTCTTATCGCCGCTATCGCGGCGTGCCCTGCGCTGGGTTGCGACAGTCGCTCTTTCCATGCCGCCATGAGATCGCGCCGGAGATCCGTCCGCTCCGCAGCGATTTGCCGCGGAAGCGGATCCTCCCCCCGGCGTAGTGCCTCCGCGCGCCACTCATACAGGCGCGCGAGGACCATCGCCTCCAGATCCCATGGCGGCAGTCCGGTAAGGAGGCTTGCCGCCTCGCCAGAGATCGTGCGGTAGCCCCGGATAGCCCTTATGGCTACCACCTTCTGGGGCGCGTTCAGGTAGTGGGCGGCTCGCCGCCTCAGTGAACGCGCCCACACCGGGGCCCCGTATATGGCCATGGACCGCACGACCCCCGCGTAAAGCCTCCGGCAGGAGGCGTTTGGCCCCCCCAGGTTGGGCAAGAGCCGCTTGAAGGCGGCCCCGGCCCGTTCCAGTTTGGGGGCCAAACGTCGGAAATGCTCCACGAAGTTCCACCGGCTGTCGAGGACGAGACCCAGGTATTTCATCGTCATCCCGACGCCGATGTGAACCCCTCCTACCGTTAGTTGGGATCCCGATGGCGGCGCGTTCCGGGGCCCATGAAACGCCATGGCCTCGGACTTGTGCAATGCCACCTCGAGACCCAACTGCCGGATCCTCTCCACGACTATCGCAACCCCGCGTGTCATCGCGTCGGCCGCCGCCTGATGCGACCTCCCCTGCGCCAGGACCAGCGTGTCGTCAGCGTAGCAAACCACGCTGACGCCATCAGGGAGGTCGGCGCGCAGCACCCAGTCGTACCCGATGTTCCACAGAGGCGGCCCCAGGACCGATCCCTGTGGGACACCGCACGACATCTCTCGCCGGTTCCACTCCCCATCGCGACCGGGGTAGCTGACGGCTCTTTCCGTCAGATACGCCTCGACTATTCGACGGAGGTAGGGCGGCACCCGGTGATACCGGAGTGCCTCCACAATGGTGCTCCAGGGCAGGGTGTTAAACGCGTTGGCGATGTCGAGTGACACCGCCACGACGACCCCACCCCGGGACACCGCGTCCCCCGTCGTGAGGGCTCTCACGCGCATGATGGCGTCCACCGTAACCGCGACCTACTGCGTTTACATTATTTAATACTTGAGCCATATGCACAGGCAGACAACTAGTGAGTTGTCTGCCTGTGCGTATGGCTAAAGTATTAAAAGAATGTAGCAGCGTAGTGACGCTGCTACATTCTTTTACAACTACATATCTACATATTATTATATTGTATACATTTACTTGGCAATTCGTAAAGTTTTGTTGGGGTAACTGTGGATTGCTTCGAACTATACTGTGGCACCTTCAGTTGTGATATTTTAATTTCTCTATTAATGTCGGTAAACATACACGATCTGTCCCGGTATCCAGAAGAAGAAATAATATAAAACCCTGGATAACTCCGGGACTCCTACGCTGTATTAAACATAGAGATAGATTACATAAGAAATCATCTAAGACTCCTGACAACTTAATTCTAAAACTCACATACACTCGATATCGAAATTTTTGTAATCGTCTGTTAGAAAAACTAAAAAGAAAAGAGATTGAGAGGGCCGGTCATAATCCCAAAGCCCTCTGGAACGTCATCAAAGATATCACTCATACTAGAAAAGTATCTTCATCACTTAAAGAATTACTTAATAACCAAAATAACCCCAAGATTGCTGTTAACCAGATATGTTCTTATTTCACAAATGTTGGAAGTAACCTAGCAAATAAAATAATAAACGAGAATCAGGTAGACTGTCAAATTCAAGGCAAAATGAAAATCCATCTCCCGATAACTCGTTTTTTCTCCTTGAAACTGATGATGCTGAAGTAGACTCTATTATACTACAATTGCGTATTGACTGCGCCACGGGTTGGGATAAAATATCAACCAACATACAAAAACTATGCAGACAATTATTAACACCTTCCATAACACATATCGATACCTCTGGGCTCAAAGGGCGTATAGCACAAAACACAGGTTTTCAGGAGAAGCAAAAAACAAAAAAATAAAAATTGTTTTCGTTATTATCTCTCTCATTTTTAGAGCTACATAAAAGTATCCAAGGGATAAAGTTCTTAGATTTTTGATGTGCTTAAGAAGGTTTTTTCAAAAATATGCCTGGTTTTGTATTGGCTGAGATAGCATGTGCTTTACGACCAAAAAAATGTATATATGTCCTATACACCCCATAAAAATACGCCCTGAGCAGGTACACAGGGGCGTAAGCCCAACTTTTCATAAATGATGCAAAGACACAGGGGTGTATAAATTACTTGAATTGTTGTATAACGTGGTAAAGGACAATATTTTTACAATTATTTTTCTAATTGATATTTTATTTATTGAGTAGGCATCTATTCTTCGATAATTATTTAGATTTTTTTTTGCCGTTATGCTGCTGGACAAAGATCTCCCTAGTCCCTACTCTCTTTCCACATCCCTCTGTCCAGAGCAGCTCTCTGGCAAACCTTTACTCTCTTTGTATTTGGACCTCTGCTGAATTATCAAAGACCATGTTTGAGAACCATACGTGAGGATGGGAAGAATATAAATATCGATGAGTCTTCTCTTAAAGTGATAGTGGAAGATCGCCCTTCGTTTGATATTTCATGGCCCAATAGCCTCTTCCAGGCATTTTCGGCGCGTCTGGCAACTTCTTTGTTTGCCTGAAAGAGGCTATTTGACCAACATAGAGCTACTCATCGACATATTTAACCTCCCCACCCGCCACGGTGATCCTGCGATGCAAGCTATTCATCATCAACTTGGTCTTTGACATTCGCTATTACTTCGTTTTCGACATATTCATTTGAAGTCCGACCTCTAGGCTTGCCGTACTGAGATCTTCTAGCATCTGAGTCAGCTCGGAGACTGAAGACGAAAAAAGAACAATATCGTCGGCAAAACGGAGTTGGATAATCTCTTTTTTTCAACCATAATGCCCCTTTCTAACCAGCTTGCTGCTAGCTTTCTGAAGACTTCCTCCAGAACAGCCGTAAATAATTTCGGAGACAGCGGGTCTCCTTATTTAACTCCTTTATTGAACTGTAAAGACGGTTCTGTCTTAGAATTGATTTTAATAACTGTGGGTGCTGTTTCTATCAAAAGAAGTGGTGTCTATTTCTTGATTTTGTAAGGCGTTGCAAATTGAGGTATGGCTGATGCTATCAAAAGCTTTTGAGTAATCTATATGCAATATAAAGTGGGAGCTGGAACTCTGTATATTTCTCGAGAACCTTGTTGATGGAGTGGAGGTGGTCAGTAGTAGAATGGCCGCGACGAAATCCGGCCTGTTCGGGGGGCTGATGTTTGTCGAGGGCTCCGGCTATTCTGTTCTCGATTATTTTAATGAAAGCTTTGTACAGGTGTGAAACCAGACTGATAGGATGCTAATTGGCTATGTCTGTTTTGTCACCCTTTTTGTGGAAAAGAATAATCAAAGAATGGCAAAATGTGCGTGGCAGAATTCCGGTGTTTAAAATACTGTTGAAAAAATTGGTAACATGTGGAAGAAGCACAGGCTCTCTTATTTTTAAGGCTGCAGTGGTTACGCCATCGTCGCCTGGGCTCTTACTATATTTCATGCTCTGCAGTGCCTCTCTTCAATTAACTGCTTCGTTTGGTAACTAAATTTACTCTCTTTGTATTTGTTCGTTTTTGTTTTATTACTGACCTTTTTAGTGCTGTTTTTTATGTTAGTGTATTGCGTTTGAACGTCACCTTCGTCGGTTCTGTCCATGAAGCTTATAGATAAAAGTGGAGGCAACACTCTAAATACCGAAGTGAAGACGACTGTGGTCGGACACTCTCTTTCTAAATACACACATAAGAACGAGACAGTGAATGTGTTTTCTTTGTCATATGTATGTATTTAGAAAGAGAGTGTCCGACCACAGTCGTCTTCACTTAGGTATTTAGAGTGTTGCCTCCACTTTTATCTATAAGCTTCTTGGTTCTGTCTTCGTCTGTCTGTGTGTGTTAGTTAGAAGGTACGCTATAACGAATTACTTGATTTAGAATGTTCATGATCGCGATGTACGGAACTTCGAAAGTTTGTTATGTCGAATTACTTCATTGAGAATGTTCATCATCGCGATGTACGGAACTTCGAAAGCTTGCCATGACGAATTACTCAATTTCGAATGATCATTATCGAGAACCAAAATGTAGGCACTGCATTTATGCACAATAGCAATTTATAATTTCGTAATTATTTATTTTTCGAATCCATTATTCAATTTTGTTATGCATATTATTAATACACATCAATTACTAACAAGAAAAATAGTGTCTAATTACGAAATTGAAAATATAATTTAAAAAATAAAAAAACCCGACTGCGAAACTGAAAAGCTACAAACAAGCCCATTTTAAATTAAATAAAAGTTGGAAGCAGGCGGGACCCATTTGAATTTGAAAATATGATAAAAATGGTATGGGTCCCGCCTGCTTCCAACTTTTATTTAATTTAAAATGGGCTTGTTTGTAGCTTTTCAGTTTCGCAGTCGGGTTTTTTTATTTTTTAAATTAATTTTTTTATTTCCAGCTTTTTAGTTTACAAATGTGGAAGATTTCGCAAACGATTTAGTTCTTGGTACTTGTTTTTTACGTTTTGTCACTTCGAGTTACTTTTAACCATATAAGTTATATATATTTTTGTAATCACCTTTTAAAACCCTTTATTTTGATACCCCACTCGATAGGTTTCGAGAAAAAAAAAATTTTTTTTGAAGACATATTGCGCCATAAATCGGCCATTTTATTTTTTTTTCAATTTTGATATACCCAGTGTCACTCTCACAATTAAGACGAATCTAACGGCACCTCTCAAGCTGAAATCGATCAAGCCGTTTAGGCTACAGAGCGTGCCAAAGAAATATACATACATACATACATACATACATACATACATACACTCGAAAAACATAACCCTCCTTCTGATGCAGTCGGGTAAAAATGATCATTCGAAATTGAGTAATTCGTCATGGCAAGCTTTCGAAGTTCCGTACATCGCGATGATGAACATTCTCAATGAAGTAATTCGACATAACAAACTTTCGAAGTTCCGTACATCGCGATCATGAACATTCTAACTCACGTAATTCGTAATTTTAAACTTTATAAATACAGTACATCGGTATTTTGAACTTCGAAGTTCAGTATGACAGTCGTGTTTTTTATGTAAGTGTATTGCGTTTGAACGTCACCTTTGTCTGTTCAATCTAATAAACTAAAATATTTTTTAAAATCTAAATTGAATAGCTCTTGGTTTGCTATGAGCTTTATTTAATCTTCTAATTGAGTTTTTAATAGAAATAAAAAGAGGATAATAGAAACTAAAATTATGATGAGAAATAAAAATCGTTTATTTCACTTTTCTATAAAAACAAAACTATACTAAAAGTTTTTAAATTTGTAATGAGATCATTTAATTTTTCATTTTCTTCGTCATTTCTTATTAATTTTTTTTCAGTTTTTATGCTATGTAATCAGGTGTCTTTGTTATAATCTGCTACATCAGTTTAAAGCTAATACAGCTTAAAACTGATGAAGCAGATCTCTTAGGTCTCTTTATTTTATAATAAAATGTAGGTCGTATAGCACAAATATATTTTTTTATTGGAAATTTTTAAAGGACGTAAAGAGCAATATTACTTTTCTAACGATCTTACACCCAAAATCTTCAACCAAATTGGTTTATACAACCTGCCAATTTTTGTGGAGGCAGCAATATGTTCCTTATGTCCCTAATTTTCAAATAAGTTGTGCACACGTAACGAAACTTACGAGGTCGTATTCGACATTTTTTTGCGAATTTCGCCACGTGGATTACACAGATCGATAGAGAATCAAAAACTGAGTGAGAAAAATATAGAATGTCAAAAAGCCCAAAATGTGCTATACGCCCTTTGAGCCCAGAGGTATCGATATATGCAATCAGTCCATAAGAACAGGTGTTTCCCCAGGCTTTTAAAAAAGCCTTAGTCCATCCCATCCACAAGGGAGGGGACAGAGACTGTGTTACCAATTATAGACCAATATCTGTATTGCCCGCCGTGTCCAAAATTCTAGAAAAAATCTGAACTCAAGGCTAAATAGTTTTTTGGACAAGTACAACATTATTGCTAATAATCAGTATGGCTTCCGTCGCAGCATATCCACCGAAATGCCGTATTAGAATTGGCACAGTTCGTTGCACGACAACTTGATACAAAAAATAAATGTCTTGGTATCTTCTTGGATATGGCGAAGGCATTTGACACAGTCTCTGTCCCCATCCTGCTAACCAAACGCGAACAAATAGGAATCAGGGGTGTACCTCTTTCGATGTCTACGAGTTATTTGACCAATAGGACACAGGTCATTATTAATTAGCATGATATCAAATTAGTCAGCGTCTGACGTAAATTGACGAATTTTTAATAGTAAATTAAATCTCGTCCAAATTGTCTATGGAGTATCTTAATTTGACAGGACTAAAATAATATTTATCTTCTGTCCTTTTCTTAAGGAAATAGAAAGAAAAAGATGCATGAACTTAAATTTAGTTTGTGAACAACAGAATCGGCGCCATTGTCATATTAGCCGAGCGATTTATTGTTTGGATTACATATAAATGTATAATGAACTAGCACTTTGTTGATTATTTATGCCATTCGTTATTTTTGACGATCCCATGTTCCCAATAATATCGATGCTTCCGACAACAAAGGTCGTAAACACCAAAATAGCACTTTTGGTTATCAACGAAAATCAAAAAATAATTTCGTATTTGGCTTATATCTTTTTAACTTTAAAAGTTGTAAAATTGTGTTCTATACAAGAAATACGTAAAATACGATGGTGTTTCATAATATATTATTGCTATTTATGTCAAAGCCTTATTTTAAAAGTTAGCTTGGACATACACCCCAGAAAATTCAAGAAGTTGGTATTTACGACCACTAACAGACGACTTTTGACGACCGACAGCTGTTTGTACGTTGTATTATACGACCTGCACGGTTATTCGGTTCTAAGCAATATGAGTTATACATACCCTCTTTTCTAAAAAATTTTGATTATACTAGTAAAAATTTTGGGTGTAAAAGTATTTTTTTTGGCGAATATTTTTTTCACATTTTTAGATCGACGCAGCGCCAAAAATTAAGTAGGGCTGCATTCTTAACTCATTGTCGCCAAAATGGCGTTTACGACATTTGTTGCCGGAAGCATCGATATGACTTATGACCGTAAGTGATTGTTGCACTGTCTCATACACACTTTTGCATGTTACCTTTAGCATAAACCAGTGTAAATATAATTATTAGTGAACAAATAAAAAAGGTTGAAGTATACGTAACGGGGCACTGAGGAAAAAGATTTAGAAAATTTTTGCAATATTTTTTTTTTTTTTTGTAAATTAGGATACAAGAGCGAGCGAAGCCAGCTCGGAACATGGGGCATCCCGACTCGGATAGGTTAGGTTAGAAGGAAGAAAAAAAATAACCACGAAGAAGACCCCGCCATCCCCTTCGTGGTTATTTTTTTTCTTCCTTCTAACTTAACCTATCCGAGTCGGGCAATACAGATATTGGTCTATAATTGTTAACAGTCTCTGTCCGCTCCCTTGTGGATGGGATTGACTAAGCCTTTTTTAAAAGCCTGGGAAAACACCTGCTCTTATGGATTGATTGCATATATGTGTTATGGGAGGTGTTAATAATTGGCTGCATAGTTTTTGTATTTTGGTTGATATTTTATCCCCCCGTGGCGCAGTCAATACGCAATTGTAGTATAATAGAGTCTACTTCAGCATCATCAGTTTCAACTCATCACTGAGGAAAAAGATTTAGAAATTTTTTGCATTAATTTATTTTTTTGGTAAATTAGGATACAAGAGCGAGCGAAGCGAGCTCGGAATATGGGGCATCCCGACTCGGATAGGTTAGGTTAGAAGGAAGAAAAAAAATAACCACGAAGGGGATGGCGGGATCTTCTTCCCCTCCGGCCGTTTTCGCACCCCTCAATAACCCGCGAGCCAATTCATGATTCTCACCCATAAAATCGAAAAGGGCCTCAATTTGCCCGTGTGCAGCTGCAGCGGTTGGGACCATATAAACAAAATTAACTAGTAAGCTTAAATAATTGGAATAAAATATTGGAAATTTTAAAACTTCCCGGCTAACAATTTGACATTTCATTTGAAAATGTCAAAAGTACTCTGTGGAAAATGTCCTTCAAAAAGTAAACATGCAAAGGTATCAACAGGATGATGCCGGTTTCCGGACAAAAATAGCAAAAATAATTCAATTATATATTTATAGACATACTTAATAAAAAGCATATTTTTTTAAATGTGGTAATTTTCTAACGACAAAAGTATTAATTTTTGTTTAATAAGCTAGAAAACTATAAAATAAGTAAACCGGTAATCGACCGGTAAAATAGGGCAACTCTATCGCCATGCGTCTTTCGTTCACGAATATTGTCTATGATTCCGTATTAAATAATCTGTGGTTGAACAATGATATACCTCACTCTTGGAAGTCTGACTGTCTGGTACCTATTTTGAAGCCTGATAAAATTCGTTCAGATGCCGATTCCTATCGCCCCATTGCACTTACATCTTGTGTTGGTAAAATTTTTGAACAATTAATAAAACAAAGGTTGGAATTTTACATAGAACAAAACAATATTTTACCTGCTAATCAATTTGGTTTTCGTAGAGGAACATCGGCTCGTGAAAGTATTTGTCAGTTACAGCTTGATATCCAAAATAGTTACATTAATAAGGATTGTTTAGTGTCAGTATTTTTTGATGTTGCTGGAGCTTTTAATAGCGTCAATATTGATGTACTTTGTTCTGAATTGCTTCTTATTGGAATTCCAAACAAAATAGTTCACTGGATCTGTGAATTCTTGACTGAAAGGAAAGTTTATGTTAAGAATAATTATAAATTATATGGGCCAAGGTTTGCTTCTGTTGGAGTTTGTCAAGGCGGAATACTTTCTCCATTAATATTCATTTTGTATATTCGTCGTTTGAATTTGATTCTAGGTTCTGAGGCTAAAAATCTTCAATTTGCTGATGATTTGGTTGTGTATTTGTCTGGGAAAAATTTAACAAATATAACAAATAGTCTAAATAAGGCTTTAGATGGTTTATCTACATACTTTTCTTATTTAAATCTAGATATAAATGCACTTAAGTCTAAACTAGTAGTCTTTGGTAAAGCTAGCAACTTCAGTCCTTCTGTGTATTACAATCAAGTTTCTATTCCTATTTTTCATGAAGCTAAGTTTTTAGGTGTCACTTTTACTCATAATTTTTCGTGGAAAAAATATGTTGAATTGGTAAGTTCAAGAGCTAACAGAGTTTTCAATGTCTTGAAATCTTTGTGTAGAACCTCCTGGGGTGCTGATCCAAAAATATTGTTGCTTTTGTACAAATCTCTGATTCGTAGTCATTTTGAATATGGTTTTCTCTGTTTTGCTGGTGATAAAAGAATAGTAGATATCTTTGATAAAATACAAAATAAAAGCTTGAGACTTATTAATGGAGCATTTAAAAGCACTCCAATCAATGCAATGCAAGTTGAATGTAAACTTCCTCCATTAAGTATAAGATTCTCTTACTTGAAAGAAAGGTTTTTATTAAAACTATATAGTAAAAATAATAATCACCTGTTTTCAAATTTGACACAGTCTAGTACACCAACTATTTGTAACTCTCTATATATACTTCAAGGTTTTTCTCAATATGTAAATTTTCTTGAAACTTTGCAAATTCATAAGTCATCTCTTCTTCCATGTTATCAGGGGGATTTTAACAGCAAATTTCCTGCGATTGACATCATCATTGACCACAATTTATCCACCAAGGAAGATGTACATAGTAAACTACTTGAGTTTACTGATTATAGATTTGTGTATACTGATGGCTCCAAAACTGAGTCTGCAGTCTCATTTGCTATTTACGATGGGCTATTGAATACTGGTACTGGTTATAAAATAAACTCAAACACAAGTATATTCACAGCCGAGGCTGTGGCTATTCTTGCTGCCTTAAAACACATTAAACATAAAAATGATGGATGTTGTGAATGGATTATAGTCAGTGACAGCATGAGTGTTCTTGAAAATCTCAAAAATAATAGGTTGAATTCTAATACAAACTATCTAATTTCATTAATAAAAGAGTCTTGGCTGCATTTGTCTTCTCATAATATTAAGGTTTTGTTCATGTGGGTCCCTTCACATGTTGGTGTGTTGGGAAACGAAAGGGCTGACTTTTTAGCCAGAACTTTAACAAATTCTGAAGATGTCCCTGATTCTAGTGGTTTTCTCAACATATCTGTTCCATGCACAGACATTGTCCCTCTATTGAAAAAAAGGTCCATTGGTATATGGAAAAGGCATTGGAATCACACAGTCCAAATTGAAAATAAAGGTTTATGGTATGCTGTATTTAATGTTCCTATAGGAACCATGCCTTGGTTCTGTAAAATCAATACTTACATGAACAGGAAGTTTTACTCCACCCTACTCAGGCTTCGTTTTGGTCATTGTCGTCTAAATTATCACTTGTTTCGTCTGAAAATTGTGCATAGTCCTCTCTGTGATCATTGTAATTCTAAAGTTGAGCAATCTTTAGCTCACATTTTCTTTGATTGCTCATCTTTTGGTATCCAGCGCCTTGTGCTAATGGATGAGCTTATTGAAATATATGGTAGTCCTGATTTGGTACCGCGCTCCATCCAGGCTCTCCTTGTAAATAGTTCGACGTATTTACATTTGTTTAATTTCATTAATAGTACAGTTGGGCAAATTTAATTCCTTGTGTATATATGTAGATATATATCTGTTTTGTGTATATAGTGTCTTTTTAAATATAAATAGCTTTAATTTTTTAATTTCGTAATACTTAATTCGTTTTCTATTGTAAATTAATAAGAAAGATAAGATAATTAGATAACCTCAAACCCCGTTAGTTGGGGTTTAAAAAAAAAGAAAAGGACTTGACACAAGGCTATTACAGAAAGCTTTTTTTTATAATTGACTTTTATTTTGGATTTTACCTAAGATTTTGTAGAATAAAGTCTTACACGGATTATAGTGAAATAAATATATTATAACACTAATGACTTAACACGGATTTACTTTACTTATGAAAAATGAGAAACTGATGACTTAACTTGGATTTACTTACTTATGGATAAATATCAAACTAATGAATTTAACTGGATCTACCTTAGTTATAAAAAAATAAACTGATGAATTTAACAGAATTTACCAAAAAATACCAACTAACTGATGACTAGGCAGCATGGTCCCTGACCCTAGCCTGTTCCACAAGGAACAAAAGAAAAAAAAAAAAAAAATGTCTATGATTCCGTTTGAAACTGATGGATCCGAAATCGTTAGGGAGTAGGGTTTATTCCGACGTATCGGACTACTGTCGGACGGGCTCATTACTTCGTTAACGGACTTAGGGAGTAGATCCCCTGATGAATCCGAAATCGTTAGGGAGTAGGGTTCATTCCGACGTATCGGACTACTGTCGGACGGGCTCATCACTTCGTTAACGGACTTAGGGAGTAGACCCCCTGGGGTTCGCAACCAGTTAGTTGCGAATTAAGAATTTTTATTCTTTTAGTTGCGAATCAAGAACGCTTTTTCCTTAACCGCAACTAGGTATCCTGAACCTGATGATTAATTTTCGTAACCAGTTACACCAGAATATATTTTTTTCCTTATTCGCAACCTTCGTGTTGATACTCTATTTTGTGGATTTGCATACAAACAATGGGTCAAAAAGCAAGAAATACGGAATTATTGCTGCTGAAAATATAATGAAGGAATAAGAACTTCGCAAAATTACATAGTTGCGATGTGAAAAAAGCATTGCTTAGTTTGCAACCAATAGCTAAGATAATGAATAAAAAATTGAATTAAAACGAAAAATCGAAATGTTAATTACTTATATATATTTTCACTTAACAAAAACATAAACACTTAATAAACGAAAATGAAACTTATAAAACGAAATATTCTTCTTTCTTACTTGCAAAATTAAACAATTGAGAAGGAAAAATTAAACAATTTTTCGGAAGGCCTTTTCCACCCTTCTTTGGGCAAATAATTTCTACGCAGAGCCCCACGGTAATTATTCCTGATTTCAGGTCGTTTATTGCCGAATCGATTGTCGCATCTATTTCTTCGTATTCTTTATATTGCTTACTTTTCTTAAATCAAAGCACGTAGGGTCTGTGTTTAAAACTATAGATTTGGTTTTATGCAACCTATGTCTTTATTTATTTTTGTATGCCATCCTTCTTTATGATTGTTTGTTTTTATTTTTCCATTTTCACAGCAGCAATAATTCCGTATTTCTTGCTTTTTGACCCATTGTTTGTATGCAAATCGACAAAATCGGGTATCAACACGAAGGTTGCGAATAAGGAAAAAAATATATTTTGGCGTAACTCGTTACGAATATTAATCATCAAGATGCCTAGTTGCGGTTAAGGAAAAAGCTTTCTTGATTCGCAACTAGTTGCGAACAAAGAATAAAATTCTTAATTCGCAACTGGTTGTGAACTCCAGTTGCGAAAACGGCCGGAGGGCTTCTTCGTGGTTATTTTTTTTTAAACCACCCAGAAGTAGGAGCCCCGGCGATATTTATTTATCCATTTATTTCAGGCATCAAGGCCCATATAAATACATACAATATAATATTAATATGACTTAAAAATACTATAAATACATACATTATAATTACACAAGAAACTAAAAACTAATGCACACGAAGTGTCTGCGTCGTGTTTCGCTGACTGGTGTCATGTAACCGGCGACGAAACCGGCGGTACACAACACCCTTCGGCCAGAACTCTTCCTTGAGGAACTTCTCGAGATGCTGTGTCGGAATACGCACCACGAACGACTTGAAGTTCGTGTTGTGACGCGACTCCAACTTCTCGACCCTCAATGTCCAGCTGGTCTTCACACACATATACTCCACGATCTCCTTAACCTTCGTGGAGTGGTGCAGTCTGGACACGTACAGCTGCGTCGACGGGATTGCTGAATGCAGCAGCATGTTGGGTCCTGCCTGCGCGGTGCCACACTGTTTCCGACAAGGAGGCTTTTTCTTTTTCTTCTTCTCCACCTTGATGAAACCATCCTTGTCGCACGTGTCCTTCTCTGGACCCTGCCTTTTCAAAACCTTGTTTGGTTTCGACCGGCTCCGTTTTGTTTTTCCCCATTTTGTTTTTCCGCCAGTTTTACCTGCGAGTTTTGCGACTCAGCAGGCTTGTTAGCGGCTGCTATTGCTGCGTAGGCTCGTATGGGGGTCGACGAACCAACACACGTCGTTGTCTCCACCTGTGTCGAGGCAGGGACGGCCACGGCACGCGAAGCAACGCATGCATTCTCGGCAGTTGGTGACGCATTCGAGCTCGCCGACTAGAAAATGCAGATGGAGGTGTTTTGTGCCCCGCGACGCGTATTCACATTTGCGGCGTCGGTAGGTGACCTACTTGCAGAAATTGCGTTGCGCAGGAGCACTACTTCTGCCCGTTAATCACTGATGGTGTTGTTGGACACCTCCAGCTTATGCTGCATCTCGGCCTGGCTTTGCTTCGGGAATGTAACGTCCTTCAGCAGCCTGGTGACGTCTACGTGATCGAACGTGACGGGAGGCAGCTTGTGCAAATCCTTCGCCACGAATTCAGGCACGTCGTCCGGGTCGGTCTCCTTCATCAGCGTTATGATGTCCTGGAGACTCTTCTCTGTACCGTCCCTTCGACGAGACGGCATCTGGCTGACTTTGCCGAGCGTTGTGAACAGCAGCAACTTGGCACTGCTAATCTCTTCCTCCTTATACGATGACTTGACTATGATATAACCCCCGGAATCACTTGACCTTGACCTCAAAGTCACTTGAACTTGACCCTTATGTCATTTGACCTAGACCTCAAGGACACCATAAATATTACTGCTCCTGAGAATCACGGATCTTGGTTTTCGGAATTTCAACCTTGATCTCAAGGTCAAGGACAATGAGGACAAGGTCAGTGACCTTAGATTTTAACTTTAGGCATTTTGACCTTGACCTCAAGGTCAAAGACAGTGACGTCAAGGTTGGCAGCTTCAGGAAAATAGCTTATTTTGACCTTCATTTTTAATTTATGTCCTGGTAGATAGATGGCGCTGAATACTAAGAAATTAAAATGTATAGCAGTTGCCACCCCCTGGGACGTGCTTAGTCAAACGCTTATCTTTTATCAGCCTCTCTTGTTACTATTAGTTATAACTGTCATCACTAATCACGTCACTCATCACTAATCACTGCTTTTATTTGTCCGCATATTCAGTTGCTGTGTAGTTCGGTTGATACCCATATTGTAGGAAAGGAAAAAAAACTTAGTCCGCCATATTGGATTTAGAGTGACGTTACTTTATTTTTCGAGTTATTTCAGCAAGCCCTTTCATTTGATACCCATATTGTAGGAGTGCATTAAAGCTTGGCTCTTAGAGATGTGCTTTTATTCATCTCAAAATATCATATACTTGGAAATAAGTAATAAGTAATAATTATTATTATAAAAAAAACTTTTTTACAAAAAAAAAACAACCGACTTCCAAAAACACTATAAATAAAGAGAAAAATAACTTTAATTTCGGAAGTCGGTGTCTTTGGCTTTGTATTTTAGTTTTTGCCACCGACTTCCGAAATTAAAGTTATTTTTCTCTTTATTTATAGTGTTTTTGGAAGTCGGTTGTTTTTTTTGTAAAAAAGTTTTTATTTTTCACTTTTTAGCGGATCGGTTTGTAATTTATCTAAGTTATAATAGCCTAATGTCAACTGCTTATCAACTTTTACAAAATATTGCTTTTCCCGATGCAATATTTTGTAAAAGGGACGTTAATTGTTGAGGAGTTCTCCTAGTAAGAACCCGGAGAACTGGAGCTGATTGAGAAGTCACCATCAGCTCCACTTCACCATACGCATTGTAATGAGCATAAAATTGCTTAGCAGCCATATTCGAATCGCAACCCGTGAAATATTTGTCATTGAGTAGTGCCATTTGTGGTCTTCATCATCAGCTCCACTTTACCAAATCATAATTTCCGAGAGCAAATGCTCAAGTTACTATAATAATAGACTTAGGCAAGAAAATTTTTGCTAAGGACCAAGTTTATATTACGCTTAGTCGTGTAAAGACGCTGTATGACATTGTATTATGCGACTTGGAACCTACCAAATTGCTAAATAGACCACATGACGAAAAGGCATTGCGTGAAATGCAACGATTGAGGCTTTTATAAATCATCATCAGCCAATTGCAGTTCACTGCTGGACGTAGACCTCCCGAAGTTTGCGCCAACGTTCGCGATCCTCCGCTTCTCTCATCTAGCCACTACCGGCAACCTTTGTTAGGATAATTATACTTACAGAAGAAAAACTCGCAAAAGTATTTCACTTTAAGAAGTATTTATTAGTTTTTAGACTAGATGCTGATAATCCTGGCTGCAGCATCAGGCCAGACTTATGTCAACATTACATTGAACTTAAAATTTAGTCCTGTTTAAAATGAGCCCAAACACGACTACGGTGCTGTAATTTCAAGATTTGTACTTTTTCTGATGCTCGACTGGCTTCAGCATCAGGTCTCTATGTACTTCGGTGTTCCTCATTAACAGTACGTTTATCCACACATCGAGCCCTTTTCAATGAGCCTAAACACGATATATCTGCTGTTAGTTGTCGAGGAGTTAGGTACTCTGCAGGCTATCCTGACTGCAGCATCAGGTCATAACTTGTTGATCATGAGACCAAATGTGGCAAATGCCCTATCAAACATCCAAACAATTTACTAAAACAGTCCTTGCCTGTTCGAGTAACTTCTTACTGTTAAGGAGTTGAACCTTCCATCATCAGCCCAGCTACCTGAGATGGTGACAACCATACGCAAATACACAAGATACTTCATAAAATATGCGAAAAACAATAAGTGAGCCTATAAAATTTGAGGGTTTCTCTCGATTTCTCTAAGATCCCATCATCAGATCCTAACTTGGTGACAATGGGACCACCTCAGAACTATCTACTTTCGAACAAAAAAAGAATTTTGAAAATCCGTCGCCAATTGGCGGAGTAATCGATGAACAAACAAACAAAAAAAAAAAAAAAAAAAACATACAAACATCCGAACATAGTACCTCCTCCTTTTTGTGAAGTCGGTAATAACTAGTCCGCCATCTTGGGTGTTCCACCACGTTGGATTTAGAATGACGTCACTTTATTTTTACCGACTTCACAAAAAGGAGGAGGTACTATGTTCGGATGTTTGTATGTTTTTTTTTTTTTTTTTTTGTATGTTTGTTCATCGATTACTCCGCCAATTTTCGACGGATTTTCAAAATTCTTTTTTTGTTCGAAAGTAGATAGTTCTGAGGTGGTCCCATTGTCACCAAATTAAGATCTGATGATGGGATCTTAGAGAAATCGAGAGCAACCCTCAAATTTTATAGGCTCACTTATTGTTTTTCGCATATTTTATGAAGTATCTTGTGTATTTGCGTACGGTTGTCACCATCTCAGGTAGCTGCGCTGATGATGGAAGGTTCAACTCCTTAACAGTAAGAAGTTACTCGAACAGGCAAGGACTGTTTTAGTAAATTGTTTTGATGTTTGATAGAGCATTTGCCACATTTGGTCTCATGATCATCAAGTCATGCCCTGATGCTGCAGTCAGGATAGTCTGCAGAGTACCTAACTCCTCGACAACTAACAGCAGATATATCGTGTTTAGGCTCATTGAAAAGGGCTCGATGTGTGGATAAACGTACTGTTAATAATGACTAATGACTAATAATGACGAACACCGAAGTACATAGAGACCTAATGCTGAAGCCAGGAGCATCAGAAAAAGTACAAACCTTGAAATTACAGCACCGTAGTCGTGTTTGGGCATTTTAAACAGGACTAAATTTTAAGTTCAATGCAATGTTGACATAAGTCTGGCCTGATGCTGCAGCCAGGATTATCAGCATCTAGTCTAAAAACTAATAAATACTTCTTAAAGTGAAATACTTTTGCGAGTTTTTCTTCTGTATAATTATCATAGCAAAGGTTGCCGGTAGTGGCTGGATGAGAGAAGCGGAGGACCGTGAACGTTGGCGCAAACTTGGGGAGGTCTACGTCCAGCAGTGAACTGCAATAGGCTGATGATGATTTATAAAAGCCTCAATCGTTGCATTTCACGCAATGCCTTTTCGTCATGTGGTCTATTTAGCAATTTGGTAGGTTCCAAGTCCGTTAGTTAGTTCTCCTGGTTCTTACTAGGAGAACTCCTCAACAATTAACGTCCCTGCATCGGGAAAAGCAATATGTTGTAAAAGGTGATAAGCAGTTGACATTAGGCTATTATAAATTAGATAAGTTACAAACTGACCCGCTAAAAAGTGAAAAATAAAAACTTTTTTACAAAAAAAACAACCGACTTCCAAAAACACTATAAATTGAAAAATAACTTTAATTTCGGAAGTCGGTGGCAAAACACTAAATTACAAATCCAAAGACACCGACTTCTGAAATTAAAGTTATTTTTCAATTTATAGTGTTTTTGGAAGTCGGTTGTTTTTTTTGTAAAAAAGTTTTTATTTTCCGAGTTATTCTCAGCAAGCCCTTTTATTTGATACCCATATTGTAGGAGTGCATTAAAAATAACTAGTCCGCCATCTTGGGTGTTCCGCCATATTACATTTAGAGTGACGTCACACAGCAAACCATGCATTGTCATCTAAACTAAACGTGTTTGCAAAATTTTAGCCCAATCGGTTGCAGATATCTGCTTCAAAATTGAGTTGCAAGAGTCCACCCGAACAAACAGTTACATTGCAAGTTAATATAAAGCTTGTAAAAATGAAATGACGTTTGTTAATCTCATTAAAACTCGAGAACGGCTGGACCGATTTGGATAATTTTGGTTTAGAAATATTTGTAAAGTTCAAGGAAGGTTAAAAAGATGAGAAAATATGAAGCAGTTCTAAGGAAAATAGTAAAAGCAACAAAGTGCACCATGCCAGCCAAGACAGCGGCAGTAGAGGTCACACTAACCGGGGGGTTAGAAAATGAAACACCAAAGTTTAACGAGCGATATTTTATTTAAAACTCGTATTATCACATATAACTTAAAACTTAACCGGGGGTATGGGACAGGACAAGGCGCTAGTCGGACAGGTCACCGTGGTCGAACAGGTCCTGGTCGTACAGCGTGGCGCTAGCCGGACAGGTCGCCGTGGTCGAAGAGGTCCTGGTCGTACAGCGCCGCGCGAACCGTGCGGCCGCCGAAGTAACGGCCGTGCAGCGCCGCCGCCGCCGACACCGCCTCTGTAACACGCGACGAGTCAGTTCTGCAGTACAGATCGCACAGGAACACGCGACTCAAAAGAAGTGTTGTCGAATTTCATGCACACAGACACGAGCAGAAAAAACCCATATAATAATCAAAGGCCTCAATCACAGCAACTAATATTACAAATGCGAAAACGGCTGAAAGGATTTGGATGAAAGGCACACGGGTTGTCTACCACCATCATCTGCCTAGCTTTTCCCCAACTTTGTTGGGTTCGGTTTCCAGTCTAACCGGACGCAGATGAATAACAGAATTTTACATGGAGCGACAGCCTATCTGACCTCCACAACCCAGTAACTGGGTAATACGATACCCCTTGGTTCTTACCAGGTTGTCAGACTTTCGGGCTACTGGTGACTCGTAACGACTGTTAAAGGTCCACGAATGACCAACGGCTTAACGTGCTTTCCGAGGCACGGAGGGGTCTTGGTAATGTAAAGATGGTCACCCATTCACTGAACACCCGCGGCAAGCGTAGCTTAACCTGATATCGACCCGTGCGGCTGTTATTACTTAGCCACAAGCCCCTCACATGGGTTGTCTCCCCACGTGCCAAGTTTCTTAAGTTAACCTGGGTTAGGACATAGGATATGTTTCATCTCGGTAGTACGTTGCATGCATTTATGACGTTACGGTATTCTGTTTACGACACGTTGTGCATATTTTCTGCGCAGTAGGAGTTGGGATTTGACGCCGACTTCAACAAAAAAGATATAATAGGTATTATTTGGGTCCTAAATTATTGTTTTAAAATTAAGATAATATGGTGTTACGTAAAGTGAAGTGAATAAAATATTATTATTCACTTTTGACTTCCTGTTTTTTTGAAGGCGGTTTATAGATGATGATGAATCTATTAGATTGTCTGTACTTATTTCAAATGACACAACTTAAAAGGTAGCCCTCGTATTATAAATGCAAAAAAAAGTAAGTTACCTCTTAGCGCTAAAACCGCTCAACTTTAGATGGTATAGAGATAGTTTGAGTCCCGGGAAAGGTCATAGGATAGTTTTTATACCGATATTCCCACGGGATCGACACTTATGCGGGTGAAACCGCGGCGCACTGCTAGTATATACATACATACGAGTAGAATGGAGAACCTCCTTTTTACCCGACTGCGTCAGAAGGAGGGTTATGTTTTTCGAGCGTGTATGTATGTATGTATATTTCTTTGGCACGCTCTGTAGCCTAAACGGCTTGATCGATTTCATCTTGAGAGGTGCGTTAGATTCGTCTTAATTGTGAGAGTGACACTGGGTATATCAAAATTAAGAGAAAAAAAAAATTAAAATGGCCGATTTTTTGCGCAATATTGTCTTCAAAAAAATTTTTTTTTCTCAAAACCTATCGAGTGGGGTATCAAAATAAAGAATTTTAAAAGGTGATTACAAAAATATATACAACTTATACGGTTAAAAGTAATTCGAAGTGAAAAATCGTAAAAAACACGTACCAAGAACTAAATCGTCTGCGAAATCTTTCACATTTATTTTGTAAACTAAAAAGCTGGAAATAAAAAAAGTTATTTAAAAAAATAAAAACCCTACTGCGGTACATACATACATACACTCGAAAAACATAACCCTCCTTCTGACGCAGTCCGGTAAAAACAAGCCTATTTTAAATTAAATAAAAGTTAGAAGCAGGCGGGACCCATACCATTTTTATAATATTTTCAAATGGGTCCCGCCTGCTTCCAACAATTATTTCATTTAAAATGGGCTTGGTTTTAGCTTTTCAGTTTTTAACCGACTTCAAAAAAGGAGGAGGTTTCTCAATTCGACCGTATATTTTTTTTTTTTTTTAAGTGTGTTCGCGGATAACTTCGTCGTTTATGAACCGATTTTGATTATTCATTTTTTGTTGGAAAGGGGATATACCAAGGGTGGTCCCATGATAAGGAAACCAGGATCTGATGATGGCATCCCAGTGAAATCGAGGGGAACTTTTGAAAATCGTAGGAGCGACTAGTGGGTTTGTTAATTTTTTCATTAAGTATTTTAAAGCACTACAATTTAATGAAGGCCTGAAGTCGATCTGATGATGGAGCCGAAAGACAGTCGAGGGGACTCCTCAACGATTTACAGCAGTTACCTTGTGTTTGGGCTTGATTAATTTGTATTGATGTGAACTTTACACCTAGATGGGTTGCGACTGTCATTAGGGGTCTGATGATGAAGACGAAGGACAGTTAAGGGAACTCCTCAACAGTTTACAGTAGCTACCTTGTGTATGTTCACCGATTACTCGAAGACGGCTGGACCGATTCCAAAAGTTCTTTTTTTATTTGAAAGGGTATACTCTCGAGGTGGTCCCATTATCATCAAGTTGGAATCTGATGAGAGGATTCCATGGAAATCGAGGGAAATCCTCAAACTTTATAGGCAAAGCTACAGCGATTTGGATATTTTTTAAAGTAACTTGAGCATTTGCTCTCGGAAATCATCACTTGGTAAAGTGGAGCTGATGATGAAGATCACAGATGGCCATCGGAACTACTCACTGACAAATATTTCACGGGTTGCGATTCGATTACTTTAATATGGTTGCTAAGCAATTTATGCTCGTCACAATGCGTATTGCGAGTGATTGTTGAGGATCTCCTGGTTCTTACCGGGAGAACTCCTCAACAATTAACGTCCCAGCATCGGGAAAAGCAATATTTTGTAAAACGTGATCAACAGTTGGCATTAGGCTATTGTAACTTAGATAAATTACAAACTGACCCACTAAAAAGTGAAAAATAAAAGCATTTTTACAAAAAAAAACAACCGACTTCCAAAAAAAACACTACAAATTGAAAAATAACTTTAATTTCGGAAGTCGGTGTCAATAAACGAAAACGCGGAACCAAAGACACCGACTTCCGAAATTAAAGTTATTTTTCAATTTGTAGTGTTTGTTTTGGAAGTCGGTTGTTTTTTTTTTGTAAAAATGTTTTTTTTAACTGAAGTTTTTACCGCAGTCGGGTTTTTTTTTTATTTTTTAAATTATACTTTTTTTATTAGAATTCGGTTAAAAGGTACTAGGCTTTCATAATTTATTTTCATAATTTGGATTAGCACAATGGATGCTTTTTATCCCGGTAGTACGTTACCGTGGGATAATTTCCGATCTCCGCTCGGGCGAAGCGGCGGACAACAGCTAGTTAGTAAATAAATCAACCGTAAAGCAAATGACATAAAGTGCTCTCTTAATTTTGGAGCAATCTCTTGCTGTCTCGCTTCTGTTTGTCTTTTGTCTGTACACAACATTGTCAATTTTCTTGCTGACTGTACATTTTTTTAAAAATCGGTGAATGCAGATCAATATTTCCCAAGAAAGTAAGGACAGTTCCGTAAGACCGTCTTCCTGCTGCTCCATCTCAAAAATCCACCCTGTATTATTGTTCTGCACACCATGAAACCATGGTACAAATAGCATAGTTTTACGGACTCACCGTCGGGCTCGTTGAACTGCACGAAGATCTTGACGTCGGCGTGCGCCGGGTCGTCGTCCTCGGACTGGCGCTCGTTGTAGATCACCAGCCGCTCCACCTTGCCCCACTTGGAGCACTCCTCCGTGATCTCGTGGTGCAGCGCCTCGTCCACCTCGGCCGCCGACACCATGTTGCACAGCAGCAGCGTGCGCGAGGCGCGGCGCCGCATGAGGCGCTGCATCACCAGGTGGCGCGCCGACTGGCCCGAGATGGACAGCGACTCCTGCTGCTGCAGCGTGTCGGGCGACGTGTCCAGCAGCTTGCGCTGCAGGGCCGCCTGCTGGCCCGCGCCCGCGTCCGGCGGCGGCGGGCTGGCGGGCCGCGGCGCGGGCGGGATCACCACGCCGGGCGGCGGCAGCGCGGGCGCGGCGGCCGGCGGCAGGCCGGGCAGCGGCAGGCCCGGCAGGCCCGGCAGCGGCAGGCCGGGCAGGCCGGGCAGCGCCGCCGGCAGCGCGGGCAGCGCGGCCGCCAGCGACGGCAGCGCGGCCGCGGGCGACACGCCCAGCGCGTTGAGCTTGGTGAGGCCGAGCGCGACGGCGTTGCTGGCCACGGCGTCCATGGCCTGTATCTTGGCCGTGGCGGCGGCGGCGGCCACGGCGGCGGCGGTGGGCATGGCGGAGGGCTGCGGCGGGCCCGCGAGCGCGTTGGGCGGCGTGATGGCGCGGCCCACGCGCAGGTACTGGCCGCCCAGGTCGAACAGGTTCATGGACGCGATGGCCTCGAGCGCGGCCGCCAGAGTGGCGTACTCTATGAACCCGTAGCCCTTGTGCTTGTGCGCCGACGCGCCGTACGCCAGCTTGCAGTACGTGATCGGTCCGAACGCCTCGAACACGCTGCGGGCGGTCGGACGAAAACGGTCAGGGTCACGTCAGTATTGTCGCCGACATATCGGCGCCGAGAGTCAAATATACTCACTTTTTAATGTCGTCCTCGGTCAGCTCCGGGTGGATGGAGGCGACGTAGATGCGGTTGTACTGCTTGGCCTCCTCTTGGATCTCGTCGATGACGGCCTGTGCCTGCGGCATGTTGGAGGGCCGGCCGACTACCTTGATGTTCCGGCCGCCCAGCATGACGCCGTTCATCTGTTCGAGGCTGAGCTGCGCCGCCTCAGGAATCTCGTACTCCACGAAGGCGAACCCTTTGTGCTTCTGCGTGACGGGGTCCCACGACATGTTGATCGACTTGATCGGCCCAAAGGGAAGGAATGCCTGTCGTATCGTGTCCTCCTTCAACTCAAACGATATGGACCCCACGTACACTCTGATGAAAAACACACTACATTAAAATGACATGGGCAAAGTGTTTTCGTCTAAATATGTAAACTACCGAACTCAGATCTTTTCAGCATTATAGATCACAGGCTCGACCTGCTCGTGGCGGGAGCCTCCAGCGTATCGCTCTCATCACAGTACGGGGCGTGTGTGTGTGTGTGTGTGTGAGTGGGGGTGTGTGTGAGTGGGGGGATGTGTGTGTGTGTGTGTGTGTGTGTGCGTAGTGTACCTGCACATGAGCGCGAAGGCCTCTTGCCGCTGCACCTGCGTGTGTGTGTGCGTGCGTAGTGTACCTGCACATGAGCGCGAGGGCCTGTTGCCGCTGCACCTGCGTGTGTGTACGTGCGTAGTGTACCTGCACATGAGCGCGAGGGCCTGTTGCCGCTGCACCTGCGTGTGTGTGTGTGTGCGTGCGTAGTGTACCTGCACATGAGCGCGAGGGCCTGTTGCCGCTGCACCTGCGTGTGTGTGTGTGTGCGTGCGTAGTGTACCTGCACATGAGCGCGAGGGCCTGTTGCCGCTGCACCTGCGTGTGTGTGTGTGTGCGTGCGTAGTGTACCTGCACATGAGCGCGAGGGCTTGTTGCCGCTGCACCTGCGTGTGTGTGTGTGTGCGTGCGTAGTGTACCTGCACATGAGCGCGAGGGCCTGTTGCCGCTGCACCTGCGTGTGTGTGTGTGCGTGTGTAGTGTACCTGCACATGAGCGCGAGGGCCTGTTGCCGCTGCACCTGCGTGTGTGTGTGTGTGCGTGCGTAGTGTACCTGCACATGAACGCGAGGGCCTGTTGCCGCTGCACCTGCGTGTGTGTGTGTGTGCGTGCGTAGTGTACCTGCACATGAGCGCGAGGGCCTGTTGCCGCTGCACCTGCGTGTGTGTGTGTGTGCGTGCGTAGTGTTCCTGCACATGAGCGCGAGGGCCTTTTGCCGCTGCACCTGCGTGTGTGTGTGTGTGTGTGCGTGCGTAGTGTACCTGCACATGAGCGCGAGGGCCTGTTGCCGCTGCACCTGCGTGTGTGTGTGTGTGCGTGCGTAGTGTACCTGCACATGAACGCGAGGGCCTGTTGCCGCTGCACCTGCGTGTGTGTGTGTGTGCGTGCGTAGTGTTCCTGCACATGAGCGCGAGGGCCTTTTGCCGCTGCACCTGCGTGTGTGTGTGTGTGCGTGCGTAGTGTACCTGCACATGAGCGCGAGGGCCTGTTGCCGCTGCACCTGCGTGCGCTGCGAGGCCATCTGCTGCTGCTGGTGCGCGAGCGTCTGCTTCATGAGCACCATCTTGATGCTCTGCTCCATGGCGTACTTCTTGGCGCGCGCCACCGCCTCCGCCTGCTCCGACGTGAGGCGCGGCAGCGAGCCGCCCAGGATGGCCGGCAGCGTGGAGCACTTGGCGCCCGGACCTGCGGACACACTCGAGTCACGCTCGGCTCGCTGGCCGCGCCGCGTCGCCCGGAGGGCTGGAGCCTCACCTGTGAACACATCTCCGACCTGCTGCAAGTCGTAGATCGGCGCCGAGAGGAAGCCACCTGTAAAACCAAATCTGTGTCAGTCAGTGCCGATTGAGTACAGATGCCAAACAGTAGTGGACGCAGGCACTCGCGCTCGCACACACATCGCTGACACTCCGCGGGCGCGCGCGTCCGTCCCGCCGCGTGCACTGCGCAATGCCAGCGCTGCGCCGCGGTATAATTACCTATACAGTATTCTTTCTTCATACAAACGGTCGGAAACGGTCGGTACGTGGCTCGAGTTCGATTTTTACTCGGTTAACAAACAGTCTCGAATGCTCCGCAGTGATGAACTGACGCCAGACGGTGTGATGGTTTTTTAAGCAGTAATCGTGCAATTTGTGACAAATATTCATTGAAATAAGTACAAGTAAAGTACTTACTTGATATGGCAAAGAGCAAAAAATTATAGACTATATGATGCTGTTTTTGGTTGTTTGAATTCGCCCGTAACTTTTTTTTATTAAATCTGTTAATAAAAAAAACATGTATTTTTATTGAACTCTTCCTATTTCATTCGCAACTAATTTCATTGTTTTAAATAAAAAAATAATATATTTTCCTTTACAATCACAAAATCAGAAAGAAACTCAAGTAGGTTGATGAAATTAAAATACTGTAGGCGGAAGCCCTATCGCGTGTTTACGTACCGCGCGGCTGTAGGTAATTATTTCTAGAACAGAGCCCAGTCACAATACTGTATACATAATTATACCGTGGCTGCGCTCCCGCCGCGCCTCGCACTCGCCCGTTCTCGCACTCTATCGCTCTCTCGCTCGCGCGGCGGGCGCGGCGCGGCGGCACGGACGGGCGCGCTCGCTACGCGCGGGCACGCGGGGTACAATGCGGTATAATGAAGTAGGTACATTGTGAGACCGGCGAGGAGCAGCCGGCGCCGCAGCCGCAGCCGACGCGTCACCGGCACGCCTAAGCGTATAGCAAAAACCTAACTTATATCTAGCCTGAAACAGAAAGCAGAAACACTGATCACTGAGGACGGTTTCGAAACGAGACAACGAATGTGAAACGGTTTGGCGGCGAAGGGGCGGGCCGGCGCGGCGGAGCGGCGCGCGGCGACGGCGGCGCCATCCGGCGCAGCGAGCCGCGCAGCCCGCCCGCGCCGGCCACGCGTGCGCTGTGGGCTACTCACCAGGCACGCCGCCGGGCAGCGCGGCGGCCAGGCCGGGCAGCGCTCCGGGCAGGCCGGGCAGCGCCCCGGGCAGGCCGGGCAGGCCGGGCAGGCCGGGCAGGCCGGCGGGCAAGCCGGGCAGAGGTGCGGCGGGCGGCGCCATGACGCCCGGCGGCAGCGGCGGCTGCAGCGCCCCCGGCGAGCCGCCCTGCAACTGTCACATCATACATCATCGCTAACAATATATTCCCACAATGTCTGGTTGTGCTGTGTGTCAATATTATGTTGCTGGGAACAAAAACTCGTGTCTAAAGTAATAACAGCCGCACGGGTCAATCAAAGGTTAAGTTACGCTTGCCGAGGTCAGTCCTTAGATGGTAGCCATCCATTACATATCGCGACCCCATCATGCTTCGGAAAATTCGTTAAGCTACTGGTCCCGGCTGTCATTTGTAGATCTGTCACAGTCGTCGAAGCCCGAAAGTCTGACAACCAGTCTCAGCAAGTGGGTAAGTGGGTTGTGGAGATCAGATAGGCAGTAACTCCAAGTAAAATTGAGGCACATGATGATGTTGGAAACAAAAATAGTCATTAAAAATCAATATTTCTTAACAAATAATGCTTTAATTACTTGAAAAACAAACACTCCTTACTCACATAATCATCTACCTACATCCCATACAACACTGTAAATATGAAAATATTGTGAAAGTTTTTTGCCAGTTCTTCTCCATAGGAAATGACCAATTGGAACCGTGCACCTAGCTACTGACGCTTCATAAGTGCCCATGTATGTTTATACTTATTGCATAAGGAATCTGGGGTATTACACATACAGCAACTGTTCATTCTAGGGTCACTTTTAAACCTTATAAAATTCCATGCAATTTTCTCTAGCTTCAGTACAAAAAACCCTAACCTAACCAACTATACAAGTGTTTAATGCTATTTTTAAAAGCAACACTTACCAAATAGCTACCCTGGGGCCAAAACTAAACTAAAAGAATGGTTGCTAGGCCAGACTTATGAGAAAACTTAAAGCCTACCTTGTAGCACATACACACTCGGAAAATACACACCCTAACATTATAATAATAATAATAAACATTTATTTCAGAATCAAGTTCCATAGTTTGTTAGTACCAGTATAAAATGCCTTATATCTAGTGTTAGTAAATAAACTAAACTAACGGGTAATTAAATAAATTTTAAACTAAGTACAATACTCTCACGACTTACACACTTGACTCACCTTAACTATTTTTGTTTAATCTAACACATTTGATAGACTCTATGTCTATTATTTTCTTTGTAATTTTAGAAATGTATGTTATGGAATACAAACCTGTGCTAGCAGAACTTAACTGGGTCAATAAGATGCAGGCTGAGCCTAATTTGGGATCTGCTGTAGTAGAATAATAGTATCAAATTGTCTTCTGATAAGGTGCTCTTACACAGGCAATTTTTTGAGCAATAATTGCTTGGTAGTGTATGAACATATTGATTTGTATTGCCTAGTTTTTTAACCCATTCGCTGCGGCGGACGCCTTTCGGCGTTTTTAGGGTTCCGTAGCCAAATGGCAAAAATCGGAACCCTTATAGATTCGTCATGTCTGTCTGTCACAACCACTTTTTTCCGAAACTATAAGAACTATACTGTTGAAACTTGGTAAGTAGATAATTCTGTGAACCGCATTAAGATTTTCACACAAAAATAGAAAAAAAAAACAATAAATTTTGGGGTTCCCCATACATCATCATCATCATCATTTCAGCCGAAAGACGTCCACTGCTGGACATAGGCCTCCCCCAAAAGGGGGGGGGGGGGGATTGCGATAATCGCCACGCTTTGCAGGCGGGTTGGCGATCGCAGTATGGTATGGTGGTGGAATACATAGAGAACGCTGCTGCCCATTCTCCGGTACGCCCCTTATTTATTTATTTATTTATTTATTTAATACTTCAAGCACATAAATGTACAGAGGCGGACTTAATGCCATAGGCATTTTCTACCAGTCAACCTTTGGGTGATGCAGAGACAAAGAGTGGTAGGTGCAATCAAGAACATTGAGGAATAAATATTTTAAATATAAAAATACGCATATACCTATTAAAACTATGAATATAATATATACCTAATTACATATAAATATAAGAACAAATAAATATACATAAATACATGAATATACTTACTAAAAAGAAATAAGACAAACAATGAGAAAATATTACCGTTGTGATGATACTGCCAGCTTCTTGCGAATGTGCTCGCGAGCCTTAACTTTAAAAGATAATCGGTTGGTTGCCATCCTGATTTCCTGGGGGAGCGCATTCCACAGAGAGATAGACTGAACGAAGAAGGAAGAGTGAATGAAGTCTGTGCGGTGAGTGGGACATAGGAGAAGACGATTGTGTGATGAACGTAGATTTCTATTGTGGTTGGCGCAAATGTACTGAAAATGGGGGGCTAGATAACTAGGGGAAGTTGGAGAATTAAGAAATGAGAACAAGGTGGTCAGCGCCCGAAGCTCTCTGCGCTGGCGTATGGGTAACCACTTTAGAAGCGACCGATGCGCAGAGACATGATCATATTTACGCAGATTGAAAACGAATCGAATGCAATTATTGAGAAGGCGGTCAAGTTTGTTGAGGAGATCTGCATTCAGGTCATAGTAGCACACATCACCATAATCGATGATAGGGAAAATAAGGGACTGTACAAGCATTGTCTTCGTACTTGATGGTAATAGATTTTTCAACCGGTACAGAGCCCGCAGCGTTCCAGTAACTTTCTGACTCACCCTAGCAACTTGAGTCCGCCAGTTTAGAGTACAATCAATGTGCAAGCCTAAGTCCTTCACGTCAGTACCAAAAGGAACGATCGTACCATTGAATAGAACTGGCGGCAAGGTTGTACTATCTACCTTGCTAATACTACGAGAACTGCCAATGATGATCGCCTGACACTTCGTAGGGTTTACAGCTAAGCCAAATCTATCAGACCAGGTTTTTATGGCTATCAAGTCCTTGTTTAATTTGTCGATAGCGCCAGGTAATTCATCAACCTTTCCTTGATAGTACAACTGCAAGTCATCTGCATACAGATGATACGCACACTGAAGTTCGGAAGTTATAAGATTAATAAAAATTGAAAACAGAAGAGGAGAAAGTATACCGCCTTGAGGAACGCCAGTTTCCAAATTACACCAGTTAGAAGAAGAATCTCCAGCATAAACGGACTGCTGACGTTCCTGAAGGTAAGAGGAGAACCATTCCAGTGCTTCGGGAGAGACCATAATGTAGGACAGAATGGCTAACAGGATGTCATGACTGACGGTATTGAAGGCATTTGAGAAATCAACCAATACTAGAACAGTAACTTTGGTGTCTTCCAGTCCTGCCCTTATATCGCCAGTCACTTTAAGAAGTGCGGTAACAGTGCTGTGCCCAGGCCTGAATCCAGATTGAAGAGGACTAATAATTGAGTTACAATGAACAAAGTTGGAGAATTGTTTGTGGACACAGGCCTCGAGCACTTTGGATAGGAAGGGAAGGATAGAAATTGGACGGAAGTCGGTAGGAAGAGAGGGATTGGAAACCTTAGGTAGTGGACGAACATAGGCTTTGCGCCACAGGGAAGGGAATACTCCGGAGTACAAGGAAAAGTTTATAATGTGGGTAATCGCGGGTAGGAGATGATCCAGAATAGTAATAATCATACCACGGGTGATATTATCACATCCCACCGCTTTTGATTTGATGGAGAGAATGATCTTTCTAATCTCTCCCGGTTCAACTGGAGTGAAACTGAAAGAATTAGTATGAGGACGCGATAGACCAGAAATTAAAGAAAGAGTTTGTTGCTTGGTTAGACGATCCATGGTAGAAACAGTGGAGAAATGCCGGTTGAGATCGTCTAAGTCAATTGAACTAGGAAGATCTAAATGTCGCGATTTGCCGATACCAAGAGTTCCAAGAAATTTCCAAATATCGGCAGAAGACGAAGAATTGATAGTATCAAGAATATGGCGGCGTTTAGCATTGCGTATCATCTGATTACATCTATTTCTTGCAGCCTTAAATGATTTCCAGTTTTCGTCAGTACGGTCCTTTTTAAATTTACGGAACGCGCGGTTCCTACGTCGCATTGCCATCTGTATACCTCTAGTCATCCATGGTGCAGGTGGGCGTTTTAATTTAACCTTTTTGACGGGGGCATGGATGTTATAAAGGTTGACTACAACTTCATTGAAGATGGCAACCTTGTCGTCAACTGAAGTAGCTTCCGCCATAGGCTCCCAATCGACCACAGATGCATCTTCTTTGAGCTTCTCGACGTTCATGCGCGCAAAACAACGCCTGTACAGAACCTTGGGCTTAGGTTTGGGAGGTTTCAGGATATATGAAAGGAAAATCATGTCGTGATGAGAAAAGCCAGGAGCGTCATGTTGACCGTGGGAAGAAACGAGGGAAGGATTCGAGGTGAGGATCAGGTCGAGCCAGGTGTCTTCGCCAACAGTGTTGTGATGAGTAGGTTTGAGCGGCAATACGTGCAGACTAGCTGACTCGATAAGATGGAGGAGCTTACGGGACCGAGGGGAGTTGAGGGCAAGGAGGTTTGTGTTGAAATCACCCATGATAATGTGATGTGCATACTCCGAACCTAATGATTCAAGTACTGATTCGAATTCAGTGAAGTAATCAACAGTGGGAGGACAGTAGACAACACCAATAATGGTTTTGGCTCCTTTAATACAGACTTCAAGAAAAATAAACTCCGCAGAAGCAGAATAACTTGAAGAGGAAGTAGCAAGTATTTTGTAAGGAAAATCAGAGCGAAGGTATATGGCCACACCACCCCCTCCTTTACCAATCCGATCATTTCGTATAAGAACGAAATCAGTAAGAGGGTAAGTGGTGGACAGGAGATGTGGTTTGAGCCAAGTTTCAGAGATCAGGATGGCATGGACATTGCTGCTATTAAACGCGTCGTACAACTCGCTGTAGTGGCTTGGAACACTTTGAGCGTTAATGTGACACACATTCACTAACCGACTAGACTGATCATTGAAATTTTGTTGTAAAAAGTCACCAAGGGTGT
The DNA here is from genome assembly GCA_916614155.1 of Mesoligia furuncula. Classification (NCBI taxonomy): domain Eukaryota; kingdom Metazoa; phylum Arthropoda; class Insecta; order Lepidoptera; family Noctuidae; genus Mesoligia; species Mesoligia furuncula. The sequence goes on from OU744804.1 coordinate 74,299, forward strand.
AGCTGAATGAACAAAAACTTTCATCGCAAGAAGAAGCAGTAGATTGGTTGGCAGAAAAATAAGACTCATTGTCAGACATTAATAGAAGTAGGTAGCTATTAAGAATAAATAAATATATTATAATAAATTAAAAATATATATATAAGCTATGGCTAAAATCAGAGCAACTAACAAGTGCAACTGCACCACCCGCCAGCTAACACCAACACTAAAAGCGATTAAATAAACAGTAAGAAGAAACCCTTAGTCGCCTTTTACGACACCTACGGGAAGTATGGGATATACTTAGAACTGAAACTCCAAAATTCTTTTTCCTCAAACCCATACGTGTGGGGTAAGTAGTTTTTTTTAATACGTCGTAAACTGCAATTTACCTTTCATTCAATCAACTTAAATATAAAAATAAAAAATAAACATTTAATTTCATAAACATAAACCCAGATGTTACGGAACCCTCAGTGCGCGAGTCCGATTCGCTCTTGCCCAGTTTTTTTAATACGATATGCATAAGCATAAGCAGGATACAAAGGTCTAAAAAGTTAGTAGAAAACATTTTCAAAAAATAGTGTTACACCCAAATTAGACCGATTTTAAATTTTCCTTAGAAACAGAGATTTCCAGTTATCTTTTTTTAAATAAGACATTTTGAAAATGTTTTCTACTAACTTTTTAGACCTTTGTATCCTGCTTATGCGTATGAAGATTCATTAAAATCGGTTCATTCATTTCGAAAAATAAGGGCTTGAAAGTTTGTATGAAATGCCGTACGGCATAAGCGCTCTTAACCCAGCTTCAAATAAAAACCCACTTGTCAACAACGCATTCTCTCCTATTTCGGCCACATAGTATGCAAAGGCAAATGATTGCTACACGGTACTGAGGGATGCGCTGGACAGAAACTGGTGGAGGCGGATCATCCGCTCCAGATGCAGCTCCGAAGCTGACCACAGTCCTCAGACATGAAAAACTGACTACAGAGAGAGAGAACAGTTTTACTCAACATAATTGTTCAGTTTATTAATGAGAATTTTAAAATAGTATTGACATTGAGTAAAATAAAATATAGTATAATATACAGAACTATTTAAAGAAATTGATCATTCAATAGTATCATATTACCCAGTAACTGGGTTGTGGAGGTCAGATAGGCAGTCGCTTCATGTAAAGTATGGGTGTTCAGCTGCATCCGGTTAAACTGGATGCCGACCCCAACGTAGTTGGGAAAAGGCTAGGATTATGATGATTGAGTAAAATGAAAATGTAAAAATATCTGGCAAAAAAACTGTGAGTGTGTGATCATAACAATGAGTTTTCTCCAGGAGGTGCATTATTAGATACTTATGCATTAAATTGTGTTACCTTGTGAGTGGTACAAGCTAGCTTTGCATTGTGACTTGTGTGTAAGTATGGTTTAAGAAAACTCATGTTCAGAACAAGACAAACAACAGCTTACAACTTTTTGGGGATTACAATAGTCTGTCAGTGGGATGTCTTAGATGGAGTTGGGGTTTACTGAAGTTCAATGAACATGTAATATGTCACTTGTGAGGAGTTTTGTTTTTTGATACTGAAGAGTGCTTGTGACTTGCTTGGGAGTGTGGCATGGGGACCACGCTAGTCAGACTATAGATAGACGCGTCAGCAATGGCAGTGGGTCTACAACTGGCAGACGCTGCTTGTTAAGAACGTTAGTGAATTTGTTTGTGAGGAAATGAAGGGCCAGTGCAAGTAACGTATATTCTTTCATATTACAGGTTATGTTGTGATTTCCAGAATTTTTAGCGAATACCTGTCGGGTAGACCTGTCAGACCAAATAACAATTATGATAGAATTTATTCTTACCAATTCCATATTTGTTTTAATAGCTGTTATGAGTGACGTAAGCCACAATAAACACTAATTTACAAACATACAATATTAAATAACCATAAAACAAGTATTTGTGTTAGTTTTCTTTAAATACCACAAAACGACCTCCTATATTACAAGTTACTCTGTGAAAACGACACACCGCTCAACTTGCATGAAATAACGCTCGTTTGCCACTTGCCACTGACAGTGACACTGACACTTGACAGAAATGCCGCATTCTGAATTAGCTATATAGCATTCACTAATGGGTGCGCTCCGAGTGGGAATGTAATCGATGTAATCGATTTGAGCGTGCTTAAACCCGTACCACAGATTACTAAATAGTTACTACGTAACAGATACTTCACTCAGTAGAAAATTTCCAATACCTACAATAGCCTACTCCGTCGCGTCAGCAACCGCTGCATGCTAAAATGTGCCTAAAAAAATTAAATTAAAAATTTAAAAAACCCCCGACACAAAAAATAATAAAATTAAATGGTAGTAAGTAATTGGAAAAGGATCAAATAATTTAAAAATCCTTAACTTAAAGAATCTAGGTAACGAGACTAAAACAGATAAATTCATATGGCAGTCGGGGGACCTCTTAGAATAGGTGTTCCACAGAACGATCCCCCGACTTCCATATGAATTTATCTGTTTTAGTCTCATTACATAAATTCTATAAGTGGGGGTTTTTAAATTTACGCATGCACAACGCACGTCATTACTTTGATCGACTGCAAAAATAACTTTATATTTCATAAACTCATCATTCATAAGTTCATAACTTATCCAAAAATGAAAGTGCAGTGCCAGAAAAGAAAAGTACCTACTATTTTCTTATGGGGAATAACGTCTTCGCCATTTCTTACTATTACAGGGAAGGTCTAAAATTAACCTCCTTTTTTTTTAGTGTGGGTAATCATCAAATGACCCCTCCCGCTTTGGGTGGAGCGGAAGGGAGTGTCAGACTCTTACTGACTAAAACCCACCCGTGTTCCTTCCTTAGCCCTTTATGTTCCGGGCCAGCGGTAACCCTTTCGGACAATCCCGCTGACCCGGCTGGCTTCGGCCCTAACGGGCCCCTTCATTGGCGCTGACATCCTGGCCTGGTTCTGATTGGACGGTGAGCTACCCATTACTCTCCGTACGCAGGCCGACCTAAGGTGGCCGGGAGTAGTCAAGTCACGCGGCTCCCGAATTCCCGATGCCCGGAGCGTCTCCCGCAGCGGCTGGGACGGGAGGCTCTTTCCCTCAGCCATCCCGCCACCTCCTTTGCTAGCATGAGGTGACTGCGTCCCACTCAGTGACTGATTGTTGTCTGGCAACACTGGCCATGTAAACATAAGCTCTGTAATTAAAAATAATATTTCGAAATAAATACATCTAAAACTATTAGGTGAAGCCGAAAGTGCGTTATTAAACAGTTTTAAATATTCAGTGATATCGTTTTCCAGCAATATAGTGAACTATATACATCTTTGTGATACTTACATTTAAGAAATACAAAGTGAATTATTGTAACTGTTTAAGTAACTGGTGAAATAAGATAAAAAACTATTAAAAGCGGTAAAATCTAAATAGAAAACGAAGCTTACGTATTGTCTTTCCAGAAAGCAAGTTACAGACAACATACATTACAAACTTATTACATACTTGGGTTGGTTTTTTTTCTACATTCAAAAAACTTGTACAGTATTGAGTTTATGCAGTGATACCAACATAAGCGCAATTAATACGGAACGCGTTCAATGTTCACATGCTGCTGACTTTTAGCATCACGTATAATAGCGCCATCTATAGGAGAATTCCGTCATTTCGCAACAGGTGCGTTCCAGTACAGCACAATTGAAACCTTTTGCATAACTTCTCAAAGCGCTAAATACAAATTAACCAACTTATAAGTTATCGGAATATTGTGTAAACCAACATGAAATGGAACTTAAAGATAACAACATCACTATGAGAAACCCCCGTAAAAACCGTCGTTTAGTGCGATCTCACTCAGACATAATATCTATTGAGTTACTGGATACCTCCACATCTTCGAATTTAAGTATCAAGAGTATGATGGACTTATCTACTCATGTCAAGAGCGACGAAGTGCTGGATTTGCAAAATTTAATTACAACCCCAAGTGAGCAATTATTAAGTGCACATGCGGAGACAGAAAGTTTAAATTTAGAGAATAACACACTGAAAGAACAATTAGGTAGGTACAGAAAGAAAGACAGAAAAACGAGCGACTTAAGGAGATTAGCCGAAGCGTGAGGAAAATTCATAAGTCTTATAGCAACGCGAAGAGAAACAATTATTCGACAAGGAAACTAAATCTAGACTTGGAATTTCACACTCCTAAATCTTCTGCTCAAGTAAATTCATCTATTGCATCCCAAAAATATGATACCAATTCAAAACCCGACGTTGACCATTCTCAAAATAAAGGTGAAAACGTGGACAGCTTTAATTTGGTTCACAATATTAGCAGCAATTAAACGAGTTCACAAAATATGGTGGAACATTCAAATACCGCAGATAGCAGCAATTTCGAATACAACAATATTAAAAAAATCTCGAGCCGTATCAACACAGGATAAACGATAGAACCTTATTGTAAGGCAGGCAAAATATTAATGTTATCGGACAATCAAGGCAAAGGTATAGTTCAAATGTTAATCGAAAGTAAAAAAAAAACTGGCTAAGTGCGAGTCGGACTCGCACACGAAGGGTTCCGTACCACAAGGCAAAAACGCCGAAAAAAAACATGTTTGTTGTATGGGAGCCCCCCTTAAATATTTATTTTATTTTAATTTTATTATTTATTATTAAAGTTAAAATACAACTGAGTATTTTGTGAATATTTCAAGTGCCTACCTGTTGCAATTTTTGATATCGAGCAAAAAAGGGCAAAAAAATCGCGTTTGTTGTATGGGAGCCCCCCTTAAATATTTATTTTATTTTGTTTTTAGTATTTGTTGTTATAGCGGCAACAGAAATACATCATGTGTGAAAATTTCAACTGTCTAGCTATCGCGGTTATTGAGATACAGCCTGGTGACAGACAGACAGACAGACGGACAGACGGACAGACGGACAGACAGTGAAGTCTTAGTAATAGGGTCCCGTTTTTACCCTTTGGGTACGGAACCCTAAAAATGAACTACTTATGTAAGGATTATAATATACAATCTGTTACAAAACGTAATGCAACAACTAAGTAGGTATGTGTTATCTGATTGTTGCAACATGGCAAAATCCTTATCTAAAACCGATAGTATTATTATAATGACAGGTAGTAATGACTCTAATCCGACTGAAATTATGTCTGAAATATCAATATGTTCGAGCCAAACGCCTGCTCGATTAGAATGAGCAAATAAACGTCTTGCTAATATAGTTTTGTAATTAGATGTTGTACGTGTACTTGTTGTTTTTTTTTCTTCCACCTTTGTTCGTCTTCAACGCAATATATGTTTGACTATATATCAGCAATTTGGAGTTTCTTTCCCTAAAATTCTCCAACATTTACATTACCGAGCCGGATTGGTAATCAAAAGAAGATTTGATAAAAATCAGTGGAGTTGATATTATTATCGTGGAGTTTTGCCGAAGAGGTTAGGTATTGTCACCCAACACTCGTTCAGGTAGTATTTAACCATAATTAGGGATTTAAAAGGTTAGTGTTTCATTTACCTGAATACCTATATTGTTAAAATTAAAATATTTACCTGTTGGCATTGTGAATAATTTTCTAGTAAGTACATACATATCATTTCTTTGATGATAGGTATTTATAGTGCAAATACGATTTATACGTTCTTTTAGTGAAAAGTCCAGTAGATATTTTGCTACATTTATAATTGTATAGCAGTATTTTAGTTAACTATTCATATGTGCGTAGGTTGGTGTTCGATAGATTTTACAAGTTTTTATTCAGTTAATTAACCCGTATTAGTCAATTTAATTGATTACTTATTAGAGTGTTGCGTTAAAGTTCGACGTTAGGTAATTAAGTGTTCAAGTTTTAAGAAATTTATGTAGCGGACGCCTTTACGAATCTGACAAAAATAAGCCGTTTTTCGGTGCATTTTGCGGCAAAATGAGACGAAACCAAATGTAACTAATAATTACCACAGATAGATTACTCTTTCATCTCCAAATGGTAGCCATTTTTTATTCGAAAATGTTTATTTATTTATTTATTTATTTAGGGACAACAAACAGTAGTGTAATAATAAGTAAACCTAAGTTAAAACTTAATAATAGATGTAACAAATACACTACTCACAACGTTATCCACATATTGCTTAACAGATCTACTAGTTGGTTTATAATATAGTAAAAAATAATTTCCGTTGCCTCTTCACACAAAATCGACGATATCGTGCTGTCTTTGGGATCATTTTTCTTCTATTTAATAACATAAACATATTTATTTTAAAATATTTTATGTAAGCAGACATGGTCAACTCAAAAAGGTAGCCAAAAGAACTATCAAAATGTTAAAAATAAGCTCAGAAAAAAATAAAAATCGGAGTCTATTTTTTCACATATTTAGCTGTAATACGTGAATCTTATTGGATTGAAATAAGGGTTATTTTACTGGTCACTGTCTCGGTTTATTGCACAAAAATTTGTAATGAAATATTAGTCTGCGCTCGGCCGCCGTTGTGAGTGGACTCTGTGTCGGTTGTAAGCAGCAGCTTGTGCTAAAAGAAGATCGCTGTACGGATACAAAATATTTGACACACAAAACTTGATACTTCACGCATTCTGTATGTACCTATTACCCAAGGAAAGATTTAATTCACAGTCTTATAATTTTTCTAGAAGTAAGTAGGGTTAATAAATTCATATCATCGCTTAGGTAACAATACCGCGCAAGTTAAATTTGACAAGTTTTCAGGAGAGACAAAAAACTGATTATTATCTTTGAAATACTTCAGACATGTGTACAGAATACATAAATAGGTATATATTAGGTTCAGTTATGATGTCACATGTTAATATTTGTGTATTTAATACTGTATCAGTATAAAATTGACATAGGCGGTATTAGTTCAACAACAAAAATTTTTTTACAAAAAAAACAACCGACTTCCAAAAACACTATAAATTGAAAAATAACTTTAATTTCAGAAGTCGGTGTCTTTGGATTTGTAATTTAGTGTTTTGCCACCGACTTCCGAAATTAAAGTTATTTTTCAATTTATAGTGTTTTTGGAAGTCGGTTGTTTTTTTTGTAAAAAAGTTTTTATTTTTCACTTTTTAGCGGGTCAGTTTGTAACTTATCTAATTTATAATAGCCTAATGTCAACTGCTTATCACCTTTTACAACATATTGCTTTTCCCGATGCAGGGACGTTAATTGTTGAGGAGTTCTCCTAGTAAGAACCAGGAGAACTAACTAACGGACTTGGAACCTACCAAATTGCTAAATAGACCACATGACGAAAAGGCATTGCGTGAAATGCAACGATTGAGGCTTTTATAAATCATCATCAGCCTATTGCAGTTCACTGCTGGACGTAGACCTCCCCAAGTTTGCGCCAACGTTCACGGTCCTCCGCTTCTCTCATCCAGCCACTACCGGCAACCTTTGCTATGATAATTATACAGAAGAAAAACTCGCAAAAGTATTTCACTTTAAGAAGTATTTATTAGTTTTTAGACTAGATGCTGATAATCCTGGCTGCAGCATCAGGCCAGACTTATGTCAACATTGCATTGAACTTAAAATTTAGTCCTGTTTAAAATGCCCAAACACGACTACGGTGCTGTAATTTCAAGGTTTGTACTTTTTCTGATGCTCCTGGCTTCAGCATTAGGTCTCTATGTACTTCGGTGTTCGTCATTATTAGTCATTAGTCATTATTAACAGTACGTTTATCCACACATCGAGCCCTTTTCAATGAGCCTAAACACGATATATCTGCTGTTAGTTGTCGAGGAGTTAGGTACTCTGCAGACTATCCTGACTGCAGCATCAGGGCATGACTTGATGATCATGAGACCAAATGTGGCAAATGCTCTATCAAACATCAAAACAATTTACTAAAACAGTCCTTGCCTGTTCGAGTAACTTCTTACTGTTAAGGAGTTGAACCTTCCATCATCAGCGCAGCTACCTGAGATGGTGACAACCGTACGCAAATACACAAGATACTTCATAAAATATGCGAAAAACAATAAGTGAGCCTATAAAATTTGAGGGTTGCTCTCGATTTCTCTAAGATCCCATCATCAGATCTTAATTTGGTGACAATGGGACCACCTCAGAACTATCTACTTTCGAACAAAAAAAGAATTTTGAAAATCCGTCGAAAATTGGCGGAGTAATCGATGAACAAACATACAAAAAAAAAAAAGGGAGGGGGGGCACATTGATTCACGGGGCACATTGGTACAGTATCTATATCTCAAAACCGATAAACGCTACACAGTCCGGCACATCACTAGAATGCTCAAGGACATTCACAAGAATGACAGTTGTAACACCGCTCGCCGCCAGTTTGCCGTTGGGCCTCAACGGTCACTAACGTGTTGGAAGTGGCGTGCGCCGCTGCCTACAAAAAAAAGACGTGAAATGTAATTGTGTCTCAGGAGGATACTCTTAGTTGTTTTTGTTATTATTTGTTACTAAAGGTAAGTAAATATAGTTATTATTGTATTTTAAAATGTTTTTGATTGCAAGATTATTATATATTTGATAAAATTAATTGTTTGTGGAAAAAGTCCTTTGGGGAACTTTGATACGGTAATGAGCGGGGTACAATGATACGTATCAATCTAATATTATATTATATTTTCATTAACAATATTCAATGTTAAAGTCTGATTACTTAGTAAGTATATAACTGATTATATAATTAAGAAAATAACAGAGAATTAGTCTTGTTCTATGATGAAAATATTGTTTTTTTTGTGATTATATTCCTTAAGTAACTTAAGAGACTGATTATGGCTAATGTGCACTCTTAATAAAAAGTTTTTTGCGATCTCAATCAATAAAATTGTTTTATTTCTTAATTTTAAGTAATAATACAGTTTATATTGGGTTTTTAGTCAGTTTAAATTTGCATTTCATATAGATCTAAAATACGTATCAAACTGCCCCACCCCATGTATCAAAGTGCCCCACTGGTGGGGCAGAATGATACAAAAATGATTTTTTCTTAAAATCAGTTTATCTCTATACGTCGCCAGTTTTTGCGGTTTTTGCGTAGCCAAAATATAAGCTGATATATCAGCCAATGCACACATCAAAACAAATATTTAAACATAATGCTTTATGGTCCTCAGAAAAGAGATTGAATTTTTGTGTATCAAAGTGCCCCCCCTCCCCCTACAAACATCCGAACATAGTACCTCCTCCTTTTTGTGAAGTCGGTAAAAATTAGCTCAATCTCAAACTCAAAGCATTTACTACCTATTTCAATTAAACCATTTACAGGCACTTTTGAATTGTTAAGAAGTCGGTCAGTCAGAAAATATGAAGCCTAAATATAAACCTATGGAGAAGAACGAAACGAAGAAGCTTGGATATACACCCCAGTTTCAAGAAGTTGGTATTTACGACCGCTAATAAACGACCGAGCCTTGTTTGTACGTTGTATTTATATTATTAATATGAGTTCTACATACCGTCTTTTCTAAAAAATCTTGATTAATACTAGTAAAAAATTTGGGAGTAGAAGTACTTTTTAAACGACTTCAAAAAAGGAGGAGGTTTCTCAATTCGACCGTATATATATATATTTTTTTTATGTTTGTTCGCGGATAACTTCGTTGTTTATGAACCGATTTTGATTATTCTTTTTTTGTTGGAAAGGAGATATGCCAAGGGTGGTCCCATCATAAGGAAACTAGGATCTAATGATGGCATCCCAGTGAAATCGAGGGGAATATTCGAAAATCGTAGGAGCGACTAGTGCGTTTGTTAATTTTTTCATTAAGTATTTTAAAGCACTACAATTTAATGAAGGCTTGGAGTCGATCTGATGATGGAGCCGAAAGACAGTTGAGGGGACTCCTCAACGATTTACAGCAGTTACCTTGTGTTTGGGCTTGATTAATTTGTATTGATGTGAACTTTACACCTAGATAGGTTGTGACTGTCATTAAGGGTCTGATGATGAAGACGAAGGACAGTTAAGGGAACTCCTCAACAGTTTACAGTAGCTACCTTGTGTATGTTCACCGATTACTCGAAGACGGCTGGACCGATTCCAAAAGTTCTTTTTTTATTTGAAAGAGTATACTCTCGAGGTGGTCCCATTATCATCAAATTGGAATCTCATGAGAGGATCCTATGGAACTCGAGAGAAACCCTCAAATTTTATAGGCAAACCTATAGCGATTTGGATATTTTTTAAAGTAACTTGAGCATTTGCTCTCGGAAATCATCATTTGGTAAAGTGGAGCTGATAATGAAGACCACAGATGGCCATCGGAACATCTCAATGACAAATATTTCACGGGTTGCGATTCGATTACTTTAATATGGTTGCTAAGCAATTTATGCTCGTCACAATGCGTATGATGAGTGATTGTTGAGGAGTTCTCCTGGTTCTTACCGGGAGAACTCCTCAACAATTAACGTCCCAGCATCGGGAAAAGCAATATTTTGTAACAGTTGTCATTAGGCTATTGTAACTTAGATAAATTACAAACTGACCCACTAAAAAGTGAAAAATAAAAACATTTTTACAAAAAAAAAAACAACCGACTTCCAAAACAAAAACACTACAAATGTAAAAATAACTTTAATTTCGGAAGTCGGTGTCAATAAACGAAAATGTGGAACCAAAGACACCGACTTCCGAAATTAAAGTTATTTTTCAATTTGTAGTGTTTTTGTTTTGGAAGTCGGTTGTTTTTTTTTGTAAAAATGTTTTTATTTGAGGCGAATTCTGGTTTCACATTTTCAGACCGACGCAGCGCCAAAAAATAAGGGCTGCATTCTAAGCTCATTTTCGCCAAAATGGCTTTTACGACATTTGATGCCGGAACCATCGTTATGCTGCACCTTCGTAGTTGGAATCATTTCGATCCATCAAGTGCTAAGTTGGCTCTAGTACTTATAGAGATCTCAAATTGTAAAATTCACACGCTGATGTGGGAGCGAGCAGGAGCGTCGGCGCTCGTGCTGTCCTTATGTATAATGTACTCTATGGTTCCCGCACTGTGCTCGGGAGTCGGGATCGGTGGTAGAGTATCAATAGCTTGCAGTGCAGTAGTGTCGCGCGCGAAGCTTGCGCGTGCGCGTGTGTAGACGGGAAGTGCGAGTGATGTGATGATCGATCGAGTGAATTGCCTGCTATTTTGATCAGGCGAAATAAATTGTTACCAAGTTACTGTGCGAACACGAACAAGCTGTGAAAGTGTGAATAGATAATTAATTGTTTGTCTGTATTAATATATCTAATCTGTGACAAATACGAACTTACAAGTAATATAATGATAATTGGTCTGTGACAAAATACGAACATACAACTAAGGTAAAGTAACTTTGAGAGTTTATGTAGGCTTCAAGTGTTTAGATGTAATAATACAAAAATCCACCCTTAAGACGACCCACTGACCAAAAAGTAATTAAAAAAAAAAAATCGACTTCAAAAAGAAATTACTTAGGTAAGTAACTCAAAATTATGGAATAATTTTAATTTCGGAAGTAGGTGTCTTGGGATCTGTAGGTATTTTAGTTTGAGTTTTTTGCCACCCACTTCCGAAATTAAAGTTATTTCCTAATTTTGAGTTAATTTTTTTTGAAGTCGGTTAATTTTTTTTAATTAAGTACTTTTTTATTTCGTAATTTTTAGTTTTAAGAAAAACTGGAATATTTGTTTGTAATAAGTAGGTAATAGTTTTGTTGTAAATATTGCACAAAGAATTTGACCAACGTTTTGAGATATTTTTCCTTTGACACTAGGTACACTCGTAGCTTGTATCAATAAGCCAGGCCGTTACACTTACACGTATTAGTACATATTATCTTGAAAATTACTGAATCGATTTTGATGAAACTTGCACTGTTCCCTAAGTTGAAGTGAAATGTAAGCCAATAAAAAATGGTCACTATTCGATTAATAGTTGCGGAAAATGCGTGGAGAAACATACATATATATTTGTTTGGAAGCCCTAATAGATTTTCATAATCTATATCTATACATATAATAAAATTGTGGAAAAGTGGCGTCTGTACAATGGAAATATATTAAAAAAAAGTAGCAGGGGTTGTTATTATATCGATACCGAACCCGAAATTGTAATTAAATTTTTTTTTGTCTGTTTGTCTGTTTATCTGTTTGTCTGTTTGTCTGCTGTGTTTGTGCACGCTAATATCAGAAACGGCTTATTCGATTTAGATGCGGTTTTCACTAATATATTGTAGTAAGCTTCACTTAACATTTAGTGTTTATTTCATGTCAATCGGTTCATAAATAAAAAAGTTATGTCAATTTAAAGAATCACGGCGAACATTTGTTAAGGTATTCTATTAGAGTACGTAAACGCCTCGCGCCTGCGCGTCCGTGGCTATATATACAAGGTGTAACGGAAAGGGGGTATCAACCCTGAAGGAGGTGAATGAAGATGAAAAAAAAAAATTGGACCTCCCATAGTAATAGCACATCAATGATTTACTATTACTATGGGAGGTCCAAAATTTTTTTCATATTTCGACCTATGTTCTTTGGGGAAATTTGTTCAGTTTCATGAGCACATTCACCTCCTTCAGGGTTGATACCCCCTTTCCGTTACACTTTGTATAAAGCGCGCTGAGAGCCGCGCCGCTGCCATAATTCCGATCCAGCCTGTCCCTTGCTGCCCTCTCCCAGCGACGCCCTATGCCGAGGTCCGTACCCCACAGGGGGTGCCCTTAGCGTGTAGTCGCTTAGTTTTTAAGTTTATATTGTGTAGTCAAGTTGTGTATTATGCCCTGGCTGGAGGCCTTACTTTATTGAGGCATCCACAGGAAAGCCAGGTTAAGCAGTCGACAACCCCTCAGGTTGAACTGCGAGATCACCATTTCAAAAGAAAACGGCCGCTGCCATAAGGATTGAGTTATTCGTAGCGAACGCACGTATCCTGGAGAGTATAGGCGAATAGTTGGATTCGATTATTGCGATTCACTTGAATACTGACTGTTTGCATATTTCATTTATCTATATTTTAGGATTTGTAGGTTAGGTTCTTTTTCTTAATTTTCTTTAAAATTTTGTAAGTATTTGGTATAGGTTAGGCGGTTCTTTCCTTGATTTTTGGGTATTTACTTATCTTAATTTTTAGTTAGGGTTTTGTAAATAAATATTGTAAGCATTTATTATTGGTTGGGCATTTCTTTCCCTGATTTTCGGTATACATACTTATCTTAATTTGTATTTAGGGTTTGTATATAAATATTATAAGTATTTGGTATAGGTTAGGCATTTCTTTTCTTGATTTTCTTTATTAAGTATAAGTTCATTACCTTAGGTTAGTAATTATTTTTTCTAGCAATTCTTTTGTTTTATAAAGTTAGTACGTTTGTCTGTGTAGAAGAATAGCACCACCCCTTACTTCCCGTGGGTGTCGTAAAAGGCGACTAAGGGTCTCACCGGAGAATGGGCAGCAGCGTTTTCTATGCATTCCACCACCATACCATACTGCGATCGCCAACCCGCCTGCCAAGCGTGGCGATTATGGCAAACCCCCCCAAAATTGGGGGAGGCCTATGTCCAGCAGTGGACGTCTATCGGCTGAAATGATGATGATAATGACGTTTGGTTTACACGTCTTAACACTTATTTCTTAAACTGTGATAATTTTAGACTGTATAATAATCTGTAAGTATTTATAATTTAATTGTTTACGATAGTACGTGTTTACTAAATAACTGTGTGTTAAGTAGTAAGTACTATTTTATTGTAAGAATGCCTCGAAGAAGATCCAACCTCTCCCAATGTAGCAGAAATGCTAAAAGGATGAGATTAGTTCGATCACAGGAATCTGAGGAAGGTCGTGAGGCAAAAGGCACTCTGCACCAGGCTAGGTTTCGTGCTGCAGAAACTTCGACTCAGCGAGAATCTCGACTGAGTTCAAATCGTTCTCGAATGATGACAACTCGAAATAGGGAAAACGGGGAACAACGAAAGGCACGTTTATCTGTCGATCGCAGAGAGTACGGACAACAAATGCTCGATCCCAGAAGACACAGGACGAACGGGAAATACGTCTCACTGCCGATCGTGAAGCTCATACACTATCGCGTGAGTCTGAGACTTTCACTGATAGGCAAATTCGTCTGAGTTCTCAGAGGGTTCGGACAGCAAATGTTCGGTCTCAGGAAACACAGGAAGAACGAGAAATACGTCTCACTGCCGATCGTGAAGCTCAAGCACTAAAGTGTATTTCAAATAAACTTGCGATAAATGTCATTCAACCACCCTGTACCAAAAAGTCCAAATAACTTACGATAGATATCGTTCGTCATACAAAACTGTCGCTAACATTGCATCGGTTGAGTTTCATAATACCAAACACGGAGTAAGTCAATGTTTTGATCGTGTTACCGACACTGCCCACACATTTTTTTCGTATGGTTTGGAAATATTGGGATACATTAGTAGAAGGAGGTGAACAAACTTTATCGCAAGTTTATTTGAAATGAACTTTAGAGTCTGAGACTTTCACTGAAATTCGCCTGAGTTCTCAGAGGGTTCGGACAGCAAATGCCCGGTCTGTAGACGGTATATGTAATTCAAAATATGCTGCCCGAAAAGTCACTATTCCACGCGGACGAAGTCGCGGGCACAGCTAGTATGTGAATATAATGCGGTTCCAATAATACCTATTACATACATTCGTGTCGAATTGATAATCTCCTTTTTTTAAGTCGGTAAAAATGACTATTATGAACATAATCAATAGATTATTTGTTGTGATCAATAGATCTAACTATAAGTTATTGTTTAAAAGAAATGATGCCCGTCTGCTAGCATGCCGTTTGAAAATAGGGTTAAAACGTATCAAACAGACAGACTTGGCATCTCCTAGGTATTACCTACAATGAACCCGCACCCTATTTCATGGGACTTGAGCATAGATAGGTACCTGGCAAAATGTGGGAGCACTCTCTCTGCCTACCTCTTCGGAAAATAAAGGATACAAGCGTGCTGTTGCTTGTTAGTTTACAGTAATAAATTGTAGGAGCACTTTATAAAACCATTCACTACCCTTACCCAGTGTTTTTAAATCGGGCAGTCAAATCGAGCAGCAATGACTTTCAGAATATCATACTGAGCACCTCGCAGACGCTGCAGCATAGAAGCCAATTTTTTGCGAATTATAGCCATGAAGCCGTCCGTGTGGGCATCTGCAAACATCCCGGAGGCACTCCAGTGCCACGGTAGCCTTAACAACATTCTGAAAGCATTGCTATATTGAACCCGCAGGGTGTCATAAGATCGTCGCGTATAGCTCACCCACAGGCCACTCGAGTAAAAAGATTGACAATACGCTTTAAAGAGCGTTATCATTCAAATCAAATCAAATCAAATCAAATTATTTATTTTGTGAACACAGGTCATTACAGGTGTTTTCAATATGTCGATTGTACAATCCATGTTCCGCCTTACTTGAGTTGTACAATGAGCGAACCTGCGAGCAAGCATATTACTTCTCACCGCCAACGCCCTGCGTTCCCGCTCTATATCCTTGTCATCCTTGAGGTCATCCGTCACAATATGCCCCAAATATTTAAATTTGTCAACCAGCTTAGGTGCAACGCCATTGAGGTATACTGCAAATAATAATCTAAATCTAATCTAATATATTAATAATCTTTGAGTCAAGTAATGAATATAATATCCCAAACAATTTTTCAAAATTCCACCCCTGTGAAGGTGAAAAGTGGGAATACACTTTATATGAAAATTTTTATTCATTTGGTTAATAAACCTAAAACTTGACACGAATACTTATCTAAATAAATTATGAAGTTTGGCATTTTTTGTTTTTCTCAACTACCCCCTAAAGGGGGATTGGGGGTGTCAAAAGTTGTATGGAAGAAATTGAACACGCGGTCCGATTAACTCGAAACTCAGTATTTATACTTAAGACCAAAAATAAAGAATAACGTGTATCAGGGTTTTTCGAAAATCTACCCTTAACGGGGTGAAAATGGGTAGTTAATTATACATGCGAGGATTTTACTGCGTGGCTTGATTAACTCGAAAATTGTTATTAATACTCTTTGAGTCAAGTGATGAACATATCTCAAACGATTTTTTGAAATTCCACCACTGTGGGGGTGAAAAGCGGGAATACCTACAGTTTATATGAAAAATCTTATTCATTTGGTTAATAAACTTGAAACCAAAGGTAGATTGGGGGTGTAAAAATAAAATCTTTGAGTCAAATTATAAACACATCATAAACGATTTTTCAAAATTGTACCCCTGTGGGGGTGAAAAGGGGGATTATGTTTGTGTGAAAAATCTTAATCCTTGAGTTAATAACTCTAAACCTTATCACGAATACTTATCTAAGTAAATTATGAAGATTGGCATTTTTTATTTTTCTTAACTACCCCCTGAAGGATGATTGGGAGGTGTCAAATTTTGTATGGAAGAATTTTCACGTGCTGTTCGATTAACTCGAAACTCAGTATTTATAATTAAGACGAAAAATAAAGAATAATGAGTATCAGGGTTCTTCGAAAATCCACCCCTAACAGGGTGAAAACGGGTAGTTAACTTTACAGGGGAGGATTTTACTGAAAATTAAAAAAAATCTGATCCCTTTTACCTTACTCAAAAATTGGCCTGAAAACTTATTTGTCTAAGTAAATGATAAAGATCATAGACATACATTTTCGAAATTTAAAGAGGAAAGTACGAATTTCACGCGGACGAAGTCGCGGGCAGAAGCTAGTCACACTAATATTATAAAGGCGAAAGTTTGTGATTGTGTGGGGGTGTGTGTGTGTGTTTATATGTTTGGTACTTCTTCACGCTCAAACGGCTGGGCCAATTTTGATAAAATTTTATATAGCTGACACCCTGGATTAACATATAGGCTACTTTTTATCGCGATATTCCCGTGGGATCGACATTTACGCGGGTGAAACCGCGGGGCGCAGCTAGTATTTAATAAAACAAGCTTGAATAAAATTTACAATGTACACCGTGTTATTAAATTAACGCAAAACCTCTTAAGGGGTCATTCTCACTCGTCATTATGAACAACTTTTGCCATGGGAACAAACCTGAAATTGCGAAAAAAAATTAGTTGTTCCCTATATTTATGTTCACATAACTCGTCAACATTTTTTTTCAGGTTTGTTCCCATAGTAAAAGTTTAATAGGCTGTATTTAGTTTGGTTTAAATAATCACCTGACTGGAAGCCGACCCTAACATGGTTGGGAAAAGGCTTGGCAGATGATGACTCGGTTTTGGACTAATCTCCTCTACAAACTGGGTACTTACCTATAATTAAACAGCTACCCATCCCCATTAAACCAGCCTATAAATAAAGCAACCTGCGATAGAATGGGTACATTTATTGAGAGCTATTTGCGATGTCACAACTAAGGACTCCAAGTACGAACATCATGTACGAGTACCTAACCCTCTGCTTGCGCCTGACCGGACAAGCTGAGCTGATGCAAGTCGTCCTTGCGCAGTACAATATGTTCACTAATAATATTAATTTAATTAATACTCAACCACGAAGTTTGTCTTAGAATTTTTACCTAAACTATTTTGTGTAAGAAAAGTAGTATTTTTTTCCAAGTGTTGGTTTGCCTCGGCGCCTCGCAGCCATAGATATGAGAAAGAAGATTTCTATGCTTGCAGCCAAATGCGGGTAGCACGCTATTATAACACAACTTTGTTCAGAATCTTCGTAAACGATGCGTACGTGTAATAGGCATGTGAGCGGACGTTTGCTTGTACTGTTAAATGCAACAGGACACTGACAAGAGCGATCAACACGATCAACACGACGAGAACAAACAGACTGCTGACGAATATAGAGGCTTCTTACTGGGTGTGTAGTGGTTCCGTATCAACAATAACGATTTTATTGAAGCGGGGGTCGCGGCACTGGTCTCGTTGCAGCTCACGTAATTGTCACGAAGACGCATCAAGTGCCACTGCAGGCTCTTATTGAAAATAAATTACTTTCTTTTTACACGGTTCATTGTCGAGAGAATCCATAGACTTTTCATTGTTTCTTGTCCTTATTTTTAAGGACAAGAAACAACAAAAAGTCTATGGATACTCTATTTCTTAAAAAAACCTTAGGATAAAATGACTTGGCAGAAAATTTCATAAAATACATACTTAATTCTGTTTATCAAATAGGCTCCCTATGTTTCGATGGTCCTAGAGAAATGATGAAAACTTTGTGAGCCAGTTGAGTAGATACATGTTTGAAATTGCAAATATTTGAACAGAATGGACTTGACGGCACTCCACCGCTGCACCGGTGCACCCTCCTTCACCTGTAAAGGCGTAAGTTGGCCTCCCGTCATCGGCATTCCGTTTGAAAACGACAATCAATGGTAGGTACTCGAGGATGGAAATATTTCAGACCTTCGGCTGAAATCTCGTGCGAATGCAAGTTCAAGGACTTTGCTTACTTCAGCTGAAATTCGTATTTTGCCCCCTCTTCCCCGCGCCATGTATCGCTCTATCCCGCGCACACTGTCAAACTGATTCAGTTAGGGTGAACTCAAAGACTACAATATAATGCGGTGGGTGAACTAAAATGATGGACGTAGGCTTGCTAATAAATGCTCGATCAGTTGACAACTCTCAAATTGGTTGCCAAATAGACATGTAGGTCCTTCTATAAGTACTTGTCTATTTTGTATTGCTATGGTTTTAGAAAGTACAGACGCATTTCAATTTTTAGCAACGTACTATAAATTGTTTTCAAGCATCGTCACGAATCTTCTAGCGCGAAGAACTGACCTCTACCGAGTTTGAGCCACCGCATCAGACGGCTTTCGAGGAAGATACAGCACAATAGACCACATCCATACAGTACAAAAAATTATACAGAAATCCAAAGAGTATAATCGGCCCCTTTGTCTTGGGTGTGTAATGTTTGGTATAACAACACATAGTCTAATTTCATTTGACATACCTTTCATATGATATAATTTTTATGTCCTATAAAAACCTTTAACCTGATTTCATTATGATCTAATGTTATATTTGATATAATTTTCTTTTTCTCTAATTTCATTTAGTACAACGTTCATTTCATATAATTTTCATATTGTATAATGCTCCCTTTATATAATGTTCATTTGACCTAACACTCACATTAACTAATTTTCTGCCCTTCGCTCGCTCTTGCATTCTATGTCGACGGACCCCGCTTCGCGGGGCCCCTATTTCTGTGTAAAGGGCTTAAAGTATCCTAACCAAACCTAACCTCGGGGTGCTCTTTGCTCGCTCTTGCATTCTATGTCGACGAAGCCCCGCTTCGCGGTATTTCAGTGTACAGGGTTTGGAACCACTGTACTTCCACACCCGGCGCTTTTTGATAGTAGCTATTTTGTTTTGAATAGAATAGACCCTTTTTAGTGTAAATTTGAAAACAGCAAAGTTCGCAAAATCATAGTGGCCCAGAAAAAAAATCCCAAAGTTTTTTTTTTAATCTACAAAAATATGTGGTTAGGAGTAGTCGACGTCGACGGAGCCCCGCTTCGCAGGGCCCCTATTTCTGTGTACAGGGTTTAAAGGAACCTAACACGAAGGGGATGACGGGGCTTGTTCCCTCGCTTTGCTCGCTCACTCGAGCCCCCGTCATCCCCTTCGAACCTAACCTGTCCGAGTCGGGGTGCCCCAAGTCCCGAACTCGCTTCGCTCGCTCTTGCATCCTAAGTTGTCATTACAAATGTGTTTCTTTTGTATATTATGTTGGTTTAGTGTGAAGTGTAATCGGAAACGCAAAAATAATTTAAAACGACGAATGACAACTGTCAAACGTCACTTACATTCGATTACGCACAAAAGTGACATGCGTTTAAAATCTAATCAATTTTTGCAAAAATAAAAGTAGACATTTCCTAACTTACAGATTTTGAATATTATAGCAACTGAATATATTATGTGAATATTATTTCAAATGTTCATTATATCATATGAAATTAGGTAAAATGAAATTATGTCAATAATTCATTATATCATTTGATCGTTATAGTAAAAAAAAAAATATTAAATGAAATTAGATCTTTTGATCGTTAGAACTTTTGTTATTATATCAAACGTTGCGCACCCCTTTGTCTTGCGTTAGTGATATATGAGTCAGATAGGAAACGCCGACCACATCTAGTTTAAAAAATATGATGACGTGTAAAAGTGTTTGTAAAAACCTACTTACAGAAAATAAATCATTTATCATTTATGAGCAAGCTTTTGACTCTATCGAGACCTGGGGGCCTAAAAAGGGGGTGCGCCAAAGTTCACCTAAATCTTCAACTCCGATAATTGGAAATCCGAAAATGTTCTTCCTAAAATTTTTCACCCTAACAATCACAATTCCTAACTACTCTGTCTCTAATGTTCATAATTCCGAAGCATTCAACTTCATAATGTCAGTAGCAATAAACATCTATTATAGTTTTATTTGTTTTCCTATATTTTCTCAACATAACCATCTTTTACACTATTATTCAAAGTCATATCTTTTTTGTTTAGATTTCTTTTTCTAGATTTTTTTATGTTTAGATTTTATTTATAGCGGTAACCAATATAATATACAAAAGTAACACATTTGTAATGACAACTTAGGATGCAAGAGCGAGCGAAGCGAGCTCGGGACTTGGGGCACCCCGACTCGGACAGGTTAGGTTCGAAGGGGATGACGGGGGCTCGAGTGAGCGAGCAAAGCGAGCGAACGAGCCCCCGTCATCCCCTTCGTGTTAGGTTCCTTTAAACCCTGTAGACAGAAATTGGGGCCCCGCGAAGGGGGGCTCCGTCGACTACGCCTAACCACATATTTTTGTAGATAAAAAAAAACTTTGGGATTTCTTTTCTCGGCCACTATGAGAACTTTGCAGTTTTCAAATTTACACTAAAAAGAGTCTATTCTATCCAAAAAAAAATTGCTACTATCAAAAAGCTCCGGGTGTGGAAGTACAGTGGTTCCATAGACACAACTCAGTACGATATGTAAAGCATACCCCAAAATAATAATCATACCCTCAAATTAAAACTATAAATATCATCTTCTAATATTATGGTAATTATGTTTAGGGATAAAAGCGTTATGATAAAAAACAGTAGGAGTTTAAATATATTTACATTAATGATATTATTAATTACAATTTTCGGAAACATGAGTGTTATGAACATCGCCGGTAGCACTACAAATAGTATGAATGAAAACTTTAGGATGAAAAATTTTAGGAAGACTGATCATTCGGATTACAAATCATTAGGAAGAACAATTTCGGGTAAAGAACTTTAGGTGAGCCAATATGGACCCCTAAAAAGGCCCCTTTGGAGAATCATAAAAGGATAACATTATGAATTATAATGTGGCGAAGACAGTCCGTGTTTATCTTTTTTTCGCTGCACTACGTAGGTACAATCAAAGAGATTGGGATTGGATTTGGATTTATTGGGGTTTTAGCACAGACAAAAAAAAAAATAACTGAAAAATACTTCACCAATGGGATTTGATAGGATTAACTTAACAGTTAACTGTCGATTATGTTATCCTTTTATGATTCTGCCAAAGTGGCCTTTTTAGGCCCCGGTCTGTTTTGAAATTGCTGCATAGATGCCAATCAAAGGCAAAGTCAAAAATCAAAGCATTTATTTCAAATAGGCGCATAAAAGGCATTTTTGAATGTCAAAAATAAAATAAAATAGAATTGATTCTAGTCGCCCTTTCCAGTTTTGGTAAAAAAACTACCTTTGTAGTTTTCGTATGGAGAATAATGGGCAAGAAACTCCGGGAGCGCTTAGATGGGAGCGTTTCAAAACGGGAGCGCTACGAGGAATACCTCTCCACCGTTACTCTTTTAAAATGTTTTAATGTTTTGCATACATTAATTATATAATAATATGTGAACACAATGCACCTAAATAAAATTAATAGACCACAACAGGTAAAAGAATTAAAAATGCAATCATGACATATAAATTAATTATCTGATAGATACATGGTGCTCACATATTTACAAACATGGTAAAAGTAAACGATAAAAAAAAAGAATGAAAAAGTAATAAGTCAGGGTGTGACTTAAATAATTACAGAATGTAAATCAATGTCAAAAAAATAAATAATACAATTAAATTAGCAACCAGTTTGATTAGCTATGGAGCAGGACCAGCATGTTTCCAAGCGTTCTTATCTTGGATATACAATTCCATTGGCGATACATCCAAGTGCTAAGGTGTCTTCATGAAAACGCGACAATGACAGTCCAAACACAAGACCAGCCAACTAAACATACCTATCTACATAAAGGGGTGAGAGGAGGGGACGTAATTTCCCCGATATTGTTCTCTAATATTGTTGGAGGATGTGTTTAAGACGCTGAAGTGGAAAGAAAGGACGCGGCATTGACATCAACAGCGAGTGCATCTCACACTTAAGATTTGTAGATGACATAATCATAGCGGCTGAATCGCTACATGACTTGTAGCAGATACTGTACGGCCTGGAACCGGCCCACTCCTATGTGCTGATGGTGAACACCGGGGTGGTTTTAGCGAGGTAAAAACCGCACACTCTCCGACCTCGGATGCCTTTTGAAGGATTCCCCCCAACAAAAAAAAAAACTGGCCAAGTGCGAGTCGGACTCGCACACGAAGGGTTCCGTACCACAAGGCAAAAACGCCGAAAAAAACATGTTTGTTGTATGGGAGCCCCCCTTAAATATTTATTTTATTTTAATTTTATTATTTATTATTAAAGTTAAAATACAACTGAATATTTTGTGAATATTTGAAGTGCCTGCCTGTTGCCATTTTTGATATCGAGCAAAAAAGGGCAAAAAAAATCGCGTTTGTTGTATGGGAGCCCCCCTTAAATATTTATTTTATTTTGTTTTTAGTATTTATTGTTATAGCGGCAACAGAAATACCTACATAATTTGTGAAAATTTCAATTGTCTAGGTATCGCGGTTCTTGAGATACAGCCTGGTGAAAGACAGACGGACAGACAGCGAAGTCTTAGTAATAGGGTTCCGTTTTTACCCTTTGGGTACGGAACCCTAAAAAAAGATATTGTATGGCCTGGTTGATTAATGCGCATTGGTCTCCGGATGAACTTGGACAAAACCTAGGTTATGTTCAACGATTGCTGTCAATGTTAATGCTTTCAAGGTTGTCCGAGAAAGGTTGTACTTTTACCTAGGGCACAGATAATATAATACTAGCGGACCTAGGGAAAACTGCAGTTTGGTAAGAACAACTTTGAGAGGGAGGTTAACAGAACATTTTAGCGGGGCTAGGCAGCGTTTAGGAAGCTTCGTCGAGTTTTCTCGTCACATATTTCACAGAGCCTAAAAACTAAGGTTTTCAATCAGTACGTCCTGCCTTTTATGACTTACGGAGCCAAAACGTGGACACTCACGGTCACTGGTCCGAAAATTCAAGGCCGCTCAACGAGCTATGGAACGAGCTATGCTTGGAGTCTCATAGAAGGGATAGAGCGAACTCTCTCTACATCAGTTAAATCACGAATTTTTCTTTAGCCAATTTACATATCTATATGACCCCCATTGAAGCTTGGCCCCCGAAGTTATGCCTAAAAACACGGTAGTATCTTCGGGATTCAACATTTCACCCTTTATAAGCACACTAGTTTTAACTTGTGAGCTATCGTAAACTTAATACATTTAGTTTTTTTCTGGTCAATAAGACAATAAGTACATTAAACCAGTTAACTACTTTAGCGAGGGCGCCATTTACATTGTCAGTAACCATCTGCTGACTTTTGAGTTTAAATAAAAGTGAAGTGTCATCTGCAAACAACACTATACCATGACTGTCCTTTATAAAGTAAAGCAAGTCATTAATATTAAATAAGAAACAAAAAAGAGCCAAAAATTAAGCCTTGGGAACCCCCATTGTTACAAGAGATCCGAGTGATCTATTTACTTTCTTAGGAATCAACTCTTTGAATCCTATCACTTATGTATGAAATAAGAAAGTCCAGAGAGATCCGTGAGAGAGGCGTTCCGGATTCCGTAGTGGTCAAGAAAAAAAAAACACGTCTACGTCGAAACGCGTGTGAAAACTAGAGATGCCATGAATATTCGGTCAATATTCGGCCCATTCGGCTAATCTTTATTTTATTCGAGGCTTAAGTGTCTAAACACACTATGCCGAAGTTACGCGACCAAAGTTCGGCAAGATTACGCCTGCAATGCTATTTCAATGATATTTAACGCAACGTAATTTCGGCATAATGTGTCGTCAGTAATTCAAATAGCATTGCAGGCGTAATCATGCCGAACTTCGGTCGCGTAACTTCGGCATAGTGTGTTTAGACACTAAATCTTATAGTATTAACTTAAATCACAAAATTTTACATCTCTCTTAAAGTATTAACTTAAATCACAAAATTTTACATGTATAGACACAGGTATTACTACTACGCAGAGTTCAATGTGTATAGACGCCAGCACATCAAGCTAACCGAAACTGTCAGATTTTCTCAATCAACTTTGAACCATTTCAAAGATGATTTTATAAATGAAAACTACAAAATTTGGCAAAAATAAAAATGCGGGTGCCTTATTTTTACATCTAAATTTAATTTTATATTATTATATAATTTCTTTAGCACATAAAACCTTGTCAATCGGCTATTTTGAGCGCAAGCGAAGTGACACAAGCTGCCCGTCTGATAGCCGAAGCGGTACTGACAAGTACTGAATCGGTCGGGCTCCTGTCGGGGGCCGGGCGGCAGAGCGGTTCAAGGTGTGAGTAGATAGAAAGATTTATATTTCCAATCTCATCTTTTTACGTTAAATGTAACGATAAAAATTAAAAATGAACCTATGACACCTTCTTTATCCATAGTTCGATTAGCCTGCAAAGTTTCATGACCGAATTTGAAAATTTTCATTCAATATTCTCATTTTATTTTACGGGTTAGATGTAACTTTGAGATTTCTTTTTATCGAGTAATTTTTTAACCGACTTCAAAAAAGGAGGAGGTTCTCAATTCGACGGTATGTTCTTTTTTGTGTTTGTTACGCGATTACTCCGCCAATTGTGGACTGATTTTCAAATTTTTTTTTTGTTCGAACGGAGATATGCCAAGGGTGGTCTCATGATAAGGAAACCAGGACCTGATGATGGCATCCCAGTGAAATCGAGGGGAACATTCGAAAATCGTAGGAGCGACTAGTGCGTTTGTTAATTTTTTCATTAAGTATTTTAAAGCACTACAATTTAATGAAGGCTTGGAGTCGATCTGATGATTGAGCCGAAAGACAGTCGAGGGGACTCCTCAACGATTTACAGCAGTTACCTTGTGTTTGGGCTTGATTAGTTTGTATTGACGTGAACTTTACACCTAGATGGGTTGTGACTTCATTAGGGGTCTTATGATGAAGACGAAGGACAGTTAAGGAAACTCCTCAACGGTTTACAGTCCTTGTGTATGTTCACCGATTATTCGAAGACAGCTGAACCGATTCCAAAAGTTCTTTTTTTATTTGAAAGGGTATACTCTCGAGGTAGTCCCATTATCATCAAGTTGGAATCTGATGAGAGGATCCCATGGAAATTGAGGGAATTGTTTGGGATGCGTTCATTACTCGACTCAAAGATTGTTTATACCAATTTTCGAGTTAATCAAGCCACACAGTAAAGTCTTCCTCTATAAAATTAACTTTTTACCCCGTTAGGGGTAAATTTTCGAGAAACGATTACACGTCATTCTTTATTTTCGGTCTTAAGTATAAATACTAAGTTTCGAGTTAATCGGACCACGCGTTAAAATTCTTCCATACAAACTTTGACATCTCCCAATCCCCCTTCAGGGGTAGTTTAGAAAAAAAAGCCAAACTTCATAATTTATTCAGATAAGTATTCGTGCCAAGTTTCATGGTTATTAACTCAAGGAATAAGATTTTTCATACAAAAAAAATCCCCTCTTTTCACCCCTTAAAGGTTAAATTTCCAAAAACCCCTTCTTAGTATCTACTCTTCACAAAGAACACACCCTCCAGAATTAATTTCTCTACCCAGCGGTAGCGTTTTAGGCTGTGCGTTGATATATCAGTCAGTCAGGACAAAATTTCTCATCCCCCTTTTCACTCCCTTAATGGATGAAATTCTAACAACACCGTTGTGTTAGCTTCCAATCATAAGCCTAAATAATAAATTTAGTGATTTTTACGTCAAAAATTAATGACTTTCTATACACAACTTCATTCCCCTTTTTAACCCTTCGGGGGTGGAATTATCAAAACGCTGAGACACGTATAAATTAATTTTCAATTGTCAGCCTAAATACAAAATTAGAAGATTCTAACTTCAAAACTGTCGGACTTTCATATAAACTTCCATCCCTTCTTTAACCCTTTAGGGGTTGAATTCCCAAAAATCCTTTCTTAGTGGATACTTACTCTTCACAAAGAACACACCTTCTAAGTTTCAAGTCTCTAGGTCCAGCGGTTTGGGCTGTGCGTTGATATTTCAGTCAGTCAGTCAATCAGGACTTTTAATTTTATATATATACGAGTAGATATAGAAAGATATATTTAAACAAGGTCTTTTGACCATAGTTATCTCGAAAATAGTTAGAATACGTCTAGTTAACCGTTGTATTACGGTATCATGAGTGCAGTCCATCATCAGTCGTCAGTCGTAGTAAATACTGTAGCGAACGTACGTAAACGTTAGTGTAGAGTGGTGTAGAGCGTAGGTGTAGTTGTTAGCGGAAGCAGGTCGGCAGCGGCGCTCGACGTGCGCCGGGTGCGGCCGCGCGGGGGCGCGGGGCCGCGGGGCCGCGGGGGCGCGGGGGCGCGGGGCTGCGGGGCAGTGCGGGGGTGTCGTGCTGCCGGTGTGCGATATTTAGCTAACCTTTGCGCGGTATTTTGGGCGCGCTATTTGCAGGCCCTCCGAAAGCGTCGCCGAAATAGCCGGCACGCGCACACACACGCGGCGCGCGCACTCACTCAGAGCGCACCACTGCTGCACTGCATGCTGTGGCGGCATCACCTCGCCACTCACCGGCTTCTGCCATAAATCATCATCATCGTCACATTGCAACATGTAGTCGTACGCCTTTTCGCTCGTACCTATATGTTGTGCTGTGAGTGGGTTTAAGAGTAGGTAAAATATTCATTATGTTCACATGACTTGCCAGCATATTTTCTGTCCCACCTGATTGTCCACTTCCGTGAAGTTCGCACCAAAGTGTGTTGTATATTAGGAAGTTGCTTTGTGGTTTTAATGGCATCGTAAACACGGCACGCCAATGGACGGGCGAAACCAAAACTATGGGTTATGAACTACTTAACTGATCGTAGGCATTTGAATATCATCAAAAATTACAAATCGTGCGAAAGATACGCGTTAGGACATTCGTGAAATATTCTTCTATTCGATGAATCCTCATTTTCTTAAAACTGGGTGTGTCAATGTGGACTATTTCAGGTTCAAAATCGAAAGGTTCTAGTCGATGTTTGGCCGGATCGATCTTGTACTTACCCTTAGTTTTGTTGAAAGCTGCCACATGATACATCCCTCGTGGGGGAAAATAAATAAAAATAAATATAATACATAAATACGAAAATCTTTATTCCGACAGTCACAAATACGAATTTCAAAATACCGATTTTCATAATTCCGAATGGTTCATAATCTATACATATAATAAAATTGTAGAAAAGTGGTGTCTGTACAATGGAAATATATAAAAAAAAAGTAGCAGGGGTTGTAATTATATCGATGCCGAACCCGAAATTGTAATTAATTTTTTTTTTGTCTGTTTGTCTGTGTGTTTGTGCACGCTAATATCAGAAACGGCTTATTCGATTTAGATGCGATTTTATTTCACTAATATATTGTAGTAAGCTTCACTTAACATTTAGTGTTTATTTCATGTCAATCGGTTCATAAATAAAAAAGTTATGTCAATTTAAAGAATCACGGCGAACGTTTGTTAAGGTATTCAGCGAACGCACGTATCCTGGAGAGTATAGGCGAATAGTTGCATGCGATTATTGCGATTCACTTGAATACTGACATTTTGCATATTTCATTTATTTATATTTTAGGGCTTGTAGGTTCGGTTCTTTTTCTTAATTTTCTTTAAAATTTTGTAAATAAATATTGTAAGTATTAGGCGAGAGGTTAGGCGGTTCTTTCCTTGATTTTCGGTATACTTATCTTAATTTGTATTTAGGGTTTATACTATATAAATATTATAAACTAGCTGTGCCCGCGACTTCGTTCGCGTGGAATAGTGACTTTTCGGGCAGCATATTTTGAATTATATATACCGTCTACAGACCGGGCATTTGCTGTCCGAACCCTCTGAGAACTCAGGCGAATTTCCCTATCAGTGAAAGTCTCAGACTCACCCGATAGTGCTTGAGCTTCAACATCAGCAGTGAGGTATTTAGTACGTGTTTACTAAATAACTGTGTGTTAAGTAGTAAGTACTATTTTATTGAAAGAATGCCTCGAAGAAGATCCAACCTCTCCCAATGTAGCAGAAATGCTAAAAGGATGAGATTAGTTCGATCACAGGAATCTGAGGAAGGTCCTGAGGCAAGGCTCTCTGCAACTCGGGAACATCAGGCTAGGTTTCGTGCTGCAGAAACTTCGACTTAGCGACAATCTCGACTGAGTTGAAATCGTTCTCGAATGATGACAACTCGAAATAGGGAAAACGGGGAACAACGAAAGGCACGTTTATCTGTCGATCGCGAAGCTCACGCGCTATCACGTGAGTCTGAGACTTTTGCTGACAGGGAAACCCGCCTGAGCTCCCAAAGAGTACGGACAACAAATGCTCGATCCCAGGAAACACAGGACAAACGGGAAATACGTCTCGCTGCCGATCGTAAAGCTCATGCACTATAGCGTGAGTCTGAGACTTTCACTGATAGGGAAATTCGTCTGAGTTCCCAGAGGGTTCGGACAGCAAATGCTCGGTCTCAGGAAACACAGGAAGAATGAGAAATACGTCTCACTGCCGATGGTGAAGCTCAAGCACTATCGGGTGAGTCTGAGACTTTCACTGATAGGGAAATTCGGCTGAGTTCTCAGAGGGTTCGGACAGCAAATGCCCGGTCTGTAGACGGTATATGTAATTCAAAATATGCTGCCCGAAAAATCACTATTCCACGCAGACGAAGTTGCGGGCACAGCTAGTTCCTAATATAACAACTCCGATTTATCATTAATCCTATTTTTATAATTCCGAAATTTCAGTATTCCTAACGTTTATAAGTACTATTCTCAAAATACCGAGTTCCAATAGATCGAATAACAAAAAGTCCGAATTAATGAAAATTCGAAACATCAAAAATACGAATTCCGCTTAATTAGATTTCCGAAATAAAAACGCCTTGTAAAACTGAATAGCAAGACAAATATACGAGTAGTCAAAGTCAAAGTCAAAAGTCATTTATTTGCATAAATAAGGTACAGAAGGTTGGCAAAATATACAGAATTGTTCTCTTATTCTGCCTTTAATTTCGGCGTGCAAATATAAAATAAGGCTACATATTTTATTGGAATTAATTATTGATCGTAATCATGCAGTCAGTAAACAGATAATCCCATTAAATTTGTGTCATTGAATTAAATAAATGTCACTTTCAAATTAAAAAATAATAATAAAAAGAATAATCATAAATGTCAATAATAATCATGTCAATAACGGGAGGGATTCGGCACACAATAATAATAACCATAATAACCCCGCCGCCGTATCTCTACGTTGACGCCGTGGTGGGGCTTGCGCGCTCCGAACTCTAGGCCTATGCCGGAAGAGTTTACTTTGCTGGAACAGGTCTAAGGTGAGGAGCCAGACCAAGAGAGATACAGAAATCCGCAGGGCAGTATGTGGCGAGCTGTTGGGCAGTAGCGATCTTCAGGGAGAAGTCTTGTTCCTCACCTCTGGCTTGCATAGCGCATACACTTGCATAGCGCATACAGGGATAATCGTCGGTTGGTGCCGCATTTCATTAAAATTTCCTAAGGGGCCTCTGCGAGTTGGCTTCGGCCCCTCGTACGCCTTCCAAAGGACCGGGACCCCATGGTTCCGAGATATATAAAAAATAAACCATAATAAATTAAAATGACCGTGCAATTTACAAAACTTACTATTTATAATCCAAAAATTCATGTATATAAAAGCATTTTTCTATTAAAAACCTCGTCAAATTATTTTTAAATCTAGAAAATGGTAGCGTTTTTATAGAATTTGGTATTTTGTTATACAACTTTATGCACATAATATAGCTGTTGTTGCCTGTAAATGTGAGATTCGTTGCTGTCGTGTGAGATCGTGGGGCATAGTAGCTTGTAGCTTGCTGAAAAAGTCTCTTATGTTTGAAAACAAATATACAGGATTCTAATACATGGTAGAGTCAATATTTTATATTTCCTAAAGAATGGACGACTTGATTCTATTTGCTTCAGCCCAAATTTAGCTCTTAGACACTTTTTTTGCATTACGAATGCTTGATCAATCTCCACACAACGACCCCACAGGATAATACCATACTCGCGGGGCCCCTATTTCTGTGTAAATGGTTTAAAGTAACATGCATGCAGCAAGCATGCAGCATGGAAGCAAACACGCAGCATGCTGCATGCCAGCAAGCAAGCAGCAAGCATGCAGCATGGAAGCAAAAACGCAGCATGCAAGCAAGCATGCAGCATGGAAGCAAGCACGCAGCATGCAGCAAGCATGCAGCATGGAAGCAAACACGCAGCATGCAGCATGCAAGCAAGCATGCAACAAGCATGCAGCAAGCATGCAGCTTGCAAGCGGGCATGCAACATGCAACAAGCATGCAGCAAGCATGCAGCTTGCAAGCGAGCATGCAACATGCAACATGCAGCAGGCATGGTTTCTGTCACGGCTCCGGCGCTGTGGTTCTCCGGCGGCCCCACGTGTGCTAATCGTCGCAGTCGGCTTTCGCTTACCACCCCGGCTTCGGCTTGCTGGGCGGCTACGCCGGCCAACCTCAGCCGCGGCGGCTCGCTCAGCCTCCTGCTTCTCAGCCCGCGGGCCGCCTTGCCCCTACGCGCCTACGTGATTTTAAATTACACTATAGGGGTAGGGCAGACAAGACTGCGTGGAGTCGGATTTACAGCGAATCGTTTCTGTCACTAAAACCTAATTTTTAGCAAATGTTTTAGAGCCTACAATTTTATTATAAATGAACATTCGGAATAATACACATTAATTATACAATACTTAGGACATATGACTTTATTTCATGCAAAATTAGGAGATTCAATTATTATAGTACTCGATATTATGACAGAATAGATTTAGAAGTAAAGATAATTATGTAAAACAAAATTTCGAATTTTTGGACATTATGGTTACTGAAGTTTGTAGCAAACGTGTTATGGATAATGACTTTCGGACAAACAATTTTAGGAGAAGAAAGGGGGTAATTTTAACAGGTTATTCGGAAAATTGAAAATCGGAATGACGTTTTTCGGACCGAGAACCCATCGAGCATTTGATTCTTCGAACATATGAAAATCGGAAAACAAGCAAATCGCATTTATGACTTTCGGAAACATAAATTTCGTGATTTTTAATAATAGATATTATAATTCTTAGGTATTATGAAATTCGGACTTTTGAAAATCGGAACATCGAAATTCGGAATAAAATATTTCGGAATATTTGGGTGTTCCCCCCTCGTGTTGTCGATCCAGCTGTCGTGTCCCGGTGAGCGTGGGGTTGGAGCTTATCAGAGAATCGCGGGCGCAGGCGGCACGCGCGCAAGCGACTCTCCCCTCAGCTGGACGTAGGCGTGCGGGCAAGTAAACAAACATTCCGCGTGCTCGTAAGCTCGCAACGTGCTGGGCGTGTAGCAGTCGGTTATGTGAGCATTATCTTGTGCGGTCAACGTAAGTCAAACGACTGCAGTGAAGCCGCTGCGTGTTCCGCCGCGCTGGCACCGCGCGCCGTCAGCACTTGTACCAAATGAGCATCAGCGGCCTGTATCTCTGCTGATTTGTTATGATGCGTACAACGTAGGTAGTCAAATATGAACGGCAGTGATTTTGATTGAAATAAACTTTAATTACAATTATCACAATAATTGGAAGATGTGCTCGGTTTGAGCGATACAAACGGAATGTCGTGGCTTACGAACTATTGAATATATATAACCTAAACAATGACGACATTTTCTGGAAGTTCCCACGACAATAGTTCAGATTATAAGCAATAACTTAAGTGCTAGAAATATTTGTTGAAAGAGATGTGTATTAAGTGGAATCGGCGACGTGGCTACTTAAAGGTGTTAGAAACAGAGTGTTGAGTGATGATTAATCCCGTGGGAACTGATGCCTGGTATGCATAACTAGGTACACTTTTGTTTACTAACCAGCCGACAGCTTAAGGAAACATGAGCCACCATGCTCGACGTGCTCGACCCTGCTAACACTAATAAATAAAAGGTAATAAAACAACACTTAATTGAGAGGCGGCTGAGAGTGATCTGCGTTTACGATGATGTACACCTATTAGGCGGCATATGCTTGAGTATCGACTGTCTCAAATTGTAGCGATCGAGAGTCGAGCGTTTATCGTTTAGTTGTTAAGTTGTCACACGCTGCGAGCAGTTCTGGGCCCCAGTGGTTTGCCCTCTGGTCTTCAAGTGGTCGTCAATACGGGGTTATAGCAAACACATGTAGCGCATGCGACATTACCACTTACGGCATGAGCAAGCATAACAATAATTATATCCGATTTATGTCCGCGCGCAGCCGTTCTCTCCTCGGCCGTCGGCGTCGTACGGTCGCCGGTCGGTCGTTCGTCGATAATAGGGCTTTCAGTCTCGGTGCATTACTGAATCGCGGGAAAAATAAAACGAGACTCGATGTGGTCTCAAAATTCACGAAAAAAACGAGACTTTTGAGACTATGTCAAAAATAGGCTATGCAATTAGTCAAAACAAGATATTTTAATCAAGTACGCCACTCCAGAACCTTTCGGCCCCATCGGCCATGTGTTCTGCGAGCAATGTGCCCTGCCCACTGCCACTTAAGTTTGGCAATTTTTCGGGCTATGTCGGTTACCTCGGTTCTCCTGCGGATCTCCTCATTCCTGAATCGATCACGCAGGGAAACTCCAAGCATAGCCCTCTCCATTGCCCTTTGGGTGACTTTTAGCCTTCTTATAAGGCCCATTGTGAGCGACCACGTTTCAGTGCCACAAGCTATCACTGGCAACACGCTCTGGTCAAAGACTTTCGTCTTGAGACACTGCGGTATGTGGGATGAGAAGATATTGCGTAGCTTCCCGAACGCTGCCCAGCCGAGTCCGATTCGTCGATTTACCTCTTTCTCGAAGTTAGACCTACCTATCTGGACAGTTTGTCCTAGGTAAACATACTCGTCCACGACTTCGAGTGTAGCGCCTCCGATCTCCGATTTATGAGAGTGGGTGTTACATGGGCATTTGACATGACCTTCGTTTTATCCATGTTCATTTTAAGACCCACTCTTTCGGAGGCTCTACTGAGGTCATCGAGCATTGTACTGGGGTCCTCCATAGTCTCAGCCATGACTACGGTATCGTCGGCAAACCAAAGGTGAGTTATGTACTCGACTTTGATGTTAATGCCAGCCCCTTTCCAGTCCAGAACCTTGAAGACATCCTCCAGTGCAGCGGTGAACAGTTTTGGAGAGATAACGTCTCCCTGTCTCACACCTCGCTGCAGAAGGATAGGTTTTGAGGTCTGTTCCTGGAGTCGGACTGACATAGTGGCGTATTCATACAGACACTTCAGCACCTCGATGTACCGATAGTCGACCTGGCACCGTTAAAGAGACTGCAGCACAGCCCATGTCTCGATCGAATCAACGGCTTTCTCGTAGTCCACAAACGCTAAGCAGAGAGGCAGGTTATACTCTTCGGTCTTCTGTATAACCTGTCGCAGCGTATGCATGTGGTCTACTGTGCTAAAGCCTTTACGGAATCCGGTTTGTTCGGGAGGCTGGAAGTCGTCAAACCTGCGCGCGAGACGGTTTGTGATGACTCTCGAAAACAGCTTGTAGATATGGCTCAGAAGTGAGATGGGCCTATAATTCTTAAGAAGGGCAGTGTCGCCCTTCTTTAAGAAAAGTATCACTACACCTCAGTTCCATGCCTGTGGTGTTTTGCAACAGCTTCTGAAGGGCCTTATGACGGGTTTTCCGCCGGCCTTCAGGATCTCGGCCGTAATTCCGTCATCGCCTTGTTGTTTTTGAGCTGCTTCAGAGCCATCCTAATCTCGTATAGGCTGACGTCCGGGATGTCTTCGGTATAGTGTCGGGTCAATCTAGCTCGTAGTTGACGTGTATAACTGTCCATAGAATCTCTCGATCTCTCTCAACAGCTCAGGTTTGGCGGATACGATCCTGCCATCATCGGTCTTCAGTTTCGTAAGCTGGCTTTTCCCAATAGACAGATCTCTAGCAAAGACCTTGGGGCCTTTATTTCGTTCTATCGCGTCCTTAATACGGTCTGTATTAAAGCGGCGAAGATCGCTTTTCAGGGACTTAGAGATCCGTCTATTGAGTAATTTAGCGCATCATCTGAAGACTGCAGGATCATCTCGCGCTTCTCCTTCATAAGCCGTAAAGTAGGATCAGAGAGCTTATTTTTTGAATATTAAACAAACGCAAATTAAAAATTAAAAAATTATTTGTTGAACTTTTTTTCATTTTTGTAGCGGGCACGGAAGAAACAAAAGGCGTTTAATGTGGTTTCAGACGGAGAGAACCTAATTTTATTACAAAAGTAACCCGCGTCTCAAGTCTCAAAAGCCTTGTTATTCCCGTGACCGAAAATGTTATTTTCGAGTCTCTAAATTACCAAAAAAACATCGAGACTCTCGAAATTTTCGAGACCGAGACTTCCGGGATGAAAGCCTTAGTCGATAAGTAAAATTAGTCGATACGTAAAATAAATATAAGTACTTACCTTTTTGATTAGTAGGTAAATGTTTTAATCTCAGTAATTGCTTTAAGTAGTGTTTTCGTTGTTATGTGTACATATAAACATAACATGTGTCATGTATTGTATTGTGTACCTATATCTTTTGTTGGACATTATAAACTTAAAGAAGTAAGCTGTGAATCAACTGTTCCTTACAATTTTCGTTTGGTTTCAGATTTGCCAACCAATCCCACTTGGAACATTTACCTGCACTCTAATTGCGTAACAAACGATCAATCACAATCTGAATTTTGAAGGATATTGCTAATCCATTGCTTCATATGTTCGAAAAATCTAGTCAAGTCTGCTCAATAACTTATAACGTAATGAATGTTGTCGAACTGTCAAAATGAAAGCCATTGCTACTGATAGTGTGTTACACAATTACCGTGCTGGAAATGTAGCAGAAGTACTAGCTAGTGTGATGATATCACGTAGTGTGTTGTATGTTGCAGGGTGCGGTGTGCACGGTGCACGGTGGAGCCGGAGTCGTGCGCAGTGCGGAGGACATGTGCGCCGCCGCCGCCACGCTGCTGCTGCTGGCCGCGCTGCCCGCGCTCGCAGGTACGTCCACACGTGACGTCACAGCAAGCGAGGCTGCGAGCTCTCGCGCTCCTAGTGCCTCAATCCACATTACCCAAGTAGCAAACAAATGTCTTAAAAAGGTATTGTAGG
This sequence comes from Mesoligia furuncula, assembly GCA_916614155.1. NCBI lineage: Eukaryota > Metazoa > Arthropoda > Insecta > Lepidoptera > Noctuidae > Mesoligia > Mesoligia furuncula. The sequence goes on from OU744804.1 coordinate 109,993, forward strand.
TTCTTGAAGGCAAGTAGACGAATTCCAGCTGTTGTCTTGGCTAAAACTAGTATGTCCCGCAAGATATCTGCTAGATACACTCCAAGGGTCAGTTTAGTAAAAGTGGGCAAAGCATTTAAGAACATGTTAAGAAAGAGTTAATAGGTACTAATGTTTAGATAAACTTTGACCCTATTTATGAATGTGGTTTTGCAGAACTCTAAACACTGATTTCAAGATATCTTGTAGGTTGACTTCAGATCAAGAGATAGACTTAAAGATATCTACAATACTTAATTAAAACTATCAATATTGAATTGCAGATATTCGATCGTAGCTTAGTGAAATAAAATTTAAAACTTATTTTGCTTTTAAGTGCTTTAAGTAAATTTATTTTAGATAGAAAATATGGGGAACTTTTAAATTATTACAAAAACTGTGTTAAGACTTATGAAAATGGCGATTAAACAACAAATTTTTATGTCTAGAAAAGGTTTATGTCGTTGAATGCACTGGAAATTAAAAACGCATGATTATTTCTCGTGTAAAATTGATGCCATCAAAAACGGGTACACTACATAAATACGAAAAACTTTATTCTGACAGTCACAAATACGAATTTCAAAATACCGATTTTCATAATTCCGAATGGTTCAAAATTCCTAATATAACTACTCCGATTTATCATTCATCCTATTTTTATAATTCCGAAATTTCAATATTCCTAACGTTTATAATTAATTAATTTAAAAAATTAAATTTAAAATTTAAAAAACCCCCGACACAAAAAATAATAAAATTAATGAAAAAATTGGAAAAGGATCAAATAATTTAAAAACCCCCAACTTAAAGAATCTAGGTAACGAGACTAAATCAGATAAATTCATATGGCAGTCGGGGGACCTCATAGAATAGAAGGTGTTCCACAGAACGGTCCCCCGACTTCCATATGAATTTATCTGTTTTAGTCTCGTTACCTAGATTCTTTAAGTTGGGGGTTTTTAAATTATTTGATCCTTTTCCAATTTTTTCATTAATTTTATTATTTTTTGTGTCGGGGGTTTTTTAAATTTTAAATTTAATTTTTTATTTCATGCTTTTTGTAGGGACTCCTTGATTTTTGTATTTCATTTCTTTTATTTTCTTGCGTTTTAAGATTCAGGTAATTTGGTGTTTAATCAGGTTTTTTATCCGTCAAAAAATAATGATTAATTTATAGTTGAAGAATATTTTTTAAGACTAAACAGATTTTTTTGTTTTATTATATCCTTTTTCTAGTTCTTCCTTTAGTTATTCAACGTAGTTCGTACAAGTATTTCATAGCTATTAGATATCTTAGGTATTTCAGATCTAGTTTATAAAATGCGACTGGGACACTAAGTATCTGATGTAGAAATACCTATACGCTTTTTAAGTAGGATAATTCCATTCGTAATAAAAATAGTCAAACTCAGTGGTCGTAGGTACCAGTCATCACTCCACTTTCCTCATTATTCTACAGCATTGATCAGACAAAAAAATATTTTCAATTTTTTAGCTTACATTTCGTTAGTCAATATTCCTCATTCCCTTTCAGTATACTGTACATTATTCTACTTGTCAAGCCCTTGCATTTGATACCTATATTGAAGGAGTTGTGAAAAAAATTATAATTCGCCATTTTGTGGTGGCGGCCATCTTGGATTTGAAATTTGTAATAGCGTATAGTATTCTACTAGTCAAGGCCTTTCATTTGATACCCATATTGAGCGATTTCAGAAAAAAAAATGTAATTCGCCACTTTATGGTGGCGGCCATCTTGGATTTGAAATTTATCATAGTGTATAGTATTCTACTATTCAAGCCCTTTCATTTGATACCCATATTAAGGGATTTGTGAAAAAATATGTAATCCGCCATTTTGTGGCGGCGGCCATCTTGGACCGATTTTCAACAAACATAGCTAAGAACACTCCCGACTAATTCACTTTTCAAACAAAAAAAACAAAATCAAAATCGGTTCATCCGTTCGGGAGCTACGATGCCACAGACAGACACACACACACACACACACAGACACGTCAAACTTATAACACCCCGTCGTTTTTGCGTCGGGGGTTAAAAATTAAATAGACTGACTTGGCCATCGCATGAAAACACAATGTATCTCACAGTGCGATTGCCAAGTCAATCTATTTATTTAAAACAAAAGATTTTTAATATTGATATGGTCACTACAAAATGTTGTTAGGTTAGCTAATTACGTAATAACTTAAGACAGAAGGTCCCTTAAGTAGGGACTGACTAAATTAACCGACTTGGTATTACATGGATCTCACAACTTTTTATGGTAGAAGAACTGAGTTGCGAGACTTTGCTTTTTTACCCGACTGCGTCAGAAGGAGGGTTATGTTTTTCGAGTGTCTGTATGTATATTTCTTTGGCACGCTCTGTAGCCTAAACGGCTTGATCGATTTCAGCTTGAGAGGTGCCGCCGTTAGATTCGTCTTAATTGTGAGAGTGACACTGGGTATATCAAAATTGAAAAAAAAATTAAAATGGCCGATTTTTGGCGCAATATTATGTCTTCAAAAAATATTTTTTGTCTCAAAACCTATCGAGTGGGGTATCAAAATAAAGGGTTTTAAAAGGTGATTGCAAAAATATATACAAGTTATACGGTTAAAAGTAATTCTAAGTGACAAATCGTAAGGAACACGAACCAAGAACTAATCGTCTGCGAAATCTTTCACATTTATTTTGTAAACTAAAAAGCTGGAAATAAAAAAAAGTTATTTAAAAAAATTAAAAACCCGACTGTGGTAAAAAACGGAAAACCTAAAAACAAGCCCATTTTAAATTAAATAAAAGTTGGAAGCAGGCGGGACCCGTATCATTTTTATTATATTTTCAAATTCAAATGGGTCCCGCCTGCTTCCAACTTTTATTTAATTTAAAATGGGCTTGTTTTTAGGTTTTCAGTTTTTTACCGCAGTCGGGTTTTTTATTTTTTTATTTACAAGTTATGTTTTTGATGGCATCTCACTTCATTTTGTAGATAGTCCTACTTTTTTTCCTTTCCGGTACCTTTTTAATTATTTTTTTTTAACCTAATCCGTTGACCATTTTACAAGTTACCTTTGAACATAATTATATCTAGGTACATTCAATTATACACTAGCTTCCGCCCGCGGCTTCGCCCGCCAGGTATGTCGATAAAAACTATCCCAAGTCCTTCCCTGGGATGCAATCTATTTCTCTGCCAAATTTTATCGAAATCCGTTCAGAGGCTTCGGCGTGAAAAGGTAACATACAGACAGACAGAGTTACTTTCGAATTTATAATATTAGTAGGTATGGATAATTGTTTTTTTCCTCTCTAGAGCGCTCCGATAAACGCGTGCGATCGCTGCTAATCATAAAGTGCTATACACATTTACACTCCAAGGCGGAGTCGTCTATGAATCTCCACCTGAACAGGTTTTCCTTGCTTCGGCCAACCTGGGTCCGGTAAACCAGGTTACCCGCATTCTCCCGCTGAATAAGATAGCGCCAGTCCAGTAGTCCGCATAAGGTCAGGCGAAGCACCCCATTTCGATGAGACCAGTCGACGAAGTAGACTGTTGCGAGTTTGCACCTTCTGCTTGATATTCTTGCAGTTATTGCTGAATGTTAAAGACCTGTCCAGGGTACACCAAGATATTTAAGGGAGTTGCTGTGCTTGATGGACACCCAACCCCAAACGATGAGAGGTCGCGACTACTTAACCGGACTATCCTGTAATTGCCTAAAGTAAACTCACCAGCGCAATCGCTATGTTCCTACATTTTAAATCTGTAATATCTTCGAAAATATTCATTTAAATTACATGCTGTAAGGGCCAAATTGATATGTATTAAATGCACAATGTATTTAAGGTACTTAATTGGATAAGGATTAATGGTGTATTGCTTAAAATCGCTTCGTAAATAAGCAATTATTTCTCGTAAAAAGTAAAGGATAAAAAATGGTTATTGTGGGTTATCCCTAAGAGATAGACATATACCATCGCGAACTTTTTTGTAGACCTTTTCAAGGTGTACAATACTGTAATACATTATTTGGATCTATCTCGTAGGGTTCAGCTAGCTTTTGCAATATAAGCGCAAAAAATGTGTTTATTTACGACATCACATTAGAAACCTCTAAAATTATAAGTGTTTCTCTACTATATTGTGCATGTATTATACAATTATACATATAAAATCGCATCAAAATCCGTTGCGCAGTTTTAAAGATCTAAGCATACATGTGGACAGACAGACAGAGGGAAGCGACTTTGTTTTATACTATGCAGTGATAATCAGGTACACTGATTCATTAACTGCAAATGTAACTTTGTAATACTATATATTTATATAGGATTACAAAGTTATTTATGCAGTTGGTGTATCTAGAAAAGTGGAACGAAATTGCAAAATATTTTATTTTTGCCTTGATTTATACACTAAACACTAATTGTATTCTAAATTTGAAGCTTCTATGTCTGCTAGAAGTGCCTTAGAGTTTTGATGATCGGTCAGTCAGTCAGTCAGTGAGTGAGTGACAAAATTAAGAAACTTTGACTAGTTATAATTCTTTAACTACTGGTTCAAATTGAATGAAATTTGATATACAGGGTGTTTGGTGCATCGTTTGCCAAATGGAATTGGCCGAAAGGAGAGGTCATTTGCTATCTCTTAAGGCCCAGTAACTCATTCCTTGTTACACCCTTTTTTTATTATGACTTTATAATTTTTATTTAGAAAAATACAAGAACTCTGCATTTAAAAGGCAAACGATGCACCAAACACCCTGTATACCGTGTTTATACAATGCCTGATTGATTACTGAAAATTCAGGTCTCTAGTTTTATCCGGAACGAAGTTAAAGGCCGAACGAAGTTAAGAAAATGGCCTGAACTGCTTCGAGAAAAGGATGGTACGGCCGTGCCGCTTTTTGCTCGACTTGGCGGGGGCACTGCCGTGCCCCCAGATATAATAATATTGTCAATAAAAAAAATTGTGGCATATAGTGCAGAGTATCTGCTACATTTTCTATAAATATTGCAGCATTAACAAATCCTGCATTATTTTTTTTTCGTCATCAATCCTTCTTGGAGTTGATATTCAACCTCATTTTTAATACAGGCCATGTATTACTTACAGTGATTTCAAATTACGAATCGTTGATATCAATCAATCAATCATGTTTATTGTGGATTATAGGTAGGTACAGAAGTAGATACAGGTGTTAAGAGCGTTTACGCCGTTCGGAATTTCATACAAACTTTCAAGCCCTTATTTTTCGAAATGAATGAACCGATTTTAATGAAACTTCATACGCATAAGCAGGATACAAAGGTCTAAAAAGTTAGTCGAGAACATTTTCGAAATGTCTTATTTAAAAAAAGATAACTGGAAATCTCTGTTTCTATGGAAAATTTAAAATTGGTCTAATTTGGCTGTAACACTATTTTTCGAAAATGTTCTCTACTAACTTTTTAGACCTTTGTATCCTGCTTATGTATTGAAGTTTCATTAAAATCGGTTCATTCATTTCGAAAAATAAGGGCTTGAAAGTTTGTATGAAATGCCGAACGGCGTAAACGCTCTTAAGAATTACAGTGATGTTGATCAGCTATGTCCCGCCTTTTGGGCATACAATACAAATTATTCAATATTAACATTGTGTCATATTTTTATAAAGAAATTAAAATTACTATTTTAATAAATCAACAAAGAAAATAAAAAAATAACATTACTATAGCACTTTAAAGAAAAATTAAATTAACTAGTTAGGTGGGAGTTACAATCTAATATTACAATAAAAGAAAAAAAATATATAAACACAAAATATAGGTCAGGATCTTAAAATTAATAAAAAGCAGCACTGATTGCACCATGGTCTCGGTCAAAATATAATTTAAAGGGACTTGTCTGACATAAAGTCTTTTATACAGTAATAGCATATAACGACTAACAGGTCATGAAGTTTCTTTTTAAATAATTTAATTTTTGAGATGCTTTTAATATCTTTTGGAATTTTATTAAATATTGTTGGAGCAACCCACAATACACTTTGCTGCAGAAAACGTGTCTTGCTCGTGATTGTGCACAACTTATCCCGATGGCGTATTCGGCTACGGTATTCAAATAAGTGAATATTGCTCTTTACAAATACCGCGCATTCGAATATGTATAAACATGGTAATGTTAGTATTCTAAAGTTTGTGAAAAATGGCTGACAAGAATCGGTCTGATGCAGATTAAACATAGACCTGATACAACGCTTTTGAGCCTTGAATGCTCGTTCCTTGTCTACGCTGTTCCCCCAGAATATTAAGCCATATCTGAGAGTGGAACTTACATATCCGTGATACGCTGTTAATAACGCTGCCCTGTTGACCACCTTTCTTAATCTGTAGAGTGCATATGAGTATTGACTTAGTTTTTTGCATAATTTATCAATATGTATTTTTTAATTAATTCTATTATCAATATTTAACCCTAAAAATTTTGTCACTTCGGTTTCTGCTATGTTATTCTGTGCATATCTAATATTTAAAGGGGGGGTGGGTACGGCTGGTTCTTATTCGGAAATTCATAACAGTTGTCTTATCAATATTTAACCTAAGATTATTTTTATTCATCCAATTCATTATGGAAGTCAAAGATTGATTAATGTCGTTTTCTAGATTAATGGAATTGTTATTTGTGAATAAAACAGTGCTGTCGTCTGCAAAAAGTATGGTTTCATAGTCTAACACGGAAGGCATATCATTTATAAAGACGAGGAAGAATAACGGGCCTACAATAGTGCCTTGTGGAATACCCAGTCGAACAGTTCCTGTTTCTGAAGCATAGACTTCTTCAGTTTTTGTTGCAAGATTTAGCTTTTTTATTTCAGTGAACTGTTTCCTGTTTGTGAGGTATGATTTAACGAGATCATAAACATTACCTCTTATTCCATATGCATACATTTTGCTTAGAAGGATGTCGTGATCCACGGGGTCAAAAGCTTTAGAAATATCCATGTATAGAGCTGATACGTCAGATGGCATTTTTTTCATGGTGCTAAGCTTCACTTGAAAGAAATCGGTTGACGTGAAAAGATTTTTTTTTTTCTCCTTGGAGTAAACGCCTGAATCTCTGAATTTTTATCTGAAAGTGTTTTTGTGTTGAAATAAGGTGCGTATTTACTATTTTTGGGTTATTCATTGTTTTATTTTTTCATGTCGCAATATTTTAAATCGCTTTCGTTCTTTACTAAAGGTTCCTCGCTAGAAGACGTTTCATTGAACGAGACGATCGATCGATTGAGACGTTTCGTCTCCACTGCTAATGGAAAACTAAAAGTTTTTTTTCTCCTTATTCGGTACGTAATAATTATGGTTCTATGCTCTTTTTTTGGGTATATGAGATTCTGCTTGCTTCACGGGTTCTTATGGATAAATTTTACTCCAGGTTAAGGCCCGAACTTTCAGCAAGCCGATACACTCGGCTTTTCCCCTGCTACCCAGTCGCTTGCCAATAAGTTGTTCTGAAATTCCCCGGAGCAACAGCCGATTCGTACCGACGAGTAGAGCCGTGCTGAGCCGGATTCGCCGGTCGTATTCGCCAACGGACAGGAGCCCGTGTTAAACAGATATTTTTTTTATTTCTCCCCTATTCTTTTGTTACCTAGTATGTTGTAGTTAGTTTAATTTTTTATTTTAACTGAAATACGGCGGATGTGATACCTTACCTATTTTTGCGGACCGTTTTAAGCACGCGTACGGATTAAAATTGATTGCAATCACGTTTTAAATTCGTCGCGTTATCAAATTTTTATTTTTTTTGATACAATCCCAAGGTATTCTTTTTTTATTAGGGTTCCGTACCCAAAGGGTAAAAACGGAACCCTATTACTAAGACTTCGCTGTCTGTCCGTCTGTCCGTCTGTCTGTCACCAGGCTGTATCTCAAGAACCGCTATAGCTAGACTGTTGAAATTTTCACAAAGTATGTATTTCTGTGGCCGCTATAACAGAAAATACTGAAAACAGAATAAAATAAATATTTAAGGGGGGCTCACATACAACAAACGCGATTTTTTTGCCCTTTTTTGCTCGATATCAAAAATGGCAACAGGTAGGCACTTGAAATATTCACAAAATACTCAGTTGTATTTTAACTTTAGTAATAAATAATAAAATTAAAATAAAGTAAATATTTAAGGGGGGCTCCCATACAACAAACGCGATTTTTTTGCCCTTTTTTGCTCGATATCAAAAATGGCAACAGGTAGGCACTTGAAATATTCACAAAATACTCAGTTGTATTTTAACTTTAATAATAAATAATAAAATTAAAATAAAATAAATATTTAAGTGGGGCTCCCATACCACAAATTGTTTGGAATTTAAAAAATAAATTATACGTATTAATTAGAGAAAAGTGTTTCTATCCGTTTATTCTTCGCTACAATATGTAAGTTATTGACGTACTTACAATTACTATAACAAAAATGTAATTTCAATCTACTCTAAAAAGTCAAAGTCAAAGTAAAAGCATTTATTTCAAATAAGCACATAAAAGGCACTTTTGAACGTCAAAAATTACAACAAAAATAGAATTGAGTCGCCCATTCCAAAAGGTAGTTTTCGTATGAAGAAGAATGGGCAAGAAACTGCACCGTTACCTACTCTTTTAAAATGTTTTACAATAATATGCCATTAATTATATAATAATAATACGTGACGACGATGCACCTAAAATAAAATGACTTTACCACAATAGGTAAAAGAATTAAAAATGAAAGCATGACAATATATAAAATATGTAAAATACTGGTATTCAGCTGCATCCGGTTAGACTGGAAGCCGACCCCAACATAGTTGGGAAAAGGCTAGGCAGATGATGATAGAAATACATGGTGCTCACATATTTACAAACATGAAACCATGACATATAAATTGATTATCCGATAGAAATACATGGTGCTCACATAATTACAAACATGGCAAGAGTACTTAAACGATTTTCATTTAAGTAAATAAAAAAAATAACAAGTAATAAGTCAGGGTGTGTGTTAAAGTAATTACAGAATGTAAATCAATGTCGAAAAACTGGCCAAGTGCGAGTCGGACTCGCACACGAAGGGTTCCGTACCACAAGGCGAAAACGCAGATAAAAACATGTTTGTTATATGGGAGCCCCCCTTAAATATTTATTTTATTTTGTTTTTAGTATTTGAAGTTATAGCGGCAACAGAAATACATAACTTCTGAAAATTTCAACTATCTAGCTATCGCGGTTCTTGAGATACAGCCTGGTGACAGACAGACGGACGGACGGACAGACGGACAGACAGCGAAGTTAGTAATAGGGTCCCGTTTTTACCCTTCGGATATGGAACCCTAAAAAATAATAAATTTTACAATTAAATTAGTACCTAACCAGTTTGGTTTTTCTCTAGAGTTCTCTAGTTTTTGATGAAGTGTTGTCGGATTTTTTTTTCACCTATAGTGCAAAATGGCGTTCAGTCTCATTTTTCCTAACGAAGTAAGATTTAAGACAATACTTACTGATTTTGTAAGGCTAGTTCAGACAAAGAAAAGACAAGTTACATTTGAAGTAGTGCTAGCTAAGAGAAATTATACTTAACCTATACCAAAAACAGTATGAAATTCATCAAAATTTAATTATTGTAACGATTAACAGATCATGAAAAAAACGTAAAAACCGTAAAACCATATTGGTGAACTAAAAATCATTATCATCATCATTTCAGCCGAAAGACGTCCACTGCTGGACATAGGCCTCCCCCAATAGGTGGGGGGTTTGCCATAATCGCCACGCTTGGCAGGCGGGTTGGCGATCGCAGTATAGTATGGTGGTGGAATGCAAAAAGAACGCTGCTGCCCATTCTCCGGTACGACCCTTAGTCGCCTTTTACGACACCCACGGGAAGTAAGGGGTGGTGCTTTTCTTTAAGTCCGGCACCACACAGACAAAAAAGAACTAAAAATATACTTCACTTATTCAATTGAGTTTTAAGTGAGCTTTCAAATAAGCGGAGTAGGTATAGTAAAAAAATATTTTTAGTTTTACTTATTACAAACTGGTTTTGAGAATACTCAACCTGCTTTTTGGTATTCCTAACTTGCTTAAGTAGTGGTAGTTTAAAACGGTTTAGTATTAAAGAAAGAAAAGACTTAACGAAATCCTTTTTATTTAGCAAAATCCAACTTTAGATAAAGTACAGATATGTAAGATTTAATCACTATTCTTGGATGCTCCGTAGTGCCAGTGCCTGCTCTCCAGTGATCTTAGTTGACAATGCGATGAACAAGGAGTCTGTCTAGTGTATACTTTGGTTGGCAGGAGGCAGGAACCGATTATTTTATGTCCTTAGAGTCTAGTTAATATTATTACAAGTCACCATGATGTAGGTTCTCATCTTGCACCTTGAGAGGTGTTTGAACGAGATGACTAAAATATGACAACGGTTTATTGAGCGTGTGGTAGCGCTATATGGATGCACCATAGGTCGTCGTTCGCTGATCAGGGCCCTAATTATTGAGTTTGGTAGCGCGATATGGATGCACCCTAGGTCGTCGTTCACTGATCAGGGCCCTAATTATTGAGTGTGGTAGCGCGATGTGGATGCACCCTAGGTCGTCGTTCACTGATCAGGGCCCTAATTATTGAGTGTGGTAGCGCGATGTGGATGCACCCTAGGTCGTCGTTCGCTGATCAGGGCCCTAATTATTGAGTGTGGTAGCGCGATGTGGATGCACCCTAGGTCGTCGTTCACTGATCAGGGCCCTAATTCAATATGACCACTTAACGATTCCTTACTTGGAAACCACGTCAATTCCTTAGCTAATCATGCCAATTCCGCGATTTTTTCACGTGGTTTCGTTCATTGTGTCATAGAGAATAAGGCCCCTGTAACATGGTTGAGCTCAGGCTTGCTAGGTGTTGCGTTACCCGTTACGCTGGTTCGACGATCCCGATACAAAAATAACACAACCTTAACAACATTATGAATTGGCAAGCTTCCATAGGTTTAAACGTTCGAGTAGGAGCTTCACAACATTATCTTGTGAAGATGGTAAATGCGCTCGCTCGGTGACGCGGCCACGCGGGTGACGCCACAGCGACGAGCGGCGACGCGGTGTGTGTGAGTGACGCGGACACTTGGCGAGCTAGCGCCACACATACTCGCATACATTGTACTTACTCATCATCATCATCATTTCCTTTTAATTCACTCCCCCAAGCACCTCCACTTCGACCAGTTCTGTGCTCCTCGCATCCAACGGGTCCTGCGGGCTTCACAAGATCGTCAGACCACCTTGTGGGAGGCCTTCCAACGCTACGTCTTCCGGTCGTCGCCACTCCAGAACCTTTCAGCCCTAGCGGCCATCTGTTCTGCTTACTCACTATTACTTACTCACTTTGTACTTAGTAACTGTTATATGTATAATTATAACTATTATTTTATAAGACTTTAAGCAATTCCAAACCTATTTGATTGGTGATTGTTAAAAGTGTAAACCCACGAATAAGGCCGCTATCCCAATGGCGTTTTACGAGCGTTGGCGCCTCTCCAATGTCTGCGCAGCCGCAACGTTGCGTAGACGCGACGTTAACGCCGCGAGTTTCTAGTGGTATAGCGCTAACGTTGCGCAGACGCGACGTCAACATAACAGCATATGTGCGACGTTATCGTTGCATTCAGCGGATGTAATGATTGCCACTAGAAACTCGCGACGTCAACGTCGCGTCTGCGCATCCTTGGTGCTGCGCAGACGTTGGAGAAGCGCAAACGCTCGTAAAACGCCAGTGGTAAAGCGGCCTAATATTAATATTCGTAGACACCCATTCAACGGAGACTAGATATTGTAGTGCACAAGTGTGTACGCAGATACAGGTGCACTCTCTCTTCCCTCACTCTCATAGTCCGATGGGACGGCAATCCGACACGACCGGGGAGAGATCAGGCGCAGGACAAAACAAGGCTTCAAACGTGCTTTCCGAGGCACGGGGTAACGCACCACCAACTTCCAAACTCCGGGCTTAATAACACTTTGCTCGACCTGGGAATCGAACCCAGGACCCCACGCTCAGCAGTCTTGCTCGGCGCTTGCGACCACGCGACCAGCGGGGCAGTTACCTATAACATAACATGCATGCATATGAAGGCAACCCGCAAAAAATCAATTTCTAAACAGTTTCAACATAATACAAAAAAACGTTTAATAGCTTTGTATAAATACCTTTACTGTGTGGAAGTCATTCATTACACAGCGTGTGCTTGTTACTAAGCGACGTGACGTGTTGTATTTTTACAGTACTCATTACACAGCGTGTGCTTGTTACTAAGCGACGTGACGTGTTGTATTTTTACAGTACTCATTACACAGCGTGTGCTTGTTACTAAGCGATGTGACGTGCTTTATGTTTACAGTACTCATTACATAGCGGATGCTTGTTACTAAGCGACGTGACGTGCAGTATGTTTACAGTACTCATTACTCAGCGTGTGCTTGTTACTAAGCGATGTGACATGCTGTATGTTTACAGTAGTCATTACACAGCGTGTGGTTGTTACTAAGCGATGTGACGTGCTGTATGTTTACACAGCGTGTGCTTGTTACTAAGCGATTTGACGTGCTGCATGTTTACAGTAGCTATGGAATCAGGCGAAGCCTGCAGTGCTACGTGCTGTAATGAAGTATGTAATGTAACATTAGTTGTTACGTGCTGTACATAAGTTTTCAACACACTTGCTCGTAAAGTGGCTCTTATTGAACCGCTTTTGACTCTCGGCTTTCTTATCGCACTCGCCTGCGGCTCGCGTGGATAATACCGCCTCGAGCATAATGATCAACATAGCACACATGTATCATAATGTACTATTTCAACACACTTGCTCGTAAAGTGGCTCTTATTGAACTGCTTTTAGGTCCATAATGCAGTGTATTAAAAACGCGTGCTTTTTCTTTACATTAATCCACATGTGCTTTATTTCCACAGATAACTATTTACTAGTCGGAGATGCGCGCTTTTTTAATCTCATCAATTCACTTTTTTTTTTAATAGTCTGTATTGTCCTTGGTCCCAAAATTAACTAATATTTATTTACCTTAAGGTGAATGCGCAGGGACCTCGGACAATTTAAGGTGAATGCGCAGTGGTCTACCACTGCGCATTCACCTTAAATTGTCCGAAAAAACCTAAGAAAATTTGAATTTCGCGGTCTACCGTGAAATTCAAATTTTCTTAGGTTTTTTGCAATTTTCAGGTCAGTGTCAGGTTTGTATCTTGATCAAAATATGATTTGCGACTCTAACAGGTACCTACATCTTTACAGAATTATAATCATTCGAATCATTAATACAGCTTTCTTATGGAAAAGTTCTTAGGGAAAAAATCTAACTAGAAAGATTCTATTCTAATGACTGTAAATACATATACAGAGCGTTAGGTTAAACGAGGGACATACTTTGAGGGGAGTTAGTAGGTACTCATGAAAATGAGCAACTTTTACTATGGGGCCGAACCTGAAATCGCAAAAAAAAAAATCAGCTGTTCAGTACATTTTGACGAGCTATGCGAACATAAATGTAGGAAACGGCTGATTTTTTTTCGTGATTTCAGGGTTAATCCCATATTAAAAGTTGTTCATTTTCATGAGTACTAACTCCCCTCAAAGTATGTCCCTCGTTTAACCTAACGCTCTGTATATTATAGTCGCGAATCATATTTGATCAAGATGCAATCTGATACTGACCTGCAAATTACAAAAAACGTAAGAAAATTTTAATTATCCACCTTAAATTGTCCGTGGTCCCTACCCGAAACCAAATGGAAAAGACCCTGACTGGCGTTCTATCATTGCGGATTCTCACTGAACATGTAATATTTCTCTATGCCAATAGTACTTTCTAATTCCATACTAACTAAACTACAATTGTTTTTTTTTTTTACAATTAAAACCTTTCACACTTTAAATGTAAAAAAGACTGCAGATCTGTGGGGTAATTCTGTAGAAGTAGCTAAGTCTATTATTGACATTGTGGCACCTACTCTAGCTCTTATCTTTAATAGTTGTATTGACAATGGGGAGTTTCCTGACCTTATGAAAAATAGTAAAATAATACCTTTGTTTAAATCAGGTAGTACATCAGACCCCACAAATTATAGACCTATTTCTGTACTACCTACCTTTAGTAAAATTTTTGAGAAATTAATTTTAGACCAAATGCAAAGATTTTTTAATAAACATAAATTATTACATAGCAAACAGTTCGGTTTTACAAGGGGTCGTTCAACTACTGATGCCGGTGTTGAACTTTTAGGACATATTTATAATGCATGGGAAGATAAATGCGATGCCTTGGGCATCTTTTGTGATTTGTCCAAGGCATTCGATTGCGTTCTTCACGAAACGTTAATCAGGAAACTCCGCCACTACGGGATCCGAAACACTGCTCTGGATCTTCTTACTTCATACTTGAGTAAAAGGATTCAGAGCGTTGACGTTAATGGAAAAAGATCACCCGGATCTATAGTAACAATGGGAGTCCCACAGGGCTCAATTCTTGGTCCTTTCTTGTTTCTTATTTATATTAATGACTTGCCGTACCTCATAAAGGATAATCATGATATAGTGTTGTTTGCAGATGACACTTCTCTTTTGTTTAAACTTAAACGTCAGCAGTTGGTTACTGACGATGTAAATAGCGCGATCTCGAAAGTAGTCCACTGGTTCAATGTTAATAATTTGCTTTTAAACGAGAAAAAAACCAAATGCATTAAGTTTACGCTACCCCACGTTAGGCAGGTGAAAACTAATGTGTTGATAAAGGGCGAGGAATTGAATCCTGAAGACAACACAGTATTCTTGGGCATAACTTTGGATGCTAAGCTTCAGTGGGGTCCACATATAGATAAATTGTCAAAAAAGCTAAGTTCCGCGGCATATGCTGTTAGAAAAATTCGTAATTTAACTGATATAGAGACTGCCCGTTTAGTGTACTTTAGCTATTTTCATAGTGTAATGTCGTACGGTATTCTATTGTGGGGAAATGCCGCCGATATTCAGACTATCTTTGTTTTACAGAAGCGAGCTGTTCGATCAATTTATAAATTAAGTCCGAGACACTCTCTCAGAGACAAATTTAAAGAGATTAATGTAATGACTGTGCCTTCTCAGTATATTTATGAAAATCTTTTATATGCCCATAAAAACATAAAATTGTTTAAAAAATACAGTGATATCCATAATATAAATACTAGAAATAAACACAAATTTGTTGTACCTACAACAAGGCTCAAAAAAATAGGTGGCTCGTTCAGATGCCAATGTATACGCTTTTATAATAAGCTACCAAGCCACGTTCAAGATCTAAGCCTCAATAAATTCAAATCATTCATTAAACGTAAGTTGTGCCAGAAAGCCTTTTATACCGTTAAAGATTATATTGAGGACAAAAAGGCTTGGGATTGAGCTGCTTCAAATTTCTGCATTTTGAATGACTTTTTTTTTTTTATACACATTGACATTAATGATTTTTTTTTATAAACAATGACATTTACTTACTTTGTAAAGTATTATATATATATTTTTTTTTTTTTTTACATTGTGATTTGTGAATGTGAAGACGATGTGGGTCATTTTATTAATTTTTTATGTTTTATTTTTCTCTCTGTTCTATTACTTGTTTTTTTTTTTTTTTTTCTCTCATGGTCTGGCAGTTTGAGTAATTTATGTGGCCTACCCAAATGTCCTTTCGATTCTCGCCACAGTGTGCTTTTGGGTAACACGTGTCCGAATTTTTTTGCTGTTTTTCGGTGATATTGTGTTTATTGTGACTTGTTATTGTGATTGTTTGTGTTTTGTCCCGTTGTTACCTGCTGTCAGGTTTGTTTTGTGTTTGTTTTTTTTAACTATATTAGTCAAGATTATCCATATTCATTATGAATATGGATAAAAATAAACCCCCAGACCCTCCTGATGATATCCCTATTACCCCCCTATCCGGCTTTCCTACACTTAATTCAAGTATCACTCCCAACCCATTAAGTCAGTTTGCAGATGTTGTCTGTAGCCTGGAGTCCCAAATCCCCCCATCCCAGACTAACATACGAAAACGCCCAGGTAATGAAGAGGATGTGTCCAATCGCCCTACCAAACAACCGAGAACCCATGTAGGCCGTGTTAGGTATTCAGCAATAGACAAAGGTCCTTTTATTGTGCATGTTTCCCGTCAGGAAACCCAAGTCAACTCTGGAACTACCTTACACCCAGTTACATTTGGGCGCTTTTTGGCAAACCAGAATATTTCAAATATTATTGCAGTCAAGCGTGTTGGTAGAAACCGAATTTCCGTTGAGTTTACATCCCCTCAGGATGCCAACGCTTTCATTTCAAATAATGTTTTAGGCACAAATTTATATGAAGCAAAAATTCCGTCTTTTAATATAACTCGTATGGGTGTTGTGAGTGGAATCCCTACCGACTTCTCAGAAGAGGAAGTCCTAACATATTTAAAAGTTCCAACAGGCTGTGGTTCAATTATAAAAGTTAGGCGTTTGAACAGAAAAGTTAACAAAGACAGTTTAACTGAATACAGGCCCACTGAAACTTGTGTCATCACATTTGATGGCCAAGTCCTACCAAAGCGAATTTTCTGTTTCTATACATCCCTTTCTGTAGAACAGTACGTCTACCCCACCATTCAATGCCGCAAGTGTTGCCGATTTGGGCATGTAGAATCCCTTTGTCGTTCCAAACCCCGCTGCAGCAAATGTGGCAATGATCACCCTGGTGATGGTTGCAGCATTGCTGAGAGCGAAGCTTTCTGCGTGTTGTGCACTGGATGTCACTTTGCAAATAGCAGGGCCTGTCCGGAGTACAACAGGCAAAAGACTATTAAAACAATTATGGCTGAGAAAGTGATCTCATATTCTGAGGCTAGTAAAACTGTTCCTGTTTCTACTCGTAGCTATGCCGACATAGCTAAATCACAGACTCAGTCATACCGCAAAACTGTGTTTCTTAAGCCAAAGACCCATGCTCCCCTTTCTCCCTCCTATGACAAAACAGCTCATCAGCAGCTTACTAGCACTCCTCAATCTCCTCAGCCTAATGGCTGTGCTCTCAACAGTCAATTTGTAGAATCCCCTGAAAACTTGTCTTCAATAATTGAACTTCTTAGTAAACTCCTATTAACATTAATGTCTTCTTCCAATAAAACTCAATTACCGTCCAACGTTGCCACGTCACTTATTAACTCACTTTTACCCTATAATAATGCCTCGGTTCGTGTTCCTTCAGTGGAATGTGAGGAGCGTGTTTCATAAGAAGCATGAGCTCGCATTCCTACTGAACAAATACAAACCCTTAGCTTGTTCCCTCGCTGAGACTTGGCTAGTTCCGAGTCTTAGTTTCCGTGTTCCTTCCTTTAATCTTCTCAGATGTGACCGATCTGATGGCTATGGCGGGTCGGCACTCTGCGTGAACAATCGTGTTCCACTTGCGGCTGTAGCTTTGCCTACTCTAGGTGATGATATTAGCATCGTGGCTGGTAGGGTGGAGGGTATAACCCTCCTGTCCGTCTATATTGCTCACCCTCACCAAAGTTTCCTTCCAAGCTTAAAGCGTACTTTGGAAAACATAGAAGGCCCTGTACTTGTTATGGGGGACTTCAACTGCCATCATTTTAGATGGGGTTCTGAACGTTGTGACTCTTTTGGGGAAGGTTTGGTTGAAATCTTGGATGACCTTAACCTGTGTATTTTAAACAATGGTTGCCCTACTCGTAGGTCTCTTCCGGGACAACATAAGAGTTGTGTTGACCTCACATTTTGCACACTGGATATCGCAGCATCGTGTCATTGGGAATGTACCAGTTTGTCACATGGGAGTGACCACTATCCAATTATAATATCTTTGGCTGATAAAACCTACATAGAAAAATCCAGCCCTCCACTCTTGAGGTATAATTTATCTAATCCTGATTGGGCAAAGTATTCCTCATTATTGGAGGACAAAATTGATTCACTCCCAAATTTAATTTCTCGTGATTTTGATTCCCTTAGTCCCCTCCATGTGTCAAACTGTTATAATAACCTCATTTCGGCCATAACAGCTAGTGCAGACTCATGCTTTCCGGTTAAAAACTCAGCACGTGGTCAGATTCCTCCTCCACCATGGTGGGATCAAGAATGTACAACAGCCGTAAGGGAAAGGGATGATGCTGAAAGGATGTACAATGAGGCGATGATTAGCGATAACCTAATAATTTTCAACAGGACCCTCGCTAAATCTAAAAGATTGCTGCGAAGGAAGAAACGCGACGGCTGGGCTAACTTTTGTGGTTCTCTGTCCCCGTCCACTCCTTTATCAGTTGTATGGAAGAAGATCAACCGGTATAGATCTGGATGTTCCCCTTCGATTTCTTCTCCCATCCCTCGAGAGACTGCTGAGCAGTTCTTTGATAAACTGGCTCCTCCGTATGTACCATCGGAAACTGAACTTAATCAGCCGGCTCCCATTTCTTCTGAGGATCCTTTAGATGCACCATTTTCTATGCAGGAGCTTAACTTTGTTTTAAAACATGTTCATGACTCTGCCCCCGGTATAGACGGTATTGTCTATTCCTTTATGTCAAACGCAGGTCATAGAGCAAAACAATTTTTTTTAGAGATCTTAAACTATTGCTATACTAATGGCTGGGTCCCGGAGCAGTGGAAAACTCAAATTATCATACCGATTTTGAAACCTGGCAAACACGCTGATGACCCAAACAGCTTCAGACCAATTGCTTTGTCATCAGTCCTTGCAAAAATTTTTGAACACCTTTTAAAGAATAGACTAGATTTTATAGTAGAATCCAGAGACTTACTTCCTAGGTCTCAATTTGGTTTTAGAAAGGGACTCAGTACCATGGATAGTGTTGGGGTTTTGGTTACTGATATACGCTCATCGTTTTCAAAAAATGAATCCGTAGTCGCTGCCTTTTTAGACGTTTCCGCTGCATATGATAATGTCCTTCTTCCCATTCTCAGGCAAAAATTGCAACAGCTGAGTATACCGGAAAGAATGGTACAGTGCATTTGTAGTTTGCTCATGTCTAGGTCTTTGGTTTTGAGAGTGCCTGGTGAAGAATTTGACGTCAGGATGTCATGGAAGGGCCTACCACAAGGTTCTGTGCTTAGTCCTTTACTGTTTAATATATATACAGCTGACATCGGTTCGTGCCTCAATAACGATTGTCAGATTCTCCAGTATGCTGACGACTTGGCTCTATATGTCACCAACAACTCAGTTAGCGACGCTACAACATCTCTCTGCGTATCCCTGGACTCTCTAAACCAATGGCTAAATTCTCACGGGCTGAGTTTGTCTGCCCCAAAAAGTGCTGTCGTTGTGTTTTCTCGTAGGAGGCTAATACCACAAATTTCAGTTGACATCCAAGGGCAGGGTGTACCGGTTTCATCGAAAGTAAAATTTTTAGGCGTTTTTTTAGATTCTAAATTGAGCGGCATACACCATCTTAATTATTTAGTTAATAGATGCGAGAGAACTATTCCCGTGTTAAAAGTACTTGCCGGTGTCTGGTGGGGTGCACATCCCTACTCTATGAAGCTGGTTTACAATGCCTTAATTCGGAGCGTTCTGGATTACGGATCTTTCCTTTTAATTCCTTGCAACAACGGTGCTTTGGCAAGGTTAGACAAAATTCAGGCTAAGTGCCTACGGATAATATCGGGCTGTATGAAGTCCTCACCAATTAACGCATTGCAGGTAGAGTGCGCAGAACCACCGTTGGCCTTGAGAAGACAGTATCTGGCATCGAGATTTTGGGCTAGAGTCATTACCAAATCCTCCCACCCTCTTGTCCAAAAAGTGGATGACTTGGATGTGGTATGCCGGAATTCCAATTATTGGAACCATAAAGAAATTCCATTGTTTTTAAATTCCTTCCGTTGTTTTCAAAATTTAGGTTCCCCCATTATTAAATTTCCGAAACTCCCTATTTACAATTTTGACTATGAAATTATATGTTTTAAACCTGATATTTTTTACAATATTGGCATATCGAAAAAGTCTCCTTCGGCGGACTCTATTTTCAATGCGGCGGTTGATGAGCGATGGTGCAACTTTGAGAGATTTTTCACGGACGCCTCTAAATTCTCGGATGCAAGTTGCACTGGTGCTGCCGTATACTACCAAAACTCTAAAATAGTTTTGAAATTCAAATGCCCTATGCAATCATCAGTGTTTACGGGTGAGTGCGTGGCCATATTAGAAGCTTGTTTATTTATAGAAGCTCATAGCATACAATTTGGTGTCATCTTTACAGACTCCCTTAGTTGCTTGCAAGCTTTGGAGCAGAACCCTTTCAAGAGTAAACTACACAGTTCAATTTTACTCCAAATTAAAAAGTCTCTTTTCTCTTGTGCCAAGAATCATAAAACCGTCCACTTGGTTTGGATTCCAAGTCATTGTGGCATAAGAGGAAACGAATTTGTGGATGCTCTTGCTAAGGATGCTGTTACGTCCGAAGCCGTTGACCTTAAGCACTTCCAATGTCAGGGCTACGATTTGCTGAGCCTTCCTAAAAGGAGCTTACTAAATTCATGGCAGGTACAGTGGCAAAATTCAAGTAAAAGGAAAGGTGCCTTTTATTACGCAATACAGCCTAATGTTACACCCAAGCCATGGTTTTACCCCTACAAAAAAATATCAAAGAGGGTAATATCTACTATTTCCCGTCTCCGCATAGGCCATTGTTGTTCACCGGTATTCCTTCACAAGATCCGGGTCAGAGACACGTCGCTCTGCGAATGTGGGTTTGATGAGGGTACTTTGGAGCACATCTTTTTTAACTGCTCCAATAATAACCCAGCCCATGATTTATATAGACATCTCCCTAAATTAAAGATCCCTGTCCCAATTAACTTTCCATCCCTACTAACACATTTTTCCCCAAAGCTCCTTGAGGCTTTGATGTATTTTATCCGCGTCAATGACATCAAATTATGATAATATTTGTGTGATAATTTATATACATATTTAATAATATAATTAACAATTTTTTTATTCGTTTGTTTCAGTGTACCTACTAACACTCGTCAACAAGTTTCACATTAAATTCAACGATCGAATTTAGATTTTTTTTTTTTTTTTTTTTTTTTTTTTTGTCTCAACTCTTAGCACGTATTCTCATAACACATCTGACATTGGCAGAATTGTCGACATCGGCACCATTGCCATAAATAAAAATAGAATAGAATAGAAATGTCCTTTCTTTGGTATTGTTCGTCGAATCGTTGAGCTCCTTAAGTCTTGAGTTGAGCTGCACGATTTCTGACAAATGCGTGCACTGACTGGACAGGTCCTCTCAATCTGTGTGGTTCTTTCCTCAAAAGACCATCTCAGACATCGATCTACATGGTCTTCATATAACCTGACCAAGATTATGTCTGGACTTTAAAAGAGACTGTGACCTCTGAGTTTGTTTCGGCCTTTCTTCTCAGAGTAGTCAGATAGGAAACGCCGACCTCATCTAGTTTAAAAAAAAACATGATTGACGTGTAAAAGTGTTTGTACAAACCTACTTACAAAAATAAAATCATTTATCATTTATCAATTGTTTTTACATGCTCTGTGGTCAGTGCTTTTATTTACACTTGCGCGCGCATTGCTATTATAGTGCTGGCTATGCGGAAAGACAAAACCAGCGCGCCATTTTTCATACAAGTTAAAAAAAAGTTGTTCATAATGATGAGTACAATGACCTCTTAAGAGGTTTTTGGTGTTTTACAAATAACCCTGTATATGCTTCTTCAGAACTCACCGCTTAGTCACTTTAGCATCCGGTCAACCTATAATATACTTCTTCAGAACTCACCGCTTAGTCACTATAGCATCCGGTCAACTTATAATATTATACTTCTTCAGGACTCACCGCTTAGTCTCTTTAGCATCCGCTTAACCTTTATTATACTTCTTAAGAACTTACCGCTTAGTCACTATAGCATCCGGTCAACATTTATACTTCTTCAGCAGTCACCGTTTAGTCACTTTAGCATCCGGTCAACCTTTATACTTCTACAGAACTCACCGTTTACTCACTTTAGCATCCGGTCAACATTTAAACTCTTTTTCAGTAGTCACCGTTTAGACACTTTAGCATCCGGTCAACCTTTATACTTCTACAGAACTCACCGTTTACTCACTTTAGCATTCGGTCAACATTTAAACTCTTTTTCAGTAGTCACCGTTTAGACACTTTAGCATCCGGTCAACCTTTATTCTTCTTCAGAACTCATCGTTTAGTCACTTTAGCATCCGGTCAACCTTTATTCTTCTTCAGAACTCATCGTTTAGTCACTTTAGCATCCGGGCAACCCTCAACCGCAGCAACATTAATGTTTATTGAAAATATTTGAAAACCGGCGAGCATGTGGTGAGTGTCATACGAAGGACGTTAGTAGCGTCATGCGTCAGTAGCGGCAACACGGGCGCGGCCGCGCGGGTCGCAAGGCTGGAAGTGTTCGGCCATTCGGCTCGCACGTGTGCATTCTACTGAAGATTCCAGCTAAGTCGAGTCACGCGCACGTGGCGCGCCTGCGTTTGGCCATAGATGTATGAAAGAAGTTTGTGCTGTATTTTATATTTCAGTGGTGCTGGCTCTGATGTAACGTCAGCGTCACTTATCTTGCACATGGGAGCGACTCTCTGAGCACAGTAACCGCTAACAACGTGCCCTTTGCCAATACCAGTATTCTACTAACCTCTGATTTATTTAATTAAATTAGACAATCAGCACTTTTTGAACGTCAAAAATACATTCGAAAGCCCCAAAACGCCCGCCCTTCCAGTACATTAGCTGCCTAGAAGAAGAGACGTAACAAACTCCCCAGCAGCATGACAGCTGTCTGTTCAGTTAGAAGACTTCATTTTATAAATATGCAATAGTAGGTACCATGCAATTGCAAAGTAATCAATAATACGTAACACAAAACAATAAATTAAATTATTTGCCATTAAGTATGTCAGCTAGCCTAGCGGTCAATATTATTACCATCAAAAACATTAGAAACTACTCAAGCAGAAATAAACACGTAAACAAGGCATAAAAGGCGTGAGTAGGTACCTACAGGGAAGTTTTGCAATGCTAGATTATGTTATGGTACACGACTGTCGGCATCCATTGACCTTATTGAGCAACATATCGTCATAAACAAAGCGCACAGAGTCGTAGTAGTAGCAGTGCGTACATGGTGCATCGCCTAATCGCCTGCAGTCATGTAGCGGCTTCAACTCACCGTGTGCGTATCAACTTGTATCATTGTATGTCGTTGACCGCATAAAAACGCTAGTAAATGCGAGCGGTCAGGGGCCCAAGTCTGCTATTTTTATAAATTCGTCATTCCAACACGATCCCACCACCATCCCATTGTCATTTTGTTAAAAGTTCGTAATCTGCTAAATTCATAATGGTTGATCATTGGTCGGTCAATGGCACACAACATACTGAGCGCTGGGCCGCAGTCGCTGGCGCCGCGCGGCCGGGGCGGCGGAGGCGGCGGCAGCTGCCTACGTGTAAACATTTTAACCAGCGCCCCTTTCATCTTAACCGTGTCGTCGTATATTGCCCAAAGAAACAATAATATTACTCATGTCGTGTGCCAATCGTTTGAGTAGGTCGAGGCAGAACTTCCTATAAAAGATATTATTATGTTATTGAATAGCTGATTGTCTTTAGTGGTACGGTATCGGACGGGCTTTATAGTGCCCCCGTCCTGTTTTGTTTTGTTTTGAGTAGGTACTTACATGATGTAAACTGCGCACCATATTGGTGGCGGGACTGGCGGGGGGTCTGCGCCCCGCATCCCTCGCTCACAACTGTGTGACGCTGCATTGTTCGCAACCCTCTGCACTTGCCCCGGGGAATTTACAAGCATTGTCAAGCAAATTATAACGGGGTATCCTGCGTGAGCGACGAATACGACGCGACGCGACGCTGCGAATGCGACGAACGCGAACGCGATCAACTCAACGGCTTACCCTGCTTGCGGCCCAGTGTTGCGGGCGGCCTTTAAGGCAGTCTGCGGCGAGACGCGACGTAACGCGTACTTGTTTCAATATAATACTCTGTGACTTGTTTTGAGGGCGGCCCGACGCGCGACGCGACACCACAAACTACGAAATGGTTGATTCAGAAGCGTTGATCGCCGCAGTGCGTGAGCAAAGATTGTTTTGGGACAAAAAACATAATCTTTTTAAGACTTCAAATATGTATGAACTTTCAAGCAAAATTGAATTGTACTTGACCATGATTCGAGAAGTAAGGACCAAAATCACGTAGGACATTTGTCGCGTATAGCATCGCGTCGCATTGCATCGTGTCGTGTCGCTTCACGTCTCGTCGTATCCGTCGCTCACGCAGGACACCCTGTAAGCACCCCGATGTCACCCGTACTTCCAGCTTACGATTCATGCAACACGTCAGTGCAGTGTAGCCAACGAAAATCGATATTTCTTACAATAAGTTCCTTGCAAATTGCAGCACTGTTTTTTTTACGTTGCATCTATCAATCTGCCTAGACTTTTTCCATGTTGGGTTCACCTTCGAGTTCCAGCCTAACCGAATGCTGAATACCAGTATTTTACATGGCAACATACAATATTTTTTTTAGTATATGCGAAACCCGAAACGCGTGTTTAGTATTTTTATGTAAAGAACCTATGTAGAAAATTTGGGTCTCCCTTGTTCTATCGAAAAGAAATTGCCAAATTATCACTTCCCAAACAATTTTCCGCATAATTTCATTTGCCAAATCAATACTTAGCAAACAATATTTAAAAAAAAATTGTAACGCAAACCTAATGTTTGGCAAGTGAACGTTTAAACAATAACTTGCTTACCAAATAGTACTTTTACCAATTTTAATTTAGTCAAATATTTCAGTTGGTGTAACATATTTTACGCAAAATAAAATAAGCCAAATATTTAGTGCCCCTTCGGGGCCCCTATTTCTGTCTGCCTATGATTTCAATTGGCCCTGTTTAATATGATATGAGGTAAAGGTATTAGTATTCTCATTCGCTCGCTCTTGCCTTGCATCCAATGTCGACGGAGCCACGCGAAGTGAAAAGGGTTTAAAGTAACTTAACAAAACCGAACCTCGGGGTGCCCTTCACTCGCTCTTGCACCCTACGTCACCTATCGGCCGACCACAACCATGCAATGTAATTTAAAAAGTAATTATGTAAGTAAAACCAGGAAATTGGCAAAAAAAAAATGTCTATATATTTTTTTTCATCGAAGCGCACGGCAGTGCGCAGGCCGATTTCCAGCAAGTGGCCGCAGGTACGCCGTGCACTATTTACCCGAACCGCTTCGAACTACTTTTGACCACCCTGTATCTAACTATTTGTCACACGAAATCGAATCAAACTTCACTTACATAATACCATGACTGCTGTTAGTTCGAATACCAAATTTCATAACTGTAGCTTTAATAGATTCAAAGTTATGGACTTTTCAAAATAGCTAAAGTGGCACTGACTGACTGACTGACTCACTCACTTAGAGTTAATCAAAATGTTTAGGGACTTCTAGCCGGCCTAGAAACTTGAAATTTGGCACGAAGCTAGACATTAGCACGAAACTAAATGAAAAATTAAAAAAATGGTCAAGTGTGAGTCTGGCTCGCGCATAGAGGGTTCAATATTAAATTTTTATTCTAGCCGGCCTAGAAACTTCTAACCGGCCTAGAAACTTGAAATTTGGCACGAAGCTAGACATTAGCATGAAACTAAAGAAAAAATTAAAAAAATGGTCAAGTGTGAGTCTGGCTCGCGCATAGAGGGTTCCGTATTAATTTTTTATTCTAACCGGCCTAGAAACTTCTAACCGGCCTAAAAACTTGAAATTTAGCATGAAGCTAGACATTAGCATGAAACAAAAGGTAAAACAGGTCAAATGTGAGTTTGGCTCGCATGCAGAGGGTCCCGTATGATTTTTTTTCTAGCTGGTACTGGACATTACCATGAAACTAAGAGAATTTTTTTAAAAGCGGTCAAATGTAAGTTTGGCTCGCGTACAGAGGGTTCCGTAGGTATTAATTTTTTTTATAGTCGGCCTAGAAACTTGTAATTTTGCACGAAGCTAAAGTAAAAATATAAATGCGGTCAAGTGTGAGTTCGGCTATCACACATTCTGTAATCCGTGTTCCGTATAAAAAAAAAATAAGCTTAATTTTTAGGTAAGTATGAGATTTTCTTAGAAAGATAAATTATTAAAAACCTTAAAACATGTCAAATGACGTATATCATAAGATATAAACGCAAAATATTTTGTAAGAATACTTATTTAACCCTTTTTAAATCGTTTTGTTAAGCAGATTCATATTTCTATTTCTAAAAGTACATTTTTTAAAGTAAAACTAATATCATTAATATTTCAAATTGTAACTTGAAGTTTTGAGCCGTGCTTTTGTTTACCGGGAGCAGTTTCCGATATGTTTAGCTTACGCAATCACCATTCATAAGAGTCAAGGTTTGAGCTTGGACAATGCTTTAATTGATATTGGTTCTTCTATATTCACTTGTGGTCAAGCCTACTTACCACTATCTAGGGTAAAAAATTTGAGTGGTGACCATTTAATAAATATCGATCCTAGCCAGATCAAAGCACAAGAAAGTGCTATTGTTGAGTACAACCGATTAAGGTCGCTCTATAGACCGGATTTAAAAAACATATGTGTGAAAAAGAATAAGTTTAAAAAAAAACAGCTGATAGGGAATGGTCTATACGTCCAAACATTGCCGCAGTTCAGACTGCAGTGGGCTCATCATTTAATAAAAAACTGGCCAAGTGCGAGTCGGACTCGCACAAGAAGGGTTCCGTACCACAAGACAAAAATGCCGAAAAAAAATGTCTGTTGTATGGGAGCCCCCCTTAAATATTTATTTTATTTTAATTTTATTACTTATTATTAAAGTTAAAATACAACTGAGTATTTTGTGAATATTTCAAGTGCCTACCTGTTGCCATTTTTGATATCGAGCAAAAAAGGGCAAAAAAAATCGCGTTTGTTGTATGGGAGCCCCTCTTAAATATTTATTTTATTTTTAGTATTTTGCATAGGGCGCGGTCGAGCTCAAATAGCATTCTGAGGATGTTAACAAACAAACTTGACTCACCTTTTTTGCAACACTCTATGCGAATATTGGTGAGGCAAGAATAATATTAGGATTTTATTTTTCTATTCTTTGTGTGTTTTACTAACATAGTTTATAAGTGTTTTGTAACCAACCCATGGACCTCTGATGTCTAATAAATGAATTATATTATTATTATAGCGGCAACAGAAATACATAATTTGTGAAAATTTTAACTGTCTAGCTAACGCGGTTCTTGGGATACAGCCTGGTGACAGACAGACAGACGGACAGACGGTCAGACGCACAGACAGCGAAGTCTTAGTAATAGGGTTCCGTTTTTACCCTTTGGGTGCGGAACCCTAAAAAACACCTCGTAAGAGAAAAAATAATAAAAAACCACAAATATCAAAAAAAAAAGAAAACCTAGGCTGTTTAATTTAATCCTACACGTGTATCTACCCACTTAGAAAAAAGAAATGAAATCCCACCAAAAACATATAATGTTGAACAAGAAGGCCAACTTCCTTACTTCATGTAGATGTTTGACCAGCAAAAGAGTTGAAATCGAAACCAACGCCAAGTTTTAAACCATTTTCTTTGCACCGGCCTTATTTTGCAATTCTGTTGTAAGTAATTTGTGTTTGAAACGTTTTAGATATCAATACAATAATATTGTTCCATTTACACTTGGCGGGTTTTCGTTGTGTTATAGTTATTTTTCATGCATATTATTTTATGGTTTTCTGAAAAAAAAAAAGGTTTAACCTTGGCGTTGGTTTCGATTTCAACTCTTTTGCTGGTCAAACATCTACATGAAGTAAGGAAGTTGGCCTTCTTGTTCAACATTATATGTTTTTGGTGGGATATAATTATACCAAATCATTTGACTAAATGTTTATTGTCTAAAGATTGTTTGCTGTAATAAATCATTTGATTCAAGATCAAATGCCTAAATGACATTATCCTTGTTTATTGTGCCAAGTGAAAATTTGACCAAGTGAAAATGTGCGTACTAAAATCATTCCAAACATTGCACTGGTATAAAAAAAGATTGCTAAAATTTGTTTGGGTACCTAGTGAAATTTTGGCAAAATCTTTTCGGCAAAATGGCACATTCAAACTCAAACTCAAAGCATTTATATCAATTAGACCTTGTACAGGCACTTTTGAATTGTCAAAATTAAATAGTCTGTCAGTTATTCCGAAAGTTGAAGCTAGTTGCCCATTCCAAAACGTAGATCTCTATGGAGAAAAACGGGCAAGAAACTCCATGGACACTCTTTTTAAATCAAGATATTATAAAATCCTGGGTACATTATTCTTGTTGCTTCTATATGCGAGAACAATGTAAAAAAAACCGGGCAAGAGCGAGTCGGACTCGCGCACCGAGGGTTCCGTAACATCCGGGTTTATGCATAAGGTTTATGTTTATGAAATTCAATGTTTTTTTTTTTTTTTGAGTTGATTGAATGAATGGTAAATTGCGGTTTACGATTTATGACGTATTAAAAAAAAACTACTCACTAGATCTCATTCAAACCAATTTTCGGTGGTAGTTTACATGGTAATGTACATCATATATTTTTTTTAGTTTTATCTATCTCTTATTTTAGAAGTTACAGGGGGGGGGACACACATTTTACCACTTTGGAAGTGTCTCTCGCGCAAACTATTCAGTTTAGAAAAAAATGATATTAGAAACCTCAATATCATTTTTGAAGACCTACCCATACATACCCCACACGTATGCCTTTGATGAAAAAAAAAGTTTTGAGTTTCGGTTCTAAGTATGGGGAACCCTAAAATTTATTGTTTTTTTTCTATTTTTGTGTGAAAATCTTAATGCGGTTCACAGAATACATCTACTTACCAAGTTTCAACAGTATAGTTCTTATAGTTTCGGAGAAAAGTGGCTGTGACATACGGACGGACAGACAGACAGACAGACAGACGGACAGACAGACAGACATGACGAATCTATAAGGGTTCCGTTTTTGCCATTTGGCTACGGAACCCTAAAAAAGACACAAATGAAGAAAAAATTCAAAATATAAGATTAAAAATAAGCATTGGCAGTTAAGAGATGACCAATCTCAACCGACGGCGCCCGTTCACGAACATGACGCGTGGATCAGCACCATCCAGCTCAACCAGTTTGTAGGGAACCGGATGATCCAACACACGCGCCACCATCGGTGAAACATTTAAGTGAGCATGACAAGTTCTCAACTGCCATGCTCTTTCAAGTCAACGTCAAAAAAAAATCATAATAAACGGAAACATGGTTCTTACATTTACAAAATTAAAAAAAAATGCTTCTAAATGATACAAAACTATAATTTGCAATTTATTTAAGAGGTTAATAGAATTTAAAAAATAAGAAATAAACAAAAAACAATTATATGAACTCATATAACTTGTCAGTAAACTAATTCTGGAGAAAGAACATAAACATTGTCTTGAGTTAATCAGGGCGACCAACTATTCTTGTCGTTTAAGTAATCGTTGATGGAATAGTATGCCTTTGAACAAAGGTTGGATTTTATTTGAGCTTTAAATGTATTAAAAGGCAAATCTAGCAATGAAGAAGGTAGCTTGTAATAAAAGGTTATACCAAGCCCAACAAATGAGTTATGAACCTTATGAAGCCGGTGAAAGGGAGCGCGTAGTTTGTCCTTATTTCTAGTGTTAACATTGTGAATATCACTGTTTTTAGTATACAAGTGTATATTTTGCCTAATATGTAAAATGTTGGCAAAGATGAACTGTGATGCAACCGTAAGAATTCCAATATCTTTAAAAAAATCTCTTAGAGAAACTCTGGCATCTAACTGGTATATTGCTCGAACAGCCCGTTTTTGCAGGACAAATATATTTTGTATATCAGCGGCTTTGCCCCACAGCAGAATACCGTAGGACATAACGCTGTGAAAATAACTAAAATAGACTAAACGAGCTCTATCAACGTCAGTGTATTGTCTTACCTTCCTGACGGCGTAGGCAGCCGAACTGAGCCTTCCTGCTAGACTTGATATATGTGGTCTCCACTGAAGTTTGGCATCTACTGTTATTCCCAGAAAAACTGCCGAGCCCACAGTTTCAAGCACCTCTTTATCTAAGACGATGTTGGGTCCTAGATTTCTAACATTCGGTAAGGCGAACTTTACACATTGAATGGCAATGCTAATTCTTTGGCCAAGAAATAGGCCAGCCCTCTGGTCACGTGAAGAGTCGACTAACCGCTTGACGATATCTCGAAAAACCAAGTGGGTACTCGGACCCCATGGCCCTAGTGTTTCAACCCCAAACGGCTCGAACATATAACTCCCAATCAGGTTGGAATATTTTCGCCGTTTGAGGTTTTCTGCACCTGCAGCAGCCACCCCAGCACAGCCCACCGTGCTAGGAAGATCGGATGGCACAAGGGTGTCGACACATGTTGCATCCCACACCAAAGTTCTGCCTAACTTCCAGGGCATTATGGTCATCCCATCTGGTCTCTTCCCATCTTCGCGTGCCAGGCCGTTGGGTTCTAAAACAGCTGGCACCCTGGTGACAAGAGCACGACAGGCGAGCCGGAAAGTGGTGTCACCCAGCATAGTGCCTATGTTGGGTGACGGGAATGCTTGAAGCCAGAGCCGCGACTCCCACTCACCCACAGCCAGCAGGTGGGCACGCTCAGCAGAATTGGTGGACGTATTTATTATTAATAAGATTATTCCTTACCAACCTGCAGAGCGGCTCATCCCACTCTCTCGGGCAAGCCGCTTTCCAGGCGTTCACCGCGTCGATCAAGCACGGCACTTCAGAGTCAACCAGGCAAGGGGCTAAAATTTTCCTGGTCAACTTTTCAGTGCTGTGAACAAAAGACAGGAACGCGTAAGCTAATACTGGTAACTTTTCGGACGCCAAGGCCACCAAAACGGATGGGTAGTGTGGCTCAAAGCCCCTCTCGGTCGTCCAAGGCCATATTTAGAATAGATGTTAGTGTGCTGTGAATAATTTGGTCAATTTTGTCCAAGAGGTGTGGCTGCTTCCATAATTTTGGAGAGTCTGTCCGAAATCTCGTTGAAATTTTTAATTTTTTCGTCGATGAAAGGAGTAAAACTATCTTCTAAAATCGGTGAACCTAGGAGGTGCAGTGTACTTTTGTCTAAAATTTTGATTTGTGGGGCTATTGTATTAAATTTATCTAGAGTCAAGTGTCTGTCGGTAATGTCAGAAAGGTAAAGTTCACATTTTAAGGGGTAAGGTCCAAGGCAATAGATTGAAATTCCTGTTTGAGGAGTTGTAGATCTTTCAAAACAGGGTCCTAGCGTTCCATCGTCCAAATACCAATAACGTTAAATTTTGAATTTAGTTTCTGTATAATTGGATGAACAGCCTAACTGAAAATGACTGGCCCGAGAGGGTCACCTTGTTGGCAACCAACTGCAGATTCCAAAACATTGTCCTTGTATAATAATTTGGAAGGGTACCTGTAACATTGCCACATAAAACCATAAATTTCGGGTAATTCCTTTTTGAGTTCAGCCAACAAAGTATCCCTGTTCACAGGTTAGGTTAGGTTAAAGTCGTTTTTAACATCAACCTTGAGGATGACCTCACCTTTGTTGGACTTTAAAAATGTTGAAAGGGCATGTACGGCAGCCTCACAGCCCCCTTTCGAGCCAAAACCAAGCTGCAGGGGCTGAAACTTAGCTGTAAGCGATTCGCTGTATAGCTTACAGCAAATTTTAGCTGATGTACGTCTGTAGGTTTGACGACTTCTAGCCTCCCGAACAAGCCGGATTCCGTAAAGGCTTTAGCACCGTAGATCACATACATACGCTGCGACAGGTTATACAGAAGACCGAAGAGTATAACCTGCCTCTCTGCTTAGTGTTTGTGGAGTACGAGAAAGCCTTTGATTCGATCGAGACATGGGCTGTGCTGTCTCAGTCTCTTCAACGGTGCCAGATCGACTATCGGTACATCGAAGTGCTGAAGTGTCTGTACGAAAACGCCACTATGTCAGTCAGACTCCAGGATCAGGCCTCGAAACCTATCCTTCTGCAGCGAGGTGTGAGACAGGGAGACGTTATCTCTCCGAAACTGTTCACCGCTGCACTGGAGGATGTCTTCAAGGTTCTGGACTGGAAAGGGGCTGGCATCAACATCAATGGCGAGTACATAACTCACCTTCGGTTTGAATCGCACAAAAAAAACTAGGCCCCTAGTACCCGGCGGCCCGCCTACCCTTGGTTACGGTAGTGGCCAAGACCACGGTGAGTCAAGGGGTGCTAAAAATCCCCGGAAGAGATCCGGCTACCACAATCACCGAAAACTGGACCTGGCAACATACAACACGCGTACACTCCGGACCGATGAGAAGATCACCGAACTCGAGGAAGAATTGAGCAAGGTACGATGGAGTATAGTGGGGTTATCTGAAGTCCGAAGAGAGGGGGAGGACTCGATAATCCTCTAATCCGGAAACTTGCTCTATTTCCGGGAGGGCAACCAGCAGTCCCAAGGTGGTGTCGGGTTTATCGTCCATAAGTCCCTTGTGAGCAACGTGGTGAAGATTGACAATGTGTCGACCAGGCTGGCGTACCTTATACTCAGAATATCCGAAAGGTATTCGCTGATGGTTGTACAGGTTTACGCCCCGACCTCGTCACACCCCGACGATGAGGTAGAGACCAAGTATGAGGATATATCCAGAGCCATGCATGGCTCTAAAACTCACTTTACCGTTGTCATGGGGGACTTTAACGCGAAACTTGGTAAACGTACCGATGATGAGCTGCGAATGGGGCAATTTGGAGTGGGACGCCGGAACCACCGGGGCCACCTACTGGCCAGTTTTATAGAGAAGGAAGGCCTCTTTATGGTGAATTCCTTCTTCAGAAAACGTGAGCATAGAAAGTGGACCTGGCAGAGCCCGGATGGTGCAACTAAATATGAGATTGACTTCATTATGTCGACGAAGAAGCAAGTAAGTATTCAATGATGTCTCTGTGATCAACGCGATGAAAACCGGAAGTGATCACCGCATAGTAAAAGGCACATTGAACTTAAATATCAAGTTGGAAAGATCTCGACTGATGAAGTCTACGCTCCGTCCAGCACCGATCCAGATCCAAAACCCCGAGGGCTGTCAGCTCGAACTCCAGAATCGTTTCGAATGCCGGGGGAGCTCCATGGACGATTATAACGATGGGTTCGTGAAAACTCTCTATACGGTCGGGTCTAAGATCTTTAAGACCCGCCGTATGAATTCAAAAAAGAAGCTCTCTGATCCTACTTTGCGTCTCATGAAGGAGAGGCGCGAGATGATCCTGCAGTCTACGGATGATGCGCTAAATTACCGGCAACTCAATAGACGGATCTCTAAGTCCTTGAAAACTGATCTTCGCCGCTTTAATACAGATCGTATTAAGGACGCGCGAGATAAAGGCTCCAAGGTCTTTGCTAGAGATCTGTCTATTGGGCAGAGCCAGCTTATGAAACTGAAGACTGATGATGGCAAGATCGTATCCGCCGAACCTGAGCTGTTGAGAGAGATCGAGAGGTTCTATGGACAGGTATACACGTCAACAAGTAACCCCGTTATGAATCTGGCAAACGACTCAAGAGCTAGATTGACCCGGCACTATATTTATTTATTTATTTAACACTTCAAGTACATAAATGTACAGAGGCGGACTTAATGCCATAGTCATTTTCTACCAGTCAACCTTTGGGTGATGCAGAGACAAACAGTGGTAGGTGCAATAATGAACATTGAGGAATAAATATTTTAAATATAAACATACGCATAAACCTATTAAAACTGAATATAATATATACCTAATTACATATAAATATAAGCACTAAAAAATATACATAAATACATACATATACTGACTAAAAATAAATAAGACATACAATGAGAAAATATTACCTTTGTGATGAAACTGCCAGCTTCTTGCGAATGTGCTCGCGAACCTTAACTTTAAAGGATAATCGGTTGGTTGCCATCCTGATTTCCTGGGGGAGCGCATTCCACAGAGAGATAGACTGAATGAAGAAGGAAGAGTGAATGAAGTCTGTGCGGTGAGTTGAGAACATTGGAGAAGACGATTGTGTGATGAACGTAGATTTCTATTGTGGTTGGCGCAAATGTACTGAAAGTGGGGGGCTAGATAACCAGGGGAAGACGGAGAATCAAGAAATGAGAACAAGGTGGTCAGCGCCCTTAGTTCTCTGCGCTGGCGTATGGGCAACCACTTTAGAAGTGACCGATGCGCAGAGACATGATCATATTTACGCAGATTATAAACGAATCGAATGCAGTTATTGACTATACCGAAGACATCCCGGACGTCAGCCTGTACGAGATTAGTATGGCACTGAAGCAGCTCAAAAACAACGAGGCACCGGGTGATGACGGAATTACGGCCGAGTTGCGGAAAACCCGTTCTGAAGGCCCTTCAGAACGGTTTCCGTCATACTCGAGGGCAAAACACCACAGGCATGGAACAGAGGTGTGGTGATACTTTTCTTTAAGAAGGGCGATAATGCCCTCCTTAAGAATTATAGGCCCATCTCACTCCTGAGCCATGTCTACAAGCTGTTTTCGAGAATCATCACGACCCGGCCTTCCAGCCTCCCGAACAAGCCGGATTCCGTAAAGGCTTTAGCACCGTAGATCATATACATACGCTGCGACAGGTTATACAGAAGACCGAAGAATATAACCTGCCTCTCTTCTTAGCGTTTGTGGACTACGAGAAAGCCTTTGATTCGATCGAGACATGGGCTGTGCTGTCTCAGTCTCTTCAACGGTGCCAGATCGACTATCGGTACATCGAAGTGCTGAAGTGTCTGTACGAAAACGCCACTATGTCAGTCAGACTCCAGGATCAGACCTCGAAACCTATCCTTCTGCAGCGAGGTGTGAGACAGGGAGACGTTATCTCTCCGAAACTGTTCACCGCTGCACTGGAGGATGTCTTCAAGGTTCTGGACTGGAAAAGGGCTGGCATCAACATCAATGGCGAGTACATAACTCACCTTCGGTTTGCCGACGATGTCGTAGTCATGGCTGAGACTATGGAGGACCTCAGTACAATGCTCGATGACCTCAGAAGAGCCTTCGAAAGAATGGGTCTTAAAATGAACATGGACAAAACGAAGGTCATGTCAAATGCCCATGTAACAACGCACTCTCATAAAGATCGTTCGGCGTTCGGGAAGCTACGCAATATCTTTTCGTCCCACATACCGCAGTGTCTCAAGACGAAAGTGCGTGTTGCCAGTGATGACTTATGGCACTGAAACGTGGTCGCTCACAATGGGCCTTATAAGAAGGCTAAAAGTCACCCAAAGAGCAATGGAGAGGGTTATGCTTGGAGTTTTCCTGCGTGATCGAATCAGGAATGAGGAGATCCGCAGGAGAACCAAGGTAACCAACATAGCCCGAAGAATTGCCAAACTTAAATGGCAGTGGGCAGGGCACATTGCTCGCAGAACAGATGGCCGATGGGGCCGAAAGGTTCTGGAGTAGTTTACAAAATGTCACATTATGATTAAATTGTCAACTGGTTTTGACACAGAGTACTTTTTGATAGACTGGTTTTGACGACTGGGGCGCAGTCACGCTCGGGGCCTGGGGCGCTTCGCATGCAGGGCGCAGCCTTCGCACCCGTTGTCTTGGCTGCAGGCGTCGCGTCGGGAACTCGGGATGAGTGATAATATTTGCCGGCGGAACACTGTATATTTCTTCACGTTAGAACGTTCTGTTCACTAGAAACATTACCACTGATTACTGATTAACTGATTTGCTCAGATTTATTTTTGAAATAAAAAATAGTGTCAGCGTAACACACTTCTCGCCATTTTGCAATTATTATATTGTTTGTCAAATTATTATTTTTTAAATAGCGTTATCACTATAGATGCTGGCGGGAAAAATTCCGAATCATTCCCGTCGAATACTTCGGAAGTATTCCGAAATATTCCGAAACTTTGGGAATATTTCAATTGTCAAAAAAAAAACCAGGAAAATCGACCTTACTACTTATTTCGCGCTTGGAAGTTGTAAATTATATTATCTTTAGGGTCAGTTCACACCGAGACGCGACGCGACTCGTAGTTGTCAAGATAGCAATACAATTATAGATCACTACACACAATACACTAAAAGGTACACAATTCAGTTCCTATTACGGCGAGCTACGCCGCGCGGCCGCGCGGCCCACCCCACTGATTTGTGTATCTTTTTGTCTAGTAGATAAGGTCTATAATTGTATTGCTATCTTGACAACTGCGCGTCGCATCGCGTCTCGGTGTGAACTGACCCTTAGTTGTGTTGTGAGAGGTAGGTATATTAAGTGTATGGTTATGGTACCTATATATCCGTAGAACAATTTCTATGGAAACGCGCGCGACACTTCACACTGGAGCGACTTGTCGCGCCGCGACCGTGTCGAGTAGCGCGACACCGTGTAGCCGCGATATCGCCGCGACACCATACTAAATGTTCATTTTGTATGGCGTCGCGCCGCGATTCGCGTCGCGCTTGTGTGAAAGGTGTTGCGGCGCGATAATATCGCAGAATCGCCACGCGACGTGTCGCGCGACAAGTCGCGCCTGTGTGTACGAGCCTTCAAGCACACGCAAGTGCAACGTCGCGTCAAGGGCAGCGCGAGCGCGACTGGGCGCGGGGTGCGCAGGGGGCCGGGCGCCGTGCCGTTTGCGCATGCGTGTCCCTTAAACCCTATTTCAAAAAACAAATCAAATATGCTAGGCCTGGTTTTTTATTCCACAACTGACATTTATAAAAATAGCATTCGATTTTGAAATAAGTAGATACCTACCTAAAATCAAAAGAAAAAAAATCCTGTTAATCGCAGGCTAACATATCTACTTACCTATAAAAATATCAACATATACTTAATCAATCCCATTTATAATAAAATAAACATTTATATTTTACTTACGTATGTGCCACTGAACAATAATTAACTTACTCACCACACCACAAACAAACACGTTTATTCCCATTCAATGGGATTCCCATTGAATGATTCGGGCGAAATATTCGGCGGAAACATTCGATTGCGGGGTACGAATCTTTCTCGCGGGGGGGAAAACTTCTCCGGGGAGCATCTCCCCTCTTACCGCACCCCGCACCGCCATCGCCTGCACGCACGACTCGTGGCAGTCGGGCGCGCGCGGCGCGGCGCCAGCGCGGCGGTAGCAGCCGGCGCACTCATTTTGAATAATTCTGATTCAAAGAAACTTTCCCAGAAGTATTCCGGAATTATTCGGAATTTTTCAGAAGTTTTGCAACTATAGTTATCACACATGTTGTCAAATGATTTGTTATGAAAAAAATATATAGACAAAACATTTTTTTTTGGGCATGCTTGGTTTTACTTTACTTTTTAATTACATTGCATGGTTGCCGTCGGTCGATAGGCGACGTAGGATGCAAGAGCGAGCGAATGAGAATACAAATACATTTACCTCATATCATATTAAACAGGTGGCCCTGTTTAATATGATATGAGGTGAATGTATTTATATTCTCCATTGGAATCATAGGCAGACAGAAATAGGGGCCCCGGTACTAAATATTTGGCTTATCTTATTTTGCGTAAAATATGTTATACCAACTGTTGACTAAATTAAAATTGGTAAAAGTTCTATTTGGTAAGCAAGTTATTGTTTAAACGTTCACTTGCCAAACCTTAGGTTTGCGTTACAATTTTTTGTGAAAAGTATATTTGCTAAGTAATGCATTGGCAAATCAAATTATGCAGAAAATTGTTTGGGAAGTGATAATTTGGCAATTTCTTTTCGATGAAACAAGGGAGACCACAAAATATAACATGGGGTAAAAATTATTGGAATCTCAAACTCAAACTCAAAGCATTTATTTCAATTAAACCTTGTACAAGCACTTTTGAATTGTCAAAATTAAATAGTCTGTCAGTTAGTCAGAAAGTTGAAGCTAGTCGATTCAGTTACTTGTTCTGAACTAACTATATTCAGGCTTCGCATAATAATATACTAAAGTTTTTTTCGTTTATCGACGCCGACTTCCGAAATTAAAGTTATTTTTCAATTTGTAGTGTTTGTTTTTGGAAGTCGGTTGTTTTTTTTTGTAAAAATGTTTTTATTTTTCACTTTTTAGTTGGTCAGTTTGTAATTTATCTAAGTTACAATAGCCTCATGCCAACTGTTGATCACCTTTTACAAAATATTGCTTTTCCCGATGCTGGGACATTAATGGTTGAGGAGTTCTCCCGGTAAGAACCAGGAGAACTCCTCAACAATCACTCACCATACGCATTGTGACGAGCATAAATTGCTTAGCAACCCTATTTAAGTAATCGAATCGCAACCTGTGAAATATTTGTCATTGAGTAGTTCCGATGGCCATCTGTGGTCATCATCATCAGCTCCACTTCATCAAATGATGATTTCCGAGACCAAATGCTCATCATACATTTTAGAAATGCTCAAGTTACTTTAAAAAATACCCAAATCGCTATAGGTTCGCATATAAAATTTGAGGGTTTCCCTCGATTTCCATGGGATCCTCTCATCAAATTCCAAGTTGATGATAATGGAACCACCTCGAGAGTATACCCTTTCAAACAAAAAAATAACTTTTGGAATCGGTCCAGCCGTCTGCGAGTAATCGGTGAACATAGCTACTGTAAACTGTTGAGGAGTTCCCTTAACTGTCCTTCGTCTTCATCATCAGACCCCTAATGACAGTCACAACCCATCTAGGTGTAAAGTTCACATCAATACAAATTAATCAAGCCCAAACACAAGGTAACTGCTGCAAATCGTCGAGGAGTCCCCTCGACTGTCTTTCGGCTCCATCATCAGATCGACTCCAGGCCTTCATTAAATTGTAGTGCTTTAAAATACTTAATGAAAAAGTTACCAAACGCACTAGTCGCTCCTACGATTTTCACTACATTCACATGAGCGTAAGGTGAAAAACTCTGATACTGTTAATGGTTCTTGTAGTAACGAAACGGCCAAGCCATATATTTTGACTAAGGTGTAGAGTTTGCGAAGTTAGGCCTTGTAGAGTTAGGGCGTGTAGAGTTATAAGCTTGGCTCTACATCAGATTTGATTACTTTTTGCCAGTGCGAGCTACATGGTCTCGTCTTGGCAACATTTAACATGAAATGTTTTTGTGGGATTTTGATTACATAAATATAGTAAATATTAAACTCTGATTTGACACCTAGGTAGGTACTTTTTATTCTAAGAAAGAGGAGAGGGGAAACTATCTATATCGCAATTCGGGTTATGATAGGAACGATACGTCGGGTCAGGTTAGGAAGAGGGTTACCTACGTTTGGAACAAATATTATCTTTTTTTTAAGTTCCTAACCTAACCCGCGACCGGGTCAGGTTCGGAATAATCCAACACTATGAAAGTTTAAAGTAATCAAATATGTATGCAACAAGATGCAAATGCAAGAAAGTTAAAAAATACGGATGTCACGTGATTAACTTTGAACGTTAATATCTCGGAAACGTGACAGTTGACGGGGTTTGGTCTCAGCGTGTTCCCTATTCGCATTGATGTCAGCTATCGATTTAAATAGGTTTCATGCGTGGCCGCCATTTTGATAAGCAATCAAAATGGCGGACAGGTATCCAGGTATGCCACGGACCTCCAAAGCCCTTACAAGTCACCCTTTAAAGAGGTTGAGTGATTTTATTATCACACTAATATTATAAAGGCGAAAGTTTGTGAGTGTGTGAGTGTGTGTGTAAACAATATTAATTAACACAATATTAATTTTACGAAAACCGTTCATTATCTTACCTTGCTAAAAATAATATTCCCTGCCAAAAATAAAATGGTTTATCTTTTTGAGAATATTGTATCATACGGAATGGAGGCTGTCGCTATTAACCGTGATTAGCCTAAACAGCAGAAAAATAAAGGAGTGGTTTAGCAACGTGGCGCAGCACGAGGTGTGATGTCAGCAATTCGGTAGGTACTCGTGCTACTCAGTAGCTCGCCGCGCTGTTATTTCGGGCGCTTGCTCCACAAACAGAACCGGCAATGTCACAATGCGGTTAATTGCTTCTATTTTGGTGCTAGTTATTAGTCGTAGGCTCGTAGCCCGTAATCCGTAGGAGCTTAGAAGTATCGCCAGAGTTATACAAGCGTTTGCTAAACCTCAATCGTCACTTTCCTACATCATCGCTAACAGTTCCTACATTGTCTCAAATTGTATCAAATGTTTTAATGGGTCCTGACGGTCCAGTGACTGATGGCGGTCATGACTCGAGTTCGTTGTATTTATAGCGGTGAGTTCTATACGCACGAGTTGCTGACTTGCGGCCCCGTGGCCCCGTCATCGTCAGCTGCGACATTCCGCGTCTTAGTGCTGGTCATCTTGTTAGTCGTTTATGAATAAGGAGCTTCCCGGTGGGTGGCGGCGCGGGTGCACGTGCGCGGCCCGCATTCTGCGAGTACATCCGCCTGATTCATGGGCAGCGCGGCAGGAAGCTCCTCGCAGGGCGTCAACACCTCCAACGTTACGGGCGCACTGCTCTCGCGTACACAAGGCACATTCTCCGCACCGCAGTTTAGAGCTTTACTTAGGTGCCATCCGTCTTATTTTACCTTATTAAGGCAGTCCTGTTGACTCAGATGTGCCCAATCACGAGGTTGTGGATTCGAAACCGGTCAAAGAGAATATAACCACGTCTTTGAAACCGATGAAGTACCACCCACACAGACACATCACCAGACTGACAATTCAATGTTTGCGGGTACTAAGTGCGTAACAATGCACTTATTGTACTTAGGTATTGTGATGTCAGAGTTGTTATTGCCATTATTTTGTTTTAGGTTTCGTGAGCTCACGCAGAGCAAATTAGTTCAATGTCCATGACGTTGAATCACAGCGTGCAGCGGTCGCTAAAATGAATAGGTACCTACCGGTGTCGCGTGGATCTGTGCGTGTATTTACAGTAATTCCAAGAATTACATAGTTTACATTGTTGATGGCGAATAACTGCAGTGAATCAGAGGCGCGTGCCGGGCGCACCGCACGCGCACCGCCCGCACCGGACGCCGGACATGCCGTGCGGGAGTACGGTGCGTGACGTCACGCTCCATTCATGCATCGCGGCCTTGCGCCCGCGCTCCGTGCAGCGTTCCTCACCCTGTGCTTGCATGTGTCATTCATTGTACCGTAATTTAATTGTAAATATGTAACTACTAACCACTCTCTAAGAAAGGCAGACTGCAATGGATTATAAAAGTATTGTTGTTACCTTGCGATCGTATGATCTGGCGCGATCAGAAGACGACAGAGAGGTTCTTAGAACAACCGCTTGGAAAGGCCCAAACGGAAAAAGAAGAAGAATTAGACTAGCAGAACGTTGGCAAAACGAGACGGAGAAATAGTTTGGTAAATTATGGCTTGTGAAAGCAAAATACGGAAAAAGCTGGAAATTACCGGAGGAGGCCTGTACACATCGATGGGTCCTTTATTAATTAAATAAGAAATAATTTTTAGTAGTGGTCGGCGTGGTCGCGCCTTGCGAATTGTAGGTCGTAGGTTCAAACACTGACAGACGCTTTACTTTGTGTCAATCATAATAATAATATTATTTCATCAGCACTGCTCTCAAAGCGGTAAAGGAAAACACAGGCAGAGATTCGGTGCAATAGTAAAAAAATTATTACCCTGATCGGGGAAGTCCTCCTTGGACATCACCGACCAGGGTAATACATTTTCCGCTTACTTTGGGTTTTAGGCCCAACTTTGTATGAAACGTGACTGGTCTCATGTGACCCACTTCCTGGTTTAGTTTCTGATTTTGCAAGCATATGTAAATCGGATGACAATGCAAAATTATTGTGACATTGACCTGATCTGATGATGGCGGCCATGGGAACTCTGTAATAAAACGCAACCCTATCGAGCTTGGACTCGTTGATTCGTCTTAGCAAAGACAGAAAGAAAGACTCCAGAGTCTTTCTTTTAGTTTACGGCAAGAAGTGCTATCTATAAACAGCGATCTCTGTCAACAGTGCTTCCTATGGACCGAGATAATTACTTACAAACAATGTTTTCTATCAACACAGTTTTCGGCGGAACGTGCTGTCTAGGAATAGAGATTTCTATTAGCTTAGCTTTCTGTATGTAGTCGTATCGTACAAGCGAGTTTCTATCTTAGGTTCCAAAAATATTTTTTGTAATCGATCCACAATTTCCAGAGATAGGTATCACGTAACAAACATACAAAAAAAACAACATACTCGTACATTCGAATTGAGAACCTCCTCCTTTTTTGAAGTCGATTAAAAAAAAAGCTTTGTTTATTTTCTTTTTCGGTGCACTCTTGACAGAGGGGTCGTGCTCACGTTGCAGTAAGATTTCGAAAAGCCGTGATTTGCCTCACGATATGAAGCGTGTGGATTCGTGTAATGGGTCATCCACTGCGGATTTAATTTGGTCGGTCCATCTCATGGGCGACCTGCCGCGTGCTCTTGTTCCTTCGACCT
The DNA here is from genome assembly GCA_916614155.1 of Mesoligia furuncula. NCBI lineage: Eukaryota > Metazoa > Arthropoda > Insecta > Lepidoptera > Noctuidae > Mesoligia > Mesoligia furuncula. The sequence continues at coordinate 152,686 of OU744804.1, forward strand.
TTCCATGCACTACAATATGTCCTATGAAATCGTTTCTCCGTCGTGACCCATGCATAAAGAATATTCAAACCTGTACTGTAGCTGATAGACGCTGCTTGATACTGCGAGTTCTTGAAGTTTAGATGTGTTGGTGCGAAATTCTATCCACGACACTCCAGCATTATCCTCCAGCACCACATTTGATTTAAGTGTCCACGTCTCAGCAGTGTACAGGAATATGGTAAACACTAATGCCAGAATAAGCCGGGGCTGTGGTTGCTTTTCTGATGTTGCGATTCTTTCAAACTCTTTTTAGCCTGTCCTTAGCAGGCTTAGTTATGGCCGTGGGTCGCTTGATTTCGTCTACGCAACCACCGTAGCTCGAGATCAGAGCTCCTAGGAAGATATGACTGTTCGACGTCACAGATCGCAATCTAGGTAATTTCGGCCGAATTATTGGACAGAAGTAAGTCGAAGATGAAGACCTGCACGGTCGATGGTCATTATCTTCGTCTTACTTCTGTTTATTCTCAAGGCGAATGTTGATTTGGCATGTGGAAAACAACTGTTCCATGTGGCCAATACCAGTTGCGAATGGCGTATCTGCATAGCGTAAATTCGATATTTTTTTTCCACCAATTGATACATCCTTGACGAACGCCTGCTTTGAAATTAGATGGCGTACTATCGAAATATTTCCACCCCGGAAATCATTCGATAGTACGCCATCTATTTTCACTGACGCTGTTCCATCTTCATAAAGACGCCTCAAAAGGTGCGCAAGGTGTTTGGAGAGGTGTCTCGCTAAGGGTACAATAACAAGAAGGCATATGCACAGCATAACCGAGTCAAACGCCTTGGAAAGTCAACAAAGCACATAATATATGTCGGTTTATTGAACCCTCGAGCTTTCTCAATAATTTAACGCACTATAAAGATTTGCACTCAAGTACCTTTTCCCTTAACAAACCCAGCCTGCTAAGGTGCAACTTCTCTGGGCAAATTGGTCTTCAGTCGCTCATTTAACACTTGTAGTAAAATTTTACTGGTGGCATATCAGTGTAATCATGCGGCGGTAGTTGCTGAAATATTCGGACCGGCCTTGATAGTCTCTATTGGAATAGTGTTTTTGCTGATAGCTTTACTATTCTTTAGATGTTTGATGGCACCTTCAACTTCCTCCTTGAGTATACCAAATCGGTTCCATATCTTCATTATTAGGCTCCATAGGAGTGAAATCTTGGGAAAGATGGTCCTCGTATAATGACTGTCGGTACTCCTTCCATGTCTCAGATATATCTTCCACTATAGTTACTTCACCACAACAGTTCTCAGTAGCCCGAGTTTTAGAAGATATACTTCGAATTGGAGCATAATTATTATCTTATGATGCAAGTCTTTTTTTGTCGCTACAACTATGTTAACATGTCTATTTATTCGCATATTCTGCTTAAACTGGCGTTTCAGTCTCGCCTGCAAGCTGCTTGAATCTGCGCAGACTGTTGGTTTAAAGTTCTCACATCAGTGCCCAATGCTTTCATCACACGTTTGTTTTCGACGAGTCGTCGTTTCGTCGTTTCAGCCGATAGACGTCCACTGCTGGACATAGGCCTCCCCCAATTTTGGGGGGGTTTGCCATAATCGCCACGCTTGGCAGGCGGGTTGGCGATCGCAGTATGGTATGATGGTGGAATAAAAAGAGAACGCTGCTGCCCATTCTCTGGTAAGACCCTTAGTCGCCTTTTACGACACCCACGGGAAGTAAGGGGTGGTGCAATTCTTTAAGTCCGGCACCACACAGAGACGAGTGCTAGAGTAATATCGCTCATCCATTGCTGTCGTTTTCAAATTTCTGCAGGTGGTTTAGCATCTATAACTGCACCTTTTATATGCCTTTTTGCTCGTTCTCATAGCTAATCTGGTTTATTTGATTCTAAATCCGCATTCGCCCATTTTGCTTTCGCAATTTTGCTTCAGGACTTTCATAAATTTAGAGCTGTCCATCACTTTGATTCTTTCGGGTTTGTCGAGTTTTTTAGCTGATCGTAAAATAAGATGCAGTTTGGTTATTTAGCAGTTGGTGGTCTGATCCGCAGTCCGCTCCGGGTAACGTGTAGGCATTTGTGATTGAGGTTTGCCAGCGTCAGCCTGTTATTAGTTGTTAATAAAAAAATACTAAAAATAATTTTACTCGGAATAAAATTATTTTTAACTTTTTATTTCTTTTTAATAAAAACCAATAAAAGTTTGTTTAAAAAAAAACATGTACGAAAGTGTCGATAAATTGTAATGTGCAGGGCGTGCGGGCTGGTGTGCAGACGGCGAGGTAGTGTCAGTGGTGGAAGAAGCGGCAGGCGGAGGGGGAGACGGGCCGGCGTTCGCGGCGCGCCAGCGGACCAGCGTGCTGGCGCCCGTGGGCCACGCCGCTACGCTGGACTGCCGTGTGCTGCACCTGCGCGACAAGTCGGTCAGTAACTCAAAGCATTTATTGAAATTAATTCAATTATAAGCACTTTGAACTGTCAAGGAGTCGGTCATTCAGGAGGATGAAACTAGTTACCCATTCCAAAGCGTAGTAGATTCCTATGAAAAAGTGCGGTCAAGAAAGTCCCTTTTACTCACTTTTAAATCAAAATATTGGTTACATCTCAATCAACTTGAAATTATACATGTGGGAACGAATGTACAAAGACGTGGCAGCTAATACAGTCCCTTACGACGGCGCCCGTTCACGAACATGATGTTCAGTATCACCGTGTTGCACGCAGAAAAGTTGGAAGCAGGCGGGACCCATACCATTTTTATTATATTTTCAAATTCAAATGGGTCCCGCCTGCTTCCAACTTTTATTTAATTTAAAATGGGCTTGTTTGTAGCTTTTCAGTTTCGCAGTCGGGTTTTTTTATTTTTTAAATTATTTAAGGCCATAAAACTATTCGGTGCGCCCTCACGGGGCTGGCGACCTGCTCTCTAAGTCCGTCAACGACAATACGGGCCCGTCCGAAAGTTGTTTGATACTTCGAAATTAACTACTCCCAATTCAAAATATTTTACGGACGGGCAAAAATACATCGGATGTAAGGACAACTGTCAAATTGTGTTGTCATCCATTCTTAGTTCGGTCTCCGAACTAATTTTATTTTCGAATGCGATACGGAGTTTGAAATGCCCGTAATTTCGGCCGCAGCTACGGATGTCACGGTTATAGAGTAGACTCCCTGGCTTGGTCAAGATGAGGCCGACGAGACCGTCCGCATCACCGTTCGATAAGCTAGAACTAATAAAATAACCGCAGGTACCTAGGTAGCTATCTAAAACTTTAAACGATCGAAATCAAAGGGCAAATACCTGTTCAGGCCAGCTGCTTTGTAAGATCAGAGACATCCGTAACACTGGTGACCAAAAGGTTAAGCAGCATGGTAGTCATTTTTTTTAATTTGAAATGGGTTTGCTCTTGACTCTAGTCTAGGTCAAAGGTGACAGAGACAAAGTCGACAATGGAGTGAGCTTACTAAGAAGAAGCCTGTTCACTGTCAGTTTGAAGAGATTGGGGTTGTATGCGCTCGGAAACACAGAAGCAGGTAGAGAGTTCTACTCTTTTGCTGTGCGCATTATAAATAAAGCACATTTGAAAACGCTTAGTGCGTATTGGTGGAATAGCAACTAGGCAGGGATGGTAACTTGCAGCGCGTCTGGATGTCCAAAGGTAGAAAGGGGCCGGTGGAATGAAGTCGTGGAGTTCTTGGGCACACTCACCGAAGTACAATCTGTAGAAGACCGACAAGCAGGCAACCTTGCGGCCGTGAGCCAAGCTGTGAAGCTTGGCATCCACCAGTTTTACGTCGCCAATGAGCCCTTTTAGCTCTGCGTTCCACCGAATCAAGCGCGGCAAGTTGGTATTTCGCTGAGCCATCCGAAAGGTGGCTGCAATACTCCATGCAGGATCGGACTTGCGCTTTGTAAAGGGTTATAAGCTGACCAGGCGAAAAGTACCGCTTCACCCTATTTAGGATTCCCAGCTTCTTGGCTGTAGTTTGGGCTTTGTACTCGATGGTGGCGCCGAAGTTGAGACTAGATTTCAACTCCATGCCTAGGAGCTCGAGCCGATCAGTTACAGGAAAAGAGGAAGAAAAAGAAAGAAAAGAAAGGTACCCAGAAAAGTAGGAGTCTGGTCGAAACAACTCCTTTTGGCGGACACACCTGTGTTTTGGTGGCGTTAAAAGAGACAGGATTGTCATCACCCCACTGGGAGACAAGGCTTAAGGCCAAATCTGTCCGCTCTACCAAGCCTCTCTCAAGGAACGAACTTCGGCTCCGCTGGCTTTTGCGCTGGACAAGTGTCTCTCGGAAACAGTACTGTCATCTGCGTACCCAACAATACCGGGCTTAAGTAGGTCATTGATGTACAGCAGGAAAAGAGTTGCAGAGAGAACAGTCCCCTGCGGAACTCCGGCATCAATAGCCATAAGGTCAGAGGAGCAGCCGTCAACGACTACTCGGATCGACCGTCTACTAACGAAGTCTGATATCCAGCTACAAAAATCAGCTGGGATGCCAAAAGCAGGAAGCTTGCTGAGTAGCCAGATCCTGTCAAAGGCCTTCGAGGCCAGCAAGTGCTACGCCGTGTTTCTCGATGGCTTCGCCCCAACAGTGCGTGACATACTCGTACACAAGAAGATCGCCAGTAGACCGTCCCCGACGAAAGCCATATTGACTGTCACCGAGGAGATCATTGTCTTCGAGGTAGGTCAGCAACTTACTGTTCAGTACCCTTTCCATAACCTTGCACAGAAAGGAGGTAATGGCGATTGTCATAATGTTATTAAGGAAGTGTGATGCGGAGTAATGAGAGCCTCGTTGTGAGGAAGATTTTAATTTTAAGTATGAATGTGGATGGTTTTTAACCCCCGACGCAAAAACGACGGGGTGTTATAAGTTTGACGTGTGTGTGTGTGTGTGTGTGTGTGTGTGTGTGTGTGTGTGTGTGTGTGTGTGTGTGTGTGTGTGTGTGTGTGTGTCTGTCTGTGGCATCGTAGCTCCCGAACGGATGAACCGATTTTAATTTTGTTTTTTTTGTTTGAAAGGTGAATTAGTCGGGAGTGTTCTTAGCTATGTTTGATGAAAATCGGTCCAAGATGGCCGCCGCCACAAAATGGCGGACTACATATTTTTTCACAACTCCCTTAATATGGGTATCAAATGAAAGGGCTTGAATAGTGCAATACTATACACTATGATAAATTTCAAATCCAAGATGGCCGCCACCACAAAGTGGAGAATTACATTTTTTTTTTCGCAACTCCCTCAATATGGGTATCAAATGAAAGGGCTTGACTAATAGAATACTATACGCTATTATAAATTTCAAATCCAAGATGGCCGCCACCACAAAATGGCGAATTATATTTTTTTTTTACAACTCCCTCAATATGGGTATCAAATGAAAGGGCTTGACTAATAGAATACTATACGCTATTATAAATTTCAAATCCAAGATGGCCGCCACCACAAAATGGCGAATTATATTTATTTTTCACATCTCCTTCAATATAGGTATCAAATGCAAGGGCTTGACAAGTAGAATAATGTACACTATATTGAAAGGGAATGAGGAATATTAACTAACGAAATGAAAACTAAAAACTTGAAAATATTTTTTTGTCTGATCTGAATGATGAGGAAAGTGGAGTGATGACTGGTACCTACGACCACTGAGTTTGACTATTTTTATTACGAATGGAATTATCCTTCTTAAAAAGCGTAGTTATTTCTACACCAGATAGCGTCGCTGTCCCATTTTACAAACTAGATCAGAAATACCTAAGATATCTAATAGCTATGAAATACTTGTACGAAAATTGAATAACTAAAGGAAGAACTAGAAAAAGGATACAATAAAACAAGAAAATCTGTTTAGTCTTAAAAATTATTCTTCAACTATACTTACCTAAATTAATAATTATTTTTTGACAGATAAAAAACCTGATTAAACACCAAATTACCTGAATCTTAAAACGCAAGAAAATAAAAGAAATGAAATAGGTACAAAAATTAAGGAGTCCCTACAAAAAGCATGAAATAAAAATTAAATTAAAAATTTAAAAAACCCCCGACACAAAAAATAATAAAATTAAGTGTAAGTAATTGGAAAAGGATCAAATAATTTAAAAACCCCCAACTTAAAGAATCTAGGTAACGAGACTAAAACAGATAAATTCATATGGAAGTCGGGGGACCGTTCTGTGAAACACCTTCTATTCTAAGAGGTCCCCCGACTGCCATATGAATTTATCTGTTTAAGTCTCGTTACCTAGATTCTTTAAGTTGGGGGTTTTTAAATTATTTGATCCTTTTCCAATTACTTACACTTAATTTTATTATTTTTTGTGTCGGGGGTTTTTTAAATTTTTAATTTAATTTTTATAAGAAAAGAGGCAGACTTAACAATATGGATGGATTTTATGCACGTTGAAGTAACTAGAAATTCCCCCTTTCTAGTACCTAGTACCCAAACATTAATATAATAATTGATAAAGGCATTATAATGTTACCACAGATTCGAAAAATGGAATAGATTTATGGTACGAGAGCTGAAATTGTTATATATATAAGTTCTGTGTTATGTATGATAATTTGGTATGGTAGTCTATGATTCTCACACACACACATGTGGCGCCGAAGGAGAACGTTACAGCTGCGCGCTGCTGACAAACGTCCTTAAGGTGCCACTAGTCGATATTTTTTCCATACAAATTTCTAGAGAGTATTACTCCACTGTTTGACATTGTGCATCCAAAGTTAAACATGATACCGTTTTGTGTTATTATTAATGTTGTCTGTACTGAAACAGAATAGTAAAATAAAAAGCCATTAAAAAGTTATGAGCCAACAAAGATTCATTTTTCTTGCTATTTTTAACGTAACTTTGGGTCTAAATAAGTAATAAAAGAACTGTAAAATCTTCAAAACCAAGTCCGTACCGACAAAGCTCAGTTATCAATGGCGAGTTCAATAATCTTTATTTGTAATTGATTTATGAAGTGGTTTTTTCATAAAACTCCATTTTCTGAAGCACTTTTCGAATTATTTACGTGCCTAACTAGACGTTGTTCGTGTAGACTAGCGTCTAACTGCTCATCACTGATACTAGCTCTGTCGGACACGAAGCCAGGTAAGACAGCGTGCTTTTTTGCCGTGACCACCAGTGAGTGCGATCTCGCGACAAGTTTCCTCTTAATATAATACTACTGAAATCATATAATGACGGATTACTCACTCAAATCTAAATATTGAAATGAACCATAAAGCCAAAGCCCCGAAATGAGTATCGTAAACAATTCTCGCGCGATCCAGAAATATCATCGGAATGAATCGACGCCGAGTGTGAAATGTGAAACGCATTACAAGATTACACGAATGTGAGGATTGTGGGCACGGGCACGCGGTCGCGACACGCGCGTGGTCCGCGGCGCGGGTCCCTGGGATACTCGCGCAACGTCACCGCGCGGCTAAAAACAAACACCTGACACTCGTCGTGAGCGATTTGAAAAATGCCGGTCAACGACTTGCTCTCCCCCCCGAATCACGCGCACGGCACGCCACATATAGCGGCACGCGCCAGGGCAGCCGCGCACGCGCCGCACGCCCACCGTGCATGCTCCCGGAAGCGTCCGCTGCCAATACTACGCTATAATTTTCGCGAAATGTTTGCATCGCGACGTCATCACATTTTTGTATTTACTCATCCACGCCCACAAAGTGAGCAAGCCGGATTTTATCGAGTTACGATTATTTTTCATTTTGAATGGATACTGGCCAAGTGTATCCTATTCCTATCCTCTAGTATTGGCACACAGTTGTGTTGTTAAATGTATATAATTATATCTTTGGTTGCACGTTACACGGCAGATCTACGAACAAGTAGGTAATATTAAAGTGTTTTTGAACTGCTATTTAATCGTGGATATTATTTTATTAATTTTAAGAAAACTTACAGCGAATACTTTCGAGTAGTCACAATTAATATGTAGAAGAAAGCCAATTACAAGTTTACACTTGATAAACTTATGTGTAAAATTGACAAAACGGTACAAACAGCGTGAGGTTTAATCATACATAGAAATAACCGAAGAGAATAAACAAACATAAAATACATAACACAATAAAGTTACACTACAAAGAAAATGTTACTTAACATTTTTTAAATTTCTGGACGTCGTATTTTGTGAATAAATCAAGCTCAACATCCCGGCACATCATATTGAACGTTCGACATGCTCTTAAAATATATGTATTTTGCCTATAGATAGTTCTCACAATAGGAATGAAGAAGATGAGGTCTCCGAAGAAACACAGACGGTACACAGCTCAGGGACGTCAGTAGACCCGTTCATTATACTAAATAGGAAAGCAAGATCCAGGAACATAAATATTTGAACGATATTGAATATCTTAAAAATCGCCTTCAAGGTAATTAATAAGTACATATAAACATTGTAGTTTGAATTCCTTTGAGAAGCATATTTGAGATGGCTACGGACAAAATATTTATAGAATTTTCATGGTTTTGACATTCTTAAACTCAGAGGAGACCCTAAAAATAAAAGCCAACGCTTTAGAAGAAAACGTTTTGTAAGCCTTGTTGACTATACATATTGTCAATGTGCGCATCAAACAAAAGCTTTGAGTTAAAAAAAAATACCTCAATATCCTTGATGACGTTGACCCTGGCAATTGAGGATTCGATAATTTGTAATCGTACCTAATAGGGTTAGGTTTAGGTTTGGTTTGGCTTACGAGTTAATGTACACACATAACATTTTGAAATATTTATATACTAAATAAATAAATAAATAAATAAATAAAATTATAAAGAGGTAAAATTTGGTGTTTGTTTGTATGTAGGGGTAATCTCTGGAAGTACCGGTCGGATTGAATTTATTTTTATTGCATTTGGTAGCCCAATTGTTGAAAAAGGCTAAACTAGTACGACGCGGTGGCTACTGTCACGCGAACGAAGTCGCGGGCATAAGCTAGTTGTTATTTAAAAGCCGGAGTCGTTGGTCAATGTCGAGGATACAAAAATAAACCTGCAGATAATCTATTTTCACAAGGCGTGCATTGTCTTTCTATTTTAGATGCCTATTTCTATTCGAAGTAGACAATTCCTCAGTCACCACTCACCAGACGATATTTTGATGTATTATTATTTCTATTCGAAATAGACAATTCCTAACTCACCAGACGATATTTTGATGTAAGTATTATTATTTCTATTCGAAATAGACAATTCCTCACTCACCACACCAGACGATATTTTGATGTATTATTATTTATATTCGAAGTAGACAATTCCTCACTCACCAGACGATGTTTTGATGTATTATTATTTCTATTCGAAATAGACAATTCCTAACTCACCAGACGATATTTTGATGTAAGTATTATTATTTCTATTCGAAATAGACAATTCCTCACTCACCAGACGATATTTTGATGTATTATTATTTCTATTCGAAATAGACAATTTCTCAGTCACCAGACGATATTTTGATAGTATTATCTCCTCTCCCAGGCGTGGACGTCCTACTTACACTTTAAGATGAGCCTCAAGCTTTAAAGACTTCTACGTTAACGTAAGTTTTATTTAGTACTTTTGATTTCATTAAAAGATTTTTTTTTAAATGTTTGTTTCATAGATTTAAGTAATTTTTTAGTTTAAATATCCTGTTCTATTCTACCTTCACTTGAAAGCTACTTGTAAAGACAAATTCAACGAACGCGAACACTCTTTTACACAAGTCATGGTGTGAACCGAGTTGCACTATCCAAGTCATGCCATGCTTTAGAGCGGGCTATCAGGGGTAAAATTTAGTATCGTTTGGCAGGCGTAGGGGGTAGGGGAGGGGAGGGGGGAAGGGAGGCCTCTCCCCCTGGCACCACTCCCATAAAAAGGTAACGCACCGTTCTTGAGAAAAACAAATTATTGTAACCTAACCTCAAAACATTTTAAAGTTGCTATTTTAGTATCGTTTGACAGGACGAGGGGGGCGGGAAAGGTGGGGTGGGGTATGAAAAAAAGGCACCGTTCTTGATAAAAAAAAAAAAATTGTAACCTACTAAGCTCTAAACACTTAAAAGTTGCTTCTGCAACGTCTCTGGCGCTGCGGGATGTGCAACCCCTTCGCATTCATTTGTACACAAATGGCGTATTTTTTTTTACGCTTCGTTTCATCAATTTTACACGACATTTTAGACCACAGACAATATTCTGGTACAGATTTGGTTGTCAATCACCCATTTTAACGTTTCGTTTTCACTTTCGTTTTTTTTCTGATAAGGATGCAGGAATTGAAAGTGTAAAGTTGATGAATGCTCATTAGTTTGGTGTGTTTGTATAGTTCGGATGTAGGTGTGTTATAATCATAGTTGAATAGAAGTTTAATTATTTTATTCTGTGCTATTTGTAGATCTTTAATAGTAGATTTGGTGGCGCATCCCCAGATTTCAATTAGGTAATTTATGTGTAAGCGAACTAATGAGTGCTTTGTTTAAGAAACACAACAGCATCTTGACCATCATTACTAGGCATGATGTACTTTTGATTGAATTGCTTTACTAGAATGTCAGCGATTTCCTCTGGGTTATGTATCATTTGGTTTTTTATTTTAAGTCGAATTTCCGCACGAATTGCTTTGACCCTATTTGTAGTCTTATTTATAATTTTCCAAATTTCCTTACTTGAATTTTTTGATTGATTAATTCTTTCACTCACTGTAAGTTTTTTAGCATGCGAAATTACCCTTCTATAAATCTAACATAGTTATTTTTATAGTTAAGAACACTAGCATCAAGTTTATTTCCACTAGAGCATAAGATTCGTTTCATTTTACTCGATGTTTTCACACCTCTTGTGATCCACTTTAATTTAAACTACGTCTTAATCTAATTTTTTGTTCACGTTTTTTAAAACTGTACTTAAAGGTTCCAAAAGTCTTCAAAAATGTGTTGATTCCCATAGTACTCCAGTTATGTCCAAGTATTCGTTGGCCAAAATGTACACCATTCTTTTCATTAAAAACTCTCCTATTTATAGTAATATGATTGTTATTATCTTAATTATCAATAACATTGTCGAAAGCGAATTCACCCAGTAGAGCCCCGTGTCCATCTGCCAGGCCATTGTGATCCACTATACATCCCTCTACACAGTCATCAGGCAAGTTAGTTAACATGTTATCTATGCAGGAACAAGAGTTATTGCGTATAAACGTATGAGTATTAATAAGATATCTAAAGTTATAGCACGTCAACAGGCTCATGAACTCAGTTCGTTTTCTACTCTCTATTAACATATCAATATTAAAATCTCCACAAATTACACATTTCTTATTAAATAAATGCTCCAGCAGTTTTTCCAAGCTTTTCATAAAATTATCAAATATTGTTGTTATCGAAATCCTAATGATAAGATCATTAGGATTTCGATAACAACAACACAGATAAAGGCCTGAATTAATATCCTTTATACAACAATTTTCAAAACTCTCTACCCTATACAGTTTAATTATTACACCTACAACTTCAACTTTCCTGTCCGTGTGTGCTAAGATTAAGGTTCCCCCCCTTATCTTTTTATTTCTAGTATTGTAAGATAGAGTATTGTAGTTTTCTATATTTAATAAATGTAGTTTTATCATTCAAAAAATGTTCACTTAAGCATACATAATCTACCATTGTTTCAAGCGTTTCTAAATAAATGGATAATTCATTTTTCTTATTGCTAATTCCACAAACGTTCTGATGACATATACACAGTTTAACCGGAAGATTTGATGAGACTGCATTTATTGTTTTACGTGATACCACCAGCAGTACCTTTTTCACTGTCACTCACGAAAAAAACCCTAACTGTTGGATGACTTCATCAGTTTGTGACGCAGAATTTACAAATTTAATTTGTGTGAGGTTATTGCTATCAATAGATGTGTCATTACAAATAGTTTGGGTAGAAGCATCTTTAACATACTTTGCTCTACATTGGTTTTCATAATCTGCCATTTTTTTTCAAGTAATTTTGGTAATTAATTTTGTAATTTGTATGCAAAATTTCTCTATGAATTACTCTACATGCTTGTAATTTGTTTACATTTCTCGGCTGTCTGTCATAATAATTTATATCTACAGTAATAAACATTGAATTTTCACAGTTATTACATACAAGTTTCACTAAATTGTTTAATGCATTCGTGTTTACGAAGTCATTATTATAAGTTTTACCCACCAATATATTTGTTGACCTTAATTGACACAGGGTGTAGTGTAAGTATGTCTGAACCAAAATCGGATGTCTGTCGTTAGAGCCTGCCAGTATCAGTACAAAATCTGATTTAGTGTAATCAATGCACATGGATACACAAGACTTCAGTACTTCATCCACTGTAGCATACGGTTTTATAATTGAAGTAACGGAAAAGGAATCTCCCAAGTAATACTGAAGTATTTGTCTTACACCATGTCCAACTTGGTCTGCAAAAATCATAACTCTGTGTTTAATTTTACCGCTGCTCGTTATGTCTTCTTATAACCTCCTAGCATAATTATGTGGAATAACTTGCTGCTGGGTTATGTGTTTAGAAGGCTCATTAGAGGCCCCATCCTTCGAGATATTAGCAATGCTTACAGTTTCTTCACCTCGTTTAGGGCTTATAGTTGATAAGAAAAAATCATCGCTACAAGTATTTTTGCCCATAGTGGTTGTACAGGCGGTTGATATGGCAAAATCATCGCTACGAGTATTTTTGCTCATTGTGGTTGTACAGGCGTTGAGTGATATTATTTCATCGATACCAGTATTTTTGATGAGTAATGTAGATGCTTCTGTTAATATTGCAGTGTCAGACTTTTCCTCCACCGTCAGGGTTAATTGGGAATTATTGATTGGTGGTATGAGAAGAGAATCCTTTGGTCTCGTTGATGTAGACTAAAAAAAAAAAAAACTGCTACTTTGTAAGCTATTTCGAAAACATCTCGGCGTCGTGCACTTTCTGTCTGACAAGGTTACTTTTTTATATGTTTCAGTGGTTGTTTGACAGTTACCTAGATCCATCTTTAATCTGAAATTTTCGCTATTTAAGTTCTCAATCTCTAAGTGTGCACTATGTAATTCTGCTGTTAGCTTCTTGATGGTATCTTTAAGGTTCAAAATCGTGTCACTATCATTTAATGACGTACTTGGCACGCTCATCATTGTGGCATCAAGTAAATAACATAAAAATAACATTTATTCCAACACACCCGTTAGAAAACAAGAGATCCGGCTGCGGTAACGTTACTCCATCCGGAACTGTTTTTATCAAATAATTAAAAAAGCTATCAGCTTACCAAATTAAAAAATCTGTTTACCAATTACAGAAGCTGTATATCTAATATCTATTGCACTTACTATGACGATTTTCGACATTTTCTGGCTGGGGTAACGTACACAATTTCATAGGTAAAGTCCTAATATATAAAAAAAACCGGTCAAGTGCGAGTCGGACTCGCGCACCGAGGGTTCCGTACAATAAAGACCGAGGGAGAAAATTATTTTTTTGTAATGTAACTACAAATTTACGGTTTTCGGATTTTTCCTTTACTTGTGCTACATTACATTGCTTCTTGCCAAAGGCCACAAAATGTATGGAAAAAGCCGTTCGGTGAATTTGGCTGAAATTTTGGTACAATATAGCCTGTAACATGCTGCTTAAAATTAATATGGGCGCAAAAAAAAAATGGCCAGTTTTCGAGATCATTTTTCTGTTCAAGTAAGTAAGTAATAAGTAAGGAAGATGATTTTTATGTGTTACTGCTAAAAAATAAACAAAACGCAATCACATCGACTATAACAAGTTCTAATTCATATAGACTCTTCGGCTGTATATCCTGAAGGGGTAAGCAGAGATGTATTGTACACATTACGCATAGTAGACAAGTCGTTGGGCCGATTTTGCTGAAATTACAATTAACAACTCCGTGATTTCGTCCGCGAAAATAAAGGCTTTGAAGCGATTACGAGGCAAGGACAACGTTAAATATACGTTGCTAAGAATGTTGCAAAGTATACAAGATGCTAGTGCCTAATGTAACTTGGCGCGCTGAGCTGCCGCCGCTGTTGCAGCGGAAAACCTCAAGTAGCGTAAATATAACAACTTCGCTAATCACCAAACGGTTGCTTGACTTCCCGTGACCAAGGGGGGGCTAATTTTTACATTGACCGGAGGCTAAGCATTGCCATTCAACGTGGCAATGATGTCATTCATTAGGACGCGCTACCAGTCGATACGAAGGAATTTTTCGGTGCCCTATTTTAGTTTTACATTAGACTAGCGAGCCGCCCCGAGAGTCACTTGTTCTCCCCGCCATTGTAATATTTTTTTTTCTCGACAATACCTGGGAACCTTCTTTCTGGTTACGGAGATATTGAAGGTCAAAGTTCTAACTTTTTTGGAAACCAAAACTAGTTTTTAGTTCATATTTATTTTATTTGTTTGGGTGGCTCACGCAAAAGTAATAGGATGAGGTAATTCACGACAAAATATAGCTTAACTTTTACTCCTGTACTGTTGTAGGTATTGCATGCACCCAAAAGCACAGTGTTATGCGTGCGTTACATTGCGTGCTGCGGTAAACAGCGATTTTACACACCAAAAGTCGTTTTACAGCAATCACTTTTACTTATTGTCTTAATTTAATGTACAGAATACATAGATAATACCACCTAAGTGACGGGTCATTTTACACCCTGTATCTAAGTGTACCTACACATAAATACATAAATAAATTCTTTAAAATGTTTGTGAAATCCATTGTGGCCACAGGTCTCACAGACATACCTACATGAAAAGCGATTTTGTTTTATATATTGTATTTATCTTTTTAAACATTTTGTAAATGTCATGTATTACTGTAAATAATCTTTTACTAAAAATACTACATGGAAAAAGACTTTCAATACAAGATCCCAAAGTTTCAACAAAATCAGACGGACCACTTGATACTATTCGAAATGTGTGTTAAACATCTCTGCCCACCCCTTCGGGGTATATACACGTAGAAACATCTAAACTTTAACATATTATTAGATACATCAGAAGTTAGGCTTCAAATATTATTGTATTTATTGTATTATTTTATCTGTTCATACTACACTATAGGTCTGAGGGAACAAAGTAAATTAAACGTATTGTAG
Source organism: Mesoligia furuncula (assembly GCA_916614155.1). Classification (NCBI taxonomy): domain Eukaryota; kingdom Metazoa; phylum Arthropoda; class Insecta; order Lepidoptera; family Noctuidae; genus Mesoligia; species Mesoligia furuncula. The sequence goes on from OU744804.1 coordinate 167,894, forward strand.
GTAGGCTAATATTCAAATCACACATTTTTTAAATAACATGATTTCTCGTAACCTTTTTACATCGTTTACACATAATACTTAGTATTTTTGGAGTATAGAACACTTTACATACTTGCTACATAAATTCCACAATCTAGCAATAGTTACACATACCTGTAAAACTCTAGGAGTATAATAATTGACTCGTGCTCTCGGTGGTCCGTGCTCCAATGCCACCGAGCCGCAATGTTCGTCAACCTCCTTGAAATACACGTTGTCACGTGACAGGCAAAGGAAATGTAGACAATCAGGCAATATGATTTTAACAAAATTAAAATTGCAGTAAGCTAAATGTATACTTCCTGTGGAAAAGGCATAAAATTCAATCTTAATTCTATAACAATATGAATTTGAACAAAGTCAGTGTCAAAATATGCGGCATACAGTGTCAAAATATGCGGCATACAGTGTCAAAACATGCGGCATAAACGCCTGTATCTTTTGATTGCATTGACCTAGAAGTTTGATTTTTTCACTGTCTCAAGGGATTGCAGCCCTGAGTTTTTGATAATAATTTCAACTTAATAACTCAATGCGTTCCTGAGAAAAAGGTTCTGTTTTTCCTTTTGAGGAATTTAACCTTAAAAACCGGGCAAGAGCGAGTCGAACTCGCGCATCGAGGGTTCCGTAACATCCGGGTTCATGCATAAGGTTTATGTTTATGAAATTAAATGTTTTATTTTTTATTTTATATTTGAGTTGATTGAATGAAAGGTAAATTGTGGTTTACGATTTATGACGTATTAAAAGAAAAACTACTAACTAGATCTCGTTCAAACCAATTTTCGGTGGAAGTATACATGGTAATGTAGGTACATCATATATTTTTTTAGTTTTATCATTCTCTTATTTTAGAAGTTACAGAGGGGGGACACACATTTTACCACTTTGGAAGTGTCTCTCGCGCAAACTATTCAGTTTAGAAAAAAAATGATATTCGATACCTCAATATTATTTTTGAAGACCATAGATACCCCACACGTATGGGTTCGATGAAAAAAAAAACATTTTTTAGTTTCAGTTCTAAGTATGGGGGACCCCCAAAATTTATTGTTAGTAGATGTATTCTGTGAACCGCATTAAGATTTTCACACAAAAATAGAAAAAAAAAACCGGGGAAGAGCGAGTCGGACTCGCGCACCGAGGGTTCCGTAACATCCGGGCTTATGCATGAGGTTTATGTTTATGAAATTGAATGGTTTTTTTTAACAGTATAGTTTTTATAGTTTCGGAAAAAAGTGGCTGTGACATGCGGACGGACAGACAGACAGACATGACGAATCCATAAGGGTTCCGTTTTTTGCCATTTGGCTACGGAACCCTAAAAAAGAGGAAAAAGAATTATGGGGCATCAAAAAACTCGTCCGCATCAACAGAAAAAGTGCCCTAAAAGGCTGGCAGCATTGCCACGTTGTATAGCGATGCTGATTCTTTAGCCAAAAAATTAGGCCAGCCCTCTAGTCACGTGAAGAGACGATCAACCGCTTGGCGTTGTCTCGAAAAACCAATTGGGGACTTGGACCCCATGGCCATTTGTTTCAATCCCAAACGGCTCGAACACAACTCCCAATAAGATTGGGATATTTTCGCCGTTTAAAGTTTTTCGCACCTGCAGCAGCCGCCCCAGCACAAATTGCTCAGCAAAAATTTAGCTGTGCCCGACGGGGTCCATAATTGATTCTATTGATTTATATACTTACCACCTGAGGTAAAATTTGCTGTTTGTTTGTTTGTATGTAAGTTTGTATTTAAGTCGGTCGGACCAAAGACTCTTTGGGTCGGACATTATGGATGCAATAAAGATTGAATTGAATTGATCATGCAAAGGTACATGGTACACATGTTACACATGTTGCATCCCACACCAAAGCCCTGCCTAACTTCTAAGGCATTGGAGCTGCTGAAGATTGTAAGACTATCTTTGCATTGTATAAACTCAATTTCCTTAGTATTGTATAATTGCATAGCACAGATGTGAGTTCTATGTATGTACCATTTATCGGGTAATATGTCTTTCATTGACTTGAATGTGCCCTGGCAGCTGATAGTATGTCATGCTCACACATATGTCTCGCTGACTGTGGCGTGTGTGTTGGCTCATTTAGCTCCTTTCAAAATGGTTGAGCTGAATGGTGCTGATCTATGCGTCATGTTCGTGAACGGGCGCCGTCAGTTGGGGCTGGTCATCACTTAGCTGCCTCGGCTTATTTTTAATTATTATATTTTTGGATTGTTGTTTTCTTACTATTTGCTGTACTCTGGACGCTTTCAACGCGTACGTCTTTTTACATCGTTCTCACATATAATTATAAATTCAACATTAATGATGTAACTAATATTTTTGTAAAAATATAATTTAAAAGAGTGTCCATCGAGTTTCTTGCCCGTTCTTCCCCATAGGTACCTACGCTTTGGAATGGGCAACTAGTTTTATATTTTCTGACTGACCGACTTCTTGACAATTCAAAAGTGCCTGTAATTGGTTTAAAAGAAATAAATGCTTTGAATTTGAGTTTTGAGTTTGAGATCATTCCGTCTGGCTGGTCCCGTCCCATCGTCGCTTGTTCATATTAACAATTAAAATAACTAAATAAGATACTGGCATCTGGCTCTCGTAAAAGATGATACAACACTCAAAAATTTGTCTAAATTCTTAGAAACACGTTCACACTCTCACAAAACGCCGTCAGACTGCACTGTTGCGCCATCTACTTGTTCCGCTTTAATTCTCACTGTTACTAGTACTAAATGATAGATTTCTAATAAAGTTATTGGTAATCATTGTAACAAAATAGAGTAACAAAATATAATTTAAGTGTGGGACAAAATATTATATTTTTTATTAATAGCTTTTCAATATAATAATTAATGTTTCTATTTATTTTATAAATATTTATTTAATATTACAAGCGAGAAAAATTTCTTTGGGCCGATTAGACAATTAAAATATTTTTAAATCTCTAAAGAACCGTATTGCCTCTCAGGTGGGACAAAATATTTTCTATGAAATCAATCTAAACTGGGACACAATTTAATTAATAATAAATAGATCATTTGCATTTTAACTAAATAATTAATTGTAGAAGTGTGGAACAGATTTTATTTTATCTATATTAGACTAGTGTTTTTTTTACTAATTATTTTAAAAAAAAACAGCGTAGGACAGAATTTATCTCAAAATGTACAAACATTTTGAAATCCGCCCACGTGAGAACGACCATTATTCGCGCATGATCAGTTGTGGAGCAGTTTGTTAATGCTTTAACACGTTGTTACTGTGCACAGGTGTCGTGGGTGCGCTCCCGCGACCTGCAGATCCTCTCACACGCGGGCGCGGTGTTCACGGCAGACGCGCGCGTGTCGGCCACGTCGGGCGTGGCGGGCGCTTCGGGCGGGCCAGCCAGCCGCCACACGCTGCGCATCGAGCGCCTGCGCACCGCCGACGCCGGCCGCTACGAGTGCCAGGTCAACACCGAGCCCAAGATGAGTCTCTTCTTTAACCTCACCGTTGTGGGTGAGTACCTATTTCGATAATTATTCTTACTCTATCGCAAATCACTAAAAATAACCTAAGGAGGTTTCCTAAGAAGGCAAAAGCTTCCGTGCTGGCTTACTCTCCTCTATAGATGTAAACAAAATAATATTTAAAATAATGAAGATAAACAACAGTGGATTGGTGGACAAAGCATAGCTAATGAATTACTAATGTAATAAAAGTTAACATCGCTTCACATTGCACAGTGGTTCCGCGCCCTAAGAGAGGCGGTCATAGGGTTTCGCGAAGGTAATGCCTGTCGTTATCAATACTAATTATTATTATTATGGTTTTTTGTAATACTTTACGTTATAATAAAATGAAAATAAGCAAATAAATGTTAAAAAACTGTTAAATTATGCAGTTTAAGAACTGCATAATTTTTTCGAATAAAAAAGTTTTTTGACGAAATACATACTAAAATACAAGAAAAGAATTGTAACTTTATGACTAATAAACTTAAATATTTACATTTTTGTAGTAAAAGTAAATGATAAATGATTTATTTTCTGTAAGTAGGTTTTTACAAACACTTTTACACCTCATTCATGTTTTTAACTAGATGAGGTCGGCGTTTCCTATCTGACTACTCTGAGAAGAAAGCGTATTTTCCTTTCCGTGTCCAACTGGCGACACCGGTCTCGCGAAATCCACACGCTTTTGTATTACTACACAATTCAACCAACCCGTGCTCATTTCGCGTCAACTGCGCACGTTTTTGCGATGAAGCAACGTTAAAAGAGGTTTTACAACATAGTGTGCAATTGAATTGAACACGGTTTTTTAACTGGTCTCTTCGAAACAAACCCGTGCTGATGTAGCGCGTTCGTAAATGTTCGGAATAGTGCGTTTGCGGTTGTTTCTTGTTTACATAGTGCATAATGGAAGAGTTTAAATGGATTTTTTTGGGAATTACATGGTTTTACTTACATAATTACTTTTTTAATTACATTGCATAATTGCGATCGGTCGATAGGCGACATAGGATGCAAGAACGAGCGAAGGGCACCCCGAAGTTAGGTTTGGTTAGGTTACTTTAAACCCTTTACACAAAAGTAGGGGCCCCGCGAAGCGGGGCTCCGTCGACATAGAATGCAAGAGCGAGCGAAGGGCACCCTGTGGTTCGGTTTTGTTAGGTTACTTTATTTTTTACGTTATCACACTGCACTGCTCGCACTGTCAAAAAGTAATCAGATCTCATGTAGAGCCAAGCTTCTAACTCTACACGCCCTAACTCTACAAGGCCTGACTTCGCAAACTCTACACCTTAGTCAAAATAATATGGCTTGGCCATTTCGCTACATTCACATGAGCGTAAGGTGAAAAACTCTCATACTGTTAATGGTTCTTGTAGTAACGAAACGGCCAAACCAGATATTTTGACTAAGGTGTAGAGTTTGCGAAGTCAGGCCTTGTAGAGTTAGGGCGTGTAGAGTTAGAAGCTTGGCTCTACATGAGATCTGATTACTTTTTGACAGTGCGAGCTACATGGTCTCGTCTTGGCAACATTTAACATGAAATGTTTTTGTGGGATAGTATTATATTGATTTCGCCATGACTTTCAAACCAAACGTCCAATTTTAATGAATTAAAGACTAAATATTATCTACGTAGACAGTACTTTGTGACAAAATAGTTTATTTTGATAAGGAGTATTGACATGTGTAAAATAAATGCGTTTAAATGAAGTCCTAAAAGAAATCAAGATTTTTAAATAAAAAAATGGTTGTTTGCTTAACTGGAGATAGATAGGTATAGAGTGTTGCAGATTTTTTTGTAGATATTTTTAAGATCTTTAATTAATTAAAACATTTTATGGTTCTATCTTTTATAGTTTAGGCGGCGTACGCCAGATAAGGAACTTTTTTGGATGATTTTTTACACCTTGGGTCCGAAAAACCCAAATATCTTACGCCCCCTATTTCTTCTAAAATAAAATATAGCTTATGTTACTTGCAGATAATGTAGCTTTCTAATGGTGAAAGAATTTTTAAAATCGGTCAAGCAGTTTTTGAGTTTATCCATAACAAACAAACAAACAAAAATACAAATTTTTCCTCTTTATTATCATATATTATTATTATTATTAGTGTAGATTTGAATGTGGCTAGGAAGTTTATTATAAAAACGTATATATTGGCATCTAAACGAGCCACCTATTTTCTTGAGCGTTGTTGTAGGAACAACAAATTTGTAAATATCTAATTATTACCTAACTACAAACACAGAAATGGACAAAAATATATTTTCATCATCATCATTTCAGCCGAAAGACGTCCACTGCTGGACATAGGCCTCCCCCAAAAGGGAGGGGGTTTGCCATAATCGCCACGCTTGGCAGGCGGGTTGGCGATCGCAGTATAGTATAGTATGGTGGTGGAATGCATAGAGAACGCTGCTGCCCATTCTCCGGTATGACCGCACAAAAATATATTATTTACATGTTAATAGTTACATAATAGGAGCTGTATCTAAGCTCTAAGCTGTATCTAGCTAAATCTAGTGTTTATGATATAACTATATACATTTTATACTATACCGACAACTAATTCAACACCTCTTTAGATAGAATAGACTTCTTCTTCCGTGCTAACCTTCTTAAACCAGAAATATAAGGATCCGAATTAAGAAGAAGTCGATGTATCAAGTCGGTGTTTGTGACAACCAGGGATATTTTCCTCGTGTTTAACTAACTTATTGCAAGATTCGGCGGCCTCTTCCGAAAGCTCACCTATTGACAATAATGCATGGTCAATTACTTCCGACCATGAATGAGGACCTCATGTACAGACAAGGGCAGGTTGTACCATGGATAGGTAGCAACAAGCTTACGTGCTGTGTCTAGAGCATACTCTTTAAAAGCCGCGTTATTAATTTTGTATCCCGACACTGCAGTAGATTATGACATCTGTCAATAAGGTCTTTGTCTAATCCAGTCATTTCCGCTGAAATAGCTGAATCAGAAATGTTTGAATGGCAGTGTTTCCATTGTTGGCAGAACGTAAACTTCAATTTCGTTCAGCCAGTCTCCGTACTTAGAGACCATGCGAGAATGCTTGCGAGAGACTTGCTTTCAGATAGCTACAAATCTTGTACAAAGATAAGTAACTCTTTTTTTTAAGTCATCAGCAATCAAATTCTCAACATCAGGCAGCAACTGTATCAGGGCTTGAAAAACTCGACGCCACCGTTCCAGTTCAGATTTGCTGTCCTTAATAGACAGCCAAGTATCTAGTACAAGCATTCTTTTGAAAGAACACTCAATACTAGTACCTAAAACAAAACAACAAAAACAATACATAATTCGTAGCAAGTGCTACGCGCCCAGGCGCTCGGCGTAGACCCTGGCTGCACCTTACAGCTGCAGCATGCGCAAATGCATTTTTAAAGTCTAGTAGTAAGTCTCTACTCAAGCGACATTTTTATACCGAATTCAATGGCACAAGTAAACAAACATAAGTAAACGCTTCAACATAAAAAAGGTAGAGAAATAAATAAATACGTAAGAAATGTTGCGGCGTAGCATTCTATTTAAAAAAAAAATGGTGGATTGAAAATACAAAATTGTAAAGTAAATTAATAATACATACCTGTAACTTGAATGTCCATTGCAAATAGCATAACAGGTCACACACAAGTTGGAACTTTGGAACACTCGTCGCGTCTTAGGCTAATTAGCGCTTTGTGTTAAACATGGTTGATGACTAGTTAGATGTGTTCACTTCCGATTCCGAGGAACGTTGTGAACAATAGATTGCAAAACCTTTTATAGCCTCAGGTAGTATGACAACTAGTGGGTAACTGAACCAGATATCACGGCTTAGCTCAATCATTGCCATCGGTGGCCTGTGACCTTCTACGTGACCACTGTGCATTGGTGGCATTAGATACCAATAATAAATGTGTAGCATAACTATTTTATTTATATAATTTGAATGTTTTTCTTTATTCCGACTAAAGGGCAATGCCTATGCCTAATACAAAAAAATGGGCTGGCCCAAGTAAATTTTATCAAAATCAAATTATGATAAAAATAACTTTAATATATCCTGATATATTAATATTAATATGTATTGCAATATTTAGGTAAACATTGAAAGGTGAGATGAGTTAAGAATTTGAGTTGAAAGAGGCATTACTAATATAATGAAAATAATTATGTCACAAGTAGCTGTTATTCGCCGACATTAAAAAGCGCCTTGCAATTTCATTATTAGAAACGTTTTGCTCATACAAAACAACCATTTCCGCCTTTTTAAACATTGTTAAATGTTGCATGGTTGGATCAAGTTCAAGCACAATTGGGATCAGGAACAAATAAACACAGGAATAAGAGTAGTCATCAATAAACTTAGTAGGTAGTGCAAATTATACTCGTAGACTGACAAGTAAGAACGTTTCTTTTTTATTAATTTAGGTGAAAGGTAAAAAAATATATACAAAAATTGTGGGTAGTTATATCCTAAGTGGACAAATTAAATTAGCTGAGAATTCCGTGCTCATGTCTCAAACGTTGTAAATTCCTCATCTATGAACGGGATTGAATCGTTAGCAATTCAACTAGGTAATGATGTGTTAGGAAAATTATGATTACAAAACGAAAATAATGTTTTGCGCCCGAGATTTGAACTTGAGACTTCTTGTTCACTAACCAAAGACGTTAGCCATTGTGCCAAACCTGTTACAATAAACAAGTGCGAAGTATTATAACTCAATATAATATAAATTAATAATTACTATACATTGGTGTTATAGTTATTGCCTATTGGTGCGACGCACACTAAGAAAAAACAGAGCTCGCTCGCGCGCTTGTTTTATTTAACGTTTCTGTGCGTAACTATTCATACTGACACTGATATCCGTGTGTGGAATGTAAATCGAACTTTTTTGCAGTGTGTACATTAATAAATGTAGTTTCAACATACCCATATCCAATGGAGATATTCTTGTCAGCAACTTCGCTGGGGATGTTCTATGTGGGTAGCCGGTAGAGCTGTGTCTTATAATAGTGTTGATGTTGCAGACGAGCCGGTGCCCGTGGTGGTGGTGTCGGTGATGGGCGACGCGGACGTGCGCGGGCGCGCGGGCGGCGCCGCCACGCTGGCGTGCGAGGCGCGCTACGAGCCGCCGCCACGCGCCCTGCCGCTGCCGCCGCTCGACGTGCGCTGGCAGAAAGGTGATCAGCCCATAAACCTACAGGTAAGGTCCCGTTCGCACGGGCGCCCCACCGCGATTTTTATCCGCTTAAGCGTTGAATGAATGCGACATACGAATTAGGCTTGTTACGGGAACGGAGATGTACATAATCCTTGTTATTGATTACCTACCAAGTACCTACATAGGTCTCCTCTCTGTTAAAGAGAGTAGGCCACGCGAGCCCAGTGCGGGCTGGTAGATATTTTCCAATTTTTGGTTCTCAGACAGACATGCAGCCGGTTTCCTCACGATGTTTTTCTTCACCGTTTTGAGAGCAGTGGTGATGAAATAATTTACACAAAGTATAGCGCTTGTCAAGGTTCGAAACTATGACCACCGCTGCTCCTCGCGGCCGTTACTCTGTGACCACCACTGCTCTACAAAAATTGGCAACTGAATCTGTTGTTCATAACATTGCTCGAAAAATCAGTTCGAAGGGATTAACGAAAAATCGGCTGTGAGAAGGGGGTTAATTTGCGCACTGTATCACAGAGCTCGCGTGGTGGCGTGGCGCTGGACACGGCGCGCTGGGCGGCGCGCGTGGAGTCGCGCCTGACGCTGGCGGAGCTGCGCGCGCGCGACGCCGGCGCCTACTCCTGCAGCGCCGCCGGCCGCGCCGCCACGCTCACGCTCCTCCTCGATGACGACGGTGAGTCATCTCTCTTGAGTAAACGATATTTATTTCTGTAATTGGTTCAAAACACACTTTTTCACCTCAAAAATAATTTATGTTTTTAAAACTATATGAGAAGAAAAACTACTTCGAAAAGAAAGACCGAAACGAACGCAGAGGTCACCGCCTCATTTAACATCCAGACATAATCTTGGTCAAGCTATACATATATCAGAAACATGCAGATAAATGTCTGAGATGGTCTGTTGAAGAAAGAACCGCACTAAGATTTGAGTGGACCTGTCCAGTCAGTGCAAGCATTTGTCATTATTGCCGAGTCTCCTCGAGCACAGCTATGCAACGCTTACACACATCTGCTTGGCATCATTTCTGTCTGAACCTCGGGTCATTAAAACATTTTTATCGACGCGACACCCAAATAATACAAAACGATTTTAGGAAATTCTAAGAAGATTGATTATCGTAGGATGACGTCACAGTATTATCCAGATGAGTGTTGGATTTGTTTCCTACTCTTTAAACTTTTTGATTATGTAACTATGTAGCTGCTACTAAGATGACGAGTTGACTAATAGAGAAAACGTAAGAAGGCACACTGCGCCGACTTCAAGGAAATTGGGGATAGGGCAAGAGAAGGAGGATGAACTAGCTATAGTTGGCATATATTAGCAAGGCAATAGGGGTCATTGTTCCATCTACCTACAACTATTTACACATTCTGTACCAACAAACATTCCTCCATCTGGTCCGTTCCAAAGGTTCTGATTAATTACATATTAGATCTGAAGGCCAATTCTACTAAAAAACGTTCAAAATCTAGTCTCAGTCTCATCTCGGCGACAAACAAATGTCAAAAACTTGTCAAAATGTCGGGAAATTAAAGGTAATTTTGACAGTTTGAGACTGAGATCAGACTGTGAACGCTCTTAGAATTAGTAGAATCGCCCCTCTGATTGTTTACATTTTAATCCGATACGGCGATACTCACTTACAAATTCAGTGCTTCGATTTGATTATTTGAATACTTAAACCCGAAATTCTATTTTAAATCACCTTAACCACTCAGCCGTCCAGCTCACGCTCTTAGCTCTCTTCGCGCACGGCCACGCGCGCGCGGCCCCCGACCCGCGAAAGAATTTTAAATTCAATAACACCATTGGTTAGCTAAAGAATCAAATTATTCATTACGCCAAGTGAGGACTGTGACGCATTGCGCGCGGTGGAGGAGGAAGCGCCGCGCAGTCGGTGTCTTGGGATCTGTTTTAGTTTTAGTTTTTTGCCACCGACTTCCAAAATTAAAGTTATTTCATAAAAATTTTGACTTAATTTCTTTTTGAAGTCGATTTCATTTTTTTAAATTACTTTTTTATTTCGTAATTTTTAGTGTTAAGTAAAAACTGGAATATTTGTTTGTAATAAGTAGGTACCCAATAGTTGTTGTAAATATTGCACTAGAATTTGACCAAGGTTTTGAGATGTTTTTTTCCCTTTGACACTAGACCCGTCGTCAGTAGCTCATATAAATAAGCCAGGCCGTCACACTTACACGTATGAGTCCATATCTTGAAAATTACTGAATCTGTTTTGATGAAAATTGCGCTGTTCCCTAAGTTGAAGTAAATGTAAGCCAATAAAAAGAAATGGTCACTATCCGATTAATAGTTGCAGAAAAATTCTCGGACACACATACATACATCTATCAAACTTTGTATATTTGTTTGGAAGCCCTAATAGATTTTCAATATGTGAATATAATGCAGTTACAATAATACATACACACGTGTGGAATTGATAACCTCCTTCTTTTTGAAGTCGGTAAAAAGAAAAATAATTTCAAGAATATATAATGTCGGCCTATACACGTCAGAAACCCAAATCCAAATACAGAGATCGTATACGGTTGGAAAGGGCTACTCAAAAGCAATCAAATGGTATCAATAAAACACCTTATGACCGAGTCAGTAGTGCCGGGGACGTAAAAGGATGAATGCATCCGAGTGGATCAACCCCGTTACGTAAACGTATTCACATACAACACATGGCCGTGTCCATGATCCAGCCACACCTCATTTTTTATTTTGACGCACGTTGTGATATTAATAATGAACATCAGAACAAATACTCAGATTATAATTATGTCATATCCCTATTTTAACGTGTGTACTTATATAAGGTGTAAAAAAATTAGCCTTACAAACTTTAAGAGGTGCTTTAGACCATTGGACTGAACAACTTTCACTATGAGACCAACTCTGAAATCACGAAAAAAAATCCACTGTTTAATACAAAAGTTCATTACCTACTTGATCAAAATGTATGAAACAGCGGATTTTTTTTTCGTGATTTCAGAGTTAGTCCCATAGTGAAAGTTGTTCAGTCCAATGGTCTAAAGCACCTCTTAAAGTTTGTAAGGTTAATTTTTTTACACCTTATACATATAATAAAATAAATAAATAAGCAAATAATAATTTCAACCGTAATTATAGTCTAATGTAAGTAAGGCTTTTCTCTGGAATGACGAGCATTTTTCACCACGCATATAGTATAATATTTAAATTAGCTAAAAGTATTTACGTAGCATAATTTGAAAAATCGCTTTGGTAAAAAAAAATGACATTATTTGATTATGATAATAAGTTTGTAGCGGTATCTACAAACGCCATATGCGAACTACGCGTCATACTGACGTCGCGCAAAATCCTGCGTCTCGCAATCAGAGTTTACCGCGCAACTAGCATAAATACAACGGCCCGACATAATCATCGGGCAGTTGCCCGCCAGACACAACACCCGTCTGGTCGGAGGATCCTCCCTTTTCTATGATGGATGAGTGAACTTTACACCCTGTTCCTCATACCTCTATAAGTTGTTATTTCAAGTTTACCCAGTGTATACATTTTTATTCTGATAAAAAGGATATAAAGGATGATGCCACGAAATATATTTATGGAAGCTGGTACCCGCTCCTATAGGAATAAATTCATAATAAAATACTTCCAAGGATCCTTGTCTGTTCCTTGTCCGATCTGAGTAATACAGGGCGGAATTTGAGACGAGGCAAAAGAAAGCAACATTGACCATTGTAGCTACAGAAAAAACGTTCTTAGGAGTTTCTTGAGTACCTAATTGCTAACTATAATCACAGATTTTGGAAAAATGGTACAGTCAGCTAGAAAAATCGTTAATTTTAGTAAACACAATAACATCCTCAATCGGTTTCTATCTTTGTATTTTACATTAGTCGCTACTGAAACACGATCCAATACACTAGTTTGTTTTGTCTGATTCCTAAGAATCTATTAGGGAGGGAAACAACAATGACCGCTATTGACATGCTAATACGTACCGACTATAGTTTTGTGATGCAGAATGATTTTGTTTCTTTGGTCAACTGGACCCACCCGAACTGGACCCGCTGATCCAGTTGACCTAATCACAATTTCAATACGTCGACTGGACCCACTGACCAATTTCATCATTAGTACAGTCACGGAGTAAAGCCGAATCTTTTAGTTTTATTTCTATGACCTAAAATATACCTACTAATACTGTTCAATTAGGTGTTTACACTTACTTAAAAAAAAAAAAACGAGTGTGCTTATGACCACACGACTGAAGTGAAACTTCTTTAATAAGAAGAGAGGAAGAGAGAAAGAAAATGTGCGCGCGCACTGCTGTCTCTTGCTTATATGGGGGATACTTAACTTCCGTTCGCCTTGCCCGATCACACTTTTCGTAACGCTTACGTCACGCGTTCGCCAGCTTACTCCCCAAGTCAAGCGTGCGTAAAGAAGTTTCACTTCAAAAAAGCAGTACCTCAAACGCCAGCTACAGGCGATTTGTCTGATGTAAGACTTGTTTGTTACAGTCGTCCATTTACCAACGTTGGTTTAGTTTTTTTTAGTATAATATACAACGGCCCGCCATGAATCATCGAGCAGTTGCCCGCCAGGGCCGCCAGATACTACACCTGTCTGGTCGGAGGATCCTCCCTTTTCTATGAAGGTTGAGTGAACTTAACATACCTCTACTCGTATACTTCTCTATAGCCGCCAAATCTAACTTTTTTGCACCAATATATTGATTTATTTTTTTATACAGCCTTTTCTGTACGTTTCTAAAGACAGGTAGATTCAGTTGTTTGGGAGTGTGCATGTTGCGGACGAAGCGAACTCAGCGCGGCAGGCGCTGAGTTCGCGTCGTTCGATGTAGCGTGTGAACAGTGCCCCGTGTTGTTGCAGAGGACCGTGCGGAGGCGATGCAGCGGGACCAGGCGGCGGGCGCGGGCACGCGGCTCGCTCCCCGCGCGCTCGTGGCTCTCATCTCGCTCGCCACTCTCCTCGCACACGCCCGCGCGGCGCACTAGTCGCGCCCGCGCTACTGGCGAGGCGGTGAAGCTTGCCTCCTCTACATTCTAAGCACATTCTGTATATTTCGAATTTTGTAAATATTGTAAATACATAATAATTATGGAGAGTTAACGCCATTTTTTACATAAGAACAACTATCACAAATAAAAGTACTGTCGTACGTCTACCTACAACGCCACATGAAAAATTACGCCTCGCACTGTCGCGCCGTCATGCAAAATCCTGCGTCGCGCAAGCAAAGTTTACCGCGCGACTACCTTTACATACAAAGGTCCGACAACAATCATTGGGCAGTCGCCCACCAGACACAATACCCGTCTGGTCGGAGGATCCTCTCTTTTCTGTGCACAGAAAAGGGAGGATCCTCCGACCAGACGGGCCAAAACGGAAAGTTCACTCATCCCGCAGAATGAGTGAACTTTACACCCTATTCCTCAGACCTTTATAGTACTGTCCCGTTGCCCTTTGTATGTGTTAGTGAGTACGTCCACAGCAACCGGCGAACCCGTTGTCAGTAATGGCGCGGAGGGCAGCTCAACACAAACAATTGTCTCTAATAATCGCGATAAGTCCAGCGAATGATAAAAACAAGATAGCACCCAAAGACTATACAGGATAAATTTTTAACCACTGCGTAAATTTTTTTTGGTGGGTCAGTGTAAGCAATAGAACACATTTCCATTTTTAGTTTATGACTTTTTTTTTTTCATTTTTCCACTTTGTCCCAATTTGAAATAAGCAAGACATGGATATAATTTAATAGTAATACTATGAAGCGGAGGTCGGATGTTCGTCGCGCCCTTCGCCGTCCCTGCGCGTTGTGCCGCGTACTAGAGTAGCGTAGTGACAATGTCTCATTTTACTCACCGCGAGTATTATGAAATGGTGCGAGTGTATTTGTTAAGCAATGAAAATTTACGAGCAGCACGAAGAAGATACGAAAGGGAGAGCGTACCTCGTATGCGAGCCCAAGGGTCCTCAATCCCACGGTCCCTAATGAGAGGACAATTTTAGCAGCAAACCAAGGTGTATGAAACAAGTGAAATGTTGTAGAAGAGGCTCAGAGCCTAGATGACTTGAAAGAAAAAATAATTAACGCTTTCAATGAAGTACAAAGTGGTGTTAGTGTCCTAAACAAACTAAATGCTTACTTATTTAAACGTGCACGTTTATGCCTTGAAAAAGGAGGAGGTCACTTCGAACAATACCTAAAATATTGTGATTAATAAAATGTAGAGGTAAGAAGAAATTATAAACAATCTTAGTGTGTTAGGTTCTCTTTGATTAGACATTGTTGTAAGATAGTTGATTCCAATTTTTTAAATACGCCAAAATGCAATTGTTTCAATCTAAATTGTATCATGTAATACCTAAATGTTTTATTTTGAATGGACTAAAACGTATTACTTTCTTACTTATTATGATTTATTTTCTGCATTTTGATGGTCCTAAGCCCATTAAGGTCATCATCATCATCATTTCAGCCGAAAGACGTCCACTGCTGGACATAGGCCTCCCCCAAGCACCTCCACTTCGACCGGTCCTGTGCTTCCCGCATCCAACGGGTTCCTGCGGCCTTCACAAGGTCATCGGTCCACCTTGTGGGAGGCCTTCCAACGCTACGTCTTCCGGTACGCGGTCGCCACTCCAGAACCTTTCGGCCCCATCGGCCATCTGTTCTGCGAGCAATGTGCCCTGCCCACTGCCACTTAAGTTTGGCAATTCTTTGGGCTATGTCGGTTACCTTGGTTCTCCTGCGGATCTCCTCATTCCTGATTCGATCACGCAGGGAAACTCCAAGCATAGCCCTCTCCATTGCCCTTTGGGTGACTTTTAGCCTTCTTATAAGGCCCATTGTGAGCGACCACGTTTCCGTTCCATAAGTCATCACTGGCAACACACACTGGTCAAAGACTTTTGTCTTGAGACACTGCGGTATGTGGGACGAGAAGATATTGCGTAGCTTCCCGAACGCTGCCCAGCCGAGTCGGATTCGGATTCCAATAAGGTATGAAGGATAAATTGGAATTTACGAAAAATTACGTTTACAAATAACTTTACACAGTTAGCGCTAATCTGGGGTCAATAATCCGCCGTCGCATAGAGCGACCGCGCGTAAGTACTTCTGATAGCAGCTGGCGCGTCAGGCGACCGGTCGACGCGCGGCGTGAATCGGGCGACCAGTCGACGGACTGGCATGCGACGTCCATAAAATAAATTTCTGAGTAAACAAGTCTCGTAAGCGTTAACTTAATTTTTTACTGTTGAAACATATCAAAACAAAAAATACGTGTTTATTAAAATACATTCAAGTTTATTATGTCAAAATTTGCGCACTGGTTAAAAACTTTTCCTGTATAACCACTAGACTGCGCATACAGTGCCCCGACGCTCGAAAACGATTGGCTTTTGGTCGTCTATATACAGGAAAAGTTTTTAACCAGTACGCAAATTTTGACATAATAAACTTGAATATATTTTAATAAACACGTATTTTTTGTTTTGATATGTTTCAATAGTAAAAAATTAAGTTAACGCTTACGAGACTTGTTTACTCAGAAATTTATTTTATGGACGTCGCTTGCCAGTCCGTCGACCGGTCGCCCGATTCACGCCGCGCGTCGACCGGTCGCCTGACGCGCCAGCTGCTATCAGAAGTACTCACGCGCGCGCGCTCGCTCTATGCGACGGCGGATTATTGACCCCAGTTTAGCGCTACAATTTTTTAAGTTTACGGTACTAGTAACCATTTTAGTTGTGTCCAAGTCTTAAACCTGTGCGCACGCTAAATTAACACAATTTTTTTATAATTTTTTATGCAATTATAACGCATCAAAATGCAGTGCAGTGAAGTGGTATCGGAAACATTCCAAGACAACTAGTTACAAAAATAATGGCATAACTTTTCATCCGTAAGTAGTTAAACAGTTCGAAAATTATTTTTGTTTTTATCAGATTATGAGCCACCGCAGGGGTCTATCTAAAATGGTCACCTGGTAAACGAGCACACTTTTTTAGTCACGCGTTGATGTCTTTTAGAAAAGTCTCGTTCTTGTATTAGACAATTCTAATGCTTCTATCCCTTTCTTTCCTTTTGTACGTTTATCGTAAAAAATAGAGTTTGTTACCTTTAATAGCTGAAAGTTGATATCGCGAATAATAAAATTAAAATGAATACAATTTTTATTCAATTCACTTACTGTAATAAAATACCTATCTACTTTTAACCGACTTCAAAAAAGAAGGAGGTATGTTCCAGGATTTTTTTGTTCTCTCTCTCCCCGACCGGGACCGATCGGTCCAGGATAATTTTTATGTCGTCATCGTCAGGCACCGCTGGGACCGATCGGCCCCAGTGCGGTCGGGCGATTTTACACCCAATTATTGCGAAGCCACAGATAGCAACAAATTAGTACAACTTTCACTTGGATTCGCTACAATTTCGTGGAAGACGGTCATAAAATCATACGTCTTAAAGAATTAATTGATAATGTTCTATTTGTTGTCTACACTAATATTATAAAGAGGAAAAATTTGTATTTTTGTTTGTTTGTTTGTTTGTAATGGATAAACTCAAAAACTACTCGGTAATCGACATCCACGCAGGCCGAGCTGCGGGGGATCGCTATAGGTTATATAAATCAGAATAACACATAGGCTACTTTTTGTCGCAAAAACCGACATCCACGCGGGCGGAGCCGCGGGCGACCGCTAGTTTTGTATAACCATAATCTATACATATAAAATCCAAAGTCCTGACTGACTGACTGATATATCAACGCACAGCCTAAATCACTGGTCCTACAGACATGAAATTTGGAGTGTGTGTTCTTTGTGAAGAGTAGGTATTCATTAAGAAAGGGTTTTTCGAAATTCCACCCCTAAGAGGGTGAATGGGGGAGGGTGAAATTTCACGCGGACGAAGTCGCGGGCAGCAGCTAGTCAGCCTATAATGATCCCACTGCTGGGTCACAGGCCTCCTCTCGGTGAGAGGGAGTGGGCCGTAATCCACCACGCGGGCCCAGTGCGGATTGGCAGATGTCACATGTCTTCGAATTTTTGGTTCTAGGACATGCCGGTTTCCTCACGATGTTTTCCTTCACCGTTTTGAGAGCAGTGGTGATGAAATAATTTACACAAAAAAAAAATTCCTGTCTGGGTTCGAACCTACGACCTACAACTCGTGAGTCGCGGCCGTTACGACTTGGCCACCACTGCTCGTTGTTTTGTATAGTAAATATTATTCATTTTGTAGTTTTTGAGGACGGTGGTCTTTGCTGTAAAAAAAGTTTTTTCATCTGTTTGTTTGACGTACATGTTTTTGTGTTATGAAATATGATACCGATTATTTATAAGATCGGTTTTAAAATCTCTGATTGGGTATAATTTATTCCCGGATATTAATTTTCATCAATTTGAAATAGAATCAACAAATCATTTAATTGAATTAGCAAGATGCATAATTAAAAAATATGTAGACGCTCGTATATATTTTTTTACAAAGAACAATCAGGACCCTAAAACTTTAACTCGTAAAACATATTACAAATTATATGGAAAGTTGCCCCATACTTCCCGTGGGTGTCGTAAAAGGCGATTAAGGGTCGTACCGGAGAATGGGCAGCAGCGTTCTCTATGCATTCTACCACCATACTATACTGAGATCGCTAACCCGCCTGACAAGCGTGGCGATTATGGTAAACCCCCCCTCTTGGGGGAGGCCTATGTCCAGCAGTGGACGTCTTTCGGCTGAAATGATGATGATGATAACAAATTAATTCATTTTAAAAATCAATAATAACAGGATCATGTTTTTTTTTTGTAATTTATTGATTTTGATTATATATTTATTTTGATTTGGATGGCATTAGATTTTAATTGAGTATTTTTCATAATATTAAAATCCATTTTATCGATATCGACTATTTTCGCTTAATGAAGTAGAGCAGCCCTGACGATAGGGATACCTACAAGAACTGACTAATTGCAGCCGCGCGTTCTTCCTCGTCCCCGCCCGCGGTGGTGAGTCGTGTGCTTCGAAGAAATCGGCCTATACGCTCTCTAGTGGTTATATTCTCTTTGATAGCACCCTATGATAGATAAACTATAGACACGTTGCTTGCGCTCTGTAGTGGCAACATTAATGCAAGGTAATTACCGAACCCACCATTAGTCGCGTACCAACCAGTGCCGCGGCTGCACATGACAATAAAATAACAAATTGTGTGGATAACTTCCTCTATTATAAAAAAAAATGCCGTCCTGTCTTTTTAGGAAATGTAAAAATAATACTGCAACTGTGAAAGATAACAAAGTATCATTTCGTGCGTAAGTATCAAGAAAAATGTATTTTCTTTTATATTTTTTCGATGCCTTGTAATGACGGCTGGCGCCTGAGGTAAGTCACGTGCCGTTAGGGGAAGACTGCATCAGTATTTATAAAACCTACATTGTTTTTATTTTGATGAATTACCTATATTGTTTGAATACAATATGTGTTGTGAAACCTAATGATCAATATAATAATTAGATTACCTACCTAAAGATGGGCTTATGAGTGAAAAGTGGTTGAGTGTTACAAGGGCTCAACGGCCGCGGCGTGAAGACGATTGGCGACCCACAAAATACTCTTAAGGTCTGCTCGGAACATTTTCTAGCCAGCGACATTATACATAACGAAGAATAATTTTTATGTTTATAATATTACATTTTGTTTTATAAATTAATTAAGACGTTGAATGCTTTACGACCCACCGGTGAGCCTAGCGTAGTACACCGTTCGGGCCAAGCCAAAATCCGGAAATCGGCAATTTTCATCAACTTGAAATTTTCATCCCAAAGCGTAAATTTGTATGGAAAATAAAAAATTGCGACTTCTACCGTCTAGTTTTTAAGATATTGTAAAAGGCTCACAGGTGGGTCACGTGGCCTCGTACAAAGGACTGTGTATTTTTCCGTTGGCGGGGGCCACGGGGTCATGCCACGGCCCACCCCGCGCGCGTGCGCTTCTGGCGTAGTGATATACTCCGGCCGATCAATATCGCGAACTAAAAGAAGATGCCGCCGAATTGTATTGTCAGACAGTGAAGACCGAAGAGAATGAAACACTCTTTGGAAAGAAAAGATAGTTTGGCTTTAGAAGTCAGAAGAGCATGTCGCCAATTTTATGCAGCTAACGTACCAATCATGGATAGCAAACAGTCTAAAACAAAGTCGATCATGGACTCGGCCGTGTGTTGTACTTGAATACGTTTACGTAACGGGGTTGATCCGCTCGGCCGCATTCATTCTTTTACGTTCCCGGCACTGCTTGACTCGGTCCTAAGATGTTTTATTGGTACCATTCCATTGCTCTTGAGAAGCTTTTTCCAACCGTATACGATCTCTGTATTTTGATTTGGCTTTTTGACGCGTATAGGCCGACATTATATATTTTTTATATTACACACATTATATTCACTGTCACTATTTTACATTAATGTTTTGTATACATTCTATAGATTTTGACAAGAGCTGACGATTAAAAGTTAAACGAACTTCGTAGCTTTTCCAATCCAAAAGTTATACTAAGTGGAAATCTCGATACGCAGCAAAATTACCTCAAAATGGCGGCGCTGCCCCCCCCCCACCACGCGCGATGCGTCACACACAGTCCTCACTTGGCATTATGAATTTTTTGATCCTTTAGGTATCCAATGGTGTAATTAAATTTAGGATGGAGATGATAGATATGAAGCTGCAACACCAAACTGTATCCCCCGAATTTGTTATCATTGGTTTTTTTGACTTGCCTCCCACTATGGAAGGAATTTTAAAGACGTATTCACGTCAAAAAGTATCCACTTATTGCCAAAGCTGTCCAACTAAACCTTACCTTTGTTTACCTTGTTTTAATAAGAATTACCAATAATTTTATTATGCTTCAATGATGACTGATTATTTAATAATGAGATTTTAAAAAGTGCCATACTTGTGATTTTTGAATGGTATTTTTTAATTTGATAAATATGTTAATATTATTATATACTTTTATTACCGCTATTAAATCTAATTAATATTTACCTTGATAAAAACTACAAGTTTATGTTGGATTTGAAAACCACGCCGTCCGGTTAGCCGTCCGGTTCGGCTACAGGGCCACGCGGCTCACTTCCATACGCGTTTTGTTTGATAGCTGCAATCTGTGGCTTGTAGGAAGCGTTTCCGTAGTACCTTTCACGCGGCTCACGGGTGACCCCTATGGTTCGAAAGGTTCAGTAAGATAAGGCTCACCGGGGAGCCCCATGAATGGAAAATGGCTTGAATGGAAATACCAGATTTTTCACATGGCGTTCAACGTGTTAACAATAATTAACTCTTGCGAAATACTGCATTCATATTCGAAAATAATTTATTATTTTACCCGTAAATCGACTACCTATATCAACGCGAAAAAATCAAGTGTCCATTTTTCCTCACATGCCTCCAATTGTACGCGCTCGCTCAATGGGCATACACGGCATGCACCACAGAATCACAAAATACAGATAGTACAGAAGGCAATCACATGTATGTACTTTTCATACAGACCTACGCTCGGCGGTCGCGCTAGGGTTGTCAACTTTGGCTTATGCACAAAAAACTATCGTGGTAGTGGCACTCGTATGTAGTTGTTTGATTTATTGTTGAGTTTATTCTACAATATTAAAACAAAACAATAAACATAGTATTACAATACAAAAAGTTTACAGAACAAAAACATATAAAATTTTAAATTTGTCGATTTTCACTATCGAAGTCCCTAATAACTTCAAAACGGATTACCCTATTTACACAATTTATTTTGCCCTATCAGTTTTAGACCTAAACCAATCAAATGACACAATATCTACACAAACAAAAAATCATGTTATCAACTTACGTAATAACTGGTGGCGTGAATTTATCTTACAAAAACGTTACTTCGTTTATACTGATTCAAAATAGGCAACCATTTTATAAATCGAGCTTAGATAGGCATTTTTTGTTGCTGCATTTTGCACTTCACAGACGCGTGTCTCAAGCGGATGGCATCCGCGATCGCACTACTCCCAACCCATCCGAGATAACGTGTGTGTAGATTGCCTTCTGTACTATCTGTTTTTGTGACAGAATGACAACGTAATTAAAGAAATATATTTATCTCTCTCTAACAACAGAAATTCCGTAGATGACATTTAATTTTCATTCCCTTTCTTCGTCGTTTAGGTAGCTATCTAGGTAACGATAGTATTTACGCTGTTTTCGAGTGCTGTAAATTTCATGCATGACGCGTCTATTTATATTACGTCATTGAAAGCACCTAAACAGTGTCAGAAATGTCTGTTAATATTCTTCCGTGAGACGACTGCCGACAACACACAACACCGGGCAAGGATAAAGAAGTAGACATTTTGGAACGTATATTATACAAACAACAGGATTTACTTCATTTGATTTCGTTTGTCTGATGTCTCGGTAAGCTATAAAGAGATATCTATTGTGAGGAGTAGAGTTTAGTTAGCAACACAATGTGTGGAATGCGCGACGGGAGCGTGTCGTGTAGTGTATCTACAAGTATGCGCGTGGTCCGGTGTAAGCCCAGATACGCGCGAGCAATGTTCTAACGCGACGTTTTTTTTCCACGCTATTCATTTTTTTGTGTTAGGCCGAGCGTTGAAAAATCCAATAGAGTGCATGCCAGCGCGTCTACGAGTACACAATCAATTATAAACCTTAACTCAACAAACACAGCGTGCATTTACCATGCACCGTACAACTTACTCACACAAAAACATCTATCGCTGTCGTTGTGCTGTGCAAAAACCATTTATTTTACATATACGCTAGTTGTAGTGTATGCGCAGGCATTGGCGTTTCAGTCGCTTACCGGCCGTAGGCGAGTGCAGACGTTCTCTGGGTTTCGCATAGACTACGTCACCTCGGTGATCTAGCAAAGTGTGTTTTATTAACCCAGCGAACATTACAAGTGGCGATGAGGATAAAAGTAAGTGCTGAAAACATTTACCAAAAAAAGGGGAAGAATGCACGCTGAAAAATAATGCACGTACTACGACTATATTTCGATAAGGATCGTTTATAGTTGGATACTAAAGTAAAAACAGAACGTAGTCACGCTGTACCTACCTACCTACACGTAAATAAATCGTTACCAAGGTAGATGGTTACAGCTAATGATTGCTTTATTGCCTCAGTTTCGTATGATTAAGTTCCGAAAAATAAATTCTGCTTCGACTGATGTAAACAACTTATAAGCGTAGGTAAATGTTAAAAAGGCCATGCAGTGAATATTGTTCACAACAAAACAAGTTTGTGAGTGTGTGTGTGTGTGTGTGTTTATATGTTTGTTACTTCTTCACGCTCAAACGGCTGGACCAATTTTGATAAAATTTGTATGGAGGTAGCTGACACTCTGGATTAACATATAGGCTACTTTTTATCCCGATATTCCCACGGGATCGACAATTACGCGGGTGAAACCGCGGGGCGCAGCTAGTTTTAAATAAATGTTATTGCATCTGTTTGTTTCCCAAATAAAATAAAATTAATAACCGATTATTATCATAAATCTTGGACATATTAACTTTTCTGTTGTAAATAACCTACATACCCACTTATTGTAAATATAAAACAAAATCAGTAGATACTATTTTAATCAGGTTACTGGTTTTGCCAGGATCAATTGTTTGCATTTCGACACAGAAACGTCAAGGTCACGCAAACACTATTCGCAATACGACCATGCTTAACGGATAAATATGAGAAAAGACCGGGAAACGTTAGTGTAAGCATCAATAATGGCTTAATTAATAGCATATTTTCTGCCAACCAGCTAATAAACCTAATATGTTAATAGATAAAGGTTATTATCAGTAAATTTCCATAATAATAATAAAGTATAACACTTAATATCGTGTCCTGCGTGTCTTGTCAGCTGCACGTTACAGGAACTGATGGACGCTGGTGAAGGCGCCAAACAAGTAGCCAAATTCTGGGCCGAGTTCATTTAGATTGCTATTCTGGGCCGAATTCACTTAGATTGCTATCGACACACTAAAAATAAGATAGTAAAGTAACGTTACTGAATAAAGTTATTCAGTATAATTAGTTAGTCATACTTACCCTTACGTCAAAGGTCATGCTGTATCCGAAATGCTCTAATGAACACGCATACGAGTCTCAAAATCCTGTTACAGGACGCCCCAAAGAATGACTCACGCAATAAGTACTTACAAAAATATAATAGGGCATGCAGTTGTGATACTGTTACTGATTTTCAGTAAAAGCCGCGCAAAAATAAGAATCAATACAGAGTAATGTATTCATTGTAATACTTACGAAACATAAAAAAAAAAACCGTTCCACAGAGGATAATTTCCTGCATGTAGGAAGAACTACCTAATGAGTACTACTGATAATGACATGTGTACCCGAGTTCTAGGGTGACATAATTTAGATTGCTACTACCTATCAATAGACTAAGGAAAGACAAAAGCTATGTAATTGTTACTATAATTAAATACTAGTACCAACCAGTTAAAATAATAAGTATATATACTTTGAAATAAAAAATGTGGGCAAAGTGAAAATAAAAAGTCACAATAACAGCAAACTGCTGTTCGATGTTATTGCAATGTTAATTAATAATAATAACAGAAAACTGCCATCTTAAACACCTGCAGAATAGTTAGGAAATTCATGCAGTGAGGAAGTAAACACACTTTAATACACACCACACGTTGCATTTACTTGGCTTTGTAAATATAGCTAAAACCAGCCTAAGAGGTGAGAGACAAAAATAATAAAACTTATGTTTATTTCCAGAAAAATGTTCACAAAGGTTACAAGTACAGTAATATGGTACAACATATTATAGTACATTAAGGATTATCTCCTGGCATCCAAACTAGGTTTATAGCCTGTGACTTGGGGACAGATAGATGAACAAAATGTTTTAGTAAACCTGTTTTCACCAGTAACATGAATTAGAATGACATAATATTTTCTTATGATTATGATGAATTGGTAAATAAAGTTTGTTTAAGAAGAGAAGTTCCCTTCTTCTGTTGGAGTTTTGTGGTAGTACCTGTACGGAACCTAGCGTGACTTAAATAAAAAAGACAGCAGGAACATGTAACGTATATGAGTTTTTAATAATTGTCAAAAGACAATGAATGATGATGAAAAATGACATATGATGATGTGCGTACAGCACATAACAAAAACAATAGTTTAGAAAGGACGGAACACTTAAAGCTAAGACCAATTGCGCAGGCGCTCCAACATGCCCCCGGGCGTTGAAAGTCGTGCTTTCAACCAGACTTCGAATCTGAAGACACAGGTAATGGGCATATCCTGTTGAAGGCCCTCCGGATGACTCCAGTAGAGGTCTTGGTATCTGCTTCACGGGCAATTCCATCAGTACCTGGATGTACGGCGATGACTCTTCCTAGTCTCCACTTCAGAGGTGGAAGATTCTCCTTTTTGATGACTACCAAGGCATCCAACTTTAATCCAATTTTGCAAGAACGCCACTTTGTCCGTTGCTGCAACTCTGCAACATACTCCTTAGTCCATCTAGTCCAAAAGTGTTGGCGGAGCTGCTCAATTCGTTGGTAACGACTAAGATGGGTTGCAGTTTGGTCTTCACAATTCTTCTGTGGTAATGAAGTTAGTGGCCGGCCGACGACAAAATGACCTGGTGTCAATGGAGTGCAATCGGCAGGGTCGGAAGACAGTGGCGTTAGTGGGCGTGAATTTAATATTGCCTCTATTTGGGCTAGTGTGGTCTTAAGTTCCTCAAAAGTTAATTTACATTGTCCCAACACTCGCTTTAAGTGATATTTTGCCGATTTGACACCCGCTTCCCAGAGACCGCCAAAATGTCGAGTATACGCGGGAATGAAATGGAATTTGATTCCATCATTAGCTATGCTTTCACTTAAAGCATCAGAATTCATTTTCAAAAATTTAGATAGCTCGTTATACGCACCAACAAATGAGGTACCGTTATCGGAGTATATGTGAGCTGGCTTACCCCTGCGTGAGATGAACCGATACAAGGCTAATAAATAATTACGGCTCGTCAAGTCACAAGCTCCAGATGCACAGCTTTCGTGGTAAAACAGATAAAAATTGCAATGTACACCTTGACGAGTCTACATCCACGACCTTGACGACTAGCACTCATAATAGGGCCTGCATAATCAACTCCGGTACTTTCAAACGGATACCTACCTGGAAGAAGGCGTTGCCGCGGTAGGTTACCTACCCATCAATGGAGTAACAATCTTACCCTGCATACGTCGGCACAGAACGCATCTATGATAACAGGCTTTGGCTAAATTTCGTCCTCCTATAGGCCAATAGGATTCTCTAATCGAGGCTAATAATAGTTGTGGGACTGCGTGCATTAACCTTTTGTGCTCAAAATCAAATAATAATTTAGTGAAAGTATGAGTGGACTGTAAAATTATAGGGTGCCGTTTAGTATGTGTAAAATCTGAATTATCGACACGCATTAGATTGGTATCATCTAAATACACATTAAATTTTAATAGGACGCTCTTTTTTTTGTTTATTTAAAAGTAATTTATGTTCGGGAAATGATTCCTGTTGACTCTGATAGATTAAAAATGTTTAAAGCTTTCTTTAATTCGTCATCAGATAAAAATTTACTGTGTGGCGATTGGTGTTTACACACCTTAATGAATCGCAACACGTACGCCATGGAACGTAAAAGTCTTAAATAACTAGAATAACGATTGAAATCTATAATAGATGCCTTATCGTTAGTGTCAAGGACGACATTTAAAGTGACATCAGTTCGAGTTTCGGGGAGTAAGCCTAATTCTGAACATTCAAATTGCGAAGGCCAACAACTTGAGTCTTGTTGGAGAAAGTCAGGACCAGACCACCACATATCTCATACCACGAGATAGTAGGTCTGCTGGGTTTTCATCGGTTGGGACGTGCGGCCAGGTTCAGTGACCCGCCTGATCTAAAATTTCAGCAACGCGATTGCGTACAAATGGCTGAAGTTTCGAAGGCAATATCTGTAGCCATCCCAATACGATGGTCGAGTCAGTCCAACAAAAGACGCGCGAGAACTTAAGACGAAGTGAGTATAGACGAGCTCCCACTACGGCGCCACACAACTCCAACCTTGGAATTGTAGTGGGTTTAATTGGCGCCACTCGACTTTTGGCCATAAGTAACCGAACGATGCACTCACCTGCATCATTAATACTGCGAAAATAAACGCACGTACCATACGCGCGCTCAGACGCATCAGTAAATATATGTAGTTCCAACTCCTTGTATGAATGACACACAACAATTCGAGGAATACGAACTTCATTTAAAAGACGCAGAGTTTTAATAATGGTCTGCCATTGCAATTGATTTCAGGGGTCAATGGATCGTCCCATGATAATTTATCCAACCACATTCTCTGTAGTAACATTTTCATTGTGATTACAAATGGTGACAACAGCCCCAAAGGATCGAAGATCTTTGCAATCGCAGAAAGTACCTAAATCACGTTTAGTGTTACTATTGCAGGATATAGTAAGTTCAGATGAACTAGTATTTTCCATAGGCTCATCTATGGAAAATACTAGTTCATCTGAACTTGCATACCAACCTAGTCCGAGCAACTTGTCAGGCTCACTGGAACCTATATTTAAGTCAAGCGAAGACTGAGCAACTTCAGACAATAATTGAGGTTCGTTTGATTTCCACTTACGCAATAGCATGCCAGCCGATGAAAGTATGTTTGTGACTTCCTGACGAATAAATCTAACCTCATCTAAATCATCACCGCCAGATAGGAGGTCATCAGCATAGAAATCGTGCTTTATGATGAAGGCATCGAAAAGAGGAGGAGTGACGTCACGGATGTCAAGTTAGCCTGTGTGCTTCTTGCGGTCGTTCTATAGTATAAAAATAAAAATAACACAGTTAACGGGAACTATATATTACAGAAAGTTTTAATATACAGTGATTCATAACCTACAACGTTATCCAGTATCGAAGTACAGTGTATAAAATACAATTACATTTTAAACTTAAAACTATAATACAGTGACTAAAATCTACCCTAAACAAAAATAAATAAGAAACATTCAGTGAATCCGTTAAAAAAAACTTATTGTTGAAGTGTTGTCGAAGAGTGAACGAATAGTCTGTTTACCCCTGTGTTGCCTTATGGTGTCGTTATATCATAGCACTACATAAAACCATAACACACATTATTGGAAATAGCGCCATCTGTGGAGACGGAGTAGAACCACAGAAGAGATCGATAACTCCAGCAATACTGTACGAGGCCGCGAGGGATCAACAAACATGCCCGTAGCTAAGTGTGGTGGTTGCGCTAAATTTATTTCACCGATAGATGCCGCTAAATGCTGTCGCTGCAATGCTTTGTACCTCCGAGTTTGTGTGAACTTGCCTAATTTGGGTTACATTACACCCACCTGGTGCTGTCCTGAGTGCGTTAAAAACTTAATAAGGGACAACAAGGCGGAGACACCTGTTCGAGGTAGGGCAGATTCCGTGCAGGCGGAGGAAAAGAGCCCGGAGGAGCTCATGGATACCAGCCTATTAAGCAACAATGCGCTGGATACCACTATCCACTTCTCCCCTAGCATGGCTGATGAGCTACGCTTGTTTAAGGAGGAGATGCGGGCGGAGTTCCGTCTAATTCACCAGGAGTTCGACCAGCTGCGTACGGAGATGGTTGATATAAATGACTCCATAAAAGCGTCTAATGTAAGAATGGACAACCTGGAGTCAAGGGTGAACGCTCTCGAACTTAAATTGGAGCAGAAACTCATACCGGAGGGGGGCGGAAATATTGAGAGCACCATCGCTGAGCTGAGATGCCAATTGAATGAGCGGGATCAGGAACTCCTATTAAATGATATCGAAGTGTCCGGAATCCCTGAAAATAATAATGAGAGCACCCTGCACCTTGCCCAGGTCGTCGCCTTAAAATTCGGTGTCGACCTCGATGAGAGGGACATCGTGCATGCTGAGCGGGTAGGCTCTACGCACCGTAACCGGGTCGAGAACTTGGACGGCTCCATCTCTGCTGAGCCTGCTGCGCAGCGGCCGCGGAGTATATCTGTCCGCTTCGCACGGCGCACGACGCGCGATGCACTACTGCGCGCAGCTCGAGTTCGCCGTGTCTTAAGGACAGACGACCTTGAAGTGACTGGGCCGTCGGCACCGCGACGTGTTTACATCAATGAGCGTCTCATTCGCGTAAACCGCCAGCTATTCTATCACGCTCGTCAGGCAGGGAGTCAGCACAACTGGAAGTATGTGTGGACAAGAGACGGAAGAATTTTGGTTCGCAAGGAAGACCGCCAAAAAGCAGAGAGAATTAGATGCCTAGAAGGTGTAGCTAGAATTTTTGGTTAATTAGTGGTTTGCACTGCATTTATTTTAAGTTGAGCCACCAAAAATATTATATTTCATCTGTTCGCTTCCCACAGCTGGCTATTATGGGCGCTGTCAAATTGTTTTCTTTGTTACTCTGTTGTGTACGTCCTAAATATTTATATTTTTTCATTTCGTGTTCTGTTTGTGTATTTTTTTACGGAGCGGTGTGTGTCTTCTGCTGCAACAGATTGGAACCTAATCGGATCACAACGTAATTGTACTTATAGATCGAATATTAATGATCTCTTGCTTTTCCTACTGTCCCTCTTCACAATTATTTACGGCAATTTACTTGTGTATTACATAGAATGCTTGATTTATAAAACACAAACAGACGATTTTTTTAACAAACACATAAATAGTTTTTATAATCCAATTATACCTATTTATAAAATCAAATTATACAAAACCAAATTATACCTATTATACCTATATACTCATAATCATATTATTATTGTTCCTATTTACAAAATGAAATTGATAATTATTGATATAATGACTAGTTTTTATAATCCTATTATACTTATTTACAGAATCAAATTATACCTATTACATTTTACAATTATTACTGATACAGAATTATTATTTACAACATTTATTATTCACATTATCTATTTTAAATTTGTACATGAGTTTTCTTTATTCGCATTACATACCTACTACATTGATGTGAAACAATTAATCTATTGCTACAGCGCATTTAGGAACAACAAAAAATATAAACATGCTTGAAAAATACTTAAAAGTCGGTTTCTTAAATGTGGGTTCCCTTGGCACTAACCATGATGACTTTATAGCTGCAGTGGAAAGGCATTCTTTTGATGTAATGGCAGTCAATGAGACATGGCTACGACCTGGCGAGGAGGGGCGTGCGCCTAATGTGCCAGGCTACCGTCTGCGACATACGCCACGAGCCCTGGCGGTGCACGAGGGCCGAGGGGGCGGGGTGGGGTTTTACCTTAAAAGAGGACTGACCGTTCGTAATCTGTCTACCCCAATTGGCCCCAAATTCGAAGCAATTGAGCAAATGTGGATTACCCTCACAATAAATGGAAATAAAATCGCCGTAGGCACAGCGTACCGCCCCCCACAGTTAGACTTGGACCTCTTCCTCGATGCTGTCACTGAGGCTATTACTTCCCTAGTCAAATGTGATTACTATGTACTATTAGGCGATTTTAATGTCAACTTACTGGTCACTAATGGTCAAACAAAGAAAGTACATGATTTTTTAAATAGTTTGAGCCTTAGGCAATTGGTTGGCTCCCCCACTCATTTCACAGAACACAGTGAAACACTAATCGACCTAGTGTGCACCAACCTTAATTACAGAGGAGTTTCTGTTGAGGCTTTTGGCTCACTAAATGGCCATTCACTCATTGCTTGCGAGTTCAGCATCAGGCGCAGCAAGTACAAGCCTCATACAGTTACGTACAGACCTATTAATCAAATTGATAAAGGAATGTTTAAAAGTGATTTAACGCACATAGCTTGGGATAACATCTGTGAATTGCATAACGTAAATGAAATGGTTGAGAGATTTAACAAAAACGTCCTAGCTATTTTTGATGCACATGCTCCAGTTAGGAAAAGTATAATTAAAGAACCGTCTTATCCGTGGATAACTGACACAATAAAAGTTATGATGAGCTTGAGGAATGATGCCCTGGCCACGTATCGTAAAGCGAAATCGGACTCTAAACAAAACTATTATAAGGAGCTAAAATCTCTTGTTACCAGCTCCATATATAGAGAAAAAGTTGCTTATTTCGATTATAATATAAATAACAAAATTAAAGAAAAAATCCCAAGCAACTGTGGAAAAACTTAAAAAAAATACTATATTGCCAGCTAAGCAGATTAGCGATCTCCCTGGTTCCTTGAGAGATGCAAATCAATTAAATCGCCATTTTCTAAGTGTACCTGGCAACCCAAATTGTAACTTATCACAGCAGGCTTTTTTTGAGTCTAACCGTTTTAGCGATGCAACTTTCACTTTACAGCCAGTTACTGAGGAACAAGTTTTACGATATTTTGGGCAACTGAAATCCAATGCTGAAGGCAGCGATAACATTACTTTGAATATGCTTATGTTAACCCTTCCGCAAATACTAAAAGCCATCACGGACATGGTTAACTACTCAATTGTGTCTTCAACGTTTCCCGACATCTGGAAAGTAGCAATTGTCCGACCAATCCCAAAAACGAGTAACCCTACTGAATTAAAAGACCTCAGACCAGTAAGTATATTACCTTGCCTTTCAAAAATATGCGAAAAAGCAATATGTCAGCAGGTATCTCATTAATATTCTACCGGAACTTCAGTCAGGGTTCCGTAAGGAACGTGGCACTTGTACGGCTCTGTTGGATGTGACAGACAACATTCTTGCTGCACAGGACAAAGGCCTATGCACGCTTCTAGTCCTGCTTGATTTTTCGCGGGCTTTTGACTGTATAAACGTTGATCTGTTCCTAGCTAAGCTGCATTACTATGGATGTGACCACAAAACAATAGACTGGTTTCACAGCTACCTCAACAACCGCGAACAGCGTGTCGAAATACGTTTGAGTGATGGCACAACCCTTGTCTCGACACCAGTTTCTGTAAATAGGGGTGTCCCGCAAGGCTCCATACTGGGGCCCATAATCTTTATTTTATACTGCGCGGACATAATAAAATCTGTGCAGCGTTGTAGATATCATATTTACGCTGATGATATACAAGTTTATATCTCGTTCAAGCCTGACGAACATGAGAGAGCTTTGAAAGATCTGAACGAAGACCTTGATAGGATAGCATGCTGGGCAGAAAGTAACGGTTTGGTACTTAATCCTACCAAAACCAAATACATGCTACTTGGAACCAAGCATCAAATAAATGCTGTTCCTTTAGGGCTCAATGTTACTTTATTGGGTGAGTTGGTCAGTCGAGTCAATGAGGCGCGAAATCTGGGTCTGTACATGGATGCTGAGTTGAGGTACGAGGGCCACGTGGCAGAGTCAGTGCGCGGCTGCTTTTATAGGCTCAAAGTCCTGTACAAAATAAGGCCGTATCTGTCGGAGGAGCTGCGTATTCGATTGGTTGAGTCATTAGTACTCTCTAATTTAAACTACGCAGATACCGTTTTCGGACCTAGACTGCTGGCAAGAACTGAGCGACTGATTCAGAGAGTACAAAACGCCTGCGCACGATTTTGCTTCTCAGTTCCGCCTAGAAGCCATATAACACCTTTTCTTAATAAACACTCCATTCTTAGAATGAAATCACGTCGTAAGTGACACTTAGCGTGTCTAATGTTTGGAGTTATTAAGCATAAAGAGCCAGCTTATCTGTACAAAAAACTGAGCTGGATCGCTAGTAGGAGAGAATGCGCGATAAGACAGTGCTCCCAGCAACTCTCTACAGAAGTGCACAAGACGGCCGCCTTCAGAGGCAGTTTCAGGTATGCCGCATCCAAATGCTGGAACAACATTCCCCCGCCGATAAGGAATCTAAAAACAATTGGTACCTTTAGAAGTCGATTGCGGCAGTATCTGATTGACTCTCAGAAAAAACTGGGCTTGACCGTCACAAACACGTCCATAATATAGCGTATGGCTGGGGCTCTGCTCCACACGACATGTTGTCTACACGTTGTCCTGTGGACAAAGATTGAGGCAACTGTGTAAAACGAAACGCATATAACATAGGTATTACAATAGAAAATATATTATAAGCAAATTATGCTATACTCACTGTACATAATTATTAAAACCATAACATAACAATTTATTATTATACACCAACATGTAAACTCGTACACATATATGCTTAAAAACATAAACTAGTCATTCATTACATAATACATTATTACCTACACTATCAAGTAATCAAGTAATCCGGTAGACACTACACAAATATTTAATAAGTTTAAAATTTCAAAATCTTTCTTTCTGTCGGTGTTAAAAGCAAGTCAACTGTGGGTACTTACCACCTTTATAATATACGCGCCGCACTATGTAGGTACCATTTTGTTGAAACTCAGATGTGTCTTCTCGACATCCGTATGTCACTAACGGGATGCAGCAGAATACCAGCGTCAGGTATTGTAGCTGGCATATGCTGAGCGGACTCCCATTTGGTGCAACCATGAGACACACACCGCCCAGTAGTGATCGACCGTTATAGATGTAGGTAGGTACATGAGCTAGGTGTCTATGGTTCAATTTATCATTTTAATGTTTGTTTATTTATTTTTTTCTTTCACCTGTTTTTGATGTTTTTTAATACCTGTATTGTGTCTTTTGTTGCACTGAATAAACGTTTTATCTATCTATCTATCTAAAAGCTAAAAATGGCGCACTAGCCGTACCATAGGTGATGGTGTTTAATTTATAAACTTTAACGGGGTCAGATGCCTTACCTCGCCATAATATCTGCTGCAGATATCTGTCAGACGGATGGACGACTATTTATTGTCTGTACATCTTCTCGACGTCTGCTGACAAGACATACTTGTGCTGTCTGAAACGGAGAAGAATCGACAACAGACTGAATGGTAGGGCCAACCATCTGTAAATCGTTAATTGAAACGCCAGTTGAAGAATGACAACTTGCGTTGAATACCACTCGAAGTTTCGTAGTGGTACTACTTTCACGTAATACGCCGTGATGCGGAATAAAATAGCCAGAAGGGCGTAAGTCGGATTGTTTGCATTCGGTCATATGACCTAGTAACTCATACTCGGACATGAATTCGTGATACATTTTACTAAAATTTTGTTTTTAACCTACGTTCTAACGACTGTAAGCAATGAGTAGCTTTATTAATTGAATCTCCAAAAATAGAAGGATCTTGTTTGAGAGGAATACGAACACAAAAACGACCATCAGGCAATCTGCTCGTATTCTTGAGAAAATGCTTTTCACATAACTTCTCTTCTGGCGAATAATGAGAAGACTTGTTATTTACTTCTTCTAACTGCCAGAAGCGAGTTAACCTTTTGAACGCCAGAGTATAAACGCATCGCCGTACCCCTGACGCCAGGCCACTTTTTCTGTCAAATGACCTTCATAAAAAATAGGGATTCCAAAACTTATATCGATATAAGACTGAGTTTTTATTTTCGTCTTTAATTTTCTAATAAACCGTACTCACGACACTGAAATTTTATTTAACCTGCCACTATATTCCAATATAGTAATCTTTACACCGCATTTAACAGAGACTATCAATGAAAAAGCTGATAATAGAAAACTAAAAAAATATATTTATTACAATATGGTTACAACACTATTCAACATGACTTGTCTTGGTATTGTGACAATGGCGTTGCTTGCCAGTCAATTTTATGACATTCTCGCATCTGAATTAGGGATGTAGCAGTGTACACGTTGGTTATCGATTCTAATAAGTATTCTTATCTAATATAATACCTATCCAAATCTAAAATACGCAAGGATTTTAATGTAGTACTTAATTTTAAAAAATTGAAATCAGTATTTTAATTATTGGTTTTTTTACATGTAAAAAATACGCAGAAATAATTTAAAAATCAACAGTTACATATACCTAATAATTATTATTACGAATCAGTCTTACAATATCACAAATCTTTAACAAAATGTACTAATAACATACTAGGAAGAACATCAGTTTAGTAGGTACCTAATATAAAATAAATACAAAAAAAAAAATTAAAGCATTTCACTAAACTTAATCGCCTGCGCTTACGACGTCACCGTTGTATCATAGATTTATGACTATGGCGTACAAGGGACGGATAATATTGGTTTGCGCTAGGGATGCGCAAGAGATGAGTTTAACAAGTGTCGATATTAGACATTTGCATATTTTATTTTTGATTGTGTAGCTAGAGGCATGGTTGTATAAGGCTGACTTGTTTTAAAAATACGTTTTATTTCTCCTGATACCAACTTATACACAAATAATATACTCTGGACTAAAATTTCATATTCATCTTCTTAAGTTTTTATTGATTTTACAACCATACGTCCCAACACTAGCTGTCAGCAGTATATGGCGTGTATAGCAGACTATGGCGTGTGAGACACTCCTTTTATACGCGTTTAACATCTACTTTTAAAACAATAAATTTCTCGATATTGGTGGTTTATTTATATTAGTTTCATGCAATACAATATAGACGGAAGCTTAAACTTTTAAATTATATAAATAAAAATACACAAAAGTAATGATTAAGTAAATTGTTTATTTCATAATATGGTGCGACGTGTATTTTGTCATATATTTGTGACGTTGGCGTTCAGGGTAAGATTTCGTTTGTCACATATATGTGACAATGGCGTTCAAAAGGTTAAATCGCTTCGGATTTTATCGGAATCGTCGTCAGATGAAGAATTGATTTTAGTAAAGTTACACATAATGTTACTAGAAAGCAATGCAACGTAATTACGACTAATAGGACCGGAGACAATCCAGCCTAATCTAGTTTCACATAAAATTGGCTTACCAGTACCTAACTTGACTCTTTGTGACCCTAGCAAGTCCCAGAAGACATCAGGACCAATTAGAATATCTACATGAGCGGGCTTATAAAAAGTAGGATCTGCTAAACAGATATGAGACGGAATGTTCAGAATAGATAGATTTACTTCACGACAGAACTTTATTGTTTCGTTTTACCATCAATAACTAGTGATGTACATCACTAGTTATTGATGGTAAAACGAAACAATAAAGTTCAGTACTGAAATTATCGTGTAATGACGTCAAGTTAATGCGACACGTTTTACCTACGTCAGAAGTCACGTTATTAATGCCGAATATCGATCTGTCTATCTGCCTAGTCTCTAAATTTAACTGTCGACATAATCTTTCCGTCACAAAGCATGACGTACTACCGCTGTCAAGAACTGCACGAACAACATGTTCTCGACTATTACGATCATGTAATTTAATTAATGCGGTTGACAATAACACATCATGACTCATACTGCTGTGCGAAGATGTGACGTTGGCCGACAACGCAACATTATCCGTCTCAGTCACAGGAGACGTCGAAGAGGATTGCAGCGACAAGTTATCAGACGAGTTATTCGTATTATTATGACTATTTGCAATAGGTTTAAAATCAGCGACATGGATAAGAGTAGGTATTATGTCTGCGCTTACACAGCTTGCAACCTGGTCTTTTACAATGATTCGCGAAATGACCCGTACGAAAGCAGTTATAACGCACTTTAAAATTTGGCAGCAATTTAATACGAGCTTCGTTACTTAGTGCAAGAAACTGTGCACACTCACTCAAGTTATGGTCACCTTTGCATTTGGGACAGACCTTTGTACCTGACTCTGAACTAGAATTACCGCCACTTTGGACGGTAACCATAGACTTCAGCTTAGCCCCTGATTTATTGACAGATTGAGGCTGGTTATTACGCGACAATTCCAAAGTTTCAATTAACTTAGCGCTTTCACGTATGAATTTAAGGAATGCATCGAAGGGAATCTTGCTATCTTTTGTCAATACGACCTTTGTACTCCTACTCACGGAACGTTCTGCTATCCAACTTGCGAGTAACAATGTAAATTAAAAGGGTATCCCAATACTTAACAGGCTCACCTAAGGTGTCTAATGCTCGTAAGTGTTTATTTATTTGGTCAATTAAATTCTTTAAAGTGACAGAGGATTCTTTTGTAATTGTTTCTATGTTAAAAATAGCCGAAACATGATTGTGAATTAATAATCTCTTATTATCATACCGCTCGCATAATACTTTCCATGCCACAGAGTAATTGCTAGCCGAAACTCGATCGACTGGATCACTACGGCAGCGGACCCTTCCAGAGACGTTCGAAGGTAGTGGAATTTGTATGTGCGTGTGGTGTGAGGGCCACTTTGTTAAAACTCTTTGAAAATGTGCTTAGGATTTAGTGAACATTCCCAAAGAATTGTGAAAGTTGGTTTCAGATTTTGTGAAAGTCTAATAACCGAGTTATAGACTGTAAAGTTGGGCCCTCAGTTCTCACATAGAGGATTGAGGGCCCACCTAAAACTGATAAACTATGGACACTACAGAAAAAGTCTTAATGCCAAAATCTAAGCTAATGCCAAACAAAATTTGTGAAAACAAGATATTATCGCAAAACACTGTCCTACTTTGTATATCTTCGTACAAAATGGGCCCTCAATTCTCATACACGTAAAAGTTTATTACGCAATTATAATGAAATCATTAACTTACAGCTACTGTTTGAAATCCTATATGCTACTAAATAAATTGTGAAAATTTATGAAAGCAAGAACAGGTCACCACCTTTTGTTGTTTAAAAGTTATGACCTTGATAAAATTCGGGCCCTCAGTCCTCCATTTTATTTTGTTTTCGATTTATTACGCTTATCGTATGAAAGATAAGACTAATACAAAATTGTGTCTTTTTGTGAAAAAAATTGTGCAACAAATGCGATACCAGAAATAAATTAAAAGACCCTTTATTGTATAAGTAAATCGAGTTTTATTTTTATTCTCTATATTAGGAAATAGGGTGACCACAATTTCTTTTAGATTGCAGTAAAGATTAGTAAATGTAGAGTCATAGGTTTTAATAAACTTTCTTCGATTTTTCGCTTATTATCGTCATAGCATTTGTACTCAAGTTTCGTGATAAAAAAAATAAATTTCGGAAATTGAACGATCACATAGAAAAATACTGTTCCCCAAATCATTTTTGCTTGAAAAATCGTTCGTTCCGAAAAAACTAATGACAATAATCAAATATGGGACTGAAAAAAAATGGGACAATGTAGGCTAAATATAATCCTAACTAAGTAATATTATAAATGCGAAAGTAACTTTGTTTGTTAGCTTTTCACGCCTAAACCACTGTACCTTTCATCCCGAAAAAAGTGCTGTTCCCGAGGAAAACAATAATAACGTTATTATGATAATAGATGGAGCCATATGACTTTCGAATTTCACGCGGACGAAGTCGCGGGCAGAAGCTAGTACCTAATAAAGCATTGCGTTCCTGGATGTTTTTTTTATTCCTAGGTAGGTACTTGCACAATAACAAATATGTTTTCTGGAGTATGAAATAATTATATTTTATTTAAAAAAATTTACAATTTATAAATAGGTGAAATTGAATTACCTAAACAATTCTTAGAGTGACTATCTAAGTACTATTTAGTAAAATATTACGAACTTATAAAATTATGAGTACCTAGGTATCAAAACAAACTTACCTTGAATGTTTGATATCTGACCGAAGATGATTGAGTGTCTTGACCGAAGATGTGTTTGCGTATTAAAAAATTATTATTATTTTTATTCTTCACTACAACTGTTTCATAAAACTCGCCTTAATGCTTTATTACCTACAACTTCCGCTGCACTATCATAAACTATTGTTTAGTAACTACACTAAATATTACAGCTATTAGTTAGGATTATATTTAGCCTACATTGTCCCCTGGCTGGACAAAAGCCTTTATAAAAATAATAAATAAATTATTTGATTATTGTCATCAGAACGAACGATATTTCAAGCAAAAATGATTTGGGTAACAGTATTTTTTTTTGTGATCATTCGAATTCCGAAATATTTTTTTTTTATCACGAAATTGAGTACAAACTACAAATGCTATGACGATAATAAGCGAAAAATCGAAGAAAGTTTATTAAAACTTATACTCTACATTTACTAATCTTTACTGCAATCTAAAAGAAATTGTGGTCACCCTATTTGCAAATTCAGATAATAAAAATAAAACTCGATTTTCTTATATAATAAAGGGTCTTTTAATTTCTTTCTGGTATCGAATTTGTTGCACAATTTATTTCACAAAAGGAGACAATTTTGTATTTGTCTTATCTTTCATACGATAAGCGTAATAAATCGAAAACAAAAGAAATGGAGGACTGAGGGATAACTTTCAAACAACAAAAAGTGGTGACCTGTTCTTGCTTTTATAAATTTTCACAATTTATTTAGTAGCATATAGGATTTCAAACAGTAGCTGTAAGTTAATGATTTCATTATAATTGCGTAATAAACTTTTACGTGTATGAGAATTGAGGGCCCATTTTGTACGAAGATGTACAAAGTAGGACAGTGTTTTGCGATAATATCTTGTTTTCACAAATTTTGTTTGGCATTTGCTTAGATTTTGGCATTAAGACTTTTTCTGTAGTGTCCATAGTTTATCAGTTTTAGGTGGACCCTCAATCCTCTATGTGAGAACTGAGGGCCCAACTTTACAGTCTATAACTCGGTTATTAGACTTTCACAAAATCTGAAACCAACTTTCACAATTATTTGGGAATGTTCACTAAATCCTAAGCACATTTTCAAAGAGTTTTAACAAAGTAGCCCTCACACCACACGCACATGAATTTGTTGATTTCGTCTATAGCATCGTTGGAATGAATGCGACTCGTGTAGGTGTCATGAAACTTCAACCAGTTATTGTAAGATACACTAAACTTTGGCAATTGGATTGTGGGCAACTTAACTGGCTTATAACTACTACCAAATTCACTTTTATTTCTAGAGACAGATTCATTATCTTTATTATAGGTATTTCCAAATTCCTGAGCCCTAAACAGTGATTTAAAATACAGGGACTCAAAATCAGAACGCTCAGAAAACTGTGCCTTGATATCATCAGCAATACACTCCATACGTAACTGTACCTCATCATATTGTTGGTATAACAACTCCATCGTGCCGTAGCTGTAGTTCCGTTATATTGGAACTAGATAACGTTTTAACATCCAGCGCGTCAGATAATTGACAAAAGCTGTTAATCGGCCTTTGAAGCTACGTCGTTTCTTTATTAACTCCCATTCCTCGGTCATTCTGGGATTCGAGCGTAAATCTGGAATTTATACAAGAAAGTTTAAACAATATTATAAGTACCATCCCATCCATCCATCCATAATCCATCTTCATCCATCTTTACATACCGAGACCCCTCCGTGCCTCGGAAAGCACGTTAAGCCGTTGGTCCCGGCTGTCATTCGTGGATCTTTGACAGTCGTTACGGGTAGTCAGAAGCCCGAAAGTCTGACAACCAGTCTTACCAAGGGGTATCATATTACCCAGTACCTAGGTTGTGGAGGTCAGATAGGCAGTCACTCCATGTAAAATACTGGTATTCAGCTGCATCCGGTTAGACTGGAAGCCGACCCCAACATAGTTGGGAAAAGGCTAGGCAGATGATGATGATGAAGTACGTATGTCTTATGATTCAACCTACAGGTGATACCTACCTACTTAAGTAATATAACTCGTTTCTATTCATAAACAAAACTCAATAAACTAACAATGACTTGTATAATTAAAGTACAACAGCACAATAACTAAAATAATACGGTAATTACATTAACAGCAAACATTAATTAGCAATATCTAACACTCTTAAATTATATTGCTCCTAAGTACCTACTACCTATGCAAAAATACTTAACGTGATTTGTGATTACTTTAGCAAAAACAATTATATTAAAACAATATAATGTAGTAAATCAATATTACTCCACTTATACATATAAGATTGATGTCTAATTTAATTGCTGCGAATACACAATAATGACAATAAAACTATCACAATGCAAATGGTAGGGTAAATGACGGAACAAATTAATTACACAAAACACAATGGTATCTAATTACTAACCCTTTATATCCTTAATTAGCGTAATATACTACCTGATTGAGTGTTGGGTGACGATTTATTGTCAATACAATAGACTTAACACCGCTTTATTTTATGTACTTGATTCACATACCACACTGCCGGTCAGTAACGTCGTTGAACTATTAAATTAATATTCGCTAATTTCACCATTAACTTCTTGATCTTCTTAAAATAATAGCAGATCCTTGCTATTTAATCAATCCAGCTCGTAATGGACCAGTATGTACGGAAATTAGCGTGATTTAAATAAAAAAGACAGCAGGCACATGTAACGTGTATGAGTTTTTAATAATTGTGAAAAGAATGACATATTATTATGAATGATGATGTGCGTACAGCACATAACAAAAACAATAGTTTAGAAAGGACGGAACACTTAAAGCTAAGACCAATTGCGAAGGCGCTTCAACAGTACCTTCAAAGACAATAATGTAACATAAAACAATAGAGATTGCTAACCTATTCAAACATAGGTGGGAGAACAGGCGTGATGTGGTTATGAGATTATAATTCTTATTTATCATAAAGTTGGTAATACTGCCCTATGTGAGGTAAATAAAATGTATTTGTGATGTACCATTATTGATGTAGCACACAACTCAGTGGCAACACTGCTCGAGTCAGTCACGGCATACCCCCTTGTCGACCCCGTATGTAAATAATATCGAGAAAATATTATTCGATCAAATAAAAAAATGTTCCAGCGAAAATATCGTTAATTACCAGAAGTTTTATCGTTAATGACCAGTTTTAACAGGAGTTCAACTTCGGTGAAATCGAAGTAAAGTAAGAAATTATTATCTTTCTGTTAAAACTAGTGTTATAAAAAAATGTTATTTAAAAAAATAAAAAACCCGACTGCGGTAAAAAACTTAAGTTAAAAAAAAACTGAAAAGCTAAAAACAAGCCCATTTTAAATTAAATAAAAGTTGGAAGCAGGCGGGACCCATATCATTTTTATTATATTTCAGTTACAGTCGGGTTTTTTATTTTTTTAAATAACTTTTTTATTTCCAGCTTTTTAGTTTACAAATGTGAAAGATTTCGCAGACGATTTAGTTCTTGGTAGGTGTTTTTTTACAATTTGTCACTTCGAATTACTTTTAAGTATATATGTTGTATATATATTTGTAATCACCTTTTAAACCCCTTTATTTTGATAATCCACTCGATAGGTATTGGAAAAAAAAATAAAAAATTAATATGGCGTCCAGTAGTCGCCATATTAAATTTTCACTAACGTCATGTCTTTAGTGACACTTGCCGGACTAAGAGGAATCGATTAACGTGTGAATCATAAAAATCGGCAAAGGCGTTTGGTCTGTATAGTGCTTCAAAGGAACATACAAACATACATACATAGGCTGATGAACACATTACCACTCCTTTGCGTCGCGCAGTCGGGTAAAAAAATGTATTAGCGAAAATATCGTAATGTACCAGTTTAACAAAAGTTCCACTTCGGTAAAATCGAAGTAAAGTAACAAATAAAATTATTATCTTACCTACTGTTAAAACTAACTAGGTAGTGTCATAAAATCTGTTATGGTTAATGATTGAACTAATCTTAGTCAAATCAAATGCATTTTGCACTGGCTATTGTAATTTGTAATCAACAAAAGAATTCATAGAATTCATTACAGTGTTGTAATATCAAGTGAACGTTTGCTTTAAGCACATAGCACACGTCGTCAAATGACCTTTGTACGACTTGCTGGCTAGTCAAATATGAACGGCGTTGATTTAGTTTAAAATAAACTTTAATTACAATTATTACAATAATAGGAAAAAAAACATTGTGCAACTGTACTGGGGTATGGTACAACAAGACATATTTTGATATACATTAAAATATGTGCGTGTGTGTGTGAAAGACACAAATGGAACTAGTTCCAACAAAACAACCTAATGGTTGCGAAAAACACAAATGGAACAAGTTCCAAAAAAACAACCTAATGGTTGCGATTAATACCACGGGACGTACTGGTGTTATTTTCGAGAACATGCGAGCGTAAAATCTAATAATTCTAAATTTGCTTATATCTCGAAAATGGTGCGTCCTATCGTATCACTACGGCAGCGGACCCTTCCAGAGACGTTCGAAGGTAGTGGAATTTGTATGTGCGTGTGGTGTGAGGGCCACTTTGTTAAAACTCTTTGAAAATGTGCTTAGGATTTAGTGAACATTCCCAAAGAATTGTGAAAGTTGGTTTCAGATTTTGTGAAAGTCTAATAACCGAGTTATAGACTGTAAAGTTGGGCCCTCAGTTCTCACATAGAGGATTGAGGGCCCACCTAAAACTGATAAACTATGGACACTACAGAAAAAGTCTTAATGCCAAAATCTAAGCTAATGCCAAACAAAATTTGTGAAAACAAGATATTATCGCAAAACACTGTCCTACTTTGTATATCTTCGTACAAAATGGGCCCTCAATTCTCATACACGTAAAAGTTTATTACGCAATTATAATGAAATCATTAACTTACAGCTACTGTTTGAAATCCTATATGCTACTAAATAAATTGTGAAAATTTATGAAAGCAAGAACAGGTCACCACCTTTTGTTGTTTAAAAGTTATGACCTTGATAAAATTCGGGCCCTCAGTCCTCCATTTTATTTTGTTTTCGATTTATTACGCTTATCGTATGAAAGATAAGACTAATACAAAATTGTGTCTTTTTGTGAAAAAAATTGTGCAACAAATGCGATACCAGAAATAAATTAAAAGACCCTTTATTGTATAAGTAAATCGAGTTTTATTTTTATTCTCTATATTAGGAAATAGGGTGACCACAATTTCTTTTAGATTGCAGTAAAGATTAGTAAATGTAGAGTCATAGGTTTTAATAAACTTTC
This sequence comes from Mesoligia furuncula, assembly GCA_916614155.1. Taxonomy (NCBI): domain Eukaryota; kingdom Metazoa; phylum Arthropoda; class Insecta; order Lepidoptera; family Noctuidae; genus Mesoligia; species Mesoligia furuncula. Next base: position 211,664 of record OU744804.1, read on the forward strand.
TTCGATTTTTCGCTTATTATCGTCATAGCATTTGTACTCAAGTTTCGTGATAAAAAAAATAAATTTCGGAAATTGAACGATCACATAGAAAAATACTGTTCCCCAAATCATTTTTGCTTGAAAAATCGTTCGTTCCGAAAAAACTAATGACAATAATCAAATATGGGACTGAAAAAAAATGGGACAATGTAGGCTAAATATAATCCTAACTAAGTAATATTATAAATGCGAAAGTAACTTTGTTTGTTAGCTTTTCACGCCTAAACCACTGTACCTTTCATCCCGAAAAAAGTGCTGTTCCCGAGGAAAACAATAATAACGTTATTATGATAATAGATGGAGCCATATGACTTTCGAATTTCACGCGGACGAAGTCGCGGGCAGAAGCTAGTACCTAATAAAGCATTGCGTTCCTGGATGTTTTTTTTATTCCTAGGTAGGTACTTGCACAATAACAAATATGTTTTCTGGAGTATGAAATAATTATATTTTATTTAAAAAAATTTACAATTTATAAATAGGTGAAATTGAATTACCTAAACAATTCTTAGAGTGACTATCTAAGTACTATTTAGTAAAATATTACGAACTTATAAAATTATGAGTACCTAGGTATCAAAACAAACTTACCTTGAATGTTTGATATCTGACCGAAGATGATTGAGTGTCTTGACCGAAGATGTGTTTGCGTATTAAAAAATTATTATTATTTTTATTCTTCACTACAACTGTTTCATAAAACTCGCCTTAATGCTTTATTACCTACAACTTCCGCTGCACTATCATAAACTATTGTTTAGTAACTACACTAAATATTACAGCTATTAGTTAGGATTATATTTAGCCTACATTGTCCCCTGGCTGGACAAAAGCCTTTATAAAAATAATAAATAAATTATTTGATTATTGTCATCAGAACGAACGATATTTCAAGCAAAAATGATTTGGGTAACAGTATTTTTTTTTGTGATCATTCGAATTCCGAAATATTTTTTTTTTATCACGAAATTGAGTACAAACTACAAATGCTATGACGATAATAAGCGAAAAATCGAAGAAAGTTTATTAAAACTTATACTCTACATTTACTAATCTTTACTGCAATCTAAAAGAAATTGTGGTCACCCTATTTGCAAATTCAGATAATAAAAATAAAACTCGATTTTCTTATATAATAAAGGGTCTTTTAATTTCTTTCTGGTATCGAATTTGTTGCACAATTTATTTCACAAAAGGAGACAATTTTGTATTTGTCTTATCTTTCATACGATAAGCGTAATAAATCGAAAACAAAAGAAATGGAGGACTGAGGGATAACTTTCAAACAACAAAAAGTGGTGACCTGTTCTTGCTTTTATAAATTTTCACAATTTATTTAGTAGCATATAGGATTTCAAACAGTAGCTGTAAGTTAATGATTTCATTATAATTGCGTAATAAACTTTTACGTGTATGAGAATTGAGGGCCCATTTTGTACGAAGATGTACAAAGTAGGACAGTGTTTTGCGATAATATCTTGTTTTCACAAATTTTGTTTGGCATTTGCTTAGATTTTGGCATTAAGACTTTTTCTGTAGTGTCCATAGTTTATCAGTTTTAGGTGGACCCTCAATCCTCTATGTGAGAACTGAGGGCCCAACTTTACAGTCTATAACTCGGTTATTAGACTTTCACAAAATCTGAAACCAACTTTCACAATTATTTGGGAATGTTCACTAAATCCTAAGCACATTTTCAAAGAGTTTTAACAAAGTAGCCCTCACACCACACGCACATGAATTTGTTGATTTCGTCTATAGCATCGTTGGAATGAATGCGACTCGTGTAGGTGTCATGAAACTTCAACCAGTTATTGTAAGATACACTAAACTTTGGCAATTGGATTGTGGGCAACTTAACTGGCTTATAACTACTACCAAATTCACTTTTATTTCTAGAGACAGATTCATTATCTTTATTATAGGTATTTCCAAATTCCTGAGCCCTAAACAGTGATTTAAAATACAGGGACTCAAAATCAGAACGCTCAGAAAACTGTGCCTTGATATCATCAGCAATACACTCCATACGTAACTGTACCTCATCATATTGTTGGTATAACAACTCCATCGTGCCGTAGCTGTAGTTCCGTTATATTGGAACTAGATAACGTTTTAACATCCAGCGCGTCAGATAATTGACAAAAGCTGTTAATCGGCCTTTGAAGCTACGTCGTTTCTTTATTAACTCCCATTCCTCGGTCATTCTGGGATTCGAGCGTAAATCTGGAATTTATACAAGAAAGTTTAAACAATATTATAAGTACCATCCCATCCATCCATCCATAATCCATCTTCATCCATCTTTACATACCGAGACCCCTCCGTGCCTCGGAAAGCACGTTAAGCCGTTGGTCCCGGCTGTCATTCGTGGATCTTTGACAGTCGTTACGGGTAGTCAGAAGCCCGAAAGTCTGACAACCAGTCTTACCAAGGGGTATCATATTACCCAGTACCTAGGTTGTGGAGGTCAGATAGGCAGTCACTCCATGTAAAATACTGGTATTCAGCTGCATCCGGTTAGACTGGAAGCCGACCCCAACATAGTTGGGAAAAGGCTAGGCAGATGATGATGATGAAGTACGTATGTCTTATGATTCAACCTACAGGTGATACCTACCTACTTAAGTAATATAACTCGTTTCTATTCATAAACAAAACTCAATAAACTAACAATGACTTGTATAATTAAAGTACAACAGCACAATAACTAAAATAATACGGTAATTACATTAACAGCAAACATTAATTAGCAATATCTAACACTCTTAAATTATATTGCTCCTAAGTACCTACTACCTATGCAAAAATACTTAACGTGATTTGTGATTACTTTAGCAAAAACAATTATATTAAAACAATATAATGTAGTAAATCAATATTACTCCACTTATACATATAAGATTGATGTCTAATTTAATTGCTGCGAATACACAATAATGACAATAAAACTATCACAATGCAAATGGTAGGGTAAATGACGGAACAAATTAATTACACAAAACACAATGGTATCTAATTACTAACCCTTTATATCCTTAATTAGCGTAATATACTACCTGATTGAGTGTTGGGTGACGATTTATTGTCAATACAATAGACTTAACACCGCTTTATTTTATGTACTTGATTCACATACCACACTGCCGGTCAGTAACGTCGTTGAACTATTAAATTAATATTCGCTAATTTCACCATTAACTTCTTGATCTTCTTAAAATAATAGCAGATCCTTGCTATTTAATCAATCCAGCTCGTAATGGACCAGTATGTACGGAAATTAGCGTGATTTAAATAAAAAAGACAGCAGGCACATGTAACGTGTATGAGTTTTTAATAATTGTGAAAAGAATGACATATTATTATGAATGATGATGTGCGTACAGCACATAACAAAAACAATAGTTTAGAAAGGACGGAACACTTAAAGCTAAGACCAATTGCGAAGGCGCTTCAACAGTACCTTCAAAGACAATAATGTAACATAAAACAATAGAGATTGCTAACCTATTCAAACATAGGTGGGAGAACAGGCGTGATGTGGTTATGAGATTATAATTCTTATTTATCATAAAGTTGGTAATACTGCCCTATGTGAGGTAAATAAAATGTATTTGTGATGTACCATTATTGATGTAGCACACAACTCAGTGGCAACACTGCTCGAGTCAGTCACGGCATACCCCCTTGTCGACCCCGTATGTAAATAATATCGAGAAAATATTATTCGATCAAATAAAAAAATGTTCCAGCGAAAATATCGTTAATTACCAGAAGTTTTATCGTTAATGACCAGTTTTAACAGGAGTTCAACTTCGGTGAAATCGAAGTAAAGTAAGAAATTATTATCTTTCTGTTAAAACTAGTGTTATAAAAAAATGTTATTTAAAAAAATAAAAAACCCGACTGCGGTAAAAAACTTAAGTTAAAAAAAAACTGAAAAGCTAAAAACAAGCCCATTTTAAATTAAATAAAAGTTGGAAGCAGGCGGGACCCATATCATTTTTATTATATTTCAGTTACAGTCGGGTTTTTTATTTTTTTAAATAACTTTTTTATTTCCAGCTTTTTAGTTTACAAATGTGAAAGATTTCGCAGACGATTTAGTTCTTGGTAGGTGTTTTTTTACAATTTGTCACTTCGAATTACTTTTAAGTATATATGTTGTATATATATTTGTAATCACCTTTTAAACCCCTTTATTTTGATAATCCACTCGATAGGTATTGGAAAAAAAAATAAAAAATTAATATGGCGTCCAGTAGTCGCCATATTAAATTTTCACTAACGTCATGTCTTTAGTGACACTTGCCGGACTAAGAGGAATCGATTAACGTGTGAATCATAAAAATCGGCAAAGGCGTTTGGTCTGTATAGTGCTTCAAAGGAACATACAAACATACATACATAGGCTGATGAACACATTACCACTCCTTTGCGTCGCGCAGTCGGGTAAAAAAATGTATTAGCGAAAATATCGTAATGTACCAGTTTAACAAAAGTTCCACTTCGGTAAAATCGAAGTAAAGTAACAAATAAAATTATTATCTTACCTACTGTTAAAACTAACTAGGTAGTGTCATAAAATCTGTTATGGTTAATGATTGAACTAATCTTAGTCAAATCAAATGCATTTTGCACTGGCTATTGTAATTTGTAATCAACAAAAGAATTCATAGAATTCATTACAGTGTTGTAATATCAAGTGAACGTTTGCTTTAAGCACATAGCACACGTCGTCAAATGACCTTTGTACGACTTGCTGGCTAGTCAAATATGAACGGCGTTGATTTAGTTTAAAATAAACTTTAATTACAATTATTACAATAATAGGAAAAAAAAACATTGTGCAACTGTACTGGGGTATGGTACAACAAGACATATTTTGATATACATTAAAATATGTGCGTGTGTGTGTGAAAGACACAAATGGAACTAGTTCCAACAAAACAACCTAATGGTTGCGAAAAACACAAATGGAACAAGTTCCAAAAAAACAACCTAATGGTTGCGATTAATACCACGGGACGTACTGGTGTTATTTTCGAGAACATGCGAGCGTAAAATCTAATAATTCTAAATTTGCTTATATCTCGAAAATGGTGCGTCCTATCGTAAAAATAATGGAAAATTTGCCCTCTTTTAGGAACCGCCTGCGCAAAATTCGCGACATGGACATAAAAAAAAAATGTCCTATGTTATTTGTACAGCGTTTTAACTTTCTTATGCTTAATATGTATGTATGCTTAATATGTAAAATAAAAGTAAAACTATAAATTCACTGTAAGTACTTACAGTGAATTTATTTATAGTTTTACTTTTATTTCGTATAACCTCATTTGTTGATAGGTGCCAATGCCAACCCAACTAAGCCATTAAATGTTTGGCACAATTGCCTAATATTAGGCAAATAAGATCGCGGAAGTCGCGATACTGATAGATTATGTGGTTAATCGGTATCAAAACATTACGAAGTAATTTGAAGAGGTAAACAATTAAATGAATAGTGGGTACCTAAAAGTTACGTCATCTCGGTGATCTAGCAAAGTGTGTTTTATTAACCCTGCGAACATTACACTAGTGATTGACAAAATCGGAAAGTTATCGATTCTTCCGTTCATTATTGCATTTAAAAAAAATTTGAGTCTTGAAAATAAAGTATATAAATAGAAAACGATATGTCCAGAACATATTATGTTATAAACTAGCTGTGCCCGCGCCTTCGTTCGCGTGGAATAGTGACTTTTCGGGCAGCATATTTTGCATTACATATCCGTCCGAACCCTCTGAGAACTCAGGCGAATTTCCCTATCAGTGAAAGTCTCAGACTCACCCGATAGTGCTTGAGCTTCAACATCGGCAGTGAGACGTATTTCTCATTCTTCCTGTGTTTCCTTAGACCGAGCATTTGCTGTCCGAACCCTCTCAGAACTCAGACGAATTTCCCTATCAGTGAAAGTCTCAGACTCACGCGATAGTGCATGAGCTTCACGATCGGCAGTGAGACGTATTTCCCGTTCGTCCTTTGTCTCCTGGGATCGAGCATTTGTTGTCCGTACTCTCTGGGAGCTCAGGCGGGTTTCCCTGTCAGCAAAAGTCTCAGACTCACGCGATAGCGCGTGAGCTTCGCGATCGACAGATAAATATGCCTTTCGTTGTTCCCCGTTTTCCCTATTTCGAGTTGTCATCATTCGAGAACGATTTGAACTCAGTCGAGATTCTTGCTGTCGAAGTTTCTGTAGCACGAAACCTAGCCTGATGTTCCTCAGATTCCTGTGATCGAACTAATCTCATCCTTTTAGCATTTCTGCTACATTGGGAGAGGTTGGATCTTCTTCGAGGCATTCTTACAATAAAACAGTACTTACTACTTAACACACAGTTATTTAGTAAACACGTACTATCGGAAACAATTAAATTATAAATACTTACAGATTATTATACAGTCTAAAATTATCACAGTTTAAGTAATAAGTGTTAAGACGTGTAAACCAAACGTACTAACTTTATAAAACAAAAGAATTGCTAGAAAAATTAATTACTAACCTGAGCTAATGAACGTATACTTAATAAAGAAAATTACTTAATCATATTTATAATATTTATATACAAACCCTAAATACAAATTAAGATAAGTATACCGAAAATCAGGGAAAGAAATGCCTAACCTATCATAAATGCTTACAATATTTATTTCGTCGTTTCAGCCGATAGACGTCCACTGCTGGACATAGGCCTCCCCCAATTTTGGGAGGGTTTGCCATAATCGCCACGCTTGGCAGGCGGGTTGGCGATCGCAGTATGGTATGATGGTGGAATACATAGAGAACGCTGCTGCCCATTCTCCGGTACGACCCTTAGTCGCCTTTTACGACACCCACGGGAAGTAAGGGGTGGTGGTATTCTTTAAGTCCGACACCACACAGACAAATATTTATTTACAAACCCTAAATAAAAATAAGATAAGTAAATACCCAAAAATCAAGAAAAGAACCGCCTAACCTATACCAAATACTTACAATATTTATTTACAAAATTTTAAAGAAAATGAAGAAAAAGAACCTAACCTACAAACCCTAAAATAATAAATAAATGAAATATGCAAACAGTCAGTCATCATCATCTGCCTAGCCTTTTCCCAACTATGTTGGGGTCGGCTTCCAGTCTAACCGGATGCAGCTGAATACCAGTATTTTACATGGATCGACTGCCTATCTGACCTCCACAACCCAGCTACTGGGTAATATGATACCCCTTGGTAAGACTGGTTGTCAGACTTTCGGGCTTCTGATTACCCGTAACGACTGTCAAAGATCCACGAATGACAGCCGGGACCACCGGCTTAACGTGCTTTCCGAGGCACGGAGGGGTCTCGGTATGTAAAGATGGTCGGTCACTCATCCACAGACCAACCGCGGCAAGCGTAGCTTAACCTGATCGATCGACCTGTGCGGCTGTTATTATTTAGCCACGGGCCCCTCTAAAATATGCAAACAGTCAGTATTCAAGTGAATCGCAATAATCGAATGCAACTATTCGCCTATACTCTCCAGGATACGCGCGTTCACTGAATACCTTAACAAATGTTCGCCGTGATTCTTTAAATTGACATAACTTTTTCATTTATGAACCGATTGACATGAAATAAACACTATATGTTAAGTAAAGCTTACTAAAATATATTAGTGAAAACCGCATCTAAATCTAATAAGCCGTTTCTGATATTAGCGTGCACAAACATACAGACAAACAGACAAACAGACAAAAAAAAATGTAATTACAATTTCGGGTTTGGCATCGATATAATAACAACCCCTGCTACTTTTTTTTTATATACATTTCCATTGTACAGACACCACTTTTCTACAATTTTATTATAATATATATGTATAGATAGATAGATCAATAAAATGTAGCAAAAAAAAAACTTCTCAACCACATCACTATCTCGCCGCAAGACACAGCGGTTGTACCATGCGACGCTCCGCAAAATAAAGTATCGTTTTGTAATTTTTACATTGCTTGTCCAGTCACTTAGCGACATACTTAGGTAGTAGATAAGGAGCAATGTATTTGCTGCAAAAATAATACAGCCACTGCGAAATTTGAAAAAACATTTTTACAAAAAAAAACAACCGACTTCCAAAAAAACACTACAAATTGAAAAATAACTTTAATTTCGGAAGTCGGTGTATTTGGTTCCGCGTTTTCGTTTATTGACACCGACTTCCGAAATTAAAGTTATTTTTCAATTTGTAGTGTTTTTTTTGGAAGTCGGTTGTTTTTTTTTTTGTAAAAATGTTTTTATTTTTCACTTTTTAGTGGGTCAGTTTGTAATTTATCTAAGTTACAAAAGCCTAATGCCAACTGTTCATCACCTTTTACAAAATATTGCTTTTCCCGATGCTGGGACGTTAATTGTTGAGGAGTTCTCCCGGTAAGAACCAGGAGATCCTCAACAATCACTCGCAATACGCATTGTGACGAGCATAAATTGCTTAGCAACCATATTAAAATAATCGAATCGCAACCCGAGAAATATTTGTCAGTGAGTAGTTCCGATGGCCATCTGTGATTTTCATCATCAGCTCCACTTTACCAAGTGATGATTTTCGAGAGTAAATGCTCATGTTACTTTAAAAAATATCCAAATCGCTGTAGCTTTGCCTATAAAATTTGAGGGTTTCCCTCGATTTCCATAGAATCCTCTCATCAGATTCCAACTTGAAGATAATGGGATCACCTCGAGAGTATACCCTTTTAAATAAAAAAAGAACTTTTGGAATCGGTCCAGCAGTCTTCGAGTAATCCGTGAACATACACAAGGTAGCTACAGTAAACTGTTGAGGAGTTCCCTTAACTGTCCTTCGTCTTCATCATCAGACCCCTAATGACAGTCGCAACCCATCTAGGTGTAAAGTTCACATCAATACAAATTAATCAAGCCCAAACACAAGGTAACTGCTGTAAATCGTTGAGGAGTCCCCTCGACTGTCTTTCAAAATCAAAATCAAAATCAAAATGTTTTATTTCACATAAACCTACATGGGCACTTATGAAACGTCAGAAGCTAGGTGCACGGCTTTCGGCTCCATCATCAGATCGACTCCAGGCCTTCATCAAATTGTAGTGCTTTAAAATACTTAATGAAAAAATTAACAAACGCACTAGTCGCTCCTACGATTTTCAAAAGTTCCCCTCGATTTCACTGGGATGGCATCATCAGATCCTGGTTTCCTTATCATGGGACCACCCTTGGCATATCCCCTTTCCAACAAAAAAAGAATAATCAAAATCGGTTCATAAACGACGAAGTTATCCGCGAACACACATAAAAAAAAAAATATATATATACATATATACGGTCGAATTGAGAAACCTCCTCCTTTTTTGAAGTCGGTTAAAAACAAAAAAAACGTAGTAAAAGCAAGAAATATTTTACGATTTGTTGTTTTTCATGACTTTAAAGTTTCCGTACCCAAAGGGTAAAACCGGAACCCTATTTCTAAGACTTCGCTGTCTGCCCGTCTGGCCGTCTGTCCGTCTGTCTGTCACCAGGCTGTATCTCAAGAACCGCGATAGCTAGACATTTGAAATTTTCACAAATTATGTATTTCTGTTGCCGCTATTACAACAAATACTAAAAACAAAATAAATTTAATATTTAAGGGGGGCTCCCATACAACAAACGCGATGTTTTTGCCCTTTTTTGCTCGATATCAAAAATCTCAACAGGTAGGCACTTGAAATATTCACAAAATACTCAGTTGTACTTAACTTTAATAAGAAATAATAAAATTAAAATAAAATAAATATTTAAGGGGGGCTCCCATACAACAAACATGTTTTTTTTTGGCGTTTTTGCCTTGTGGTACGGAACCCTTCGTGTGCGAGTCCGGCTCGCACTTGGCCAGTTTTTATATGCTAAGTGATTCCATGAGATACGAAGTATTTATTTTGACTTCGGTGTTCACAGGAAACCACTGAACTACTCGGCATTTTTATATTTTATCACGATCACGGTCGAAATCACACTAGTTCGCGGAGACGGCCATTTGCCTAGTACAGGCCCTTGCTGCTCATGGCGCGACGACACAGACACGTTCCCATGCCACTTCTCCTGTTTTTTACGTTTCTATGTTTGCGACTGTTATCACAGATGTGTGAGTTTCGGTGCATGTAGTCTTGCGCCGAGCCCAGGTTTAGTGGTTGCGATGTTAGCGCGTCACGTATCTACGAAAATAATATATCAATTGGCTTTTATCTTTTTTCATCTCTTTGTGGAAAGTAAAGCCGTGTTATTTAAGTTGAAACGGCAAAAGGGCTCTGAAGGTCCGTGGCATACCTACCTGTCCGCCATTTTGTATTATTTTTCAAAATGGCGGCCACTCATAAAACTTATGTAAATCGATACCTTTTTTTTCTTTATTAATAAGAAGTTTATTATTAAGTTCTTAGTAATTGATTACAATCTAGCCTAATAGACTAATAAGCAATCTAAAGGTCTCTGCACAAAGCGGGCGCGGCGCGGCGAGACGGGACGGCGGCGGCGACGCGACGCTGACCAGTTGTAACGTACTAGATATTACGGACGACGCACAGTATGATAAATGCCCCAAAAAACGGACATCCCTTTTTTATTCTATTAATCGAAAATATGAACTATTTAGAATGCGAGAGTAGAACTCCCGGATCTTAAGTGTACTTTAAAACAGAGTTATAATTTTTATTAGATTTTTTTGGATTTCCAGAAAAACGCAAAAATAAACGATGTGATGAAAATATTTGTACATTTGTTTTTGAAGTTTATTGACATAATATGCAAGGTATTATATAGGCGAAACAGAAAAGATTTCACTATAATAGAAAAATAAATATGCCTGATTTTATCTTTATTCCTTTTTATTTTTTTCCTCGGACATCTTTTGTCAGTAGCACCTAATATTTATCTTAAAATATTCTTTAGATCTGTACTATTAACTGTAAAAAAAATCAGATGCAAATCTATCAGGAAATCGAAGATATGATGATTCTATGGTTTTCAAATTTTTCTCTGATAATAGGGTTGTCACTCTCAGAACACAGAAAATACAATAAATACTTTCTGTTGAGACTATAACCTGATGAGGGCGGACCCCTTTCCTATACCACATTTACCCCTTCATCAAAAAAATATAAATTATGTAAACCTATAAAAAATATTTTTAAATCTAACGGTTTTATATTAAACGAACAAATATACACGTGAAACAAAATAAACTTTACAAAGTATACCTACAAACAGCCACTAAGGGCAATTTTTGAACTTCACAATATTATTTTACGCCAAGAAAACTTTATAAGCCATTAAATTTCCTATGGGTACCTCTATACCTACTGTTTATACTTAATGAGTAATACTTACTTCATTTTAAGAATAAAAAATTAAAATATTTTTGCTTTCAGATTTTAGATTTGTGAAAACCCTAGCAACAAAAAATCTAAACTCGAAATATCCGAATTCCTTCGTGTTAAGCATCTGATATTTTACAGGCAGGTTATCATAACACTAAACAATGTTGTGTGTGAAAATAAAATGCTACTACCTTATAGAACCTGCGCAAAAAAATAATTTCAAAATTACAGAAAAAATTACGTAGCTTGCTTTATATAACATCTAAAAAAAATTTTTTTGTTTCTAAAAATAGCAGATAATTGGCTTTATCACATACTATAATTAAAACATAAAAACGTTGCATACATAATAAGATAATACAATTCTATTGATTTCTATGGATAACCAGAATAAAATATTGAAAAAAATATAACTCTGGTTCTAAGCTGAATTGGATTCTGGGAGTTCTTCTCTAGCATTCAAAACAGTGTATACTATCGATTAGAAGAATAAAAAAGCGATGTCCGTTTTTCGAGGCATTTATCATACTGTGCGACGCCACACAGAGCCGTCCCGCTCGACGCGACGGTAACCGTCGCGCCACGCCGCCGCCGCGCCGAGCGTGAATACAAGTCAGACGCGGCGAGGCGGGGCGTGGCGGGACGCCGACGCTTTGTGATGTATGGTTTACGTATGTGGTAGTCACACTGCCGGCGGGGTGTGAACACGTCGCGTCGGACGAGACAGAGCGTGAATGTGACTTTGTATTGTTTTACAAAAATGGATGTCGAAAAACTACTCGAATGTGTTCGTGCTCACGTATGTTTGTACGATTTGGGCCATAGGTAGTATAAAAACACTGTTCTTAAAAAAAGTTATTTAAAAAATAAAAAACCCGACTGGGCTTGTTTTTAGTTTTTCAGGTTTTTTACCGCAGTCGGGTTTTTTATTCTTTAAATAACTTTTTTTATAACCAGCTTTATAGTTTACAAAATAAAAACTTTTTACAAAAAACTGGCCAAGTGCGAGTCGGACTCGCACACGAAGGGTTCCGTACCACAAGGCAAAAACGCCGAAAAAAACATGTTTGTTGTATGGGAGCCCCCCTTAAATATTTATTTTATTTTTATTTTATTATTTATTATTAAAGTTAAAATACAACTGAGTATTTTGTGAATATTTTAAGTGCCTACCTGTTGCCATTTTTGATATCGAGCAAAAAAGGGCATAAAAATCGCGTTTGTTGTGTGGGAGCCCCCCTTAAATATTTATTTTATTTTGTTTTTAGTATTTGTTGTTATAGCGGCAACAGAAATACATCATCTGTGAAAATTTCAACTGTCTATCTATCGCGGTTCTTGAGATACAGCCTGGTGACAGACAGACGGACAGACGGACAGACGGACAGACGGACAGACGGACAGACAGCGAAGTCTTAGTAATAGGGTCCCGTTTTTACCCTTTGGGTACGGAACCCTAAAAAAACAACCGACTTCCAAAAAACACTGTAAAGTGAAAAATACTTCAATTTCGGAAGTCGGTGTCTTTGGATTTATATTTTAGTTTTTCGCCACCGACTTCCGAAATTGAAGTTATTTTTCACTTTACAGTGTTTTTTGAAAGTCGGTTGTTTTTTTTATAAAAAGTTTTTATTTTTTACTTTTTAGTGGGTCAGTTTGTAATTTATCTAAGTTACAATAGCCTAATGTCAACTGCTCATCACATGTTACAAAATATTGCTTTTCCCGATGTTGGGACGTTAATTGTTGAGGAGTTCTCCTGGTAAGAACCAGAAGAACTCCTCTACAACCACTCACCATACGCATTGTGATGAGCATAAATTGCTTAGCAACCATATTAAAGTAATCGAATCGCAACCCGTGAAATATTTGTCATTGAGTAGTTCCGATGGCCATCTGTGGTCTTCACCATCGGCTCCATTTTACCAAATGATGATTTCCGAGAGCAAATGCTCAAGTTACTTTAAAACTGGCCAAGTGCGAGTCGGACTCGCACACGAAGGGTTCCGTACCACAAGGCTAAAACGCCGAAAAAACAGGTTTGTTGTATGGGAGCCCCCCTTAAATATTTATTTTATTTTAATTTTATTATTTATTATTAAAGTTAAAATACAACTGAGTATTTTGTGAATATTTCAAGTGCCTACCTGTTGCCATTTTTGATATCGAGCAAAAAAGGGCAAAAAAATCGCATTTGTTGTATGGGAGCCCCCCTTAAATATTTATTTTATTTTGTTTTTAGTATTTGTTGTTATAGCGGCAACAGATATACATAACTTGTGAAAATTTCAACTGTCTAGCTATCGCGGTTCTTGAGATACAGCCTGGTGACAGACAGACGGACAGACGGACAGACGGACAGACGGACAGACGGACAGACGGACAGACGGACAGACGGACAGACGGACAGACGGACAGACGGACAGACGGACAGACGGACAGACGGACAGACGGCCAGACGGACAGACGGACAGACAGCGAAGTCTTAGTAATAGGGTCCCGTTTTTACCCTTTGGGTACGGAACCCTAAAAAGTACCCAAATCGCTATAGGTTTGCCTATAAAATTTGAGGGTTTCCCTCGATTTCCATGGGAACCTCTCATCAGATTCCAACTTGATGATAATGGGACCACCTCAAGAGTATACCCTTTCAAACAAAAAAAGAATTTTTGGAATCGGTCCAGCCGTCTTCGAGTATTCGGTGAACGTACATAAAAAAATAAAAAAAAACATATATAAAGTCGAACATAACCTCCTCCTTTTTGGAAGTCGGTTAAAAATGACGGACCAACGGCATCAGTCAAGTCGCATTTACACCTTACGAGCTATCGATGAGTCACGAGAGACAGCAACCTACGGCAAACGACCACCATCAAATGTTATTCCAGCTGACGTAAACAATTGTGGTGGATTTATGCATGAGTCAAAACTGGGAATAGGTTCTAGAGTTATGTTCTATAGACCCGTATCCGTGTTGCCGGTTTTCAGTAAGGTGTTTGAAAAGATAATGCTTAATCAAATGCTCAATAATTTTAACACGAATAAAATCCTTCACGATCAACAATATGGTTTCACCAAAGGACGCTGTACGACCGACGCCGGTGTAACCTTATTAAAACACATTTTTAACGCGTGGGAAGAGGCCCAAGACGCCATAGGAATCTTTTGTGACCTCTCTAAGGCGTTTGATTGCGTCGATCACGAAACCTTGCTTTTGAAACTTGAGCATTACGGGCTTGGAAAACTTGCGCTCAGTTTACTTAGTTCTTATTTAAAACTAAGTAAACAGACAGACAAGAGCAAGTTCAAATAAATGGTGTTAATTCACATGGTTTAACCGTAAAAATGGGTGTGCCACAAGGCTCGATATTGGGTCCTTTCCTCTTTTTAACCGACTTCAAAAAAGGAGGAGGTTTCTCAATTCGACCGTATATATGTTTTTTTTTTTTTTTTTTTTTTTGTGTGTTCGCGGATAACTTCGTCGTTTATGAACCGATTTTGATTATTCTTTTTTTGTTGGAAAGGATATATGCCATTTCCTTATGGAAACCAGGATCTGATGATGGCATCCCAGTGAAATCGAGGGGAACATCCGAAAATCGTAGGAGCGACTAGTGCGTTTGGTAACTTTTTCATTAAGTATTTTAAAGCACTACAATTTAATGAAGGCCTGGAGTCGATCTGATGATGGAGCCGAAAGACAGTCGAGGGGACTCCTCAACAGTTTACAGTAACTATGTTCACCGATTACTCGAAGACGGCTGGACCGATTCCAAAAGTTATTTTTTTATTTGAAAGGGTATACTCTCGAGGTGGTTCCATTATCATCAACTTGGATTTTGATGAGAGGATCCCATGGAAATCGAGGGAAACCCTCAAATTTTATATGCGAACCTATAGCGATTTGGGTATTTTTTAAAGTAACTTGAGCATTTGCTCTCGGAAATCATCATTTGATGAAGTGGAGCTGATGATGAAGACCACAGATGGCCATCGGAACTACTCAATGACAAATATTTCACGGGTTGCGATTCGATTACTTTAATATGGTTGCTAAGCAATTTATGCTCGTCACAATGCGTATGGTGAGTGATTGTTGAGGAGTTCTCCTGGTTCTTACCGGGAGAACTCCTCAACTATTAATGTCCCAGCATCGGGAAAAGCAATATTTTGTAAAAGGTGATCAACAGTTGGCATTAGGCTATTGTAACTTAGATAAATTACAAACTGACCAACTAAAAAGTGAAAAATAAAAACATTTTTACAAAAAAATAACCGACTTCCAAAAACAAACACTACAAATTGAAAAATAACTTTAATTTCGGAAGTCGGTGTCGATAAACGAAAATGCGGAACCAAAGACACCGCCTTCCGAAATTAAAGTTATTTTTCAATTTGTAGTGTTTGTTTTTGGAAGTCGGTTATTTTTTTTGTAAAAATGTTTTTTTAGTGTATGTTAATGATCTACTCCATTTATTAAAAAATCAACCACAAATGGTGTTATTTGCTGATGACACTTCCTTAATTTTTAAGGTAAATAGACGTGCTACAAATTTTGACGACGTAAATAACGCCCTACTGCAGGTCCAAAGTTGGTTCACTGTTAATAATTTAGTATTAAATGGAAAAAAAACTAAGTGCATAAGATTTTCTTTACCAAATGTAAAGAGTAGTGATTGTGAGATAGTATTGAATCAAGATAAACTAGAATTCGTCGATAAAACGGTTTTCCTGGGGATCACGCTCGACTCAAGGCTACAATGGGGTCCTCATTTAACATCTCTTGCAGGACGGCTAAGTTCAGCAGCTTATGCTGTCAGAAAAATCCGTCAATTTACTGATGTAGATACCGCGAGACTGGTCTATTTTAGTTACTTTCATAGTATCATGTCTTACGGTATTATACTTTGGGGACGGGCTGCAGACATCGATTCTATTTTTATTCTGCAGAAAAGAGCCATCAGAGCCATCTATAACCTCTGCAGGCGTGATTCTCTAAGGGAACTGTTTAAGGAAATTAACATCATGACGGTGCCTTGTCAATATATCTACGAAAACATCATGTATGTAAGAAAAAACTTACATCTTTTTGGTAAAAGAGGTGAAAGACATAATTATAGTACTAGAAATAGGGACCTATTAGTTCAACCAGGTTTCAGACTGGCTAAAGTAGACTCATCTTTTATGGGGTACTGTTTAAAATGTTATAATAAAATACCTCCCCACATTCTTCAACTGAATGAGACAAAATTCAAGTCTTGTATAAAACGCACACTATGCAGTCAGGCATATTATAAGTTAGAGGATTACATCGCTGATAAAAATGCCTGGCTCAATGCTGGTCCTGCTCCACAACCACAACTAATTGATTAACACTTGAAAATACTGTTGGAGCTGCTGAAGATTGTAAGATTATCTTTGCATTGTATAAACTCAATTTCCTTTGCATTGTATAACTGCATAGCACAGATGTGAGTTCTATGTAAGTATACCTTATTTACCATTTACCGGGTACCGGGTAATATGTCTTTCATTGACTTGAATGTGCCATGGCGGCTGATAGTATGTCATGCTCACACAAATGTCTCGCTGACGGTGGCGTGTGTATTGGATCATTTAGCTCCCTTCAAAATGGTTGAGCTGAATGGTGCTGATCTATGCGTCATG
Source organism: Mesoligia furuncula (assembly GCA_916614155.1). NCBI lineage: Eukaryota > Metazoa > Arthropoda > Insecta > Lepidoptera > Noctuidae > Mesoligia > Mesoligia furuncula. Next base: position 228,764 of record OU744804.1, read on the forward strand.
TTCGTGAACGGGCGCCGTCAGTTGGGGCTGGTCATCACTCAGCTGCCTCGGCTTATTTTTAATTATTTTATTTTTGGATTGTTGCTTACTATTTGCTGTACTCTGGACGCTCTTAACGCGTACGTATTTTTTTTTACATCGTTCTCACATATAATTGTAAATTCAACATTAATGATGTAACTAATATTTTTGTAAAAATACAATTTAAAAGAGTGTCCATGGAGTTTCTTGCCCGTTCTTCTCCATAGGTACCTACGCTTTGGAATGGGCAACTAGCTTCATATTTTCTGACTGACCGACTTCTTGACAATTCAAAAGTGCCTGTAAATGGTTTAATTGAAATAAATGGTTTGAGTTTGAGTTTGAGACACAACATTTCTGTGACTGAGAGTCTGGTGAATGGGGCAATTGGGATCGTATCGAAGTTTAAGTGGCCTGCCCTTCGCCGCGATCAAAATGAATTTGGCGAGTTACCTGATTCAGTTTTTATAAAATTTGACGATAGTACTATCGGCATAAATGTAAAAGACAGTGAGGGGTTAGTCGCCATAGCACCTGTGTCAGCAACTTATCAGGCAAATAAAGGCTATGGGGATGTGGAAAGACGGATGCTGTCGCTTATACTTAGTTGGGCTGTAACGGTGCATAAACTCCAGGGCACCACCTTTAACAAAGCCGTAATAGACTTAGGCAAGAAAAATTTTGCTAAGGGCCAAGTTTATTTTGCGCTTAGTCGTGTAAAGACGCTGGATGGTATTGTATTATGCGACTTGGAACCTACTAAATTGCTAAATAGACCACATGACGAAAAGGCATTGCGTGAATAGCAACGATTGAGGCTTTTATAAATCATATCAGCCTATTGCAGTTCACTGCTGAACGTAGACCTCCCCAAGTTTGCGCCAACGTTGACGGCCCTCCGCTTCTCTCATCCAGCCACTTGTTAGGATAATTATACAGAAGAAAACCTCGCAAAAGTATTTCACTTTAAGAAGTATTTATTAGTTTTTAGACTAGATGCTGATAATTCTGGCTGCAGCATCAGGCCAGACTTATGTCAACATTGCATTGAACTTAAAATTTAGTTCTGTTTAAAATGAGCCCAAACACGACTACGGTGCTGTAATTTCAAGGTTTGTACTTTTTCTGATGCTCCTGGCTTCAGCATCAGGTCTCTATGTACTTCGGTGTTCCTCATTAACAGTAAGTTTATCCACACATCGAGCCCTTTTCAATGAGCCTAAACACGATATATCTGCTGTTAGTTGTCGAGGTGTTAGGTACTCTGCAGACTATCCTGACTGCAGCATCAGGTCATGACTTGATGGTCATGAGACCAAATGTGGCAAATGCCCTATCAAACATCAAAACAATTTACTAAAACAGTCCTTGCCTGTTCGAGTAACTTCTTACTGTTAAGGAGTTGTACCTTCCATTATCAGCCCAGCTACATGAGATGGTGACAACCATACGCAAATACACAAGATACTTCAAAAATATGCGAAAAACAATAAGTGAGCCTATAAAATTTGAGGGTTGCCCTCGATTTCTCTAAGATCCCATCATCAGATCCTAACTTGGTGACAATGGGACCACCTCAGAACTATATCCTTTCGAACAAAAAAAGAATTTTGAAATCCGTTGACAATTGGCGGAGTATTCGATGAACAAACATACAAAAAAAAAAAACATACAAACATCCGAACATAGTACCTCCTCCTTTTTGTGAAGTCGGTAATAAATGTGAAAGATTTCGCAGACGATTTAGTTCTTGATACGTGTTTTTTACGATTTGTCACTTCGAATTACTTTTAACCGTATAAGTTGTATATATTTTGTAATCACCTTTTAAAACCCTTTATTTTGATACCCCACTCGATAGGTTTTGAGAAAAAAAATGTTTTGAAGACATAATATTGCGCCAAAAATCGGCCATTTTAATTTTTTTTCAATTTTGATATACCCAGTGTCAGTGTCACTCTCACAATTCAGACGAATCTAACGGCACCTCTCAAGCTGAAATCGATCAAGCCGCTTAGGCTACAGAGCGTGCCAAAGAAATATACATACATACATACATACACTCGAAAAACATAACCCTCCTTCTGACGCAGTCGGGTAAAAATGAACTTTGGGAATCTATAGGAATAAAAAAGTTGAATCAAAGCGTGAAAGCGGTTATTGTCGCGAAACGGTCGGCGTGAATGGGCGCGGCGGGACGGGACGTGATCGCGTCCGCAGTGTGACCGATGCCGTCGCCGCGCCACGCCGCGCCCCGCCACGCCACGCCGGCTGTGTGCAGAGATCTTAACCACAAAATACAGATAGTATTTCACTTTTCATACCTACGCTCGGCGGTCGCGCTATGGTTGTCAACTTTGGCTTATGCACAAAAAACTATCCTGGTAGTGGCACTCGTATCTAGTTGTTTGATTTATTGTTGAATTTATTATACAATATTAAAACAAAACAATAAACATAGTAATTACAATACAAAAAGTTTACAGAACAATAAAACATATAAAATTTTACATTTGTCAATTTTCACTATCGAAAAACCCTAATAACTTCAAAACGGATTACCCTATTCACACATTTTATTTTGCCCTTTCCGTTTTAGACCTAAACCTATCAAATGACACTAAAAACAACACAATATCTACACAAACAAAAAATCATGTTATCAACTTACGTAATAGTTGGTGGCGTGAATTTACCTAACAAAAAAATTACTTCGTTTATACTGATTCAAAATAGGAAACTGTTAAATAAATCGAGCTTAGATAGCCATTGTTTTTGTTGCTCCATTTTCGCACTTCACAGACACGTGTCTCAAGCGGATGGCACCCATGCTCGCACTACTCCCAACCCGTCCGAGATAACGTGTCCGTGAGCGGTGTCTATGTGTGATGGTAGATTGACTTCTGTACTATCTGTATTTTGTGCCTTAACTCTAGCTTAATATTTTACGAGATAGATTATTTTATAACTAAGAATAGTGTCAATTTGCACTTTTAACTTGCGTCTGATAAATTGATAAAACATTTTGTTCATGTGGTACACGTGTAGCACCATCTAACACCGCACTGTTATTCATTCACTTAAATACAACATTAACTCAAATAGTTTAGTTCCTTTAGCCTACGCACTATATCCGTGTTGAATTGCCTCGACATTCATAATTATGTCGGTAAGGTCTGTGTTTGTGGGGTTCAGCTAATTTTTGAATTACGATGGTGACGAATTCCATTTCAAGGTCTCGGTGGAGGTCGTCATTTCATGGAGCATTTACAGCATCCCTGAGTACTTTATTTTGGAATTGTTGGGTTATTTTAACGTTACTTCGTTTAGAGCCCCAAAGTTGGATGCCATACGTCCAAGTTGGCATAAGAATATGCTTGTATAATATAATTGTATTATGTATTGATGGGCAGGATTTCCTTCCGAGTAAACAATTCATACTTTTATAACGTACTAGCTGCGCCCCACGGTTTCACCCGCATAAGTGTTGATCCCGTGGGAATATCGGGATTAAAAGGTGCCTATATATGTTAATCCATGGTGTCAGCTACCTCCATACAAAATTTTCGTCTGAGCGTGAAGAAGTAACAAACATATAAACACACACACATCTTTCGCCTTTATAATATTAGTGTGATGTCGAGTTCCTGTCTTTTCTTTTTGACTTGAGATTTCCAACGCAGTTTAGCGTCAAGAGTTATGCCAAGGTATTTGGCTGTGTTAGCATATGGCACTTGCATGCCGTTTATTTAGATTTGGTGGTAATCGCAGTGTTTGTTAGTGAAGTCAATATGAATTGATTTTGACTCATTCAGTTTGATCTTCCAGTTTTGTGTCCAAAATCTATAGCTGACATCAATAGTGTCAAAGGTTTGTAGAATGTTGACTAAAATAGCCGTTCATATATATATTATGAATTCATGATTGACTGCTTATCTCCATAAAAGTACGACTCGATGCCATGGGTTAGGGGTATAGCTATCTAATGCTAATAACAAGTCCATTTATTGTGAGTGCTATTGCTATGAGTCAGAGAATCACATACCTGAATACTTCGGACACTACTCTCCTGAGTGCATGGCACACTGATTTAGGTTTCTTAGTAAAAAAAATACGTTACAGGAAACACCGACGGGAGACGCACGTAAGCGGGAAGTAAACAAAGGAGGCCTATACCCAGCAGTGGGCGATTCCGAGCTGAACGATGATGATGATGGTGACTGGTACCAGGCGAACATAAAGCAGGAAGTGGGACGCTCTGGAGCTAAGCTGAACGATGATGATGATGGTGACTGGTACCAGGCGAACATAAAGCAGGAAGAGGGACGCTCTGGAGCTAAGCTGAACGATGATGATGATGGTGACTGGTACCAGGCGAACATAAAGCAGGAAGAGGGACGCTCTGGAGCTAAGCTGAACGATGATGATAATGATGGTGACTGGTACCAGGCGAACATAAAGCAGGAAGTGGGACGCTCTGGAGCTAAGCTGAACGATGATGATGATGGTGACTGATACTAGGCGCACATAAAGCAGGAAGTGGGATGAACTGGAGCTAAGCTGAACGACGATGATGATGGTGACTGGTACCAGGCAAACATAAAGCAGGAAGTGGGATGCTCTGGAGCTAAGCTGAACGATGATGATGATGGTGACTGGTACCAGGCGAACATAAAGCAGGAAGTGGGACGCTCTGGAGCTAAGCTGAACGATGATGATGATGGTGACTGGTACCAGGCGAACATAAAGCAGGAAGTGGGATGCTCTGGAGCTAAGCTGAACGATGATGATGATGATGGTGACTGGTACCAGGCGAACATAAAGCAGGAAGTGGGATGCTCTGGAACTAAGCTGAACGATGATGATGATGGTGACTGTGGTACTAGGCGAACATAAAGCAGGAAGTGAGACGCTCTGGAGCTGAGCTTAGCTTACAAGTTAACCTGGCAAAAGTGCTTCGATCACCAGTAAAATATGTTGCATACCTATTTATTGGACATCCTAGTCTTAGTAGATTAGCACAGGTAGTCATAACGACCGCGACCCCGTGAGATGGGTTGCTGTTCAGCGGTCTAATAAGAGTGACTCGGTTCATTTTTGTATGAGGTAAACAAAAACAAAACGCTGCCGAACAAACCACGAGGCAGAGTGTACTCTTTGAGCGTTTTGTTTTTGTTTACCTCATAAAAAAATGAACCGAGTCACTCTTATTAGACCATTTAAAATATGGACTTTGTTCGGTTATAAACAGGTGTCTTCGTATTTCATTTAATGTGTTATCATTACGTTGAAAACACGTGATAATGTTTTGCTAATCTCATTGGGTTTTTTTAGGGTTCCGTAGCGAAATGTCAAAAACGGAACCCTTATAGATTCGTCATGTCTGTCTGTCCGTCTGTCTGTCTGTCCGTCCGTATGTCACAGCCACTTTTCTCCGAAACTATAAGAACTATACTGTTGAAACTTGGTATAGTTACCGGCACGGATCTTGAGCGCTCGGCGGTAGAGTGGGGATCGCTTTGCGCATCGTACACTTATGGCAAAATAAAACATAATATTATATAATAATAATATTATTATTATCATAGTCACTGTACGACAATATATATACCCCGCTCCCGCACCTTACTTCATCCAAAACCAAAGGGATCCAATAACTCACTTTTGCGCAGGTGAAGGTCAGCGCTCAAGATCCGTGCCGATAATTGTAAGTAAGTACATGTATTCTGTAAACCGCATTAAGATTTTCACACAAAAATAGAAAAAAAAACAATTAATTTTAGGGTTCCCCATACTTAGAACCGAAACTCAATTTTTTTTTTTCATCAAACCCATATGTGTGGGGTATGTATGGGTAGGTCTTCAAAAATGATATTGAGGTTTCTAATATAATTTTTTTCTAAACTGAATAGTTTGCGCGAGAGACACTTCCAAAGTGGTAAAATGTGTGTCTCCCCCCCTGTAACTTCTAAAATAAGAGAATGATAAAACTAAAAAAAATATATGATGTACATTACCATGTAAACTACCACCGAAAATTGGTTTGAACGAGATCTAGTAAGTAGTTTTTTTTAATACGTCATAAATCGTAAACCGCGATTTACCATTCATTCAATCAAATCAAAAAAAAAAAAAAAACATTTATTTTCATAAACATAAACCTTATGCATAAACCCGGATGTTACGGAACCCTCGGTGCGGGAGTCCGACTCGCTATTGCCCGGTTTTTTTATGATAACCGTTTTAGAGTTCTACTTGAAGATCACACTGATCAAAGAAACCCCTACCTAGCAGGTAAATATGGCAACGTCCGTACTTACTTCTGTATAACGTAATATTAACAGGTATGTTAACATTACGATACGTAATTATTATAAATTTAAATTATAATAACGCTTAGAGATAGCTAACTCGTCTTGAGCAAGTGTGGTGATCAATGCTCGAGCCTTCTCTGTGCGAGAAGTGGCCTTTACCCTGCAGTGGCTTAGTAATAGGCTGGTATTTTATTATGAATAGGTAAGTAGGTACGTTGGCGTAGAAAAGCTTTACATATTAGAACATATAATCATTATTTCTCCTTCCTAATATTAATTTAATAGTAGATGAATTAGATCGAACAGAGTGATAAGCGCGCAGCTAGATAACGTCGCACCGTGCTCCTGTATAGATACAGTACGCGGCCGCAGTACTCGGCACACACCGCTCCCTGGCGGCCGCGCGTGCTCGCTCTGTCTCGACACCAACATCAACAAAACAGTATCAACATGATCACTGCGGCCATCGTGCTCATCGCCATCGTCGCGCTCTACCTGTACGGCACTCGCACCTTCAGCTACTGGGAGAAGAAAGGAGTTAAACATGATAAGCCGACAGTGTTGGTCGGCAATAATTCTCAAGTCTACCTCATGCAGAAGAGCATCACGCAAATGGCGGCAGAAATGTACTGGAAGTATCCTAAGGAGAAAGTGGTAGGATTCTACAGATCCACGCACCCGGAGCTCGTGATCAGAGATCCTGAGATCGTAAAGCGCATCCTGTCAACAGATTTTCAATACTTTTATCCCCGCGGCCTGAACCCGCATAAGACGGTGATCGAGCCTATGCTGCGCAACCTGTTCTTCGCGGACGGCGACTTGTGGCGGATGCTGCGGCAGCGCATCACGCCAGCGTTCACGAGCGGCAAGCTGAAGGCGATGTTCCCGCTGATCGTGGAGCGCGCGGAGAAGTTACAGGCGCGTGCGCTGGCCGCAGCTGCCGCTGGCCGCCCGCTGGACGCACGCGACCTCATGGCGCGCTACACCACGGATTTCATCGGCGCCTGCGGGTTCGGCCTCGACGCCGACTCACTCAACGATGAAGACTCTGCCTTCAGGAAGTTAGGAGCCTCAATATTTCAAGTTGGAGTAAAGGAGGTTTTCATAGCTATGTTGAAAGAAATATTTCCAGAATGGTGTAAGCATTTAAAGTATGTCGAAAGAGTGGAACAACCTTTGATCGATCTAGTCTCAGCTATACTTAAACAGAGGAATTATGAACCGTCCGGCAGGAATGATTTCATTGACTTGTTGCTCGAGTGTAAGAAAAAGGGAAAAATGATGGTAGAATCGGTGGAAAAGTTTAAAGCAGACGGCACTCCGGAGATCGCCACGTTAGAGCTGACGGACGAGCTGATCGCGGCGCAGGTGTTCGTGTTCTTCGCGGCCGGTTTTGAGACGTCATCGTCAGCCACCAGCTTCACGCTGCACCAGCTCGCCTACCACCCGGAGGTGCAGTGCAAGGTGCAGGAAGAGATCGACGCGGTGCTGGCCAAGCACGGCGGCCGGCTCAGCTACGACGCTGTCAAGGAGATGACGTATCTGGAGTGCGCGTTCAAGGAGGGCATGCGCATGTTCCCGTCGCTGGGCTTTCTAGTCCGCATGTGCGCGCGCACCTACACCTTCCCCGAACTGGGCGTGACCATCGACCCGGACGTGGGCGTGATCATCCCTCTGCAGGCGCTGCACAACGACCCGCAGTACTTCCCCGAGCCGCACAAGTTCCGTCCGGAACGCTTCCTGCCCGAGCAGCAAAATGACAACACCAAGTTCGTGTACCTGCCCTTCGGAGACGGTCCCCGCGCCTGTATAGGTAACAATTGTTTATTTATTAAGTGTTGTCTTTATAGCAGAAACTGCAAAGTTAGTTAATTATGTTACTGACAGCCTCCAGCCAGGGGGCATCTGGATTATGAGGCTCACTCGACACCGCGTCACCGTGTCGTGTCACCTTAGTGTCTACTCAAAGGCGGATACTAACAGGAATAAATCCAGATTAAAAGCATGGGTAGAGCTCTTACACGCCACGTTTTTTTCAGGCGCTGTCGACGCCCGTCGCACGCAACTGTAACGCGCTACAAACGCGATATTATCGCAACCAATTTACTTATTCACACGTTGATTTATAATTGTAGTATGCAGACGCAGCGCGGAGTTACATCGATACAGACGCGCTGGCTTAGCGCGTCTGTTTAGTTGCAAACACACACGTACATCGCGTTTTAATCGGTTACCTACTTGCCGACAGTATTACGCTGGCCTTAGTAATTTTGTTAAAAAGGAAACATAAAATTGTCTCACGAAAACGTACATACTCGATACATCTATTTACAAATACAAACATTTATATACATCATATACATCCATTTATAAACAAATAGGCAATACAGGTGCGTTCTGAATGCAGCACGGACGGAGTTTGCGCTGCACTCCCCCACCCCTTTTCTCGATGTCGGTCAGTCACACAGGCACGCACGTCTCCAGCGCGATACACGCATGTTTGTGGCTCGAACGCGCGCGTACCACGCGCGTTTTAGTTTGCAAGGATAGTTGCTCACGCGCGTTTGTAGCGCGTTTCTCATCAAAAACAGCGAGTTTGCAGCGATGCAATCGCAATTAATCTGCCTTTTTCAAGCTTAGCAGCGCCGACAACGCGCGATAGCGAAACACGCATCGACGGCGCCTGAAAATGTGGTTGTGTAAAAGCCTGTGAAGCTGTCGGGTCGGCACGTACTAAAATACTAAAACCGCTCATAGCACTTTGGAAAAGATTTACTAGTCGGTAAGGTTGGTAACAGGGGTAGGGAACGTCGAAGATGTGATGAACACACGGACACACACATATGTATGAACATGATCTCATTTATGTATATATATACCACCTTAGGTGATTACACAATGACAACCACGATGATTGAGTGTTGAGTACGTACTGAAGTATTGGCCACAGGACACTTCCCCCTAAAACATGGTAGTTTTGATGGTGTCAGGAAGTTGAAATATATGTGTTTGGTGTTTGCAGGTCTGCGCCTGGGCCTGATGCAGTCCCTGGCGGGGCTGGCGGCCGTGCTGTCGCGCTTCACCGTGGCGCCGGCCAGCACCACGCTGCGCCACCCCGTCGTGGACCCCAAGTCCGGCATCGTGCAGAGCGTCAAGAACGGCCTGCCGCTTGCTTTCATCGAACGCAGACCTTCTGTGGCCGCGCAGTAAGCGGACGGACTTGTGATTAGTGCCACTAATTTTGTAAATAAGTTATACATATTTTAAGCTACAGTGTATATATATTTTGTTGTAAAATTACTATTTTAAACCTGAAAGCAAATTGTATTATTGTCTAGTTTTTTCATGCAACGTCTGAATGAAGTAGCGCTCCTCAGAATAAAGAGGTGCATACAGACTCAACGTATTTGTGCCGGGCGTGATAATGGGACCCATTTGCAACAATTACGTACCCCAAGTAGCTTAGGCAAGAATCCATGGGACTAAACAAAAATTTCCCAGAAGTTGAAATTAAACATCACTTTTCTAAATTCTCTAATTGAATGACATCATTTTTTCATTAATTGGCATGATTTATGTTATATTTTAGCAGTTAATACTTTCGAAGTAACCAACTGTTCTAAAACGTCAAATAATTAAAAGTTACAAGAAGACCAGAAGAAATTATTGATTTTCATTGCTAAGAACAACTCCGATTAAACCAGCTTTCTTATATGTATACAAAACTCGCTTTGGAATCGGACCACCCGTTTGATACGACAGACACACACACATAACGACAGAGCCGTTCACTATTTACCACGAGAAAAGTATCTAAAGCTCTTTGAAAAGGTATTCATACAACGTAACGTGGTTGTAACAATATGACAAAAAACAATTTCTAAAATTATCAATAGTTGGTCATCGAACTTACTGTCACAAGTTTGCAAAGCAGTCGTCGGACCATTAAGCTATGAAAATGTGATTTCTTGGATGTTGACTAAAATAGCAGTTCGTATAATTATGTCATGATTAACTGCTTAGCTCCATCAAAGTATAGCGTGATGATAATCAATTAAATTTCACTCCGTAAACGTAAACGCGCCTCACAAGAAGATAATAGTCTTGTCAGTTACTCTAGTTTAAAAATATATTTTTACAACATTTATGTGATCTTTAGTTGAATATTCGGGGTGGCCGTTAACCCCACCAAGTGTCAGGCTATCACAGTAGGCAGCCCCTATAGCATAAGGAAGCTGAATGGATTAACTGTGCCACCTGTAATCTTCGACAACTCAGTCATCACATTTAGCTCTGATGTTAAGAATCTTGGTTTGCATGTCGACACTTGTCTTGACGGGCGAAAGCAGGTCACGACTGTAAGTAATAAAGACACCGGAACGTTGCGGTCGCTCTATCGGTTGAAACTTCTTCCTTCACACAAACTCAAAACTCAAACTCAAAGCATTTATTTCATTTAAGTCTCACATGCTAGTTTTTATTCTGTTTGTTTTAGCTAAGTCATCCATAGCAAATAAATAAATAAACCTTGGACAGGCACTTTTGAATTGTCAAAATTAAATAATCTGTCAGTTAGTCAGAAAGTTGAAGCTAGTTGCCCATTCCAAAACGTATCTACGTTATGCAATGGGCAACTAGCTTAGAGAGAGCATAGAGATCTCTCTATGGAGAAGAACGGGCAAGAAACTCCATGGACACTCTTTTAAATCAAGTTATTACAAAATCCTGGGTACATTATTCTTGTTGCTTCTATAATTATGTAAGAACAATGTAAAAAAAAGACAAATGAAGAAACAATTCAACAATATAAGATTAAACATAAGCCTTGGCAGTTAAGAGATGACCAGTCTCAACAGACGGCGCCCGTTCACGAACATGACGCGTGGATCAGCACCATCCAGCTCAACCATTTTGTAGGGAACCGAATAATCCAACACACGCGCCACCATCGGTGAGACATTTAAGTGAGCATGACAAGTTCTCAACTGCGATGCTCTTTCAAGTCAACATCAAAAAAAAAAAATCATAATAAACGGAAACATGGTTCTTACATTTACAAAATTTGAAAAAAAAAAATGCTTCTAAATTATACAAAACTATAGTTTGCAATTTATTTAAGATGTTAAAATAATTTACTACCAAACAGGAAGAGGTATTTAATATTGCAGTATTCAACAATTAAAACTGGATTGAATAAAATAAAAAAGTTATGTTGTAATGTCAGAAATATTAAAAAAGAAAAAGGGAAGCACCTCTTCCAAATATTGAAATTTTAACCAGTGAGCCCCAGTGCCTGTGGAGCAGGAGATTAAGCCAAGCATTTTTATCTACGATATAATCATCCAACTTGTAATATACTTGTCTACATAGTGTGCGTTTAATGCATGTTTTAAATTTCTTCTCATTTAATTGAAGAATATCGAGTGGTATTTTATTATAACATTTTACACAGTAACCCATAAAAAAAGTTTTTACTTTAGACAATCTGAAACGCGGTTGATCTAATTTGTCCCTATTTCTAGTGTTAAAATTATGCCTGTCACTTATCTTACTAAAAAGATGTAGATTTTTTCGAACGTACATAATGTTTTCATATATATATTGACAAGGAACCGTCATGATTTTAATTTCTTTAAACAGTTCTCGTAGAGGATCGCGTCTGCTGAGCTTGTAGATGGCCCTGACAGCCCACTTTTGCAGAATGAAGATAGAATCAATATCTGCAGCCCGTCCCCACAACAAAATACCGTAAGACATGATGCTATGAAAGTAACTAAAATAGACCAGTCTCGCAGTACCCACGTCTGATAATTGGCGAATTTTCCAAACAGCGTAAGCGGCCGAACTTAGCCGCCCTGCAAGTGATGTTAAGTGCGGACCCCACTGTAGCTTTGAGCCAAGCGCGATCCCCAGGAAAACCGTATTTTCGACGAATTCAAGTGTCTCCCTATTCAATACAACATGACAGTCATTACTTCTAACATTCGGTAAAGCGAATCTAATGCATTTAGGTTTTTTCTCATTTAATACCAAATTATTCACAGTTAACCAATTATGGACCACATGCATAGCGTTATTTACGTCGTCAAGCTCCTGTGCACGTCTGCTTACTTTAAAAATCAGTGATGTGTCATCAGCAAATAACACCATTTGTGGTTGGTTTTTCATTAAATGAGGTAAATCATTTATATAATATATACTAAAAATAGGAATGACCCCAATATTGAGCCCTGCGGTTCTCCCATTTTGACTTTTAAGCCCGATGAATTTACACATAAAGACAATGCTTGTACAGTCCCTAATATTTCCCATAATTGACTATGGTGATGTGTGCTACTATGACCTGAATGCAGATCTCCTCAATAAACTAGACCGTCTTCTGAATAACTGCATTCGATTCGTTTTCAATCTTCGTAAGTACGACCATGTATCCGAGCATCGGCTGCTTTTAAAATGGTTACCCATTCACCAGCGCAGAGAGTTGAGGGCTCTGAATATGTTGTTCTCTATTCTCGACAATACCACTGCCCCTTCTTACTTGACTTCCCAAATTCAATATTTATGCTCTGCCCATGCTAAAAATCTTCAATCCACTAAAAATCGTCTTCTACGATGTCCTTCTCACCGTTCTGGCTTCATTCATTCTTCTTTGTTTGTCCAAGCGGTCTTTCTTTGGAAAGCGCTCCCTCTGAACATCAGGATGGCAACCAGTCGGTTATCTTTTAAAGTCAAGGCACGTGAACATATCCGTCAAAAGTTGGCCGTAACATCTCAGCGCTGATTTGCTGGATTCGTTTTTTTCTCCTCACAGATTTTGTTAATATGTATGTATGTATGTATCTAGATAGATACATACATACATATTAACAAAATCTGTGAGGACTAAATAGGAATACATAGATATGTATTAGTATTTATTCATGTATTTTATAGTCATTTCCTAGCTATTTATCCCTTTTGTTGCACCTGACCTGTTTTGTCTCTGCATCACCCTAAGGTTGACTGGTAGTATTAGTATTTCTTTTACTAGTGCATACAGTTTTATTAGATAAATAAAATAAATATTGTTGATATGCGCTGTGAAGTAGTGAGTGTGAACATAGTACAATACTCGTAACAAAAAACAACCAACAGAAGTGATTTAAAAAATTATTGGAAATAAATGCAAATCACGGTGGATACAGTGACACAACGGTGTGTTTAAGAAGAACGCGGCGAACATTTTATGACAATGACGTGCAAAATCTGGGGGCACGGGAGTGCACCCGCCAAGACGAGCCAATTGAAGCGAAGCGCAAGGGTACTACGCTACATTCACATGAGCGTAAGGTGAAAAACTCTCATACTGTTAATGGTTCTTGTAGTAACGAAACGGCCAAGCCATATATTTTGACTAAGGAGTAGAGTTTGCTAAGTTAGGCCTTGTAGAGTTAGGGCGTGTAGAGTTAGAAGCTTGGCTCTACATGAGATCTGATTACTTTTTGACAGTGCGAGCTACATGGTCTCGTCTTGGCAACATTTAACATGAAATGTTTTTGTGGGATAACTAATTACTTGCTACATACTTGCTAATAATTTTGTACTTTTCACCATACTGAGCAGCCGTTTTGCTCACTTATCATGTTCCTTTGTCATCGTTGCCAGGTCAAAGCCATGGATGGCGTGCAATGTACACTTTGCCTCAAAAGCTTTTATTTCCCTTGTTCCGGAATTACCGAGGCAGGGTATCGCAAGCTTGGGGACAGGAAGGCAACTTGGAAGTGCAGTACCTCCAAAGCTGGGTTGGCGAGTCCTTCTAACCCACCCCCTGGGAAAGCTGCACAAGGTGATTTGGAAAACATCCATCAGGAGCTCCGCAAAGTCACAGAATAGTTAGCATCGTTACGTTTTCATACTATATATAAATGACTTGCCTAAGCATGTAGACCAACCAGTTACACTCTTTGCTGATGATAGCACTATCACCACTCAATGTAATACTAAAGATAGCTACAATAATGACATTAATAATTCTCTGGCATCAATAATAAATTGGATGAATAATAATAATCTAAAAATTAATCTTAATAAAACTAACGTAATGCACTTCAGTCAACGTTTACCAACTATGACTGAACTTAACGTCCAATACAATAATAGAATTATTGCAGAAGTTGGCAACACTAAATTCCTTGGATTGAGGATTGACAAAAAGCTAGACTGGAAAGCCCACATAGAAGAACTCAGTAAAAAAGTTTGCAATTCTTGTTACGCGCTATTCAGACTAGTCCCAGTGCTTAACACTGAATCATTGCTCACGGCATATCACGGTTTGGTTTCTTCACACTTAAGGTATGGAATAATTTTCTGGGGCAACTCAACCGACAAGGACATACCCTTTAAAGCCCAAAAAAGGTGCATCAGGACTATGTTTAAGTTACAGTCAACTGAAAGTTGTAAGCCCTACTTTAAAAAATATAAAATATTAACTCTGCCCTTTTTTTTTTTTTTTTTGAGGATGGGAAATCATCAAATGACTCCTCCCGCTCTGGGTGGAGCGGAAGGGAGTGTCAGACTCTTACTGACTAAAACCCACCCGTGTTCCTTCCTTAGCCCTTTATACTCCGGGCCAGCGGTAACCCTTTCGGACAATCCCGCTGACCCGGCAGGCTTCGGCCCTAAGGGGCCCCTCCTCGATGCTGACATCTCTTTGAGGCGCGCGTGGAACACGTACGCGCCGTCCGGCACGGGCCTGGTCCTGATCGGGCGTTGAGCTACCCATTACTCTCCGCCCGCAGGCCCGCGCCTACGGTGGCCGGGAGTCGTCACGCGGCTCCCGACGCCCGGAGCGTCTCCCGCGGCCTGCCTTTACATTTTAGACATTGTCATGTTTGTGAAATCAAATCGAAACTTATTTCCACGTCATTCAGAAGTGGTCGATCGCAACCATAGTAGACGTGATGACAGTATTCTTTGTCTACATAGATCGAAAACAGCTTTAATGCACAAGAGTGTTTTCTGCATGGCCCCTAAAATTTTCAATAAACTCCCATATAGTTGGAAGGAGCTTAATGTCCGTCAATTAAAAAATAAATTAAAGATACTGCTAGAAGGGAAAGCATACTACAGTATTCTAGAATTTCTAAATGATAACTTATTGTAGGTACCTACCTAATATTATCAATACATCTTTGACAGAATCTGTGCTTAAAGCAAGATAATACTATTGCTATAATGATAATTTTAATTGACATTTAGTGACTGTTACATAATTATGACCATATATTTAATTTAATTCTTTTAAAATTGACATTTACTATTTATTATTTTTTCTATTTAAATATTTGTACGCCACTAAGGCCAAACATGACTGATCTTAAACTATAATGTAATTTATTAACTTGCATGCTCTGTATGTGTACTCATGTTTCCACAAATAAAGTATCTGAATCTGAATCTGAATACCTCTTTTAATAGAAAAAAAGTGAAGGCGATTCAAGCGGATATTTCTAACCTTAAAAGCATGAAGGGTGAGATTGTTGGAGTTCAGAAATATCTAGACTACGTCCATGGTATGGATGACGAGCACACGGTCAAATTGGAGGACGTTGGCAAACAAACCGATCCCTACAATAAACTAAGGAGGACGTCTCACGCTTCGAAATGCGGCTTGGGCGGTTGGAATCATGCATGCGCGAGAGTGAGCAGGGTTCGCGGCTAAATAAGAAAGAAAAAAAAAAGTTTATTTGGACACAGTTCGTGAAACACAAAATACAAAATTAACACAAATAAGGTCACGGAATCGGAGAACCGTGACCGGGGGTATTGTGGCTAAGATTGGCAGCATAATCAAATGCAAAGTCTCGAAGGATCAAATAATTAATTATGTTGCCAGAGTTACCCAACGTAATAATAAGGATACTAAAAACAATATTATATCCATGCACAATCGATATTTGAGGGACAATATCATAGTGGCGGCTAAAAAACACAAGTCATTAACAGCATCTGACTTGGGTATTAATGATGATAATGGTGTTAGCAAGATTTTTGTCAATGATCACCTGACATTTTCAAATAAGCAGCTACTCAGCATGGCGAAGATTTTGTCCAAGGTGAAGGATTTTTTTTTATATGACTTATCTATTTCATTTCAAAGACGCTTTTCGCTCATTCTGTACAACAATATTTATATTTTAATTATCGTACCTTGTAAAGAATAGTTTTTTCGCAGATTGTTACAAAGTGCCTATTTTTTACACTGTTTACTTAATGAATCACTATAATCTTCGCTTTTTTATTATCTTATCAGCGAGTCGGAGTAGGGAATCTAGTTTAATTACCGTGGTGAGCATCACATTCCACTAACCTAACCAAACCATAACAACCATAACACTTTGTTTACTACATACTTGTTCTAGTTCTGCCGCACGTTCGTTTCAGCCGATAGACGTCCACTGCTGGACATAGGCCTCCCCCAATTTTGGGGGGGGTTTGCCATAATCGCCACGCTTGGCAGGCGGGTTGGCGATCGCAGTGTGGTATGATGGCGGAAAAAATAGAGAACGCTGCTGCCCATTCTCCGGTAAGACCCTTAGTCGCCTTTTACGACACCCACGGGAAGTAAGGAGTGGTGCAATTCTTTAAGTCCGGCACCACGCAGACTGCCGCACGTAGGTATTTATTATACGCAGAATCTTAATTATTTTCCTTTTTACCGACGTCAAAAAAAAGGAGGTTCTCAATTAGACACGTATGTATGTAATATTGTTGGAACTGCATTAAACATATGACAATCTATTAGGGCTTCCAAACAAATATACAAAATTTGATGGATGTATGTTTTTCCACGCATTTCTCTGCAACTATTAATCGGATCGTGACCATTTTTTTTATTGGCTTACATTTACTTTAACTTGAGGAACAGTGCAAGTTTCATCAAAATTTTCTTCAGTAATTTTAAAGATATGGACTAATACGTGTAAGTGATGACGGCCTGGCTTATTGATACGAGCTACAGTGTAGTGTCAAAGATAAAACATCTCAAAAACTTGGTCAAATTCAAGTGCAATGTTTACAACAAAACTATTAGGTACCTACTTATTACAAACAAATATTCCAGATTTTACTTAAAACTAAAAATTACGAAATAGAAAAGTAGTTTCTCGGCTTAAGCATTATTTTGTTGGTGAAAAGCTTTTTTACTGAAAAGTAATTGTTTGCGTCTGAATGGTTTTTAGTTTGTACCTATTACAGGCAGCCCGTTCCCACTTATCGGCTGTTGGGCCCGGATTTTATTCAGATGTGCTAGTGGCAGAGCATTTTATATGAAGCTATTCACACTTGTCTACATTGATTTTGTGTCGGCGCCGACAAGAAATGTCGCGTGTATTGCCAGCCCTTTACGCCCGGAAAAAAATAGTGTCAGATCTCGCTCGCCATGAGTAAGTATGACGCTCTTCACATTTGTCGGATGTCGGGGCCGACAACCCTCTCTCCGCTACCCCTTGTTCCGCCCACCCGTGTGTCGCTGCCGCAGATCGCGCACACACACATCGCGCCGCAATTCGCTTCGCGATGCGTGTGTGCGTTCTGTTAATAAGTTCTGAAATGTTCCCAAACTAAATCTTTCCCTCAGGATTGGGTGCACCCAATACTTTCTAACAAGAACTTCGTCGACGTCCATCATGTACAGTCGCCTCGCGTAGAGTGTTAAAAATTGGCACCAGCGGTGCTATTCTGTAAAAATCTCACCGTGAAAACTTAGGTGAAGTGAGCATGGAGTGATCTGTCAATAGTGTCAATTCCTAGCAAAAACAAACTCACTTCACCTAAGAGCTGGTTCACATTAGGTCGGACCGACAGTTTGCCGTTCACCGACTGCCGGTTGTTGCTGTTCACACGAGACGCCGCCGACCCGACCTAATGTGAATATAACTGTCGGTACGGTCGTTTTACTGCCCGGCTTGTGTCGTCACAAATCAGGCTTTAATATGCAACAAATTTCACGCCATGCCGCTAGTTTTAAACTTTTATTTTTGTACTGTTCACACGTTTTATCCCACAGTAAACTCCTGTCTTCCACAAGAGAAATCAAAACTTCTACATTAATTTCGCCCTGCATATTGAAACGTGTCTTCTCTGCATACACGTCGACGAAACTGCTTGCGCGAGTGCCGAGAGCGGGGTAAGGACGGGTAGGAGGGTGGCAGGTGGGTGTCGCCGCCGCTGCGCGCCGACAAACGTGAACGGCGCCATACTTTCTAGTACGCCAATATTATGTCCGATCCGACAGAAATCGTGGCTGGACGTACGGTAAAAGTGTCGGCTCCGACAGTTTGGTCGGGTCGCCCTAATATGAACGGCGCTATTGACATACATACGCCAATATGGATCCGACACGTTTGTCGGGCCGGTAAAACTGTCGGTCCGACCTAGTGTGAACCAGCTCTAAGTTTTCAAGGTGAGATTTTTACAGAATCGACCAGCAGCATCGACCGTGGCCGACAACCGATTAGTGTGAACAGAGGCGCCGACCCCCGATAAAGATCCGGGCCCGACAACCGACAACGGGAACTGGGAACGGGCTCTTAATCGATCGTGTTATTTGTTTCCTAATTTATGTTATAGGTATTTTGGTATCAACCTTTTTTGTGTCAAGTGTTTATCAGTGGAAACTTTTAAATGGCCTCCAAATGCATACTGTTTAAGAGCACTGTTTAAATTAGCTGTAAGTTTCCCGAATAGAATAAAATAAAATGTTAAATCTGTCTAAAGTTTAATCCCGCATCCTTTTCTGAATACCGTCTAATATCCGTCGTACCAATTGCTATCCAAAGTCCTTGAACAACTTGCCATATTTGTCCCTTATGCAGTGAAGTAATGGAATAATTCGATTGTTGTCATACACTGGTAAATTGTGTTTTCTCCCATCTCCGCCTAGTTTCCTACAAAATGTATAGGAAGATTTTTGCGATTTCAGACTTTTCTAGTACTGAAACCTCAGTGGTCCAACAGGGTTTTTTAATCCTTATAAGAAACAGGATCGATTGGCATCAAACATTTTTTTTTGTGAAAATTGTCCATTTTCTTGCCGAGCGACTGTACAGTACAGTTTTTTCGACATCAAGAATAGTTCAGAACAAAAAGCTAAGAATAGTCTCCTAAGAAAGTTTTCTTGTAGCGACAACGGGTACGGGACAACTGCCCTTATTGCCCCACCTCAAAATTCCAAGTTGTATAATGTCGTAACTGACTACTTAGCTCCATTAGGGCAATCATTTTAAAGGTTAAATCTGTAACTATCTAAACTATTGACTATATTTAATTTGGTAAATATTATAAAATATAAGATAGATATAAAAAAAAAATACCAAACCCTCTATTAAACTCTCTTCTACTTACCTGAATCAATATTTATTAAATAAATTTCGATTAAAAAAAAAAATAATATAACCTTTTGGCTCATCTTTTTACAGTTTGCGGTAAATTATAGAAGAATGCGATATATTATTATTATCAGCAAATAGCGTGATTGATATTGATAGCTTACAGTACAGACCGACCATCTATTACAGTACAGACCGACCAGCTATCCGGCAGTTTTTGCGTGATACTGGAACATTCAGTCAAACAGACAAAAATTCATAAAATAATAATAATATTTTCGGCATTAGAATTGTTACCAGACCTCGCAAAAATTACTTTAAAAAAACCGGCCAAATGCGTGGCGCACAGTGTAGGGTTCCGTAGTAGCCCGTTATCACAATGTAGTACGATTCTGTTGTTCTTTATTTTGAATATAAAAAAAAAATAAAATTTTTCATATTTTGTTTTTCAATGCAAGTCTTTACCCGTTATAAACAAGCAACTACTTCATCTTAGTCACTTTAAAGGATTAATGCTAAGGATTTTGTATTTGGTACAAAATTATCCAACACCCAACTACGACGACGACGACAACAACAACTATTATCGCTAAACTAATAAAGTTATCTTAACCGCTATACTTTTTCTTTAAAGTTCATGAAATTCACTATCATCGTGAATTTTTCCAGATTTTTCAAGCCAGCAGTTTAGGTTTTTGAGGGGGGGGGGGACGCCCTGCTGGAACAAAAAAATTTCACTTTAAAATTTAATATTTCGTAAATGGAGCATTAAATCGAAAAATAATTTTAGCAACCCCCAAGTCATTTTAGAAGACCTATTCAACGATACCCCACACAATGGGGCAGACGACGAAAAAAATATTCATCCCAACTTCACATGTAGGGGAGCTACCCTAAAAAAAAATATTTTCCAAAATTTTATTTTACCACTTTGTCGGCGTAATTGATATACGCACTCCTACAAAATTACAGCTTTCTAGTACTAACGGTCTCTTAGCAAAACCTCGGACAGACAGAGAGACAGACAGACGGACATCACGAAACTATAAGGGTTCCTTGTAGGAACTACGGAACCCTAAAAAACCATGTACAGTTTTGACTTCGCTACGATTTTATTATATGTCTATACCTACATATCATAAAATCGTAGCGAAGTCAAACCACAACCACAAAAAAACAACCAACAACCACATTATGCAATATTACAAACAAAAAACTACAAGTAAATCTATATTTACTTGTGGTTTTTTGTTTGTAATATTGCATAATGTGGTTGTTTGTTGTTCCTATTCAGTAGATTAAAATAAATACTAACTCCTGAAACAAAGAATTTATTGCCTAGTGAAAATGTGAGGCAAGGTAAACAGCTCATACTAAAACTCGCGAGTCTGACTGTGAGCTGCAGTGCGATTCTGTAACCATCCCACCGTGAAAACTTGGGTGAAGTGAGCATGGATTGAGCTGTCAATTGTATCAATTCCTAGCAAAAACAAACACACTTCACCTAAGTTTTCACGGTGAGATTTTTACAGAATCGACCGGCTGTAATGTGTTAGTGTCAGTAGTGAATGACGACGTATGCGTAGTGAGTGTTGTAATGATTACGGCGACCTTCAACGTGACACAGTGACACAAGTGGCTCTCGTCATACACCGTCCGCTGTTACGATAGTAGCTAATGATCATACATATAATACATTTAATTTGGGCGTTTATTCTAATTTTAAGAGTATTGACGCTCACCTATATTTCGCACTCGAGTATTACCTAACTTGGTCCTGCCTGCCCTCATGTACACTCATCCTTGCCAGCCGTCACTTATTACTTTTCCCTTCCTTCTCACACACTTCATCTATCTATTCTCTCACTTCATTTATATATTTATGTGGTATTCCTTTCTTCATTCGTGCATTAACCTAATATCGTTCTCTGCTTGCGTTTCATCTCTCCTCATCTCGCGCGATGCTGATCCGAAAACAAAGTATAACGATTAATTTTAACCGTTTTGCTACTTTCATTGCTTTCAAACTTCTAACACTACCTCAACATTCTCATCTCCGCTGCATGCAATATTTCATTCGTAATTTTTTTTACGACCCAGCACTCCGATCAGTACATAACGGGTTAAAGAGAGAAAGAAAAAATTACGTTATAGGACGCAGCTTGTGAAACACAAAATACAAATAAAAAAGTGAAAATAATATTTCAACAGTGTGCGCACAATAGTGTGCGCCAAAAAGGTCCATTTCAGTGTTCATGCCAGACAGACGCTTTCTGACACTGGTTTTCTAAGAACCTAAGGACAAGTGACGGGAAATAACAAACAGTTTCAACATACCTATTTTTTACACTTTTATTAAATAAGTAAACTAGTAACCAAATATACAAGAACAAAAAAACAAAAAAACAAGAACTGTCTTAGCAAAACTTGTTCTTAGCGATTAGCTACATACATTGATGCGTGTAGTTACTGTGACCTCGCCATTCCTTCCTTCTTGAGTTGATCCGGTGTGTTGAGTATCAAGATCCAGGTGCGCTGCTGGTGGTCCTGACTTATTTATTGAGACAACCGATGTGTGCGAACGCTCAAGGTGTCGGGGAGCGAGCTAAGAGCGGGGGAAGCTCGCGATCGTGGTGTGTTGTTTGGCCCGAGGTGACGTCGGGAACACAGTGCGAGGCATCTCGGTCTTCTCTATCCCCTTAGGTGAGTGACCCGAAATAGTGGAGTTCGAAGTAGACCCGTAAGAACGCTCCGGCGAGAATAATGGACACTTAACAAGGCCGATGTTGAGTACGTCACAGTGAAGTGACCAGAGGGCTTAACCCTATCTGCTGAGAATGGAAGAATACGAGAGATAAACAAACAGTAGGGAACACAAGTGGTGAAGCAGTGGCTTGATGAAGATATCTTTGGATGCGAGCTAAAGAGCTTAATCCTTATCCTTACTAATATATATGTCGGAAACGTCATTAGTACGGGAGCTGACTTGACAACCGGAATCGGAACGCTAGCGCCATCTGGTGGCGTTGACAGAGTCTGGCCTGAGTTCGTGGGGGGTCGACGCTGGAAGGCAGCGCGAGGAGAACGGTGGAGCTCTCTTGGACATTGGACATCGTACGAACAACATGTGCTCAGAAACTGTCGGCGTTCCGTATCTGGTTGTGTCGTGTACCTACCTAGTGTGTAATTTGCTAGCGTGATTAAATTGTTTGTGAAATTATAATCTCATTTGAACTGAAAACCGTTTTTCTATTGCGCATTATCCAACACACAACCCACTGTAGCCCACTCTAGTTCAAATATGGCTGATAATAACGAGACACACTATACTTTCCACGTCATCAGAACTGGGATTAGTGTTGGTTCATGCGCAAAATCAGAACGCTTATAATTAAAGTGACCGTTGACATTTGATAGACAAAGTGCAAACATGCGAACGCTTATTAAATAATCGTGTGGATCTGTCCAAGTTCGACCCAGACAAACCAGATACGGATGCGCGATCATAGTACATGTTGTTTTGGGCATAGGCTGTATGCAGAAATACCTTTGCACAGTGACGCGCCAGTTGCGCCCTACCGCCATGTTAAAAAAAAAAGAAAGTGTGTCTGTAACCGGCGTTTAAGTTCGTCGTATCTTGTTTTCGTAATAAGAACACACGGTAGGACGCGTCATGTGCAAACGTAACAGCACACAGTACAATAGCTGATTTGTGTTTTGCTGAAAATTCACTGCAAGGAGGTCAACGTGTTGTGTGTGGCCCTCATTAAGGCGCACAAAGGGAGCCAAGGACGTAGGAGTACGACGTGGAGCTGCCATTGACGTGGGGTGATTTCAAGAATCGAGCCAAGCAGCCCTGCGGCCGTCGGTGAAGCCCTTCGTGTGCTGCAAGTGAGGGAATCCAGGACATGTCGCGACATGTCATGGGCCGCGGCCCGGTGCACGAGCAGTGGCAGCCAGGCAGATGGTGGAGGTGGACCGCGTGCTGCAAGCAGCAGCGGCGAGTGGACGTTTGCGTCGTACAGCTACTCTCAGGCACGTTAGAAAATAAAGGTGAGCTGTATTGTTTTGTTTACGATTCTGGTGCTGAATGCTCGTTAGTAAAAGTGAGTTGTGCAGCCAAATTAAGTGGCAAACGAGTTAATAACGTTGTTGCATTAACTAGTATTGGTCAAACGCGTGTATTCAGCACAGAACAAATCATATGTAGCGTTGCAATTAGCGAGCAAAGACTTGAGATTTTATACCCGACATTTACTGGCAAAGTAATATTATGATAGGACAATTAAAGTAACATGTTGAACAGACCTAGTTTAAGTTTATTTTGATAAAGGCTCGTAGGCTTGTGGCTCGTTTGAGTAGTGTGTAACCGGATGGAGGTTACATGTGGAGGTGACCGGATAGAGGTTGCCTGTTGTGTTAGTAACCGGATGGAGGTTACGTGTTGAAGACCGGATGGAGGTCGTTTGGTTTGATACTTATAACTGGATGGAAGTTATAAGTGTGATGATGAAGACCTGATGGAGGTCAGAGCATGAGCGCTGCAATATTTTAATGAGCTTTCTATTATTTGAATGAGTATGGGTGTTGTTCAACATGTCGCTTTGAGAGAAAGAGTTGGTAATGATTTTCATTAAAAGTAATTAATAAAAATTAAATTCTTTATTGCGAGTAACATACAGTGTTAGTAACAATAAACTAAACTTACAATTATGTTAGTGATACAATTACAACAATTTTCGCTTTGATTAGATAATCAAAGTTTGTTTACATGGCTCAGGCCATTGGGTGTTTTTGCTATGATTAATCAAAGTTTGTTTAGTTAATTTAGAGGTATTGTTTTGTAAAAACAATGAGAAGAGGATTAAAGCTTTGATTTCAAAAGTTAGAAGCCGTAAGTGGTCAGAATTGGCCGAGTGGAACATGCACTGCTGTTGGTTTTTTTTGTGGTTACAGGTTGGCGCGCGGCGGCGTGTGCGGGCGGGATGGCAGTGTCGGGCGGCGCTGCATTCTTTGGATCTCCTGTGGGAGTGCTCGCTGATCAGGGACGGTGCTTTTCGTGCAAGAGGTTTCACGACTTCTGCCAGAGAGGCAGTGACGGCGAGTGGATTGTCTACCGAATCTGGTGAGCCGTTTTCATTTTGTTTTGACTCTGGTACTGAGTGCTTCCCTGGTAGATAACAGTAAAAATGGTTACATTGTTGGGTGTAGCCCAATCTAATTTACAATGCAATTTTAAATAAGCTCACGTTAGTTTAAAAATGATGTCAGAAAGTCATGTACCAGTCGAAGTAGATAGTGATCACAGTGGTGATGAGCAATGAGCAAGCCTATGTAGTGGGAGCCACGCGAGTAGGTGTTCTCTAACGGGCGCGGGCGTAGTAAAGTTGTGTGTAGTCACAGGGTGATGGATGTGGATCCATGCGCTGGATGTGTGAGAGCAATGTGGATTGCTGGTCGGCCGGAGCGCCGTGGCGTTAGAGTGGTTTACTCGTGTGGGGGTTTCCAGGTGCCTAAGGCTCTTAGTGAAAAAGATTATTGTTGTAATGTGGATAACGATGGTACATGGCTATGGTTGATGTTTTTTGTGCTAGGATTGATTACAGTTTGATTACATGGCTCTGGTTGAATCAAGTACGCTCATGACGCTAAGGCACATGCCATGGCACAGGCCAAGGGATCAGAGTATTACTGACGAATTTGAGGAAAGCCAAGTAAAAGTCTTGTTGATGAAACAGAGCAGAGATTAAGTCGTGTGTGTGTGTGTGTTGTGTAGGGTTTTGTGAGAAACCACAAAGTCCGTGAGTGACTTGGCGATCCGAGGGGATGCGCAAATGAATGGTTGAGTAACAGGAGGTTACTTGTTGATAGTATGAGACATGCACCTTAGTTGATTATTTAGTTTGTGATCTTGAGATTTGTTAATCAAATAATGAGTAATGCTCTGAACTCTGCAATTTTTTAGGTTGCTCGAATTTTCATTGTGTTTTTGCCTGTACCATATTGGTCAGGAGTGACCGAGCTATGTGATACTTTGCGGGTATGTTTGTTTACAGATTAACACACGAGGACGTGTGTATCGCAGGATGACCGTGTCGGAAACGTCATTAGTACGGGAGCTGACTTGACAACCGGAATCGGAACGCTAGCGCCATCTGGTGGCGTTGACAGAGTCTGGCCTGAGTTCGTGGGGGGTCGACGCTGGAAGGCAGCGCGAGGAGAACGGTGGAGCTCTCTTGGACATTGGACATCGTACGAACAACATGTGCTCAGAAACTGTCGGCGTTCCGTATCTGGTTGTGTCGTGTACCTACCTAGTGTGTAATTTGCTAGCGTGATTAAATTGTTTGTGAAATTATAATCTCATTTGAACTGAAAACCGTTTTTCTATTGCGCATTATCCAACACACAACCCACTGTAGCCCACTCTAGTTCAAATATGGCTGATAATAACGAGACACACTATACTTTCCACGTCATATATTATACTAGCTGCGCCCCGCGGTTGCACCCGCGTAATGATAAATGATTTTATTTTTGTAAGTAGGTTTGTACAAACACTTTTACACGTCAATCATGTTTTTTTAAAACTAGATGAGGTCGGCGTTTCCTATCTGACTACTCTGAGAAGAAAGGCCGAAACAAACTCAGAGGTCACAGTCTCTTTTAAAGTCCAGACATAATCTTGGTCAGGTTATATGAAGACCATGTAGACCATCTCAGACATCGATCTGAGATGGTCTTTTGAGGAAAGAACCACACAGATTGAGAGGACCTGTCCAGTCAGTGCACGCATTTGTCAGAAATCGTGCAGCTCAACTCAAGACTTAAGGAGCTCAACGATTCGACGAACAATACCAAAGAAAGGACATTTGGGTAGGCCACATAAATTACTCAAACTGCCAGACCATGAGAGAAAAAAAAAAAAAACAAGTAATAGAACAGAGAGAAAAATAAAACATAAAAAATTAATAAAATGACCCACATCGTCTTCACATTCACAAATCACAATGTAAAAAAAAAAATATATATATAATACTTTACAAAGTAAGCAAATGTAATTGTTTATAAAAAAATCATTAATGTCAATGTGTATATAAAAAAAAAGTCATTCAAAATGCAGAAATTTGAAGCAGCTCAATCCCAAGCCTTTTTGTCCTTAATATAATCTTTAACGGTATAAAAGGCTTTCTGGCACAACTTACGTTTAATGAATGATTTGTATTTATTGAGGCTTAGATCTTGAACGTGGCTTGGTAGCTTATTATAAAAGCGTATACATTGACATCTGAACGAGCCACCTATTTTTTTGAGCCTTGTTGTAGGTACAACAAATTTGTGTTTATTTCTAGTATTTATATTATGGATATCACTGTATTTTTTAAACAATTTTATGTTTTTATGGGCATATAAAAGATTTTCATAAATATACTGAGAAGGCCCAGTCATTACATTAATCTCTTTAAATTTGTCTCTGAGAGACACTGAAGCTTAGCATCCAAAGTTATGCCCAAGAATACTGTGTTGTCTTCAGGATTCAATTCCTCGCCCTTTATCAACACATTAGTTTTCACCTGCCTAACGTGGGGTAGCGTAAACTTAATGCATTTGGTTTTTTTCTCGTTTAAAAGCAAATTATTAACATTGAACCAGTGGACTACTTCCGAGATCGCGCTATTTACATCGTCAGTAACCAACTGCTGACGTTTAAGTTTAAACAAAAGAGAAGTGTCATCTGCAAACAACACTATATCATGATTATCCTTTATGAGGTACGGCAAGTCATTAATATAAATAAGAAACAAGAAAGGACCAAGAATTGAGCCCTGTGGGACTCCCATTGTTACTATAGATCCGGGTGATCTTTTTCCATTAACGTCAACGCTCTGAATCCTTTTACTCAAGTATGAAGTAAGAAGATCCAGAGCAGTGTTTTGGATCCCGTAGTGGCGGAGTTTCCTGATTAACGTTTCGTGAAGAACGCAATCGAATGCCTTGGACAAATCACAAAAGATGCCCAAGGCATCGCATTTATCTTCCCATGCATTATAAATATGTCCTAAAAGTTCAACACCGGCATCAGTAGTTGAACGACCCCTTGTAAAACCGAACTGTTTGCTATGTAATAATTTATGTTTATTAAAAAATCTTTGCATTTGGTCTAAAATTAATTTCTCTAAATTTTACTAAAGGTAGGTAGTACAGAAATAGGTCTATAATTTGTGGGGTCTGATGTACTACCTGATTTAAACAATGGTATTATTTTACTATTTTTCATAAGGTCAAGAAACTCCCCATTGTCAATACAACTATTAAAGATAAGAGCTAGAGTATGTGCCACAATGTCAATAATAGACTTAGCTACTTCTACAGAATTACCCCACAGATCTGCAGTCTTTTTTACATTTAAAGTGTGAAAGGTTTTAATTATATCTCTACAGGAAATATATTCAAAATGAAATTCCGATTCGCTACCATTAACATTTTCCTTAAGCAAAGACTCAGCAACAGAAGGTGATGAGTTTAATGATTTAGTAGTTGAAACGGGAATATCTGAAAAGAAATTTTCAGATGCCTCGGCGACTTGTGATTCTGATTTTATTATGTTGTCATTAATAGACAGGCTGTAGTCAGTATTTCGGTTACTAGATCTTCCCGTTTCACTATTAATAATATTCCAAGTCGTTTTAATTACATTACTGCTGTTTTTAAATTTTGAACCCAAATAGCGTGACTTGGCCATATAACAAACTTTTTTAAATAATTTTGAATAATTTCTAACATACAAATTAAATTCATCAGTGTTAATATAAGTCCTTTCATTGTACAATTCATAAAGCCGTGTTCTACTTTTATGAATACCAATGGTAGCCCAATCACTGAACGATGCATTGCTATTAACTGAGATAGTCTTGGGAATAAAGGTGGAATCAAATTGTTTACAGTATACATTAAAAAAATTATCATAAAGTTGATTAGGATCAGCATGATTAGATAAAACTGGTAGTTTATTAATGAGTTTACCTTTAAAAGCCTCCAAGCGACTTGCAGTTTTGGGGTTAACAGTGATATCCTTTTTAGTCACTTTTTTGTTTACGTTTTGAATAGTTATCCTTTGCCCGCAATGATCAGAATCTAGTAAAGTTATAATTTCTTTGTGGCTTGGTATAATGTCTGTATAAATATTATCTAGGCATGTGGCACTAGTAGGGGTTATTCTTGTCGTAAATGTCGATCCCGTGGGAATATCGGGATAAAAAGTAACCTATAGGTATGTTAATCCACGGTGTCAGCTACCTCCATACCAAATTTTATCAAAATTGGTCCAGCCTTTTGAGCGTGAAGAAGTAACAAACATATAAACACACACACACACACACACTCACAAACTTTCGCCTTTATAATATTAGTGTGATTAATAATAATAATATTTTATTTCGAGCAACACGACTCATAGTGTTAGTAACAATATACTTACAAACTATGTTAGTAATACACATACAAAGACAAA
Source organism: Mesoligia furuncula (assembly GCA_916614155.1). Classification (NCBI taxonomy): domain Eukaryota; kingdom Metazoa; phylum Arthropoda; class Insecta; order Lepidoptera; family Noctuidae; genus Mesoligia; species Mesoligia furuncula. Next base: position 257,977 of record OU744804.1, read on the forward strand.
AACACAAAAACAGATAGTGACATCACTGCTGCACGGTGACAGGCCCAGCCGAAACCTTGCAGCAATGGTTCACAAACGCACAATCAAGCCTGCTTGCTGTCATAGACAGGATGCTGTTGGCGCTGCCCCGCACCCTACGGACCAAGGATGCTGTTGGCGCCGCGCCGCACCCTACGGACCAAGGATGCACACCGCTTCCGCATCACCGCGTAGAAAAAGTCCACGTGAGTTTCAGCGAACATCCCTGATGCGCTGCAGTACCGGGGCAACCCCATCAACACCCTGAATGCATTATTGTATTGAACGCGAAGGGCGCCCTATGATTTTTGAGTACAATGAACCCACAGAGTGCAAGTGTGTAATAAAAACTTTTTCCAAAAAAAAAACAACCGACTTCCAAAAAAAAACACTACAAATTGAAAAATAACTTTAATTTCGGAAGTCGGTGTCTTTGGTTCCGCATTTTCGTTTATTGACACCGACTTCCGCAATTAAAGTTATTTTTCCATTTGTAGTGTTTTTTTTGGAAGTCGGTTGTTTTTTTTTTTGTAAAAAGTTTTTATTTTTCACTTTTTAGTGGGTCCGTTTGTAATTTATCTAAGTTACAATAGCCTAATGTCAACTGCTCATCACTTGTTACAAAATATTGCTTTTCCCGATCTTGGGACGTTAATTACGCTTTGTGACGAGCATAAATTGCTTAGCAACCTTAATATAATAAAGTAATCCAATCGCAACCCGTGACATATTTGTCATTGAGTAGTTCCAATGGCCATCTGTAGTCTTCTTCATCAGCTCCACTTTACCAAATGATGATTTCCGAGAGCAAATGCTCAAGTTATTTAAAAAAATACCCAAATCGTTATAGCTTGCCTATAAAATTTGAGGGTTTCCCTCGATTTCCATGGGATCCTCTCATCAGATTCCAACTTGATGATAATGGGACCACCTCGAGAGTATAACCTTTCAAACAAAAAAAGAATTTTGAAAATCGGTCCACAATTGGCGGAGTAATCGCGTAACAAACACACAAAAAAAAAAAACATACCGTCGAATTGAGAACCTGCTCCTTTTTTGAAGTCGGTTAAAAAGACGTGCAGTAAGCACTAAATATAGTGCGCTTGACCTCTTTAGAGGCACGCCTGAATCTGTCAATATCCTCATCGTCTTTGAGGCCAGTGGTCAATAAGTGACCCAGATATTTAAATCGATCTAGGTACCCTCACGAGGGGTGTACCGTTCAGCTTAACCGGAGGTACTGCTTCCGGGTATTTACTTCTGGCCCCAAACACTCTTCTTAAAATTATATGCCAAACCATGTAGTCTGGCATATTGCTCGCAAGTGACTACGAGTGTCCTAAGCCCGCAGATTGACGCGCTCAGCAGCACCATGTCGTCGGCGTAGCTAATGTTAATACAACAGACGCCATCAATATGACATCCAACACGCATGCTGCTAAGCGCGCCAACCAGATCATTTACGTATAGGTTGAAGAGCGTAGGCGAGCATAACCCCCCCTGCCTCACCCCGCATTCCAACGCATACAGCCTAGTCAGGGCACCAGCCCACGTATCTTAGAGTAATATCCTTAAGTATTATATTTGCGAAAGTAAGTTTGTTTGTTACCTTTTCATGCCTAAACCACTGAACCGATCATCCAGGGGCCCTAGTCTGCTATTTTTATACATTCGTCATTCCAACACGATCCCACCACCATCCCATTGTCATTTTGCTAAAAGTTCGTAATCTGCTAAATTCATAATGGTTGATCATTGGTCGCAGGAACCCGTTGGATGCGGGAAGCACAGGACCGGTCGAAGTGGAAGTGCTTGGGGGAGGCCTATGTCCAGCAGTGGACGTCTTTCGGCTGAAATGATGATCATTGGTCGGTCAATGGCACAGAAATTATACGATACTCGTAACGAATTAAAAGCAATGACTGCACAATGACGTTCTATTGGTAGGTTACTGATCAAAGGAACTGTCAAATTTTTTTCAGATTACCGCGTAAGTTAGTATTTCTTGTTTCATTATGTACGAGGTTACCATTCTATGCCATTTCTTTCAATGGAGTCTCAGTGGTTGACCATTGGAAAGTCATAATGACGCCATTATATGAGTAGATTACCAAAGTTGTCAAAATCAACAATTATGAAATCAATGATAGACCATTCTGACACTATTGTAATAGCAGACTTGAGGCCCTGAAATATTGTTTAAACGTTGTCAGGTGTACAGAAACGGACATAGGGGAAAAAAAGTGCTGTTCCCGAGGAAAATCACAATAACGTTATTATGATAATAGATGGCGCCACGTGTCTTTCGAATCAAAAACAGGACAACCTCTGTCGGGTCAGCTATTAATCCATACTAATATTATAAATTCGAAAGTAACTCTGTTTGTCTGTCTGTCTGCATGTTACCTTTTCACGCCTACACCACTGAACGGATTTCGATAAAATTTGGCAGAAAGATAGATTGCATCCCGAGGAAGGACATAGAATAGTTTTTACCTCGATATTCCCACGAAATCGACACTTAGGTATGCGGGTGAAACCGCGGGGCGCTGCTAGTAATATTATAAATGCGAAAGTAAGTTTGTTCGTTTGTTTGTTACGCTTTCACGTTAAAACGACTTAACGGATTTTGATGAAATTTGGCACACGGGTAGACCATGACTTGGAGAAGGACATAGGCTTACTTTTCATCCTGGATCGTAGACGAAGTCACGGGCAACAGCAACAGCTAGTCTTTTATATTTCAGAGATGCGTGTGCACCAATTTCTGACTCATAATGACTTTATTGCATAATAAAATAACCAGTTTCATAATAATAATTATAATCATTTATTCATTGTAAAACATAGGTACATTATAAGTTCTTATAGTTGTTAATACGTTGAGGGCGCTATGCTTTGCCTCTAGGGCGTACAAAAGTAGTAAAACAGTAACATGCAATATAATTACAGAAGAAATTAATATAGATATTATATGAATCACAAATAAACAAGTAAATAAATTAGATCAGCTCACTGAACAATGTCGATTAGTTAACTTGATAAATTATTATGTGTAGTGAGAAAAAATTAAAAATGTCCGCAGTTATTGTAATAAAATGAAAATTGTCAGCACTGATTTATTCAGAATGTTAAAGAAATAGAATGATGTCATACATTAAAAAGAAATGTCACTAAGGAAGATCAATAATTGTTACTTAAGAAATGTAAAAAAATTTATACCAGCATGTCATTCAAATATTCGGTGATTGAATAATAACATTTTTCTTGTGGGTTTTAATCGATATTTCTAGAGCCCACTTCTGTGTTTCTTACTACTTAGGTAATCGTATTCCTCTCAAAATCCATTTAGTCATCATATTTTTGCATTTTACGGTAAATAATTTATCGGGAAAAAAATCGTATAATAATCTAAATAATTCTATAAATTCGTCTTAAGCTTCATTTGGATCCGTCATGTCATATATTTGTGAGAATGTCAATTGATTGAGGTCATTTCTTTTAATTAAATTTTCTTTTGATATGTCACGCTGTTCAATACGCCAATAGTTAAGTTTATAGGTAAGTTTTATTAACTTTTATTTTTAGTATTTATGCATTGTGATTAGATAAGCCATAATCAACAATATCCTTACTACATTTTTGTTTAAAATTGTGGGAGAAATTGTCTAAGCAGGTTTTGCTGCTGGGTCGAGTAGGTTGATTTATTTCTAATTTAAGATTGTAGTTCAGCTGTGCTATTCTGTAAAAATCTCACCGTGAAAACTTAGGTGAAGTGAGCGTGGAGTGAGCTCTCAATAGTGTCAATTCCTAGCAAAAACAAACTCACTTCACCTAAGTTTTTGCGGTGAGATTTTTACAGAATCGATCGGCTGTAAAAAGTATCCAAAATCGAACGTAGTTTTGTTTCTTTTGAGAACGTCAATATTGAAATCCCTGCATAGTAATAGTTTTGTTTGAGGCTTAGAGCAAAGTTCTTTTAATATTTTTTCTAGAGTTTCGTAAAATGTATTTAGATTATACGCTTTAGGGGGCGGTATATACAAATAATAATTATTTTATACAGCGGTAATTCGATAATGCCTGATAGAGATCGTATAGCAATGTTTTTTAGTCCTTTATAAACAATATTATTTTTTACAAGGTTGCAAGCACCACCTCGTTTAGTTGAGCGAGCATAGCATGCCGCTAGTTTATAATTGGGAATAAATAACAATTTTTCTTGGCCGTTCATGATAAGTGCACTATGTGCATACTATGTATTTACAAAGAGAAACTGATCACTTTCACTATTCTCTAAGTTAATATCATTAGTAAAAGTGTCCTCGGTAGTCATATTTGATTGAACAATATCGTGATTGTAATTTAAAACGTCTTTAAAAATTGTCACCATACCAGAATTGTTTATAGAGCCCGTTCTTCTGTGAAACATTTTATAGACGCACGATAAGTTTCTATTGGAATCAAGGAAGTACGCATGCGCGTGAGGTAATTATGTTCATGTAGAGTAGATTGTTAACATTTTCTATACGCCAACGATCTACTGTTGTATTTTAATGTCGGAGAACAGATGATGATATTTGTGTGTCTAATTGAGCGTAGTGACTCTCTCTGAAAAGTATCTTGTCAAAATAGTCACGCATTGTTCGGAAGTCTTCTTCGCCAATGATGATGATGCAAAAATATAATGTCTACCTAGAGCGTTGCTAAAAATATAATGTATTACCCCCGGTACACGTTGAGTAACCCCGGCAGCAACAAATCGTACTGTAACGATGAGTGTACAAATTATTATCATAAAAAACATTAACCTTTGTTTTCAAAGTATTATGATTTTTATGATAACAATTTGTTCACTCATCGTGTTTCTTTGAATACAAAGTTTCATGTTTTTTATGATAATAATTTGTTCACTCATCGTTACAGTACGATTTGTTGCTGCCGGGGTTACTCAATGTGTACCGCGGGTAATACATTATATTATTAGCAACGCTCTAGGTATTGGACTTTGTGCTCAAATAAATAAACAATAATATACCTAAATAAACGATAACACTGTTATCTAGTATTTTATGTAACATTGAGTATATGATAGTGCTGTATTAGGTATAATGAATGCATAGGCGATGAGTGAAATATCTCGAAAGCGCCTTGTACTGGACACGACACTTTCGAGGCATTTTCCGACAATGACGTCAATTCAAGTGGCATCCCTGTCCTTCTACAACTTCGAGCACAAGCCCGCCCCGACCGCACACGCACGCAGTAGGGTCCTAACCCTACTGCGTGCGTGTACTTCAAATCAAATCTATATTGCTGAACACAGTACATATAGATACATTTCAAGATGTTTAGTAAATGGTCAGTTCACTATGTTCTACCTTAAGGCATGCAAAACTATGCTTCTGTCCTTAGGTTGACGCCAACCTACACAGTCGTGATGCACGGGTAGTTTCTGAGCGTGTATGCCAAGTTTGAATTAAAGACACGTTTTAACAAAGCCTTCAAGCATAATTATGATCAAATCTTTGAAACTATTTCAATCATGTTATTAATTTTTATTTTCTGTAAATTATGTTTTGTTCCTCTAAGCACCGTACTCAGGTACATAGGTAGCGCTCGTAGTATCTCCCGGACCCCCGACTCATGGTACCTACTAGAAGTAGAAGGAACAGTGGGGTTTTATTCGGTAGGAGTCCGACAAACCCTCCGTTCTTCCCAGACGGAAGTATATATGAGGATTTCCAAACAAAAAAAATCAAAGAGGTAAAGGTATATAGGTATTAGGAGCCTACATAATACATATATCATCTGTGAAGAATGAATAATTTCTTACACCTTTGTGTATGAAGCACACAGAGTAGACTTCACTATTCCTATACTAGCACTGAGCAGTGCACCTGGCACGCCGCACGCGGCACCACCAGGCGTGGTGAGTCAGTATTTACTAAAGCTATCTAGCAATTAGTGAAAAGTCTCACTAATTGTCAGATCAACAATCATCATGATTACAGCATCATTTTGTAGAAATACACAATAATACACATATTAGAGAATATAATAGAAAATGCTCTTTATTATTTACCATACACACATCATAAGAATTACAGAACAACACGTTGTAGAACTAATACTTCGAGGACATGTGACATCCACCAAACCCGCACTCGGCCCGCGTGGTGGGTTACGGGTACAACCCCGTTCCTCTCACAGAGAGGAGGCCTAGTGTCTCAGAGATGGGAAAATTAACGGCCGATTTTGCTGTGCTATGCTAAATATGCCTACCACATATTATGATAGACCTGTCTCGGCAGCTTTACCAACTGTTGTCAGGCAGAACACCGGACAGGTCAAGGTTCTCCACAAGGCTCGGAGCGAGCTAGGAGCATCACACGAACATCTATATATATAAAATTCAAAGTCCTGACTGACTGATTGACTGACTGATATATCAACGCACAGCCCAAACCGCTGGACCTAGAGACTTGAAACTTAGAAGGTGTATTCTTTGTGAAAAGTAGGTATCCACTAAGAAAGGATTTTTGGGAATTCTACCCCTAAAGGGTTAAAATAGGGGATGGAAGTTTATATGAAAGTCCGACAGTTTTGAAGTTAGGATCTTCTAATTTTGTATTTAGGCTGACAATTGAAAATTAATTTATACGTGTCTCAGCATTTTTGATAATTCCACCCCCGAAGGGTTAAAAAGGGGGATGAAGTTGTGTATAGAAAGTCATTAATTTTCGACGTAAAAATCACTAAATTTATTATCTAGGCTTATGATTGGAAGCTAACACAACGGTGTTGTTAGAATTTCATCCATTAAGGGGGTGAAAAGGGGGATGAAATTTTGTCCTTACTGACTGATATACATATCAACGCACAGCCTAAAACTCTGGTCGGTACCGCTGGGTAGAGAAATTAATTTTGGAGGGTGTGTTCTTTGTGAAGAGTAGATATCCACTAAAAAGGGGTTTTTGGAAATTTAACCTTTAAGGGGCGAAAAGAGGGGATTTTGTTTGTATGAAAAATCTTATTCCTTGAGTTAATAACCATGAAACTTGGCACGAATATTTATCTAAATAAATGATGAAGTTTGACTTTTTTTTTCTAAACTACCCCCTGAAGGGGGATTGGGACGTGTCAAAGTTTGTATGGAAGAATTTTAACGCGTGGTCCGATTAACTCGAAACTCAGTATTTATACTTAAGACCGAAAATAAAGAATAACGTGTATCATCGTTTTTCGAAAATTTACCCCTAACAGGGTGAAAAGTTAATTTTATAGGGGAAGACTTTTCTGCGTGGCTTGATTAACTCGAAAATTGGTACAAACAATCTTTGCGTCGAGTAATGAACACATCCCAAACAATTTTACGAAATTCCACCCCTGTGGGGGTGAAAAACGGGGATACAGTTTATAAGAAAAATCTTATTCATTTGGTTAATAAACTTGGCAAGAAAACTTGCCTAAGCAAGTAATAAAGTTTATCATTATTCGTTTATCAAAACACCCCAACACCCCTTGTGTTGGGGTGTTAAAGTTTGTGTGGAAGAATATTAACGCGCGGTCCGATTTACTCGAAGCTCAGTATTAATACTTTTAACAGAAAATAATCAATAATAACAGCCGCACAGATCGATCGATCAGGTTACGTAGGCTACGCTTTTCGCGGTTGGTCTGTGGATAGGTGTCCATCTTTACATACCGTGACCTGTCCGTGCCTCGGAAAGCACGCTAAGCCGTTGGTCCCGGCTGTCATTCGTGGATCTTTGACAGTCGCTAGGGGTGGTCAGAAGCCCGAAAGTTTGACAACCAGTCTTATCAAGGGGTATCGTATTTGGGTTGTGGAGGTCAGATAGGCAGTCGCTCCATGTAAAATACTGGTACTCAGCTGCATCCCGTTGGACTGGAAGCCGACCCCAACATAGTTGGGAAAAGGCTAGGCAGATGAAGAATCAATAGTAAGTGTAGGTTTTCGAAAATTATTGACCCCTGACGGGACAAAAAGTGGTAATTCGATTTATAAGGGGATTTTAATGAGTGCCTTGTTAAACTCAAAAAAAATGGTACAAATAAATTTGGACTTAAAACTTGGCACAAATAATTATAAGGTTCGAATTTATTTGTAATTCTAAACTAACCCAAAGGGGAGATTGGGGGTGTCAAATTCAGTATGGAGAAATTTTAATGCGCGGTCCAATTAACTTGAAACTCAGTGCCTATCTAAGACCAAAATGAATAATAAAGTGGTTCAGGGTTTTTCGAAAATCTACCGCTAATGGTCAATTTCACAGGGCAGAATTTTATTACGAGGCTTGATTAACTGGAAAATTAGTATAAATAATCTAGATTATGTTTCGAAATTCCACCCCTATGGGGATAGAAAGAGGGGATACAGTTTATATGAAAAATCTTATTCATTTGTCACAGAGAATTTGGGGGGTGACAAAGTTGATGGATTGCAAAAATATTTAGCCCGCTGTCGGATTAACTCGAAACTCGGTACTACTAAAACAAAAAATACTTAAAAAAAGTGATTTAGGGTTTTTCAAAAATTGACTCCTACGAAGGTGGAAAATTCTACTGCTTGCTTCCATTAACTCGAAAATGGGTATGGGTCTTTGACTCAAGTTATGAACACATCCCAAACGATTTTTCAAAATTACTCTCCTGGGGGGGGGTGGGGGGGGGGGGGTAAAAAGCTGGGATACAGTTTATTTGAAAAATCTGATCCCTTTGAGCTATAAACTAAAAAATTGGCCCGAATACTTATTTATATCTAAATAAATGATAAAAATCATAAACATACATTTTCGAAATTATAAGAGGAAAGTACGAATTTCACGCGGACGAAGTCGCGGGCAGAAGCTAGTCGATAGATAACAGCGTGTTTACTCAGAGTAATCTTATCAGTCTACAAGCGATGTAACGTAGAAATTTATAACAGGTGTCGGTAGCCTGAGTCTAAAAGTACATGTAGACTCAATGTGTTTAGACCAGATAGCAAGCAACATTAAGCAGGTAAAAGCTGAGGTACAACATCTTGCCTTGACACGAAACAGGACAAACGCTATCACTGAAAATAAATAAATCATACGAAGTATGTGGCTGGTATGAATGTGTCAGAGACTATAGTAAAGAAAACTTGGACAAGTTCTATAGTTGTATTTCCTCAAATGTATACGAAAAAAATAATCTACAAGAATCGTTTACTGAATTTCAAAATCTATTTAAATTATTTTTTGATCTGTGCTTCCTTCTAAACACTGTTAAGAAGTCAAATAAAAAGGGAACTGTAAATGGTTAACGAGAGGTATTAGAATATCCTGTACAAGGAAGAAATATCGCTATCTTAACTAACAACACAATAAAACTAACAGAAAAAACCTGAATAAAAAATACAAATCCTACATTTACATACTTAAAAAATGCATACACAACTCTCGACAACTTCAGAGTAAGAGATATATTTATAATAATAAAAACAAATGTAAAGCCACATGGGAAGTTATTAACGAGCACATTAATGACATTAACACAAAAACTTAAATTGACAAAATATTTGAAAATAATCAGACATTTATGAAGGTAAAGAAATGAGTGACAAATTTATACAACTGACAAACAATAACAATTTTAAGTATGATTGGAACGAGATAAACAAAACGATTGATACTAATAACGCGCAAACAATATTCCTTAAACCTACTGACGCTATGGAAATATTTCGAATGATTAAAACTCTAAATAACACGAACGCAGCGGGAATTAATGACATCACAACAAAAGTAATAAAAATAAGTGCACGATACAACCACTGAGTTATTTAATAAACCGGTCCTTTGAGGAAGGTGCGTTTCCAAATATATTTAAAAATCAATAGTTAAACCCCTTTTTAAAAAAAGGAGAAAGTTCAGATATGAATAATTATAGGACAGTAACGTTGATAACGGTGATTACTGGGGCATCTCCATTAAACTTTTAAGTAATATAATAGACATCGTAGCCCCCTATCTAGCTGTTACTTTTAATAAATGTGTTGATTTAGGAACTTTTCCTGACCTCATGAAGAGTAGTAAAGTCATACCATTATTTAAATCAGGTAATAAAAATGACTTTGGCAATTTCAGGCCTATTTCCATCTTACCTGCATTTAGCAAAATATTTGAAAAATTAATACTCAAGCAGTTGCTAAGACATTTTAATTTAAATAGCCTCCTATGTATAATGAACAATATGGCTTTACAAAAGGTCGTTCGACTACAGATGCGGGTGTCGCTTTGCTGAAACACATATATAATGCATGGGAGAATTCGAAAAATGCTATTGGAGTTTTCTGTGATCTCTCCAAAGCCTTTGATTGCGTGCACCATGACACGCTTTTACGTAAACTACGTCATTACGGTGTCCAAAACGAAGCTCTCAACGTAATAAATTCTTATTTACATAATAGGTTCCAATGTGTGGATGTTAATGGTGTGAAATCTTCCGGGCTACCAGTTCAGTTAGGTGAACCGCAAGGCTCAATACTAGGTCCTTTCTTGTTCCTAGTATACATCAATGATTTACCATTCCATTTAAAGGGCATCAGTGACGTTGAACTGTTTGCAGATGATACCTCTCTTATTTTTAAAGTAGACAGGAATAGACAAGATTTTGACGACGTAAACAGTGCGCTCTCAATAGTTACGAATTGGTTTACGTCAAATAACCTAGTTCTCAATGCCAAGAAGACGAAATGTGTAAAGTTCGCCTTACCGAATGTTAGAAATCTAGGACCCAACATCGTCTTAGATAAAGAGGTGCTTGAAACTGTGGACTCGGCAGTTTTTCTGGGAATAACAGTAGATGCCAAACTTCAATGGAGACCACATATATCAAGTCTAGCAGGAAAGCTCAGTTCGGCTGCCTACGCCGTCAGGAAAGTAAGACAATACACTGACGTTGATACAGCTCGTTTAGTCTATTTTAGTTATTTACACAGCGTTATGTCCTACGGTATTCTGCTGTGGGGCAAAGCCGCTGATATACAAAATTTATTTGTCCTGCAAAAACGAGCTGTTCGAGCAATATACCAGGTAGGTGCCAGAGTTTCTCTAAGAGATTTTTTTAAAGATATTAGAATTCTTACGGTTGCATCACAGTTCATCTTTGCCAACATTTTATATATTAGGCAAAATATACACTTGTATACTAAAAACAGTGATATTCACAATGTTAACACTAGAAATAATGACAAACTACGCGCTCCCTTTCACCGGCTTCATAAGGTTCATAACTCATTTGTTGGGCTTGGTATAACCTTTTATAACAAGCTACCTTCTTCATTACTAGATTTGCCTTTTAATACGTTTAAAGCTCAAATAAAATCCAACCTTTGTTCAAAGGCATACTATTCCATCAACGATTACTTAAACGATAAGAATAGTTGGACGCCCTGATTAACTCAAGACAGTGTTTATGTTCTTTCTCCAGAATTAGTTTACTGACAAGTTATAATTATGAGTTCATATAATTGTTTTTTATTATTTTTTTAAATTCTATTAACCTCTTAAATAAATTGAAAACTATAGTTTTGTATGATTTAGAAGCATTTTGTAATTTTGTAAATGTAAGAACCATGTTTCCGTTTATTATGATTTTTTTTTTGATGTTGACTTGAAAGAGCATGGCAGTTGAGAACTTGTCATGCTCACTTAAATGTCTCACCGATGGTGGCGCGTGTGTTGGATCATTCAGTTCCCTACAAACTGGTTGAGCTGGATGGTGCTGATCCACGCGTCATGTTCGTGAACGGGCGCCGTCGGTTGAGACTGGTTATCTCCTTAACTGCCAATGCTTATTTTTAATCTTATATTTTGAATTGTTTCTTCTTTGTCTTTTTTTTTACATTGTTCTCACATATAGAAGCAACAAGAATAATGTACCCAGGATTTTGTAATATCTTGATTTAAAGGAGTGTCCATGGAGTTTCTTGCCCGTTCTTCTCCATAGAGATCTACGTTTTGGAATGGGCAACTAGCTTCAACTTTCGGACTAACTGACAGACTATTTAATTTTGACAATTCAAAAGTGCCTGTACAAGGTCTAATTGAAATAAATGCTTTGAATTTTCAATTTTGGATACCAATCATGTCAAGATATTCGAGAAAGTAATGCTTAGGCGGTTTCAAAAATTTGCGGCATACAGGATAAATTTTTAACCACTGCGTAAATTTTTCTTGGTGGCTCAGTGTAAGCAATAGAACACATTTCCATTTTTAGTTTATGACTTTTTTTTTTTCATTTTTCCACTTTGTCCCAATTTGAAATAAGCAAGACATGGATATAATTTAATAGTAATACTATGAATGAGCATGAATGAAAACGCGAAGGCCGCCGGCCGCAGGACCACGCCTAGAGCACGAGACGGGGGTGCGGGCCGTGCGGGGGCATGCGGCGCCGGCGCGGTGTTTGATAAACAAAACGCGTGCACATGCAGTACGTCACTTGCGGAAGCGGAGGTCGGATGTTCGTCGCGCCCTTCTCGCCGTCCCTGCGCGTTGTGCCGCGTACTAGACTAGCGTAGTGACAATGTCTCATTTTACTCACCGCGAGTATTATGAAATGGTGCGAGTGTATTTGTTAAGCAATGAAAATTTACGAGCAGCACGAAGAAGATACGAAAGGGAGAGCGTACCTCGTATGCGAGCCCAAGGGACCCTCAATCCCACGGTCCCTAATGAGAGAAATAATTAACGCTTTCTGTGAAGTAAAAAGTGGTGTTAGTGTCCTAAACAAACTAAATGCTTACTTATTTAAACGTGCACGTTTATGCCTTGAAAAAGGAGGAGGTCACTTCGAACAATACCTAGAATATTGTGATTAATAAAATGTAGAGGTAAGAAGAAATTATAAACAATCTTAGTGTGTTAGGTTCTCTTTGATTAGACATTGTTGTAAGATAGTTGATTCCAATTTTTTAAATACGCCAAAATGCAATTGTTTCAATCTAAATTCAAAAATCAAGTCTAAGTACTAATAAGTAATCATAAGTAAGTAATCATGTCTAAGTACCTATCATACCTAAATCGTACCGTATCTACCGTAATCATAAGTAAGTAATCATGTCTAAGTACCTATCATACCTAAATGTTTTATTTTGAATGGTTTTTACTTATTATGATTTATTTTCTGTATTTTAATGGTCCTAAGCCCATGAAAGTATGAAGGATAAATTGGAATTTACGAAAAATTACGTTTACAAATAACTTTACACAGTCTAAACTTAAAAAATTGTAGCGCTAAACTGGGGTCAATAATCGCACCGCATAACGCCGCCGCCGTCGCATACAGCGACCGCGCGTGAGTACTTCTGATAGCAGCTGGCGCGTCAGGCGACCGGTCGACGCGCGGCGTGAATCGGGCGACCGGTCGACGGACTGGCAAGCGACGTCCATAAAATAAATTTCTGAGTAAACAAGTCTCGTAAGCGTTAACTTAATTTTTTACTATTGAAACATATCAAAATAAAAAATACGTGTTTATTAAAATATATTCAAGTTTATTATGTCAAAATTTGCGCACTGGTTAAAAACTTTTCCTGTATACCTCATTTACTTAAAAATGAGCAGTTTGGATTCAGGAATGATAGTACCACTTCGTTAGCATGTTTCAACTTGATCAAAATTGTCACTCAGGCTATTAATGATGGATTGCCAGTTGCGGCGATATTTCTGGACATAAACAAAGCTTTCGATTTTGTAGACCACAATTTGCTCTTACACAAGTTAGAAAAATATGGGATAAGAGGCAAAGCGAACGATTGGTTAAGAGTCTATTTAAGGGACAGAAAGCAATGTGTGGAAATCTCGAAAATCCATGATATCAAAAGGAAGTGTGTAAAAGTGACTATCAGCGAAACAATTTTGGAGTGCCACAGGGCACCGTGTTGGGACCATTCTTATTCATCATGTATATAAATGATCTCCCAAACAGCACCCGTCATGACACAATCTTGTTTGCACATGATGACACAACTCTCATCGTGAAATGTGAAAATGAAAGTAAGTATGAACGAGAAATAAACAAAGCTATAAATGACATTAAACATTGGTTACATTCCAATAACTTGAAAATGAATATGGAAAAAACCAAAATGATTGTATTCCAAACGACTAAAAGAAAACAATTGCTGCTAAATGTCAAATACAATGACGCTAATATAGAACGGGCAGCAAGCACTAAATTTCTGGGCAGTTGGATCAAAATTGTGTCTGAAAGACACATGTCGATCACGTTAGTGACAAGCTTGATCGATTTGCCTATTCATTAAAAAGACTAAGAGTCACAGTGTCAACAGAAGCTGCTCTTTGCGCATATCACGGTTACATTTCGTCAGTACTCGCATATGAACTTTTAATGTGGGGCAATTCGGTGGATATCATAAGAGCGTTTAGAGTACAAAAAAAATGTGTGCGTGCAATCTGTGGAGCCTGGTATACCGACAGCTGTAAGCCCTTGTTCAAAAAGTATAATATTTTGCCTCTACCGTGCATGTACATTAAAGAATTATGCCTACTTGTACAAAAAATCCGGAATATTTCACGAAGCGTAGAGATGTAATTAAAAGAAATGTAGCTCCTAGGAATAAAAATAAATATAAACATATGCTCTGCATGCCACAATGTAGGCTCGGATTGTACAAAAGGAACTTATATAATTATAATGGCTATAAAGGTGTATAATAAATTACCAGACGCCTTCCTTCCTTTACCTTTGACTATGTTCAAAAAAAGTTGACAGAGTGGTTAAAAGAAAATTGTTTTTATGATTTAAACGAATTTATGACACATCGTGCGGAAGGTTTATCTGAATAATATTGATATATTACACATCTTTTAGATATTTAATTTAATGTTGAATATTATTGAATCGTGATATTATATGGAGTATGGACTTTGCATTATACAGGGTGTTTGGTGCATCGTTTGCCAAATGGAATTGGCCGAGATAAGAGGTCATTTGCTATCTCTTAAGGCCCAGTAACTCATTCCATGTTTCACCGGTCTTTTTTAAAATGACTTTTAAATTTTTATTTAGAAAAATACAAGAACTCTGCATTTAAGCTTATTTTTTTTTAAAGTTATGAGTATAGTTTTCAAATTTTATTTTAATTCTTGTTTACTCTTGTATGGTTCTATGAAATTAAAAATTTACTTGCTAATAACATCTACTTCCTTTTTAGAAACTCCCAAAGTTTTTGAAAAAAGGAAAAAACTCTTAACACTCAACATTAAATTGCTGTAAAAAAAAAACTAAAAGCGACCGGGATCTTCGATTTCTTTTAAAAAGTTCTCTTGTTTGTCCCCTTTCCAACGGTGTGCAATATACCAAAAAAAAAACTTTTAATAACTCCAGTAATTCGCTAAATGTGTAATCGAGACACATCAGGCTGATATTCGATATTACGGTAAGAACACTAGTTTTCACATAAATAACATTCTTTAAGTAGGTGGATAGTGTTATCTCACTCTTACGCAGTCTTTTATCTCTTTCTAGGGTTCTAACTTTCCTCGAACTTGAAATAAAAAATAAAATTTTATTTAATAAGTACCTAATTATAAATTTTGTTCAAATTGTCCTCCACTATTGCGTACACACGCGCGACATCTTCTTCTTATCTCGACTGTAGTGGTGTGTGTGCTTTGATAGTGACGAAAGCTGCCTCAATGCATTGGACTAAATCATCCCTAGACTCAACTTCCTTGGAGTAAACAAGTTCTTTGGGCCATCCCCAGATGTAAAAATCTAACGGAGTCAGGTCTGGGGAACGGAGGCCAAGGAATACGGCCATCCCTCCCAATCCATGATTCTGGGAATGCAACATCTAAGTACTCCCTGGCGGTTAATCTCCAGTAAGCGGGATAATCGTCTTGATGAAAAACAAAAGACAGGTCTTCACTGAAAATTGGTAGCTGAGCTAATAATTAGGGTAAGTCTGTTTGTAGAAATTCTTTTTAAAAAGTTCGGATCTTCCACGTCCGAGTGTAATAAAAAACGACAAAACTGGACATTTTTTATTTCAAGTTCGAGGAAAGTTAGAACCCTAGAAAGAGATAAGAGACTGCATAAGAGTGAGATAACACTATCCACCTACTCAAAGAATGTAATTTATGTGAAAACTAGTGTTCTAACCGTAATATCGAATATCAGCCTGATGTGTCTCGATTACACATTTAGCGAATTACTGAAGTTATTAAAAGTTTTTTTTTTGGTATATTGCACACCGTTGGAAAGAGGACAAACTAGAGAACTTTTTAAAAGAATTCGAAGATCCCGATCGCTTTTAGTTTTTTTTTTACAGCAATTTAAAGTTGAGTGTTAAGTGTATTTTGCTTTTTTCAAAAACTTTGTGAGTTATTAAAAAGGAACTAGATGTTATTAGCAAGTAATTTTGAATTTCATAGAACTATACAAGAGTGAACATAAGAATTAAAATAAAATTTGAAGGCCATACTTACTCATAAATTAAAAAAAATTAAGCTTAAATGCAGAGTTCTTGTATTTTCCTAAATAAAAATTAAAAAGTCATAATAAAAAAACCGGTGTAGCAAGGAATGAGTTACTGGGCCTTAAGAGATAGCAAATGACCTCTCCTTTCGGCCAATTCCATTTGGCAAACGATGCACCAAACACCCTGTATACGTAATTTGACATTTTAATAATTTTTCTGTTTTTTCTATTTTGAGTTTTTGACATTAATAATTGGATGTTCTATAAACTTGATTGCTATACTTGTAATAAATTAAATGTTAATATGACACATTTGCACACCATAAGTAATGGTAGAATGTAATTGGGCCACGATGGTCTTAAGTTCTTGATTTATACCTAAATTCTAGCAAATAAATTAATTTTAATTTGAATGTCCAAGACGTGTTGTACGTGCGGTCGCCAGTCCACTGCACGTCGACGTAGATCTTCCGCTCGCCAGTCGATTTTAGGTAACATCATTATAACGTAAACAGAATGCAGGATAGAGAAAAACAGCTCGGTACGTCCTTAAGGATATGTACCGCCCTTCAAACGCACCACCCACAGCAGGCAAGGTTCTGATGATACGGGTTCCGTCACACTCTGCGGCTGCAGTGCTTTTCTGACTGTACGTTTTTAGGGTTTCGTAGTTTCTATAAGGAACTCTTATAGTTTCGTCATGTCCATCCGTCTGTCTGTCTGTCTGTCTGTCCGAGGTTTTGCTAAGAGATCGTTAGTACTAAAAAGCTGTAATTTTGTAAGAGTGTGTACATATCAATTACGCCGACAAAGTGATAAAATAAAATTTTGGAAAATATTTTTTTTTAGGGTAGGGTCTTACACGTGTGAAGTGGGGATGAATATTTTTACGTCGTCTACCCCATCGTGTGGGGTATCGTTGAATAGGACTTCTAAAATTACTTGGGGGTTGCTAAGAATACTTTCCGATTTAATGCTCAATTTACGAAATATTAAACTTTAAAGTGCAAATTTTTGTTCCAGTAGGGCGCCTCACGGGGGTGAGGCGCCCCCCCCCCACTCTAAAAGCTAAACTGCGGGCTTAAAAAATCTGGAATAATTCACGATGATAGTGAATTTCATGAACTTTAAAGGAAAATTTTAGCGGTTAAGATAACTTTATTAGTTTAGCAGTAATAGTCGTTGAACTTGGGTGTTGCATAATTTTGTACCAAATACAAAATCCTTAGCATTAATCCTATGTAGTGACTAAGATAAAGTAGTTGCTTGTTTATGACGGGTAAAGACTTGCATTAAAAAACGAAATATGAAATAAAAAAACAAAAAAAAAACCATAATAAAATAATTTTGTCATAAGTTTCACAATACTGCCAGTAGATGGCGCTGTACCAACGGGTTACGCTTTCATTCGAGTACCTATAAAAGTCACAAACGAATTTTGTTTAATTTTCGAATTACAATTTTGTGAATTAAAATAATAACTTGGCAGCAATTGTACTATTATTGTTTAACTTTACAAGGAAGAAAGTGGTTCTTATTAAATAATGTCTAATCTGTTTAAATAATTATCTTCGAAAATCAATATTTTGTTGTGTTTAGTATTGCTATTCGATAAGAGATGGCGTTGTGCCGTGACGTCACTTTTGTAGATCGCAGTGTTAAGATTTTCTTGCAAGGTATGATCTCCGTGGTTACGTTATGTGTTACAGTTTTGTTTTACTCTGGACACCCTTGTCATATATTGTTATTATAACCATTAACTCCTAACTTTACCATTACATATGTATATTTAGAATAACGAACACCAGAATCGTACTATATTGTGATAACAGGCTACTACGGAACCCTACGCTGTGTGTGTGTTTTTATCGTTTCGTGTCGAGTTGGGACTTTTTGAATCGTGTAGAATCGGGATTGGTGAGAGTTGGGACGAACCCTTCTCTCGTGTGCCCTGTGTCTGGTCGGGGGACGGACTCTCCAAGTCCTCACCTATGGCATGGCGGTTCTCCTTTGGGCCAGAGTAAATATCTAAAGCACCAACTCAGGTTCTTAACTGACCACAATGACGATGTACGTCATTGTTTTGGTAATTGGTTGCCCATACAGACTGAAAGTTTTCCAATGGCGTTTATAATTTGGCACAAGGATTGCCTACTCAGGGCAAAGTTTCATCGCGATGCTCGTTCGTGAGTCAAGTTCCAAACAAAGGTTAGATTATTGTTTACAATAATTGTGCTGCCTCATCATCATTGACATCGTTAATATCAGTCTACTGATATCCCGCGACCAAGAATCGAAAATTCTGGTATTTGATTTGAAGATAAAAACTTTCCTCTAACAAATAATTAAAATAATGACTTTGATTTTAGATAACGTAAAAATAAATTGAATAAAATAAAAAAAGCCATATATTTCTTAAAAAAAAAAAAGTTACAGAACTACAATTAGAGAAAGGTAAAAATAAACTAAACTAACTACCATTTCTTAAATTTTATAGAGTTAAGCACATGTTAAGCTTCTGCGCCAGTAAGAACCCCTCATTTAACCCCTCACACGTCTGGCCGTCCGCCTGTCGAAACGCCCCAAGTGTCAGCGTACTTGAACGTATGTACTTTTAGATTTTTGGGTAGGACTTCAGAAAAACTGAGAAATCGGCAATTTATAGCCATTATCATGGTAGGTATATATTATACCTTCCTGGCTTCGTTATGAGTTTATCTAACTATTTATACCATTCAATAAGCAAATCAAACTGACCTTACGTCGCAGTGATGTGATATGTTTTCACTTTCATAATTTTCTTTGTGTACAACATACGCTGTACCGTTGACATTTCGAGCACTTTTTCTTATGTACATACGCTGTACCGTTGACACTTGAGGGGTTGAAGGTGAAGGAATGAAAATCTCTAAGGAGAGATTTCCATTTCTTTCATTCGCTGTTCATCTACTGTTCGCCAGCCACTTGTACTATGTCGTCTGCCCAACGGGCAGCCGATTTAGTAATAAAAGTTAGTAAAGTAAGGATTTAGTAATAACCTTTATGCAGTTGCTCCATTTAAAATACTGGTATTCAGCTGCATCCGGTTAGACTGGAAGCCGTCCCCATCATAATTGGGAGCAGGCAGGTAGATAATGATGATGATGATGATTTAAGCACAGTTTGGTATGCTTGTGCCTGTTTCTATCTTACTTACTTCTTCTGCCACACATAAACCAGGGAAAAATATTGTGCTAACAAGATTATAATATTTATACTTAAAGGTGCCACTAGTCGATATTTTTTCCATACTCGGGAGAGTATTAATCCACTGTTTGACATTGTGCATCCAAAGTTAAACATTATATCGTTTTGTCTTATTATTAATGTTGTCTGTACGGAAACAGAATAGTAAAATTATTACCCATTTGAATTTGAAAATATAATAAAAATGGTATGGGTCCAGCCTGCTTCCAACTTTTATTTAATTTAAAATGGGCTTGTTTTTAGCTTTTCAGTTTTCTACCGCAGTCGGGTTTAAATAAGTATTAAAAAAAGAACTGTAAAATCTTCTATACCAATTCCGCACCGACAAAGCTCAGTTATCGAACAGTTCAAGAAACTTTATTTGTAATTGATTTATGCAGTGGCTTTTTCATAAAACTCGATTTTCCGAAGCACTTTTCGATTTTTTTTACGCGCCTATCAGTTTGGAACGGTGCGCGGTATTTCTGTGCGTGAGAACTAGACGTTGTTCTTGTAGACTAGTATCTCACTGCTCATCACTGATTCTAGCTCTGTCGGACAAGAAGCTAGGTTCTCACCTAGCTTCTTGTCCGACAGAGCTAGAATCAGTGATAAGCAGTCAGCGTGTTTTTTGGCCATGACCACCAGTGATTTGAGCTCGCGACTAGTTTAGTCTTATGGCGTAACGTAATACCTTCGTACTGACGAAATTATTAGAATACTTACTAGCTACATGCCTCTGTTAGAACAAGGCCAGCCATGAAGGAAAGCATTAAAAGTGTCTTGAAAGGCAAAGACCGAGTTGTTTGAAAACTGTTTGAATTTATGCGACTCGGTTGTTTGAGAAAATAATAGTGGAGCAAAAAGAGGCGGGGCGGCGTGGAGGGGGAAGGGAGGAGCTGCGGGTGTGGTCGCATAGACTCAGACAGGCGGGACAGGTGCGGGCGTCATACTAGTCAGCCGAGTACCATATCATAGAGCATGATTTTCATGCCTCGTAGTTTCGAAGCGAGAAACTCTTTTCGTATAAATGATGCATAACTTTACTCGTATAATTTATTGCAGAACAGATCGGCTGGTCTCTGCGAGTGCGACCGCACCCGCTGCGCGCCGTCCTAACTCCTCGCGGATCGGCCGCTACTTCGTTTATTGCCCAATTATATAAACTGCACTTCGCAGCGTTCTCTCTAAGTTTTCTGAATTAATCCTCTCGTATATTTGAAACTTATAGCTGCGGGAGTGCATTAAACTTGGCGACTAGCGATTGTTACCCACTTGCTGAATAGCGGTGCGCGGGTGGTGGGGGTACTGAGTATGAGCACCCGGTTCACCTGTGCCGGCGCCGTCGACTGCAGCGCGCTGCTGAGCCGCTAGACTTTGCTATAATCTCATCATTGTTACTGAAACATCTAGCTCTCGCGCTACACAGTGAGCGTAGGTGTTGGCACCAAAACACTTCTCATTACTCGGTACAGTCACATACTCTATCAGCGTTGACCGTTTTAACCGGTCAAGCCCCGCGCGTACTAAATGTGGCACGATACAATAGAAAATCAATTATTGTGTCTCATTAGTGGAACTTGAGAGGTCATGGTATCACCATGACCTCTAAGTAATTCATTACTTTTTTTCATTCATTCATTCAGCTGTTGAAGTCCGGTGTTGGATTAGATCCCAACCTAGTCAAAAAGCCCTTCTTTGTTCCTACTGACACCCCAGCGACCAGGCCGCTCGCGGTTACAAACGCGATAGTTCTGTGTAGGTACCATGGGTAAAGATAATTATGAAACGTACTGCTCCGATTACTAAACAATTTACGGTACAAACATACAATAAAGATTGGTACGTTTTTAAATAAATAAAGGTAGCATCAATGATATTGTTACGAGCTTCGGGTTCGTGGCAATAAAAACTGCCGATTTAATAACCAAAAATTGACACTTTAATTAACAACACTAATTACAACTCAAACACACTAATTACAAAACACAATTGCACTACTGATCGCTTTAAGTCGCACTTGAAGATTGCTTCGGATGTTTTCGCTTCGATCGCTTATCTAACACTGTGTGGGTCGTGGCGCGTCTCGGCCTTATATAGCACCGAAGTTAGTTCTAGAACCTTCCATTGTAGAAACATCTAGAATGTTCGAGTACATACAGGCCCCGATAGACCAGATGTCGATAGTTCGGGAAAGTTCTAGAAAGTTCTCGCATCGAAATTTCTAGAAGGGTCTTGACTACTAGTTCCGCTACTCGATACTAGATGGTGCTAGTGGTAACTACTGTCACCATGTACCAGGCATTAATTGTGGCGCGCAACAATATTATAAGTAAAACACTTATAATATCATTGTATAGCATAATATAGCTTGTAGTAGTCAAGTGTCAAGTGCAGTAATAATAACTTTAAACCTAGTCTTCCAAGTCAAGTCTAGTGAACTGGCAGACTGGCCCACACTCAACTATCTTGATACACTTTGGCATCGTCGCCACGTCGTCGCGTCGGTCGCTGGCGATATGACCGGGGTCGCTGGCGGGGATCACGCACAATACCTACTGACGAGTTCATTATACCCGTAGTTAGCTACTTTTAGACGTCGCATTGTTATTCAATCATACATATCATAAATGACGTACATACAAATTATTACCTATTGAATGAATATTGTTAATAAATACGGAAGTCATTAACATTTTGAAGGCTTATTATGAGATACTTTTACCTACCTAGGCTATTCTTAAATTTGTGAATCGGTATCTACTGCGATTAAAAAGGTTTGCACATCTACACGTTATCTTACAGAATAATTTTCAAGAAACCTGTTATTCGGCTGAAAAGAACATAATTTATGGAACCCGACTCCTTTGAAACATACTACTACAAGATTACAAAAACATCAACGATAGGCACTAGGAACAATGTATTTAGATTTAGAAACCAAAATTATTTCCGCAACAATACCTAATTAAAGACATTTTAACTCATTATAACCGCATTTCTCCCGCACAATAACGGCACCGCCTCTAACAAATCCACCCGCTTGTCGCCAACGCGCCGTCAGCAAGACGGCAAGCTCGGAGATCCCAGAGCTATGTTTAGTTTAATACCTGCAGACTGTCATGCGTTTTACAATAATCATAAGGGAAACAGGAAAATCAACGAGGATGTTGATGGATACGGGCCAACTCTTGACTTTGACTTGGAGGATGAGAGAAATTGATATGCGCGCTCATTTTTGCGCTACTTTTTAATTTTTTTAAATTTTAATAATGGCGTTATTACGTGATTTTGCTAGTTTTATGTTCAAGGTTAATAAATATATATCGGATCAGGTAGGTTTAGTGTGTCTCGATATCAGGCAGGCATATTTTAATTACTACTGTGGGCGTAGTGTGGTAAGTGTTGGTTATTGCGCAATAGAAAAACGGTTTGCAGTTCAAATCAGATTATAATTTCATGAACAATTAATCACACTAGCAGATCACACACTGTAGGTTCTTACTTGACACAACTAGATACACAGTAAAATAATTATCAAAGTAATTGCGAACAAATCGTAGGAACAATTGAAGAAGCATTGGCAAGGCCTGATTCTTATTTATGGCAAAAAGCTATGGATGATGAAATGAAATCATTAAACGAGAATTAGACGTGGTCACAGGTAGACTTACCACGTGGCAAAAAGCCAATACATTGCAAATGGGTTTTCAAAATTAAGCGAGACAGTGACAGTCAAGTGTCGAAATATAAGGCCAGGCTGGTAGCTAAAAGATTTACGCAGGTACGTGGAATAGACTACAGTGAAACGTATTCTCCGGTCGTAAGAAGCTTAACCTTACGATTACTATTCTCATTAGCTGTAGAATATGATTGGCTCATTGATCAATGGGATGTTACAACAGCTTTCCTGTATGGCAAGCTAAAAGAGGACATCTACATGCTTCAGCCTAAGGGGCGATTGTTAAAGGTCTAGAGGAAAAGGTATGTAAATTACAAAGATCGTTGTATGGACTCAAACAAGCGTCAAACGCTTGGTTCCATGAGCTAGATCAAGAGATGTACAATTTAGGTTTCGTACAGTCAAAAATAGAACCTTGTCTTTGTCAAAAGGTATTTAGCGATGGTAATAGAATAGTAGTAGTCATATACGTTGATGACAGTTTTATCTTTTATTCTAAAAATAACGAAACCGAGAAGCAGAAATTAAAAAATGGCTTGCTGTAAAGGTTTAAAGTTAAGGATTTAGGTCCTGCTCGACACGTGTTAGGCATAAGACTTAGGAGAGATAAAAGTGCGATAAATCTTGATAAAGAACAGTACGTTCTTAATATTTTGCAGGATTTTGATATGACGGATTGTAAACCAGTCATTACCCCAATGGAAGTAGGTCTCAAATTAGAGAAAGCTTCAGATTCCGGTTGTAAGTTACCATATCAAATTCTCATAGGTTGTCTTAATTATTTAGCTCAAAGTACTAGGCCTGATATCGCGCACGCTGTTAGTGTTTTGTCACAATTTAATTCATGTTACGATGAATTAAATTTTAAAGGTGCTTAGATATTTAAAAGGGACGTCGAACTTTGGCCTAACGTTTAGGAAAACAGGTAATCTAAAGTTAAATGGCTACGTAGACGTGGATTGGGGTGGTTCATATGATAGGAAATCCTGTACAGGATTAATCTTTAGACTAGGAGATAATATAGTATCTTGGGAAAGTCGTAAGCAAGGGTGCGTGGCGCTGTCCTCTACAGAGGCAGAATATATAGGCCTAAGTCAAGCATCGAAAGAAGCTATTTATTTAAGAAATTTGTTAAAAAGTTTAACAAAAGGGACTTGTGTCAAACCGGTGGTCATTTATAATGACAACCAATCAGCACCAAATAGCAGAAAATAAGATGAACCATAACTGGATTAAACACATCGATTTACGTTCGCGAAGCTATAGCCAATGAGGCGGTTGAGGTAAAATATATGCCTTCACAAGAAATGGTAACAGATATGTTAACAAAATCTTTTCCGGGCCCTAAACTAAAGCAATTTTTAGAAAAATTATCTATTAAGGGGGCGAGCGATGTGTGATGTAATGATGTTTGCTAATATTGTTTTCTGATGTGATTTTATTTTGAGTTGTTATGAATTGTAATAGATAATTTTATTTTATTTGTGTTTAGTATTTTTTGTGTTAAGAACACACTTAAGTAAGTAATAAAGATAGATTGTATTTCAGTGAACGATAGCTCCAGCTGAATATACTGTGTACTTAGGGTATGTGCACACTGAGTATTTTAAGGGGGTTATTCGCACTTCGTCCCATTCGCACTTCGTACCACGTTCGCTGTTGGTCCCATTCTCACTTGGTCCCATTCGCACTTGGTCTCATTCGCAATTGGTCCCATTCGCACTTAGGGTGCGTGCACATATGTAGGTTGGTAATATGTTAGGTAGGTACTTGATGTAATCTTGCGCATGCATCTGCTGTAGATTAAGGGTGCGTGATGGAGGTTGTATACCTACATGACAGTGTTTTATGATTCGAGTAAAACTGTTCCGTCAAGGGAGAAAAAGTCGTTGTTTATTATAATATTTGTGGTGTTAATAAATGTTGTTCAGACTAGCAATTTGTGCAAACCAACTTCGTGCAACTTACTGCAATGAACACTTTATCAGGCGTAATTTTTGTGACGGTGAATTAGTTTTAAGTCTACCTATTTTTTCATATTTTTTGTGTGCCTTCTTTGTTGTTCGGAATACATACGTAATTAACAGCTCCTGTCTATAATTTAAATATTTCCTGCTAAACTCACATCTCAACATAATTTGGTCCATATCGAGCCGGATAACTGATCCAGGAATAAGGATAAATCCAGGAAATATAAAATTTATTGGGAAATACTGCCATTTGGAGTCTTGTGAGTAGCTGGCTAAGGTCAAGAGGGTCACAGCGCAGCATAGTGCAGTACGGTGCAGTGTTCCTATTTATATTTATTTCAGACCCCATTACTCATATTCAGGTAGTATTAAACATTTTATAAGGAATTGTAAAGGTTAGTACAACATCGTTAACTAACTTCTTTGTTCATTTGCACATGTATGATATCTTTTCAAGTTGCCAAATTATCGTTATAATTTGCAACAAATCTATTGTATTAAAGGTAATTAAGCAGCAAACTAGGTTTCAACTATTGTTAACCATTAATCTAAGCAGTTTCCTTTGTTATCTTGCAATAAATATCATAAGAAATCATACTTTGTCAACTAATAGCTACCTACATTGTATTGTATTCCGTTACATTTTAACTTAATTTTCGCGGGTCCGCGCCCACTCGACCCGCTTAGACTCGACCCGAAGAATAATATCAAATGTTTTACTACCAATTCAGTGCCATTTGTACAGTCAGGCAAAGTGATATTATCCTAATTTGATTTTACTGATACAAATGATTGAAATGGATATTTCTGCATTATGATAGAGTCCACAAAGGTAAAATATTGTATACAACAACTTGTTCATTATTAAGATACTGTAAAGTTATGTTCTAAGTACAGTTCTTCTTTTTAGATTCCGTTGCGATCGCAACACATTAATCAGCCAAAGGAAGAAGAAAAGTATTGAAAATGATAACACTTTAGGTTTATTGACAAAAAAATATCAAGAAAAGTTATTACAAGAAACTGCTCGATTGTTGATTATTTCAAAAACTATTTAATTATTTGTATTTTTTTTTCATATTGTAGTGACCTACACACTTAAGTCTAATTAAATTATTAAACCTAAAAGAAAATCAAACTAAATATAAATTATGTATTTCTTAAATAAAATTAATTATAATTTATATATACACCTATTTACAAAATAACTTAATTATAGACTTATTTATAATCAACATTTAAAATAAAACTATTTACAATCACTAACATAATATTCAACAAACAAAAAGACAAGTACAAACATTGTATTAGTAGCTAATTACTTATCGGTGGGCCGGCCATAGCTATGACGCGTCTATTGTTCTAAGCGACGACCGGGCGCTCGCGCGCGCTACGTCACGCGGGCCGTGTGCATGAGCGGGACAGCATTATCGTGCGTATCGCTCATGCACCCGCGCCGGCTGGGCGCGCGCGCGCCGTGTCTTGCAAGATAGTATGCTCACTGCGCGCGTAGCTTTATAATCAAAAACCCTAGTTTCGCCGCGCCAACTGATAACAGTTGCGATCGTCTTGTGTTTATGTTTAGCTGTTCTCTACTGTCTACATTTCTTCTACTCCTTCTTAACTAAGTGTAACTCTTGTGTGTGTGAACTGAAACCTGTGTCTGTGCAAATAAACTTTCTTCCTTCTTCTGTGTACTTCGGACTTTCTTTATCCCTGCTACATTCATCTTCACACACGCCTACCTACACTACATTGGTGACCCCGTTCAAGAGCACGAAGATGGCTGAGGACAGAGCATGCACGAGTCAAGATGTGTCGGCAACGGAAGCATTCCGCGTGGGTGTACGCATACCGCCGTTCTACCCAGAAAAACCAAGTCTCTGGTTTAACCAGATGGAGGCGCAATTCATCCTGGCGAGCATCAAGTCGGACGATACTAAATTTTACTATGTAACCGGCAACCTCGATCCGCAGTACGCTGCCGAAGTCGAGGATATTATCGGCAACCCTCCACCTACCGGGAAATATGAGAAGCTAAAAGGTGAGCTCATCAAACGGCTGTCGGCATCGCGTGAGAAGAAGGTGAAACAGCTTCTCATGCATGAGGAACTGGGTGACCGGAAGCCGTCACAATTTTATCGCCACCTTCTCAACCTCGCTGGCCCAGGTGTACCGGAGGAGTTTTTGCGAAGCATATGGACGAGCCGCCTACCCGCAAACACACAGGCCATCGTAGCGTCGCAGTTGAGGATGGACCTGGCTGAACTGGCAGAGCTGGCAGACCGGATCCACGACGTCGTCGGTACCCAGGTGGCATCAACAGCTGCCATATCTACTGCTGCATCGGCGAGTACTGCAGGTACCAGTGTATGCTCGGAAGTCGCCGCTCTGACCAAGCAGATGGAGAAGCTGGCGGATAAGGTGGAGCGTCTGTCTCGCTCCAGAGGACGGTCCCATAGTCGCACGCGACATCGGTCAGGCTCATCCCGATCAGAGTCCAGTTACAGGAAGTTCCCGCAGTGCTGGTATCACAATAATTTCGGTGACCGAGCCAAAAAGTGCGTGAAGCCGTGCGACTACCCTGCATCGGGAAACGCGCGGGGCAATCAATAATGGCGGCCGATGATTGTCCGAGTGCTGGTCGCTTATTCGTCACCGATCAAAGGTCAAAGATGCAGTTTTTAGTCGACACCGGCAGCGACCTCTGTGTCTACCCCCGATCGGCATTATCGAATCGACGAGAGAAGACCAACTACCAATTGTGCGCGGCCAACGGAACACCGATAAATACGTACGGGTTCATAGACGTCACTTTGAACCTACGATTGCGCCGTGACTTTGCTTGGCGATTTATCGTTGCCGATGTTACAAGGGCGATAATAGGCGTGGATTTTCTATCTTTTTATAATTTGGTTGTTGATTGCAGGAATCAACGCCTCATCGATAACCATACAACACTCTCCACCCCGGCGTCGCCTGTCCGTCGTGCTGATGATGTCTCCTCGGTGAGGGTAAGTTTGGGTGATTCCGCGTATACACACATACTACGGGAATTCCCCGACATCACTCGCCCACACGGTATACACCGCACTCCCAAACACAATACAGCGCACCATATCCGTACTACACCAGGGCCACCAGTATCCTGTACACCTCGCAGATTGGCCCCGGACAAACTGCAAATTGCTAAGGCCGAATTCGAGGCCATGTTGCAATGCGGAACCTGTCGCCAGTCCGAGTCACCGTGGTCGTCGCCTCTCCACCTAGCGCAGAAGAAAGACGACGGATGGCGCCCCTGCGGCGACTACAGGATGCTGAACGCACGTACCATCCCGGACCAGTATCCCATCCGACACATCCAAGACTTTGCTCATAGTCTGTCTGGCTGTACCGTCTTCTCTCAGATTGACCTCGTGAAAGCGTATAACCAGATTCCTGTAAATCCTGATGACGTCCCGAAGACTGCGATCACGACGCCGTTCGGTCTTTTCGAATTCCCGTACATGACGTTCGGTCTTTGAAATGCCGGACAGACATTTCAGCGCTTCGTGGACGAAATGCTCAGGGGTCTGGATTTTACGTACGCTTACCTGGACGACTTCTTGGTCTACTCGAAAGACCAGAAGACCCACGAGCTCCACCTGCGTCAACTTTTCACCAGACTCAGAGATTACGGTATGGTCATCAACAGTTCCAAGTGCGTCTTCGGAGTGTCGGAGGTAAATTTCTTGGGCTACCACATCTCGGCCAAGGGCACAAGGCCACTACCATCCAAGGTCGAGGCAATACAAAGTTTTCCCGCTCCCAAAACCGTAAGAGAGCTACGGCGATTTCTTGGGATGCTCAATTTTTACCGCAGGTTCATCCCAGGCGCAGCAAACTTCCAGGCACCCTTGAATGCTCTACTTACAGGGTCTGTGAAGGGTTCACACCCAGTAAATTTTTCACCCGAGGAACATAAGGCATTTCAGAACTGCAAGGACAGCCTTTGTCAAGCAGCACTGTTGGCACATCCAGACTGCAGCGCTAAGTTGGCGTTGGTCACAGATGCCTCCGACAAGGCTATTGGCGCAGTCTTGCAACAGATAAATGCAGGTGCATGGGAGCCGCTTGCTTTCTTCTCGCGCAAGTTGAGTCCAGCACAAGTAAAGTACTCCCCATACGACCGCGAATTGCTCGCCATTTACGAGAGTATCAAATATTTCCGGCACATGCTGGAGGCTCGTGACTTTGTGATTTACACAGACCACAAGCCTCTGACGTTCGCCTTCCACTCTCGTAAAGAGAATTGTTCCCCGCGACAGTTCCGTCACCTGGATCTTATAGCCCAATTTACGACAGACATCCGGCATATATCTGGGAAAAACAACGTCGTGGCGGATACCCTTTCCCGCGTTGAGGAGATCACTCAACCTGTGCCTGCTGAAAGGATTGCTGCAGCTCAACTGGAGGACCAGGAGCTGAAGCAACTACTTGCCGGGGACAACGCGCTACGCCTGCAACAGATCAGGGTACCAGGCTCACAAGAGCAACTATATTGCGACGTTACCACCCCTACGCCAAGACCATTTGTGCCCAAGGAATTGCGCAGACCAATTTTTACAAGCCTGCACTCCTTGAGTCACCCAGGTACCAAGGCATCCGCAAGGTTGGTCGCAGACCGATATGTTTGGCCTGGCGTTAGGAAAGACTGCCGTGATTGGGTACGTTCCTGCCTAGCTTGTCAGCGCTCAAAAACCACACGGCACATCTTTGCACCAGTAGGTACTTTCAAACTACCAAATTCAAGGTTTGCATTTATCCACATAGACCTCGTGGGACCTTTGCCATTGTGCCAAGGTTTCCGCTATTGTCTTACGGCCGTCGATCGCTTTACGCGATGGCCTGAGGCAATACCGTTAGCAGACATAACTGCAGAAACAGTGGCAAAGGCTCTACTTAGTGGCTGGATCGCTCGTTTCGGCTGCCCATCGGATATCGTGACCGATAGAGGTAGGCAGTTCGAATCAGCACTCTTTAAATGCCTATCTGCCATCGCTGGGTTCCAACACCGCAGAACAACTGCGTACCATCCTGCCTGCAACGGACTGGTGGAGAGGTTCCACCGTCAACTCAAGGCTGCGATCACCTGCCACGCAAATGACAGTTGGGTGGAATCTCTTCCACTAGTTCTGTTAGGTGTGCGCAGCGCTTACAAAGAAGACGCTCAGGCTTCTGCCGCTGAGTTAGTCTACGGCCAGCCAATGCGCCTACCTGGCGAATTCTTTGACCCTCAGGCTGACGAGACCGTCGACATGACCACCTACTTGTCAAGGCTTCGGAGTATATTCCGGAATCTGCAACCATCACCAGCGGCCAGGCACAACAGCAGCTTCAAAACTTTTATTCACAAGGATTTATCCTCGTCAACTCACGTATTCCTTAGGGACTGCACCGCTGGTGGTCTGAAACCGGCATATTCTGGTCCTCATGAGGTCATTCAACGAGGGGACAAGGTATATATAATAATGGTAAATGGTAAACAAGTTACCGTATCGATAGACCGCATTAAGCCGGCCTTCATACTGCGTGACCCTCACACATCATTTTCACCACCAACCACTAACATTAATCACAACACTCCACAGTTACTACTCGACACTAACACTAATCACCACACACCCGACGCGGATAACCGGAACTTACCTTCCGCTGACGATGACGTCATCAGAACGACCCGGTCAGGACGTCGCGTGAGATTTCCCGACTATTATCGCCCTTGACGGTCTCTGGAAGGGGGTGATGTAGTGACCTACACACTTAAGTCTAATTAAATTATTAAACCTAAAAGAAAATCAAACTAAATATAAATTATGTATTTCTTAAATAAAATTAATTATAATTTATATATACACATATTTACAAAATAACTTAATTATAGACTTATTTATAATCAACATTTAAAATAAAACTATTTACAATCACTAACATAATATTCAACAAACAAAAAGACAAGTACAAACATTGTATTAGTAGCTAATTACTTATCGGTGGGCCGGCCATAGCTATGACGCGTCTATTGTTCTAAGCGACGACCGGGCGCTCGCGCGCGCTACGTCACGCGGGCCGTGTGCATGAGCGGGACAGCATTATCGTGCGTATCGCTCATGCACCCGCGCCGGCTGGGCGCGCGCGCGCCGTGTCTTGCAAGATAGTATGCTCACTGCGCGCGTAGCTTTATAATCAAAAACCCTAGTTTCGCCGCGCCAACTGATAACAGTTGCGATCGTCTTGTGTTTATGTTTAGCTGTTCTCTACTGTCTACATTTCTTCTACTCCTTCTTAACTAAGTGTAACTCTTGTGTGTGTGAACTGAAACCTGTGTCTGTGCAAATAAACTTTCTTCCTTCTTCTGTGTACTTCGGACTTTCTTTATCCCTGCTACATTCATCTTCACACACGCCTACCTACACTACAATATCGATTATTTACAGAAAGAAATTGTTGATTTTGTGCTGAAAACATGTTTTTTTTTACATTTTAGAAGTTAGTTCCTATTCCTACTTGTTAACCTAATAATTATAATTACGTTTAAAGATTGATTCAATAAATACCACCGTGCCACTAGCTATAAGATTGTAATGATAATCCCCCGTGTGGTTCAAGCATTAAATCGACACTTTTTTGCCTGACTATACATCGACGTTTTTACGCCTATCAAAACAGAAATATTCTTCGGGTCGAGTCTAAGCGGGTCGAGTGGACGCGGACCCATTTTCGCAAAGTTCATAATTTAGTAGGTGAATAGTAAAAGCGAAAATTACATTAATAGGTATTATTGTCTATTATCTAGTAAACAGATTAGTACTTTAATGAATGGTATCATGATGTACTTACGTATAGTTTTTCTATTAGGTATTTAGTTTTTCTATATTCACATTTTAACAAATATCAAGTTAAAAGCAGCAATTTTATTGTTTAATTTTTGCTCTAGCGATTTAGAAAGCCCTTTATATATTTGTCCTGTAGTAATTAACTATACCAATATTATATTTATTACAATTTTAAACTTGTTACATTTCAGATTGGTTACCTGCTTCCCAAATAATGACTGATAAGGAAGAAAAGGAGCTCATTAAAAAGCGAGCAAGTTACAAAGGTCGATTAATGGTATTTTCTAATTATTTAGAGGATTTTAAGGAGGATTCTTTAACGCAAACCCAGATGAACGAACTGCAGTTACGCCTCAGTAAGATTGAACTCGTTTATTCGCAATATGACGACGTCCAGTTAAGGTTGGAATGTATAGCTGATGATATGAATACTCAGTTATCAGAACGTAGTGAATTTGAAGCCACATATTTCAAAGTTGTTGCGAGGGCACAGGAATTACTAGCCAGACACAATGACATTGCTAATGAAGACAAGTTTTCTCGCGTTAGTAATAATAGGCTGGTTAGGCTACCAACCATTCAACTACCTAAGTTTGACCGAACGTACGACAAGTGGTTAGAGTTCCATGACACGTTTTCAAACTTAATACATTTGGATGACCAAATTGATGAAATAAATAAGTTTCATTACCTACGAGCTTCCTTGGAAGGGACAGCCGCCTTAGTCATACGGGCTATTGAATTCTCGGCTAATAATTATTCCATTGCGTGGAATTTATTACGTGAAAGGTTTGATAACAAGCGGCTTCTCATTCAAAATCATGTAGCAGCCTTATTTAATATTGATGTGGTTAATAAAAAATCTTCAGATAATATAAAAAACATAATTGATACTTTAAACAAAAACCTACGTGCGTTAGAATCTTAAGGTGAACCAGTTAAGTTTTGGGATACGTTGATAATTTACATAGTCACCTACAAATTAGATTCAAGGACTTATCGACAGTGGGAGGAGGAAAAAGGTCATCTAGACAAAGATAAACCAATCACATTAGAAATCTTGCTGGAATTCTTAAGAAATCGTGCAGTTTTGCTTGAAACACTGGATCTGTCTCGCAATCAGGCTAATACTACTTCTAAATCTAACAAGCATAAAACAATGATATCAGTGAGTAGTGAAACACCACCACAGAAAAATAAAAATAATTCCAGTTCCTCGCCGGTGTCATGCCCGCATTGCAGTGATAAACATAATTTACTTAACTGTCCACAGTTTCTTAGTCTCAGCAACGAAAAACGGCTTGAGCTTCTTCCTCAATACAAGGTATGTTTTAACTGTTTTCGGTCTGGTCATTACGCAAATCATTGCAAATCTTTTGGTTGCAAAATATGTAAGCGTAAGCACAATACACTGGTGCATGTAGCAGGTGCGTCACAGAAATCTACGAGTATGTCTAACGCCTCTACTTCGCAAACTGACAGCACTTTTACTATAGATGCTAAATCAGCTGAAAAGAAACCCAATACAAATGTGACACTATCTGCACGTGCTACATCCCATGTTAACAATAAAAGTAAAAGTCAAGTTCCATTGGCTACTGCATTAATAAAGGTTTATGATAAGAATAACCGCGAACATCTCGCTCGGGCTATACTGGACACTGGCAGCACTTCTTGTTTAATGACAGATAAGTTATGTAGTTAATTGAATTTACCTACAGTTCAGGTTAATGAATCTGTACAAGGCATTAACAATTCTAAAACAAAGATTAGTAAAATGTGCAGTGTGTCTGTGAAATCATTAAGTGAAAACTTCACTTCTAATCTTTATTGTTTTATTTTACCAAATATAACGGATGAAGTACCATGTCACGAATTATCCATTAATGATTTAAATATACCAAGCGATATTTGTTTAGCTGATCCTCATTTCCACACGCCATCGGCAGTGGATTTAATAATAGGGGCAGATGTTTTCTGGGACCTAATGGGGCGGCAAAAAATCAACTTAGGTGAAGGCAAACCAATATTATTTGAATCTAGACTAGGTTGGCTAGTTTCAGGTCCGTTATTTAATAGTGGCCACGTATCACGGTCAAAATCAGTTCTTAAAGTTAACATTGCTAATCTCAATGTCAGTTCTTCTCACAACCCCACATCAGGACATTCAAAACCTCAAAATTAAAGGAAGGAGGATTCAAAACCTTTTACCGCGTTTCTGGGAACTGGAAGAAGTCCCCAATCAGTCATCTCCATATTCTGATGAAGAAGCTAAGTGTGAAGAACATTTTGTAAAAACCACCACTCGAATGCCAGATGGTCGGTTTTGTGTTAGGATACCACTCAAACAATCACACCATATTCTAGGTGACTCACTGGCTAGAGCAAAACATTGTCTCTTTTCGATTGAACGTAGATTTAAAAGTCAGCCAGCTTTAAAAACTCTTTATTGCGATTTAATGAAAGAGTATATTTCGTTAGGACACATGTCTGAGTTGTCCGTTGATTCAGAAAAACTTTCATATTTTATTCCACACCACGGTGTTCTACGCGAGCATAGCATAACCACAAAATTAAGAGTAGTGTTTAATGCCAGCAGTCTTACCACTTCAGGTGTTTCATCTAATAACTTACAAATGGTAGGTCCAGTTATTCAAGACGATCTAATGTCTTTACTTCTTAGATTCAGAAAACATAAATACATTCTTTCTGATGGTGTAGAAAAAATGTATCGGCAAGTGATCGTACACCCTGATGACAGATACTTACAAAGAATACTGT
This sequence comes from Mesoligia furuncula, assembly GCA_916614155.1. NCBI lineage: Eukaryota > Metazoa > Arthropoda > Insecta > Lepidoptera > Noctuidae > Mesoligia > Mesoligia furuncula. The sequence continues at coordinate 293,025 of OU744804.1, forward strand.
GGCGTGAGAACCCTTTAGAGTCTATTAAAACCTATGAATTAAACACTGTGACTTATGGAACAGCAAGTGCCCCTTTTTTAGCGACTCCGTGTTTAAAACAAATTGGATTAGATTGTAAAGATGAGAAGATTAGTAGCATTATAATCCATGATTTTTATGTAGATGACTTGCTCACAGGAGGGGATACAATATCTGACTTCACAAATATTCGCCGTAAACTCACTGCCGAGTTGGCTGCCGCTGGTATGCCACTTAGGAAGTGGAAGTCCAACAATACCCTGGTTATATCAGATCAAGTCACAAGTTCATCATTTAATTTAAACATTGGTCCAAATGAGCCAAGTAAAACTTTGGGTCTTAACTGGCTAACAGACTCCGATGAGCTCTGTTTTTCAATAAGTAATACGTCAATATCGAATGATGTAACAAAGCGTCAAGTTTTGTCAGTTACATCTCAAATATTCGACCCTCTAGGACTATTAGCTCCTTGTATCATTCCAATGAAAGTAATAATGCAAAAACTTTGGTTACACAAATTGTCATGAGACGATTGTTTACCACCAGATGTCGCTAAAACATGGAAAGATATTGTTGATAGGTTATTTATTTTAAATAGTTTACGCATCCCACGTTTAGTTTTGTGTGATTCTTGGAAGGCGATGGAATTACACATATTTTGTGATGCATCACAAACCGCTTATGGTGCATGCATCTATGTAAGGAGTATTAATAACAATAATGAAGTTATGGTGCGTTTGCTTACAGCAAAGAGTAGAGTGGCTCCTATCAAGCCAACCACAATTCCTCGGCTCGATCTCTGTGCTGCCTTGGTTGGAGTGAGGTTATATGAAAAGGTGATTGAGTCACTTGGCGCGCCAATTCAAAGTAGTACATTTTGGAGTGATTCTACAATAGTGTTAGGGTGGTTGAAAATGATACCAAGTAAGCTGCAACCATTCGTGCGCAATCGTGTAGCAGAAATTGTTGGAAAAACTAATGCTAATAATTGTACCTGGAGACATGTTCCCACACAACTTAACCCCGCTGATCTTGTATCTCGAGGAATTGATGTAACTCAAATTCAGAGTCATAATTTACGGTGGTCGGGTCCTAATTTTTTAAACCAGGATATAAGCGAATGGCCTTCTTTTCCAACCACAGCAGTAGAATCGCTACCTGAAACTAAAACTGAGGTTTCTTTATTAACTACTTCTAAGACTCCGATACTTTTAATTGATTTCAATCGGTTTTCAAACCTTTCTCGGCTTAAACGCACAGTAGCATATATGTTACGATTTATTAATATTTGTAAAAAGCAACCACCCACCACTTTACATCTTAGTGAAGATGAAATACAAAATGCGTTAAACTTAATTGTGAAACTCTCTCAAATAGAATCATTTCCCGAATATGAACTATTATTAAAAAATCAGTGCTTACCAAAAGGAAGTCCACTGACTAAACTTAACGTATTTTTAGATAAAAATAAATTAATTCGTGTAGGTGGTCGCTTAGAAAATTCTTCATTTTCTTATGAGAAAAAACATCCATTAGTAATACAGTCCACTCATCGATTTTCTAAACTATTATTTGAATTTAAACATAAAACTCTAATGCATGCAGGACCACAACTGTTGTTGGCTTGTATAAGAGATACTTATTGGCCAATAGGTGGTCGCAACCTGGCTAAATTGTGTTATCATCGTTGTGTCATTTGCAGTCGCATTACAGCTAAACCAATTAATCCCATTATGGGAAACTTACCTGAACGACGGGTGGCGTCCGGTGGTCATCCATTCGAATGTGTTGGCGGATTGGAGTGGACTGTAGAAATGGAAATAATGATAGAAACACGTTTAATATAAATTTATTAAGACAAAGCTCCTAACCTGACAACTGCTCAGACCTGACATAAGCAACGAACATAAAAACAAAATACTATATTTAAAAAACATGACATATTTACAAAAAAGGTCGCAACACAGCCAGTCGCCAACATACCGGAGCCCCAGTGGAACACTAACAAACGGTGGAGACTGACTAGGATGCGGCTTCTATTAAAACAAGTTTTCGGGCCGGTCGGCGCAGGAGGCCGCCCCTGGTACGGACGTCTGCTACGCGGACCGCTCCGTCGGATCCTATGTAGACCTTCTCTATCCTTCCTAGGGGCCATAAACCACGAGGCAGGCTATGGTCGGCGATCAGCACCACATCCCCCTCACTTAGATTTGTTGTGTTGCTGGTGGGGAGGCCTCTCGGTCGGAGCGTCGGCAGATACTCACGCACCCATCGTACCCAGAATTTATCAGCGAGTCGCAAAGTTCTACGCCAGTCGCACCTTCTCAGCAGGTCTGCATCCGTGAGTGTTGAAGTCCTTGGCGCCACAGAAGATGTACCAAGAATGAAGTGAAATGGCGTTATTGCCTCTGGTGAGTCGGGAGATGTAGGAACATAGGTCAACGGCCGCTAATTTACATTGGCTTCTGCCTCCATCAAGAGCGTCGCCAGCACGTCTTCCTTGAGCGGTTGGTTTCAGTGCTGTTTTCACGGTTCGCACGAGCCTTTCCCACGCACCGCCCATGAATGGAGAAGCGGGCGGAATGAAGCGCCATTCGATTTTGTGATTGGTGGCGTATTCCTGTACCAAGTCGTCATGAAGGCCGCGTAGCTCGCGGGAGGCCCCAACGAAGTTTGTGCCGTTGTCCGAGAAAATAGTTGTAGGTGAGCAATGAAGCGTCTCAGGCTCATTATGGCGGCGTCTGATGATAGTAAAGTGACTAATTCTAAGTGAAGCGCTCTCGTCACTAAGCACGTGTATAATGCGACATATCTCTTCTCTTGGCGACGGTATATTTTTATCATAATGGGCCAAAATAGTCGAGGCCGACGTGTGTGAAGGGCCTTTTGTGATGGTCGAGTCTTTCAAGGGGTAGGTTGCCGATCTGGGGTTGAGTTGGTTGGGTTTTCCATCTTCGGCATTGTAAACAGGCGTGTGCAACGCTACGGATGCTGTCTCGTGCTCTAAGTATCCAATATTTCTGTCGGAGTTCGTTCAGCACTAGTTCGTTGAAGTGATGCGACGCTCTGTTGTGTTCATAGAGGATGAGTAGTCGTACAGCATGGTTGCGGCCGTCGAGGATAATCGGGGACTTTGCGGTCTCGCTAACTTCCGGTGCAAAACTTATCCGTGTGTCTAGTCTCAACAAGCCGTCTAAATCGAGTGTCGGGGCGAGTTTCGCTATTCGGCTGTTTCTGGGCACTGGCTTTAAGGATTGTAAAGCTGTTAGCTGCTCGGGAAAACTCTCTGCCTGAGCTTGTTGGAGTACCATCTTCTCGGCTTTTACGATGTCCGCGGCGTGAAGTTGATAGGGAGATGTTGTACCGTCTGTATACAATTTAGAATTTGGAGTTATAGGCCGAGACAGTTTAACCCGGAAAATTCGTGCGCCCTGGAGAACGCGGGCGGCGGTGCGAAGGAGACGCAGCCAAGAACTAAAACGCGATGGGTCAGGGAGTAAGTCCGATGACGGGGTGTCGAGGAACAGAACCACTAGGTCTGATTTTAACTCAGGATCTAGTGAATTCTCTTCCACGTCATTGTCGTACTCGGTGGGCCACGTAGATGGTGGTCCAAGAAGAAACGGCGGCCCGGTAAACCACCGATGACATGCGGTGAAATTCATTTTTTTTGGTTTTGTTGCGTCATCAGCGACGTTGAGAGAGGTAGGGATCCACCTCCAATTGGACGCGTTAGAAGTCTCCAGTATCTCTCTCAGTACCTACTTACGTTTAGATGAAAATATAATATTAATAAAATAATAATCCTTATCAAAATCAATGATTTTCTTGTGATAAGGATTATCATTCCTATATTTCATTACTAGCTACCACCCGCGGCTTCGCCCGCGAGGTATATCGATAAAAACTATCCTATGCCATTTCCCGGGATGCAATCTATCTCTCTGCCAAATTTTATCGAAATCCGTTCAGAGGTTTAGGTGTGAAAAGGTAACATACAGACAGACGGACAGAGTTACTTTTGAATTTATAATACGAGTATTAGTATGGATATACACATCAATTATATTTTTAAATTTTAAGATATAAAAACATTTAAAAATATCAAAAGCTGGTAGCGCCCCGCGGTTTCACCCGCATAAGTGTCGATCACGTGGGAATATCGGGATAAAAACTATCCTTGTCCTTTCCCGGGACTCAAACTACGAGTATCTCTAAACCAAATTTCATCTAAATTGGTTCGTGAAGAGGTAACAGACAGACAGACACACTTTCGCATTTATAATATTAATATGGATAGCAGCCCCCCGGTGTCGGGAATAGGGTCCAAGCTACGCGTCAGGGCTCCAGAGAGGAACCTCCTAACAATGCAGGCCGTGTCGCTGAGTCCACATCGCACATGTCGTCAACCTCGCGAGCCAAGCCAAGTCAAGATACTTGATTTGTTTGATAAGGATTATTATTATAATTAAGATTTATTTTTCTAAAATAAAAACAGAAAGTCTTGTACATACGTATGCCGCGCGCCGGCATCAAATATGAGATTCAACTACTCGTATGATCACAAGGACATCATTAGAGATAAGATTTGCCCTTGCCCAATGCTCATTTTTAACCGACTTCAAAAAAGGAGGAGGTTTTGTTATACTTTATGCTATTATACGTGATAGTTCGTAGAAAGTAACAGAAAAACATTAAGTTTAGGCCTCTTCTGTCATCTATGTTTATAATAAAAACAAATGTCAAATGTTAGGTGACTGATAATGAGGAATCCCGTGTATTTACAATCTACCGTTATATTATTTTTAACCGACTTCAAAAAAGGAGGAGGTTTCTCAATTCGACCGTATATTTTTTTTTTTTTTTATGTTTGTTCGCGGATAACTTCGTCGTTTATGAACCGATTTTGACTATTCTTTTTTTGTTGGAAAGAAGATATGCCAGGGGTGGTCCCATGATAAGGAAACCAGGATCTGATGATGGCATCCCAGTGGAATCGAGGGGAACATTTGAAAATCGTAGGGGCGACTAGTGCATTTGTCAATTTTTTCATGAAGAATTTTAAAGCACTACAATTTAATGAAGGCCTGGAGTTGATCTGATGATGGAGCCGAAAGACAGTCGAGGGGACTCCTCAACGATTTACAGCAGTTACCTTGTGTTTGGGCTTGATTAATTTGTATTGATGTGAACTTTACACCTAGATGGGTTGTGACTGTCATTAGGGGTCTGATGATGAAGACGAAGGACAGTTAAGGGAACTCCTCAACAGTTTACAGTATCTACCTCGTGTATGTTCACCGATTACTCGAAGACTTCTGGACCGATTCCAAAAGTTCTTTTTTATTTAAAAGGGTATACTCTCGAGGTGGTCCCATTATCATCAAGTTAGAATTTGATAAGAGGATCCCATGAAAATCGAGGGAAACCCTCAAATTTTATAGGCAAACCTATAGCGATTTGGGTATTTTTTAAAGTAACTTGAGCATTTGCTCTCGGAAATCATCATTTGGTAAAGTGGAGCTGATGATGAAGACACAGATGGCCATCAGAACTACTCAATGACAAATATTTCACGGGTTGCGATTCGATTACTTTAATATGGTTGCTAAGCAATTTATGCTCGTCACAATGCTTATGGTCAGTGATTGTTGAGGAGTTCTTCTGGTTCTTACCGGGAGAACTCCTCAAGAATTAACGTCCCATTATCGTGAAAAGCAATATTTTGTAAAAGGTGATGAACAGTTGGCATTAGGCTATTGTAACTTAGATAAATTACAAACTGACCCACTAAAAAGTAAAAAATAAAAACATTTTTACAAAAAAAAAACAACCGACTTCTAAAAAAACACTACAAATTGAAAAATAACTTTAATTTCGGAAGTCGGTGTCAATAAACGAAAATGCGGAACCAAAGACACCGACTTCCGAAATTAAAGTTATTTTTCAATTTGTAGTGTTTTTTTAGAAGTCGGTTGTAGTGATAGCTATTCGTCGGGAATAATCTGTAAGGATGCAACAGTCAGTGAATCAGTGTTGTGTCATTAAGTAGTATAATGCAGGAACGCAGCCGTTCATTAATTCACTAAAAACGAAAACGCTTCTCGAGCAATGAGAAATTGCTACTGAAGACTGCGGCTGGCCCGGAACATAAAGGGCTAAGGAAGGAACACGGGTGGGTTTTAGTCAGTAAGAGTCTGACACTCCCTTCCGCTCCACCCAGAGCAGGAGGAGTCATTTGATGATTTCCCATCCGCAAAAAAAAAAAGGCTGCGGGTGTCGACCTCAGGACGAGCTGTTTCTCGTACAAATAACTGTACGTCGCTTGCTCCCGCGTAACCAGTCCTGACTCTCTTCATATTATTTTGGCCGCTGAGACCACTACAAAAGTATTCAGGAAAGTTTTATAAAATTGAGGATATTTTAGATGTCCTACGACTTCCACGCGAACAAAGTCGCGGGCAGAAGCTAGTTTGCAATAAGTTGCTATATAATTTTATCGCAAGGGAAATAAGATCGCACGATAGTGTGATGAAGAAGATGATGAGAATGATTGAAGCGTGCCAGTGAGACCGATGAGTGATGTGATAGTGAGATGAGAGGATTGAAGCGTGCCAGTGAGACCGGTGAGTGATGTGATAGTGAGATGAGAGGATTGAAGCGTGCCAGTGAGACCGGTGAGTGATGTGATAGTGAGATGAGAGGATTGAACCGTACCAGTGAGACCGTGAGTCATGTGTTAGTGAGATGAGAGGATTGAAGCGTGCCAGCGAGACCGACTGAGAGGATTGACGCGTGGCAGTGAGACCGGTGAGTGATGTGATAGTGAGATGAGAGGATTGAACCGTACCAGTGAGACCGTGAGTCATGTGTTAGTGAGATGAGAGGATTGAAGCGTGCCAGCGAGACCGACTGAGAGGATTGACGCGTGGCAGTGAGACCGGTGAGTGATGTGATAGTGAGATGAGAGGATTGAAGCGTGCCAGCGAGACCGACTGAGAGGATTGACGCGTGGCAGTGAGACCGGTGAGTGATGTGATAGTGAGATGAGAGGATTGAAGCGTGCCAGCGAGACCGACTGAGAGGATTGACGCGTGGCAGTGAGACCGGTGAGTGATGTGATAGTGAGATGAGAGGATTGAAGCGTGCCAGTGAGACCGGTGAGTGATGTGATAGTGAGATGAGAGGATTGAAGCGTGCCAAGACCGGTGAGTGGTGTGATAGTGAGATGAGAGGACTGAAGCGTGCCAGGGAGACCGGGGAGTGATGCCTGTTCATAACAACGTTAGTGCAGTGTGGGGAGCGATGCGACGCGGTGCGGTGCGGCGCGGTCACAGGTGGCTATAATTGTTGGCGCAATTAGACATCTCACTAGCACCGCTACAGTACAGAAACGACAAGAAGGCCTTCTCCTTATCAAATCGAATTACAGCGCACATATCGAACAAAAGCATAGACACTCAGGTACTACCCATTCTGTTGACTTATTTTGTTTTGACAACAGAAGTGGTCAGTTATTCTATCCGCCAATACCCTATGGTATTGGCGGATAGTATAACTGACCACTTCTGTCTGTTCTGTCTTCTGTCTGACAAGCTAAAGAAAGTCATTGAGGGTCTGCACCAGACTCGACTATGTTATTTATATATGAGTGGCAACGAGTCGTTTGGATATTGGTTTAATTCTCTTTGGTGTTTGTGTGTGTCAGTGAGCATTTCGTCTTTCTATTGAGTGAGGCTTCTGTCGCCGAGCTCGAGGGCTCGAGGGCGCACCGCCAGCTGACGATGCCATGTAATACATACCAAGCTAACGGGATAATTGCGGCGTCGCGTTGCAATAATTACTATATAATTCAGAATGCCGTTGTTTAAACTATGTGTGATCTGGTAAGGTTGTAGAGAGCCTGGGCTTTGAAAATGGTTGATCATGATTACAGCGGCCTAGGGCAGTCCAGAGTGTCAATAGAATACGAGGCCGCTGCTAATACCCGTGCAGTATAGGGCAACATAATATATAGATTCAGATGAACATAAACTACGTGTAGGATCAAGCAGCTCTTGTCATATTTACAATTTGTCACTGGATAACTGTTTCGTATCCAAAGACAAAGAAACACTGTTTTACCAAATAATCAAAGCTTTCAGGTCACTACATCACTTTCCAGCTCAACTCGCACGTCGGCTGTTTGGACCTGATATGACGTTTTCAGTTTGTCTAGAACAAGGTCAACAACGACTCTGATGGACGTCCGTAGTATGACTGTTGACATCGAGCATATTGCTCATAAGTTGAAGAACACAATTGTTATTAGTGAAAACGAATTTTAGGTTCTCATAGTAAATTTCATTGAGATAAACTCTGACATCACGCAAAGTAAAGTGGTCAAATCTAGACACAACGGCAGTAGCGTATTATAAGTGTAAAGATTGTACCTACGAAATACAAACTTCTTGTATTATTTGTCTATAGGACTGATTACTATAGTAACATTTAATTAACAATTTCTGACATAAGAAATATAAAATAATTACCATAATCAGCCTATAATGTTCCCACTGCTGGGACACAGGCCTCCTCTCGGTGAGAGGGAGTGGGCCGTAATCCACCACGCGGGCCCAGTGCGGATTGGCAGATGTCACATGTCTTCGAATTTTTGGTTCTAGGACATGCCGGTTTCCTCACGATGTTTTCCTTCACCATTTTGAGAGCAGTGGTGATGAAATAATTTTACACAAAGTAAAGCGCCTGTCTGGGTTCCAACCTACGACCTACTCGTAAGTCGCGGCCGTTACCACTTGGAATAATTACTACTATTAAATATTATAATATATAAAAGAATTACTACTATTGTATTCAAGTGAATTTGCTTTAATAAATATTATTAGTATTATCTTCACATGGTAGCAGAGCGTTGTTGCAAATAATAGTGAAAAAACACTAACGTGGTTAATAATGTAAAAACTGAAAAACAAGGAGAATACATAATCGAAAAAAAAAGGCAAAGATGTCGAACAAAATTGAAAATTTAAATAAAGAAAATTACGACACATGGGCAATACAAGCCAACGCCGTTTGAAAGGAAAACTATGGAAATAATATGCAGAACAACAAATAGACTTAAAAAATGTAAGTGAGTCGGATATTGAAGGAAACCTGCTGGCTATCAGCGAGTTAATTCTCATAATATCGCCGTCCGAACTAAAACAAGTAAAAAACTGCAAAACAGCTTATGAAGTCTGGAAAAAGCTAAACGAAACTCACGCTAGCAAATGTCCTGCGAGGAAAGCAACGCTACTGTAGCAACTAATTTTGAAAAAATATGAGAAAGGTCAGCGAAAGGTGCATCAGGGAGCATCTTAATTCATTAATCGAATTAATTTGTTGTAGGTTTTCTTGTTTATCTCTCATAACTTTTTCTTTTGTTTTGTTTTATATATTTTTTGCATGTATGTATATATGTATTTATTCTTATATTTTAGTTCTACATATTTTCTAATTTGTTTTCTGCTATTGCACCTACTGTGTATTGTTTCTGCATCACCCTAAGGAAGACTGGTACAAAATTCCCAAGGCATTAAGTCCGCCTTTGTACAGTTTTTTACTTGTGCTTATAGTTTTAATAATACTTAAATAAATATCTACAAACAATGTTTTCTATCAACAAAGTTCTCGGCGAAACGTGCTGTCTAGGAATAAAGATTTCTATTAGCTTTGCTTTCAGTATATAGTCGTATCGTACAAGCGTGTTCTTAGGTTCTACACTGGAACGAGTTTGCTGATGATGATTTTTGAAGTTTTGATTAATCTTTCTACAATCAAAGCTTACCTAATCGAAAATCAACAATAATGATTAATATTTAAACGCTTCAATAATTTGTTCCTAAGTCTGTTTATAAATGATGTGGTGAACGGTTACCTACCTGTTTATAATATTTCTCATATATTATAAACAGGTAGGTAAACATATCATTCATATTAATTGCACAGTCCACTCCACGCATATTTTGAAAAGCCATCAATCACAAGATACACCTAACTGAAACCTTTATTGTTATTTTTAATGTATTATAAACTAATAGGTACCTAAGAATACCACAAGTTCCAGATGTTAAGTTTGCTTTGTATGTTTTGTGCTACTAGAACGTGCAGCCCGCCACCATCTGTACTCCAGTGAGCTCCAGTGAGCGGAACTTCATTTTTAGGGTTCCGTAGTCAACTAGGAACCCTTATAGTTTCGCCATATCTGTCTGTCCGTCCGTCTGTCTGTCTGTTTGTCCGTCCTCGCTTAATCTCTGTGACCGTTAGCACTAGAAAGCTGAAATTTTGTAGGTGTACGTATATCAGTTACGTTGACAAAGTGGTAAAATAAAATTTTGGAAAAAAATTTTTTTTAGGGTAGCTCCCCTACATGTGAAGTGGGGATGAATATTTTTTTCATCATCTACCCCATCGTGTGGGGTATCGTTGAATAGGTCTTCTAAAATGGCTTAGGGGTTGCTAAAATTATTTTTTTTGTTTTAATGCTCCATTTACGAAATATTAAAGTTTAAAGTGCAAATTTTTGTTCCCGTAGGGCGTCCCCCCCCCCCTCTAAAAGCTAAACTAAAATAAATAAATAAAAAAGCCTTTATTCTACCATAAATACATAGAACAATTTAAGCATAGTATTTTTTTTTTTTTTATCATTATTGTCACATTCTATACTTACTACACATTTCATTAGGTATCATTAACATTATTGTTTATTATTTGAGTTCAATTCATATTATTTATTATTATTGTATACTTATATATTTCATAATGTGTTTGTAAGCTAAATATAATTTAAATATATAGTATAAAATATCAAAATATTAATATTATTGTTGGCATGCACGTTAATAGTACATTATGATACATGTGTGCTATGTTGATCATTATGCTCGAGGCGGTATTATTCGCGCGAGCCGCAGGCGAGTGCGATAAGAAAGCCGAGAGTCTAATGATCGATGCACACGCGTTTCATACGACGTTTTTCAACACACTTGCGAGGAAAAAAACAGACTTGTATTGTTAAATATTAACTTGTATGGAAAATGGCGCGCTGGTTTTGTCTTTCCGTATAGCCAGTACTAGCAATGCGCGCGCAAGTGTAAATAAAAGCACTGACCACAGAGCATGTAAAAACAATTGTAGTTTAGTTAGCATGGAATTAGAAAGTACTATTGGCATAGAGAAATATACCTACATTAGTTCAGTGAGAATCCGCAATGATAGAACACCAGTCAGGGTCTTTTCCGTTTGGTTTCGGGTAGGGACCACAGATAATTTTAGGTGGATAATTAAAATTTTCTTACGTTTTTTGTAATTTGCAGGTCAGTATCAGGTTGCATCTTGATCAAATATGATTCGCGACTATAATATAGAGAGCGTTAGGTTAAACGAGGGACATACTTTGAGGGGAGTTAGTACTCATGAAAATGAACAACTTTTAATATGGGATTAACCCTGAAACCGCGAAAAAAAATCAGCCGTTTTCTACATTTATGTTCGTATGGCTCGTCAAAATGTACTGAACAGCTGATTTTTTTTTTGCGATTTCATGTTCGGCCCCATAGTAAAAGTTGCTCATTTTCATGAGTACTAACTCCCCTCAAAGTATGTCCCTCGTTTAACCTAACGCTCTGTATATGTATTTACAGAATTATAGTCATTAGAATAGAATCTTTCTAGTTAGATTTTTTCCCTAAGAACTTTTCCATAAGAAAAATGTATTAATGTTGATTATAATTCTGTAAAGATGTAGGTACCTGTTAGAGTCGCAAATCATATTTTGATCAAGATACAAACCTGACACTGACCTGAAAATTGCAAATTAAGACAATTTAAAGACAATTTAAGGTGAATGCGCAGTGGTAGACCACTGCGCATTCACCTTAAATTGTCCGAGGTCCCTGCGCATTCACCTTAAGGTAAATAAATATTAGCTAATTTTGGGACCAAGGACAATACAGACTATTAAAAAAAAAAGTGATTTGATGAGATTAAAAAAGCGCGCATATCCGACTAGTAAATAGTTATCTGTGGAAATAAAGCACATGTGGATTAAAGTAAAGAAAAAGCACGCGTTTTTAATACACTGCATTATGGACCTAAAAGCGGTTCAATAAGAGCCACTTTACGAGCAAGTGTGTTGAAAAATTATTTATTTATGGAAGTCGCCTCTGCGGCGTAGGCCTCCCCCAACTTTCTCCATTTTTCCCTATCTCTAGCTTGTCTCCTCCAGTCTGGTCCACATCTTTCCTTAAATATATCTTCCCAGCGCTTCCGCGGCCTTCCTTGTTTTCTTTTTCCATCTCTAGGTACCCATTCTATGATTTTCTTTTTCCATCTTTCGTTTTCCATTCTGCAGATGTGCCCTGCCCATTTCCATTTCAGACTTCTTATTCTCTCTACTATGTCAGTTATTTTAGTTTTGCGCCTAATTTCCTCATTAGTAATTCTGTCCGATAATTTAATACCCAGCATGCTTCTCTCCATTTTCCTTTGCATAACTCCGAGTTTGTGTTCTTCTTTTATCCGTAGGGACCATGTTTGGCATCCATATGTAAGGCATGGAAGGATTGCTATCTCATACAACTTTGTTTTCAAATTCATGTTTATACGTTATACGTAAAAGAATACGTTTATTTGGGACAATCAATCTCATTCGAAGATCAAACAGAAAAGAAATAAACAGGAGAATAGCAATTTCATGGAAAAAAAAAAAAGTATTGGAGTTTTACAGAAATCATGAAGAACAGAAAAGCTAAACTACGGGCTTGAAAAATCTGAAAAAATTCTCGACGACAGTGCATTTCATGAACTTTAAAGGTATAGCGGTTAAGATAACTTTATTAGTTTAGCAGTAATAGTCGTTGAACTTGGGTGTTGGATAATTTTGTACCAAATACAAAATCCTTAGCAATAATACTTTAAAGTGACTAAGATGAAATAGTTGCTTGTTTATAAATCAAAATCAAAATCAAAATGTTTTATTTCACATAAACCAACATGGGCACTTATGAAACGTCAGAAGCTAGGTGCACGGTTCCAATTGGTCGTTTCCTATGGAGAAGAACCGGCAAGAAACTCCACGGTTACTCTTTTTAAAAATAATTGGCTTTTACAATGTTTCCAGATTACAGTAGGTATGGGAGGACAGCGCAGGCCTGTCAACAAGTACCAAGTACTTGATAGAATAAAAAATGGTCTACATCTAAAGTGTATAAGGCCTACAAAGTCCTCACATTTACAAAATAAGAATCTATCAAAAGGATAAATAAAAAAAATAATAATAAAAACCTACTAAAACCAAGTGTTATGATTCCCATTAAAACCACTAATAAAGAGGTGAAAATTTGAATTGTCTGTATATAATGTCAAATAGTAAAGAAATTATGTCAAAAAGTATATAATGTCAAATAATAAAGAATAATAAATAAATTATGTCAAAGGGTATGTAAAAGAAAAATAAAAAATAAAAATTTAACATCGTAATTTGAGAGCAGTTAATAGACATTTACATAGTTATGCCGTTAATGAGAAGCCAGGGAAGCCACATGTGCAGAAGGAATTATTGCCAGACTACCTTGTCTTCAACGTAGTCTTTAATCTTATAATATGCTTTTTTGATTAGGACACGTTTGATGAGGGTTTTGAACTTTCCATCGCTAAGTTCTGTAACCGGCTTTGGCAACTTATTATAAAAACGGATGCTGTTTACAAGAAATGACTTGCTAGTTTTAGTTAATCTAAATTTAGGTAACACAATTTCATTTTTACTACGTGTATTTATATTATGGAAATCGCTTCTTATTTTGAAGAGTCCTAAGTTTTTGCGAACATACAAAATACTTTCTAAAATATAAAGAGAAGGCAGAGTTAGTATATCAATTTCTTTGAATTTGTTTCTAAGAGACTCGCGAGGACCCATTTTATAGATTGCGCGGATTGCCCTCTTCTGTAAAATGAAAATTGAATCTACGTCAGCTGCCGATCCCCACAGCAGAACACCATAAGACATAATACTGTGGAAATAAGCAAAGTATACTAACCTAGCTGTGGCTATATCTGTCAACTGCCTTATTTTTCTTACTGCATATGCAGCTGAACTTAATCTATTTGAGAGAGCTCTAATGTGTGCGCCCCATTGTAGTTTTGAATCTAAAGTAATTCCTAGAAATACAGTTTCCGTAACAGCATCTAGTCTTTTGCCATCAAGTTCTAAATTCAGACCCACTTGAGGTACATTTGGTAATGAAAACTTAAGACATTTAGTTTTGTTCGCATTAAGTAAAAGATTATTAGCTGCAAACCATTTCGAAAGAACAGCCAGACTATCGTTAACATGTAAGACATCCTTATCTTTTCTATCTATTTTAAAAATAAGGGAAGTGTCATCAGCGAATAAAATGATATCCTACAAGTTAGCCATCATGTAAGGAAGGTCATTAATATAAACTAGAAATAGGAAAGGGCCAAGAATTGAGCCTTGAGGCACGCCCATCTTAACTAGAGACCCCGATGACGTCGCCCCGTTAACGTTTACTTTTTGCTGCCGCTTTGACAGATAGGAAAGAACAAGATCAGCAGCTTGTCCACGAATTCCGTAATGGTATAATTTACAGATCAGTGTATTATGGTCAACGCAGTCAAACGCCTTTGAGAGGTCACAGAAAATGCCAATTGCATCCTGGGACCTCTCCCAGGATTCCAAAATGTGACTGATGAGTTTTACTCCCGCGTCTGTCGTCGACCTACCTTTCGTGAAACCAAACTGGAGACTATGTAAAATCCCATTTGAATTAAAATGTGACAACATCTGGTCCAGCATGATTTTTTCATAGATTTTGCTCAATGCTGGAAGCACAGATATAGGTCTATAATTGGAGAGATCAGACTTACTACCCGATTTGAAAATTGGTACTACTTTACTATGTTTCATTAAGTCAGGAAACGTACCGCTGTCTAAACATTGATTAAATATGCCTGTTAGGGCAGGGGCAATTGTGTCAATAATATCTCCAAGAACCTTAACAGAAATCCCCCATAAGTCTTCAGTGTTTTTTATGTTAAGACTTTTAAATGCTTTTTTAATTGTGTCAACAGAGATGGGTTTGAATGCATAGCTTGGAATATCCTTATTAAAGTTTTCTTTAAGAAGAGCTTCAGCTAGTATAGGTGATGAGGGGAGAGACTTTGTAACCTCTATTGGGATGTTGGTAAAGAAATTTTCTAGTGTCTCAGCAACTTTTAACTTATCTGAAATGGTTTCATTATCAATTTTTAGGGACAACTCATTCTGATCTCGCTGTTTTGTGTTTCCAGTTTCTTTGTTTATTACCTGCCACACAGCTTTTATTTTATTATTAGACAAACTAATTTTTTTACTAATTAATTTAGATTTAGCCTCAGCGCAGACTCTTTTGAATATTTTAGAATAGTTTCTTACATAATTATGAATATAATATAATATATAATGCATATAATGGGTAAAGACTTGCATTGAAAACCAAAGTATGTTTTTTTTTTACCTATTCAGAATAAAGAACAACAGAATCGTACTACATTGTGATAACGGGCTACTACGGAACCCTACACTGTGCGTGGACCGACACGCACTTGGCCGGTTTTTGTTTTTCGTATGAACTTGTGGTTGTAAACAAAACAATAGGTAATAGTTATGATGATAGTTTAATTTTAACACTTAGAAGTATTTATATATTAACTATCTTTGCCTTAATATTTAAATACATTAAAGATAATCATTGATTCCGTATATTGGAATACATTCTTCAGTTTTATCCTACAGAGATTAACATCGAGAAAAATTTACTTAGTAAAACTATAGAAACAAACATTTAGTTCAACAAACACTCCTCAGATCCCAGCTACGCGGGACAGTCATCAACTCAGCACTCCGTATCTTAACACAATTAACTTATGTACTTTTTACAAACTAATCTGCACTTCACTCAACTACGTTCGTCTAGATTCGGCCACGACGATGCCGCCACCACAATCTGTGCTCCGAACGAACAGTATCTGAACATTCCCGGAAAGTAACCATGAGTAGAGTCCTACACATGCTCCCTCTATGATACAGTCAAGATCTTTGAGGCCATGCTCCCTGCGTGGTTACAGCGAGCGGCTGGTGTCGCAGGGTGCGCGGGCGCAGGCGTCCCGCGCCGTGAAGATGAGCGGGATGCCGCCCACGATGTTCTGCACGATGCTGGACTTGGGGTCGGACACCAGCTCGCGCTTGGTCTCGGGCGCCGGCGCCACGCTGAACTTGCTCAGCACGGCCGCCAATCCCGCCAGCGACTGCATCTGACCCAGGCGCCCACCTGAACAAACGAATATATTATTATCATTAACCATTTAACAATACAAGACACTTCCATTTGTCATACACAAGGGGAGCGTAAAACATTTGATATTATAAAGTAGGGCTTCACTGTGTTCGGTTTAGAACTCGTCGGTCTCGTCGTTTGTATAACTCGTCAAAATGTAGGGAAGATCAAATTTTTTTTTCGCGACTTCGGGTTTGGTCCCATAGTAAAAGTTGTTCATAATGATGAGTACAATGATCCCCTAGAGTTATGGGATGTTTAATTATGACTTTTATTACCTAGCTATGTAGCTAACAGCTACCAGGTGTAGGTGTTGATATTAGTGAGGAGAATCGTAAACTTTTCACCGCACAGGCGACATAGCTAGCTTTCAGTAAACCTCCGCTAATTTTCAATAGATGGCTCTGTTTAAACTTTACAGTAAATGTCCTGAATATACATACATAAAGACGGTAATATTTGAATGTTTTTTTGTTATATAATCTAAACCGATATAATCTATCTATACTAATAATAAAGCTGAAGAGTTTGTTTGTTTGTTTGAATGCGCTAATCTCTGAAACTACCAGTCGGATTGCAAGAAAACTTATAGCATTTGATAGTCCAATTTCTCGAGGAAGGTATTGGACATCACGACACGACCCTTAAGAAACGAGTAAAAAGAATAAAAGTAAAAAAAACGAACTAAGCTTAACGAGAGCGAGCGGGCGATGTTGTAAGTCGGGGGAACAAGAACACGCGGACAATGTCGCGGGCAGAAGCTAGAACAAATATTAAAGAAGTCAAAACTGTACATTGAATATTTTTGAAAAAAATAATTGCTACGAGGTGTGGGAACGAATTTAATGCTGAAGATATAGGTTTTAGAATTTTAGTCTCTTTGGCTGTTTATCTAGATGTTAAAGAAGCTGAAGTGAAGCTGCGGGTATAAGCTAATAATAATAAATAATTATGTGGTACTCACCAACACAAGAGCGGGGTCCATCTCCGAAGGGCAGGTACACAAACTTGTGTCTCTTGGCGACCTCTTCGGGGGCGAAGCGTTCGGGGCGGAACTCTTTGGGGTTGTCGAAGTACTGCGGGTCGTTATGTAATGCTATTAGCGGGATGTTGATCTTTACGCCGGGGTCGATGATGAGGTTTGTGCCCGGGATGGTGTAGGGGCGAACGCACTGCCGCAGCAGCATGCCGGTCGACGGGAAGATGCGCAAGCCTTCCTGTAGACACCAGTCCAGGTACGTCATCTCCTTGACGGCGTCGTAACTGAGGCGGCCGCAGTGTTTGGCGAGCACGCGGTCGATATCGGCCTGCGCGCGCGCCTGCACCTCCGGGTGGTAGGCGAGCTGGTGCAGCGTGAAGCTGGTGGCTGACGACGACGTTTCGAAACCGGCCGCGAAGAAGATGAACACCTGGGCTGCCACCAGCACGTCGTCCATCTCCAGCTCCACCGGCTTGGGGCTGCCGTCCGGGTTCATCTCCTCCAGAGATTCCACCACAATCTTTCCTCTCTGTTGCCATTCCATTAGAAAATCAATGAAGTCATTACGGCCAGAAGGCTTGTAGTCCCTTTGTTTTTGGATCTGATTAACGAGCATCAAAATGTCATCCTCGAGATCCTGACCAAGAAACTTCATGCTTTTGAAGAAGTTGGGGAATAAGGATTTGCAGAAAATTACGATGGTGCGTTTGAAGGTAATGTTGAAAATTTTCATGCCGAGCTTTCTGAAGGGTGAATTCTCATCGTTAAGCGAGTCGGCGTCGAGACCGAAACCACAAGCACCGATAAAGTCAGTGGTATAGCGCGCCATGAGGTCGCGCGCACAGATCGGGTGGCCAGAGGTGGCGGCGCCCAGCACGCGCGCCTGCAGCTTCTCCGCGCGCTCCACGATGAGCGGGAACATTGCCTTCAGCTTGCCGCTCGTGAAGGCGGGTGTCATCCGCTGTCGTAGCAAGCGCCATAGGTCTCCGTCTGCGAAGAACAGGTTGCGCAGCAGCGGCTCGATGACCTTGTGCGCCGGTGACAGACCGCGCGAGTAGAAGTACGCGAAGTCCGTGGTGATTATGCGCTTCACGAGGTCTGGGTCGCGGATCACCAGCTCGGGGATGGAGCCGCGGTAGTAGCCCACGAAACGCTCGCCGGGGTATTTCCAGTACGTCTCGGCTGACATCTGAGCGATACTTCTTTGCAGAAGGTACCGTTTTGCGTCTGTCCCGAAAAGGGGTATGGGCTTGTCATGTTTGACTCCTCTGTCCTTCCAATAGTTATGGTTTCTAGTCCCGTAAAAATATAGCGCCACCACACCGACGATCAAGAGTGCTAGGATAATCATGTTGCTGTTACACTGTTCATGAATGAATGTCTCAATAAGAAAGAGTCCACTGATTTAATACTATTCCATATCTGGCAAGATAATATTTTGCCCGCCTACCAAGCACGATTACGACGCAAAAGCGGTAGAAAACATTTTTAAATGGGTTTTCCAATAACAGGCAAAGACAAAAACAAAGCAAAGTATGATATAAGAAATCCAACTTAAAAATAACTAATATAAGAACCTACCCTATATCTATGAATCCTACCAACCAACCTTTGAATAATATCTGCTAATGAGTGATTACTGCCCCGATATGTGGCGATAATCAACAAGATGTAATACAAAGATAGTATTTTAAAATTAGTCACAGCTGTTATTGAGCTGACGAAGTAATCGTTCATCCTGTCAAACGATAGAAAAACCCAGTCGCAGGAAACACACGTCGAGGAAAAGCAGTAGATCTAGACTAGCTTGGTAGACAGACCCGGCGCTCTCTGCGATGTTGCCGACAGATGGAAAATGTAGTGTGACTGTGAGAGTGTGACCCTGAGGGCCTAGACGAGCGGCAATCGCTTTCAAAGCGTTTCGTTTCTACAACTACTTTCGACAAGACTGCCATGAGCTTTTCGGTCAGTCCCAAACATTTTTTAATTTTTCATCATCGTTATCGCTGACAGCATGTCACTTTGTCTAGGCCCTCTACATGCACAGTACCTAAATCCAGAAATAGCAGAAATACTGCTACGTGCACATGCACGACACACAGTGTTCGCAACACTGTTCTTGTGTTGCGTGCCTGAGCAGAGGACAGTGCTGCTCTCCAGTCTGTGTATCTGTTACCGGCTAAACCCGATTTTAGGATGAACTAGTTTCACCTAGGCCAAACCAGTTCTCCCTCGCTCTTGTATCCTATGTCGACGGAGCCCCGCATCGCGGGTGGAACGCGGGGCTCCTATTTCTGTGTAAAGGTTTAACGTAACCTAACTAAACCTAACCTCGGGGGTGCCCTTCGCCTATCGACCGACCGCAACAATTACAAGTATGCGTCACCTATAGTTTCAATTATGAAACTATAGATGACGCATACTTACAGCTAAAAATAACAGGTACTACAATAACAACTATAAATAGCTGCAAGAGATACAGAATATACGATAATGTTGATAAGAAGAGCTTATTCAGAATTAATTACGTAGGTATAGTTTTGGAGTTTTATTAACTTTGACAATCGTGTAGATTGTGAATCAGGATTTTGACTAATGATACTCATGACGTCACGATAGACGATCTGTTGTTATAAAGGTGTGTCCAAAGTTCCAAACATAAAGCGGCAGTCGTGCGCGGCCTGCCGCGCCGTGATTGGACTAGGTAGGTACAGCCGCGCGCGAACGCTTCAGTCTACCTGCCGCGCACAAAAACTTTTAGTAAACATTCGTCAATAATTGTGTTTGGACGTATTTCTGATTTCTGCGTATCAAAATGGGCAACGAAACATCGATTCGTTTGATCGAAATGTATGGATCTTTTAATGTGTTATGGGATCCTCGACAAAAAGAATACCATAATATGTAGAAACAAACGTGAAGACTTATGGGATGAAAAAGCCAACAATGTAGATCTTCCCTTTAAGTTCCTATAGACGAGAAAGGAATAGAGAAATAACAAGATACAGAACTGGAGCAGTTAAAAACGTGTTTTTATTATTTTAATTTTTTTAATTTACCCCAGTGCGTATCTTCTTTTTACCGACTTCAAAAAAAAGGAGGTTATCAATTCGACACGTATGTATGTAATATTATTGGAATTGCATTAAGTATATTCTACATATTAGAGCATATTAACTGTGCTCTAACACGACTAACCTCAACCGTTTATACACCCTTCGCAGGCGGCCGAATTCCGCACTTGCACTTTATTTTTACAGACTTCAAAAAAAGGAGGTTATCAATTCGACACGTATGTATGTAATATTATTGGAACAGCATTATATTCACATATGACAATCTATTAGGGCTTCCAAACAAATATACAAAATTTTATAGACGTATGTATGTATGTATGTATGTACCTATATCTGGGGGCACGGAAGTGCCCCCACCAAGTCGAGCAAAAAGGGGCACGGCCGTACCATCCTTTTCTCGAAGCAGTTCAGGCCATTTTCGACACCCTATAACTTCGTTGTGGATAAAACTAGAGACCTGAATTTTCAGTAATCAAGCAGGCATTGTATAAAAACGGTATATTTCAAATTTCATTCAATTTGAAACAGTAATTTAAGAATTATAACTAGTCAAAGTTTCTTAATTTTGTCACTCACTGACTGACTGACTGACTGACCGATCATCAAAACTCTAAGGCACTTCTAGCAGACATAGAAGCTTCAAATTTAGAATACAATTAGTGTTTAGTGTATATAGCAAGTAAAAACTAAAATATTTTGCAATTTCGTTCCAGTTTTCTAGATACACTAACTGCATAAATAACTTTGTAATCCTATATAAATATTACAAAGTTACATTTGCAGTTAATGAATCAGTGTACCTGTTTATCACTGCATAGTATAAAACAAAGTAGCTTCCCGCTGTCTGACTGTCCGCATGTAAGCTTAGATCTTTAAAACTGCGCAACGGATTTTGATACGATTTTATATGTATAATACATGCATAATATAGTAGAGAAACACTGATAATAATTTTAGAGGTTTCTAATGTGATGTCGTAAATAAACACATTTTTTGCGCTTATATTGCAAAAGCTAGGTGAACCCTACGAGATAGATCAAAATAATGTACTACAGTATTGTACACCTTAAAAAGGTCTACAAAAAAGTCCACGATGGCATATGTCTATCTCTTACGGATAACCCACAATAACCATTTTTTATCCTTTACTTTTTACGAGAAATAATGGCTTATTTACGAAGCGATTTTAAGCAATACAGCATTAATCCTTATCCAATCAAGTACCTTAAACACATTGTGCATTTAATATAGATCAATTTGGCCCTTACAGCATGTAATTTAAATGAATATTTTCGAAGATATTACAGATTTAAAATGTAGGGACATAGCGGTAGCGCTGGTGAGTTTACTTAAGGCAACCACAGGATAGTCCGGTTAAGTAGTCACGACCTCTCATCGTTTGGGGTGGGGTGTTCATCGAGAACAGCAACTCCCCTAAATATCTTGGTGTTACCCTGGTCAGGTCTTTAACATAATTAGCAAAAACTGCAAGAATATCAAGCGGACTACTGGACTGGCGCTATCTTTTTCTGCGGGAGAATTCGCGTGCCCCATGTGGAGCCGTTCTGCTCATGCAAAGCTGGTGGATACAGCTTTGAATGAAACGTGCCGGATCATCACTGGCTGGCTAAAACCAACCCCGGTACAAATGCTGTATCCACTAGCAGGAATAGCGCCACCAGTGCCTCGCAGAGCGGTGGCAAGCTCCAGCGAAAGAGCCAAAATGGTCTCCGACACACAAAACCCTTTGCACGACAACATCCTTGTGCCACAAAGGCTGAAAAGTCGAAACAGTTTTTTAAAGTGTGTCGTTCCACTCACTGGCGAACCATCACAAGAGAGACTGAAGTTGTGGCGAGACAGTCCTTTCGTACCCAAACCGTTCGTCCCACCCGCTGACCTCCCACCTGGACATGAGTTTCCTTTGGGTAACCTGGAAGTCTTTAAACAGACTCCGCACCCAGGTTGGCCGAAGCAAGGAAAACCTGTTCAGGTGGAAATTCATAGACGACTCCGCCTTGGAGTGTAAATGTCTACAGCACTTTATGATTAGCAGCGATCGGACGCGTTTATCGGAGCTCTCTAGCCAGAAAAATATCAATTATCCATACTAATATTATAAATTCGAAAGTAACTCTGTCTGTCTGTATGTTACCTTTTCACGCCTAAACCATTGAACGGATTTCGATAAAATTTGGCAGAGAGATAGATTGTATCCCGGGAAAGGATATTTGGGATAGTTTTTATCGACATACCTCGCGGGCGAAGCCGCGAACGGAAGCTATAGTGAATAACTAAATGTACCTAGATGTTCAAAGGTAACTTGTAAAATGGTCAACGGATTAGGTTAAAAAAAAGTTAAAAGGGTACCGGAAAGGAAAAAAAGTAGGACAATCTACAAAAAGAAGTGAGATGCCATCAAAAACAAAACTTGTAAAAAAAACCAAGTCTCGCAACTCAGTTCTTCTACCATAAAAAGTTGTGAGATCCATGTAATACCAAGTCGATTAATTTATTCAGTCCCTACTTAAGGGACCTTGTGTCCTCAGTTATTACGTAATTAGCTAACCTAACAACATCTTGTAGTGACGATATCAATATTAAAAATTTATTATGTTTAAAATACATACCTAGATTGACTTGGCAATCGCACTGTGAGATACATTGTGTTTTCATGCGATGGCCAAGTCAATCTATTTATTTTAAACATAGAAATGCTGGATGAAACCACTTTATCAGCGGAGGTTACAGAATTTTGGATCAATAAATTGCGAAATTCATTACCGAACACCACTTAAAGATAGCCTGGTGGAACCATATAAAAAAGTTATTTAATAAAAAATTAAACCGACTTCAAAAAGAAATTAACTCAAAATGATGAAAATAACTTTAATTTCGGAAGTCGGTGTCTTGGGATCTGTATTTTAGTTTTAGTTTTTTGCCACCGATTTCCGAAATTAAAGTTATTTCATCATTTTGAGTTAATTTCTTTTTGAAGTCGGTTTATTTTTTTTGAGTTACTTTTTATTTCGTATTAACTGGAATTTTTGTTTAAAAAAAGTAGGCAATAGTTTTGTTGTAAATAGTGCACTAGAATTTGACCAAGATTTTGAGATGTTTTTTTTCCCTTTGACACGATAACCGTAGCTCGTATCAATAAGCCAGGCCGTCACACTTACACATACATGCATCACACACTACCTAAATTAGCAAAACACTCACCACACTAACAGTATACCTACCTAAATTAGCAAAACGCTCACCACACTAACAGTATACACACCACACCAAATTACTGAACAATTTTTTTTTCTTTTATTTATAGTTTTGTGTTTTCAGAAATTGCTATTTTTAGATTCTAAGTTATTTTTATGTTTTGTTTAATAACCTTATTTTAATAATATAATGTCGTTTAATAGCTTGCTATAATGATTGATCCCACCAAAAACATAAATGTAAAAAAAACGCCAAAAAAAACCATGTTTGTTGTATGGGAGCCCCCCTTAAATATTTATTTTATTTTAATTTTATTATTTATTATTAAAGTTAAAATACAACTGAGTATTTTGTAAATATTTCAAGTGCCTACCTGTTGCCATTTTTGATATCGAGCAGAAATGGCAAAAAAATCGCGTTTGTTGTATGGGAGCCCCCCTTAAATATTTAATTTATTTTGTTTTTAGTATTTGTTGTTATAGCGGCAACAGAAATACATAATTTGCGAAAATTTCAACTGTCTAGCTATCGCGGTTCTTGAGATACAGCCTGGTGACAGACAGACGGACAGACGGACAGACGGACAGACGGACAGACAGACGGACAGACGGACAGACAGCGAAGTCTTAGTAATAGGGTTCCGTTTTTACCCTTTGGGTACGGAACCCTAATAAAAAAGGAGACCAAATTCAATACAAAAATTATGCTTGGCTGTGGGCTTCGCCGCAAAAAGAATGGAGATCTAAATGAGTGCCAAGTTCTATGCAAAATCCAAATATGTATTTATAGGAACAAAATGACATTATGAACAAGTATTAACCTCTATTTCTTTGCTTTATCGGATACCTATAATAATTGCTGTTATTGTATTATTTTGTGATGAGATTGGTAAGGACTTAGGTCACTTGTTGACAGATGAATATCCGGGACACTCAATAATAAATTACTGTATGCCTGGTTGTTCTTTGTTTCATATTATGAAAGAAATTATTAAATGTAACTTTACCCAGGATACAACTTTATTAATTTTTATGGGTAATAGGGGAAATGTAAACAAAGGAGAATTGCTCCAGTATCATAGAACTTTATGCAACCTTAGTTTAAAATAAAAAAATTAATTTAAAAAATAAAAAAACCCGACTGCGAAACTAAAAAGCTACAAACAAGCCCATTTTAAATTAAATAAAAGTTGAAAGCAGGCGGGACCCATTTGAATTTGAAAATATAATAAAAATGGTATGGGTCCCGCCTGCTTCCAACTTTTATTTAATTTAAAATGGGCTTGTTTGTAGCTTTTTAGTTTCGCAGTCGGGTTTTTTTATTTTTTAAATTAATTTTTTTATTTCCAGCTTTTTAGTTTACAAATGTGAAAGATTTCGCAAACGATTTAGTTCTTGGTACTTGTTTTTTACGTTTTGTCACTTCGAATTACTTTTAACCATATAAGTTATATATATTTTTGTAATCACCTTCTAAAACCCTTTATTTTGATACCCCACTCGATAGGTTTCGAGAAAAAAATTTTTTTTTTTGAAGACATATTGCGCCATAAATCGGCCATTTTAATTTTTTTTCAATTTTGATATACCCAGTGTCACTCTCACAATTAAGACGAATCTAACGGCACCTCTCAAGCTGAAATCGATCAAGCCGTTTAGGCTACAGAGCGTGCCAAAGAAATATACATACATACATACATACATACATACATACGAGTACATTCCTTTTTTTCGAGTGTATGTGAGTGTGTGTGTAGTCGAAAAACATAACCCTCCTTCTGACGCAGTCGGGTAAAAAGTTGTGTTGTTTACATTTCCTTATAGTAACAGTTTGCCACAGGAAGAAAATAGCTTAAGATTTGAATTGAATATGACATTACATAACTTGACATTTAATAATAACATGTTCCATTTAGTTGATATTAACAATTGTGTTAGTAATCATTTCTATTTGCCAAAAGATAGATATAACATTGTTATGTACTATCTTTCTGACTATTATAAAAGACAGATAGCTGTGTCGCTATCTTATTTTTTTTCTATTATAGTCAAAAATTTGGCTGAACAACTTGCTTCTTTTGAGCAATGCAACAACATTATAAATAACTAGCTTCTGCCCGCGACTTCGTCCGCGTGGAATTCGTACTTTCCTTTTATGTTTATGATTTTTATCATTTATTTAGATATAAATAAGTATTCGGGCCATTTTTTTAGTTTATAGCTTAAAGGGATCAGATTTTTCAAATAATTTAGTATCCCAGCTTTTTACCCCCCCAGGAGCGTATTTTTGAAAAATCGTTTGGGATGTGTTCATAACTTGACTCAAAGACCCATACCCATTTTCGAGTTAATGGAAGCAAGCAGTAGAATTTTCCACCTTTGTAGGAGTCAATTTTTGAAAAACCCTAAATCACTTTTTTTAAGTATTTTTTGTTTTAGTAGTACTGAGTTTCGAGTTAATCCGACAGCGGGTTAAATATTATTCTAATCCATCAACTTTGTCACCTCCCAAATCCTCTGTGAGGGATTTTTTGAACTAAAAGTGACAATCTTTATTATTTACTGACCCAAATATTGCCAAGTTTCTAATTTATTAACCAAATGAATAAGATTTTTCATATAAACTTCCACCCGATTCGAAATTCCACCCCTATGGGGATACAAAGAGGGGATCTCTTTGTATCCCCATAGGGGTGGAATTTCGAAACATAATATAGATTATTTATACCAATTTTCCATTTAATCAAGCCTCGTAATAAAATTCTGCCCTGTGAAATTGACTACCCCTCTTCACCCCATTAGCGGTAGATTTTCCAACCACTTTTTGAACCACTTTATTATTTATTTTGGTCTTAGATAGGGTACTGAGTTTCGAGTTAATTGGACCGCGCATTAAAATTTTTCCATACTAAATTTGACACCCCCAATCTCCCCTTTGGTTTAGTTTAGAATTCCAAAAAAAATCGAACTTTATAATTATTTGTGCCAAGTTTCAAGTCCAAATTTATTTGTACCATTTTTTTTTTAGTTTATCAAGGCACTCATTAAAATTCCCTTATAAATCGAATTACCACTTTTTGTCCCGTCAGGGGTCAATCATTTTCGAAAACCCCATACACTTACTATTGATTCTTCATCCTAGCCTTTTCCCAACTATGTTGGGGTCGGCTTCCAGTCCAACGGGATGCAGCTGAGTACTAGTATTTTACATGGAGCGACTGCCTATCTGACCTCCACAACCCAAATAAAGACTGGTTGTCAAACTTTCGGGCTTCTGACTACCCCTAGCGATTGTCAAAGATCCACGAATGACAGCCGGGACCAACGGCTTAGCGTACTTTCCGAGGCTCGGAGAGGTCACGGTATGTAAAGATGGACACCTATCCACAGACCAACCGCGGCAAGCGTAGCCTGCGTAACCTGATCGATCGATCTGTGCGGCTGTTATTATTGTATCTTATTTACCTTGATTCTTTCTGATAAATTGTCTCCATATAAAAATTCATTTCGGGTAGTATTTTGAGTCATTTCGAAGAAATGCTTGTCCAGGTGGGGAGCCACTAGTGACCTTCTTGTTTTAAAACTCAAACTCAAAGCATTTATTTCAATTAAACCTTTAACAGACACTTTTGAATTGTCAAGAAGTCGGTCAGTCAGAAAATATGAAGCTAGTTGCCCATTTTCGTCCATTTAGTTTGTTGATGATGGAGGTCACACACCAACTTTGCTGCTTCACTGAGTGATTTTAACATAGTTATTTTATCTGGTGGGTTGTTTATTATATGAGACATGACTTTGCCTATTATTGTAAGTGCTGTGCCTATCTGTCCTTGCTGGTAGGCAATACACTTGTCTCTAGTTATTCCCGTTTCAGAGAATACTGCCTTTAGTTCCTCATTCAAGATTGGGGCATCTAGGAGTTGGCAGTTTTCTGGCAAACTGTGTCACTTTATAATGTCATCTTTTTCAGTTTTAGACAGACCATGTAATAATAAGTAATTCCACCGTTTGCAAATGTCATTGTTAATTGTTCCTTCATATTTTTTTATGTGGTCATATTCTTGTCCCAGGGCCTGCACAAGTTCAGTATTCTGCTCCTCCGTAAGATGGCTATCTGACACCTGCGGTGACGCTAAGGGCTCAACCTCTTGTTCTTCAGGGCCCAATGTTTGAGGATTTTCACTCTGTTCGATGAATTCTTCTGAAATATGAGGAAAAAACCCTTAAGGTTTCTTAACAGCATTTTAATTGCACTAAACAGTATCTCGTACTGTAAGCACATGCTGGTTTGACAAAATCGGCATCACGTGCCGGTAACAGAAATCTGTTTTACTTCAAAGTTGATATCTCGTATCAAAGTTGATCTTCGTGCTTAAGTATCTCGTACTAACACGGTATATTATACTCGACCATTGTAGTCAGCCACGTTTTTTCCTTAATTGCACTTATATCAAAAGCTTACCTTCATTATCCGGGGTAATGGCGCGCAAAGGGCTCCGGTCACGGTCGACACTTTGCCGCCGATTTGAACTGAGGCTGCGGCTGCGCCCGCGCTTACTATCGTGACTCCGTCTTTTGTTTCGACGCCGACGCTCCTTTTTTAGGGTTCCGTAGTCAACTAGGAACCCTTATAGTTTCGCCATGTCTGTCTGTCCGTCTGTCTGTCCGTCCTCGCTTAATCTCTGTGACCGTTAGCACTAGAAAGCTGAAATTTTGTAGGAGTACGTATATCAGTTACGCCGACAAAGTGGTAAAATAAAATTTTGGAAAATATTTTTTTTTAGGGTAGCTCCCCTGCATGTGAAGTGGGGATGAATATTTTTTTCATCATCTACCCCATCGTGTGTGGTATCGTTGAATAGGTCTTCTAAAATGGCTTAGGGGTTGCTAAAATTATTTTTCGATTTAATGCTCCATTTACGAAATATTAAAGTTTAAAGTGCAAATTTTTGTTCCAGTAGGGCGTCCCCCCCCCTCTAAAAGCTAAACTACGGGCTTGAAAAATCTGGAAAAATTCTCGATGATAGTGCATTTCATGAACTTTAAAGGAAAAGTATAGCGGTTAAGATAACTTTATTAGTTTAGCAGTAATAGTCGTTGAACTTGGGTGTTGGATAATTTTGTACCAAATACAAAATCCTTAGCATTAATCCTTTAAAGTGACTAAGATAAAGTAGTTGCTTGTTTATAATGGGTAAATACTTGCATTGAAAACCAAAATATGTTTTTTTTTTACCTATTCAGAATAAAGAACAACAGAATCGTACTACATTGTGATAACGGGCTACTACGGAACCCTACACTGTGCGTGGCCCGACACGCACTTGGCCGGTTTTTTTTATTGTATTTTCGTATTTTTCGAAGTAATTTTTCTTCAGATACCATTTTTGCATGCGATGCCGGCAAACGCGCGAAAAAGAAGTGTCAAATCAGTGTTGCCAATCCATAGAGAATAAGTTTTTATTTTCTCTAAAACTGCGATGCCAAATACTAGCGAATTGGGAACTACTCTGTAATCAATTATATTTCAGTTCATCATGAAATGAAATTACAATTATTACAATAATAGGAAAAAAAAAATTGTGCAACTGTACTGGGTATGGTACAACAAGACATTAAAATATGTGCGTGTGTGTGTGAAAGACACAAATGGAACAAGTTCCAACAAAACAACCTAATGGTTGCGATTAATACTGGCAAGTTAACGAATGAGGTTTATTTAGTTAATAAAATTGTTTCTCCAAATAGTTAGTGGCAAAATAAGTATAGCATTATTGATTGACTATTTGGGAAACACGGGACGTACTGGTGTTATTTTCGGGAACATGCGAGCGTAAAATCTAATAATTCTAAATTTGCTTACATCTCGAAAACGGTGCGTCCTATCGAAAAAATAATGGAATATTTGCCCCCCTTTTTTTTATTTATTTATTCATAACAATTTTTACATTGTGTCGAATATTAAAACAATTTTATAACTTAAGAAATACAAAAAATAAAATAAAACAACAATTAAATACATGCTACTTAATTACTATGAGGAAGAGTAATAATAATAATAAATAGATGTCATTTAAATAATTAGAATACTAATGCTACAAATAATTAAATATGGCCAATGTCAGATGTACAATGTCAAATACTTACTTATATGTCATTTGAATGTAAAAGAACAATAGAAGATTTTTAGACTAATAGTACCTAACAAAAATAACAATCATGATAAATTTCCAGTATACTAAGTATGTTTACAATTTAAATATCATTAATAGAATAATAGCAGCCTTCCAGTAGGTAGCGCTTCAATTTAGCCTTGAAGTCCCTTTTATAAAGTGATAATTTTATATCAACGGGAAGTTTATTGAAAATTTTCACTGACATGTGGCAGGTACCGTGTTCGACTATATTAAGTTTAAGAATATTAATGGATTTGAAATCTTTACTTCTCGTACTCTCTCTAAGCTTTCTTTCCTCTTCAGTCTCATATTGATGTACATATTTAGAAAAATGTGTTAGGAGCACCAACACGTATAGGGAAGGTACAGTGAGAATATTCTAATTTACAAAGTGCCTCTTACAAGATTCCTGCTGACGAATGCAAACCATGGTGCGAATGGCCCTTTTTTGTAACACAAATGCTCTCTGTATATTGTAATCGTAGCTGCCTCCCCAGCATAAGATGCTGTATCGTAACCTTGACTCGATCAACGCGTAATAGACTTTTCTTAACTGTGTAATGTCAATATCATTTCGTAGGCTTCTCAGTACATAACATGCTGAGGTGATGGAGTTTTTTAAACTTTCAAGTACTGGTTTACAATTTAAATAACAATCAACGTGTACTCCCAAAAACTTTACTGCCTCAACCATACTGACATGGACTCCATCCAAAGCACAATTTAGGTGACTTTTATTTTTAGAAGTGGTACGAAATAGGATTAAGTTTGTTTTACTAGCGTTCACTTTGAGTCCGTTGATAGTGAACCATATGTGAAATACCTCTAAAGCTTCATTTACGCGCGAATTAAGAGATTGAATGTTATCTGCTGAAATGATAGCATTAGTATCGTCTGCAAATACAACTAACTTTGAATGGTCCCCTAAAATTTTTTCCACATAATCTATGACATCGTTAATAAATATGATAAAGAGAATAGGACCCAATATAGATCCCTGAGGAACTCCTACAGTAGTGTTTTTTAATTTAGACCTAATAGCTTGCTGATGAAAAGCATTGTCAGAAACATTCCTCTCGTTGTTATTTTCAACGCGACTCAGTTGTTTTACTTCCACGAACATTTTTCTATTTTTAAGTAGGATGTCAGAAGTTGTATAGCTTTGCCTCTCATGCCGTAATGCTTAAGCTTAATTAACAAGAGGTCGTGGTTTATCAGGTCAAAAGCAGAACTTAGATCTAAAAAGAGACCAGCTACCATTTGCTTTGAAGTTAGTTTACTTATGACTTCCATAAGTAGTGTATCAATAGCATCTTGCATTCCTACGCCAGATTGATAACCAAACTGTTTATGATTTAAGACCCTGTTTCTGTTTAAATGTGTAATTAGTCTAGTTTTTATTAACTTTTCGAAAATCTTTGACAAGGTTGGCAAGAGAGATATAGGTCTATACATTTTAGGATCCTGAGTAGAGCCTTTTTTGTGGACTGGGATCACCTTGGCTATTTTCAGTTGATCAGGAAAAATATTGTCCCTGAAGCAATTATTATAAAAAATTCTTAGAGGCTCTGCTAAAATATCTATGTTTTCTTTAAATATCGTTATAGGTAATTCATCAAAACCGCACGACAACTTACATTCCATTTTATTCATTAATCTAACAATCTCACCAGTTGTGACGGATTCCCAAGTAATTTCTTTATCTACTCTTTTTGTACTTTGCTGTAATAATTCTAATGCCGAATTGCTTCCTATGCTTTTAGTGATGTTCATATTTGTGTTTTCTGCGAATTGTTTTGCAAAGATATCGGCAACTTCAATAGGCTCTGTAACGAGTTTATTGCCTACTCTTAACATTATATTTTTATGTTCTTTTTTTGTTTTGTTCCTATGTTTCTTTATGATTTTCCATATATCCCTAGAAACATTTTTAGAGCGTGATATTTGAGACTGCACTGCTAATTTTTTTGCTATTTTAATTGTTTTCCTATATAAACTTATATATGTTTTTCCGTAATTTGTAATGCTTCCATGAACATTAGAATGTTTGCTTGTAACTAAAAATCGCTTCATTTTACTAGACTCCTTGATGCCCTGTGTAACCCATGCCAAGGAAGTCCGTCCTGAATTTATCTGTCTAGTTTTACTTTTAAAAGCTGTCTTAAATGTGTCGTTAAGCTTTTTAACAAACTCGTTGATGCCTATAATGCTCCAGTCCTGTCTTAACAGTAACTGTCTAAATACATTTTTATTATTGACACTGAATACTCTTTTTCTTACATATATTGCTGGTCTTTTTTGTTTGTTATTTTGATTACTTGGCATAGTTAAACAACACAGTAAACCAGCGTGCCCATCAGCTAAACCGTTATGGTCAACATTACAGGATATTATATGGTCATTTAAAATGTTGGTAAATATATTTATTATCGATGCACGATTCAGAATTATTTCTTATAAAGGTTATGGTATTTATAAGAGCTCTAAAGTTATAACAAGTCATAAGATTAATAAAATCATTTTTCTTATTATTCTCGGCTAGTAGATTTATATTAAAGTCACCACAAACACAACAGTTATATTTAAAAAGATGTTCGAGCAATTGTTCTAGACTGTTCATAAAAAATGTCAGGTTTTTAAATAATAGGGAGCAGATAAAGATGGATATCCTCGCTTCTCACCATTCGAAGCATGACTTTCGTAACTTCTGGAAGACTACTAGTAGGCTAAATAATAAGCCGGGCTTACCCGTGAGCGTCAACGGTGTGAGTGACCCGAAATGTATTGCGGACATGTTTAAGGATCACTTTATGATGAAATCGCCATTGGGACCATCACGGTCATTCAGTGTAGAAGGGTCACATGGACAGGAGATAAACGCCAGATACACAGCGAAGGATGTTCGGGGAGTTATAAAGTCAATGTCAATCTCCAATCTCTCAATGGAAAGTCTCCTGGCCATGACAACCTGAGTATTGAGCATCTGAAGCATGCCGGCGTCCACCTGCCCAGAGTTCTTGCCATGTTATATACATTTTGTATAGGACATGCGTACTTACCAGCAGAGATGATGAGGACCGTGGTGGTACCAATTGCGAAGAGTAAAACGGGTGACCTAAGCGACACCAGCAATTACAGGCCAATCTCACTGGCAACAGTGCTTGCTAAGGTTTTTGACAGTTTGCTTAATACACAGCTTGACCAGTATGTAAACACTCACGACAATCAATTTGGTTTTAAACCGGGACTGTCTACTGAGTCAGCTATTTTGTGTTTGAAGCAAACTCTCAAGTACTACTCCGATAGGAGCACACCTATTTATGCCTGTTTTCTCGACCTCTCGAAGGCGTTCGACCTGGTTAGCTATGACATCTTATGGCAAAAATTAACAAACATCTCAATGCCTCTCGAACTTATAGACATTTTCAAGTACTGGTATCTTAACCAGGTCAACGTCGTGCGATGGTCGAGAGCTCTGTCGGAGCCGTACAGGTTGGAGTGCGGGGTGAGGCAGGGAGGGCTGACCTCGCCGAAGCTCTTCAACCTTTACGTGAACGCACTGATAGAGGAGCTCAGCAGTACCCGTGTCGGCTGCCATATTGACGGTGTTTGTGTCAACAATATTAGTTACGCGGACGACATGGTGCTGCTGAGCGCCTCGGTGTGTGGTCTGTCTAGATTGCTGGGCGTCTGCGAGCGTTACGCGCTGGATCACGGTTTGCTCTATAACGCCAAGAAGAGTGAATGCATGGTCTTTCAGGCCAGGGGTCGGAGCTGTTTGGATTCTGTTCCAACTATTAGATTGAACGGTGTCGAGTTAAAAAGAGTTCAACAGTTTAAATATCTCGGGCACATCGTGACCTCTGACCTGAGGGACGATGCGGACATTGATAGGGAGCGGAGGGCGTTGTCTGTGAGGGCCAATATGATCGCCCGCAGGTTTGCTCGTTGCTCGGGGGCCGTCAAAATAACTCTTTTCAGAGCATTTTGTACGTCCCTGTACACAGCCAGCCTTTGGACGTCATATACCCAGAAGCAGTACAACGCTCTCCGTATTCAGTATAACAATGCGTTCAGGGTGTTGTTGGGGCTGCCCCGGCACTGCAGCGCGTCGGGGATGTTCGCCGACGCCCGTGTCGATTGTTTCTACACGACGATGCGAAAGCGGTGCACATCTCTGGGGCGCAGGCTCCGGACCACCTCCAACACCATCCTGAGCGTATTTGCGAACAGGTTTGATTGTCAGTACATTAACCATTGTTATATGATGAATGTAATGACAAACAAACAAATGACTCAAAGGCAGGCGTATTATTAATGATTTTTATTTTATTTTATGATTTTAATTTAGTTTTATAATTTGAATTTATTTTATTTTATTAATTATTTTTAAATGTACCTATTCATTATGTTTAGAATTTTAATTTTATAATTTATTTATTTTAGATGTAGAACACAATATGATCTGAAATGGATCGAAATAAATGATTTTTGATCTGAAATGGATCGAAATAAATGATTTTTGATTTGATTTGATTTGATTTATCGTAAGGGCTACGGTAAATACAACATATACACACACCAGTGGCTTTATCCTTTACAGCACAAACCTCGAAAGATTCCATCTTGCATAATCTTTTTGCTATCTTTAATTCCTCGAAATCTCTATCTTTTCTTGCGAATATGACTGTACCTCCTCTTTGCTTCTTTACTCGGGTATTGTAAGACGCTACTCTGTAATCATTGAGATTTAACAGGTTAATTAAATTATCATTAAGAAAATGCTCGCTAATACATAAGTAATGGAATCTGTTTTGTAGACTTTCTAAGTATAACTCAAACTCTTCTATTTTATTATTCAATCCACATAGGTTTTGATGAAAGATATTTAATTGTTCATCTGTCAGGCTACCATTATTTACACTGTTGATTAAAGTATGACTATCAGCACTAATTTTATTACAATTCAATTGCGTACAGGATGTATTATTCGTCAAGAAAAAGCTCGTTTAACGTCAAACTAGTAGAAGCTAAGTTATTATTATAATTTTCTAATTGTTTCATAAGATTTAATAAGTCAAGAAATATAGATTGCATACCAAAGTCGTTTATTTTACCCGAGTGTTTATCAAACATGCTGTTATCGTACTTCAAGTTTCGGTTGCTGTCTAATAGATACACATGCTGATGGTGTAAGATATCCAAGTTCAAT
This sequence comes from Mesoligia furuncula, assembly GCA_916614155.1. NCBI lineage: Eukaryota > Metazoa > Arthropoda > Insecta > Lepidoptera > Noctuidae > Mesoligia > Mesoligia furuncula. The sequence continues at coordinate 328,075 of OU744804.1, forward strand.
AGATTAATGAAGGTTTCCACACGCCAGTTAAATAAGTTGAAGTAACTATTACATTTGTATGTCGGGAAACAAACAATAACATTCGTGTGCTTCAAGCTTTGTAAGATTATTCGTATATTGAAGATAGTGGTCATATAATTATTTGTCCTTCTAAAATCTTCTTCTCCCAACAGTATGACGCAATAATCCCTCATGGTGTAGTCAGCTATTTTTGTGTTTATGCCTTTTAGTAGTAGTTCTGCATTAGCACCTGTTGTTATGTAATGGCAATACTCGTATTCAATAAAAGTTTTTTCTGTTATTGAAAGGATGTTGTTTCGACTATTTGCGCTTACTATACATAGCCTGTTTTGTCTTCGGTTTGTTGCTCAAGATGACTTCAGTGGATACTGGATGGTCCTGGTATTGTGAGCATTGAGTAACAGAAGTTATGTTATCGGCTTCAGGAGAACTATTATTTTGGTTACAATTTGTGTCCTCAGACAACTTAGCTGTAGTTTTAGGACTGGTTTGAGCGCATTGGATAGAATCTTGGTATTGTGGTGTGGTTTTGAAGGAATCCGTTAGTCGACGTCTGACACTGGATTTTCGTGTCGAGCGCTGTGCTTTACGAAGTGAAGATAGGGGACTCTTGCATATTTGTTTTAACATTTCTATTTCTTGAGAGAGTTGAGCAAATTTTGACTTCAAGTCTGTATTTTCCAATATAACATTTTCTAACTCTTGTTGTGTGCTTTGTAAATTCGACTTAAGAATATTTACTTTCTTATTCCTTTCCTCTCGGCATAATGCAAGAACGTTGGTTGACATGTCCAAACTTTTGCCTAATAATTCCTCCGAGTCTGAGGAATTCAGGGAGATGCTCAGGTCTATTGACTCTAAGGATTTAGATCTCACTATCGGCTTTCTAAACGTTACATTGTTTATTTCTGCCATCTGTGACAATCTCCAATGTCCAAAAAGAGATCTCAAATAGTAGGGCTCTTCTTATGGATTTACTATTTTTTTCTCCAAAGAGTTTCAAAATTATTTATTTTCTACCAAATACTAAAAAATGTTTTAAATGGTATTCCTAATTCGTTTGTTTTGCACCTCCTGGCGTCAAGTAGCTGTACTATATTGGTTCGTCTATTCAGCGCGCGGTGACGTGCTGGCGCTAGTTGTCGAACATTCAACAGAGTCCAAAAGTAAATTTTTTTAAAATGTTTCTCTTAACGGTATTAATATTGTCGCCTTTTTTATTTATTACACTATTTTCAATATCAAACTACACTCACTATTTGATAGAAACTAGGATGATGTTGTAGTAATTTGTTGTTTTAACACTGTATTATTGTATATATGAAGTGTTTTGAACGTCACATAATATTGTTGATTTATTTTATACATACACTTGTTCTTAACAGACACCAATAATGACACTTGCAAATTATAGTTATTGCACCAAGTTCCACTCCTTTATAGTCAATTAAGAATGTACTTTATATTAAATTGGAGACCCCTTGTCGCAAAATTCGCGACATGGACATAAAAAAAAATATGACTATGTTATTTGTACAGCGTTTTAACTTTCTTATGCTTAATATGTACAGTGAATGTATAGTTTTACTTTTATTTCGTATAACCTCATTTGTTGATAGGTACCAAGTACCAACCCAACTAAGCCATTAAATGTTTTCGTTAACACAATTGCCTAATATTAGGCAAATAAGATCGCGGAAGTCGCGATACTGATAGATTATGTGGTTAATCGGTATCAAAACATTACGAAGTAATTTGAAGAGGTAAACAATTAAATGAATAGTGGGTACCTAAAAGTTAACAATAACTCATACATTGGTATAACCAACCAGTGTATGCAATCAATGGGTGAAAACTCATCAGGTTCATACATTGGTATAACCGACCAGTTTACGCAATTTACAAAATAAATCATGGTTAGACATTAAAAAGATTTTGATCTCTATTGCCAATCCTAGGTATGAGGGGCACGTGGCTAAATAATAACAGCCGCATAAGTCGATCGATCAGGTTAAGCTACGCTTGCCGAGGTTGGTCTGTGGATGGGTGACCATTTTACATACCGTGACCCCTCCGTGCCTCGGAAAGCACGTTAAGCCGTTGGTCCCGGCTGTCATTCGTGAATCTTTGACAGTCGTTACGGGTAGTCAGAAGCCCGGAAGGTCCATGCGTCTGCATTGATGTAGTGTTGTGCAATTTTTTTTTCTTTTTAACGTCTGACGTTTCAAAATTGTATCAAAAAGATGTTGTCGTCGCTGTTTAGGCATTTCTAAGTTCTCATAACACAACACTACCTACGCCGCTCTAGCGCCGCGCGATCTGCCCGCTGCCGCGCTGGCTTCGAGACGGTCTGTGTTGCCGCGCCGCTCCCCGCGTCGCCGCCGCCCCCGCCCCGTAGTCGCTGACTTTGAGACCGAGGCCTTATACTTAGTGTGTTGGCATCACAGATATAGATATACCTAGATAACGCAAGAGTAACTACTTCGCGTGCCAAAAATTATGTGCATAAGCCGCCCCTTTCGCGCTCAGTCCTTTGTACTGCTGGCTGGGTAAGTGTGAGCGAGAGCGCGAGCTTGTGACGTCATAGTAGATAGTCAAAAAATGGCACGCTTGGTTTTCATACAGTTCGTGATACTTGCGTTATCTAGGTATATCTATATCTGTGGTTGGCATCTTCTAACAACCCCACAGAAAAGGAAATCTAGATAATAAAAACAATCCTACATTGAGTGATCAATCCACCCTAATAAACATGTACCATTTCCAACCCAACATCTACAGACCTGCTTAAAGAGGACTTTTGGCCGAAAGGTGTCGTATGTCGACGTTTACGAGGACGGTTGCGCGACGCCACGCAGCGAAACATGACGCCGACAACGTTGTGTGTGAAAATGTTTTAAGGTTTTTAATATGTAGGTACCTATTAGTTTATTTCTGTACTAATAAGATTATTTTGTATATTTTATCTATGCGCCTTCATCATCATCATCATTTCAGCCGAAAGACGTCCACTGCTGGACATAGGCCTCCCCCAAGCACCTCCACTTCGACCGGTCCTGTGCTTCCCGCATCCAACGGGTTCCTGCGGCCTTCACAAGGTCATCGGTCCACCTTGTGGGAGGCCTTCCAACGCTACGTCTTCCGGTACGCGGTCGCCACTCCAGAACCTTTCGGCCCCATCAGCCATCTGTTCTACGAGCAATGTGCCCTGCCCACTGCCACTTAAGTTTGGCAATTCTTCGGGCTATGTCGGTTACCTTGGTTCTCCTGCGGATCTCCTCATTCCTGATTCGATCACGCAGGGAAACTCCAAGCATAGCCCTCTCCATTGCCCTTTGGGTGACTTTTAGCCTTCTTATAAGGCCCATTGTGAGCGACCACGTTTCTGTTCCATAAGTCATCACTGGCAACACACACTGGTCAAAGACTTTCGTCTTGAGACACTGCGGTATGTGGGACGAGAAGATATTGCGAAGCTTCCCGAACGCTGCCCAGACAAGTCGGATTCGTCGATTGACCTCTTTCTCGAAGTTAGACCTACCTAACTGGACGGTTTGTCCTAGGTAAACGTACTCGTCCACGACTTCGAGTGTAGCGTCTCCGATTTTTATGAGAGTGGGTGTTACATGGGCATTTGAGATGACCTTCGTTTTGTCCATGTTCATTTTAAGACCCACTCTTTTGGAGGCTCTACTGAGGTCATCGAGCATTGTACTGAGGTCCTCCATAGTCTCAGCCATGACTACGATGTCGTCGGCAAACCGAAGGTGAGTTATGTACTCGCCATTGATGTTGATGCCAGCCCCTTTCCAGTCCAGAACCTTGAAGACATCCTCCAGTGCAGCGGTGAACAGTTTCGGAGAGATAACGTCTCCCTGTCTCACACCTCGCTGCAGAAGGATAGGTTTCGAGGCCTGATCCTGGAGTCTGACTGACATAGTGGCGTTTTCGTACAGACACTTCAGCACTTCGATGTACCGATAGTCGATCTGGCACCGTTGAAGAGACTGCAGCACAGCCCATGTCTCGATCGAATCAAAGGCTTTCTCGTAGTCCACAAACGCTAAGCAGAGAGGCAGGTTATACTCTTCGGTCTTCTGTATAACCTGTCGCAGCGTATGTATGTGGTCTACGGTGCTAAAGCCTTTAAGGAATCCGGCTTGTTCGGGAGGCTGGAAGTCGTCAAACCTGCGCGCGAGACGGTTCGTGATGACTCTCGAAAACAGCTTGTAGACATGGCTCAGGAGTGAGATGGGCCTATAATTCTTAAGGAGGGCATTATCGCCCTTCTTAAAGAAAAGTATCACCACACCCCTATTCCATGCCTGTGGTGTTTTGCCCTCGAGTATGACGGAACCAAACAGCTTCTGAAGGGCCTTCAGAACGGGTTTTCCGCCGGCCTTCAGCAACTCGGCCGTAATTCCGTCATCACCCGGTGCCTTGTTGTTTTGAGCTGCTTCAGAGCCATCCTAATCTCGTACAGGCTGACGTCCGGGATGTCTTCGGTATAGTGTCGGGTCAATCTAGCTCTTGGGTCGTTTGCCAGATTCATAGCGGGGTTATTTGTTGACGTGTATAACTGTCCATAGATCCTCTCGATCTCTCTCAACAGCTCAGGTTTGTCGGATACGATCCTGCCATCATCGGTCTTCAGTCTCGTAAGCTGGCTCTGCCCAATAGACAGATCTCTAGCAAAGACCTTGGAGCCTTTATTTCGCTCTATCGCGTCCTTAATACGATCTGTATTAAAACGGCGAAGATCGCTTTTCAAGGCCTTAGAGATCCATCTATTGAGTTGCCGGTAATTTAGCGCATCATCCGTAGACTGCAGGATCATATCGCGCCTCTCCTTCATGAGCCGCAAAGTAGGATCAGAGAGCTTCTTTTTTGAATTGGTACGGCGGATCTTGAAGATCTTAGACCCGACCGTATGGACAGTTTCCACGAACCCATCGTTATAATCGTCCACGGAGCTCCCTAGGCATTCCAAACGATTCTGGAGTTCGAGTTGAAAGCTCTCGGGGTTTTGGATCTGGATCGGTGCTGGACGGAGCGTAGACTTCATCAGTCGAGATCTTTCCAGCTTGATATTCAAGTTCAATGTGCCTCTTACCATACGGTGATCACTTCCGGTTTTCACCGCGTTGATCACAGAGACATCATTGAATACTTGCTTCTTCGTCGACATAATGAAGTCAATCTCATTTTTAGTTGCACCATCCGGGCTCTGCCAGGTCCACTTTCTATGCTCACGTTTTCTGAAGAAGGAATTCATCTATGGGCCTTAGTTGCCTGATAATAAAAGGATTATTATTATTATTTTAAAGGTGTGTCCAAATACAAAGCGGCATTCGAGCGCGGCTCCCGCGCGCGGCTATCCGCGCTATGATTGGACGACTGCCGCGCGCGGCAGCCGCGAGCTACCTGCCGCGCACGGTGAACGGTGCTAGTGTTGGTTCGCCAGTGGTTGTGTGTGGACGGACGTATTTTATCAAGTAAAATGGATAACGAAACAGCAATTCGTCTAATTAAAATATATGGCTCCCATAGTCCATTATGGGATACTAGACGTAAAGAAGGTTTAGTATTAAAAGGAGAGAAGATATAATCTATGGGATGAAATAGCAAAAATATTCGTATAACCAAAAGCGGCTATAAAATTGAAAATGAAAAGTCTTTCGAGTTCTTATAGAAGGGAGAGAACCTAGCGAAAAAACAATGACAAAACAATGTTTTGGTAAGTTTAATCTTATTATATTTTATTAACCGTACATAATTTTATAATCAAACCTAATTGTATCTTTCTAAATGTGTAGTTAAAGCGATCAGGTATCCAAAATGCCTCTCTTTGTAAGCTTATTATTAAAAAAAATCAAAAAACCCGACTGCGGTAAAAAACTTAGGTAAGTTAAAAGAAACTGAAAAGCTAAAAACAAGCCCATTTTAAATTAAATAAAAGTTGGAAGCAGGCGGGACCCTCATCATTTTTATTGTATTTTCAAATTCAAATGGGTCCCGCCTGCTTCCAACTTTTATTTAATTTAAAATGGGCTTGTTTTTAGCTTTTCAGTTTCTTTTAACTTACCTAAGTTTTTTACCGCAGTCGGGTTTTTTGATTTTTTAAATAACTTTTTTTATTTCCAGCTTTTTAGTTTACAAATTTGAAAGATTTCGCAGACGATTTAATTCTTGGTAGGCGTTTTTTTTGCGATTTGTCACTTCGAATTGGCTTTAAGTATATATGTTGTATATATTTTTGTAATCACCTTTTAAAACCCTTTATTTTGATACCCCACTCGATAGGTTTTGAAAAAAAAAATTAAAAAAATTTATTAATATGGCGTCCAGTAGTCGCCATATTGAATTTTCACTAACGTCATGTCTTTAGTGACACTCGCCGGACTAAGAGGAATCGATTAACGTGTGAATCATAAAAATCGGCCCAGGCGTTTGGTCTGTGTAGTGCTTCAAAGGAACATATAAACATACATACATACATACATACATACATAGGCTGATGAACACATTACCACTCCTTTGCGTCGCGCAGTCGGGTAAAAACGGTAGGCCTGATCTCTTTGCAAAAATATATAATATAGAACCGTTCTTTAGCATTAAAATTATGTTTTTTTTTATTTTGGGCTACCTTGCTAACTTTTTCTACAATAAAAATCAAAATAAAAAAAATAAAAGATTTTTTTTTTCTATAATAAAAGCCTTTTTAGAAGTAGTTAATAGAAGAAGGAATAGAACAAAGTGTATTAAACACTTTCTTCTTTCTTGTAGAAGAAGGAATAGAAAAAAGTGATTAATACACTTTCTTCTATTCCTTCTTCTACGTAATTTACGAATAATAAGCAGAGCTACAATACACGCAGCCACTTTCATTGTGGTTTGAATACTTTGAATACGAGATAAAGAGCGCGGCGTGTCTCGGACATGCCGCGCAGCACTGCCCCGCAGCACTGCCCCGCAGATGGTCTAAACTAGTCGCGCGGCAAATTTGTGTCCCTCGAATGCCGCGCGTAGCTGCCGCGCACCTTGCACGTCACCTTAAAAATGTCTCTGACACCACTCGGGACTCGGGTCCCGGACCTTTGGAAGGCTTACGAGGGGCCAATGCCAACTTGCAGAGGCCCCTTAGATAATTTTAAATAATGAGGAGGCACCAACCGATGTGGTGGTTAGTGCAGGACTATTGCAAAACATGTGAACAAAACATATTGAGCTATGCGTACGTCGTTTTGCGTGGTTATAATGGATTGGTTACCTAATTTTTCGGACGGGCGAATACATACTCATCGAGAGTAGGGACAACTATCAAAACGTATTGTCATTCATTCATATTTCTGTCCCCGAACTAATCAAAATTATGTCTGTAAGTGATAGGGAGTAGGTAAATTCGGACGAAACTACTGTTTCGTGCTTAAGCAGTAGACCCCCAGCTGTTTAGTTCCAGTCTTAGGGAGCGCCGCGCCATCCGATGTTTCCTAAACAGCTGTTTAGTACCAGCCTTAGGAAGCTCCGTCCGATGTTTCCTAAACAGCTGTTTAGTTCCAGCCTTAGGGAGCTCCGTCCGATGTTTCCTAAACAACTGTTTAGTTCCAGCCTTAGGGAGCTCCGTCCGATGTTTCCTAAACAACTGTTTAGTTCCAGCCTTAGGGAGCTCCGTCCGATGTTTCCTAAACAACTGTTTAGTTGCAGCCTTAGGGAGCTCCGTCCGATGTTTCCTAAACAACTGTTTATTTGCAGCCTTAGGGAGCTCCATCCGATGTTTCCTAAACAACTGTTTAGTTGCAGCCTTAGGGAGCTCCATCCGATGTTTCCTAAACAACTGTTTAGTTCCAGCCTTAGGGAGCTCCATCCGATGTTTCCTAAACAACTGTTTAGTTGCAGCCTTAGGGAGCTCCATCCGATGTTTCCTAAACAACTGTTTAGTTGCAGCCTTAGGGAGCTCCATCCGATGTTTCCTAAGCAACTGTTTAGTTGCAGCCTTAGGGAGCTCCATCCGATGTTTCCTAAACAACTGTTTAGTTCCAGCCTTAGGGAGCTCCGTCCGATGTTTCCTAAACAACTGTTTAGTTGCAGCCTTAGGGAGCTCCATCCGATGTTTCCTAAACAACTGTCTAGTTGCAGCCTTAGGGAGCTCCGTCCGATGTTTCCTACACAACTGTTTAGTTGCAGCCTTAGGGAGCTCCATCCGATGTTTCCTAAACAACTGTTTAGTTCCAGCCTTAGGGAGCTCCGTCCGATGTTTCCTACACAACTGTTTAGTTGCAGCCTTAGGGAGCTCCATCCGATGTTTCCTAAACAACTGTCTAGTTGCAGCCTTAGGGAGCTCCGTCCGATGTTTCCTACACAACTGTTTAGTTGCAGCCTTAGGGAGCTCCATCCGATGTTTCCTAAACAACTGTTTAGTTCCAGCCTTAGGGAGCTCCGTCCGATGTTTCCTAAACAACTGTTTAGTTGCAGCCTTAGGGAGCTCCATCCGATGTTTCCTAAACAACTGTCTAGTTGCAGCCTTAGGGAGCTCCGTCCGATGTTTCCTACACAACTGTTTAGTTGCAGCCTTAGGGAGCTCCATCCGATGTTTCCTAAACAACTGTTTAGTTCCAGCCTTAGGGAGCTCCGTCCGATGTTTCCTAAACAACTGTTTAGTTGCAGCCTTAGGGAGCTCCATCCGATGTTTCCTAAACAACTGTCTAGTTGCAGCCTTAGGGAGCTCCGTCCGATGTTTCCTACACAACTGTTTAGTTGCAGCCTTAGGGAGCTCCATCCGATGTTTCCTAAACAACTGTTTAGTTCCAGCCTTAGGGAGCTCCGTCCGATGTTTCCTAAACAACTGTTTAGTTGCAGCCTTAGGGAGCTCCATCTGATGTTTCCTAAACAACTGTCTAGTTGCAGCCTTAGGGAGCTCCGTCCGATGTTTCCTACACAACTGTTTAGTTGCAGCCTTAGGGAGCTCCATCCGATGTTTCCTAAACAACTGTTTAGTTCCAGCCTTAGGGAGCTCCGTCCGATGTTTCCTAAACAACTGTTTAGTTGCAGCCTTAGGGAGCTCCATCCGATGTTTCCTAAACAACTGTCTAGTTGCAGCCTTAGGGAGCTCCGTCCGATGTTTCCTACACAACTGTTTAGTTGCAGCCTTAGGGAGCTCCATCCGATGTTTCCTAAACAACTGTTTCACACACGCTGTTTGAGTTTGTTTCGTTGTGTGTTGTGTTTGTGTGTTTGTTCACATTGAGATTATATATTATTTTTATATTTAATTTTATTTATATTATTCCTTATTTAATTAGGGACTTTTATGATCGCAATGCGTATGACAGTAGTTTAAGTTTAATGAATTACACTCATAAACCTTCCGGAATAAATTTTCTAACTGATGGTGAGAGTTGTATTTAATTTTTAAATTATGCTCAAAATACACGAAAATAATAACATATTACCTTACCCGTATCATTCAGGAGTGACGGTGGTGACGTCGTCGTTGTTGTCGCGCACCGGGAGGCGTGTGCGGCCCGTGCCGAGGCCGCGCCAGCCTGGCCCGGAGCTCGTCCGGCGGCCTTCACACACGAGTTGCCGCCGCCACAACAAGCCGCGTGCAATAACAACAACACGTTCCATACAACACATACCGACAGGAAAACATGAGAAATGTGCTGAAAGTTTCGGTAAATATTATTCTTTTTCAAAAATACAGTGAAGATCTCGTGTTAATTTAAATAGGTACTCATCCCTTCTCATGAGTTTACATATTACTGATCAGGTACTTATTTTCTGTATCTGTATTATTCAACCTACCCCATGCCTGTGGTCAACCTGCCCCAGGGTAGGTTGACCACAGGCATGGGGTCAACCAAATATTTGGTCAACCTACCCCAGGACCGGTCCTGGGGTAGGTTGACCAAATTTTTTTATTCTGCAAAAACCAAAAAATAATCAAAGTCAAAACTTTTATTGCGAACTAAGTGTACAATGTTCGGCAGCGGTGGCGACCTCTCGCGTCCGGCCCTGGTTCAAGCCATTGTCCGGGGCGAGAGGGAGTGGGAGGCAGTCGCCTCCTTCTGCGAAGCATGCAGTCATGCTAGCGAAGGAGGTGGCGGCACGGCTCAGGGAGAGAGCCTCCCGTCCCAGCCGCCGCGGGAGATGCTCCGGGCGTCTCGCGTGACGACTCCCGGCCACCGTAGGGCGGAGAGTAATGGGTAGCTCACCGTCCGATCAGGACCAGGCCCGTGCCGGACGGCGCGTACTTGTTCCACGCGCGCCTCAAAGAAATGTCAGCATCGAGGAGGGGCCCCTTAGGGCCGAAGCCTGCCGGGCCAGCGGGATTGTCCGAAAGGGTTACCGCTGGCCCGGAACATAAAGGGCTAAGGAAGGAACACGGGTGGGTTTTAGTCAGTAAGAGTCTGACACTCCCTTCCGCTCCACCCAGAGCGGGAGGAGTCATTTGATGATTACCCATCCGCAAAAAAAAAAAGTGTACAATGTTGGTGTTATGTAATAATAATATGTAATCATATTAGACTAATCACTCTAATAATATAAAGGCGAAAGCTTGTGAGTGTGTCAGTGTGTGTGTGGGGGGGGTGACTGCGTGTGTGTATGGGGGTGTGTGTGTGTGTGTGTTTATTTATTTATTGATTACTTCAAGCACATAAATGTACAGAGGCGGACTTAATGCCATAGGCATTTTCTACCAGTCAACCTTTGGGTGATGCAGAGACAAACGGTGGTAGGTGCAATCAAGAACATTGAGGAATCAATATTTTAAATATAAAGATACGCATACACCTATTAAAACTATGAATATAATATATACCTAATTACATATAAATATAAGCAAAAATAAATATACATAAATACATGAATATACTTACTAAAAATAAATAAGACAAACAATGAGAAAATATTACCGTTGTGATGATACTGCCAGCTTCTTGCGAATGTGCTCGCGAGCCTTAACTTTAAAGGATAATCGGTTGGTTGCCATCCTGATTTCCCGAGGGAGCGCATTCCACAGAGAGATAGACTGAACGAAGGAGGAAGAGTGAATGAAGTCTGTGCGGTGAGTGGGACATTGGAGAAGACGATTGTGTGATGAACATAGATTTCTATTGTGGTTGGCGCAAATGTACTGAAAATGGGGGGCTAGATAACTAGGGGAAGACGGAGAATCAAGAAATGAGAACAAGGTGGTCAGCACCCGAAGCTCTCTGCGCTGGCGTATGGGTAACCACTTTAGAAGCGACCGATGCGCAGAGACATGATCATATAATATAAGCAGATTGAAAACGAATCGAATGCAATTATTGAGAAGGCGGTCAAGTTTGTTGAGGAGTTCTGCATTCAGGTCATAGTAGCACACATTACACATAATCGATGATAGCGAAAATAAGGGACTGTACAAGCATTGTCTTCGTACTTGATGGTAATAAATTGTTCAAACGGTACAGAGCCCGCAGCGTTCCCTTCTGACACTGAGTAACCTTCTGACTCATCCTAGCGACTTGAGTCCGCCAGTTCAGAGTACGATCAATGTGCAAGCCTAAGTACTTCACGTCGGTACCAAAAGGAATGATCATACCATTGAATAGAACTGGCGGCAAGGTTGTACTATCTACCTTGCTAATACTACGGGAACTGCCAATGATATTTATATGTTTGTTACTTCTTCACGCTCAAACGGCTGGACGAATTTTGATAAAATTTTGTATGGAGGTAGCTGACTCCTGGATTAACATATAGGCTACTTTTGATCCCGATATTTATGCGAGTTAAACCGCAGGGCGTAGCTAGTATTATTATATATCATAGTGTGTTTAACTACTATTGTGGACGAACGTACCGACCTCATGCGCGTGCTCTAGTTAGGAGTATTTTGCAGACACATCGCAACACCGTAGTCGCGGTGTACTCCGACCATAACACTTGCTCAGCCTACTAAAAGTGACGTTGAGTTGAGTACAAGTAGCGGCACGTAAGTTGGCAAGAGTTTTTGTAGTGGGGGAAGTTTGCGCACGCACAATTTCATACATTTTTATATGCGCGAACTTCCCCCACTACGAAAATGTCTTGCCAAGTTACGTGCCGGTAACTATACTGCACGGACGAGGATGAACTTACCAAAGAGACTGGGTAGATTAGGGCGAAAAACAGGAAGATAAGGAAGTTGAACACAGCCAGGCATATTATAAATTGGGGGATTACATCGCTGACAAAAATGTTTGGCTAAACGCTGGTCCTGCTCCATAAGGACGCACAAATAAATTGATTAGCTTTGAAAAATACTGCTGGAGCTGCTGAAGATTTTAAAATACCATTTTTGCATTATATAATAATAATAATAATAATAAAAATATTTATTGCATTAAAGGGTATTTGTGGTAAGTACATATTAAAGTTATTAAGTAAGCGTAGAACTTAGACTAACAAATATTTGTATGGGTGAACTACTGTTCTCCTAGCTAGGTAGCTGTGCAACCTGTATTAAGGAGAAACAGTTTGCCTCCCTAGATAAAGACAATAAGAAAAATAAATTGAGCATAGTGCTACGTGTTGTCTCCCAAAACAAGTGCCTAATTAACTTACATACATTATTATCAACGTTGTTTAATGGAATAAATCTATAAAAAAAAATAAAGATACTTTAGATGGTTACAAATTCGGAGGTAAAAAATAAAAATAAAGTAATAATAAAAAATAAAAAAGTGAGATCGTATTGTGTGGGACGTAATTGAGTATGAATGAGTGTTTGATTTTTGTGTACTGCGTGTGTGTGTGTGCATGTGCGTGTGTGTGCATGTATGATATAAATTCAATCTCCTAGTTTATATTATGGAAATCGCTTCTTATTTTGAAGAGTCATAAGTTTTTGCGAACATACAAAATACTTTCTAAAATATAAAGAGAAGGCAGAGTTAGTATATCAATTTCTTTGAATTTGTTTCTAAAAGACTCGCGAGGACCAAATTTTATAGATTGCGCCCTCTTCTGTAAAATGAAAATTGAATCTACGTCAGCTGCCGATCCCCACAGCAGAACACCGGGTTAGTAAACCTAGCTGTGGCTATATCTGTCAAATGCCTTATTTTTCTTACTGCCTATGCAGCTGAACTTAATCTACTTGAGAGAGCTCTAATGTGTGCGCCCCATTGTGAATCTAAAGTAATTCCTAGAAATACAGTTTCCGTAACAGCATCTAGTCTTTTGCCATCAAGTTCTAAATTCAGACCCACTTGACCCATTTGGTAATGAGAACTTAAGACATTTAGTTTTGTTCGCATTAAGTAATAGATTATTAGCTGCAAACCATTTCGAAAGAACAGCCAGACTATCGTTAACATGTAAGACATCCGTATCTTTTCTATTTATTTTAAAAATAAGGGAAGTGTCATCAGCAAATAAAATGATATCTGACAAGTTAGCCAGTTATCTGTAATGAAGGTCATTAATATAAACTAGAAATAGGACAATATTTAGGAATACAGTACAAATTGGTAGGTAACAAGCACCTGCCCAAGGTAACACGATATTTTCTGTCCTACATTCAAGTTTGTACCGTGCACTTACAGGACATTTCAAATGTATCTACAGTCTAATTTTTAATTAGCTGCAGTAAATGACCGTTTATGTTACTTACCACTTTTTAACGAAATTATTTTACTATTTATGTGATGTGACAAAATAATCGATTAATTCAAGTAACATTCAGTTCAAAATCGATCCATGTTAAATTACTTTTATAAAAGAGGATAATATTATTAGAAGATGATATTTATAATGAAATTCAGGATAATATAAAGTTTACAACAAAACCATTGAGCGATGACTAATTACTGTTTTGTCATCACCATCAGTGATCGGATTGGATTTATGAAAAGCATTAATTCTAAACACAAACAATTTTTTTAAATATTCTTATTAGTAGATCTCTACTAGTGATGTGATTAAAATGCAATAAAAGATCGTCATTTCGTTAAAAAATGTTGCCAGTAACAAGTGTCATTTTACTGCAGCTAATTAAAAGTCAGACTCTAACTAGTAACTACATGTTAGGTACTTTATTTGTTTCGGGATTGCCCAACAATCATCTATACATACTATTTATAATCTATTTGTCGTGGATAGATGGCAACACAGTACAGTGAACAGCGCCATCTAACAATCTGATTGCTAAACGAAGAATCATGTGATCGGAAACGCAAGCAAGCCCTACCGCTTGGACATGATCGTCGGTGGAGGGGATGCAGCGAGGACTGGTGGAGAGACCGAGTGTTGCGACAGTCTACAGTCGACCGCCGTCGAGCTCGGACAGTCTCGGCAAACGCTCAATACCAACGCACAAAATTGCACGTGTTTGTTTCCGACGCACGTGTGCGTTTTGGTTGTTAATAGCTAGTTTATTAAAGTTACTGTAAATTCAAATAATCTTTTCGTTCGAGTACCCACTGCAGTGCCCACCACCTATCTAAACTATGTCGGATCGTGAAGAAGACCCGATGTCTCGCATTTCGGCCACCCGGTGATGCGACATAAGAAGTGGGATACACTCGAACTGAAAAATTTATGGAGAATTGAGCTTTGACGTCACGGTGCGATATTTCTTTGACTGGATTTCACCTGGATAAGGACATGGAGTGACTTTGAGAATCGAGCCAAGCAGCCTCGCAGCCCTCAGTGAAAACCTTCGTGTGCTGCAAGTGAGAAACCAGGACATATCGCGGCCCTGCACAAGCAGTGGCAGCAAGCGGATGGTGCTCAACGTGCTGGACGTAGTGAAGGGCGAGTGAACGTGGTACAACTACCCTCAGACATGTTAGAACATAAAGGTGAGCTGTATTGTTTTATTAACGATTCTGGCGCTGAATGCTCGTTGGTAAAAATGAGTTGTGCAGCCAAATTAAGTGGCAAACGAGTTGATAACGTTATTGTGTTGACTGGTACACGTGTATTCAGCACAGAACTTATTACAGTTTCACCCGACATTTACTTGCAAAGTAATATTATGATAGGACAAAGGCAACTATAGCAACATTTTCGATTGGCGATTTCGTGTTGTTAGAAAACTTAGAGCGAAATCAGATTATAAGACTAAGTTAGATTGGAAGTTCAGAGGTCCTTTTATTTGATGGTTTGGACGGTGATACCCATACGTTAAAAGCGTTCAATTCTAACCGTACTTCTAAATACGCTCACGATAGGTTATGAATGATGTGGCATTAGTGTGTGGTTTTCTCGTTGTCTAAAGTTCTAAGTGCAAAAGATGGTTGTTAATGTGGATAACGATGATACCTGGCTCTGGTACATGATTTTCGCTATTATCTTCGCTATATATTAGGTAATCAAAGTTTGTTTACATAGCTGTGGTTGATGGTTTTCGCTTTCATTAGATAATCAAAGTTTGTTTACATGGCCCTGGTCATTAGATGTTTTTGCTATGATTAATCAAACTTTGTTTCTAGACGATTTAGAAAAAACAATAGGAAGAGGATTAAAGTTTTCTGATTTCAAAAGTTAGAAGCCGTAAATGGTCAGAATTGGCCGAGTGGAACATGCCCTGCTGTTGAATTTTCGGTTACAGGTTTAACACACAAGAACGTGTGCAAGCAAGATGGCAGTGCCCCACAGCATCTGTTTTCGATGCGGCAACACCAGACATTTTGCTTCGAGATGTCCACGAAGCAATAATGGAGGCGCCAGTATGGCGGAGGTTCCAGGCGGTTCCGGACCAGCGCCTGCAGCAGCGGCTAGTAGCGAGTGATACGGTTCAAGTTTGCTATGTCAGCAATCCGAGCAGTGTACTGATGATTACTGGGTGAGTCACATCCATTTTATTACGTTTCTGTCGCTCTATCATCAAAGATAGTGGTTGCGTCAAAGTGTATTGGCTTAGCTTAGTGACAACTGATGATGAGTTGACTGATATTCACTTAAATGAGGTAAAGACCACGCGATACAAGGTATTAAAAAAATGCAATTACTATAGCATTCGATTTGACTAAAGTAAAGTTAGCCTCTAAGTTTGCTTTTAATGATTGTTTTAAAGGCGCTTGACTCAGCGAACGTAAGAATACCCTCATGATTTTGTGAGGAGGGCACCCGATCACCAAGTTACTCGAGAATTAGATGTTATAGTTGAGGACAGTAATAGTGAAACCACATCTGATTGAGAATGGCTTGTACACTCAAACTCAAAACTTAAGACTGCACCTCATGAGTAACATGTGGCGATGGGTCTATAAGAAATCGTTGGTGCGATTTCTGTCTGTGTTGGTGCACAGGGCGCTTCGTGTGTTGTAGCACATATTGCGCTAGATATCTAAAGAGTCGTTGGTGCGATTCTTTTCTGTGTTGGTGGACAGAGCCCCTCATGTGTTGTAGCACGTGTGGCGGCAGATGTCTAAAGAGTCGTTGGTGCGATTCTTTTCTGTGTTGGTGCACAGAGCCATTCATGTGTTGTAGCATATGTGGCGGCAGATGCCTAAAGAGTCGTTGGTGCGATTCTTTTCTGTGTAGGTGCACAGAGCCCCTCATGTGTTGTAGCATATGTGGCGGCAGATATCGTAAAGAGTCGTTGGTGCGATTCTTTTCTGTGTTGGTGCACAGAGCCTCTTTATAATAAAAGTTTCATGAGTTGAGTATACTTTGCCTATAAATTTTATTTCGGTAAATTCTAACTGATTTGTCACAACAATTGTGATGGTTAACTTGTTGATCGGTCGAGTCCTGTCTGTGTTGGTGCACAGAGCGCTTCATGTGTTGTAGCACATATTGCGCTAGTATTCTTTTTCTGAGAATCAATGGGTCGATTCTAGTCTGTGTTGATGCACAGAGCACCTCATGTGTAGGAAGCACATGTCGTGACTAGTCTCAACCGCACCTTATGTGCAGTAGCAAATGTGATAACTGATCTGGTAAGAATCATTGGTGTGATTCTGGACTGTGTTTTTGCACAGATTTTGGTAAATAGAATAGAAATAGAAAGAAATAGAAAATATTTATTATCCAGGTAATACAGTAAGCAGGTGGTTAACAGCAAGTTAAGACGACATGAGTAGCTTAAAATATTACCTATAGCTAGGTTACAATATAGTATTAACTAGTGAGCCCCAAACTAGACAGTTAGTCTGTATCTTGGGGCTCGGAGTACGAATTCCAGAGTGGAGACTAGAGAGGTGATTTGAGGTACGGTATAGTATGGTACGTGTGTATGTGATATTTGTGTGATGTGTGTGTATATGTGTGATGTGTGAGTGGTGTGTGTGCGCGTCTGGTATGTGTGTGTAAGTGTGAGTGTTTGTTCCATTGTGCTTCGTTTAATTTGGTGTCAGGTGAGGGTCTTTATATTAATTGTTCCGAGTCATCGTAGCCTGTAGCATACGCACCAAACCGAAATAGGGGTGGCTTTAATACTACACTGGGAAAATAACGATTTACGTATAATTACGATTTTCAATAACTCGACATAAGCCGCAGCGAATACAATGCACTCACGTACCTTGGACTGCCTCGGCGATCGTTGAGCTTCCACCTTCGATTGTCCATAAGCTAGCTTCGGGGTTTCACGTTTAGAGGGCTGTTCACACGCGAAATAGGGGATGATTCGATTTCCCTTAGGATTGCGACCGATTGAATCTGCGCGCGCGTCTTGCTTTCACTCACACGACCTCTGCCTTCGCTCCAAAAAAGACGAGTGCATGTGTGCAATGACAGCTAGTTAAAACTGTTTCCGGTGCCGCCGTCTTGCGAGAAATTTGAACATCGATGCGTTTAGAAATTGATCTTTAGCATTAGAAAAACGTTACGGTAACGGAACATCCCGCCCACCAAAATGCCTATGCTATTTTCTGGTTAACGATGACAAAGGATTCGGGGGACAAGGATCGGTATATATAGAGTACGATACATAATATGCTTAGCTAACGATAAATTGTGATACGATTTATTTTAGATACGATAGAGATTTGATGCAATAGATATTTGATACGATATAAGTTAGATACGATAGGGATTTGATGCAATAAATATTTGATACGAAGTGGATACGATAAAGATTAGATACTAATAATAGAAAAGGTTATACGATTTAAGCTAGTCCTCGAGAGGGAGAGGGCATAACTTAACCAACGGTCTTTGAATGATATGATTTTTCGCGGTTTTAATTACTGCAATTCGAGCTATCCCATCAGCACCAGGTAAAAGTTCCACGACTCTGGCAAGGGGCCATTGAAGTGGAGCGCGATTGTCGTCTTTGATAATCACCATTGAACCTATCTGCAGGGGTTTTGAATCTTTGGTCCATTTGGCGCGTTGCGTTAAAGAGTGGAGATATTCGTGTTTCCATCTAGACCAAAAATTCTGTTGAAATGCCTGTATCAGCTGCCACCGATTAAGCCGATTTACGTTAACATTGGAGAGATCCTCTTCGGGGACGGCTGTCAGAGGTTCTAAAGTGAGGAAGTGACCGGGAGTTAGTGCTGATAGATCGTTAGGATCGGAACTGATTGGATAGAGAGGGCGCGAATTTAAAATAGCTTCGATTTGTACGAAGAGTGTCGTGAGTTCTTCGAACGTCAGAACTTGGTTACCTACGGCATGAAGTAAGAACGATTTTGAGGCTCGTCGAATTTCCCAAACGCCGATGCTTGACGCGGTACGATGGGAGGTCGCTCATAAAAGGTTGTAATGGTTGGGGATTAATCCGATAGCATTGCACGCATTTAGCAAGGCGACAACGAATAGTGCGTTTGGCGGAAACGATCCAAAATTGTTGCAGTAGTAGAAAGCGAGTGGTATTTATACCGGGATGCAAATAGCTACGATGAATAAAGTCGATGATTAAAAACGTGAGTGGGTGATCAGACGGCAAAAATGCTGGGTGCTTTTGTTCGTATTCTAAACCTGATCGAGAGATTCTGCCGCCCACCCTGAGAATACCGAGACTATCGATAAACGGGTTGAGTTTGCGAAACGGTTTCGTTAGCGGTTTGTTTGATTTTAGGTTACTGAGTTCCTCAGGGAAAGCATTACTTTGTACGTGTTTAACGATTTGCATCAACGAGTTGTGTCGTTCAACGTTATTGAGATACTTGTTACTTATAGCTTTATTCCGATTACGACAATTGTTTATGAAACGATAAATGTAGCCCAATACGTTTGTAATTTTTGACAACGACGAGAAACGAATAATTAGATTTTCGAAAATGGTAGGTTCGGTTTTGTTAACGTCGGTGGAGGTCAAGACGATTGATTTACGTACTTCGGCATCTACGATCACCTCCTCCTCGTGTGATAGGTTAGCTGAACTTATGGGCCAAGATTCATGATCTTCAGATAGCCAACATGGCCCCGCCCACCATAGCGTATTGTGAACGATTTCACTGGGAAACAGACCACGACTGCAAATATCAGCAGGGTTATCGCCTGAAGAAACGTGATGCCAGCATTCAGTAGGTGCAGTGTCTTGTATGTGGCTGACACGGTTAGCAACGAACGTAGCCCAACGAGAGGAATGTGACCTTATCCATGAAAGGACCACGGTGGAGTCAGACCACAAGTAAACAACATCGATTTTTATACGAGAGAGGTAAGTATCGCGCACAAATTTGTATAAGTCCGATAGAAGCACAGCAGCGCAGAGTTCGAGTCGGGGCAGAGAGGTACGTTTAAGAGGTACTACCCGTGCTTTGGAGCAGACTAGAGAGGTATGAATATTACCCTCTGCATCGATAGCGCGCAGATAAATGACTGCTCCGAACGCAATTTCCGAACTATCACAGAATCCGTGTATTTCGTATGATTTAGCATCTTTGCATGTAAGTTGCCGAGGTATTCTCAGTTCAGTCAGTGATTGTAATTGTTCCTGATAAGTGTTCCATGTACGGATGACATCATCAGGAGGAGTCTGATCCCAACCAACACCGAATATCCAAAGTTTTTGGATTAAGCACTTCGCTTGAATCGTGATAGCGGAAAGTAACCCTAAAGGGTCGAATATTCTAGCAATCTCGCTTAGAATGGAACGTTTAGTACATGACCGATCTGAAGGTTTGATTTCGAATAGGAAAGCATCTGAGGTAGGATCCCATTTGAGACCTAGAACTTTCAAAGTTTGCGTTTCAGTATTGTCGAGCGATACAGAACCTGTTAGACAATGTTCGCGGGGAAGATCGGACAATAGCTGAGGACTATTACTGGCCCATTTCCTGAGTTGGAAACATCCACGGTCAAAAAGAGCGATAGTTTGCGATTTAGCTTCTTGAGCGACTTCTAAGGACTGAAAACCTGTTGTGACGTCATCGATATACACGTCCGTTAAGAGACTTTGTTTGGCAAGTGGATAAGAGTCTCCTTCGTCTTCAGCAAGCCTTTTCAGAACACGACAAGAGATATGGACTCGACGCCAAACCATAAGTTACGGTGTTCAGGCGATATTCTTGAAGGGGCTCGCTTGGCGAGGTCCTCCAAAAAATGCGCTGATAATCACGATGTTCGGGTGCTATTAGAATTTGACGGTACATCTGACGAGCATCAGCCATGAATACGACATTGTGTTCACGAAAACGCAAGAGAATTTCCAAAATATTGGGTTGTAATTTTGGTCCGATAAGCTGTGTATCGTTAAGTGATCGAGAGTTTAAATCCTTAGCCGATCCATCAAAAACAACGCGTAGACTCGTGCTTGCAGAGTCAGGGCGTAAAACGCAGTGATGTGGAATGTAGTATTTACCCGTGCTCATCTCGTCTGTAGGAACCAGGGACATGTGACCGCTTTCGATATAGTCCTTCATGAAGTCTACGTATTGACTAAGTAAAGATGTGTCACGTGTCAGCCTTCGTTCGGTAGCGTAGAACCTTCGTAACGCGAGGTCGCGCGAGCCTTCGAAAGTTGGTTCTGATTCGTCTTTGAAAGGAATGCGGACTGCTTAACGTCCAGATTGATCGCGATAATGATCGGTGATAAACTTTTGCTCGCACAGCAATTCATCTGGAGTCAACTTCGATGAATTCGGAAAAGAATCTAGTTCCCAGAAGCGTTGAACTAAAGAGTTCAACTCATTGTCGATGTCGGACAACGTATGTAATAAAGTACTAGCCGAGAGACAAGTTTTACCTAAGAGAAGCCAACCGAATGTTGAATTAAACGCGGTAGGTTGATTGACACCTCCTTTAATATATTGGTTGAGTACAGAGTTGGCGAAGACATCTGCAGCGGATAATAGATCGATCGGACCTGGAATGTCGAAGCCAGGGTCCGCCAACGGTAGTGATTTAATATGTGACCATCCCGATGTGTTTAATTGCGCAATGGGTTGATCGCCACATATTTTAGCTATGACGTGCATGTCAAGTTCGTATAGAATCTGATTATTTGTACCAACGGAACAAGTGACGTCACCGATAATCGGCGCGGCAGCTTTTCCCAGTCCGCTAACGTTTGCGGTCGTTGTGGTGGGTTTAAGTTTCAGACGCTTTACTGCGGAAGCAGTTATGAAATTGCTTTGACTTCCGGTGTCAAATAAAGCGCGAAACGATTGCATATTGCCTGAAGCATCCTGAATGTGCACGATCGCAGTAGCCAGCAACACGGTAACGTTCGATTGAGACCTTGAAACCAACGACGATCCGATTTGATTTGATACGTTATTAGAATTATCGCGATGAAGTAAGGTATGATGTTTACGTTTGCATGTGCGGCACGAAAAAATTGAATTGCAATTCTTCAGTTGATGTGATGGCATCAAACAATTAAAGCACCAATTTTTATCTTTAGCGATTGTCATTCGCTCGTCAATCGATTTTTTAAGAAAATCTTGACACGATGTTATCGAATGTGATTCGTTACAATAGGGACATTTACCCGAGTAGGAACTGATTTTAGTATCACTAGCACAAGTAGGAGCTTGATCATCGGTTGCAGCTACCAATGTGTGTGGAATGTTACGCTTCGTCTGTGACTGAGGATTATTCGTAGGCTTTGCCGCCTTGGACGATTCGGAAAAGTGCGTGTCACGTAGTAACGCTTCGCATTTAGACCTTAGAAAACCCTTGAGTTGTTCGTAAGAAGGTAACTCGACATTTGAGTAACTTTCCTCAAATCCGCGGCGTAAATCTTTGTTAATTTTCGATAAAATGTGATAAACTAGAACAAAATCCCAGTGTGCGATTGGCAAGTCGATCGTTTTTAATATACTCAAATTCTCTTCGAAAAGGTCAAGGGATTTCTGAAATTCGTGCGCATTATTGCTTTGAAAGTCAATGTTTAAAATATCCCGCCAACATGTGAAAGCTAGGGTACGTTTACTTTTGTAACGAGCAACGAGCGCTTGGTATGCGTCATGATAATATTCGTGTCATAGGGAACGCTTTGACTACTGATAACGCATCGCCGCTAAGAGAAGATATCAGATAATGAAACTTCTCTGTATCTGTAATAGAAGTGGAGTTGTGTATCAACGCGTTGAAAGAATCAAAATACTCTGGCCATAATTTAATATTTCCAGCGAAAGTTGGTAGTACGATTTTCGGTAGCCGAATATTATTTGATGGTGAGACGTGCGATTTAATCGCTTCATTGTTTAATAAACTATGGTGAATTGATAACACTTGATAGTACATACCATCAAACTCCTCTTGGATTTGATCATCTTCACTATTAGGATCGGTAATGAGTTCCAAAATCGTGAAATGCGCGTCGCTTCAAGCCGAAGCGCCTATCTCTAACGCCTTAGCTAAGCGTTTATACGCAATGGTTCGCTTTCTACGCAAGGACGGCAAGTCCTGAACCGTGAATTCTTCATCCACAGATTTAGATCTCGATTTCTTTAGCAGGGCTCGTTTACGCGTGGAATGTTTACCTATAAGCGACATTCTTCCTTATTAGTTAAAGTCTGGTAGTGTAAAAATGTATTAGGATAGTTAAAGTTCCAAGTCGAACACGTAGACAATGATAGTTAACACAAATAATGTTAAAACTTTTAACTTCGATGCGATGGAATAGAAAGAATATGCAAAGAATTTACGATCTTATTCTATAGCGATAAGGATTGTGCACCCCGCTACTCGATTTGAATAGAATGTTTACAACGAATAATCGAATTATCGAACGCGGTATAATTACGATTGACAATAATTTGCGCGGTAAACTATACAGCAAATCGATGGGTAGGTAATTATGGAATGTTCGCCCGCTCGGGCGTTGGTTCACGAGTCTACCTTACAATTTTTTTTATAACAGTTACGTATTGGAATATTTGCAATCTTATGAATATGATTGGTGATTTGAATAATAGAATTATTGCAAGCCGATGGGACTGTTGATTGTTAAAGATCTTACAATAACTCCCGATTCGTGTGAAAATGAATATTCGAATTAAAACCCAGCTCAATGGTGATTACTTATGGACGCCATTGCAACACGTAGGTAGGATAGGTCCGATAATAATTTATTGTAGGATTACAAGATGATGCGATAACTTAGAATGCAGGAGAATGATAATAACGATAGATTTATGTATTCCAAATTAAATCACAAGGGGTTGACCAGAAATACCATGTGCAAAATACGATGGACCTGAATTAAGATGGAAAGTTCCCTGGTTTCGGCACCAACAAGATGTAGCATACGCACCAAACCGAAATAGGGGTGGCTTTAATACTACACTGGGAAAATAACGATTTACGTATAATTACGATGTTCAATAACTCGACATAAGCCGCAGCGAATACAATGCACTCACGTACCTTGGACTGCCTCGGCGATCGTTGAGCTTCCACCTTCGATTGTCCATAAGCTAGCTTCGGGGTTTCACGTTTAGAGGGCTGTTCACACGCGAAATAGGGGATGATTCGATTTCCCTTAGGATTGCGACCGATTGAATCTGCGCGCGCGTCTTGCTTTCACTCACACGACCTCTGCCTTCGCTCCAAAAAAGACGAGAACATGTGTGCAATGACAGCTAGTTAAAACTGTTTCCGGTGCCGCCATCTTGCGAGAAATTTGAACATCGATGCGTTCAGAAATTGACCTTTAGCATTAGAAAAACGTTACGGTAACGGAACATAGCCAGTGTTATGCAAATAGTAATTGATACGTTACAATTTTGATTTTCTTTGGTTCAACTTAATGATCGAACCTTTTCTAATGAATAATGTTGTATGGGGTGTGAAACCTTGACAACAAGGCATTGTAAATAAAATTAAACTAGAGATATTAAAGTAACAATGAGATACAGTTACCTTAGTAATTAGGTAAAGAAGTATGAGGAACAGGATGTAAAGTTCACTCAACCTCCATAGAAAAGGGAGGATCCTCCGACCAGACGGGTGTTGTGTCTGGCAGGCAACTGCCCGATGATTCATGTCGGGCCGTTGTATCTATGCTAGTTGCGCGGTAAACTCTGCTTGCGCGATGCAGGATTTGCGTGACGTCACTATGACGCGTTGTTCGCATGTGGCGTTGTAGATACCGCTACATCACTCCCCCCGGAGACCGGAGGTCGATAGTGGGCTGAGTCTGTATCTTGCGATGCTTGCCAGGCCAGCTGAGGTTCCAGTGAGTCGGAACCGGTTACCGCATAGTTCACGGTGAGTCGAAACTGTCTGCGAAGATGTGCCCAGTGAGTCGGGGTGGCGCTGAGTTATGCTCCAGTGCGTCGGATGTGGTACAGCGCCGGGTTGAGGATGACTGCTGGCGTCGACCAGGAGAGGGTTTCTATGGTTCTGCTTGTGTAACGGCCGAAAATGCAGTATGCTGTGCCGAGGTTGCTGATGAGGCTGAGGGTGATGACCAGGTATGCGCGGTCGCTGCATGCTGGTGGTCAGGATACCCGTTGAAGCCGTGAGTGCTGGCTGGGTGGGTGACTCACCGCTCTAAAGCTTGCGGGAGTAATGATGATGACGTCACACTGGAGTAGGTGCACGAAGGCTGCGCTGACGTTCATGTTCGGGGTCACCAGTAAAGAAGTATGAGGAACAGGATGTAAAGTTCACTCAACCTCCATAGAAAAGGGAGGATCCTCCGACCAGACGGGTGTTGTGTCTGGCAGGCAACTGCCCGATGATTCATGTCGGGCCGTTGTATCTATGCTAGTTGCGCGGTAAACTCTGCTTGCGCGATGCAGGATTTGCGTGACGTCACTATGACGCGTTGTTCGCATGTGGCGTTGTAGATACCGCTACATAGGTATTGGCAGGATAGGCCGAGTTACCTTAGTTATTAGGTATTGGTAGGATAGCCGAGCTTGTTTACTCTGTGAGTATATTTGGTCCGCAGGTACTACACCCGCGGACGGGTGCTAGTCAGGGATGGCCGTGTCGTGGACAGATGGCAAAACAGTACAGTGAACAGCGCCATCTAACAATCTGATTGCTAAACGAAGAATCATGTGATCGGAAACGCAAGCGAGCCACCGATGATCGTGTCCAAGCGGTAGGGGCTTGGACACGATCATCGGTGGGGGGCTGCAGCGAGGACTGGTGCCACCAGTCCTCGCTGCAACACTCGGTCTCTCCACCAGTCTGGTGGAGAGACCGAGTGTTGCGACAGTCTACAGTCGACCGCCGTCGAGCTCGGACAGTCTCGGCAAACGCTCAATACCAACGCACAAAATTGCACGTGTTTGTTTCCGACGCACGTGTGCGTTTTGGTTGTTAATAGCTAGTTTATTAAAGTTACTGTAAATTCAAATAATCTTTTCGTTCGAGTACCCACTGCAGTGCCCACACCTATCTAAACTATGTCGGATCGTGAAGAAGACCCGATGTCTCGCATCTCGGTCACGCGGTGATGCGACATATTTATATTTTTTTGCGATAATTCTACTAATTGCTATTAACAAATCAAAAGATAACGAACGGTGTGACTAATGACACGCACATTGTGTAATATTACATTAACATTTTGTGGCCTTTGTACCTTCCTTGTGATATTGCTAATAACTGATAGCACAGCAGTTCGCCGAACTTAATCTGTAGGTATAATCCTTCAATCACTGATCAGTAATACTAGATCAAATTGTAGATCTGGCTAGAATTAAAAGATTACAGCATTAGAATAGAAGATTACAAACAATTTACTAAAATATTTCCTTGAGTAGCGTCACGATGGCGGCGGCCGGCCGCGGCGCAGGCACAACAATGAAACCGGTAAAGTAACGATCGTTCATCATCAGCATCGCCCTCATTTCAGCCGAAAGACGTCCACTGCTGGACATAGGCCTCCCCCAAGCACCGCCACTTTGACCGCTTTTGTGCTTCTCGCGTTCAACGGGTTCCTACGGTCTTCGTCGGTCCACCTTGTGGGAGGCCTTGCAGCGCTACGTCTTCCGGGATGCGGTCGTCACTCCAGAACCTTTCGGCCCCATTGGCCATCTGTTCTGCGAGCAAAATTCCTGTAGGCCCTCAATAACATTAAATTAGGAGTTACACTGTAAATAAAAATAAATCTAGAATATTGGAACCTACGAGCGATAAGACCGTCATTTTACACATGAAGTTATCAACTATGTAACAATTTTGGTGTACAATAAGGTAGGGTTGACTGGGTACAATTATACCAGGGTACGGTAGTACCTACCATCGGGAATATCTGTATAGGGGTGCTCCGCACACCCATTTCCAACCTTGCGGGGGGCTCCTAGAACGCGTACCTACCCACAAACCGCCAGAAAGCCGTGCGCGTGTCTCGTCGCGAACGCTTGTGACCGCGAGGTGAAATTTCTGGTCAATTTATTATTATATTAGTCATAACAGAAAATCTAAGCATAACTTTTCACTCAGTGTCAGTTTAAACATTTCTTTCTACTATTGGATTTACATTCTAACTGTATTCACCCGAATACAGTTAGAATGTAAATCCAATAGTAGAAAGAAATGTTTAAACTGTGAAAAATCTAGTGAATTTGAATTCGAAACTACCCAGTTTTGAATTCAAATTCACTAGATTTTTTACTTTATCGATAAAAAGCTAGTGGAGTCCTCACAAGGTCAATTTTTCGAACAATTGTATAATTTTTTCGGGGACAATTGTACCGGTACAACTATTCCCATGGTAGAATTGACCCCATTAGCGTATCATACCTGGGTTTTAGCTCATGTATATAAATATTTAACATCGTTCAGTTTACTTTTTCTAGGTCTGGAACAAGAAGGAATATTGAATGAAAGAGAAACGCTACAGAAGTAAGGAAAAACATGAACCCAAAGCCCTGAACCTAAAGCTAAACCTTTTTTAGGTTTAGGGTTGATGTTACTTCCAACCTAAATCTAATCCAAAATGAAAGTTTTTGGGATGCATGAAGAAGCCTCCTCCTGTTGCGCAGTTTGTTTCGCCAGTTACTCACCTGAGCCGAGCGCTCGGCGCATCCTGGACAGTCACACCCAACACCTTATTTGACTGGCCAATTCTTCCCTTGCGTAACGCCTTAAACTTAGGGTAACGCCCGCCTGGTTTGCGACCACCCTACCACCGGAGTCCAGAGTCAAGCAGCCTGCTGTGATTCGTCGATGCGTGGGAGTTCCAGTGCCTTGGGCATCTTCTAGGCACCATAGACCTCATCCATCGCTTTCCATCAGGCGTGATCGAGGTCAAGAGCGGGCCCATTCAGCAATAAAATAAAAAACTGAAGAAAGCAGCTCAAGTAGTGAACATGAACAGTGACAATTGTACCAATTCTCCCGAGCTACTTAATGCAAACATTTGTTTGTATTATTTCCACACATCTAAAAGTAATGCTAACTTATAGCCAAGTAAACTAAGTACCAATGAAAATTGCTGCTATTGCCACAATATTAGGAGTAAACTCAGAATTAAACATTAACCCTAAAAATCCTAAAATGCTACATTTGTCCCCGGTATCCCTATCCATCTACGTGCGACGTAAAAATGTATCCATGAATCCATACTAATGGTGTGATGTGGAAAAGTGCTTCTCTTTGTTGTCCGTCATCGCCACCGGCTTACAAATGATATTCACACACTATAAGTTAATAGGTTCCAAGGTGCGGGTCGGCTCCCTCGACATAATTTCTTAGATCCTGTAAGTGCCTTGTGTTGGTATGTTTAGTCGTTACGTCGGCTGCGTGTTCGTTTTGCATATCATTGTCGGAATGAAGTCGTTGAAGTGAACGCTATGCTCTTGTGACGGCACTATTGGTGACTACACACTGTGCCAGCTGCTCCGCCGCATTCCTGCGCTGTTCACGTTCACAATTGCGTCGTTTTACATTTTGGCAGTTTCTGTTAGTGCTGAAACACTTCTAGAAAAATAACACGTAATTGCGATCAATTGGATGATAATGATAGATTGGGTGGTTATCAAATCAGCTAGTGCCAGTTATCGCCTATTGTGTTAGTTCTGTGATAATTATGAATGAAATTAATGTATTGATATCTACTTAATGTATCTCTGTCTATTTTAAATAAAGTGCTCAATATTGTAAATAATTGATTTATTATTTGTTTGTTTATCTTTCCTCCGATATTAATTGATTGATCATCACGCTCACCGAGCTCACAGCCTGATGTTCACAATAAAGGCTCACTCCTGTAACAGTACACATTTACACACATGTCAATATTCACTCATTGACACTGTTGATAATATTAAGGTATGTACGTATCCTAGTACTTAAATATTATTGTAACTACTTTACAACATATTATACTGATTGAAAAGTAAAACAGAGCTATTTTTTTTATTTTGATGTTAATTTTTTGCTTTGAAAGTCGAAATTAAAGCATTTAAGAAATCCGTGTCTTCTTTAATTGAACTACACTTTTGTAAACCTTGACTCTTGAACTAAGCTGTGTACGATCAGAAAGGAAAGTTAAGTTTACTAAAAATGAATACTCACTCTCATTAATCACCACACCAACATTCCGCATTCTAATTTGTTTTTATTAAAATTTAAGATGCACTCAACAACATGTAATTAATAATGCATATTTTGTAAGTGTCTCATGTACGGTGGGCTGCATCAATTGGGTACCCCAGTTGTATTAAAATTTTCATACAACTGTGGTACCCAATTGATGCAGCTATGTACGATCAGAAAGAAAAGTTAAGTTTAATAAAAATGAATACTCACCCTCATTAACCACCACACCAACATTCCGCATTCTAATTTGTTTTTATTAAATTTTAAGATTGTCGCTTGCGTGTTTTGTTTTGAGCTCCAAAATCATAAAAAATGATTATTGCGATACTCAAATAGGGAGTCGAAACTGACTCTCCTAAATACTGATTACTCAGTGATCTAACTAGGAGAGCAGCGCTTCACCCAACCATTCTTTGTCATTAATACACTCAACAACATGTAATTAATAATGCATATTTTGTAAGTGTCTCATGTCTCATGTGTTATTAATGGTATTATGTGCCTAAAAATAAAAATAATCTATCTTTAAACAGGGTTTTTGGTTAAGAGGTTGGTAATGTTTTACCAATAACCCTGTATATACATATAAAATAGTAAACTGACAGACTCACTGACTGACTGGGTGATATATCAACGCACAGCCGAAACTACTGGGACTAAGAATGTGAAATTTTGCAAACGGCTTCCTTTTATAATTTAAGGGAGCACTAAGAAGGGGTTTTTGGTCATCTAAACTACCCCCTAAAAGAGGATGGGATGTCAAAATTTGTATGCAAGAATTTTAACGCACTGTCCGATTAACTCAACCAAAGTCAGTATTTATACTTAAGACCAAAAATAAAGAATAACGTGTATCAGGGTTGTTCGAAAATTTACCCCTAACGGGGTGAAAAGGGGTAGTTAATTTTACAGGAGAGGATTTTACTGCGCGGCTTGATTAACTCGAACATTGGTATAAATAAATGTGAGTCAAGTAATGACGATTTTACGAAATTCCACCCCTGTGGGGGTGAAAAGTGGGGATACAGTTTATATGAAAAATCTTATTCATTCTTATCAATAAACCTCTGTATTTGGCCTTCGTAGACTATACGAAGGCCTTTGATAGCATCAAGCATCCTGAAATATTTAAATCAGTACAAAACCAGGAACTTGATACACAATATATAGATCTCCTTAAAAACATATACTCCAATAGCTCTGCAAACATAAGACTTAATAGCGCAGGACCAACTTTCAGTATACAGAGAGGTGTAAAACAAGGTGACCCGCTCTCTCCCAAATTATTTACTAGCACTCTTGAGGAGATATTTCAGACGCTGGCAGCCTCATGGAAGACCAAAGGCATTGAAGTCGGAAATAAGAGGCTAACAAACCTCAGATTTGCCGACGATATAGCCCTTTTTGCCCCAACAGCTCTGGAACTACAAACCATGCTCCAAGATCTGAGCACGGCTAGCCTCAGGGTGGGACTTGCGATGAATCGGTCTAAAACTAAAGCTATGACAAATAGCACTAAACGTAGGGTCGAGGTAGATGGGCAGGAAATATTATATGTCGATGAGTATATCTACTTGGGCCAGTTAGTCTCTTTCGAAAACAGGCAGGAAAGAGAAATCGATCGTCGTATCGAAAACGCCTGGAAAAGCTACTGGTCCATGAAGACGCTAATGAAGGGCGATCTCCCAATCTCCCTGAAGCGGAGACTCATCGATATGTGTATCCTGCCCATCCTAACCTACGGTGCTCAGACCTGGTCACTCACCGAATCACAAAAGTTCCGCCTTGGGGTATGCCAAAGAGCGATGGAACGTAGTATTCTGGGTGTAAAAAGAATAGACCGAGTTCGGAATACCACGCTGCGCTCCAAAACGGGTATTATAGACGTGGGCAGAAAGGCTGCCAGGCTAAAATGGGATTGGGCGGGCCACATCAGCCGAATGCAAGACGACCGCTGGGCAAAGCTTTCCACGCAATGGGTACCACAGGACGGACGACGTCGCCGAGGCCGGCCTAGAAAGCGATGGCGAGATGACCTAGATGCACATCAAGAAGGCTGGTTTGAGGTGGCGCAAGAAAAAAGAGTCTGGAAGAATATGGGGGAGGCCTTTGCCCAGCAGTGGGACACAATAGGCTAAATATAAATAAATAATAAATAAATAAATTCTTATCAAAAAAAACCAAATGTTTTTTTTCACAATCTTGAAAAAAAACATGAAAAAAACTTGGCACCGTCGTTTTTTTTCTACATTTGGTTTTATTTCAGAAAAAGTGAAATACATTAAATAGAATGGAATAAAACTAAATATTATTGGTTTATTTTTAATTCAAGTCAAATTATGTTTAAATCAATGAAATTAGAAATTATTATACATAGAGGTAGATAATAATATGAACTTAAAAAATACTTAAACGTTCATCAGTGCTATCTAGCACCTGTATCGGTATCGGTAGTTACACTTGTGTTATCGACAACGGAATAATTGACATGTTCTGTGTCTTCACTAGTTTCATCTGATTCTGAATCAACTGTTATATTACCAAGAACTTTGATTATCTCTGCTTGTGTCGATATTGTTGCTGATTGTACTGATTGCAATCTTAAATTGTGCGCAATGTACACTATTTTCCTAGCCCTAAATAAATGGTATGGTTCTTTATTAACCAAAGTAAATCTAATATCAGCTCATTTTTAATGATAACCATTACTTACTAGGTAGATATATTTTTATTTTCGTAATTTTGAAAAAAAACCTAATCCAGAAAAAAACTGTTCTGGTCTGCAGGATGTTGAGTCGCGTGTGGAGTAGTGTTGCAAGTATTGCATTGTGCAAGTACTGACGAATACTTGCTGTATAGTTTCAATATCAACAAGCGGCTTGCGGGCGAGCAGTCACGAGTGGTAGCGGGCGATCGACAAATGGTCGACATAAAGCGACTACGGCGATCTCCGCACTCACTGCACTGCCCGCTGGCGTACTGGGGAAATGTTCTCGCTTACATTACACTGTTGATGTTACAGTTCCGCTAATGTTAAACTGAACTGTTTATTGATGTTGTTCTTACTGGCACCTCACCGCAGGCCCCTCTACTCTGTCTGTCATATCAAACGTAACTTTCCGTACCTAATGAACAGAGACAAACGTGTAGAGTTGTAGAGTTATATCTAGCTTGCTCGCTTCTCGTCGCTCTCACAGCATGTTATATTAGTTTTTTCATTAGCTACATTAAAATTCCCGTGCGTCGGCGACAGAAAAGGGGACGCATGCTGCAGCTATTTTAATTACTCATCGCACAAATAAAGTGGATCGCCTCTAGAATGTTCCTGCAGTGTAAGGAGCTTGTTAGACGAAGGTAGGCTATTCAGATAGCTGAAGGATAACTTTATAATATTTATCTTCATTCTTTAATATACTCTACGTGCACATAACTACAGGCATTCTCAACAAACGTAACTGCCATTACATGAAGCTACACAATGAATCACCTCAGATAACTATTACTATTAAATACCTTACTGTAAACCTATACCTACCTTAAAACCTATACCTTACACACAAGGCGATACTACCTGCCGTATTAGGTATTACTTGCTGACTGTGCATAGTTGTGTAACATTTGTACCAGCCCCTACGACAACACAGCTGGGATGCAGTCAGCATACGAAGGTAATACTGGAGGTAAGCAACAGCATGAATGTTCGCAAATCCGAAATAACTTGATAAAGAGTAATCTATAACTAAAATCTGTGTTTTTGGAATACAAAACATAAGGATTCCTAAATGTGTGGCTAATCTGAGTGATTATATTTTATTATTGTGAGTTCCGATAGTGACGAAATACATCTACACAAATATAAAATAGAATAGAATACTCTTTATTATGTACACCATATAAATTACAGACATATAAATATAGAAACTGTACAAAGGGTGACACAATGGGCTGTCTTATCGCTAAAAGCGATCTTTTAAAGACAACCTTTGGATGGATTAAAAATAACCGAGCAAGAGCGAGTCGGACTCGCGCACCGAGGGTTCCGTAACATCCGGGTTTATGCATAAGGTTTATGTTTATGAAATTAAATGTTTATTTTTTATTTTTGAGTTGATTGAATGAATGGTAAATTGCGGTTTACGATTTATGACGTATTAAAAAAAACTACTTACTAGATCTCGTTCAAACCAATTTTCGGTGGTAGTTTACATGGTAATGTACATCATATATTTTTTTAGTTTTATCATTCTCTTATTTTAGAAGTTACAGGGGGGGGACACACATTTTACCACTTTGGAAGTGTCTCTCGCGCAAACTATACAGTTTAGAAAAAAAATATATTAGAAACCTCAATATCATTTTTGAAGACCTACCCATAGATACCCCACACGTATGGGTTTGATGAAAAAAAAATTTTTGAGTTTCGGTTCTAAGTATGGGGAACCCTAAAATTTATTGTTTTTTTTCTATTTTGTGTGAAAATCTTAATGCGGTTCACAGAATACATCTACTTACCAAGTTTCAACAGTATAGTTCTTATAGTTTCGGAGAAAAGTGGCTGTGACATACGGACGGACAGACAGACAGACAGACGGACAGACAGGCAGACAGACAGACAGACAGACATGACGAATCTATAAGGATTCCGTTTTTGCCATTTGGATACGGAACCCTAAAAAGGGGAAGGACAGACAAATACTGTAGGTAGTCTGAGGTATACCATTTACATACATAAAGTATATGACTAAAAGCCACCCGTGTTCCTTCCTTAGCCCTTTATGTTCCGGGTCAGCGGTAACCCTTTCGGACAATCCCGCTAACCCGGCAGGCTTCGGCCCTAAGGGGCCCCTCCTCGTTGCTGAAATCTCTTTGAGGCACGGGCCTGGTCCTGATCGGACGGTGAGCTACTCATTACTCTCCGTCAGTCGTCACGCGGCTCCCGACGCCTGGGGCGTCCCCCGCGGCGACTGAGACGGGAGGCTCTCACCCTGAACCGTCCCGCCACCTCCTTCGCTAGCATGACTGCTTTGCAGAAGGAGGTGACTGCCTCCCACTCCCTCTCGCCATGGACCATGGCATGCACCAGGGCCGGACGCGAGAGGTCGCCGTCACTGCCGATCGCCTCTACGAGGACACGGCGGTGCTCCGCCCAAGCGGGGCAGACCTCCACCGTGTGCTCCACCGTGTCCTCTGAGCGATCCTGGCATTGGTGACACCCGGGCGTTTCCTCCCGCCTGATGATTGCAGGAACCTCCCAAAACTTCCGTGTCCGGTGAGGACCTGCGTCAGGCAGTAGGTGAGGGCGCCGTGGCGCCTCTCTAGCCACTCCTCAAAGAGGGGTCTTATCACCGCTCTCGCGGCGTGCCCTGCGCTGGGTTGCGACAGTCGCTCTTTCCATGCCGCCATGAGATCGCGCCGGAGATCCATCCGTTCCGCAGCGATTTGCTGCGGAAGCGGAGTTTCCCCCCGGAGTAGTGCCTCCGCGCGCCACTCATACAGGCGCGCGAGGACTATCGCCTCCAGATCCCATGGCGGCAGTCTGGCAAGGAGGCTTGCCGCCTCGCCCGAGAGAGATCCGAGATCAGGATGGCTCTGAAGCAGCTCAAAAACAACAAGGCACCGGGTTATGACGGAATTACGGCCGAGGTGCTGAAGGCCGACGGAAAACCCGTTCTGAAGGGCCTTCAGAAGCTGTTTTGTTCTGTCATACTCGGCAAAACACTACTGGTATGGAACAGAGGTGTGGTGATACTTTTCTTTAAGAAGGGCGATAATGCCCTCCTTAAGAATTATAGGCCCATCTCACTCCTGAGCCATGTCTACAAGCTGTTTTCGAGAGTCATCACGAACTGTCTCGCGCGCAGGTAAGGACTTCCAGCCTCCCGAACAAGCCGGATTCCGGTAAGGCTTTAGCACCGTAGACCACATACATACGCTGCGACAGGTTATACAGAAGAGGAAGAATATAACCTGCCTCTCTGCTTAGCGTTTGACTACGAGAAAGCCTTTGATTCGATCGAGACATGGGCTGTGCTGCAGTCTCTTCAACGGTGCCATATCGACTATCGGTACATCGAGGTGCTGAAGTGTCTGTACGAAAACGCCACTATGTCAGTCAGACTCAAGGATCAGACCTCGAAAACTATCCTTCTGCAGCGAGGTGTGAGACAGGAAGACGTTATCTCTCCGAAACTGTTCACCGCTGCACTGGAAGATGTCTTCAAGGTTCTGGACTGGAAAGGGGCTGGCATCAACATCAATGGCGAGTACATAACTCACCTTCGGTTTGCCGACGATATCGTAGTCATGGCTGAGACTATGGAGGACCTCAGTACAATGCTTGATAACCTCAGTAGAGCCTCCGAAAGAGTGGGTCTTAATATGGTGTTATGTTGTTTTTTTGTACCTATACAGCTGCGTTACTAATAAGTAAAGTAGCATTTACCTGAAAACATATGTAGTACATTTTGAGGTTACCGAGTAATATTATTTCATTGTAGTTTGACTTTGTACTGCACTTGATAGAAGAACTCATTCCTTCAACTGTATTTTGTCACTGGACTTTTTAGTTATCACTTAATCACAATAAATTACTATTCTAAAACCTATTAAATAGGTGTTCACAATAAATTAGAACAAATATTCTTTATTTACACTTCAAATGTCATTCAGTCGAACGTCAGTTTCTGACAGTTAGCGCGACATCTGGTGGTCGCCGATTAACAGTTGTAGGCGAATCGATATTTTAACATATTGATTTCTAACCATCGAATTAATATCGTATGGAGCAATCCTTCATTATTTTCAGCTTTCTGTAAAAATTCATAATAAACTAAATAACCGTAAACGGAAATGAAAGTAATTTTTTCATTAGGGACTTATTTCTGGAAACTTCTTTGTTTAGGAATCCGATTTTAATCTGTGCATAGTTTTTGACATAATATGGCCAGGTGATAGATTAGAAATTTCCCGACTAGCTATTCCGAGATAATTACCCCAAATTAAACTAGATTTAGCATTAGATATTACAAATAATTTGTTTGTTGGTCTGGATCATTAAGATTCTTATTACTTTCAGCGTTTAAACGTCACGTTGTGCAGTTATTAGTGTTTTTAAGAATTAAAGTATCTTGGTGTAATGTTTATCTTCAGTGATCTTATAATCATTTTGCCTGCATTATGGGAGGTTATCGAAATACTCCGTCCGTTCCGGTCTGCTATCTATGACAGTATAAAGGCTCGTACACACAGGCGCGACGCGACAGTGCGACGCGATTCTGCGATATATATCCGTAGAACAATTTCTATGGAAACGCGCGCGACACTTCACACTGGGTAATCCAGATTCCTAGTGTCAAAAGGCCATGTTAACCGGCTAATGTTTTAGCCTTTTAGATTTCCAAGCTCGGTCACCTTAAGGAATGTTAATTAGTTTATGTTGTATATTATTGGGTCTCCGTATTGTCGTTTCCAGGAGAGGCACCATCGAGAGATTTGTCTCGCCTCCAGGATCTAGAGGAGCGTCTGGGGCCTGGACGCGAGACCCGTTCCTCGTGTACGCTCGAAGCCTCCTGCGGAGACGACTGTGCGGCTGGCTGAGTCCGTCTAGCGATAGCGCAGGCGGGACGGTTTTTTTTATATTCCTAAGAATATTTATTTAATTTAATACGGTTTCTATAACAACCGGTTAGTTTCCTTAATCCGGTTTTTACACTGGAAACCGGTCTTCAACCTAATTTAAATTGAGGATCTTGGGTTCGACATTATATGTTCCTCCGGAAGAATATTGGACTCCTTCGTCGGCTCCAGGATCCGGGACTCTTAATGTCCCTGGCGCCCATCTACTAATTAAACCGCTTATTAATAAATGGAAGGTTACTTATCTATTCCCATAAATTTGTGATTTATAATATTTAATTTAAATTAACTTTTTTAAACGGAACAGTACTGGGTTTATCTCCAACTCCTCACGCCCATAGCTCTTTCTGCTTGAAATTTTAGCTGGCTAGCATTAATAGTGTTAACTTTAGTAAATTATCTAGTATATATTTAATAACCTAAATTAGTTCTATAATTACTTTAAACTTCTAATTATAAAATGTTAAAGATAGTTTGTTGTTTCCTTTAATTCCAACACCAAACCACCTGCCTAGGTTGCCATCAGAGGCAACAAATCTTAATTTGTAACAATGCACATGGACAAAACAAAGGTCATGTCAAATGCCCATGTAACACTCACTCTCATAAAGATCGGAGACGCTATACTCGAAGTCGTGGACGAGTATGTTTACCTATGACAAACTGTTCAGTTAGGTAGGTCTAACTTCGAGAAAGAGGCCAATCGACGAATCCGACTCGGCTGGGCAGCGTTCGGGAAGCTACGCAATATCTTCTCGTCCCACATACCGCAGTATCTTAAGACGAAAGTCTTTGACCAGTGCGTGTTGCCAGTGATGACTTATGGTACTGAAACGTGGTCGCTTACAATGGGCCTTATAAGAAGGCTCAAAGTCACCCAAAGGGCAATGGAGAGGGCTATGGTTGGAGTTTCCCTGCGTGATCGAATCAGGAATGAGGAGATCCGCAGGAGAACCAAGGTAACTTAAGTGGCAGTGGGCAGGGCAACTCGCAGAACAGATGGCCGATGGGGCCGAAAGGTTCTGGAGTGGCGACCGCATAACCGAAGACGTAGCGTTGGAAGGCCTCCCACAAGGTGGACTGACGACCTTGTGAAGGCCGCAGGAATCCGTTGGATGCGGGAAGCACAGGACCGGTCGAAGTGGAGGTACTTGGGGGAGGCCCTGTCCAGCAGTGGACGTCTTTCGGCTGAAATGATGAATGATGATGAAGATAATATAAGTGTCCGTTAATTTATTCAATATAATATTATTTAATTTAGTATAAAAATGTGTAAGCTGTGTTGTCAATGAATAGCCTCTGTTTTGCTTGCAAAGATAAATTATACAAATATACAATTTATATGATAATAAGGGTCTGAAACGCTTCAGAGTTAGAGTAACCCACAGGTCCTCCGCGGTCGAGCGCCAGTCAGAGCGCTCCTCCGCAACGAACTCACGTCGAACAGCAATAAGAACACCACCACCAAATGTCTGATCTCTATCCAAGTAATCTCTTTCACGTCTCCAAACAATATAGCGGTCATCAAATAATTCACTATCGTTAAAGCCCTCTTTTAACCAGGTCTATGTTAAACATATTACATCACTAGCTGCGCCACGCGGTTTCACCCGCGTAATTGTCGTTCCCGTGGGAATATCGGGATAAAAAGTAGCCTATATGTTAATCCAGGTTGTCAGCTACCTCCATACCAAATGGTAAATTTATCCAAATTGGTCCAGCCGTTTGAGCGTGAAGAAGTAACAAACATATAAACACACACACACACTCACACACACACTCACACACACACTCACAAACTTTCGCCTTTATAATATTAGTGTGATAGTTATTTGAGCACACATTCCTAAGGAAGCTTGACGTTTTAGTCCGCAAGCCACGTACATTTTGGTGATAAATATTAATTGGCATAATTAAAGAGGAAACCAATTAGAATTGAGAGTAACATAAAGAATGCCGGTACTAGAATAAGCGTATAATCGAAGCGCACGGCAGTGCGCAGGCTAATTTCCAACAAGTGGCCGCACGTACGCCGTGCACTATTTACCCGAACCGCTTCGAGCTACTTTTGACCACCCTGTATCTAACTATTTGCCACACGAAATCGAATCAAACTTCACATACATAATACCATGACGTCTGTTAGTTCGAATACCAATTTTCATAACGGTAGCTTTAATAGATTCAAAGTTATGGACTTTTCAAAATAGCTAAAGTGGCACTGACTGACTGACTGACTCACTCACTTAGAGTTAATCAAAATGTTTAGGGACTTCTAGTAGGCCTAGAAGCTTGAAATTTGGCACGAAGCTAGACATTAGCATGAAACTAAAGGAAAAATTAAAAAAATGGTCAAGTGTGAGTCTGGCTCGCGCATAGAGGGTTCCGTATTAAATTTTTATTCTAGCCGGCCTAGAAACGTCTAACCGGCCTAGAAACTTGAAATTTGGCACGAAGCTAGACATTAGCATGAAACTAAAGGAAAAATTTAAAAAAATGGTCAAGTGTGAGTCTGGCTCGCGCATAGAGGGTTCCGTATTAATTTTTTATTCTAGCCGGCCTAGAAACTTCTAACCGGCCTAAAAACTTGAAATTTGGTATGAAGCTAGACATTAGCATGAAACTAAATGAAAAATTAAAAAGAGGTCAAATGTGAGTTTGGCTCGCATGCAGAGGGTCCCGTATGATTTTTTTTCTAGCTGGAACTGGACATTACCATGAAACTAAAAGAAAAATTTTAAAAGCGTTCAAGTGTGAGTTTGGCTCGCGCACAGAGGGTTCCATAGGTATTAAATTTTTTTTATAGTCGGCCAAGAAACTTGTAATATTGCACGAAGCAAAAGTAAAAATAAAAATGCGGTCAAGTGTGAGTTCGGCTATCACACATTCTGTAATCCGAGTTCCGTATTAAAAAAAAAATAAGCTTAATTTTTAGGTAAGTATGAGACTTTCTTAGAAAGATAAATTATTAAAAACCTTAAAACATGTCAAATGACGTATATCATAAGATATAAACGCACAATATTTTTTAAGAATACTTATTTAACCCCTTTTAAATCGTTTTGTTAAGCAGATTCATATTTCTATTTCTAAAAGTATAT
The DNA here is from genome assembly GCA_916614155.1 of Mesoligia furuncula. NCBI lineage: Eukaryota > Metazoa > Arthropoda > Insecta > Lepidoptera > Noctuidae > Mesoligia > Mesoligia furuncula. The sequence goes on from OU744804.1 coordinate 367,713, forward strand.
TTTTTAAAAGTAAAACTAATATCATTAATATTTCAAATTGTAACTTGAAGTTTTGAGCCGCGCTTTTGTTTACCGGGAGCAGTTTCCGATATGTTGTAGCTTACGCAATCACCATTCATAAGAGTCAAGGTTTGAGTTTGGACAATGCTTTAATTGATATTGGTTCTTCTATATTCACTTGTGGTCAAGCCTACGTACCATTATCTAGGGTAAAAAATTTGAGTGGTGACCATTTAATAAATATCGATCCTAGCCAGATCAAAGCACAAGAAAGTGCTATTGTTGGGTACAACAGATTAAGGTCGCTCTATAGACCGGATTTAAAAAACATATGTGTGAAAAACATATGAGTTTAAAAAAAACAGCTGATAGGGAATGAATGGTCTATACGTCCAAACATTGCCGCAGTTCAGAGTGCAGCGGGCTCATCATTTAATAAAAAACTGGCCAAGTGCGAGTCGGACTCGCACAAGAAGGGTTCCGTACCACAAGGCAAAAACGCCGAAAAAAACATGTTTGTTGTATGGGAGCCCCCCTTAAATATTTATTTTATTTAAATTTTATTATTTATTATTAAAGTTAAAATATAACTGAGTATTTTGTGAATATTTCAAGTGCCTACCTGTTGCCATTTTTGATATCGAGCAAAAAAGGGCAAAAAAATCGCGTTTGTTGTATGGCAGCCCCCCTTAAATATTTATTTTATTTTATTTTTAGTATTTTTGTTATAGCGGCAACAGAAATACATAATTTGTGAAAATTTCAACTGTCTAGCTATCGCGGTTTTTGGGATACAGCCTGGTGACAGACAGACAGACGCACAGACAGCGAAGTCTTAGTAATAGGGTTCCGTTTTTACCCTTTGAGTACGGAACCCTAAAAAACACCTCGTAAGAGAAAAAATAATAAAAAACCACAATCATCAAAAAAAAAGAAAACCTAGGCTATACAATTTAATCCTACACGTGTATCTACCCACTTGGCAAAAAGAAATGAAATCCCACCAAAAACATATAATGTTGAAAACATTTTTACAAAAAAAAACAACCGACTTCCAAAAAAAAACACTACAAATTGAAAAATAACTTTCATTTCGGAAGTCGGTGTCTTTGGTTCCGCATTTTCGTTTATTGACAACGACTTCCGAAATAAAAGTTATTTTTCAATTTGTAGTGTTTTTTTTGGAAGTCGGTTGTTTTTTTTTTTGTAAAAATGTTTTTATTTTTCACTTTTTAGTGGGTCACTTTGTAATTTATCTAAGTTACAATAGCCGAATGCCAACTGTTCATCACCTTTTACAAAATATTGCTTTTCCCGATCCTGGGACGTTAATTGTTGAGGAGTTCTCCCGGTAAGAACCAGGAGAACTCCTCAACAATCACTCATCATACGCATTGTGACGAGCATAAATTGCTTAGCAACCATATTAAAGTAATCGAATCGCAACCCGTGAAATATTTGTCATTGAGTTGTTCCGATAGCTATCTGTGGTCTTCATTATCAGCTCCACTTTACCAAATGATGATTTCCGAGAGCAAATGCTCAAGTTACTTTAAAAAATACCCAAATCGCTATAGATTTGCCTATAAAATTTGAGGGTTTCCCTCGATTTCCATGGGATCCTCTCATGAGATTCCAACTTGATGATAATGAGACTACCTCGAGAGTATACCCTTTCAAATAAAAAAATAACTTTTGGAATCGGTCCAGCCGTCTTCAAGTAATCGATGAACATACACAAGGTAGCTACTCTAAACTGTTGAGGTAGTTCCCTTAACTGTCCTTCGTCTTCATCATCAGACCCTTAATGACAGTCACAACCTATCTAGGTGTAAAGTTCACATCAATACAAATTAATCAAGCCCAAACACAAGGTAACTGCTGTAAATCGTTGAGGAGTCCCCTCGACTGTCTTTCGGCTTCATCATCAGATCGACTCCAGACCTTCATTAAATTGTAGTACTTTAAAATACTTAAAAAAAAAAAATATAACAAACGCACTAGTCGCTCCTACGATTTTCGAATGTTCCCCTCGATTTCACTGGGATGCCATCATCAGATCCTGGTTTCCTTATCATGGGACCACCCTTGGCATATCTCCTTTCCAACAAAAAAAGAATAATCAAAATCGGTTCATAAACGACGAAATTATCCTCGAACAAACATAAAAAAAAATATATATATATATACGGTCGAATTGAGAAACCTCCTCCTTTTTTTGAAGTCGGTTAAAAAAGAAGGCCAACTTCCTAACTTCATGTAGATGTTTGACCAGCAAAAGAGTTGAAATCGAAACCAACGCCAAGTTTTAAACCATTTTCTTTGCACCGGCCTTATTTTGCAATTCTATTGTAAGTAATTTGTGTCTGAAACTTGGCGGGTTTTCAGAAAACCATAAAATAATATGCATGAATAATAACTATAACACAACGAAAACCCGCCAAGTGTAAATGGAACAATATTATTGTATTGATATCTAAAAAGTTTCAAACACAAATTACTTACAACAGAATTGCAAAATAAGGCCGGTGCAAAGAAAATGGTTTAAAACTTGGCGTTGGTTTCGATTTCAACTCTTTTGCTGGTCAAACATCTACATGAAGTAAGGAAGTTGGCCTTCTTTATGTTTTTGGTGGGATAAATACCTACGTGCGGGAGAACTAGAATAAGTATGTAGTGAACAAAGTGCGGTGTTATGGTTTGGTATAAACTAATGTGGAATGTGATACAGATGTCACTACCCACTACGGTAATTAAACTTCCCTACTCTGACTCGCTGATGAGATAATTAATAAGCGGAGATTATAGTGATTCATTAAGTAAACTGCAGTGTAAAATAGGCAAAAGTTGTAACAATCTGCGAAGAAACTATTCTTTACAAGGTATGATAATTCAAATATAAATATCGTTGTACAGAATAGACGAAAACTGACTTTGAGATAAATAAATAAGACATAGAATACAATCGAGCGGCAATGAAACGTAAACGATTAGCGGAGGTAAGCAAAACTGACGTAACAAAAGCAAGGCGCATCAAACCCGTCAATGAGGTGATTAAGAAACCAGTGCTTCTCAAACTCGACCTACTAACCAATATAAAACGATGAAAGTATGACAATAATAGAAAAATTAACATATTTTTTTCAAATCCAATTCTGACATAAAGCGTGTGTAGGCGACTGGCGAAGTAGAATTTTTTTTGACCAGAATTTTGCATTTTTTCACCCAAATAAAAGAAAAATCCTTCTCCTTGGACAAAATCTTCGCCCTGTTGAGCAGCTGCTTATTTTCAAATGTCAGGTGACCATTGACAAAGATCTTGCCATCTCACCATTATCATTAATACCCAATTCAGATGCTGTTAATGACTTGTGTTTTTAGCTGCCGCTATGAAATCGTCCCTCAAGTATCGATTGTGCATGCATATAATAATGTTATTAGCATCCTTATTATTACGCTGGGGAACTCTGGCAACATAATTTATTTGATCCTTCGAGACTTCGCATTTGATTATGCCTCCAATCTTAACCACAACAGTAAAGAGGTTCTCCGATTCTGTGACCGGGACTCCCTTAATCTCAATATTATTAAGCCGCGATCTCTGCTCATCCTCGCCGATGGTTGATTCCAACTGCCCAAGTTGCATTTCGAAGCGTAAGACGTCCTCCTTAGTTTTTTGTAAGGACTCAATTTGTTTGTCATCTTCCTCCAATTTGACCGTGAGCTCATCAACCGTGCCATGGACGTAGTCTAAAGATTTCTGAACTCCAAAAATGTCATCCTTCATGCTATTGAGGTCAGAGATATCCGCTTGGATCGTCTTTACTTTTACTATTAGAAGAGGTAACGATGCTAACTGTTCCGTGAGTTTGCGGAGCTCCTGATGGATGTTTTCTAAACCACCTTGTGCAGCTTTCCCAGGGGGTGGGTTAGAAGGACTCGCCAACCCAGCTTTGCAGGTACTGCACTTCCAAGTTGCCTTCCTGTCCCCAAGCTTGCGATATCTTGCCTCGGTATTTCCGGCACAAGGGAAATCAAAGCTTTTGAGGCAAAGTTGCACGCCATCCCTGGCTTCCACCTGGCAACATTGGCAAAGGAACATGATGAATGAGCAAAGCAGCTGCTCAGTATAGCGAAAAGTACAAAATTATTAGCAAGCAATTAGCCAATGTGCACATAACTATCATAAAATATTACACCGCGTTCTTCGTAAGCACACCTAATATAAAAATAAACATGAAACATGAGCAAAAAAAATATAATGATAATGTTTAAGGAGAGAGGAAGTGCTTTTTAACCATAATTTTAAAAGTGGACAAAGATTGAGCACGCCTTACCATATCTCATACACATGCTCATACCCACTGCATCGCGACACCTATACAAACACACACTTACACACAAACGAACCCACATACATACACACACTCACAAACATATTCTACACTCAGTGCGCTCCCTTACTGATCTATGAGTGATAAAATGTTAATTAGTCTTAAATCAATATTTTTGCTTATTTCTCACACATCTGTAGAATGATTGTAAACTGGAGGAGCGGAACCACCTAATACAAGCAAATCTTTGCTTAAAAGATGACTCCAAACCTAACATAGTTATATCCCTAAGTGAAGAAATAAACATTTTTATTATTATTATTTATTACCGACACGGGCAAGTCATTCCATAACCGTACTTCTTGAACTGTAAAAGATTTGTCATAGAAACTGGTGGAATGCATCGGCATCTCTAGTCTCAGGTTTTCCGATGACCTCAGATATCTATTATGTGTGTCATGAAGGAACTTGAAACGTTATTTAAGAGAAGTAGGGGTTTTAGGATTAAACAAAAAGAGCTGAAACAAGATTTCGGCGAAGACGTATGGGAAGCCACTTGAGCTTTGTACGAAATTCTGAAATGTGATCATATTTGCGCAGGCCAAATAAAAATCTTATGCAACAGTTTTGAAGTCGCTCAAGTTTATCTAGTTGTGCCTCAGTAAGATCTGGATAACTGACGTCAGCGTAGTCAAGGATGGAAAGTAAAAGGGATTGTGCAAGCGCAGTTTTAGTGGCAGTTGGAAGAAAGTTCCGCATTCGTCTCAGTGACTTACCAAATGCAAAAAATTGCGACTTACCTCCCTCAAATATCATCGTCGGTTTCGGGGAAGTCCGCATCTAGCGTGATCTAGCCGCAGTAATGGGCTGGACACGAGGCAAGTTCGCCAGTCAGTTCAGTTGACAGCTCAGTCACTGGACACGAGGCAAGTTCGCGAGTCAGTTCAGTTGACAGCTCAGTCACTGGACACGAGGCAAATTCGCGAGTCAGTTCAGTTGACAGCTCAGTCACTGGTCCTTCACGTGACACGAGGCAAGTTCGCGAGTCAGTTCAGTTGACAGCTCAGTCACTGGTCCCTCACTGGACACGAGGCAAGTTCGTGAGTCAGTTCAGTTGACAGCTCAGTCACTGGTCCTTCACTGGACACGAGACAAGTTCGTGAATACATTAAGACAGTTTAGTACTGATTAGCTTCGTGTCATGTTGTTCGTCGTTTCAGCCGATAGACGTCCACTGCTGGACATAGGCCTCCCCCAATTTTGGGAGGGTTTGCTATAATCGCCACGCTTGGCAGGCGGGTTGGCGATCGCAGTATGGTATGATGGTGGAATACATAGAGAACGCTGCTGCCCATTCTCCGGTATGATCCTTAGTCGCCTTTTACGACACCCACGGGAAGTAAGGGGTGGTGGTATTCTTTAAGTCCGGCACCACACAGACAAGTCCGGCACCACACAGACATGTTGTTGTTGTCATTGTCATGTCAGGCAACGCACTACATTACCTTCAGAGTTCTATTTTTGACTGTAATCTCATATTTCTCATACCATACTCTATAACCAGATTATTATAATTCTATTATAGGGCTAGATTAATATACTACTGAACCACATGCACACTTTTTGTAAACTTATTATTATTTCAATAAAAATTATTTATTTATTTTTATTTTATGTCAAGTACGGTAATGTTGTACGTACCTAAAATCACAGGTTATTTGTGTAGGTTTAAAAAAAACAATCTTACCAACGCGCGGTCTAAACGAGTCGTTAGACACCTCATCCAGGCGCTAGGAGGCTTCGAGGTAGTTAGGAGGCACTCGCGCAAAAAAACGCGGTTAAAAATTGAGCTTTCGACACTTTTGCGTTCACACACATCAACAAAATGTATGGAGCAGCTGATTTTTACCGACTTCACAAAAACTTTTTTTTTTTTTTGTATGTTTGTTCATCGATTACTCCGCCAATTGCCGACGGATTTTCAAAATTCTTTTTTTGTTCGAAAGTAGATAGTTCTGAGGTGGTCCCATTGTCACCAAGTTAGGATCTGATGATGGGATCTTAGAGAAATCGAGAGCAACCCTCAAATTTTATAGGCTCACTTATTGTTTTTCGCATATTTTATGAAGTATCTTGTGTATTTGCGTACGGTTGTCACCATCTCAGGTAGCTGGGCTGATGATGGAAGGTTCAACTCCTTAACAGTAAGAAGTTACTCGAACAGGCAAGGACTGTTTTAGTAAATTGTTTTGATGTTTGATAGGGCATTTGCCACATTTGGTCTCATGATCATCAAGTTATGACCTGATGGTGCAGTCAGGATAGTCTGCAGAGTACCTAACTCCTCGACAACTAACAGCAGATATATCGTGTTTAGGCTCATTGAAAAGGGCTCGATGTGTGGATATACGTACTGTTAATGAGGAACACCGAAGTACATAGAGACCTGATGCTGAAGCCAGTCGAGCATCAGAAAAAGTACAAACCTTGAAATTACAGCACCGTAGTCGTGTTTGGGATCATTTTAAACAGGACTAAATTTTAAGTTCAATGCAATGTTGACATAAGTCTGGCCTGATGCTGCAGCCAGGATTATCAGCATCTAGTCTAAAAACTAATAAATACTTCTTAAAGTGAAATACTTTTGCGAGTTTTTCTTCTGTATAATTATCCTAACAAATGTTGCCGGTAGTGGCTAGATGAGAGAAGCGGAGGATCGCGAACGTTGGCGCAAACTTCGGGAGGTCTACGTCCAGCAGTGAACTGCAATTGGCTGATGATGATTTATAAAAGCCTCAGTCGTTGCATTTCACGCAATCCCTTTTCGTCATGTGGTCTATTTAGCAATTTGGTAGGCTCCAAGTCGCATAATACAATGTCATACAGCGTCTTTACACGACTAAGCGTAACATAAACTTGGCCCTTAGCAAAATTTTTCTTGCCTAAGTCTATTATTAAAGTAACTTGAGCATTTGCTCTCGGAAATTATGATTTGTTAAAGTGGAGCTGATGATGAAGACCACGAATGGCACTACTCAATGACAAATATTTCACGGGTTGCGATTCGATTACTTTAATATGGCTGCTAAGCAATTTATGCTCATTACAATGCGTATGATGAAGTGGAGCTGATGGTGACTTCTCAATCAGCTCCAGTTCTCCTGGTTCTTACTAGGAGAACTCCTCAACAATTAACGTCCATGCATCGGGAAAGCAATATTTTGTAAAAGGCGATAAGCAGTTGACATTAGGCTATTATAACTTAGATAAATTACAAACTGACCCGCTAAAAAGTGAAAAATAAAAACTTTTTTACAAAAAAAACTACCGACTTCCAAAAACACTATAAATAAAGAGAAAAATAACTTTAATTTCGGAAGTCGGTGGCAAAAACTAAAATACAAATCCAAAGACACCGACTTCCGAAATTAAAGTTATTTTTCTCTTTATTTATAGTGTTTTTGGAAGTCGGTTGTTTTTTTTGTAAAAAAGTTTTTATTTTTCACTTTTTAGCGGATCAGTTGCGATTGCGATTTCAGTGTTGGTCCCTGGATAAGTACTATTTATTGAGTCCCCCTTTACGGGTTTAAGGTTAACAACAACTATAATGTTGTGATCTGTTGCTTACAATAATAATGAAAGAACATAATTATTATTAGGGAGTAAACCACTTTATTTTTCGAGTAAAATAATGTGAACTTTTACTCTAAACACTAAACGCTTCAATCAACTGACAGTATACATTTGATTTTTTGTTGTTTGTGTTTAGTTCGTGAATACATTCGAGTTTACAAAGTAAATCAATTAATCACACTAATATTATAAATGCGAAAGTTTGTGAGTGTGTGTGTGAGTGTGTGTGTGTGTTTATATGTTTGTTACTTCTTCACGCTCAAACGGCTGGGCCAATTTTGATAAAATTTTGTATGGAGGTAGCTGACACCCTGGATTAACATATAGGCTACTTTTTATCCCGATATTCCCACGGGATCGACATTTACGCGGGTGAAACCGCGGGGCGCAGCTAGTACAATATAAAGGTATTGTAATGTTCGCTGGGTTAATAAAACACACTTTGACAGATCACTGAGGTACATAGTCTATCCGAAACCCATAGAACGTCTGCATTCGCCTACGGCCGGTAAGCGACTGCCACGCCAATGCCTGCGCATTAGACGTGAGGCATAAATATTAGAACAGGTATGTGGATTAGGTATTTTCCGATGCGAGTCCGTACCTAATCCAAAGCGTCGAGGATTAGGTATTGCACAAAATATTCGTACACAGTCTACACAGAAGGTATTTTGTACCTTAAAATATGGGAGTTAAGTTTCAAGTTTAATTAGCACTGCCGCCAGCGCCATCTTTGTAAAATACCACTAGACTAGTTAGTAAGCTCTAGCGATTTATGTCGTAATGAATATAGTCGTCTTTAGGTGGCGTTATTTTAAATAATCTCGAAGAAAAATAAAACTTTGACGTCTTTTTATTGAAAAAAAAAAGTGTAAAAATCAGAAAAATGGGTCAAATGCATGTTAATATAATAATGCTCTGGTTTCTATTCATAGAACACCAGTTTTAATTTCCGTGCCATGTTACGATAAAAAGACAAAAAAATATGTAATTTGAGTTGTTCTCTACAATGAACTTTATCAATCATTGTACAAAGTTGATCATTGTACAAAGTTTATCATTGTACAAAGTTGAAGGGTAATTTTGATCACTACCTTTCTTTATTAAACGTTAAAAACAAAAGTATTCACGTTAAAGTACCGTTTGCCCATAAAAAAAACGAAATTAATATAATCCACCATTCCACAATATATCAGAAACGGAACGTCCATACTCCATGCCGAATATTTCTTACCCAATCCACATACGATACCATAATATCGGTAACAGGCCAGCGGCTCTACTGAATAAATATTCGGATTAGGTAAATGGATTAGGTATTTTTAAATACTAGGATTAGGTGGATTAGGTATCGTTTTTACCTAATCCGACCCATGTCTACTGCGCATACACTACATCCCTCCATTATTTTTGTATTGAATTGATATGTTTGTTGTTGTCATGTTTATTGAAATATTGAATTGATTCTAGTCGCCCATTCCAAAAGGTAGTTTTCGTATGGAGAAGAATGGGCAAGAAACTCCACCGTTACCCTTTTAAAATGTTTTACAATGTCTTGTTTATATAATATAATTATATGTGAAGACAATGCACTTAGAATAAAATTAGTCTACCACAAAAGGTAAAAAGAATTAAAATGAAGCAATGGCAGGTAAATCAATTATGTGATAGATACAGGTGCTCACATATTTACAAATTATTTACAAATATTGTAAAAGTAGATGATTTTCCTAGAATTTTCGCTTTGATAAATCCAATTTAATGGAGTGTTACATATGGCACGATCCACACGATGATGTCCTCACGATGTCCTCACGATGTCCTCACGATGATGTCCTCCCGATGTCCTCACGATGTTTTTCTTCACCATTTTGTAATGTCCAATTTAATGGATGTCCAAATGCGTCCAATATAAAGGATGCCCATTGCGTCCAATTTAATGAATCACATGTCTTCGAAGTATTGGTTCTCAGACATGCCGGTTTCCTCACGGTGTTTTCCTTCACCATTGATGAACAGTGGTGATGAGTGAAAATACACAAAATGCCTGCCTGGTTTCCAACCCACGAACTTAGTCGGGCTAGACCACCACCACTGTTGTACTGAAATTAAATGCTATTATTATGTGTATGTGCCAACGTATGACACGGTGCGGTATGACACCAGAAGGCCAATTCTACTAATTTAAAACGTTCAAAATCTAGTCTCAGTCTCATATCGGCGACAACACAACTGTCAAAACTTGTCAAAATGTAGTGAGATTAAAGGTAATTTTGCAAGTAGCATTATTTTAGGGCACGAACTATTATCACATTTGCAGCCTTTGTCTGTAACACAGTTTATACTAGCACAGACACAGACGTTCACTCTGTCTCAAATAATGCATAGCGTTGTACTTCATTGTTTTGTTTTGTTTTTTTTTTTTTGCTTGATGAGATGAGATGGACAAATTGTACTTGGCTTTTTGAAATAAAGATTATTATTATTGTTATTATTATTTTGTAAATTGCGTAATCTAGTCGGTTCCAATGTATGAACTTGATGAGTTTTCACCCATTGATTGCATACACTGGTTGGTTATACCAATGTATAAGTTATTGTTAACTTTTAGGTACCCACTATTCATTTGATTGTTTACCTCTTCAAATTACTTCGTAATGTACCGATTAACCACATAATCTATCAGTATCGCGATTTCCGCGATCTTATTTGCCTAATATTAGGCAAATCTGTTAACCAACAGTTGGGTTGGCACCTATCAACAAATGAGGTTATACGAAATAAAAGTAAAACTATAAATTCACTGTACATATTAAGCATAAGAAAGTTAAAACGCTGTACAAATAACATAGTCATTTTTTTTTTGTCCATGTCGCGAATTTTGCGACAAGGGGTTTCTAAAAGGGGGGCAAATTTTCCATTATTTTTTCGATAGGACGCACCGTTTTCGAGATATAAGCAAAGGATGTCACCACAATCTGCCCAAACGAAGTACCGAGGTACACTTAGTGGCATAAAATACACTAGATTACACTGAATAATGTTGCATTTATATATTTGTCTTATGGTCACCCGGGGACGAGAATAAAATAACTTTTATCGTAATAAAAAGCTCGCCATTTTAGGCACAATTATACTACCTTGGTCCATTACCTTACCTAATAAAAGAAAAAACTGTCAAGTTGACGTTTCAGTCTATCAAAAAGTACTACTATGTGAAGTTGACAGTTTGACAGTTGTCTGCTGTCGGCTTCAGCTGCTGTTGTTTTTGTTTCATTTCAAATATTTTTATATTATAATTCAATCTAAATTAAATAATAACTCTCATTGTCTATTCCATTATCGATAGGCAACGTTATGTACCTACCTAACATAAGAAAGGATGCTTATACCCAAAAGTAGCTGAATACAAGCTGTGAATGTTGATGACCAGTACATAATATAAGAAGTAGTGTTAGAAGTCTATCAGAGCGATTAACAAACTCGATAAATAAATGAGTTCCTTAGCGTCGACATAAAAGGGTTTCCAGCAAGCTTAATCATCAAGTTTCAGTGAATAGAAATCGCATTTAAATAAAGCCTTTTATTGACTTCATCTTGATTTCTTGAAGTAAATAAAACATTAGGCCAAGAAACATCGACTACTTACATAAAATACCCTTTTTTATGCTTACTCTGCCGTTATTGTGATGTGCATAAGGGGTGGAAGTTGAATTTGAGATTCGATACTGAGTAGCCCACTTCATGGAATTCAAAAGCATTTCCTATTGTTATCGGGCCCTGGAGCCCGAGCGGCACTCGAATTAATTAAAGCCTGGAAGTCATCTTTCCAGTAATATCTACCAATAACATTGGAATAAATAGACTTATCGAGTTAGTTGTATGGAATAAAACAATAAATATTTTTGTTTTTTTATTAGCTTTCTTCATTTTCAATTTCATCTCTCACTAAAATATTATCAAGGAAAGTGGCAGGCGCTGTTATATTTTCTTGATGCCGAGCCCAACCCATATACCAAATAATTGTCATAATGTGAGCACAGCAATCCACTGTTCATTTGCCAACAATGCAATTACAGTAGTAGCTGTGGATTTAAAAAAATATGGTTAATGTGGTTAATAAAATGTAGGTATTTTAGACCCTGTATGTTTTGATTTTATTCGTCCCCTTATTAGTTTTACTTCCTGTGCACTTTTTATTGGTATATGGATTTGCTCGGCATCACAGATTTCAATTAAAAAAGATCCATTTTCTCTAACGTGTTCCCCATAATATGACCGGGCCTGCTTAATTTGATAAGTTCCCAGTGCAAACAAAATTAAGTCTGACATTGTCATCATCGAGAACTCTTCCAAAAGTGTTACACCTGCATCAATGCTATGAAAATGTGCTCTTCATCTATTCATATTAATAGGTAATATTAGAAATGCTATTTCATCTCTTTCAGATCCTTGAGGTAAAGAATGCGTATGGATACCAGCAAGGGATTGTTGACACCATACACAATTTGATGTTTCATTTGATGGTTGGCTTTCAATCACAGCAATATGTTGGCTATCACTATCTTGGCGATGTGCCTTGCCGGTCTTGTTAGATATATTACATGGGACATATTGTAAGACTGTATGTTATCATCCTGTACTCCTTAACAAGAAACGCACCTCATGTTTGTAAGCACTAGCCTGAAAGCAATAGATTTGTTAAAATCTTAAGTATTTTATTCTCTTCATAATGATAAAACGTGAACAGGATACTTACGCGACGCTCAAACCAAAAGCCTGTGTATCCAAATCGTAATGTCCATTATGAATACCCAATCCGTCAGGACAGGAACCAAATCGTGAGGTGACAAACGGAATACCAGAAAGAATAGCCAAGTTATTAAACAAAATACACAACACAGACGAGTATCCCGAAACGTAGAAACATTTATATATTAGTCTATGCAGAAACGAAAGATCAAATCAAAGAAATTGATATACTAACTCTGCCTTCTCTTTATATTTTAGAAAGTATTTTGTATGTTCGCAAAAACTTAGGACTCTTCAAAATAAGAAGCGATTTCCATAATATAAATACACGTAGTAAAAATGAAATTGTGTTACCTAAATTTAGATTAACTAAAACTAGCAAGTCATTTCTTGTAAACAGCATCCGTTTTTATAATAAGTTGCCAAAGCCGGTTACAGAACTTAGCGATGGAAAGTTCAAAACCCTCATCAAACGTGTCCTAATCAAAAAAGCATATTATAAGATTAAAGACTACGTTGAAGACAAGGTAGTCTGGCAATAATTCCTTCTGCACATGTGGCTTCCCTGGCTTCTCATTAACGGCATAACTATGTAAATGTCTATTAACTGCTCTCAAATTACGATGTTAAATTTTTATTTTTTTTATTTTTCTTTTACATACTCTTTGACATAATTTCTTTATTATTCTTTATTATTTGACATTATATACTTTTTGACATAATTTCTTTAGTATTTGACATTATATACAGACAATTCAAATTTTCACCTCTTTATTAGTGGTTTTAATGGGAATCGTAACACTTGGTTTTAGTAGGTTTTTATTAATATTTTTTTTATTTATCCTTTTGATAGATTCTTATTTTGTAAATGTGAGGACTTTGTAGGCCTTATACACTTTAGATCTGTAGACCATTTTTTATTCTATCAAGTACTTGGTACTTGTTGACAGGCCTGCGCTGTCCTCCCATACCTACTGTAATCTGGAAACATTGTAAAAGCCAATTATTTTTAAAAAGAGTAACCGTGGAGTTTCTTGCCGGTTCTTCTCCATAGGAAACGACCAATTGGAACCGTGCACCTAGCTTCTGACGTTTCATAAGTGCCCATGTTGGTTTATGTGAAATAAAACATTTTGATTTGATTTGATTTGAAACAAACGGAATAACATTTACCCACGAAGTAATGTGATGTCCACAGAACACGTATACTCTTAATGTCAATGTCAACTCGTACATGCAAAGTTGCCACATGATTTAATTGTGTTACAGGTTATTAAAACTTTAAATAATTTATTATGTAGTTTTAAATTATTTATGGATAAAAACACAATTATTTTCGAATTCCTCTATTTTTTCTCTACGATTTGGTGCACGTGTACCTCGAGGTACATGTTTGGGCAAAGTTGTATGGGCTTTTGCTGACCTCCTTTAGAATTATTTGATTTTACACTCGCATGTTCCCGAAAATAACACCAGTACGTCCCGTGTTTCCCAAATAGTCAATCAATAATGCTATATTTTGCCACTAACTATTTGGAGAAACAATTTTATTAATTAAATAAACCTCATCCGTTAACTTGCCAGTATTAATCGCAACCATTAGGTTGTTTTATTGGAACTTGTTCCATTTGTGTTTCTCGCAACCATTTGGTTGTTTTGTTGGAACTTGTTCCATTTGTGTTTTTCGCAACCATTAGGTTGTTTTGTTGGAACTTGTTCCATTTGTGTTTTTCGCAACCATTAGGTTGTTTTGTTGGAACTTGTTCCATTTGTGTTTTTCGCAACCATTCGGTTGTTTTGTTGGAACTTGTTCCATTTGTGTCTTTCACACACACACGCACATATTTTAATGTATATCAAAATATGTCTTGTTGTACCATACCCAGTACACTTGCTCAATGTTTTTTGTCCTATAATTGTAATAATTGTAATTAAAGTTTATTTTAAACTAAATCACCGCCGTTCATATTTGACTAGCCAGCAAGTCGAACAAAGGTCCTTTGACGACGTGTGCTATGTGATTAAAGCAAATGTTCACTTGATATTACAACACTGTAATGAATTCTATGAATTATTTTGTTGATTACAAATTACAATAGCCAGTGCAAAATGCATTTGATTTGACTACGATTAGTTCAATCATTAAGGACGCCTTTACGTATCTGACAAAAATAAGCCGTTTTTCGGTGCATTTTGCGGCAAAATGAGACGAAACCAAATGTAACTAATAATTACCACAGATAGATTACTCTTTCATCTCCAAATAGTAGCCATTTTTTATTCGAAAATGTTGGTTTATAATATAGTAAAAAATAATTTCCGTTGCCTCTTCACACAAAATCGACGATATCGTGCTGTCTTTGGGGTCATTTTTCTTCTGTTTAATAACATAAACATATTTATTTTAAAATATTTTATGTAAGCAGACATGTTCAACTCAAAAAGGTAGCCAAAAGAACTATCAAAATGTTAAAAATAAGCTCAGAAAAAAATAAAAATCGGAGTCTATTTTTTCACATATTTAGCTGTAATACGTGAATCTTATTGGATTGAAATAAGGGTTATTTTACTGGTCACTGTCTCGGTTTATTGCACAAAAATTTGTAATGAAATATTAGTCTGCGCTCGGCCGCCGTTGTGAGTGGACTCTGTGTCGGTTGTAAGCAGCAGCTTGTGCTAAAAGAAGATCGCTGTACGGATACAAAATATTTGACACACAAAACTTGATACTTCACGCATTCTGTATGTACCTATTACCGAAGGAAAGATTTGATTCACAGTCTTATAATTTTTCTAGAAGTAAGTAGGGTTTATAAATTCATATTTCGTTCCGGACTTGCTGGAGTGACCTGCACAGCAGGTGTACTTCGAAGACTATTCCGGTCTGATCCCCTGAAGACTTACAATATTTCATGATGGGTGTCAATTTCGTGGTTTTCGAGGGTGCTGAAACCGATGGTGAGGTCCAAATGAGAATCCAAGATGGCGGATGTGAAAAATGTTACAATTTTTCATGATGGGTGTCAATTTCGTGGTTTTCGAGGGTGCTGAAACCGACGGTGGGGTCAAAATAAAAATCCAAGATGGCGGATGTGACAAATGTTACAATTTTTCATGATGGGTGACAATTTCGTGGTTTTCGAGGGTGCTGAAACCGATGGTTGGGTCAAAATAAAAATCCAAGATGGCGGATGTGAAAAATTTTATAATTTTTCATGATGGGTGTCAATATCGTGGTTTTCGAGGGTGCTGAAACCGATGGTGGGGTCAAAATAAAAATCCAAGATGGCGGATGTGAAAAATGTTACAATTTTTCATGATGGGTGTCAATTTCGTGGTTTTCGAGGGTGCTGAAACCGATGGTGGGGTCAAAATAAAAATCCAAGATGGCGGATGTGAAAAATGTTACAATTTTTCATGATGGGTGTCAATTTCGTGGTTTTCGAGGGTGCTGAAACCGATGGTGGGGTCAAAATAAAAATCCAAGATGGCCGATGTGAAAAATGTTACAATTTTTCATGATGGGTGTCAATTTCGTGGTTTTCGAGGGTGCTGAAACCGATGGTGGGGTCAAAACAAAAATCCAAGATGGCTGATGTGAAAAATGTTATAATTTTTCATGATGGGTGTCAATTTCGTGGTTTTCGAAAGTGCTAAAACCGACGGTGGGGTCAAAATGAAAATCCAAGATGGCGGATGTGAAAAATGTTACAATTTTTCATGATGGGTGTCAATTTCGTGGTTTTCGAGGGTGCTGAAACCGACGGTGGGGTCAAAATGAAAATGTAAGATGGCGGATGTGAAAAATGTTACAATTTTTCATGATGGGTGTCTATTTCGTGGTTTTCGAGGGTGCTGAAACCGATGGTGGGGTCAAAATAAAAATCCAAGATGGCGGATGTGAAAAATGTTACAATTTTTCATGATGGGTGTCAATTTCGTGGTTTTCGAGGGTGCTGAAACCGATGGTGGGGTCAAAATAAAAATCCAAGATGGCCGATGTGAAAAATGTTACAATTTTTCATGATGGGTGTCAATTTCGTGGTTTTCGAGGGTGCTGAAACCGATGGTGGGGTCAAAATAAAAATCCAACCATTGGTTTCAGCACCCTCGAAAACCACGAAATTGACACCCATCATGAAAAATTATAAAATTTTTCACATCCGCCATCTTAGATTTTCATTTTGACCCCACCGTCCGTTTCAGCACCCTCGAAAACCACGAAATTGACACCCATCATGAAAAATTGTAACATTTGTCACATCCGCCATCTTGGATTTTTATTTTGACCCCACCGTCGGTTTCAGCACCCTCGAAAACCACGAAATTGACACCCATCATGAAAAATTGTAACATTTTTCACATCCGCCATCTTGCATTCTCATTTTGACCTCTCCATCGGTTTCAGCACCCTCGAAAACCACGAAATTGACACCCATCATGAAAATATTGTAACACTTTTCACATCCGCCATCTTGGATTTTCATTTTGACCTCACCATCGGTTTCAGCACCCTCGAAAACCACGAAATTGACACACATCATAAAAAATTGTAACATTTTTCACATCTGCCATCTGTAAAATTATTAAAATGGGTTCAAACCGGGTGCGGTGACTTGACAAAGACGAAAATGTGGAGGGGGGGTTCAGGGGATCAGAACGGAATAATTCGAGCTGAGTCAGGTGTGCCGAGTATGGGCTCGTTTTCTTAGTTATGTTGAGACCTTACCTCCGGACTTGATGGAGTGACCTGCAGGTGTACTTCGAAGACTCCTACTGGAACTAACAGCCGAGCAGATCTAGGTGTGCCGAGTATGGGCTCGTTTTCTTAGTTATGTTGAGACCTTACCTCCGGACTTGATGGAGTGACCTGCAGGTGTACTCCGAAGACTGCTACTGGAACTAATAGCCGAGCTGAGCTAGGTGTGCCGAGTATGGGCTCGTTTTCTTAGTTATGTTGAAACCTTACCTCCGGACTTGATGGAGTGACCTGCAGGTGTACTTCGAAGACTCCTACTGGAACTAACAGCCGAGCAGATCTAGGTGTGCCGAGTATGGGCTCGTTTTCTTAGTTATGTTGAGACCTTACCTCCGGACTTGATGGAGTGACCTGCAGGTGTACTCCGAAGACTGCTACTGGAACTAATAATCTCATAACCACATCACGCCTGTTCTCCCACCTATGTTTGAATAGATAAGCAATCTTTATTGCTTTATTGTACATTATTGTCTTGGTTTCACATAATGTTACATGGCACCTGTAACTTAGTGACCTTTGAAGGTACTACCACAAAATTCCAACAGAAGAAGGGAACTTCTCTTCTACAAAATTGATTTACCGATTCATCATATTATCATAAGAAAATATTATGTCATTCTAATTCATGTTACTGGTGAAAAGAGTTTTACTAAAACATTTTGTTCATCTATCTGTCCCCAAGTCACAGGCTATAAACCTAGTTTGGGTGCCAGGAGATAATACTCAATGTACTATATGTTGTACCATATTACCGTACGTGTAACCTTTGTGAACATTGTTCTGGAAATAAACATTATTTTTATTATTTTTGTGTCTTTTTTTCTCACCTCTTAGGCTGGTTTTAGCTACATTTACGGGCCAAAACCAAGTAAATGCAACGTGTGGTGTGTATTTGAGTGTGTTTTTCTTCCTCTAACTGCATGAATTTCCTAACTATTCTGCAGGTGTTTAAGATGGCAGCTTTCTGTTATTATTATTAATTAACATTGCAATAACATCAAACAGCAGTTTGTTGTTATTGTGACTTTTTATTTTCACTTTGCCCACATTTTATTTCAAAGTATGTATACTTATTATTTTAACTGGTTGGTACTAGTATTTAATTATAGTAACAATTACATAGCTTTTGTCTTTTCCTTAGTCTGTTGATAGGTAGCAATCTAAATTATGTCACCCTAGAACTCGGGTACATATGTCATTATCAGTAGTACTCATTAGGTAGTTCTTCCTACATGCAGGAAATTATCCTCTGTGGGACGGTTTTTTTTTTATTTTTATTATGTTATCTTTCGTAAGTATTACAATGAATACATTACTCTGTATTGATTCTTATTTTTGCGTGGCTTTTACTGAAAATCAGTAACAGTATCACAACTGCATGCCCTATTATATTTTTGTAAGTACTTATTGAAGACAAGAAGACATGTTACATCTGCCAACCCGCACTGGGCCCGCGTGGTGGATTACGGCCCACTCCCTCCCACCGAGAGGAGGCCTGTGTCCCAGCAGTGGGAACATTATAGGCTGATTATGTATGTATGTTATGTAAGTACTTATTGCGTGAGTCATTTTTTGTGGCGTCCTGTAACAGGATTTTGAGACTCGTATGCGTGCTCATTAGAGCATTTCGGATTCAGCATGACCTTTGACGTAAGCGTAAGTATGACTAACTAAATAAACTGAATAACTTTATTCAGTAACGTTACTTTACAATCTTCTTTTTAGTGTGTCGATAGCAATCTAAGTGAACTCGGCCCAGAATAGCAATCTAAATGGCCCAGAATTCGGATACTTGTTTGGCGCCTTCACCAGCGTCCATCAGTTCCTGTAACGTGCAGCTGACAGGACACGCAGGACACGATATTAAGTGTTATACTTTACTAGTATTATGGGAATTGACTGATAATAACCTTTATCTATTAACAAATTAGGTTTATTAACCAGTTGGCAGTAAATACGCTAGTAATTAAGCCATTATTGATGCTTACACTAACGTTTCCCGGTCTTTTCTGATATTTATCCATTAAGCATGGTCGTATTGCGAATAGTATTTGCGTGACCTTGATATTTCTGTATCGAAATGCAAACAATTGATCCTGGCAAAACCAGTGACCTGATTAAAATAGTATCTACTGATTTTGTTTTATATTTACAATAAGTGGGTATGTAGGTTATTTACAACAGAAAAGTTAAGTATGTCCAAGATTTATGATAATAATCGGTTATTATTTTTATTTAAAATTAGGAGCGTGCAAATAACTCAATTATCTTGCTATTTAAATGAAAGCACTTACTCAATAATAATAATTAACAATAATTTACTGTTTGCATTACAGTACATTTAAAATAATTGCGTACTATTCAGGCATGGCCTTTTGTTTTGTTGTGATAAATATTTACTGCTTGGCCTTTTTAACATTTACCTACGCTTATAAGTTGTTTACATCAGTCGAAGTAGAATTTATTTTTCGTAACTTATAAAGCAATCATTAGCTGTAACCATCTACCTTGGTAACGATTTATTTACGTGTTGGTAGGTAGGTACAGTGTTACTACGTTCTGTTTTTACTTTAGTATCCAACTATAAACGATCCTTGTCGAAATATAGTCGCTTAACTGATCGTAAACAACTTTCAACGTGCATTATTTTTCAGCGTGCATTCTTCCCCTTTTTTTTGGTAAATGTTTTCAGCACTTACTTTTATCCTCGTCGCCACTTGTAATGTTCGCTGGGTTAATAAAACACACTTTGACAGATCACTGAGGTACATAGTCTATCCGAAACCCATAGAACGTCTGCATTCGCCTACGGCCGGTAAGCGACTGCCACGCCAATGCCTGCGCATACACTACAGGTATATGCATAGCACGACAGACGGGGCGCGGCGCGGCGCCCGCGCGTCTCGCTTCATTCTTCTTAGCCAGTAAACAGGAAGTTGCAGAAGGGCAAATAAATTCAATGAGGATTCCTCAGTAAATTAAGCTATTACTTACTGAAACTTTGAAATTAGAATTTCGAGTTTAATAAGTATTCAAATAATCAAATCAGAGCACTCAGTTTGTAAGCGGCACTACACATTGACAACACGTTTAAGTTGACCGATCCATTTTGGTAGCGCCTAACACCAAATACTTGGGCGGAAATATAAAATTGTTTGCGTTTAACCCAGACGCAGGGAGCTGGTTCAATTAAATAGTGGACTGTATAATGCGGGGGTGAAAAGTACGTGGGTAGGTCTGACCTTGCAAAATACGACACGAATTAGGACGACGAAAATTGTACATGGACAAAGGAATTTGGCAGGAAAATGCAACACCACTGACCTGTAGATTCACCATCAATCCTCCACGTCGGCCGGCAGAAGGTTCGATGCACGAGAGGTCGCACAGACGCCTTTCACAGCATAAACACGCACTTTTCGTAGTGTTCCAGATAATAGTTCGTAAATGCTTCGCAACAGTTCGCAACAGTAAATTGGCAATTAATTAACAAGGGAGCATGTCATAGACCACTGCTCACGCGGGCGGCAAATCTCACACTCGTCACCGTACATGGTGACAAGGACAGCGATAGTCCGGGGTTGCATGTGGGAAAAGGATAGGACACGATAGGATAGTGACGCAGTTTGCAAGTCATATTAACTTCTACCCTATAATGAAAATAATAAACTAATACGAAATCTAACACATTTGTTTACATTGTCGTCAGGTACTTTTGGAACTGACTATAATTGTGTGTGTTTATGTTAGTCAGAGTGCGCCTTCTCCACCGTGTCGGCTGGCAGGGGGCGCGCGGGGCGGGTGCGGGGGTACGTCCGTCCGTCGGCTTGTTAGCGATCGCTGATACAATTGAACACGCGGAACCATCCAATCAGGAAACTTAATAAAGCGTGACATGCACTCGCGGACTGCACGATTTAGATGCTGCGGTTAGGTACACCGCGCATTAAAATGAACACGTACCAAATTGGATTCTGTTATTTTGCTCAAATTTCACCGTGAAAAAGAAAGAAACGAGTTTCAAGTACCTTCTGCATGTTTTAAGGATGTCAAGTTTTAGTTTTGTTTTTACAATTTTATTTTTTAGGTATATTATTCTATTACCGTACTCGTGAAATTACTAGTCGGAATATTGAGGTATTCCACTCAGAGCACTGATTTCTTAGCCTAAAAAGTTTTTTTACTTACTCGCTTACTTAATAACAATAATTAAGTAAGCGATCTTTGAAAACCAAGTGCTTGAGTTGTCTTGGGGGTATTCGTAACTGTCGTGGAGTGTATGAGAAGCCTTAGTTAAGAGTCCATATTATAATGATGCTGATGTTTTGGTGATATTGGGCGATCTAGATATCGTTACTATCTATAAGACTTAAGAGTTTGCTATTTGGATACATTAAACTTAAAATCTGTTGAAGCGAAAACACGATTGGATAAAAAAAATTTGATAAAAAAAAACGAAAAAACGTCGTTTTGCACTTATTTAGAGTTAGATCTCCGAAACCTTAAGGAATTTAATGATGATTTTTAAACTAATAGATAGGTAATAATATTATCTCAAATCGTGACGATTTAATTTTTTATTTTTCTACTGGTTCTTCTCGTAATTAGCAATTTGGCGCTTGCGTCATTTTATTCTAAGCGAGCACACTCTCTTTCTGTCTCTTGTTTTGCACGCGGTAGTAACAGCGCTATCCTTTTCAATCTGTTCAATCAGTCTGCTACGGCATCTGTTGCGGGACGAACCTATGTTTGGCGACATTACAGGGAGAGGACTATTTTCGACATTTTTATTTTGTTTTGTGGTAGGTACTACTGTAAACAGCAGTTAAAATCGTTTGGTGTAAATATAATAAATTATTATCATTATTTAGTGCAACTCTTGGAAAAAGAAAACAATAAGGCAAATCGTCTGAGCGAACAACTCCGTATTCGGAACGAAAGAAAAAAAGTAAGTACCTAACTACCGATATAAATAACGGTATCAATTCTTTTATTTACGTAGCTACTTAGGTATTTCGAATATGTCTATTGTCTAGGGACGGACACGAAGGTCCGTTTCGCAAACCATTTTTCGAGTTTCAACCTTATTGCCACGAGATAAAGCTTAAGTCTAGTGTCACGTCACCCTGCTGCTGGCTGTTGATAAAGTTTAAATTTGTTTGAGGAGTCGCAAAATACGCTTTGTAATTACATTATATATTGTTATTGTTGGGAATCGAACCCAACACAGCGCGCCACGCCGCGTAAATAAGTAGGAACCTATAAAGGATCAATCGGGGTATTATGATAGGTACCACTAGTAGTTTCTGATACCCACGATACAGGGAATAAGTAGAGACGCCAGCACATCAAGCTACCCGAAACTGTCAAATTTTCCAAATCAACTTTGAACCTTAAGCTTTAGGGATAAAGTTGAAATTCTATTAAAGAAATTTGACAGATTGTAGTAGCTTGATGTGCTGGCGTCTGTACCTACTACTGTGGGGTCAGGAACAGGTATTTGAATGTTGTGTGTTATGTTATTTTATTATGATTACTTATACATTATTTACATACAGAAAACCATTCAGCTGGGCATTTGGAACAGGGAAAGGGGCGGGACTCGCCGCTATCGATGACGGTACGAACAAGTAAATAGGTAAGTACATAAATAAATACATATAAAACAAATAAGTAAGTAAATGTTTAATCCCCGGTCGGGCAAAATGGTATTGGGTTTTTTCATTACCTACTTAGTTAATTGTCAGTAGTTCAGTACAGCCCGGAGTGTGGACTTGTGCCGGTGGGTGGCAACAGGCTCGCCCCCTGTTACATGGGACTTATGACATAACTGGCGAAATGTGGGTGTACTGTGCACCTCTGCCTACCCCTTCGGGGAATACAGGCGTGATCAAGGCGTGGTGCTATCTATGTATTTATGTATGTAAATTTTAAATCCCATAACGAAACATAATTGAATCTTTCCCGTACAATGAGAGGTCAGCATATACTGGAAATGTATAGCTTGACACGTAGCCGTGTGTACCTATCTATATACTTAATGCGGATAAAAATACAATAAGTATTAAAATAATATCATTAGTTCAATCATTGATATTTTTACTAATTAATATTATTTATTCAAACTGATGAATTTTATTTAGAAAAAAAAATCTTTCCAGAATGGCTTTCTATATTTAGGGTTCCGTAGTCAAAAAGGAACCCTCAAGGCGGCGTCCTAATTGGCAACGATCGTACGAGCAAACGATGCGTTCATCGTCGTGCGATGAAAATGATCGTACGATGGTCCAACTGGTGTCCTAATTGGCAACGATCGATCGTACGAGCAAACGATGCGTTCATCGCCTTCACCGCAGCGGCGCGGTGCCATTTTAACAATGGCTGTTTACAGAGATGCACATTTTTTTCTATCGGGCAATATTGCTTTGAAAATTACAAGTGACATTGAAGAAAGAAAACGTAGACCATATAGATCCTCGCGCTGCTCGCGCGATGACGCGTGACCAATCAGGACACTCAAAAGGGATTTGTAGCTTTGATTGCACGATCGCACGATCAAACCCATCGTACGATCGTTTTCAAGCATTTCACTGTTCTTGCGCGATCACTTGCAAGCTCTATTAGGACACACTAATGAAATTAGTGTGTTTAATCTCGTCGTGCGACGAGAACGCATCGTTTGCTCGTACGATCGTTGCCAATTAGGACGCCGCCTTATAGTTTCGCCATGTCCGTCTGTCCGTCCGCAGCTTAGCGCAGATGCTCTTAGTACTAGATAACTATAATTTGGCATGGATATACCTACATTATTAATCACGCTGACAAAGTTATAAAATAAAATCGTGAAAAAAAAATTTTTGGCTCGTCTGCCCCATGGTATGGGAGGTACCATAGGATGGTTTTAAAAAAAATATTGCGGGTTTGTGAAAACCATTTTTCGATTCAGGGATCCGTTTGTGAAATACACTTTTAAAATTCAAAACTAAGTAGCACACTTTTAAAATTTATATTTTTTTCTAAACTATAGTAGTTAGAGATTTAAAATAAGGTTTTTTTTTAATAGCCTAAAGATAGAAATGGGGATGATTTTTTTTTTGCTGCACCCCCTCTTGGTGTATATAATTGAATATGTCTATTTAAATGAAGGTAATATATTTAATACATCACTATTTTATCAGTTATACCGTTTGCGAAATATGGGCCGCCAAAGTGCCTTGCAGTGGCGTCGTCGTCGTCGTCATTGTCGTCGTCGTCCCCCCGCCATTTCTAAACTATACAAAATAGAAACTTCCACGTTGCTATAACTACACACTACTCCCTGTATTTATATTCTCGAAGTAGCTGTGTTTGTAAAGAACAATCCAAATCGTTTTGAACGTTTGGCCGATGTATTTCCAAGAAATAGGCGAGACAATACAAAATTAAATCAGGTATCGTGTCAGACAGCTATGATGCGCAAAAGTATTTACTACATGGCCCCGATTGTTTATAATAAATTGCCACGTGCTTGGAAAGAATTGAAAACGGTGCAATTCAAAAGTAGACTTCGAAAATTATTAATAGATAAAATGTACTACAGTGTAACTGAGTTTTTAACGGACAAAACTTTTTCTGAATACCGGTAATTTTTAATTATATAATTATTAATTTACTTAAGGAATGTTACATATTATCTAGGACCTGGAATTTTAATGTATGTTTGTTTATTTATGTTCGACCACGATTTTTATTATAATTATAGGTACTGTTAATGTCAATTTAAATTTTTAATCATTTTATTTAATGTAGGTATATTGTTATAATTAAGTTAATGTTTTAATGACAATTTGAATTTTGACTACGATTTTTATTCTTATAATTATACTGTTAATGACAATTTAAATTTTTAATCATTTTATTTATTGTAGGTATATTGTTATAATTAATTTAATGTTTTAATGACAATTTGAATTTCAATAATTTTATTTATTGAATGTATTAATTAATTTAATGTTTTAATGAGAGTTTTAATTTTTATCAATTTTGTATAATGAAAATGTTTGCATGCCGAATGTTGAAATATGGCAGAACTCTGATTTAAACCTTCTACTATCTACTTATGTATTACCCATATTTGCAAATAAATGCTCATCATCTTCCTGCACTTATCCCGTGTTACTTGGGGTCGGCGCAACACGTTTTCTTCTTCCATTCTCCCCTGTCAGCCGTCACGCTATCATTCACTCCCTTCTCTTCATATCATTCCCCACGCAATCCATCCATCTTTTCTTCGGCCTTCCTCTCCCTCTCCATCCATCAACACGTATATTCATTACTCTTTTAGTCACATGCGTTTCATCCCTTTTCATCACATGCCCATACCAAGCCAAACGATTTCCTTTCAACTTTTCTGTCACTGCCGCCACTTTCAAACTTCCTCTTATATACTCATTTCTTACTTTATCCATTCTCGTCACTCCACACATCCATCTCAACATTCTCATCTCCGCTGCATGCAATCTTTTTTCATCCGTCTTCTTCACGGCCCAGCATTCAGACCCATAAAGTACGACAGGCCTTACAACGGACTTATAAATTTTCCCCTTTAACTAGAGGGGCATCCGTGGGTCGCAAGTTGTTCCTGTGACCAAATGCTATTCTATTCTATTCTATTCTACAGTAAGAACTACTAGTAAGAACTGTTTTAAAATAATTTCGAGAATAATGTGATTATAACTCTTTGAGTAATAAAGAGAAAACTGCAAAATAGACAATAGACGTCCTACCTAGATCAAAGGATTGCTCTTAGAAAAAAATACCTTAGCAAACAATAGTCTTTTAGTAGCCTTCTATTTGTTTACATCATAAAAAGTATGTTACAGTCGTTTGTAATTACTGCTACGGGACCCTATACTATGCATGGCCCGTCTTGCTTGGCCCGACTTGCTTGGCCAGTATTTTTATTTATAAGGAATCATTTGTTCTAGATACATAGTCATGGTTATGTTATGAGAGAGTTTATTTGGGAACATTACTTTTTGTTAATATGGTAATACGATATTTGTATAGGTACTTACCTTCGAATGTTGCACGTCGCGTAATTTGTTGAAACCTCTTTTATTCTTTAATGTAAAATATAAAATTTATTAATGTAAAAAAGTGACAGTGAATATATAGGTAATGTGTTAAAAAAAAAACAGTGCCACTCCGGGAGTGCCGACATAAGTGAAAACAAAACACATATTAATACTTTGCCATTGTATCCTGTATACTTGTGGTTGAGTTTCGCTGGCTAATTCAATTTGATCCTGTATACTTGTGGCTAAGTTTCGCTAGCTAATTTAATTTGATCCTGTATACTTGTAGCAAAGTTTCGCTAGCTAATTTAATTTGATCCTGTATACTTGTGGCTAAGTTTCTCTAGCTAATTTAATTTGATCCTGTATACTTGTGGCTAAGTTTCGCTAGCTAATTTAATTTGATCCTGTATACTTGTGGCTAAGTTTCACTAGCTAATTTAATTTGATCCTGTACTACTTGTTATAAATTTTTGATATTTTGGAATCTTACGAATTTTCGATCAGGGTCACGTGTCTTGACGCGAGTTTAACATTTTTTACCACTGACCTCTATAATATACTTGTATTATAGAGGTCAGTGTTTTTTACCCATTACAAAAAAGTGTACAACGCCGCTAAAGAAGTTTTCACTTAAAAAAAATAATTAAAAATATTCAATGTCGGACTATACGCGTCAAAAAGCCAAATCCAAATACAGAGATCGTATACGGTTAGAAAGGGCTTCTCAAGAGCAATCGAATGGTGTCAATAAAACGCCTTATGACCGAGTCAAGCAGTGCCGGGAACATGAAAGAATGAATGCGGCCGAGCGTGTAAACTTATTCACGTACAACACACGGCCGTGTCTAGCACACAGCCACCCCCCATTTTTTGGTGAAAACAAGTTTTTAATGTTATAATACAATTTTAAATACCTCCACGACCTCTGTACTGTTGCATAAGCACAATGTTTTGCGTATTACATTGCGCACTGCCGCAAACAGCATCAAGGTATAAAGGAATAAAAGTCGTTTACCAACCATTATTTTTGTGCAATGTTACTTAGTTTGATGTATGTACAAAATGCGTAGTTGACCGCTATGTGATAGGTATTTTTACACCTAGTTTAACAAAGTTATTATACCGCTTTGAACAAAACTTCGTCACATATCGAGCATGTTCCTGGCCGTTCACTTTCAGCAGTACTTACATAAAGCGCTGAAGGTGCGAGTAGCTCCAGTAAGTAACATGAGACAGGTGATGAAATCTCCGGCGTACTGGGAGGCGACAGCGATGGATTGTCGCGTGGGGGCCGCAGGAAATTAACCGACACGTCGGGAGCCCGACACCCGGGGCCTCAAGGTCGCGCACCTGCAATTCCGAAGACGTCTTGCACTTTATCGTTGTAACGTGACTTACGACTCAACTCGGTTGCGACCTGTGCCTTGTTTTGGTATTCTAAAATTATGGTATTTTAGGCTTGTCAATACTACCCGTATTGACGATGCGTGAGATAGTTTGACATAACATTTATCTACACTAGTCTACATCTACACTAATAATATTATAAAGAGGAAAAATTTGTATTTTTGTTTGATTGTTTGTAATGGATAAACTCAAAAACTCCTAAACCGATTTAAAAAATTCTTTCACCATTAGAAATCTACATTATTTGCGAGTAACATAGGCTATATTTTATTTTAGAAAAAATAGGTGTCCGTAAGATATTTGGGTTTTTCGGACCCAAGGTGTAAAAAATCATCCAAAAAAGTTCCTTATTTGGCGTACGCCGCCTAAACTATAAAAGATAGAACCATAAAATGTTCCAATTAATTAAAAATATCTACAAAAGTGTCCGCGACACACTATACCTATCTATTTCGAGTTAAGCACAACAACCATTTTTTTATTTAAAAATCTTGAATTTTTTTAGGACTTCATTTTACACATGTCATTACTCCTTATCAAAATAAACTACTGTTTATGTAGATAATATAGTCTTTAATTAATTAAAATTGGACGTTTGGTGTGAAAGTTATAGCGAAATCAATATAATACTATTTCTGCGCTCCGCGGCCCGTGGCGACAGGCGAAGTAGGATGTTGTATAAAGGGAAGCTCTAATTCAGTAACTTTTTTTACAAAAATTTTATCCTTTATAACAATATTTAACACATGAAGCTATCTTATCCTGCTAATAAAATAAATGCGAAAGTCTGTTTGTTTATCTGCCTGTTTGTCGGCTAAAATGCTGAATTTACTTATGGGTGGTTGAACACATGGGATCAAATTTAGGCTTTTTGTAACGATAATCGACATCCACGCAGGCGGAACCGCGGGGGACCGCTATAGGTTATATAAATCAGAATAACACAAAGGCTACTTTTTGTCGCGAAAACCGACATCCACGCAGGCGGAGCCGCGGGCGACCGCTAGTTTAAAATAAGACTGCGGCTTTCGTTTCGATTAAAAACAAAATTAAACATTATCGTTAAATCGACAAACTATTCTACAGAGATTTTAAAATGTAGTAAACAAAATAGTCCAGGGCGCATTTTCCGTATTTTTAAGAATGGTTGCTCAACTTCAAAGTCAAAGTCTAAGTCAAAGTATTTTATTTGTTGAACATGATTGCCCATAATCAGAACCGCTCTAATGCAATAGAGTATGGCCATAAAAATGTACTTATAAATCTATACATATAATAAAATTGTAGAAAAGTGGTGTCTGTACAATGGAAATATAGGGTGTTTGGTGCATCGTTTGCCAAATGGAATTGGCCGGAAGAAGAGGTCATTTGCTATCTCTTAAGGCCCAGTAACTCATTCCTTGTTTCGCTGCTTTTTTTAAAATGACTTTTTAATTTTTATTTGGAGAAATACAAGAACTCTGCATTTAAGCTTATTTTTTTTTTTAAGTTATGAGTATAGCCTTCAAATTTTATTTTAATTCTTATGTTTACTCTTGTATGGTTCTATGAAATTAAAAATTTACTTGCTAATAACATCTAGTTCATTTTTAATAACTCCCATAGTTTTTGAAAAAAGGAAAAATACACTTAACACTCAACTTTAAATTACTGTAAAAAAAAACTAAAAGCGATCGGGATCTTCGAATTATTTTAAAAGGTTTTCTAGTTTGTCCCCTTTCCAACGGTGTGCAATATACCAAAAAAAAAAGTTTAATAACTTCGGTAATTCGCTAATTTACTATATACTGGTATAAATACTGGTATTCAGCTGCATCCGGTTAGACTGGAAGCCGACCCCAACATAGTTGGGAAAAGGCTAGGCAGATGATGGTAATTCGCTAATTTGTAATCGAGACACATCAGGCTGATATTCGATATTACGGTAAGAACACTAGTTTTCACATAAATAACATACTTTAAGTTGTTGGATAGTGTTATCTCACTCTTACGCAGTCTTTTATCTCTTTCTAGGGTTCTAACTTTCCTCGAACTTGAAATAAAAAATAAACTTTTACTTAATAAGTACCTAATTATAAATTTTGTTTAAATTGTCCTCCACTATTGCGTACACACGCGCGACATCTTCGTCTTATCTCGACTGTAGTGGTGTGTAAACGTATTTCTGCTTTGATAGTGACGAAAGCCGCCTCAATGCGTTGGATTGAATCATCCTTAGTCTCAACTTCCGTGGAGTAAACAAGTTCTTTGGGCCATCCCCAGATGTAAAAATCTAACGGAGTCAGGTCTGGGGAACGGAGGCCAAGGAATAGGGCCATCCCTCCCAATCCATGATTCTGGGAATGCAACATTTGGATGTTGTACTCCCTGGCGGTTAATCTCCAGTGAGCGGGATAATCGTTTTGATGAAAAACAAAAGACAGGTCTTCACTGAAAATTGGTAGCTGACCTAATAATTAGGGTAAGTCTGTTTGTAGAAATTCTTTTTAAAAAGTTCGGATCATCCACGTCCGAGTGTAATAAGAAGATGTCGCGCGTGTGTACGCAATAATGGAGGACAATTTGTACAAAATTTATAATTAGGTACTTATTAAATAAAAGTATATTTTTTATTTCAAGCTCGAGGAAAGTTAGAGCCCTAGAAAGAGATAAAAGACTGCGTAAGAGTGAGATAACACTATCCACTTACTCAAAGAATGTTATTTATGTGAAAACTAGTGTTCTTACCGTAGTATCGAATATCAGCCTGATGTGTCTCGATTACAAATTTAGCGAATTACTGAAGTTATTAAACGTTTTTTTTGGTATATTGCACACCGTTGGAAAGGGGACAAACTAGAGAACCTTTTAAAATTATTCGAAGATCCCGATCGCTTTTAGTTTTTTTTTTACAGCAATTTAAAGTTGAGTGTTAAGTGTATTTTTCCTTTTTTCAAAAACTTTGGGAGTTATTAAAAAGGAACTGGATGTTATTAGCAAGTAAATTTTTAATTTCATAGAACCATACAAGAGTAAACATAAGAATTAAAATAAAATTTGAAGGCTATATTCATAACTTTAAAAAAAATTAAGCTTAAATGCAGAGTTCTTGTATTTCTCCAAATAAAAATTAAAAAGTCATTTTAAAAAAAGCAGTGAAACAAGGAATGAGTTACTGGGCCTTAAGAGATAGCAAATGACCTCTCCTTTCGGTCAATTCCATTTGGCAAACGATGCACCAAACACCCTGTATATTAAAAAAAAGTAGCAGGGGTTGTTATTATATCGATGCCGAACCCGAAAATGTAATTAATTTTTTTTTGTCTGTTTATCTGTTTGTCTGCTGTGTTTGTGCACGCTAATATCAGAAAACGGCTTATTCGATTTAGATGCGGTTTTCACTAATATATTGTAGTAAGCTTCACTTAACATTTAGTGTTTATTTCATGTCAATCGGTTCATAAATAAAAAAGTTATGTCAATTTAAAGAATCACGGCGAACATTTGTTAAGGTATATCAGAGTACGTAAACGCCTCGCGTCTGCGCGTCCGTGGCTATATATAGAAGGTGTAACGGAAAGGGGGTATCAACCCTGAAGGAGGTGAATGAAGATGAAAAAAAAAAATTTGGACCTCCCATAGTAATAGCACATCAATGATTTACTATTACTATGGGAGGTCCAAATTTTTTTTGCATATTTCGACCTATGTTCTTTGGGGAAATTTGTTCAGTTTCATGAGCACATTCACCTCCTTCAGGGTTGATACCCCCTTTCCGTTACACCTTGTATAAAGCGCGCTGAGAGCCGCGCCGCTGCCATAATTCCGATCCAGCCTGTCCCTTGCTGCCCTCTCCCAGCGACGCCCTAAGCCGAGGTCCGTACCCCACAGGGGGTGCCCTTAGCGTGTAGTCGCTTAGTTTTTAAGTTTATATTGTGTAGTTAAGTTGTGTATTATGCCCTGGCTGGAGGCCTTAATTTATTGAGGCATCCACAGGAAAGCCAGGTTAAGCAGTCGACAACCCCTCAGGTTGAACTGCGAGATGACCATTTCAAAAGAAAACGCGCCGCTGCCATAAGGATTCAGTTATTCGTAGCGAACGCACGTATCCTGGAGAGTATAGGCGAATAGTTGGATTCGATTATTGCGATTCACTTGAATACTGACTGTTTGCATATTTCATTTATTTATATTTTAGGGTTTGTAGGTTAGGTTCTTTTTCTTAATTTTCTTTAAAATTTTGTAAGTATTTGGTATAGGTTAGGCGGTTCTTTCCTTGATTATTGGGTATTTACTTATCTTAATTGTTATTTAGGGTTTTGTAAATAAATATTGTAAGCATTTATTATTGGTTAGGCATTTCTTTCCCTGATTTTCGGTATACTTATCTTAATTTGTATTTAGGGTTTGTATATAAATATTATAAGTATTTGGTATAGGTTAGGCATTTCTTTTCTTGATTTTCTTTGGGAACTAATTTTTTGAGCTGTTATTTAAATATTCGAGATGTTATTATGATCAGTTGAAAAACATATTGAGCAGTTATTTAATTTAATGGCGGTTGATTAATTATTGCGACAGTAAAACATGGACAGTAATAAAAGATCAATTTGACTGTTATTTTATCATACAATGTCAATTCTAAAAATAATTGAGCAGTCCAATAACTAAATGAGCGGTAAAAATCGAAGGGGATGACGGGGGCTCGAGTGAGCGAGCAAAGCGAGCGAACGAGCCCCCGTCATCCCCTTCGTGTTAGGTTCCTTTAAACTCTGTAGACAGAAATAGGGGCCCCGCGAAGCGGGGCTCCGTCGACTACACACCCAAAACTACTTTACCACCTCATTGTTTATAGAATTGCTTAGAATGAGATTTATTACCGACAAATTCCGATTTATTACTGCCCACACGTAACTGCCCATTCATTCATTTTTACCGCCCATTTAATTATTTTCCCACTCAATTATATATTCACTGATCCATTTCATTATTTTTTATTACTCATTTTTGTTTACTTTACTGCTTAGTTTTAACTGCTGAACAAGTTATTAAACGTGCCATTTATAATTTTTAACTTACCAAAACCGCTATTTACAACTGCCTCTTTAAATCAGTGCCTTTCTTTTCTTGATTTTCTTTATTAAGTATAAGTTCATTAGCTTAGGTTAGTAATTATTTTTTCTAGCAATTCTTTTGTTTTATAAAGTTAGTACGTTTGTCTGTGTATAAGAATAGCACCACCCCTTACTTCCCGTGGGTGTCGTAAAAGGCGACTAAGGGTCTCACCGGAGAATGGGCAGCAGCGTTCTCTATGCATTCCACCACCATACCATACTGCGATCGCCAACCCGCCTGCCAAGCGTGGCGATTATGGCAAACCCCCCCCAAAATTGGGGGAGGCCTATGTCCAGCAGTGGACGTCTATCGGCTGAAATGATGATGATAATGACGTTTGGTTTACACGCCTTAACACTTATTACTTAAACTGTGATAATTTTAGACTGTATAATAATCTGTAAGTATTTATAATTTAATTGTTTACGATAGTACGTGTTTACTAAATAACTGTGTGTTAAGTAGTAAGTACTATTTTATTGTAAGAATGCCTCGAAGAAGATCCAACCTCTCCCAATGTAGCAGAAATGCTAAAAGGATGAGATTAGTTCGATCACAGGAATCTGAGGAAGGTCGTGAGGCAAAAGGCTCTCTGCACCAGGCTAGGTTTCGTGCTGCAGAAACTTCGACTCAGCGAGAATCTCGACTGAGTTCAAATCGTTCTCGAATGATGACAACTCGAAATAGGGAAAACGGGGAACAACGAAAGGCACGTTTATCTGTCGATCGCGAAGCTCACGCGCTATCGCGTGAGTCTGAGACTTTTGCTGTCAGGGAAATCCGCCTGAGCTCCCAGAGAGTACGGACAACAAATGCTCGATTCTAGGAGACACAGGACGAACGGGAAATACGTCTCACTGCCGATCGTGAAGCTCATACACTATCGCGTGAGTTTGAGACTTTCACTGATAGGGAAATTCGTCTGAGTTCTCAGAGGGTTCGGACAGCAAATGTTCGGTCTCAGGAAACACAGGAAGAACGAGAAATACGTCTCACTGCCGATCGTGAAGCTCAAGCACTAGAGTCTGAGACTTTCACTGAAATTCGCCTGAGTTCTCAGAGGGTTCGGACAGCAAATGCCCGGTCTGTAGACGGTATATGTAATTCAAAATATGCTGCCCGAAAAGTCACTATTCCACGCGGACGAAGTCGCGGGCACAGCTAGTTATAAAATATTTATTTAACTTTTCTGAGTTCAGTTGATCGAAATCGTATGTGAGGTTAATATTTTGTACTTAATTAGTTATTCATTCGATTTTAGAAAGAAGAAAGAAAGATGAGGTCGGCGTTTCCTATCTGACTACTCTGAGAAGAAAGGCCGAAACAAAATCAGAGGTCACAGTCTCTTTTTAAGTCCAGACATAATCTTGGTCAAGTTATATTTATGAAGACCATGTATAAAGGTATCTGAAATGTTTTTTGAAAAAGGAACCACACAGATTGAGTGGACCTGTCCAGTCACTGCACCCATTTGTCAGTAAACGTGCAGGTCCACTCAATCTGTGTGGTTCCTTTTTCAAAAAACATTTCAGATACCTTTATACATGGTCTTCACATGATCTAACCAAGATTATGTTTGGGCTTTAAAAGAGACTGTGACCTCTGAGTTTCTTTCGGCCTTTCTTCTCAGAGTTGTCAGATAGGAAACGCCCTTCTCATCTAGTTTAAAAAAATATGTTTGACGTGTAAAAGTGTTTTTTTATCATTTGTCCTCCTTGTTATTTTTTAATTAACATAATCAACTTAATATATATTTTTTAACATCTTTAAAATAATATTAAATTAAATGCATTTATACTACTTTACTAATAAAAATCTTTCTATAATTGACAAATCACTTATGGTCAGGGTCGTCGTTTCAGCCGATAGACGTCCACTGCTGGACATAGGCCTCCCCCAATTTTGGGGGGGGTTTGCCATAATCGCCACGCTTGGCACGCGGGTTGGCGATCGCAGTATGGTATGATGGTGGAATAAATAGAGAACGCTGCTGCCCATTCTCCGGAAAGACCCTTAGTCGCCTTTTACGACACCCACGGGAAGTAAGGGGTGGTGAAATTCTTTAAGTCCGGCACCACACAGACTCATATGATGATATGGTCAGGGTGATTAAGATTAACTGTTGATAACACTATCACGGGCAATGTGAAAGGTGAACTGCGAAAAGTGTCAAAAGTGTCACTCACTCACTGTCAATAATTATTTGTCAAACAAAGCATCTCATGCAAAGAGCAATTTAATAACACGGAAGATCTCATGTCGGCCGACCTGCCGACCAGCATTCCGCAGCGAACATTGTTTTTTTTTACGTATGTATTGATAGTTGTTGAGTTTGTTGTGCTAAAAAATAACTTATCATTGCGTTGATATCGTGTCCAGTTGAGTCTTCAGATTTCTGCACGGTCAAGAATTCTTATGAAGACCATTGTACCGTTTCTGTGCTGTGGATTGTGTAGAACGTTTTTACGACTACGATCTGAGTCCTCTGTGCAGTAAATCACCAACGATTTTGTTAAAAATGTCACGCTGTGGGAGCTGTGTCTACCCCGTCATCAAGTCGGGGAGGCAACGGATATAATGGAAGTCTTTCAGCACTATTTGTATTTTATTGTTTACGGCTAATACTGGAAGCTGTTTAACTATGTTCAAAATATACATTTAAATGCATCATGATAAAAATAGTGGTGAAGTGTGTTGTTCCACTCACATGCGAACGATCACAAGGAAGACTGAAGCTGTGGCGACATTGCTTCCTTACCTAAACCATTCGTTCCACCCGCTGAAGAGCTCCTACTGGGCCGTGAGTTACCTTGGGTAACCTGCGGTCCCAGTCCCCAGTCCCAGGGCCGAACAAGGAAAACCTGTTCAGGTGGAGATTCATAGACGACTCCGCCTTGGAGTGTAAATGTGGTGCTGTTCCACAAACGATGGAACTCTGAAAATCGCGTCCTGCGTGTCCTGTCAGCTGCACGTTACTGAAACTGATGAAAACTGGTGACGGCAGAAAACAAGTAGCTGAATTCTGGGCCGAGTCCATTTAGATTGCTATCGACACGCTAAGAAGAAGATGATGAGATAAGAATTAAGAACCACCAGTTATACTTTTTTAGTTTGATTTCATTTTGTTTGTGGCTTTTGCCTGTCTGTGACAATGTGTATTTTCTATTAAACTAGTACAATATGTATATTTTCTATTAAACTAATTTTAAATTTCTTTACAGAGTAAGATTTATAAGTATCTATTATATTTATTTTAAGGTGTCAGTCGTATTATTTGGAGCATGTCCGTAGGAACGGAATATGCAAAATTGAACTAGCAAACGACATTGAGGTTGACTTGCCGTTGGTACTGGGAAACGGACACGTATTTAGTAAGGGGAAGAATTAAGTCACGACATTTCAGCAGGTCTGTAAGGTTACGCTTACATTTTAGTTAATAGGGCTATAAGTAACTCAGTAGGTGATATTACTAGCTATTATTGCAATTGTTTGGTGGGTAATCAGACAATGGGAAACTGTGCTCTCATTAAGACCATTTTGTGGTATCTTATTTGGGCTCGACTTAGGTAGGTCTGTTGAGCCACCGGCTCCGCTTTTAGACGACATGTTTTATGAATATGATGATAATAAGTATGGACCAATAAAACTATTGAATTCCTATACTCAAGCATTTTTATTTACTATTTCCTATCAAAACCTACATTTTGCATGACCTACCTATGTAATATTATTTAATTGGGATCATTCATTGATTTATTGGAACTATTTTCTGTTGTTTTATGTGAATTCAAATCATATTGTTGTAAAATACTGTTTTTTGGTGGAAGGTTTGTTACATAACTAACCTCAAAACAGCAGAAAATCAAAGAACAACAAAAACCCCACCAAATAAATGGATAATTTTAATTTCCTATGAAATTACGACACTGCCCCTCTTTTATATCCAATTTATGGTATCATACAAAATTGTTTGATGCGCAATGGCGGTCAGTAGAGAAATGGGCAATTTCCTTTGCGTTGTATCACTATGTTTTTGCCTTGCAAGGCGTACAAATTAGGCGTGAAAAACGACAAACTAAATAAAACTGTTTCAAACAAGTAACGTCGTAAACAAGATAGAATAACAAGTGGATCGGACATTTTTTATTCAATGCTTCTAACATCTAAAAACTCATTGATTATCAAAAATGGTTTATGTTGGTTATGCTTTTTAAAGTTTTTGGTAGTTTATTGTAAATCTTTGAACCCATGCCGAGACAACTCTTTGAGAAAAGTGCAGTATTGTGTTTTTTTTTTTTTAG
This sequence comes from Mesoligia furuncula, assembly GCA_916614155.1. Lineage (NCBI taxonomy): Eukaryota > Metazoa > Arthropoda > Insecta > Lepidoptera > Noctuidae > Mesoligia > Mesoligia furuncula. Next base: position 405,052 of record OU744804.1, read on the forward strand.
TTTAGTGTGCTTTGGTGAAGTCTGGTATTAAGTTTTTCAAATTTAGACAGGTTCTCCTTAAGAAATATACTCAGGACATAAACGAAATTAAATTAGACAAACAAACTTACACACAACCAGAAACGATAGCTGACATTTTTAATAATTTTTTTATTGACATGACGAATAAGACTATTGACCCATATCCTGACTACACGCCACCGATAGCTCACCTTCCAAATACTATTTTTCTGACCCCAACCAATGAGAGTACTGTTTTCAAAACAATAAATTCTTTAAAATCGACTAACTCCACAGGCTATGATGACATTAACACCACCATCCTCAAATTATGCTCAAAATTTTTGTCATCGCATATTAGCCATATGATTAACCAATCATTTATTCAAGGCATATTCCCCTCGCGTTTAAAGCTCTCCGTTGTTAAACCAATCCACAAGAAGGGTGACAACAATGACATGAACAATTATCGTCCCATAACGCTTATACCAATAATTTCAAAAGTTTTTGAAAAGGTTATGCATGAAAAACTTTACAGCTTCATATCAAAATATGACATCCTAAATGAAGAACAATTTGGTTTTAGATTGGCTTGTTTTGCTTTAATAAAATTAATAACCAAAAGTCTTAATGATAAAATACCAATTACCTCTATTTTCTTAGATATGTCCAAGGCTTTCGATTTCGTCAACCATAAATTGCTTCTTCTCAAATTAGATCGATACGGCATTCGAGGAAACGCATTGAAATGGCTCGAAAGTTACCTCACCCATCGACAACAATGTGTCGAGATCTCGAGACAAGCAGGGCATCAAAAAATCGTCTGTAGATCTGCCTATCGGGAAAATAACTGTGGTGTTCCTCAAGGAACCATAGTGGGGCCACTTCTGTTCTTGCTGTATGTTAATGACTTAGCTAGTGTAACCTCCCACAACTGCATATTATATGCTGACGACACAACCCTCAGCATTCAAAACGACAATTATGACGAAGGTGAATACCAGATTGAAATAAACGAGACACTAAATAAAATTATCACTTGGCTCAATCAAAACAATCTCCATATTAATTTGAGCAAAACCAAAATGATACAGTTCCAAACCTATAACAGTAAACGTCCACAGTTAAAAATACAACACGATAATGACGCAATTGAAGAAGTTGAGAGAACCAAATTCCTAGGGATAACAATAGACAAACACTGTAACTGGAAAGCTCATATTGATGAACTCTGCACAAAGGTAGATAGATTCGTATTCGTTCTATACAGATTAACACGTGTAGCTAGTGTCGATGCAGCACTATGTGCATATCATGGCTATGTCTCGTCAATTTTGCGTTACGGCATTATAATATGGGGTAATTCTGTAGAACTTAACAGAGTGTTTCGAGCTCAAAAGAAATGTATTAGGTCAATATGTGGAGCTCACCCACTGGACAGTTGTGTTCCATTATTCAAAAAATTAAAAATATTACCACTCCTAGCACTATATATTTTTGAAATTTGTATTTTTGTGTACCAAAATAGGCATGAATTTAATCTGCATAATGATCTTGTATCTAGACCTAGCCGCAAAGTCCACATGCTTCGTGTACCTAGACGAAATAATAAATTATTTTCTAATAACGTATTTTGTATGGCGACCAAAGTTTATAATAAACTACCAGACTGTTTTAAAACACTTAACTTTAGGACATTTAAATCTAAATTATTCAATTATCTCCTATGTAAATGCTATTACTCGACTAATGATTTTATGAATGAAATGAACAGTTGACTTAAATATTAGAATAATTATACCTATTCTGTTCTTATTATCTCTTTGACTTAATTTAATCTTTTTGACATTACTATTCCTAATATTTGACTAATTTCCAATTTGAATGTTATTCTAATTTATTTAATTCAATGTTAATCTAACAAAATTACCAAAATCCTAAGATATTTATTTGTACGCCGGAAACGGCAGAATATTATGAACTTTTAAAAATATGTAACAACTCTGTAACAATATTCTGACAAATAAATAAATGATTATGATTATGATGAAATATTGAAGTTTCATAAATATAGAGGGATGGAAGCGTATAAGTATTTTTTTTATGTATGCAGTAACGACAGTATTACGATTTGCAACCTTATTCAAATTGTGTAAAGCATAGCAAAATTGATGAATTTTTTTATCATGTGTGTATTCCATGTCATGTTTTCGTCTAGCAAAATACCTAGAAATTTGGTACGTTCCGTTTTAATGATCTTATTTTGGTCATAATTAATGTCAAGAATTTTAGGATTAGTTCTTTGTTTAAATGTCATTATTTGAGTTTTATTAAAATTAATCTGTAAGTTATTATTATTTAGCCATTGAATTATTAGAATTAAGCTACTGTTTATGTCATTTTGAAATGAGTCACTATTTTTACCAGAAAATAATATAGTACAGTCATCAGCAAATAGGGTCATAGGATGCGGTATGGTTTTCGGAAGGTCATTTATATAGCATAAAAATAATAAAGGGCCAAGCACACTTCCCTGAGGCACACCATAGTAAATTTGTCTCTATCTCGATTGGTAATTAATTTCAGTTTATGTTTGAACATCGACTGCTGAAATACTAGTTACCTGTTTTCTGCCAGTAAGTTTAAAACTTTATTAAGTTTAAAACTTTGCCCCTAATGCCATATTTATATAGCTTATTTAGGAGGATTCCATGGTCAACAAAATCGAAAGCCTTAGTCATATCACACACAGCACACAGCACAGTTTAATGCCTTTTGTGATCCATTTCTGTGGTTTAGTAGTTACATTTTTTATTTTCTTTAAAGGGAAACACAGATCGTAAAATAATTTGAATAAGTTATGAAATTCTTTAAATGCATTGTTTGAATCTTTGCGCAGCTATAAACACTATTAAAACTAAGACTTTGGAGAGCCTCTTTAAATTTTTTGACGTTTTCCTGGCAAAAATCGCGTTTATAAGAGAACCAGTTTGATTGAAGACGTTTATCATCATCATGGAGTCTGTCCAGAACGAGCTGGAAAGACGAGCTTTATTTATAGTATTTAATGGTACGAGTATGTGCGAGACTGGGGTATGTAACAGCGTCCTTGCTGCTCCTGCTTCGGAAGCAGCCAGGATGCTGTACAGGCTCGTGAATATTGGTATTCATCGCAGAGGTAGTTAAGATCATTTTTAGTTGTGTAGCAGTATGTACATACTTACAGTCGATTTGTAACGACGAGGGTGGCATGATCTGTGTTCAATACAATGTGAACATATATTTGTTTTTCTTATTTTTCTTATTTTTTATATTGTGTGCAACATTGATGTACGTTGGAAGTATTTTTTTGGTGTGGCAACACGCACCTTTTAATTGTCACTTTCTTTACTTTTCTTTTTGGGAGTTTTTAAGTATAACTCGCCATTTTTTAGGGTTCCGTTGCCAAATGGCAAAAAACGGAACCCTTATAGATTCGTCATGTCTGTCTGTCTGTCTGTCTGTCCGTCTGTCTCTGTCTGTCCGTCCGTATGTCACAGCCACTTTTCTCCGAAACTATAAGAACTATACTGTTGAAACTTGGTAAGTAGATGATAGTAGGTCTTCAAAAATGATATTGAGGTTTCTTATATCATTTTTTTCTAAACTGAATAGTTTGCGCGAGAGACACTTCCAAAGTGGTAAAATGTGTGTCCCCCCCCCTGTAACTTCTGAAATAAGAGAATGATAAAACTAAAAAAAATATATGATGTACAATACCATGTAAACTTCCACCGAAAATTGGTTTGAACGAGATCTAGTTAGTAGTTTTTTTTAATACGTCATAAATCGTAAACCGCCATTTACCTTTTATTCAACCAACTCAAATATAAAAAAATAAAAATAAAACATTTAATTTCATAAACATAAACCTTATGCATAAACCCGGATGTTACGGAACCCTCGGTGAGCGAGTCCGACTCGCTCTTGCCCGGTTTTTTATATTTTTTATTTAATTAAACAAGTGAAATCCATATTTTACTTCTCTCTGTGTTTTATTACAAACATAGAAGTGGTCCCGAAGGACCACTGGTTCATATCCGACCTATGCGACCTAGCGACCTATGCATAGCGACCTATGGATTGCATTTACGATTATTGCATGCAGGTCCTAGATTGGTGCTCAGTTCTTTATCACAGAAATTCTGGGTAATCAATGGCATACGAGAGGTAAAAAGGTAGTGGATAAATGCTTGAAATGTTTTCGGTTGAAAGCTGATACTGATATGCAGCTCACACTCGAGTCACAGCAACTAGGCCCTTTCAGCATGTCGGCATCGATTTTTGTGGTCCTTTTAATTGCCATCTCTTTCCACCAAGCCGCCTGTATCGAGAGCCCGCGCGCCCGCCTTCACCTCTGCGGGAAGAGCATAGTGGTCTTAATTGCTGACTCTTTCCAACCGGCCGCCTGCGCTTACACTTTGCGCGCCCGCCCGTCCGCCTTCACCCCCGCAAGAGGAGCGCAGTGGCCATAATTGCTATCTTTTTCTGACCAGCTGACTGCGCTGGTCAAGGACGCGCGCCGCGTTTACCGTTACACAGACGAGTGACGTAAGGATATTCATTGATTTCGCGTAGTACAATGCATCGTTCACCACCTCCATCGTCTCAAGAGGGGAACATCTGCCGCTCAGAACCTGACGTTTCAAAAGCAAGTTCTCAGGAGTTTAGTAACATATCAACCCGTATAAAGCGCCGGCACCCAGACGCGGAAGATTTTGAACAACAATTTACTACATTTAAAGATGAAATCAAGTCTTTACTTACGTCAATGTTTGAGTCCTGGAAGAAGGATCAAGAATGCACCATGTCTAAAATAGTGCGAGAGATTTCTGAAGTCAAAAATCAACACGACACAATTAAGGAAGAGATTCAGAATATAAACAGTGAAATAAAAAGCACTAAAACAGAAATGGAAAAGTCTTTGGTTTTTTGAGTTCTAAATGCACTGATCTGGACACAAAGTTCAGAAACTTGGAACAGATGCACCATGATTACAACCTCCGTATCCAAACCTTGGAAGATTCCATCGACGAATTACAGCGTGTATCAAGACTATCAAAACTGGAAATTAAAAATCTACCGAAAACCACGGATGAAAACAAGGATAGCATCGCTAACATGGTACTTAAGATGGCCCGTACTGTAAACGTGAGTTTGTCGCAATCAGATGTACGAGACATCTACCGCCTTCCGATTAAAGGGTCAAACATAGTCATAGCTGAAATGACATCTCCCATACTTAAGTCAAAATTAATAACAGCCGTGAGAAAATACAACACATCAAACAAGCAAAATCAACTAAATACCAAATACTTGGGATTCATCAATGACCCACAGCCAATATATGTATCAGACAACTTAACACCTAAATCCAGGAGACTGCATTTTCTAGCGAGAGACTTTGCGAAGACTAACGAATATGAATTCTGTTGGGTAACCAATGGAAAAATCTATTTAAGAAAGGCAGTTGGTAGTAAGCAAATACTAATAAAATCAGCTGAGCAACTGGCTTCCCTGAAAAATACCCAATGACTGTGTACTGAATGGTGTCGTCATTTAAGTAAGGTCTGTAAAACATGTTCAACTCTTAGTAAGTCACTTTGTCTTCTTTGTTTTCTTTATTTTATATTTTTTATATTTTACATAATTATCTTAGATGTAGGTAACAACAACTATTTTTCTGTTCTGTATCTTAATATCATTACAACATCGTTAAGAAACATAAACACAACAAAACACACAAATACACAACTCCAGCATAGTTCAAACTTATACAAATTACAACAACAAAAAAGTAACACTACTTACATACTAATAAACAACACATACACACAATTACAACAACCCACATATAAATCACAAATACAAACTATTCCAAACATACATATTGTTCTAAAAAACAATATTATTGGCCCGTACAGTCACTGGCGCATAGATGTTATAGCTAATTATAGGAAAGTAGGTTTATATAAAAAAAGTACTCTAGAAATAATATTTAACCTTGTGTTATATTTCATGGCACTAATCAATCAAACTTTAATTATTATAACCGCACAAAAATGATGTGTACACAGCAAATAAATACTGAACTAGATAACTACCGAGTGTCCAACTCCATAACGTGTGAAACAAGCAGTGCCGCTCGACATATAAATAAATCAGATAAAAACTTAACTATGATCACGCAAATCATTCGAAGTATAGGTCGAAATATGTCACAGTTCGAGGTTTTTCTTGCAAATACCGGTTTGGAATTCGACATAATTGTTATGACAGAGTGTTGGACAAATAAAAATGTTCTACCGCCACCCCTGCGTGACTACACCAGTTTTGCGACTAAAAACTGTGCGACGCAAAATGAGGGTGTCGTAACCTACATACATTCAACTCTGATGTATGAAGTATACGAACCACAATTTACAGGTGCGAACTGCGTAGTCATAAAACTCGGAACTAAAGTAGCCATAATAGCAATATATAGATCCCCCTCAATTCAAAATATCGATAGTTTCCTAAGCTCTTGTGATAATGTTTTAAAAACTCTATCGACGTTTAATACCATAATTTTAACTGGGGACATAAACCTGAATATCGACCCTGACCATATGGATGCACGCTCGCACATGTACCTCAATATGCTTGCCACGCACGGCCTATTGCCGGGACACAGCCTCCCAACCCGAGACAAAACCTGCCTAGACCATATAAATATAAAAACCGAATGTAGTTCAAATATTGTAATAATAAAGTCATCTGTCACCGACCACTTTCCTGTATGCCTCACACTAGAATCACGCGTCACCCGTAAAGCTTTAAATAAAACTCAGGAAAGAATAAATTATGAAAAAGTAACAGAAGAAATAAGACACCAACTTTCAAACAGTACTATATTTTACACAATAAATAACGTTAATCCTGCGGTTCAATTTCTTGTAGACATAATAAACAACGCAATCAAAGGGAACAAAACCATCACCGAAGTTCCTCATCGTAAAAGAGTATTTAAGCCGTGGATTACTCCGGGCTTACTTCGATGCATAAGGCATAGGGACAAACTACATCTCCACCACAAAAAATACCCTAAAAATAACATCCTAAAAACTACCTACTTTAGATACCGTAACTTTTGCAACGACATTCTGAACTAAGTAAGAGACACTCATGAGAAATCTGAATTAAGGAAACATAATAAAAACCCAAAGGAAACCTGGAAGCTAGTCAAAGAAATCGCAAACATAAACTCAATACGGGAACCTAACTTAGACTTACTCAAACTAGAAGAAACCCCGGAGGAGGCTGTAAACAGTGTAAACAACTACTTTGTCAAAGTAGGGGAAACCCTAGCAAGTAAGATAAATGCAACTTACTATATACCAACAAAAAGTAACGACCTACAGTTGTGTAACTCATTAGTTTTGCTAGAAACAGATGAGAAAGAAGTTGAACAAATTTTTATAAACCTAAAAGAAGACTGCGCTAGAGGATCGGACAATATACCTGCCAAAATAATTAAATTAGCTAGAGATGTTCTGGTACCCGCTCTGGTTCATATTGCCAACTTGAGCTTTAGCTCGGGAATATTCCCCACACTATTTAAACAGTCTGTAGTTCATCCAATCTACAAGTCTGGTGACAGGGCCGGTGTCAGCAATTATAGGCCAATTTCGGTACTCCCAATACTTTCCAAAATATTAGAAAAACTTATGAATAGCAGACTAATAAATTATCTAAATAAAAATAAATTAATTTCTCCAAACCAATACGGCTTCGTAGCAGGGAAATCTACAGAGGACGCGATAATAAAACTAACAGATCATATTGCAGGTAAATTAGACAGTAAAAATAAATGCATAGGAGTCTTTCTAGACCTAGCAAAAGCCTTTGACACCGTCTCTGTCCCCAGGCTGGTGGAGAAGATGGAGAATATAGGAATTCGAGGAACCCCTCTTAAATTATTTACGGACTATGTTACTAATAGAACCCAGACAGTTAAAATTGACAAGTACATAAGTAATAGTGCAAATATAGATTTTGGTGTACCACAGGGGAGTGTGCTCGGTCCTAGTTTATTTCTAATCTATATCAACGAGATATGTAATTTAAATATACAAAATTGTCAAATAATAACTTATGCGGACGACACGGCAATCCTCTTCCATGGAAACACATGGTCAGAGGTTGCCGCTCTTACAAACGCCGGGCTGAGAACAGTTCTTGGATACCTTAACCTAAACTTACTTACCCTTAACGTTGAAAAAACAAAATACCTCATGTTCTCGATAAGGAAGGCTCCACCATCCACCAATGATTTGGTTGAAATCCGAGCACACACCTGTAATCCAAACAATGTCTCTGAATGCAACTGTCTCCCTATTGAAAAAACAAACTGTATAAAATATCTCGGAATACAAGTGGACGACCAGTTAAACTTCCATCACCACGTAAAAACACTAAGCTCTAGGGTTAGAAAGTTAATAACCATTTTTAAGAAACTACGCAGGGTGTGCGACTCAAAGCTGTTGAAAACAGTCTATCTATCTCTGTGCCAGTCGGTGCTGGAATACTGCATCTCTGTCTGGGGAAGTACACACAAAACTCATATATTAAACCTAGAAAGAGCCCAACGAGCAGTCCTTAAAGTAATACACAAAAAAAACTTCCAGTATCCGACGGAGCAGTTATATAGGGATTGTAAGGTTCTAACAGTTCGACAACTTTATATCAGGAGGGTCCTGCTTATAAGCCATAAAACCTCAACATACGACCCGGAAAGGATAAAAAACAAACGTAGGAAGGACCTGGTTTTTGACCTGAAACCATGTAAAACAGACTTTTTCAGGAGGCAACCGAGCTACATGGGTCCTTACATATATAATAAAATAAGTAAAAATACACAGTTATATAAGTTACCGATAAAAAAACTAAAACCTACCATAGATAACTTCCTTCTCTCTAAAAATTATGTAGAAACTGAAAATATACTAAAAAGTATAAAATAAAATAAAAATAAAATAGAATAAAACCAATCAGGCCCATTCATACAGGCAAACACATACACACACACTCACCCCCACACACACAAACACAAATACACTACACACCTCTCACACACACACACACACACCTAGGTTAATTAATATTAATATTGTAAGTAATACTCTTACCTTTGCACCGCACCACACTTGTAATGGCAGTTCAATCACGGTGGTGGCGGAAGTAACTGGTGCTTATAGCACAGGAGTCCTCCTAGTTTAAGCCCAGTTGCATCATGTTTTGTATCTTGCCAATGAGTTACAAAATCTAATTTAATAAGGTACAAAATGTAATAGGTTTAAGCCTTGAACAAATAAATATTATTATATTATATTATTTTAATTTAAAAGTATCAAGAATCAGGAAACTACTCGTAACAAAAGGGTATGTAGCTTTATTTGTTTGTTTTTCTACCAAAGCGATACATGTAGAAGTTGTGTCAGACCTTACAACCCCGACATTCTTGGCATGCTTTGATCGCTTTATTTCTAGGCGTGGTATACCATCTAAAGTATATTGTGATAATGCAAAAACATTTAAGGGAGCTGAAAACCAATTAAAAGAATTAAACAATTTACAGGCTTCCAGAGCTCATAGAGACTCTGTATATAATTATTGTAAAGCTAACTACATAAAATTTATGTTCATTCCTAGCTACTCCCCTGAATTTGGTGGTCTTTGAGAAGCCGGGGTAAAGAGTGTAAAGCATCATCTCAAACGTGTGGTCGGCACTCTGTGCTTGACTTATGAAGAGTTTAACACGGTGATGGTACAGATAGAGGGTGTTTTGAACTCTAGACCTCTGCTTTCCAACCCCAATGAAGGTATTTATTTAACTCTAGGTCATTTTCTAATTGGTACGGCTTTGTCTAGATATTCGGAAGTTGATTTATTGGAAATTCCAATAAATAGATTGAAATTTTGGAAAATGGTGTCTAAACTCAAGCAACACTTTTGGAAGGCATGGTCAGCAGACTATCTCACTCAACTTCAGAGCCGTCCCAAGTGGAAGTATAGCTCTAATAACCTAAGGGTAGGTGATCTTGTTCTCGTTAAAGATGTAAATACCTCTCCTTTACAATGGCCTATGGCAATGATTGTCAAAGTGTTTCCTAGGCCAGACAATAATGTAAGGGTGGCTGAAATAAAATTTGTTTAAGATCCATAGCTAATCCTAGCTTTCCTTTATAACTAACTCTTAACATAGTTTTGGTTTACGTCCAGTATGCTCCATAGTCCAGTTGGTAATTGGACAATGGAAACATGTCACTTTCCCCACAGTCCAATTGGTCAAATTTGAATTGGACCATGGAGCACCGACGAAATTTTCAATGGTTCCTACCTTGCAATCTACCAGTATTATAGGTATTGGTAATAAAACCACAAATATAAATCAGGTTGTTAAGTTACCTGTAAATTCAACTGTTTATGATAATATTATATTTAATGCCAATTGCTATATAGTTGATACAATTACAGCACCACAGCCGCAGCAGATGTTAGACATTTCTAAATTGTCCATTCCAGAAAATATTAATCTATCTGATATAGAATTTAACGTCCCTACTGAAATTTCTATATTAATAGGTGCTGATGTTTATTTTGATTCTTTGTTAAGCGGTTGTTTCAAACTATTGGATGGTCTTGTATTGCAAAATACTGTTTTTGGTTATGTGGTTGCTGATAAATCCTGCATAAGCAGTAAAAATGTATGTTCAAATCTAGTTTCAAATTTTGCAATCCTCGATGAAAGAAAATTAGAAAATGTTATGAAAAATTTTTGGTTGACTGAGAAAGTGCCTGAAACTTCACTGGAAAAAGTTACAGATGAATTAAAAAAAAAACGGAAAATATTTCTAAAGAGTCTCTTAAAATTGTTAACAGCCCTTTCCATGTAGATATGCCACTTGTTCTTCCTAAAAATGACCTGGGAGACTCTTTCTCAGTCGCCGTGCAAAGATTTTTAAGTTTGGAAATAAAGCTTAAACAAAATTCAATATTATTAGCGGACGCGCTCGACGTGCGGGTGCGCATCAGCCGGCATGGCACTGCGTCATCGTCCACACTACTAAGTGGTTGCATATTTCCTTTCTCGCCAACTTAAATCTTGTTTTTACCGTTTGTTTTTTCTCTTGTTTAATTTATAATACAGTCCACTAGAATCAAGTCACCAAGTTTTAGTCCTCGTACCACCTGGAGGATATTACCCCATTATTATTTAGTCGGTTACCTTGGTTCTCCTGCGGATCTCCTCATTCCTGATTCGATCACGCAGGAAAACTCCAAGCATAGCCCTCTCCATTGCCCTTTGGGTGACTTTTAGCCTTCTTATAAGGCCCATTGTGAGCGACCACGTTCCAGTGCCATAAGTCATAACTGGCAACACGCACTGGTCAAAGACTTTCGTCTTGAGACACTGCGGTATGTAGGACGAGAAGATATTGCGTAGCTTCCCGAACGCTGCCCAGATTCGACGATTGATCTATTTCTCGTAGTTAGACCTATCTAACTGGACAGTTCGTCCCAGGTAAACATACTCGTCCACGACTTCGAGTGTAGCGTCTCCGATATTTATGAGAGTGTTACATGGGCATTTGACACGACCTTCGTTTTTTCCATGTTCATTTTAAGACCCACTCTTTCGGAGGCTCTACTGAGGCGATCGAGCATTGATAGCCTCAGCCATGACTACGATATCGTGGGCAAACCGAAGGTGAGTTATGTACTCGCCATTGATGTTAATGCCAGCCCCTTTCCAGTCGAGAACCTTGAAGACGTCCTCCAGTGCAGCGGTGAACAGTTTCGGAGAGATAACGTCTCCCTGTCTCACACCTCGCTGCAGAGGGATAGGTTTCGAGGTCTGACCTTGAAGTCGGACTGAAATAGTGGCGTTTTCGTACAGTCATTTTAGCACCTCGATGTACCGATAGTCGATCTGGCACCGATGAAGAGACTGCAGTACAGCCCATGTCTCGATCGAATCAAAGGCTTCCTCTTAGTCCACAACCGCTAAGCAGAGAGGCAGGTTATACTCTTCGGTCTTCTGTGTAACCTGTCGCAGCGTATGTATGTGGTTTACGGTGCCTTTACGGAATCCGGCTTTTTCGGGAGGCTGGAAGTCGTCAAACCTGCGCGCGAGGCGGTTCGTGATGACTCTCGAAAACAGCTTGTAGACATGGCTCAGAAGTGAGATGGGCCTATAATTCTTAAGAAGAGCACTGTCGCCCTTCTTAAAGAAAAGTATCACCACACCTCTGTTCCATGCCTGTGTGTTTTACCCTCGAGTCTGACGGAACTAGATAGCTTCTGAAGGGCCTTAAGTACGGGTTTTCCGCCGGCCTTCAGGAGCTCGGCCGTAATTCCGTCATCTCCCGGTGCCTTGTTGTTTTTGAGCTGCTTCAGAGCCATCCTAATCTTGTACAGGCTGACTTCCGGGATGTCTTCGGTATAGAGTCGGGTCAATCTAGCTCTTGGGTCATTTGCCAGATTCGTAACGGGGTTACTTGTTGACGTGTATAACTGACCATAGAACCTCTCGATCTCTGTCAACAGCTCAGGTTTGGCGGATATGATATGATTATGTATAGTAATGAATCAAAACTGCATAAGCACGTTAAGGATCGTATTGCCGCACTTACATCTGTGTGTTTAAGTGATGTATCAACACAGAACGCACACCTCAGATTTCGAACACTGCTGCACTGGATAGCGTCGAACGAATTTCAAACAGGGTACGTAATCACGTATGACCTTGGTTGTTTCATACGATTGCTAAAATTCACATCTTCATAGCAAGTACCGCTAGCGGGTAGCGTAACGTATTGGATTTCTATACGCGTAGTCTGGGTTCCAATCTCGAGATGAGACTTTTATTTTTATCTTTTCAACAATAATTCAACCTTTTTTTTTTCAATTGAAAGATTAATAAACGGGAATAATAATGTAATAATTATTTTATTTTTATTATTATGTTATGATAAAAGTCGTTTGAATAACCCTCGACTTCGTGGGGGTTAGTATACTGGGGGTTGATTAAAAGAACCTTTCAATTTTTACTTGGGAGTGCGGACCAGTAATACCGACACGACCTCAAGTCTGATTTATTCACAGATGTAGTGATTACACTGTAGAATAGGAGTGGTTAACAAGTGTTCTTAATCCTAAGACCTTATACTATCGGCGGAGACTCTTGACACCGCGATGTAGAAATCGATCGAAATGGTACAACGTCATCTAGTGACGAGTTCCTTACGAGAACTAAGTTCGGACCTCTCCGTGCGCGCTCGCTCTGTCTGATACGATACGGTACCACAAATGATACTGCAAGACGGCTCAGTGCATGTCATGCAACGAGAACATTAGCTTGGGCGATGTTCAGAGATAGACTGCAAATAAAATGTGCACTTAACGAATTTGCCGACTGGTTTCTCGACGTACTGACCGCCTAAAGTAAGGTTGATACTAAGGAAAAATACCTATAATAATAATAATAATAATATTCTTTATTTGTGTAAACATGGTATACATACAATAGCATGCAAGATTGAAATTAATGTCTGAGACCAGTCATGTTTAGCCGTAAGTGTCGGCGTACAAATATTTATAACATTAGAAACTAAAAAAAATATTATGATAAAACTTCACAAAATATTTACCTAAAATTCCAATTACATTAAATTTATTACTTAGAAACCCCTGTCATGTCAACATTCAAAATTAATTAAAAACAGTAATTTAAAACAATAATAACAATGTCAAAGCTATAAAATATATATGTCAAAATTAGAGGATTTATATCAAAATTACAAACTATTAAGTCAAAATATAATTATCAAATTTACAATATGGATGTCAATATCACAAGATGTCAAAATATTGGATAAGTATGTTGCAATAAAAACGTCAAAATTACAATACAAATGTCAAACTTACAATATAAATGTCAAAAATACAATAAAATATCAAAATTACCATATAAATGTCAAAATAACCATATAATTGTTAAAATTACATCACAATTAAATCTCATTATAATTTTACTGAGCAGTTACAGCATTTTAAGTTTTATAGTCAAAAAATTCACTTAAGGTATAGAAACAGTTTTCTATTAACCATAATCTGATTTGCTTTTTGAATTTATATATGGGAAGTTCTCTCAGCCGACGTGGAATATGATTATAGACTTTGATGGACATCCTATAGCTATTTCTCTGATGCAAGGCGCTTCTACAAGAAGTATGGTTTCTCAATTTAGTGGGGTCTCTTGATTTATATTTATAGTTTTCATTTCTGTCCACAAATAACTGTAATTGGTTTCTAACAAACGACGCTATTTCCATTATGTACATAGATACAACAGTAAGAATTCCTAATTTTTTGAAAAGTGGCCTGCAAGTTTCAAAAGGCCCGACATTACTTATTGCTCCTAATATCAAGAAGTCATTAATATTCTAAATCAGGCCATTAAGGAGGACAACACGACGATCATGGGGAACATTGCCATAAGTACCGTGCTTGAAGAATTTATGGTTCATATAGAGTAACGCACGGTGCCATGAGCCTCACAGGTACCTCACACCTGCGCAGGGGAGCCGCGCGCCCGCGGCGCAGTGTTCAAGTTATATTGCGTTCAGTATTTATTGCTCTCACCTGTCGCTCGCGACTCACGCTGACCCCCTGCTCCCGCCCTCCCCCGCCTGAGAGAGCCAACTTTGTATAGTTGACTTTAACCTCCTACATCGCCAGATTTCTAGATAGGTACACTAGTTTTTTAAATTTGTGTTCTATATGTGAACCAACAGCAGACTCGAATGTATACACATAAAAGTACGAATATGCCATTTACGCCAATCGATATTGCAACTCTAGAACACAAGTAGGTAGTTGTGCTACATTCTGTAATCACATCTGACCAGTTTAAACTGTACAGTGCAACTAACTAAGTTTTAATTGGCCAACTATTGATAAAGTGTATTTACTAAATGGACGACCATTCTCGTAGATGGCGCGCTACGCCGCGCCGGCGTAGCTCTCGTAGCACTCGTAGCTCCGCGTATACGCGTAGCGTCTGGAAGGTTTAAGAAACAACAGATTTTAATAATCTTTTTTTGACCGAATATTGTTATAGGTTTGTGTTATTATAATATTAAACAAAATAAATTACATTATGAACGGATAAGTGTGTTCAACGTTAAAATTCTGTACACTTAGTTCGCAATAAAGAATAATTATTTGAATTTACTGTTAGTGATCTGGTCGTTCGTACCTCCGAGGATGTGCCAGTCAGCATCTCTCCTATGCGAGTTATCGAGGGGCAGACGTTATTGCTCGTAACTTACTAACGAGCGGTCTAATAGCGTGGCGACATGGCGGCGGTGGGCCGGCCACACACTACACATGGTGCAACAAGACATATTGTCACATGGCCGACAAAAACGCATTCTGTTGAGACGGCCATGCTGACGTCTGTTCTGGTGGAAGGGTGAGGGTTAAATATCGTTTTAGGGGTAGCGTTCGTTGGAAATAACGTTATTTCAGACTCAAGTTATTCGGGATAGCGTTCATTCGGAATAACGTGACCCGTGATAGCGTTCATTTGGGATAAAGTGATTCGGGATAGCGTTCATTCGGAATAGCGTGATTCGGACTACGTCGACATAGGATGCAAGTGCGAGCGAAGGGCACCCCGAGGTTCGGTTTGATTAGGTTACTTTAAACCCTTTACACAGAAATAGGAGCCCCGCCAAGCGGGGCTCCGTCGACAGAATGCAAGGGCGAGCATATCAGAATACAAATACCTTTACCTAGGTAAATATTAATTGACTAGAGACTCATAGTTTTCAGTACAACGTAATTTAAGCTGGTAGAAAGTATTATAGCAATAAACTGTCATGTTTATTTTTCGAAGATTTCAGTATCTCATTCGGTCGTTTCGTCATTTTTATTCGGACAAAAGTAGTCGGAAAATTAGTATTTTAGGCAGTAGATTAAATGGGTCCATATTGGCTCCCCTAAAGTTCTTTACCCGAAATTGTTCTTCCTAATGATTTGTAATCCGAATGATCAGTCTTCCTAAAATTTTTCATCCTAAAGTTTTCATTCATACTATTTGTAGTGCTACCGACGATGTTCATAACACTCATGTTTCCGAAAATTGTAATTAATAATATCATTA
Source organism: Mesoligia furuncula (assembly GCA_916614155.1). Lineage (NCBI taxonomy): Eukaryota > Metazoa > Arthropoda > Insecta > Lepidoptera > Noctuidae > Mesoligia > Mesoligia furuncula. The sequence continues at coordinate 421,301 of OU744804.1, forward strand.
ATGAAATATATTTAAACTCCTACTGTTTTTTATCATAACGCTTTTATCTATAATATTAGAAGATTATATTTATAGTTTTAATTTGAGGGTATGATTATTATTTGGGGGTATGCTTTACATAACGTACTGAGTTGTGTCTATGGAACCACTGTTCTTCCACACCCGGCGCTTTTTGATAGTAGCTATTTTTTTTGCATAGGATATACTCTTTTTAGTGAAAATTTGAAAACCGCAAAGTTCGCAAAATCATAGTGGCCGAGAAAAGAAATCCCAAAGTTTTTTTTTATTTACAAAAATATGTGGTTAGGCGTAGTCGACGGAGCCCCGCTTCGCGGGGCCCCTATTTCTGTCTACAGGGTTTAAAGGAACCTAACACGAAGTTGATGACGGGGGCTCGTTCGCTCGCTTTGCTCGCTCACTCGAGCCCCCGTCATCCCCTTCGAACCTAACCTGTCCGAGTCGGGGTGCCCCAAGTCCCGAGCTCGCTTCGCTCGCTCTTGCATCCTAAGTTGTCATTACAAATGTGTTACTTTTGTATATTATGTTGGTTACCACTATAAATAAAACCTAAACAAAAAACAATCTATAAAAAGAAATTTAAACAAAAAAGATATGACTTTGAATAATAGTGTAAAAGATGGTTATGTTGAGAAAATATAGGATAACAAATAAAAGTATAATAGATGTTTATTGCTACTGACATTATGAAGTTGAATGCTTCGGAATTATGAACATTAGAGACAGAGTAGTTAGGAATTGTGATTGTTAGGATGAAAAATTTTAGGAAGAACATTTTCGGATTTCCAATTATAGGAGTTGAAAATTTAGGTGAACTTTGGCGCACCCAGATTAAATATTTAATCTACTGCCTAAAATACTAATTTTCCGAATTCTTATTTTTTTTGTCGGAGTTTTTATTACTACCCTTAGACTAAATAGGTTTTATGTCTTTTAAGCGGTATATCAAACGATTTTATATTAATTGTCTATTATGCTTATAGAAATTAGTTACTTTAAAATTATATCAATCGTTTAATATATTAACTGATCATTATATCAAATAAAATTATAGGTTCAGTTGTTATATCTTGTAAATATTAGAGGTTTTGTAATTATATCATATATTACTTACCCCTATATTGGGGTCCAATGTTCCGGCTATTTTCCAAAGTTAAGTGAGTTCGATCTGCAATTAACGGTGGCATCCGAAGGTTGGGTTCCGGGCCACCCCACCTTCGTCCAAATCCGGCTGTCATCGAGCTCCGTACCGGGTACATATTTTAACCACGCGGACACGTCCAGCTCTTTACAGGCCTAGCGAAACCACCCACCGACCGTCACCATCCCTGGCGTCTGCAGCGTGGCCAGCACTGCAACTCTCCAAGGGAACTAAAGGAATTTTGGTGACCATAAACCTACCTATCCCCTTTCTTTCATGTTATAAAAATATACTTTTATGTTGATGATTTACGTGGTCTCATGTTTCTCCACCACGTTAGCCTATTCCGTCACACGATCAAAGTTGACACTTGTCTTGTCTTGATCTCTATAGCAGACATTGTTTGCTTTTTAATCGAATACACAAGTAGGCTCATTTGTGTAGCTGGTAAATATGATTACCTATGTTATATTGTTATTTTCAGGTCCGTGAAGAAAGAACACGAATGAGTGGAAATAAAGACGACGAGGTACAACTGAGAGAACCCCGCAGAGTTCCTAGTGCGGTTTCAACCCCTCAAGCTATCCGTGTGCTCTGGCAGCTCCACTCGCAGCAGACCTAATCAGTACTTACATGCTGTAACCATTGCTTTCGGCACCATTTTAAAAATGTCCAAGCAAGTCCTGGCCCTACCAATGTAAGTTATCATTGAAACCTGTTTTTAGGGTTCCGTACCTCGAAAGGAAACCCTATTATTTTGTGTCGGGGGTTTTTTAAATTTTATTTTTTATTTCATGCTTTTTGTAGGGACTCCTAAATTTTATTATTTCATTTTTTAATTTTTTTTTGCGTTTTAAGATTCAGGTAATTTGGTGTTTAATCAGGTTTTTTATCCGTCAAAAAATAATTATTAATTTATAGCTGAAGAGTAATTTTTAAGACTAAACAGATTTTTTGTTTTATTATATCCTTTTTCTAGTTCTTCCTTTAGTTATTCAACTTTCGTACAAGTATTTCACAGCTATTAGATATCTTTGCTATTTCAGATCTAGTTTATAAAATGGGACTGCGACACAATCTGATGTAGAAATACGTTTGGTAAGTAGGGTAATTCCATTCTTAAAAATGTCAAACTCAGTGGTCGTAGGTAGTTACTAGTTATCACTCCGCTTTCCTCATCAATATAATAATATTCTAGAGCATTGATCAGACAAAAAATAATTTTCAACATTTTTTAGATTTCATTTCGTTAGTCAATATTCCTCATTTGTTTTCAATATTGTGTACAAGCATTATTCTACTTGTCAAGCCCTTGCATTTAATACCTATATTGAAGGAGTTGTGAAAAAAAAATTTAATTTGCCATTTTGTGGTAGCGGCCATCTTGGATTTGAAATTTGTAATAGTGTATAGTATTTTACTAGTCAAACCCTTTCCTTTGATACCATATTGAGGGAGTTGTGAAAAAAAATGTAAATTGCCACTTTGTGGTGGCGGCCATCTTGGACCGATTTTCATCAGACATAGCTAGGAACACTCCCGACTAATTCACCTTTCAAACAAAAAAAAACAAAATCAAAATCGGTTCATCCGTTCGGGAGCTACGATGCCAAAGACAAACACACACACACACCCACACACACACACACCCCGACACGTCAAACTTATAACACCCCGTCGTTTTTGCGTCGGGGGTTAAAAACTTTGTAAAAAAATAACATTGATAAAAAAAACTTCCATCATTCATCAGAAGACTTTTGCAAGGCTAGTGTAGGTAGGTATTTCAGTTATATTATAAAATAAATTATAAGTGTTATTATAAATTAAAGGATTACTGAAACGATAAAGAGACCTTTGTCTTTAATTTATATGCTCCTCCAGCTTTCCATATTGTAATGTTATGGATTTCATTTTGCAATAAAAATACCATAACTATGACTTGATTGTCGTGATGGGTGAACTATTTCTTATATACCTTCAGGTTTGTACGGAAACCTCGGTGCGCGAGTCCGACACGCACTTGGCCGGTTTTTTATTCTTCTACTAGCTTCTGCCCGCGACTTCCTCCGCGTGAAATTTCACACTCCCCCCATTCACCCTCTTTGGGGTAGAATTTCGAAAAACCCTTTCTTAGTGGATATTTACTCTTCACAAAGAACACACCCTCCGAATTTCATGTCTCTAGAACCAGCGGTTTAGGCTGTGCGTCAGGACTTTGAATTTTATATATACATATAGATGATTGAAACTTATCTGCCTAGCCTTTTCCCAACTATGTTGGGGTCGGCTTCCAGTCTAACCAGGTGCAGCTGAATACCAGTACTTTAAATGGAGCCAGTGGTGCCTATCTGACCACCACAACCTAGTAACTGGGTAACAACCGTTACCCAGTCTTAAACCGCACTCGCCGGAAGATCATTGAGGTTTTGTAATGAAGACTCAGCTAATCACGGCAGACTTCTTTATCGTTTGTTGTTTTACATAATCACTGATGTTCAGTTGTTGCTCCTGCACCTCCCTGCCCCTCCCCCTCTCCGCTCGTCGCCAATGATTCACGAGTGGAGCATAATGAGCGGCCGCTTACCGCAACTGAAGATTGAACATTTTCCCAATAAATTAATATTAATCCTGCGGAGTTAGGGAGCTCGTTGATTTATCTTATCCTTGGTGTTTGTGAGTTACGTTCTCAATTTACACGGTTCATCGGCTCTTATGGGACGCCGGCAAAAATAACTGCTCCATAATGTATGGAGGGATACTATGCACTGGTGGTTAGTTAACTGGGCGCCGCTCGACACTACGGGCTATGTGGTGCTTGAAGATTATTTCAAGTTTTTTTTTTCGAAAACTTGCACTATATGAGTTTAATGTTTACGTAAGTTCGTGTTAAGCAATCCATTATGGTTTGCCCTAAGAGTAACTAAGGGTTTAAGAGAACGAGTTTGGCATATAGTGACGTATACGTAGACTTTACCTATGGCATTACCGATTGTTGATACTGTCTATTGTGAAGATAGATATCTTTCAGTCTATTTAGAATTCCAAATTCAAATTAATGTGTCATGCTATATTAATTTTGTTTTTCAAAATCAGTTATTCATTAAGTTTTTCACCAACTTATTTCTATTTTTATTCGGGATTTGGATAACTTTTTACAGGCGAGAATTTTTAAATTCTACGAGGCGGTGAAAAAGCCTCTAAAGAGTTCATCGATTTCCGTCCTCAGGATTTTTATAGCAGAGCCATCAAAGAACTTCCACTAAAATGGCAAAAGTACATCTCCACTAATTGCCAATACTTCGATTATTTAAACATATAATTTTCTTTAAAAAAACATAGATTTTAGCATTGAAAATGCTTTTTCACTGGCTATAAAGGCCCTCATTTTACGAAAAAGTGAGATTTGGCTAGGGCTTCGTGAGTTTTAGGCTACGTGAATGGTTGAAGTTTTAAAACATGCTTATATGCCTATGGTCGTGGTCTTGTGGGTGTTGTCATTTCGCTAACTTTTGAAAAATCTATAATATAAAAATGAATCGCTGTATGTGTTGCTAAGCGCAAATTGACTAATTCGGCTAATTCGGAATTGGCTAATTCTTTTTTTAGAATATTCCCTGAAGTACGAGGATGGTTCTTACACAGAGAAAAAATTAATATAGCAGTAGGGTAGAAGTAGGGTAGAAATAGTGTAGGAGTAGGTTATGAGTAGGGTAGGAGTAGGTTAAAAGTAGGGTAGGAGTAGGGTACGAGTAGGATAGGAGTAATGTAGGAGTAGGGTAGGAGTAGGGTAGGAGTAAGGTAGGAGTAGGGTAGAAGTAGTGTAGGAGTAGGGTAGGAGTAGTGTACGTGTAGGGTAGGAGTAGTGTAGGAGTAGGGTAGGAGTAGGGTAGGAGTAGTGTAGTAGTAGGGTTGAAGTAGGATAGGAGTAGGGTAGGAGTAGGGTAGGAGTATGGTAGGGGTAGGGTAGGGTAAGGGGTAGGACACCACGCAAATGAAGTAGCGCCGGGCAGCTAGAAATAATTAATATGGCAAAACAACGTTTGCCGGTAGCTAGTAGTTGATAAAAATAATTTTTAAATTCATTTTCAAATATCAAAGGTCTTGAAAGGCACGAGATCTGTGCATTTGTAAAACGGTAATATCATAGGTAAAGACTTAATATAATACATACAGAAACACAGCTTGCAATTTTATCAAGATTCAAAGAAATACATCTTACGAGAACTATGCGACTTGTAACTTCCCTTTAAATACTTCCCCTGTGACCCAGTTATTACACAAAGCTGGGTTTCACACTTACGGTCACCGATCCTCTTCAGCGCTGCTCTGTCGTCAGTTGAGTGGGAAACGCGATGGCGGTTACGGAGAGCTCATGTATACATTCGGCATGTTGATCCGCGCCGTTCATCACGCGAGTCGCCCTCATGTGAGGAGCTACCTGACGGAACTGCTAGTTGTGTACCTACTTATTAACATGGACTGGAATAAAATTACTTCTTTTCTTCCTAGCTACTTCAATGAGGACATCTTAGCCTGTCTCAGAGACGTGGATCACTCTAGCTAGTTCCCGCTAATTTGCGGAGCTGTGACGTGACTGACGGGGCAAGGCAGCGGCTGGTTCGATTCCTAGTAGGTGCAGCTGTAAGAGGGATGTACATATAAGGTAAATTACGTACATGAATACCACAAGTAGTAGTTTACCACAAGCCATCCTCCACTTTAACCAGTATTATTCCCGAAGTTGACTCACGATTACTTCACATTATCTTGTAATACGAAGATAAGCAGATTACATTAATTAGTGATAAATGGTAACAGACATTATGATTCGCGATAATTTTAAGTACTATTTTTCCTTATTCGGTGAGTAACTGTGGGATCGTTTTTAGGATTTTCTAATGTTAACACACTTTATCAATTTGATTAGGAAGCACCGACCTTTGTTTTTGAAACGAAGTTCTTTATCGCGTCTGGCGGAAGAAATAAACTGGAAATCGTTACGAAACGAAAAAGCGTTCGGTATGTTCCACCATGCGACATACAGGGCGGGGATATCGACGCACAGTTAGGTATGCTCCTCCATGCGACATACAGGGCGGGGATATCGACGCACAGTTAGGTATGCTCCTCCATGCGACATACAGGGTGGCAGGGACATCGACGCACAGTTAGGTATGCTCCTCCATGCGACATACAGGGTGGCAGGGACATCGACGCACAGTTAGGTATGCTCCTCAATGCGACATACAGGGTGGCAGGGACATCGACGCACAGTTAGGTATGCTCCTCCATGCGATATACAGGGTGGCATCATCGACGCACAGTTAGGTATGCTCCTCCATGCGACGTACAGGGTGGCAGGGACATCGACGCACAGTTAGGTATGCTCCTCCATGCGACATACAGGTGACAGGGACATCGCCGCACAGTTAGGTATGCTCCTCCATGCGATATACAGGGTGGCATCATCGACGCACAGTTAGGTATGCTCCTCCATGCGACATACAGGGTGGCAGGGACATCGACGCACAGTTAGGTATGCTCCTCAATGCGACATACAGGGTGGCAGGGACATCGACGCACAGTTAGGTATGCTCCTCCATGCGATATACAGGGTGGCATCATCGACGCACAGTTAGGTATGCTCCTCCATGCGACGTACAGGGTGGCAGGGACATCGACGCACAGTTAGGTATGCTCCTCCATGCGACATACAGGTGACAGGGACATCGCCGCACAGTTAGGTATGCTCCTCCATGCGATATACAGGGTGGCATCATCGACGCACAGTTAGGTATGCTCCTCCATGCGACATACAGGGTGGCAGGGACATCGACGCACAGTTAGGTATGCTCCTCCATGCGGCATACAGGTGACAGGGACATCGCCGCACAGTTAGGTATGCTCCTTCATGCGATATACAGGTGACAGGGACATCGCCGCACAGTTAGGTATGCTCCTCCATGCGACATACAGGGTGGCAGGGACATCGACGCACAGTTAGGTATGCTCCTCCATGCGACATACAGGGTGGCAGGGACATCGACGCACAGTTAGGTATGCTCCTCCATGCGACATACAGGGTGGCATCATCGACGCACAGTTAGGTATGCTCCTCCATGCGACATACAGGTTGGCAGGGACATCGACGCACAGTTAGGTATGCTCCTCCATGCGATATACAGGGTGGCATCATCGACGCACAGTTAGGTATGCTCCTCCATGCGACATACAGGGTGGCAGGGACATCGACGCACAGTTAGGTATGCTCCTCCATGCGACATACAGGTGACAGGGACATCGCCGCACAGTTAGGTATGCTCCTCCATGCGATATACAGGGTGGCATCATCGACGCACAGTTAGGTATGCTCCTCCATGCGACATACAGGGTGGCATGGACATCGACGCACAGTTAGGTATGCTCCTCCATGCGATATACAGGGTGGCATCATCGACGCACAGTTAGGTATGCTCCTCCATGCGACATACAGGGTGGCAGGGACATCGACGCACAGTTAGGTATGCTCCTCCATGCGATATACAGGGTGGCATCATCGACGCACAGTTAGGTATGCTCCTCCATGCGGCATACAGGTGACAGGGACATCGCCGCACAGTTAGGTATGCTCCTCCATGCGATATACAGGTGACAGGGACATCGCCGCACAGTTAGGTATGCTCCTCCATGCGACATACAGGGTGGCAGGGACATCGACGCACAGTTAGGTATGCTCCTCCATGCTCCTTCATGGTTACAGTTTGCGCGTCGATGTCCCTATCGTCCCTTTATATGAGCGTGTGCGCGCGACTATCGCCTGCGGAACTTCGTACCTGACGGGGTCCACCGACCGCACTTGTTTTATCTTTTATCAATTTCTCAATCTAGCTACCCAACCAACTCGTTTATCAATCAGTGAACCGATAACTGAATACATAGACACTTTATACAGGGTTATTGGTAAAATATTAACAACCTCTTAAGAGGTCATTGTTGAGTCATCGACTCAACGGAACGAACGAGCGGACCAGGAGGGGAACGAGGCGAGAGCGGCGCGGCAACAGCTGCGTCACCGCGCCCCGCCAGTGCCATAACAACACGCTACGTCGACCGGTCGCGCTCGCGCATCCTAAACTTTTACTTGTCAACCGTTTAATGTTATTAATTATACGTGATCGTCATATTTATACAGTCCACTCATTTTAACTTTCTACATGTACTTACCTCTACTACTATCGTCGTGAACATTTGGTCCTTCTACCGTCAATTTTGAACCGAAAAAAGAAGAATCAAGAAGACAAAGATTTGGACAGTCAGAATCGGCGCTTTCGAGATCTTCCCTGTGGCTTCGTGCATTCTTCATCGTCGTACTCTTCATCGTGTCTTCGTTTTAAACGCCGCATCGTGAACATCGGCACGGTCTGAATACCTACTTCAGCCGTCTTAGCTTACTTAAACCCAACGGACATCAGAAGAGGATTATTGGCAGCAAGCGGAATAGCAAATTCACATAGTCAGATTGTTGTCGTGCATTGAGAACATCCATCCAGGGAACATCTCCTCGTCACAGTCATCATCAGTGGTTTGCAGCAGAAAAACCGTGAGCTCGTTCCAATTCCTTTATTCATATCATTCATATCCATACAATCATTCATATCCATAATCATAATCATCATCATCCATTTATCCTTGTTTCAACTTCATAATTATATTATGTTAACTGTCATTTTTTTTGCAAATCATCCTAATCATTCTCATCTTCAGCCATAAACTTTGAATTTAAACGGTTCCATCTAATCATTCATTCATACAGTAGCTTAGAAAATCGTATAATTCTTTATTTTCAAAATCAAATTTCATTTTATTCCAGTGAATTTTATGTTGTTTACGTTACAGTGCATCATTTGATAGGTGTACCAAAGCGCCTTACATTTATTGAACAATCACATTGCAGAGCTACTTATTGCTATTCACTTTTTAACAGGCACATGAATGTGTAACATTGCCTTTAACTTTTAAGCAGGCACATAGTTTTGTAACATTGCCTTTAACTTTTTATCAGGCACATAGTTTTGTAACATTGCCTTTAACTTTTTATCAGGCACTTAATAAATTGCTTATAAGACTTTGCTATAATTTTTTTTCATCAAGAAAATAAACATTCTGCATGTTTAGTAGTTCAGTTGGCTTGCTTTGGCTTTTTTGATTTAATATTTTTATTCTTTAACATCTAAAATGTCTGACATAAAGACCCTCATTAAAAAACGCGCTTCAATTAAAGCAAAGCTTACGCAATTTTCATCGTATCTTGAAGTCTCTCAATCCTGTGAAAAGCTTAGTGAGGTACAAATAGTTGAAATAGAATATCGGCTTAATGTTTTCGAAAATTTATACGAGAAATATGATGCATTTCAGAACGAACTGGAGGAGTTAACGGATGACCCCACCGATCAATATGCGGAGCGTGAGCAATTTGAGAAGCAGTTTGCAAAGCTGGTGGCTACTGCGCGCCAGCTGATTAGCAGCGGTCGCAGGCTTCTCGCCGAGGAATCCGCATCCCGGTTTGATTCTTGTAGTAAGCACACACACAAGCATAATTCTATTCGCCTACCTAAGATCGATTTACCTAAATTCTCTGGCAGCTATCATGATTGGTTAGAGTTCAGAGACACATTTCTTTCTATTATACACAATAATGAAAGTATAGATAAAATAAATAAACTACATTATTTGCGTGCATCTTTAAAGGATAGCGCTTCTCTTGTGATCGACAACCTCGATTTTAAAGCAGCCAACTACGATGCTGCCTGGAAGTTGCTCTGTGATAGGTACGACAATAACAGATTGCTTGTCAATAACCACGTTCAAGCCCTATTCAATATGAGTCCGGTCAGCAAAGAGTCAAGTAAGGCCTTACGTTATATTATAGATACAGCAAATAAGAATCTAAGAGCTTTGTCTACCCTAGGACAACCCGTTGAACATTGGGACACTCTTCTCATTCATATTATGACGAATAAGCTTGACCAGGTGACCAATCGTGAGTGGGAGGAACACCGAAATACTTTGACGGAACCTCCAACATTAACCGTTTTCATACAATTTATAAGTAATAGGGCAGATTTACTTGAGACACTTGAGGAATCCAGGAATACAAACAACGAAGGCATACATGATAGCAACTATAAAGCAAAAAAAAAACAAACTGGTCCTTCAGAACACACGACCCACAACAGACATTTGTCATGTCCCATGTGTCAAAAGGAACATTTCATTTTCCAGTGTGACTTATTTAGGAACTTAACAGTGCAAGCTCGAGTTCAGAAAGCCAAGGAGTCCAACGTGTGTCTCAATTGTCTTCGACCAGGACATAACATTAAAAAATGCAGTATGGGACATTGTAAATACTGTCGGGAAAAACACAACACATTACTACATATCGAGCCCGACAATGTAGCCTCAAACCAGCATAATATTACGTTAGCTGCAAATAACATTTATTCATCCCGAGTTGTATTACTTTCTACAGCGCTTGTGAGAGTGGTGGATGCTGAAGGCAAACATCATACTGCACGAGTGTTGCTCGATAGTGGGAGTACGGCAAACTTCGTATCGGAAGATTTTGCTCATAAAATCAATATACCTACATACAATATCGCGTCAAAGGTAAGAGGTATTAATGATCAAACTTCCAAATGCGCACAAGGGTGTTCAATTTCATTAAAATCGGTTCACAGCGACTATGAACTTGATATTGAATGCCACGTCTTGTCCAAGATTGCATCCTCCGTACCGAACACATATATCAACATAGACAACTTAAATATACCTTCAAACATAATACTTGCCGACCCTAACTTCTATGTTCCGTCTTCGATCGACATTCTTGTCGGCGCGGAAGTGTTCTGGGGCATCATGGGTACTAGTCGTATTCCTTTAGGTAAACTCATGCCCACCTTATTTGAGTCAAAATTAGGTTGGCTCATATCGGGCGCATTGTATGATTCAAACTCCTCTACTAATCTATGTATGCATGCTGAAACGTTACAGCCAGACTTAGACCGCTTTTGGGAGTTAGATTCGGTGTCTTCAAAACACAGACTCACTCACGAAGAGAGATCTTGTGAGGAACTCTTCTTAAAGTCTACGTTTCGAGATTCGGACGGACGGTTTGTAGTAAGCATTCCTCTAAAGGAGTCACCGGACGTATTAGGTGACTCTTATATAATGGCTAAGCGTCGGTTCTTATCACTCGAACGCCGTTTAGCTAAAGATCCTAATTTAAAAACATTATATGTCGACTTCATGAACGACTACATCAATTTAGGACATATGTCTAAACACAATCATCAAACATCAGACTCGACTGTTTCAAATTACTTACCACATCATGGTGTTTTAAAGGAGTCGAGAACTACAACCAAATTAAGAGTCGTCTTCGATGCTTCAGCCGCCACCACTTCTGGAAAATCGTTTAATCAAATTCAGATGGTTGGTCCTACTCTCCAAGATGATTTACTTTCAATCCTCCTTAGATTTCGTCAACATAAAATTGTAGTCAGTGCGGACATCGAAAAGATGTACCGTCAAACACTTACAAATAACATTCATCGACCTTTACAAATGATTCTTTGGAGGGAAGAACCTACTCATCAATTAGAAACTTACACACTAAACACGGTGACGTACGGCACTGCATCGGCGCCTTTCTTGGCTACTAGGTGTTTAATTCAGCTGGCTGAGGAGTGCGATGATTTGTCAACGCGATTTTCAATAGCGCATGATTTTTATGTGGATGACTATTTGTCTGGTGGATCATCTGTCAATGAAACATTGGGTAAGTGTCGTCAAGTCATCGCTGTTCTTCAGTCAGCCAAGTATAATCTCCGCAAGTGGCAATCTAATTCGGATGAAGTAATTCAAGCTTTATGCAAAGATCATGTCAATTCTGACTTTGTTAGTCTTAGCGACAATGACATGTCTAAAACTTTAGGGCTGAACTGGCGGTGTTCAAGTGATACATTTTCATTCTCCATAAACTTGACTTCCACCGTCCGTGACATTGCCACGAAACGTAAAATCTTGTCAGTCATTGCACAAATATTTGACCCGATTGGGTTAGTTGTTCCATGCATTGTGGAAGCCAAAATCATTATGCAATAACTGTGGCTTGCAAAGTGTTCTTGGGATGAACCTACTCCTGAAAATATTCAACAAGCATGGAATCATTTTCAAAATAGCCTACCTTACTTAAACAAGTTTACGATGCCGCGGTGGATAACTTGTGAATCACCTTCTTCTGTACAAGTGCATGTTTTCACTGATGCATCGGAGAGAGCATATGGTGCCTGTGTTTACATCCGCAGTGTATCGCAGGATGGGAAGCATCACGTCCATTTACTTACCGCTAAAAGTAAGGTAGCTCCGGTTAAAGCAACTACCATACCTCGTCTCGAACTTTGTGCTGCCTTATTAGGATCGAGATTGTACCAGAAGGTGCGTCAGTCACTTACCATACATATTGATGACGTTTACTTTTGGTGTGACTCCACCATAGTTTTGGGCTGGTTGTCTGCATCTTCGACTCAGTTAAAGACCTTTGTTCGCCATCGAGTGTCTGAGATTCAAGAAACTTCAGGGGGGAGGACTTGGCGCTATGTTCCTTCGCTTGAAAACCCCGCAGACCTCGCTTCGCGTGGACTCAGAGCTGACAAATTATTGACTTCTACGTTATGGTGGTCGGGACCGCGGTTCCTTCACAAGGACCCTTCTTCATGGCCTCAATTTCCTGAATCCCATCGACAAGAACTCACAAATTTGCCAGAAATAGTGACGTCTTACCATGTCGATGCTTCCGATCATACAGAAGGTCTCATATCACAATTAATTTTAAAATATTCCGATCTTTATAAAATACAGCGCATGACAGCCTATCTTATACGATTTATAAACTTTAAATGTAAAAAACAAACTAGTATTGGTCCGCTGACTTCTAAAGAATTAAATAGTGCAATAAACGTTTTACTTAGATTTAGTCAACAGGAGTCTTTTCCTGAAGAATACAACCTTCTTTCAAAGGGCAAAGATTTACCTGCAAAAAATAAATTTTTATCACTGTCTCCGTTCTTTGACAAAACCTCATGTCTGATTCGTGTGGGAGGCAGGTTAAATAATTCATTCTACGATTTTAATGTTAAACATCCAATTCTTTTATCTACTTCCCATAGAATTTGCGAACTCTTATTTAATATGTGTCATCTGCGACTTTTGCATCCAGGACCTCAGCTCCTACTCGCTACGATTCGTCACCACTACTATCCTATCGGGGGTAGGGCCTTGGCAAAGAAGGTCACTCATAAATGCGTGAAATGTTGTAGGATGAAGGCTAACACCGTACAACCTATCATGGGCAACCTTCCAGAGCAGCGTCTGCACTTAGAGTTTCCCTTTTTAGACTCAGGAGTCGACTACGCTGGCCCAATTATGATAGCTGACCGTAAAGGTAGAGGATGCAGATTAATCAAATGTTTCATATGTGTGTTTGTGTGTTTAGCTACGAGAGCCGTACATCTGGAGCTAGTGTCAGACCTTACAAAAGAGGCTTTCTTGGCTGCCATGAACCGCTTTATTGCTCGTAGGGGAAAACCACGTAACATCTTTTCCGACAACGGAACAACTTTCGTAGGCGCTTTCAACGAATTGGCCAACCTTCTTTCACAGGACTTAGATTTCAGTACGGTCGATCCTGGCATCAACTTTTCTTTTATTCCTGCATACACTCCACACTTCGGTGGACTATGGGAGTCGGCTGTCAAGTCGACAAAACACCATCTCAGACGTATCTTAGGCTTAACCAATTTAACTTTTGAAGAGATGGCAACTTGCTTAATTCAAGTGGAGGCTATCTTAAATTCAAGGCCCTTAACCCCACTTTCCGATGATCCTTCAGACCTTACTCCGCTTACTCCTGCACACTTCCTTATTGGACGTTCGCTCATCATGCTGCCTTATCCACAGGTGCAGAATGCTAACGTCTCCAACATGCAACGATTTCGCCGCATAGAATTCCTGAAACAACACTTCTGGGCTCGCTTTTCCTACGAATACATTCTGTGGCTTCAGGAAAGGACAAAGTGGTGCCGATCATCAGGCGAACTAAAAGAAGGAACTCTGGTAATAATTAAGGACAAGACCTCACATCCTCTGTTATGGCTTTTAGGACGCATCGTCAAGGTTCTTCCTGGCAGAGATGGTATCGCTCGAGTTGCTGACATCCGTACACGCAAGGGTATCATTCGGCGAGCCTTCAACACCATCTGTCCCTTACCAGTAGTTACTACTGTTGAAGACACTTCAACGGGGGGAGTATGTTGAGTCATCGACTCAACGGAACGAACGAGCGGACCAGGAGGGGAACGAGGCGAGAGCGGCGCGGCAACAGCTGCGTCACCGCGCCCCGCCAGTGCCATAACAACACGCTACGTCGACCGGTCGCGCTCGCGCATCCTAAACTTTTACTTGTCAACCGTTTAATGTTATTAATTATACGTGATCGTCATATTTATACAGTCCACTCATTTTAACTTTCTACATGTACTTACCTCTACTACTATCGTCGTGAACAGTCATTGTACTCATCATTATGAACAACTTTTACTATGGGACCAAACAAGAAATCGCGGGAAAAAAAAAGCTGTTCCCGACATTTTGACGAGTTATAGGAACAGCTGATTTTTTTTCGCGATTACAGATGTTTTACCAATAACCCTATATAATAGTAATGGCGCTGCCGCTAAGCGGGAAGCTTTACTTACTAAATTTTAGATCTATTTATGTATTTCAAGACGACGTGTTCAGTTTTACGCGTCTAAAACAATTGTGTGTTATTATAAAACAAGCGCTTCTGTTACAATTTTGAAACTGATTCGCTTGAGTGATCGAATGCAACCAGAAGCATTCATCTGCCATTCATGTTAAATTATTTTAGAATATTAATAAATTGTGTTTATTTTATTTTAAATCATTGTTTATCGTAGAATCTTAATGTAAAGTGTCTCACGCAGTGTTTATGCTATGTTTTTTGTCGTAATAATTCATAATAATCGATGTTACGAAAAATCATCTACCGGCTGTCAACGTTTGTATTGCGGATTTGAATTCATCGAACCCGGGGAGTATTTTGTTTTATGATGATCATTATTTGTAGTTGTATTTACACCTGTGTTTTTTCAGTTGCCTTTGCCAGGGGCCACGGTATCTTTTTCGAACAACCCGCAACCCTGACGGGCATCGGCCCTAGCGGACCCCGTCAGTTGGTGCTGACATCTCCTTGAGGCGCGCGTGGAACACAACGCGCCGTCGACCCGGGCCTGGTCCTTACCAGACGGCGAGCTGCCCATTGCTCGCCGTCCGCAAGCCCGCGCCTACGGTGGCCGGGAATTGGCTATCGATTCCCGACGCCCAGGGCGTCTCCTGCGGCGGCTAGGGGCGTGAGGGCGCAAGGATTGCCTCTCCCTCACGCGCTCCGCCTCCTCCTTCGCGAGCATCACTGCTTCACTGAAGGAGGCGACAGCCTCCCATGCATTCTCGCTCCGTACCATGGCCCGGACTAGGGCCGGGAGCGAAAAATCGCCGCCGCCCAATCGCCGCCGTGAGGACACAGCGGCTCTGCCCAAGCTGGGCAGATCTCCACCGTATGCTCCACCGTGTCCTCCGGGCGATTAACACAATGGTGACACCCGGGCGTTTCCTCCCGCCTTATTCTGAACAGGAACCTCCCGAAGCAGCCGTGCCCGGTGAGGACCTACGTTAGGCGGAAGGTGAGGACGCCGTGGCGCCTCTCTAGCCACTCCTCAAAGAGGGGACTTATCGCCGCAACTGTGGCGTGCCCAGCACTGGGTTGAGACAGTCGCACTCTCCATGTCGCCATGAGATCCCGCCGGAGCTCTGTCCACTGCGCTGCGATTTCTCGCGGCAGCGGAGTTACGCCCGGGCGTTTTACTTCCTCTCGCCACTCCCATATGTGGGCCAGGACTTTGGCCTCCAGATCCCATGGCGGCAATCCGGCAAGGAGGCTCGCTGCCTCCCGGAGACCGTGCGGTAACCCCGGACTAGCCGGACGGCCATGACCCTCTGGGACGCGTTCAACCGCCGGGCTGGTCGCCGCCTCTGTGAACGCGCCCACACCGGTGCCCCGTAAAGGGCCATGGACCGCACGACGCCCGCATAGCCTCCGGCAGGAGGCGTTTGGACCCCCTAGATTAGGCAGGAGCCGCTTCAACGCAGCCCCGGCCCGCTCCAGTCTGGGAGCCAAACGTCTGAAGTGCTCCACGAAATTCTACCGGCTGTCAAGGACGAGTACCAGGTACTTCATCGTCGACTCGACGCCGATATGAACCCACGGTGGCGCGTTCCGAGGGCCATGAAAACACATGGCCTCGGACTTGTGCAGGGGCACCTCGAGTCCCAGTTGCCGGATCCTTTCAACGACTGTCGCAACCCCGCGTGTCGCTAGTTCCGCCGCCTGGTACAATCTCCCCTGTGCCAGGACCAGCGTATCGTCAGCGTAGCAAAGTACGCTGACGCCACTAGGGAGGTCGGCGCGCAGCACCCAGTTGTACCCGATGTTCCACAGAGGCGTCGTCATCGTCGGCAGTGTGGTCCGCATCGGGCACCGCAGGAGGCGGAGCCATGGGCGGGGGTGTATATTCCTCTCGCGAAGGGAACAGAGCGCCCACCACGTCCTCCACGAGCTGGGGCCGGAGACTCTGCGTCAGCGGAGGAGCCCATGGGCGGAGTTTATCCCGCACCATTTTGTAGGGGCGTCCCCACGGTCCCTTTTTAGAGTCTCCAGCGACTCCTCGCGGGCCAGTCCTCTGGCCCGCAGGATCTCCGCTTGGAGGGCGGTTTTCGCCGCTCTGTACCCCTCGTACAGCTCCGCCTGAATGGCTTCCGTATCCGGAGGGCGGATACGGAGCCTGCGGTGCCTGGCGTACCGGGGCGCCACGCAGCGACGCACGCTTCGCGCAGGGTCGTCAGCTCCGGCGACCACCAGTTCACCTGGCGCCAGGCGCGTCCTGGCTGGACCCGGGCATTGCCACGTCACATATTTCGGACTGGCCTCCGGGAACCACTCCGCCTCGTCGTTGATGTCAGCAGGCCTGTCCGGTGGTGACACCCAGGCCTGCACGATCGAGGCTTTCAGGAGGAGCTCCCGGTCCAGCTGCTTCAGTGCCCACCGCGGACCACTCGGGGCCTGTCGGACTGGCGCGCTCGAGGTCTGGGCGGAGACGTCGAACCAAATGTACCTCAAATGGGTCTGAATTTAGAACTTGGTGGAATACTTTAGATTCGAGAGATCTAGGAATTACTTTAGATTCAAAAATACAATGGGGCGCACACATTAGAGCTCTCTCAGGCAGATTAATTCAGCTGCATATGCAGTAAGAAAAATAAGGTAGTTAGTTGACAGATATAGCCACAGCTAGGTTAGTATACTTTGCTGATTTCCACAATATTATCTCTTATTCTTGTTCTGGGGGCCTAAAAAGGCCACTTTAAGCAATTCCTCAAAAAACGAGTAATTTCCTGAATTCCCAGTGAATCAGTAGCAATTCCTCTATTTTTCGTAAAATGGTGACACATAATAGCCGAATCCTATAGAATTCAATTTCAAACAGAATCATATTTGGTGTAAATATTACCGCATGAAAAAAATAAAGACCGTAATTTTATCGGTAAAGTTTTGTTTACAGTTTTTATTGATCAAATTAGTTTTTTATTTTTATTTCTACAGTTTAAATGTTATTACGTTATAATATACTCATAACTGTTAAAAAGTCCGCAGATAAGCCCTGAAAAGGAAAGTTAGAAACAATAAACTGGCAACGCGTATTTTTAGGCCGCATTCCGAATTAAGCGTTAAGTACACTATTTGTAGGAAACCGAAAGATGTAATTGAAGTTAGAACAGTTAGATTCCGATTTAGTGCGATTGGAAGGTCCCGACCGCACTAATTTCTAAATTGTTTACGATTTAGGTGAGTTTAATCGCATCGCTACGATTTAGAGCGACTTGTTAGTCTTTAGTTTTTAAGCCCGCTCAAATGGATTACATCCCAACTCGGAACGCCCCCTTCGTTTCTCCCGCCTCAACGTCAAACTGAATCAAACATCAACATAAACAATCATAATGTGTGTAGTTTAAAACTAGTATTTCGTGCGAGTAAGATAGTTTTTAATACAAAGTAAGTGTATAATTGTTTGACTTAAATCATTACTTAAATAAAATGCTGTGCAAATGTATTCAAATGTACGTAATTTTTTGTAGGAATGGAAAGACGTGCAGCTAGTGTCTGAGATACAATGGAACAATCTGCTCGATTTTCTACAGCCAAAGTGGAAGCGCTGTCGGTGTTGAGCCCCTTTTCGAGATCACTGCAGCCCCGTGTTTTGTCCAGACTCGTGCGTCAGCACCAAACCCTAGCCCTGCTGATGCTACAACAGTGCCTCTGCCTCGTCGAACTCGGCAAGCAAGATACCGCAGTGAGTGGATTTTTCTAACCCTACAGCTATTCATATTGCGACTAAGACATGATGACTATTGATAATGATTATATGGTATTTTTATTACGTTTTTTAGGTCGCCCTCTGGCTGCACTAGATGAAGCTCGGAGAGTTTTACCTGAGGTGGAGATGCAACATGCTACAGCTGATATAGTAAATTAATAGTGCAGCTTGCTGGTGCAGTCGAAAGACTATTTTTTATTGGTATCCCATAGAGGTAAAGTATGAATATTTTTTACATCATCATTTCAGCCGAAAGACGTCCACTGCTGGACATAGGCCTCCCCCAAGCACCTCCACTTCGACCGGTCCTGTGCTTCCCGCATCCAACGGGTTCCTGCGGCCTTCACAAGGTCATCGGTCCACCTTGTGGGAGGCCTTCCAAAGCTACGTCTTCCGGTACGTGGTCGCCACTCCAGAACCTTTCGGCCCCATCGGCCATCTGTTCTGCGAGCAATGTGCCCTGCCCACTGCCACTTAAGTTTGGCAATTCTTCGGGCTATGTCGGTTACCTTGGTTCTCCTGCGGATCTCCTCATTCCTGATTCGATCACGCAGGGAAACTCCAAGCATAGCCGTCTCCATTACCCTTTGGGTGACTTTTAGCCTTCTTATAAGGCCCATTGTGAGCGACCACGTTTCCGTTCCATAAGTCATCACTGGCAACACACACTGGTCAAAGACTTTCGTCTTGAGACACTGCGGTATGTGGGACGAGAAGATATTGCGTAGCTTCCCGAACGCTGCCCAGCCGAGTCGGATTCGTCGATTTACCTCTTTCTCGAAGTTAGACCTACGTAACTGGACGGTTTGTCCTAGGTAAACGTACTCGTCCACGACTTCGAGTGTAGCGTCTCCGATTTTTATGAGAGTGGGTGTTACATGGGCATTTGACATGATCTTCGTTTTGTCCATGTTCATTTTAAGACCCACTCTTTCGGAGGCTCTACTGAGGTCATCGAGCATTGTACTGAGGTCCTCCATAGTCTCAGCCATGACTACAATGTCGTCGGCAAACCGAAGGTGAGTTATGTACTCGCCATTGATGTTGATGCCAGCCCCTTTCCAGTCCAGAACCTTGAAGACATCCTCCAGTGCAGCGGTGAACAGTTTCGGAGAGATAACGTCTCCCTGTCTCACACCTCGCTGCAGAAGGATAGGTTTCGAGGCTTGATCCTGGAGTCTGACTGACATAGTGGCGTTTTCGTACAGACACTTCAGCACTTCGATGTACCGATAGTCGATCTGGCACCGTTGAAGAGACTGCAGCACAGCCCATGTCTCGATCGAATCAAAGGCTTTCTCGTAGTCCACAAACGCTAAGCAGAGAGGCAGGTTATACTCTTCGGTCTTCTGTATAACCTGTCGCAGCTTATGTATGTGGTCTACGGTGCTAAAGCCTTTACGGAATCCGGCTTGTTCGGGAGGCTGGAAGTCGTCAAACCTGCGCGCGAGACGGTTCGTGATGACTCTCGAAAACAGCTTGTAGACATGGCTCAGGAGTGAGATGGGCCTATAATTCTTAAGGAGGGCATTATCGCCCTTCTTAAAGAAAAGTATCACCACACCCCTGCTCCATGCCTGTGGTGTTTTGCCCTCGAGTATGACGGAACCAAACAGCTTCTGAAGGGCCTTCAGGACGGGTTTTCCGCCAGCCTTCAGCAACTCGGCCGTAATTCCGTCATCACCCGGTGCCTTGTTGTTTTTGAGCTGCTTCAGAGCCATCCTAATCTCGTACAGGCTGACGTCCGGGATGTCTTCGGTATAGTGCCGGGTCAATCTAGCTCTTGGGTCGTTTGCCAGATTCATAGCGGGGTTATTTGTTGACGTGTATAACTGTCCATAGAACCTCTCGATCTCTCTCAACAGCTCAGGTTTGTCGGATACGATCCTGCCATCATCGGTCTTCAGTCTCGTAAGCTGGCTCTGCCCAATAGACAGATCTCCAGCAAAGACCTTGGAGCCTTTATTTTGCTCTATCGCGTCCTTAATACGATCTGTATTAAAACGGCGAAGATCGCTTTTCAAGGCCTTAGAGATCCGTCTATTGAGTTGCCGGTAATTTAGCGCATCATCCGTAGACTGCAGGATCATATCGCGCCTCTCCTTCATGAGCCGCAAAGTAGGATCAGAGAGCTTCTTTTTTGAATTCGTACGGCGGGTCTTGAAGATCTTAGACCCGACCGTATGGACAGTTTCCACGAACCCATCGTTATAATCGTCCACGGAGCTCCCTAGGCATTCGAAACGATTCTGGAGTTCGAACTGAAAGCTCTCGGGGTTTTGGATCTGGATCGGTGCTGGACGGAGCGTAGACTTCATCAGTCGAGATCTTTCCAGCTTGATATTTAAGTTCAATCTGCCTCTTACCATACGGTGATCACTTCCGGTTTTCACCGCGTTGATCACAGAGACATCATTGAATACTTGCTTCTTCGTCGACATAATGAAGTCAATCTCATTTTTAGTTGCACCATCCGGGCTCTGCCAGGTCCACTTTCTATGCTCACGTTTTCTGAAGAAGGAATTCATCATAAAGAGGCCTTCCTTCTCCATAAAACTGGCCAGTAGGTGGCCCCGGTGGTTCCGGCATCCAACTCCAAATTGCCCCACTCGCAGCTCATCATCGTTACGTTTACCCAGTTTCGCGTTGAAGTCCCCCATGACAACGGTAAAGTGAGTTTTAGAGCCATGCATGGCTCTGGAAATATCCTCATACATGGTCTCCACCTCATCGTCGGGGCGTGACGAGGTCGGGGCGTAAACCTGTACGACCTTCAGCGAATACCTTTCGGATATTCTGAGTATAAGGTACGCCACCCTGGTCGACACACTCTCGATCTTCACCACGTTGCTCACAAGGGACTTATGGACGATAAACCCGACACCACCTTGGGACTGCTGGTTGCCCTCCCGGAAATAGAGTAAGTTTCCGGATTTAAGGATTATCGAGTCCTCCCCCTCTCTTCGGACTTCAGATAACCCCACTATACTCCATCGTATCTTGCTCAATTCTTCCTCGAGTTCGGTGATCTTCTCGTCGGTCCGGAGTATACGCGTGTTGTATGTTGCCAGGTCCAGTTTTCGGTGATTGTGGTAGCCGTACCGGCTACCGGCTACCATTTTTTACATGCAATAAAAAAATTAACTCATTCATCTATTATAATTATAAAGAAATAAAAAAGGATAACATAAGTACGATATTTTAACATTTAAATAACACAAAAACTTTGCATAAAGGGAAAAAGGTATCGGGCTCTGTGTCCACTTGTGGTGTCTTCAATGTTGATTTTAAAGCATAGCCTGCGTCACCTGAAACATAATTATTTTATTATTATAATAGTACTCAAATTAAACAATGACGGGGTAGTCAGAAGCCCTAAAGTCTGACAACCAGTCTTACCAAGGGGTATTGTATTACCCAGTAACTAACTGGGTTGTGGAGGTCAGACAGGCAGTAGCTCCATGTAAAATACTGGTATTCAGCTGCATCCGGTTAGACTGGAAGCAAACCCCAACATAGTACATAGTTGAGAAAAGGCTACACAGATGATGATGATGATTATTTGACTTACTAAAAACCACAAATTTTCCTTTTCAGCCTGGTGGAGTTGTTCCAAGTGGGTCTTAAGTAGATGGTGATTCCATAAAAAGGAGACTTAGGTTGCCCCTCCGCAGCTAACATCGACACTAATCAGAGTCGCAAACCTAAATGAATGAATGAAAAAAAGCCTAATTAATTATTATGTTTGTATTAGTCTTTTAATAATTTAAGATGAGAATTGTTAATAATATAATAAAATATTTTTCATATCAACATTATTTTATTTTAGTAAAAGGTATAATATAATATGGTATCCTCTTCTAGGGTCCTCTATATATACTACTTAATTAAATTGAAGTACAGAATAATGATACTATAACAATATCACACCTTTATATCCCTGAAGGGTTAGGCAGAGGTATACCTATTGTACACCTAAAATGTGAATAGAAGATTGTATGCATTTCACCGAGGGGGTACAGAGTAAGTACCTGAACCTCTATAATAATAGATGATAGTGTCTATCCGGAACTACTTAGTTAAAAGTGTTGAAAAACACACTACTTACTTTTATCACAAAACAATCCTGTTAGTTGCCTTGGGGATAGTAGGTACTTATGCCATCGCGGCGGGTACATATGTACGGTTCCAGCTCATTGATGAGGTCGCGACACACACTTTTATTTAGCCTGTCTATGCCAACAAATTCGAGATCCGGCATTTCGAACGCTATGTCCATTTTCCAAAGAGCTGCATTTTGTTGGCGATCTAGATGGGTCGTCGTAACCCGCGCGTGCTTCAGAAAGTTTTCTAGGGGGTTTTCTTTTTTTCTAAAGTGGGCTAAATCTGCCATTATAACATTATTTCTTCACAAAGCCTCCAATCCGATTTGTGAAATGTTGCTTTTGACTAACTTCTTACGATTCCATTATTTGACATTAAAGCAATTCCTATTTTGTGGACCATTTTACGAATCTCCATACAAAATTGTCAAATAAATGAATTGCGTGTTACGAATTGCACACAAACAATATTATGAATTGTCAGATTGTGACCATTTTACGACTTTTAATATCATTCATAATGAATTCCTTTTATGATTCTCCCAAAGTGGCCTTTTTAGGCCCCCTGTTATGGGGATCGGCAGCTGACGTAGATTCAATTTTCATTTTACAGTAGAGGGCAATCCGCGCAATCTATAAAATGGGTCCTCGCGAGTCTCTTAGTAACAAATTCAAAGAAATTAATATACTAACTCTGCCTTCTCTTTATATTTTAGAAAGTATTTTGTATGTTCGCAAACACTTAGGACTCTTCACAATAAGAAGCGTTTTCCATAATATAAATACACGTAAAATGAAATTGTGTTACCTAAATTTAGATAAACTAAAACTAGCAAGTCATTTCTTGTAAACAGGATCCGTTTTTATAACAAGTTGCCAAAGCCGGTTGCAGAACTTAGCGATGGAAAGTTCAAAACCCTCATCAAACGTGTCCTTATTAAAAAAGCATATTATAAGATTAAAGACTACGTTGAAGACAAGGTAGTTTGGCAATAATTCCTTCTGCACGTGTGGCTTCCCTGACTCCTCATTAACGGCATAACTATGTAAATGTCTATTAACTGCTCTCAAATTACGATGTTTTTTTTCCCATACTTTTTTGACTTATTCTCTTTATTATTTGACATTATATACAGACAATTCAAAATTTTCACCTCTTTATTAGTGGTTGTAACGGGAATCATATCACCTGATTTTAGTAGGTTTTTAGGGTTCCGTAGTTCCTACAAGGAACCCTTATAGTTTCGTCATGTCCGTCTGTCTGTCTGTTCGAGGTTTTTCTAAGAGACCTTTAGTACTAGAAAGCTGTAATTTTGTAGGAGTGCGTATATCAATTACGCCGACAAAGTGGTATAATAAAATTTTAGAAAATATTTTTTTTAGGGTAGCTCCCCTACATGTGAAGTGGAGATGAATATTTTTTTTGTCGTATACCCCATCGTGTAGGGTATCCTTGAATAGGTCTTCTAAAATGACTTGGGGGTTCCTAAAATTATTTTTCGATTTAATGCTCCATTTACGAAATATTAAACTTTAAAGTGCAAATTTTTGTTCCAGTCCCCCCCTCTAAAACCTGAACTGCTGGCTTAAAAAATCTGAAAAAATTCACGATGATAGTGCATTTCATGAACTTTAAAGAAAAACTATAGCAGTTAAGATAAATTATTAGTTTAGCAGTAATAGTCGTTGAACTTAGGTGTTGGATAATTTTGTACCAAATACTAAATCCTTAGCATGAATCCTTTAAAGTGACTAAGATGAAGTAGTTGCTTGTTTATAACGGGTAAAGACTTGCGTTGAAAAACAAAATATGTTTTTTTTTTATTTTTATTTACCTATTCAGAATAAAGAACAACAGAATCGTACTACATTGTGATAACGGGCTACTATGGAACCCTACACAGTGCGTGGCCCGACACGCACTTGGCCGGTTTTTATTTATCCTTTTGATAGATTCTTATTTTGTAAATGTGAGAACTTTGTAGCCCTTATAGACTTTTGATCTGTAGACCATTTTTTATTTTATCAAGTAGGTACCTAGTACTTGTTGACAGGCCTACGCTGTCCTCCCATACCGTATCTATTGTAATTTGGAAAAATTGTAAAAGCCAATTATTTTTAAAAAGAGTGGAGTGGAGCTGGAGTGGTTTTTGTCCACAGGAAACGGCCAATTGGAACCTAGCTTCTGACGTGTGATAAGTGCCCATGTAGGTTTATGTGAAATAAAATATTTTGATTTTGCCAGCCTGCAAGAGGTAAGGTTCCCTTTAGCGAACAATCTTTATCTAACTATAAGCATTTATTCTTTTGTCATAAAGTTACGTCATATCATAAGTCTTTTGAGAGTGGTTGGTATATCCATAGAAACAAGTATGCTGGACATACTCTTTCAAAACGCTCCCCCATGCTGGCCACTATTATGTAAACATGTACCGTGTACATGTACGCCCCGTTTACCTGGCAGTGCACCGTGCCAGCTGAGGGCAGGTATGGAGTGTAGCAGAAGTATAGCGTCTCGCAGGGCAACCTAAGAGATTTTCGGCTACTTCACTGGGTTATCCTGTGGATGCAGACTACAGATCAGAACTATGATAAGGATTCATAAGCAAAAATACAGCCTTCAGCCAAGAGGCGTCCAGCCGTTAGCAGCAGGGCGTAGCAGTGATCGAGGGGATTCTAACTTATATTTAATGGTTCCAGCACGACATGACGCGCGGAGCGAGCTGCGAAGTGACGTCACCGCTTAGTTGGCACTTAGCCCGGCACGCACACAAATAAAGAGGAAGGTAATAAGGAAGGAAAAGAGTTTACGTCACAGGAGACCCATTATAATTAGCGATGTCAGTATGTTGCATCTAGTGATGGTACTGCCCAGTGGGCAGTGGCGCGGTGCCCATCAGCATGTCATACTGCTAAAAGAGATAATTATTTGCTTTATATAAGTCCATCAAAAGATTGTTTGTAAGAGATCGCCTTGTGCGACAAGACCGCCTATTGTACACTCATTTTAAATATATTTGTCCACTAGCTTCCGCCCGCGACTCCGTCCGCGCGGATGTCGGTCTTCGCGTGGATGGTTTATTTCTCCATTTTGAGTAACTCTGACAATGACATCTTATAAATATCTATTGGACCCAAATACGACTAAGCCTATAATAATTAAGGAGATCCCTCTATTGAGCTACTGCTGTTGAGCTCGCGTTCTGTAGTAAGTATTTTTTTCATAGTAATTCCGACCTTGATAAGTAGCATGTAGCAGTAAATTACTGACAGTGACGAAAAGTTTGCAATAATAAAAAAGTGATCGTGACAATGCGACAGAAAGTTAATTGAGAGCTTCAGCATACACAACATTGTTAGTGAGCTCGTCCGGAATATGAACATGAAGATTTCTTGGACTGCTCACACGGGAAAGAGCTACGTAAAGTTGCCCGTGTGAAAAACAACTCGCGGTAAGATCTACGCCAGCAACTCCTAGGGTCTGACCTTGAGCCTTATTTATTGTCATGGCGTAACACAAAGCTACAGGAAACTGTATTCTCTTAAATTGAAATGGAAAATTATCCACTACGGGTAATGCAACGTGTGTTCGCGGTTCTACAGAACAACGTCTATGAATAAAACCGAAAAATAAGATTTTTTTTTTCTACGTATTTTTCCAGGATAAAAAGTATCCTATTTTATGCCCAGGATAATAAGGTATAATTATACCAAGTTTCATCGAAATCGAACCGTTAGTTTTCACGTGATGCCTGCATATACAGACAGACAGACAGACAGACAGACAGACAAAAATTTTTTTAATCACATATTTGGGTTTGGTATCGATCCAGCAACACCCCCCGCTATTAATTATTTTTTCAATATTTTCGATGTACAGAATTGACCCTTCTACAGATTTATTATATGTATAGATTTCGTTTTATGTGGTGTACAATAAAGTGATTATAGTTTAGTAACTGCTCACACAAATGTCTCGCTGACGGTGACGTTGTTGGATAATTTAGCTCCCTTCAAAATGGTTAAGCTGAATTGTGCTGATCTGAGCGTCATGTTCGTGAACGGGCGCCGTCAGTTGGGGCTGGTCATCACTTAGCTGCCTCAGCTTATTTTTAATTATTTTATTTTCGGATTGTTGTTCTGTTACTATTTGATGTACTCTGGACGCTTTTAACACGTAAGTACGTTTTTTTTTTTACAGCGTTCTCACATATAAATATAAATTCAACATTATTGATGTAACTAATATTTTTGTAAAAATATAATTTAAAAGAGTGTCCATGTGTTTCTAGCCCGTTTTTCTGCATAGGCAACTTCTTAACAATTCAAAAGTGTCTGTAAATGGTTTAATTAAAATAAATGCATGAGTTTGAGTTTGTAAAAATAGCGTCCGAATGCCGTAATGGTCTGAAACAATCATGCAACAGTACAGTTACAGTGTAATGTAACCATGCACACGGAACGGACAAATGAACATCAACTGTATGTCGTACCGGTTACTTTTGAGATTTGATCGATAATATTTAATTAAATCCGTGGATGTCAAAGCAAGAGCATAGAGAGAGTTAGTAGCTAGCTACAACGTAACAAACTACACTTATATATTGTAGAGAGAGTTAGTAGCTAGCTACAAGTGCTACAACGTAACAAACTACACTTGTATATTGTAGAGAGAGTTAGTAGCTAGCTACAACGTAACAAACTACACATATATATTGTAGAGAGAGTTAGTAGCTAGCTACAACGTAACAAACTACACATATATATTGTAGAGAGAGTTAGTAGCTAGCTACAACGTAACAAACTACACTTGTATATTGTAGAGAGAGTTAGTAGCTAGCTACAACGTAACAAACTACACTTGTATATTGTAGAGAGAGTTAGTAGCTAGCTACAACGTAACAAACTACACTTATATATTGTAGAGAGAGGTAGTAGCTAGCTACAACGTAACAAACTACACTTATATATTGTAGAGAGAGTTAGTAGCTAGCTACAAGTGCTACAACGTAACAAACTACACTTGTATATTGTAGAGAGAGTTAGTAGCTAGCTACAACGTAACAAACTACACTTATATATTGTAGAGAGAGTTAGTAGCTAGCTACAACGTAACAAACTACACATATATATTGTAGAGAGAGTTAGTAGCTAGCTACAACGTAACAAACTACACTTATATATTGTAGAGAGAGTTAGTAGCTAGCTACAATGTAACAAACTACACTTGTATATTGTAGAGAGAGTTAGTAGCTAGCTACAACGTAACAAACTACACTTGTATATTGTAGAGAGAGTTAGTAGCTAGCTACAACGTAACAAACTACACTTATATATTGTAGAGAGAGTTAGTAGCTAGCTACAACGTAACAAACTACACTTATATATTGTAGAGAGAGTTAGTAGCTAGCTACAAGTGCTACAACGTAACAAACTACACTTGTATATTGTAGAGAGAGTTAGTAGCTAGCTACAACGTAACAAACTACACTTGTATATTGTAGAGAGAGTTAGTAGCTAGCTACACCATAACAAACTACACTTGTATATTGTAGAGAGAGTTAGTAGCTAGCTGTAACGTAACAAACTACACTTATATATTGTAGAGAGAGTTAGTAGCTAGCTACACCGTAACAAACTACACTTGTATATTGTAGAGAGAGTTAGTAGCTAGCTGTAACGTAACAAACTACACTTATATTGAAAAGGTGGTCTGTGACCGCTGTCGAGGTAACATCTGTGCAAGTTTGCTCCGTAAATAAATTGCTATAATTCGTGTTTAAACTTGTTCTTTAAAGTTGAGTGTATACAATTCACAAAGCTGTGTTAGTGGCAATACTAGTGGTGTAATTAAAACTCAATTCTAACAAGTAACACCTGAGATATAAGCAAATACATTTTAAAACTATTTGTTTAACCGTCTTGAACCCTGACCTACGACAACCCGCGCGACGCCCGCTGCTGCAGTGAGTCATCGCCATCGGGCTCGCTGCCGACGAACGCTGTGTACGGTATTAAAATATCTATCTACCGCACAAGGATGGCATCTAGGAAAGCTCCGTGTGCGGGTTGCCGCTCTGAAGTAAGCGAAGACGGCCCGTATATGAAATGCGCAAAATGTAAGCAGATTTTTGATATTATTTGTGCGAAGTTTTCGACAGATGTATTTAACACTTTGTCGGTGGAATTTAAGATGTCTTGGATCTGTGTGGAATGTCGTAGTAGGCAGCCAAAACGAGATAATTCTAATACTCCAGTGCGCCAACACCTTATGCAAGATCCAAATGCGGCCAGTAATCGCCTCGAAATTTCAATGCAGACTCCTGATAACGTGACTGTTCGTACTAAGCCTCGTTATGCGCAATCTGATAGTGAAATCACAAGCGAAAATATTTCGGTTAATAATTTGAAGGATTCTATTGTGCTGGAATTAAAAAACCTACAAGTTGATTTAGAAATGCAGCTAGTCAGCAAAATTAATAAACTACTTATTGAACAATTTCTGGCATTCAAAACTGAATTTATGGATAAGATTAATTTGATATCAAATAAGGTTTCACAATTAGAAGAACAATACAAATCAACCAACAAAAAGGCTTGCGACGCACCGCCAATAACAAAAAACTCGACGTCTAGCAGTACCACAACATGTCTAACTCCTGAAAATAAACCAGCTACTGAATATAAACCAGCTTCAAAAAATAAGCCTCTTAAACAGAAACTTCAACCAAACACCAAGTCTCTCCGAGTTGATACAGACCCATCTGCGGCTTCTGTCCCCAGTACAGTCTCATCTGTGGCTCCTGTCCTCGGTACTCACAAGGTCATACAGGTAGAATCTTCCGTATCGGCCTCTACCATGAATAGCCATGACTGTGAAGGCACTGATGAAGGAAACTGGGAAGAAGTGAAGCGCAAACGGTCACGATCTTCGCTTCCCGGGGTACTTAGAGGCACCGCTGCGCCTGGAACTACGTTGTTGCATGCTGCTGAGAGGCGAAGATACTTGCACCTATATTACGTGCGGGAAGGCACCACAGTCGAGCAAGTATGTGAGCATCTTAACTCAATATGTGGCAGTGGCGAATGCACGGTTGAAAAGCTGAAATCTCGTGGACACTACTCGTCTTTTAAGCTTGGAGTTCCATTGAAGCATGCTGAAAATGTAATGTCATCCGATAACTGGGCAGAAGACATATGTGTTAAGCCATGGCGGCAGAACTTTCGTGCCAAAGACAATAACTATCAAGTCTCGAACGCGATTCCTTGAGATGAAAATGTGCTATCAAAATGTTCGTGGCCTAAGGACGAAGACTAATACATTTCTTAATAATGTTGCGCAATGTGAATATGATATAATAGCATTAACAGAGACTTTTCTTACGAGCTCCGTGTGTGACAGTGAACTTTTTCCTCCGGGCTTTCATGTGGTACGTAAAGATAGAGCAGGTGACAGGGGATGGGGAGGAGTTCTGCTCGCGTTTCGTGATTATTATAATGTAAAAATAGTTACGGACATTGTTGGTATGACTGATGACAAAGAATTAATGTTCGTTATCGTGACATATAAAAATGTAAAAAATTATGTTGTATCGTATATTTGCCTCCTAACTATAAGGATGAGCAATATTTGAATGTCTTGACATTTATAGAAAATGTGATTTGTACTTACCCCGACATGAATGTTCTAATCCTAGGCGATTTTAATTTGAACTCTTGCAGTGCCAATGTCAAGACTAATTTCAATTTTTTTTGTGACTTTTGCTCGCTAAAGCAATATAACACAGTTTTAAATGATCGCGGTGGTATGCTAGATCTCGTGCTGGGCAATTTTGAACCCGATCAAGTAGCGGTATCACTCGGTGAAGATCCTCTGGTAAATATTGACCAGTACCATCCTATGCTCGATATAATTGTAACATTCCCAAGCATTGGGATCTCATCAATGGTGTCATCTCCGCATCCAGTGACACCTTGCTTGGATACCAATCCAGATTGGAACTGGCGCAAGGCAGATTTTCAGGGTTTGTATGGGACTTTGATGGAAATAGACTGGTCCGACTTGTTAACAATAAGCGATATCAACAGTGCTGTTAAGTTGTTTTACGATAAGTTATATGAATGCATAAGTCAGTTTGTACCCTTTAAAAAACAAGTAGCTTGTAGTCGACGTTACGTATATCCGAAATGGTACAACGTAGAAATAATAAAAAATATACAAAATAAACACTTCCATCACAAGAGATTTAAAGAAGAGGGTAAAGATTTCAACAAGGCAATGTTTATATATTATAGAGGCAGAGTGAAAAAATTGATTGATTGTGAATATCGGAGATATATGACAGTGCTACAAAAAAATATCATTGACGACCCGGTACAATTTTGGAAATATGTTAAAGAGAAGAAAAAGGATAGGAGGTATATATACACATATATATATGAAAATACTGAAGTGAAGGATCAAGCAGCAGCCGACGCCTTTGCCAGCTATTTTGTGTCCGTGTTCCAAGCAGATAAACCTGTGTTGAACCCGGATATAGCTGCTAAAGCTGCACATAGTTATCGGGATGCAGCCTCTGTTTCGATCGCAACAGTTGATGAGATCGATCTGAGTAAGGCAGTGAGGCGCCTCAAGCCGCGATCATCTGGTGGACCTGATGGCATTCCTGTATTTCTAGCTAAAGATTGTATCTCGGTTCTTGCAGGCCCTCTTCTGTATCTTTACAATCTTTCACTGACTCAGTCGAGATATCCTGAAAGCTGGAAGTTATCCAGGGTCACTCCAGTTCCTAAAGGAGAGGGAGGTACGAATGTTTCTTCTTACAGACCTATTGCAGTCCTGTCTGTTTTTGCTAAGATCTTTGAGGCAATTCTAAGTGATCGCATTAATAGCCAAATCTGTCACCAACTACATAGCAGTCAGCATGGGTTTCGTAGCGCTCGCTCCACCACCACCAACTTGGTCGCGCATGTAGACTACGTCTGCTCGCAAATGGATAGGCGTAAGCAGGTCGATGCGGCTTACTTCGACTTCCAAAAAGCCTTCGATTTGGTGGATAACGATATACTGTTGGAAAAATTAGCGATTATAGGATTCACGCCAAAGCTCCTCAAATTTTTTTCCTGTTATCTAAATAATCGTCGTCAATATGTGCGATTAAAAGGATACGATTCAAGAATCTACTTCACTAGGTCAGGAGTGAGTCAGGGTAGTACGGTGGGACCCCTGCTATTCGTGATATTTTTAAATAACTTACCGGAAGTTGTTTTGACCTCCAAGTGTCTCCTATTTGCGGATGATCTAAAGCTAAGTCTGGGTGTCGAAACCGAGGCTGACGCGGTGGCATTACAGAGAGATATTAATGCGGTATCCAAATGGAGTCAAGACAACCACCTTCCATTCAATAATCTCAAATGTAAAATAATAACGTTTTCACGGAAATCACAGCCCATGATTATTGATTATAATTTAGCTGACGCTCCTTTGGATAGAGTTTTTGAGATTAGGGATCTAGGATTAGAATTAGATTGCAAATTAGACTTCCACACGCACGTTACCAAAATGTGCAAGTCTGCACACAAAACGTTAGGGTTTGTCATGAGGACTGCATCACAGTTCGATAACATACAGGTTGCAAAAGTATTATACAATGCTTATGTACGCAGTAAACTCGAGTATGGTGCTGTTATCTGGAATCCTTATGAGGGAAAATATGCTCTAATGATTGAAAAAATACAACGTAAATTTGCTCGATGGATATACAGGAAGCAGTACGGATACTATCCCTACCTATATCCTTCTTTATTTGTCTTGGGTATGGTGACATGGAAACGTTAAAATTTAGAAGGGCTATGTTTCAAGTTGCGCAATATCTCTCGATTATTCGAAACAAAGTCGATAGTCCCCAAATACTAGAGCGAGTCCGTATCTTGGTCCCCGGGAACATACTAATGGACCCGAAGGGTCAGATAGCGCCGCGCCGCCGCCCGCGGCTTCTTGAGCGGCCCGCCGCACGCACCGAGCGCGGGCGACACGCGCCCACCAACCGCGCACTCCGCACTATCGGTGACATACTTGCTCAGCACCACGAACTAGACTTATTTGCCGATGGATTAGGACATTTGTATAATAAATTTCGTATAATTTTAAATGACATTTTATAGCCATATCTAATAACGGAATTGAATTGATTACCATTATACTGACATATTATTATTATTATCATTACCTACTAAGTGCTATTTTTTATATTTTTATTCTATTTTTTTTATTGACACTAAACTGACATGTATTAATTCATCGTTGTAATTTTTTTTTATTTTTTATTATGTATAGACTTGGACATTATTGTTATTTTATAAAATGTATTTTGTAATGTGACGAGCATGTGTAATATTTTAAACCATAATTGAATTGTAAGATAATTAATCCTATGAGCGTTTTGGATGTCAAATCTGTTAGCTCGTAAGACCAATTGAATAAATAAATAAATATTGTTTGCATCTGCCTACTATGGAGCCTCTCTTCATAAATACTACGTGCATAATGTTGGGTGCAAGATATTACTGTCTTCTATTCGCAGGATACAAGATCTGTAGGTTGAAAACCGTTGAATGACTTGGAAGCGTTTAGTTAAGAATAATAAAATCTAATTAAGTTCAGTGTGTCGAGTACATTTTATTGTTGTGTGTGTGAGTGCGCACACTAAGATGCTCAATGCTCCACCGCCATAACTCACCGCCAACGACTTGATGTTCTATCTTAAACAATTTATTTAGAGCCCGCCCCCGCGCACACCCCCACACGGCTCCGCACACCCCCGCACACCCCTGTATACGCCGGCTCACTCAAATTTTAAATTATCATTTGATTTCACGCGGCCATTGTTCACGAAAAATAACAGAGCAAAGATACGGCGCGGAAGACAAATGCGAAGTGGCTTTGTTTGTGGTGAAATATCATAAAAATATAAGACGATAAAGTGGCGTGATTTATAAGCGCCGTGGCCCGCCGCCGCACTGCCGCCGCGCCCGCGCCGCCGCCGTCCCGCGCCCGCACCGCTGCCGCCACGCTCCCGCACCGCCGCCGCACCGCTACCGCGTGTCCTCCTGTCCTTTATTGCGCTGCGCTTTGTCTTGAAGAAAACTATTTTGTATAAGTTTATATAAAGAAATATGAACGAGCGGCAGCGGCGGGCGCTGGCACTGGCTGGCAGTAAGCTGAAGTAACTACCGCTCGGTGCGCGGAGCGACCAACTAACGCGCACTTGTGGCTGAGTTATGTGCTGGAGACTGGAGAGTAACAGTACGAAAGGAACCAAGAAAATAATAGAAATTATGTGAACTTCAATTATTTGAATAAATCTTGGGGGTTGTTCCACCAATACTACAGTTTAGTCACGCCTATCCATATACGGCCACCGAACTCGTAGCAGTCTTGTGTAGCAGAGCGTAGCCCGTAGACAAGGTGACGGCGTAGCACACTGAGACCTTGCTGCCTTGCTGTGTATCGAACATACCAATTGAGAGACAAACTTTAACCTCTTTTAAGCTTAAATGTATTATTATACATGGAACATGCTTTATCGTAGATACCAGTGAAAGAGTAACAAGAAAACAAGGTATCTCGTTGGCCAAGTCATTATCAAATTGATGAAGTACCTTAACACTTATTCAAACAAGGTTGTGATTGTTGAAATATAAGTTTCTCAAAGTAAACTGGTAGCAAAATAAATTACTTTTCTCCGAAGCGATCGCAGGGTTTTAAGTTCTCAACGAAACCTACTTACTACGAGAAGCGTTGTCGTTTATATAATTTACTTTACTGGAATTGTATCCGTACTTAGCTAAACAAACATGGAACATACCTAAGAAACAGCAGCGATCTACAATACGCAACCGTTTTATGTGGCACATAATAAACTTTTAGAAAAAGTGAAGATTAGTCAAGCGATGTCTGTCACTCATACCTGCGACAGTCTCTCTCTAAAAGCCCACGATCGCAGTATAACGTGACAGCGTGAGCGCCTTATTACCGTCATGTTTATAACATTAGAGGGCAGCGCGAGGCGGCACGCGGACGGCGGCGCGCGGTGGCCCCAAACAATTAGTCGCCAATTACCAGCAGCGACACACAGCGTCTGCCGTCGCAGCGACATATTGCACACACTCGTCACTGTGGACATCTGTAGCGGACACCGCACACATCCGTGTAGTATAACTGTACAGAACTTAGCGGAGAAGCGAGGGGTCACCAGAACAAGCGCTTACAACTTACGTGGAAACGGGCAGCGCTTCTGTGTGGGTGTGTTAAGTGAGGCTCATGGAGGAAGACATCAGTGCGGGACAAAGACCGAGTATAGTCAGCGCCGCCACACAACGCTCCCTAACATATTATAATAACTTCGCAAAACAGGGATAAAACAATTTCCCCCGGCGAAATTCATTTCGCGGACATTTCATTATGTGCCGAGATTGGATTAAGTTTTTGATGAAATTAAAGCGGGTGTGCGATGCAATTTCGTGAACTACGATCGTGTACACTTTTTAATGTTATCAAAGAAAATTGTTTTGTGAACATTTTCACTTTCCATGTTCTGTTAGGGCGGGTGTGGAGGTGGCGGGGAGGGGGTTTATGCTCCGGTGAATATCGGAAATAGTTTAAGTAGACGAAGGAGTGACGCTTCAGACAGAGAACCGTAGTTACCTACTCAAACTGGGTGCACTGCATCGAAGGACTGTTTAACTAATGTGATGTTACCGGTATTATATAGCTATTATGAACAAGCGATTATTGGTTACTGGAGACAATATTGTTACGAATTCCTGCAATATGGAATAATCATGCATTGATCCAAGTCATATATAAAAAAAAACAGTGGCACTCCGGGAGTGCCGACAGAAGTGAAAACAAAACACAAACAGAATACTTTGCCATCACTCACTGACATATCGGATTTAAAACCGAGTACATCCCGAGGACAGCCGAAAACATCCGAATGTAGCGCGGTGTCAGTAACAGTGTCGCGAGTTCAATGGTTTTTTCCGGGATATCTATGTTTTTTTCCCATCCGTCTTAAAAAGTTTTTACTTCAAAAACCATATTACGTGAGCACGGTGGGCAATGTCAGTGAACTGATAATGTCCACCGCCACCAAGAGCACGTTGATGCTCTTTGAGCCGGTGGGCTGACGTGGTTGGTGTGTTGTTGGCTCTTTGGGACAACTCATTGAGTTAGTCGACGTCTCTTAGTTGAACTTCATCGCTGTATGATGGAGATGATGAGGCAGGTTACCGCGGTAGGTATTGTACCACCCCCGCCCCTCGCCCGGTGATTCGTATGCATGGAATATCCACGTAAATTGCGAACTCATTGCGTGGATCAAGGTGAGATTTGAAAAAGTCGGTCGAGGAAATAAGAAAAATTCCCGGCTTGGCGCGAGAGCCGACACCCGAGCGCCGAGTGTCGGGCGCCGGGAGCCGAGGAGGCAAGCCAGGGCCTTTATAATGCAAATGATACTGATTGTTCCCATCGCTTCGGATTCCACTAATTTACGACACCTCCACGTGGAACTCCAATTTCCGAAGACGTTTCATTCGGCTATTCTTGCGATATTTAGAGTGCTCTGGTGAGGAAATTATCGTAATGTTTGGATCACAGTCAAGCATCGTGACTAGTACTGTGCGTGCCGCCATTTATCAAGATACATGATGTGTAGATAGTATTTACTTACTTACATATTTTTATGAAAGTCTGGGGTTTGAAACCTAACGAACTCCTTAACTAAGAATGACTTTGACTTAAATGTTGCTTATTCGTCAAGGTATTAGCGCCTTTTTGACCAAGTTTTCAAGTGTCACATAAATATCGTGCTCCTTAAACTACCTTCTGGACTATTTAGAATCTATAAGGAATAAATGGATTATCTATGTATCATACCTTTTCCTGTAGTCCGTGTCTGTGAAGGTGAATACTGCAGCTCTTTATCTGCTTATTCACTTGAAAAGTTAAAATTAATAAAATAAAGATGGGCATGAAGCGAATGAATAAGTCAGTGTATAATTTAGTATAATAAGGATTTTGCTAGAGCCAATTTCAGATCGCGAGAACTTTAAAGCTGGCTCAGAACTTTCTTATAGATAATCTGTTCCCGACTACCCGTTGTTCTGTTTTATATCCTGTACATCTTTAACTTTTATCTATTTTTCAAGATCTCAAATAAAACACCTACAAAGAGTTAGGGACAAACAAAACACATTAATTGTTTGAAACATAAAACAGGTATCACAAATACTGCTTTATACTGTAAGTGGACTATCATTACCGCTGTATAAAATATGTAGTTCACGTAATTATGTATTTAAATGCAATGACATGGATTACAGCAAGTTGGAATAACCATCCGTTAGTGACAAACTGACGAATAGGCGCGCGGGTGAACGGTGCGTGGTAAATACGCGCCTCATTTGTCTGGCAAGCTCGTAATGCGCGTATGAATGAGCGGTGACGATGACGACGCGCCGCGCATCTACGACGCACGATGTGATGCGGACTCGGCTCACCTCCACCATACTGGACATTTTTAAGATAATAAAGGTAGAGACAAACTGGTCCCACGTTCGCAACACGTGTAATATTATGAGACCAGCCCTCTTGATTTTATAAAAAAAACTATGCATTAGAAAAATACTTATCGAATGCAACGTACATAATTATAGGCGGATACCTACGGGTAAGTAATATAATTATGATATAATTACAAAACCACTAATATTTACAAGATATAACTACTAAACCTATAATTTTATTTGATATACTGATCAGTAAATACATAGCCATCAAAAACATAACTTGTAAAAACGCCAAGTCTCGCAACTCAGTTCTTCTACCATAAAAAGTTGTGAGATCCATGTAATACCAAGTCGGTTAATTTATTCAGTCCCTACTTAAGGACCTTCTGTCTTAAGTTATTACGTAATTTGCTAACCTAACAACATCTTGTAGTGACCATATCAATATTAAAAATCTTTTATGTTTTAAATAAATATATTGACTTGGCAATAGCACTGTGAGATAAATTGTGTTTTCATGCGATGGCCAAGTCAATCTATTTATTTAAAACATAAAAGATTTTAGAGGTCGTGACTAATTAACCGGAATATCCTGTGGTTGCCTTAAGAGCGTTTACGCCGTACGGCATTTCATACAAACTTTCAAGCAGTTGTTTTTCAAAATTAATGAACGGATTTTAATGAAACTTCCTAAGCATAAGCAGGATACAAAGGTCTAAAAAGTTAGTAGAGAACATTTTCGAAATGTCTTATATAAAAAAAGATAACTGGAAATATCTGTTTCTATGGAAAGTTTAAAATCGGTCTAATTTGGCTGTAACACTATTTTTCGAAAATGTTCTCTACTAACTTTTTAGACCTTTGTATTTTGCTTATACGTACGAAGTTTCATTAAAATCGGTTCATTCACTTCGAAATAAAAGGGCTTGAAAGTTTGTATGAAATGCCGTTCGGCGTAAACGCTCTTAAGTAAACTCACCAGCGCAACCGCTATGTCCCTACATTTTAAATCTGTAATATCTTCGAAAATATTCATTTAAATTACATGCTGTAAAGGGCCAAATTGATTTATATTAAATGCAAAATGTATTTAAGGTACTTAATTGGATAAGGATTAATGCTGTATTACTTAAAATCGCTTCGTAAATAAGCCATTATTTCTCGTAAAAAGTAAAGGATAAAAGATGGTTATTGTGGGTTATCCCTAAGAGATAGATATATACCAAGGCTGACTTTTTTGTAGACCTTTTTAAGGTGTACAATACTGTAGTACATTATTTTGATCTGTCTCGTAGGGTTCAGCAAGCTTTTGCAAAACAAGCGCAATAAATGTGTTTATTTACGACATCACATTAGAAACCTCTAAAATTATCAGTGTTTCTCTACCATATTATGCATGTATTACACGCTGTATAAGGGCTATGTGCAATTTAATAGTAACAGACAGCTGCGTACCCGTATTTAAGTCCCTAAAATTACTGACATTCCCATCTCTTTATATTTTCGAGGTGGCTGTTTTTGTTAAATCAAATATATGCATCTTTTTAATAAGGTGTCCGAAAATAGAAACCGGCCCATCAGGAAACAGTATAAGAATTTGCTAATTGTTAGTGGTTCCAATACCGCCCTATTAAAGAAAAGTATTATATGTATGGGTCCGATCATATTTAACAAAATACCCGATTTCACAAAAAATGAGACAGTTCCACTGTTCAAAAAGAAATTGACAGATCTATTAATTAATAAATGTTATTACTTAATTGGCGAATTTCTGACCGATAAGAATTTGAATTGATAATAATTATGACATCCCTGTATTCCTGACTTGCATTTTAATGTAACTGTATTGACCTCGAATTGGACGAATTTATGTTCCCATTTTATTAAAATTGACATTATTATTGTATTGCCTATTTCAAATAATGTACTGAATTTCATCGTGACATGGTAATCTTATGTTGATTAGATTGAATGTGATAATACATAAATATATTAATGAGTCCTTTAAAAGTAGCTAAAACTGTTTGCATGCCTTAGTTAAGGTAGTTAGTACAGGATCATTATGAACTTAACATCTGTAACTTGTACCTACTTTCTGTACAAATAAAGAATTATTCTATTCTATACATATAAAATCGCATCAAAAACCGTTGCGCAGTTTTAAAGATCTAAGCATACATGCGGACAGACAGACAGCGGGAAGCGACTTTGTTTTATACTATGCAGTGATAAACAGGTACACTGATTCATTAACTGCAAATGTAACTTTGTAATACTATATATTTATACAAGGATTACAAAGTTATTTATGCAGTTGGTGTATCTAGAAAAGTGGAACGAAATTGCAAAATATTTTAGTTTTTCCGTGATTTATACACTAAACACTAATTGCATTCTAAATTTGAAGCTTCTACGTCTGCTAGAAGTGCCTTAGAGTTACTTTTGATGATCAGTCAGTCAGTCAGTCAGTGAGTGAGTGACAAAATTAAGAAACTTTGACTAGTTATAATTCTAAAACTACTAGTTCAAATTAAATGAAATTTGAAATATACCGTGTTTATACAATGCCTGCTTGATAACTGAAAATTCAGGTCTCTAGTTTTATCCACAACGAAGTTAAAGGGGGCGAAGATGGCCTGAACTGCTTCGAGAAAAGGATGGTACGGCAGTGCCGCTTTTTGCTCGACTTGGCGGGGGCACTACCGTGCCCCCAGATAAACGAGTGATATAATTTTAAAGTAACTAATTTATTTAAGCATATTATCAATTTTTTCATTTCAATTTCTGAGTCGAGCTGCAAGATTTTTGACAAATGCGTGCACTGATTGGACAGGTCCGCTCAATCTGTGTGGTTCTTTCCTCAAAAGACCATTTCAGACATCAATCTACATGGTCTTCACACGATCTGACCAAGATTTTGTCTGGACTTTAAAAGAGACTGTGACCTCTGAGTTTGTTTCGGCATTTCTTCTCAGAGTAGTCAGATAGGAAACGCCGACCACATCTAGTTTAAAAAATATGATGACGTGTAAAAGTGTTTGTAAAAACCTACTTACAAAAAATAAATCATTTATCATTTATCATTATCTAACCCAAAATAAGTATATAAAATCGTTTGATATACCAAAAGACATAAAACCTATTTAGTCTAATATGATATTTTTTTTTTGTTGTAATTTCTATCATAGTATACCGAGTAAACGATTACCATCTGCCAAGAAAGCTCGACGGAACCCCGTTTATGAGTAGTTATAAAAAATAACCACAAAGACTAGCCTTCTAACCTAACCTATTCGAGTCGGATTGCTCTGAATCGGGGTGTTAACCATAATGACACCAGGCATCATGCATGCAAGCATGCAGCAGGAATGGTTTCTGTGACAACATATTGAGAACCATAATGAGGGTATCAATATAATATATTTTAAATGATGATGATGATTGTCGATTAAATAAACGTTATATCCAATAACGTTATACGAAATAAGTTTTAGAGTATATAAATGTTATATGTAAAGAAATTATATCAACAATTGGTATATCTCACGTTTATTATATCTTGTAAACCTTATTGTAATGAAAATATACCAAATAACTTTAAATGATATGAGACGCACCCGATACCTACACAACTTTAAACTTAGGTAATAGGTAATACGGGCTCCGCAACTCCACGTCAATGCGCGTATTTTGCGTACGGGAAGTAAAAAAAAAAAAAATAATAAACTCGCGAGGTTGTCGACAGGTGGGATGTGGACTCAGCAATCATTGTGCCGATAGTTGTAACAGCCAATGGGTTAATAGCCAAGAGCCTCGACCAACACCTAAGAGGACTCTCGTTGGGCAGCTGGATCAAGGGCTTGATTCAGAAAGTGGTACTTCTGGACACGGCCCGCTTTGTTAGGTGGTTCCTCTCTCTGGAGCCCTGACCGCCGGTAGCTTGGACCCTGTTCCCGATACCGGTGGGATACTGCTATTTTTTATATTTTTAAATGTTTTTATATTTTTTATATTCTAATCTTATTTAAAAATTTAATTTATAATATGTAGGTATATAATGAAATAAAGGAGATAATAAACTTAGGTAATAGTACCTACATTTTTGACTATAATGACCCCGAGACTAAGTCAGAAGCTAAAATCTTCAAAATACTTTTTAATATTTAATTGACGTTGTACTGCTAATGATAATGTAAGATGCCTGTAGACAATTGTCATTTTGTACTTATTTGACTGTCAGACATATTTCGATGAGTGAAAAAAAAACCTTTGTGACAGACAGACAAGAAAGTGATCTCATATTCCGTAAAATTGATAGCAAAATGAAACTTATTATATCCGTTGGGGTTCCTTAGCTCGGGAATATTTAGCACTGAAAACATTTAGGCCACTCTATGGGGCTCCACAAGCGTATGTTGCTAATACGCTCCTCCACTCGCGACATTTGTTATCTGCTCGATTGAAGGCCACGCACACCAACAACTTGTCACAAGATTACCGGAATCGACATCATTTGTCATTATTGAAAACTATTTCGTATGTATTGGTTTTAATGTAGGGCATTTACCGTAGGTACCTATATGTACTTACACATTGAATGGCTTGCCGGCTTTCGCGAGCATTGGAGCACTAACGAAAGTAGAAATAAAATAATAAAATTTTGTATGTAAAATAACAAAAGGAGATGGATAACGGTCCACAAGCTGGAGGCAAGTTAGGCCCAGAAATTGACACAAATAAAACAAAATGTATTTTGAAGCATTAATAGTGTTTCAAAGCCCTGTGTACTTTTGTTCATCGTAATACTTTGTTAATGGCCATAAGACCCTTAACAAAGGGTTCTAGGTCTACCTATCTAAAACACCAGACAAAGAAAGCAATCATTCTATCAAATCAATCTTAGTAGCAGTGTGTGAGTGAAACTAGTGATAGACATTCACTAAACGACCATCGTGATTGCTTTAATAGAACAGAAACTGTTCACCACATACTTTATTATTTACACAATTAAGTACCAGCGAGCGTAGGCGTAGGTCCCAACACATAACTCTCTATAGAAACTAACATGACAGTTGTAAACCGCTAACACATGTAGTGCGACATATTTCTTCGGGCCTGCAATGATAATCACGTAACTGCCTACAGCGCACTATATTATGAAACTCTCTCGCGACACAAACTAGCGGTCGTTTAGTGCGTGGGGCCTGTAGAGTGTGCGATAGTACGTATCGCTGGGGTGTCGTGGTCGCAGACTGAACTGCACGGAAGCTCGACTCCTCCACCTTGTCGCGAGGATACGCACACACGCATAAGCGCTCATTACGCTGACCTTGTAACTGGTCTACAGAGAACAGCAAATGAAACCCCTGGAAAATCTCCTGTAAGACAAGGATGTGTATGTGTGCGTGCGTTCTCGATGACTATAGGATGTCGATTAGAATGAGTGTTGTTGGTAATGTGTTCCGCGGTGAGGGGATGTGACGCCGCGTGCGCAATTATATGTAAATCTGAGAGGTGCGGGGCACGGGCGGGTTGGGGGAGGGGTGACATTAGCGGATTGTTCGCGTTATGTTTGATAATAGGAGTTTAAGTATCGCTCACGTGTTTCTACGTAGTCGTAATGACGCGGACAGCTAGTGGTGACGCGCGGACCCGCCCGGTGGCCACCACATTGGCGGTGTACAGTCGGAGAAAATTAATTGTTAAGCAGATTCAAATACCAATGAATTAACCAAGGTGTAGCTATCACATACGAGTCTCAAACACTCTTAATACAAATGAAAAACATTTTGTCGTTATTCATCATATAGGATACACTGCCTACCTACATTTTAAGCTGTGGTTACCTGTAATTGAGTGTGCAATACAGGATAATGTATATTAAAACAAGTTCTCTAATGGTAAAAGAAAATTGTAATGTATCTCGTTGGTAATCTTTAAATAAATAGATACATAAGTACGTTCCCTTATCTATTTTGTAAAAAGTGTGATAATTTTTGATTGGTTTTCTTTAATCGTTGTATTTTCAACCGTTTATCTTTTAAAATCGTTAATCGGATAAGTATCGCACCAGGAAGTAAAGTCTACTATAGATACATCTATTACATACGTCTATACATTATAAATAAAGTCGCTTTTTGTGTCTGTCTGTGTGACTGCCTTTTTAAACTACGTCGCAGATTTTAATACGGTTTTCACCATCATTTAGAGAATTTGTTCCGGGAGGTTTATGTATATATTAATTTAAAACTTACAAAATAAAGTACATAATCTTGATGTTTAGTCAAGTTGTAAAGTAGTGTGTATCCGCTCATTGCATTCGGTAGCGTCGTTTCTTGGCGAAACCGATTGATATAAATGGGTATGAAGCTGCTATTTGTAGTCTTTGGATATGAAGCTGCTATTTGTTCCCATTCCAATGTATTATATATACATGTCACCAACAAATCTTTTGTGATTGATTGTGTTTTGGTGTGTGTATGTTGTTTGAGTGATGTGTGCATGTGTTAGGTATGTATACCTTGCAGTAGCGAAGGGACAATTTTTGTAAGAGGTAAGCCGGAGTAGATTATTTGTCTATAGAATCACTGAATACAGACCTAGATCA
This sequence comes from Mesoligia furuncula, assembly GCA_916614155.1. Classification (NCBI taxonomy): domain Eukaryota; kingdom Metazoa; phylum Arthropoda; class Insecta; order Lepidoptera; family Noctuidae; genus Mesoligia; species Mesoligia furuncula. Next base: position 465,308 of record OU744804.1, read on the forward strand.
ATAGATAAGAGTCAAGGTGAATAAGGCTTATAATATTCTTGTTGTCTAGATTTCTATCAATGGCGTTTCTATAAATACTCAGATACGTGCTGTAGGATTAATTTAAATAAATAATTTATAATAATTTATTTTGATGATGTAAAGTGAACCTAACAGAGGGGCAATTCACGTAATTTTCAGAACGTTCACAGTCTTATCTCAGTCTCAATCTGTCAAAAAATACTACTAATTTCCCTACATTTTGACAAGTTTTTGACATTTGTTTTTCGCCAAGAGTTTTAAATTACGAGAATTAGCCTTCAGGAGCCTTTGTATTTATTGTTGGTAATAAGAACATGTTATCAGTGTAACAAACCAGCATAGCATCGTCTTCCTTCTTCCGTCTTCTACTATATAAGTTGCATATAATTATATGAAACCAGCCCAACGAGCCCATAATGTTCCCAATGCTGGGACACAGGCCTCCTCTCTGTGAGAGGGAGTGGGTCGTAATCTACCACGCGGCCCCAGTGCGAGTTGGTAGATGTCACATGGTTTTGATTTTTTTGTTCTAGGACATGCCGGTTTCCTCACGATGTTTTCTCTTCACCGTTTTGAGAGCAGTGGTGATGAAATAATTTACACAAAGTAAAGCGCCTGCCTGTGTTCGAACCTACCTACGACCAACAAGTCGGCAAGTCGTGGCTTACTGCTGGGCCTGCTCTAAGACCTGACAGCCTCAGTCTGACACAGCACTATGAGGTCGATTGCCGCTTCTCATTTCTAAAAGATGGTCCACCATCTTTCAATATGGAGGTTTTGAGCTTATCCGGGAAGATACCATTCTCAATACTTTAATTGATTATGTAACTAAGATGAGGGGCTATGTATTGAGAGACTTCTTTTATGGTTTTTGTGCATATTCCATCACTACCTACACTGTTTGTATCCCTAAGAGATCTAATATGATTTATGATGTCAAGCGGCAAAGTTGGCTCTATAAATAAAGAGTTCAAAGTGTTGAATTAGTGGATATTTCTTGTGTTATGCTATGATTTGAATTAGATACTTGGTTAATATAATATTCGTTAAAGGAGTTTGCTATTTCAGTAGGATTCGTCATCGTCTTTGTTTTTTTTTTTTGAGTTTCTATTTCAGTAATAGGTTCTTTAGGAAAGTAGGCTTTATTTTAGTTTATTACGGTCCATGTCGCTTTTGAGATTTTTGTGTTAAAGTTATAAAATGCGTGTAAAGTGATAAGTATAACAAAAATAAAAAATATTTATTCGTTACATTTATTTTGCTTACATAAAGTTAACAAACCGCTACGTTTATTTATTATAACGTGATTGAGGTTATAGCTTAAGTATTCATTTTCTTTACGAAAAGAAGATTGAAACTAAACCTCAAATTATGGAATAATATACAGGTGAGTATAATAATATTTTATTTACATTACTAAAATAATGTAAACATTTTCGGTCTATCTACAAGAAAAACGACCATGTCTTCGATGATGCAAGCCTTCAGCATGGAGTGCACGGCGAATAAAGATGTGTTGAATGACTCAGCAAAATGTCGCGTTAGTTTGAAACCATTTGTTTCATATTCATTCACCATGAGTCGTCACTGTTCTTGCCTTCCACTTCGCGCTCGGTTTGCAAGGCTACCCTCTTTCACAGTATTTCTCTAGAACAAAGAATGTAATGCTGTTAGACATCTATAAGCAAAATACTAAAATTGTTTACTTTAATATTAATAATTACCTAACTCTTTGACGTTTACGGAAAAAAAATACTCATCATTCACTAATTTAAATACGTAAATTAAGTATCTTTAAAATGATTTATATTTTTCTTTTCTTTTATTTAAACCTCATAAATAATTTTAAACTTTATTTAGTAAGGCATCTTCCGAGTAAAACGATTAACAATGCTTTTGATTAAAGTAGAAAATATTTAAATGATACACTTACACTTAGTCCGCTTTCATTCACTATTTGGGTTTTGTTATATCCAATGTTATGCAGCGCAATAATATTAGCACTCGCTTCACTTAAATATTTGTATTTGACTGAAATTTGAAAATAATAACTACAACACCGCTAATAGATTTAAACACCTCTTCATTAACCAACCATATCCACGAACCAACAACGTTTTTTAAAGGTGAATGGTCAGCGAACAGCATAATCTGTCTACATCACAGAAGCGAAATAATTTAGTTGGTTTTCTGTGGTCTACCTACTTATTTTATTATTTGTGTGAACAAGACGAACGAGACAAAAAACTAATGATTATTTATCGAACTAAAGTGAGTGTGTGTGCGTATATAATATAGAAACAACTTACAGAATAAGGTCGTAAGTCGAACCGAAGCGTCAATCTATTGCTTTGTCAGATTGCTAATCGACTTATGAACGCCACTGTACATAGTAAAATAGAAAATGGTCTACAAATGTACAAGGCCTACACTTTGCTACTTTCAAATAGAACGTCCTCTGGGGTATAATCAATCTTCGTCTTCTTTTTAAAATCTGATTTCATGACTTTACTTACACTAACGGCAGGTACCTCATACCGTAGTGGCAAGCACAATTAATAGCGTTGCGTCGGAGAGGCGTCGGATTTCCTGCGCCACTAATATAATGTGTTGGCGGCGCCGGCACTGGTTGGCTTCACGATGTTGGCATTACGTCGGCGCTGGTTGACTTCACGATGTTGGCATTACGTCGGCACTGGTTGACTTCACGATGTTGGCATTACGTCGGCACTGGTTGACTTCACGATGTTGGCATTACGTCGGCACTGGTTGACTTCACGATGTTGGCATTACGTCGGCGCTGGTTGGTTTCACGATGTTGGCATTACGTCGGCACTGGTTGACTTCACGATGTTGGCATTACGTCGGCACTGGTTGACTTCACGATGTTGGCATTACGTCGGCGCTGGTTGACTTCACGATGTTGGCATTACGTCGGCACTGGTTGACTTCACGATGTTGGCATTACGTCGGCACTGGTTGACTTCACGATGTTGGCATTACGTCGGCGCTGGTTGGTTTCACGATGTTGACATTCGGATGTCGCTAATGTTTTCACAATTCTTGTGACTTTCTCCGGTTTATACGCTGATGACGTTTGCATGTTACGGAAGGATAGAGTAGAACTACTGTGGTCTATGGACAGCTGCTTTACAAAGGTATTATCGAAGAATTGCTGAGCGATCAGAACAACAATAGGTTTTATCTTTTAGCAAACAATTTATCTTTTTTCATGAATGGTAGATAGTAGGTATACGTGCCTCATGAAAAAAAGAAAATTCGCAAATAGTTACTTTATTTTCTACATCATGATAATTTCAAAATTAAGTAGCAAAGCAGTCTTGCAGAATCTATCAAGTTTTGTTTAAAAGTAAATATTATGTTGAAAACATGACAGCGGTACCTACTCACCATTTTGCTCCAAGTACCCGATCCAATGAGCTGGTGAGCTCGATTTAGAGTCAGTATTTATTTATTTCATATATCATTTTATTTCATATGCCGACGACACGGCGTTAATATTTTGCGCTAAAACCAGTAGCGAACTGTTCAAAATCGCTCAACTAGGTTTTAATAGGCACTGTGACTAATTGCCTTCATAGAAATTTACTAACATTAAATGCCAACAAGACAAAATATATTCACTTCTCCATGCGCAAGCCTCAACTTAACATCACTAACCTTATCTATATGCCCATCAATGTGGAAATCGTACTGGTACAATCACCATGTGTAATTGTCCTTTTATCCACAAAATGAGCAACATAAAATACCTGGGAGTAATAATGGACGACACGCTCTCTTTTAAAAAACATATTGAATGCCTAGCTGAAAAGAGTGCGCAAACTAATATCTCGACATCAGAGCCATCTAGTCCGATATCCATTTTTGCAAGTTTTCAGGAGAGCAAAAATAAGCATTGAAAATGAATAATTGTTCTATAATTTTGAAGATTAAGGAGAACACGGCTACAATTATTTATGCTTGGTTATTTGAGATTCGAGGGATGCCAATTTTTAAACTCCCCCAATCAATTCCGAAAAAAACTCCATTTTATGTCTAAGGACAGTTACATATGACCCAATTTTTAAGGTCCAGTTGCAATCAATATTTTTATGTTGTTGTCAGACCTTTTGGTTCTATAAATCCGACCATTTGGTTCAAAAATATAAATAATGTGTATTCATATTCATATTCATATTTATTTATTTGCGTAAAACATGGTATACAAAGGTGTTACATGAGTTTAGGATAAGATCATACATGTTTTGCTTAAGACTAAAGCATGCAAATTGGTTAACACAATTTATGTTCGAAGTATTCCTTATTGCTATAAAAATTATTTTCATTTAGCCATTTAAACAAGTGAATTTTAAACAGTCTGCCATTTAGTAATTTAAGTTTACATGGTAGTTTATTATATATGCGTACAGCCATAGCTAAACCGCTTTTACTATATTTTGTTGATCGAGGGAAATCGTCCAAAACAAGTCTAAATTTGTCACGCCGATTCCTAGAGCTTACATCTGCTGCTGTTCTGAATAGGTATTTGTGTTTCCGTACAAACATACATGTTTCATATACATATAGTGAGGGTAGTGGTAGCAGACCGAGTTTTTTAAATAATGGTCGACAAGATACGTCCGGTGGAATTCCCTGAATAGCTCGAACGCATTTCTTTTGAGCGATAAATGCTCTATTATGGTCCGTACTATTTCCCCATACAATTAGTCCATATCGCAACGAGGACTCCACATAAGCACGATAGGACATTATAGCAGTTTTAATATTTGTAACATTTTTAATCCTTCTAAGAGCGTATACGAATTTATTGATTTTATTACATATGCTATCGATATGAGCTTTCCAGTCTAGATGTTCGTCTATGGTCGTTCCCAAAAACTTAGTTTGTGCTACTTTTTGAAGTTTTGATATATTCATTGTGAAATTAAATTTGTTATTATAAGATTTATTAAATTGAACATATACTGATTTACTAAGGTTAATAACTAAATTATTTTTATTAAGCCAATTTATAAGATTTTCTATTGTATTATTAATATCTGTTTCATGATCAATTATTGATTTATTTTTTTTATCGGTAGCAACTATTATCGAAATGTCATCAGCAAACAGAAAGCATTTATGACTAGTCATGCCAACAATATCATTCACATAAAGGAGAAACAAAATCGGGCCCAATATACTGCCCTGGGGAACGCCTCGTTTGGTGGTTTTAAATTCAGAGTGGTATGAAACCATATCTTTATTGGCATTCATATTAGTGATTGAAACACACTGCTGTCTGCCGGATATGTATGACATTAACCACTGTAGTGGAGGTCCTCTAATTCCCATAGATTCCAACTTCCGAAAAAGAATATTATGCGAGACCAGGTCGAACGCCTTAGATAGATCAAGAAATAAGCCCGTCGTTAATTTATTATTATTAATATTAGTCATTACTGCTTTCAAGAGTGAAAAGATAGCTAAAGTTGTTGATTTATCTTTTTGAAAACCGAATTGCTCTTTCTTTATAATATGAAATTTCTCGCAGTAATTAATAAGCCTTTTATACATGCATTTTTCGTAGACTTTTGACAAAATTGGTATTAAAGTTATTGGGCGGTAGTTGTTAATATCATATTTTTCACCTTTTTTAAAAAGTGGTTTTACAATTGACATTTTTAATTTATCTGGAAACACTCCTTGAACAAAAGACAAGTTTATAAGATGCGTTAAAACGCCGCGTATTTCCTTAGCACATTTCTTAATAATTCTAGTGCTAAGTTCGTCGTAGCCTTCGGAGGTAGTATTATTTAATAACATAATTTGTTGTTCTACTTCGCTTTCTGACATTGGAACGAGGAACATTGAGTGTATTAGGTTTTCACTACCATGACTGTTTGTGTTTTGCTGTGTGGGTTTATAATTTAGATAGAAATCATTGAAAGTGGAGGCTATTTCTGTCGGTTCCGTAAGTATGGTACTATTAATCTTAATGGATTCTATGTTATTTTTAGGACTAGGATTATGTATTTCATTTTTTATTACGGTCCATGTAGCCTTGCATGTGTTCTGATGTGTATGCATAAATTTTATATTAGCATTTCTTTTGGAGTTATAGATACATTTTTGTAACAAATTTGAGTATTTAATGTATCTGGTTTTGTGGAATTGAGTTTTCTTCTTATAATATTGATAACGCAAAAATCTCTTTGTTTTGCAACTCTGCTTAAGACCTTTAGTTATCCATGTTCTTTTTACTGTTTTGTTTCGATTTATCTTTATCTTTACTTTAGGAAAACACAGATAATAAAAAAGGCATAATAACTCGTGAAAACGGTTAAATGCTATATTTGCATCTTTTTCTTTAAATGCTTCTGACCAAGTCAAACTTTGCAGACATTTTCGGAACTTGTGAACATTATGGGCATTATAATCTCTTTTGTAAACGTAGTAAATTGCATCTTTTATAGATTGACGTTTTAAGGGGAAGCCTATCATTTGTGCTGTTTCGTGGTCCGAGAGGTGGAGTGGTAGTACTGTCGTAGATGCATCTAGTATATTACTCAATATATGGTCAATACAAGAGGCTTTGCGAGTAGCTTCATTAATATGAATTTTTAAATTATAGTTGTTTGCTAGATCTTGGAATTGGTTAGTGATTTTACCTTTTTTAAGTGTGTTTATGTTCAAGTCTCCTGTTAGAACTATGCGTGTTGAAGGTTTGTATTTTTTAAGAATATCATGTAAGAGACTATCTAGATTGGTTAAAAATAGGTTGGGGTCGGACTGGGGTGTTCTGTATATGCATATTATCAATAGTTTTTCGTTAGTTAACTCAATGCCACAAATTTCGAATGTATTAACTGTTGCATATTTTTTAACCATAGATAATTCATTGAAAATAAGATCCTTTTTAACTAGAATGCAAGTTCCACCCCGGTTTTTTTCTCTACAAAAATTTGCTGCCATTATGTAATCTGATATCTTAAGATAGCTCTCATGGCCTTTCTTAATAAATGTTTCAGAAAGGCAGATTACATGTGGGTCATTATATGAATCTCGCATCTCTTGTAATGTTATATCTAATAGTTCTTGTTTGGATAGAATGCTTGCAATGTTTTGATGTAATATCCTAAAGTGGTGAAACGAGGATGTTGTTGGTGACGTATTTTTAGAGTCGAAAAAAATTGTTAGATGATTTTAATGGTAGAAAATAGTATGGTATGGTACCCTTTTTTATGTGTTCAATTTTTTCAGCGGGAGCGCAAGTATCTTTAATTTCCAGTTCTTTGTTTGCGGAACTTTTGAAATAAAAGGGAATAGTCCCCTTCTTGGGCTCCTTGTTTTTTATTAAAAAACTTGTTCTGCCACTCACCAGTCGTTTTTTTATTTCAGCAGGATTCAAAAATGTCGCGTTATAGTATTCACAATCTAGTTCATAATTTATTGATTTGCAAATATCAGATAAATTGGAATTTTGGCAGTTCGTGAAATGACAATTTTTATAATAATGGCAAATATTTTTTAAGCGATGATTTAATTTCACGACATCAAGGTAGTAACTTTGTTGTACATTTAGTAAAATAATAGTATTGTTATAAAATAATTTCAGTATGGATTTTAGTTGGAATAGCACATGTTTCATGTTATAATCATTTTCACCCAAACATATTACAACCTTGTCGTCCGGTTGCAGGTTGAAGTTCATACAACTTTTCATTATGACATCGCTACCTGCATTTGGCATCGTTAGGGCAAAAACTCCATACTTCTCATATTGTGTATTTATTCTCGACTGTATAAGAGCTGCAGCTAGACCTACACATTGTTGGGCGCCGAAGATCACAATTCTTTTTCCATATTCATGCTGTTGTTGTTGTGTAATGTTGGTTTGTGTTGTACAGATTGAATCTGCACAATTTCCATGTTTTATTGCACTCAGGGCCTGTATTTGTTTAGCGAACGTTGCTCTCTCTTGTGCTGCATCTTTAACGTCTTTTTCCAATGCTATGATTTTTTGTTGTAGGCCCAGATATGTTATGTTGCTGCTGGAGTCAACGTTTGATGTAGGTCCAGGCGAGGTTGGTGTAGAGATCACATTTTGGAATAAGAGCGAACGCTTTTTCTTTTTGGTGGTGTATATTGGGCTATTTTCTAAAATTGCGGACGAGGAGCACAGAGATTTTAATATTTTAATTTCAGCAGTTAGTTTCTTAACTTGTTCTTTTAGATTGTTATTATCCAATATTACATTTTCCAGTTCGTTCTCTGTACTCTTCAGTTTCTCAGTTAGTTGATGTATCGTATCTTGTACTTCTGTGATTGAGGTATTAATTATTGTGCCATCTAAGCTTTTGGATAATTTATTCGGAGAGGTATCAGCTTCATAAGATGTTTCGTAATCTGTGTTAAAAATATCTATTATATAAGTTAACAACATATCCTATGGCACGGGACAAATATAATTTCAATGGCTATTTATGTTGTGTATGTATAGATATGACATTACTTGCTCTAAAAAAATCTAATAAATGGGTCATACGTGCATTTGACTCGTTTAAACAAAAACTTACTTTTTAAGACGCCGAACTTAAGGTCTAAATATGCTTAATATAAGACTATTTGGCATTGAGTTTATTTGATTGGTATACGTTCTATTGTTAAATGAGTCTTTATATCCTCTTCCATCCGTACATTAAACTGAATCAAAAATTTATTTAATTAATTTTGTGGCGTAAGGATATGCAGAAAGATGTAATCGTACTTCAAATTCGATACAATTTCCTGAGGTACTGCAGTTAGCTGTTAGCAGTTAGTGTGGGGATAAATGTATAGCTCTTACCATCATAAGCGACTTCTATGTTGGTGATTTGAATGAAGGTATAGGTACCGTGTAGATAGCCTAAAATCCTACTACCTATATCATAAGTATTATTTTAAATGTAGAAGTCGCTTTCTTGTGTTTGGATGTTTGTTAATCAATCACGCCTTATTGGCTGAACGTGTTTGGGTCAAATAAGGCACACGAGTAGACCATGACCTCCAGGGCAGGTATTCTATGTCCTAATCCATTAGGACATAGAGTACTATTTTTCCTGGTAGTACGGTTCAGTGAAATAATCTGACCTTTACGGATGAAGCCGCTAGCAAAAGCTTGAAAATATATTCATAAAAGTGTAGACGAAGAGAAAGTTTAGGACGCGTAACTCCACATGCATGCTTTGGGTAAATTTAGGAGTTGGAACCTTTGATTACAGTAACGAAAATAGTGTTTTACATAACTGCTTATTTAAAGTCGATTTGTTGCAGTTCTTCTCGGACTTAGAACTGGGGAGAGTCCCTCAGATTAAAAAGACAACCGTGAAATGAGAATGTTGAAAGTTTTCGACCCACTTGGGTTGCTATGTCCATGCATAAAAGTATTAAAATTCTTATTTCAAGACCAGTGGTCTTCTAAGCTTGACTGAGTTGGTCCTGTGACAGCAGATTTAGTAGTTTGGTATAGAATTTCAAAATTTAGCCCTAATACAGATTCTTCGGAGGGCTCTGTGCTAAACCCCTCGCGACAGGTTATACATTGCGTGTATTTGCGTTTTAAGAAGAATCAGTAGGACCAAAGGCAGGAAGAAATGAGGTTGTTGCCGTGTTGACAAACACGAGTGGTTCCGCTTAATTTCAGCCAGCATACCGCGGTCACAATTATGTGGTGCAGCAGTTATCTAAGGATAGTTGGAGACTCCTTCAAGAGATGTCAACATCTTTGTAAGGAATGGACTGAACTATATAAATAAACGTACCGTTATACTTTCCATCATTTTCCAAGTGACCAAAACCCTGTGGTTCTTCTGCCTTAAAAAGTTGTGAGATCCATGTAATACCAAGTCGGTTAATTTATTCTGTCTTAAGTTATTACGTAATTAGGTAACCTAACAACATCTTATAGTGACCATATCAATATTAAAAATCTTTTATGTTTTAAATAAATGGATTGACTTGGCCATCGCATGAAAATACAATGGGGTCTAAAAACGCCACTTATCATAAAACGATAACATAATGGACAGTTAACCGTTAAGTTAATCGTATCAAATCCCATTGGTGAGGCATTTTTCAGTATTTTTTTTTGTCTGTGCTAAAATACCAATCAATCCGATCCAAATTCAATCCCAATCTTTTTGATTATACCTACGTAGTGCAGCGAAAAAAATAAAAACACGGACTGTCTTCGCCATATTACGATTTTTAATGTTATCCTTTTATTATCCTCCAAAGTGGCCTTTTTAGGCTCTAATGTATCTCACAAGTAATACATATTAATAAATAAGATTGTTTAGTGTATATGGGATTACAAAGTTATTTATGCAGTTGGTCTAGAAAAGTGGACCGAACATGAAAAATATTTTAGTTTTTCCTTGTATTATACATATACTAAACACTAATTGTATTGGAAATATTGAAGCTTCTGTCTGCTAGAAGTGCCTTAGAGTTTTGATGATCGGTCAGTCAGTCAGTGAGTGACAAAAATAAGAAATGTTGACTAGTTATTAGTTATATTCTTAAACAACGGATTCAAATTGAATGAAATTTGAAATATACCGTGTTTATACAATGCCTGTTTGGTTACTGAAAATTCAGGATTCTAGTTTTATCCACAAAGAAGTTATCGGGGGTTCGAAAATGGCTTGAACTGTTTCGAGAAAAGGATGGTCCGGCCGCGGCTGTGCTGCTTTTTGCTCGACTTGGCGGGGGCATTGCGGTGCCCCTAGATGTATTCCCTAAATTAAATAGTCATCATTTACACAACAGAATATGTAAATTATTATAGCTTTCACAAATCCTTTTAGATCTGCATCATCTGCCTAGCCTTTTCCCAACTATGTTGGGGTCGGTTTCCAGTCTGACCGGATGCAGCTGAATACCAGTATTTTACATAGAGCGACTGCCTATCTGACCTCCACAACCCAGTTACTGGGTAACACGATACCCCTTGGTAAGACTGGTTGTCAGACTTTTGGGCTTATGACTACCTGCAACGATATCAAAGATCCACGAATAACAGCCGGGACCAACGGCTTAAACGTACTTTCGGAGGCACTGAGGGGTCACGGTATGTAAAGATGGATCCACAGACCAACCGCGGCAAGCGTAGCTTAACCTGATCGATCGACCTGTGCGGCTGTTATTATTTAGCCACGGGCCTCTCACAAAAAATCCTTTTGAAGCTGGCTAATATGCTATTTTAATTTTATTTACCTAAGTTTTAATTTAGTTTTTACGTTAGACTCATTGTAAATTTCACTTTCTAGCCTGAAGCACAGGTTCAACGGGTACAACCTAGTTCAGGCAAATGAGCAACTGTGCGCTGCTGTAATTGTTAAGGTATTCATTGTAAATGAATCCCCTTTTTATAAATAAACGAGTTGTTATTATTTATGTAAAATTCTTATAAAGAAACATCGGGAAGAGGTCCTGGGTTAATAACTCTCGTGAACTCAGAGGAGGCGTGTTAATAAGGTTAGCGCGTATTATACGATGAGCAGCCCGACGGCCCGACGCAATCCGACACAGCCCGACACGACCCGACAATGCTCCGATGTAAATAAATACATTAACACACGACTCAATTTACGGTGTTTACCCCCGACCTGGTATTAAGGGGAACGCACACCTTTCCCGCACATAATACTAGCATTTTTATTTACAATGAAGGGCGTTAATTGCTCCGCGATGCGTAGGTACTTACGAGCCGGGCGTATGTGCAGGCTTTTGTAAGAATACCAAGAGTGACAACATTTGATGTGTGACGCTCTCGGGGTGATGACAAGTGTATGCTCGCCTTATACCTCTTAGTACGTGTATGTGTGTTGTTGTACGCTTCGCTTGTCAAAGTGTAGCGTGACACAGACACAGACTCGCGGTCCGGACGGGAGCGGTTGATAATTCAGCAAAAGAAACGCTGCCACTAGTGAAGTAGCGATGTTTACACACTCCCCGCACTGCCCCCGTACCTCGCCCCTCGCAGACCTATCAGCGGGAAACTGATATATAGTACGAACTTGTATAGTTTGTACTGAATTCTAAATTGACTGCTCATATAAAACATTGAGCAAGAAGTATGTTTTGTTTTGTATGTGTGTCGGTAAGTTTCCACATCCATAACGTTCAACTCAACAACTATAACCGGGTGGTACACTATGGTGAAATAAGAAATCTAAATATCCGGACACTTAATTTTGAATTCCAGCCCGGTGGGTGGAGACCTACCCATCATTGATTAACAAAAATACGACAGGGGCATCATATCCACTTGACCAGGGACCAACTGAAACAAAGGAAGTCCAGTCAAATGATTAGTGGACAAAATGGTTGTTTACTTCATTATTTATATTCATAATACCTCCGTAGTTATACCACCACGGAGAAATGTGGAAAACAACAACTTTGTCCACTCATCATTTGGCAGGGCTCCATCCATTATAATTTTATTTACAAATTTTCGCTGCGGTCTGCATACACATTGTATTACATTGTTTAAACTACCTTCTACGTACTTCCGGCTCCTCGCATTGTATCACATTGTAGTTAAGTTATTACGAGTTGCAGCATCACTTTAGAAAGGCGTACACGACTTGTTAACTTCCTCTGAATGGCGATAGCCTTTGTAGCAATAAAACATTGTTGTATCTCATTGTGTTTGGAGATTTGATTGGATACCTCTCACGCATAAAACACTTGGTGTTAACCATTTATTATAGCCATGTGCAGCAATTTCCTAGTTCTACTTGCCCGACACGACAAAAAGATAGGTAACAGTACTTACTTCACCTACCTAGCCTTTTCCGAAGTATGTTGGGGTCAGCTTCCAGTCTTACCGGATGCAGCTGTCAATAATAGAGCTAAGAACAACAGTTGGCTTACTATGTTGATATTTGGCGCCAGGAACTTCCCTCGTATCCTAAGGCACCAAAAACGGCACAAAACCGCTTGGTCGCACCAAGAAGCACAATAGCAATGCCGTAATGTAATACAATGGTCACAATACTTAATATCCTATTCCTATAAGAGATCAAAATCGGGCCCAAATACTAGGCTCTATTGGGTGTTCCTATCTAGGTCGGTATCGGTATCAACATAGTGTCGATACTGAAACCGACCCGGTAGATAGCCCCGGTAGTCTGCCGAGATTTATTACTCCTTTTATTTGGCTTACACCGGCTAATTTATTTCTGTTCAACGGATAATTGAAACTGCCAGATAAGTACTGAGTGCCCTAATACAAGTATACGAGCAAGTACAGAAGTTCAATCAACATTTGAAGAAACTAAAACACGAAAACGCCTGTTTGGGAATGGTCCTATTATAATCAGGTAGCTTCTGTCGCTTTATACACAAGTTAGAACGTTGAAGCAGCATGGCAGTCGCCTTACGGTTATAATTATTATCTTTGTACATACTAGTAAGTATCCCTAGAAATAGAAATACCTGTAGCTTAGATACTACGGATTCTTTTGGACCGAGTCGCGTTACGTGCGCTACGCATAGCGTCCGTTTATGGCCCCATTGTATTCTTGAAGGTGATTTTTTCTCAGATCAGTCGCGTTACAGCCGTTCTACCTAAAAGTACACTTAACGCCAAAAGTGCTTGTGAGTAGAAAAAAATCGCACAGATCAAATTTACATTTTATGAAGCATAGTACTAGGCGAGCAGACTTTAACACTAAAAATTACAAAATTATCTCAAAATTGAGGCAAACCCCGCTAAAACAGTTTTCAGAGAATGTTCACGAACCAAAAAATCGTTTTAATTATTTATACTTCACACAACGGTTTACAAACAGATGTATTATTGTGAATAATTAAGTGATTATGTAATAATAGTTGAAAAGTTTTAGGTGAAATAAAATTCGGTCAAATATTTTTCTAACACTTATGACAGGTAAACGTTTGTTCACAAACCGATTAATACTTTCCGAAAACCGATTAATGCTATAATACTTTCGGAGACATGCGTGGATACATACAGACACCTATAAAAATGTGTGTGTGAGTGTGCGGGTGACAAATAGTATCTCCTGTTATCTCTTCTCGCAACATTTAAAACACACACACACACCCCCTCTCTCACACACACACACCCTCACACACACACACACACATTAATTGTTAATTTGGTCTTTGTGTTATTTTTCTAATAACAAGCTCTTCTAGCGTTGAGTGTATTTTAGGTAGAACGACTGTAATGCGACTGATCCGAGATAAAATCATATTCAAGAATAAAAATAGGGCCATAAACGGACGCTGCGCGTAGCGGACGTAACGCGATTCGCTCTTTTTTGGATCGTTAGTTTAGCAAACATAATAGTCCCTTAATATTAGTTATCATCGTATTTCGTAAATGATCAAGGTGTGTCTTCTGCACCGTATCGTCGTGGTACAAGTTTCCTGAGTGTTTATTCGTCGCTTTAAAGCCGTAGTTGTAATAAACGGTGACTTCTTCATAAACATCAAGTTGTTCATCGCTCAGCTCTCAATAATAACCGAGATGGAAGTGTCGTACTAATGGTTCTGTTTGGTAAACTCGGCGTTATAGTGATTTATTTGATTCGAGTCCAGGAGCTGACCAAGCTGATGTCAAGTTGCAAGAACTATCTAAAGAGATTCTCACTTCATTTGAAAGCCTAGGTTAGGTATGTGAAAAAGAGAATCATCCACTACGTCGTGTGATAATACCAAACATCCTACGAGTCAAGCTCACAGGGTGCCACGTGTTGTTAAAAATGTTTTAATACAATTACACGGAGGCTCCTTCTCTGATCTAAAATACTAGGGACTTTCAAGGTTTGAAATTTATTTCAATTGTAAGAAAATTTTCAGCAATAAAGCAATAATAAAAAGTGAGACAAAATACCTACCATTAAACTATTATTGGAAGGATAGTCGCGCGACAGGTTGGTCACAAACATTGGTAGAACGTGACCAATATCTGAATGTAAACTGGCGACCCGAAGATAAATGAGAATAGTACAAAATGCAAATAGTTACCGAACTGCAATTCTAAACTAGGAATCGGAGACTTTAAGTGGCGACCGGCTCTCAGTGGCAACTTTAATTAAACCTAACTTCTGAGATGACGTCCCAGTCAAGATAATCCTTACAAACTATATCTTCGCTATTCACACAGCGAACTTTAAACTCTATTCAGAAGTATTAAGGTTTGGTGTGATTGCAGAGTTAGTTTGGGAAGCTATTAAGCTGTTGCGTCCTGCGGCTGGAAGAGACTAATTCAGAAACAAGATCGTGGAAGTGTTGTAGTTCGTTTAATGTGGCCGGGGCTGGCCGGGGCTGGCCGGAGCTGGCCGGAGCTGGCCGAAGCTGGCCGGAGCTGGCCGGCGCTGGCTGACCATAACGACCGCACGCGACATGCACACGTCGCGCAAAAGATGAATGCTGGAAGTAGGATTCAAGATTATCAACAATTCATAATTATGCATTCACACCAATTCTGTATTTGTCATGTGTATTGAAACCTAAATAGATGCTAGGTAGAGTAGTTTCACAGGCGTGTGTATTGTAACTAGTAACAGTTCGTGTTCAGTACCTATGTACCGCGCCGGGCGGGACGCGAAACCGCGCTATGTAGGTATAGGTACGCAGCGAGTTCAGTATTTGTGCCGCCGCGCCGCCGGTCGTCGCGGAAACAATTATCGGCCTGATTTACATATCGCGCCGCGCCGCACCACACCGCAGCGCACCGGTCTGCTGCGGACCGCAACGAGAACAGTTGTTGAGCACTTGCTCTTCCATAATGTTTAATACTTGTTATTTAGGATTTATTACAGTTGATGAATGTGCCGGTGAGCTGGTAGAGAGTGGAATTTGTGAACGTGGATAGTGGATGCAATCTTTGACAGGGACTTCTGAACTGGAGCAATCAACCTCTTCCTAAGAATCAAAGACGAGACAAGGACGGTGTCTTTTCTATTAGAAATTCATTTTACAAGAACTGACAAGAGACAGACATCTCCAATTCGAGGTAACAATTAATGGCTATAATTATTATCACTTGCGCGAAAAGATAAGGAATGAATAGGTTCTAACGCTTTCCTTCATTATCTAATCATCATATAAATGAGCTACCGATGCTAAATTATGATAATAAATACGTGAAACTCACAGAAGGAATAGAAAGAGCTACATTGAGCGGAATCAACAGATGAGAGGATCGCACGTATTCAGACGAATCAAACCGGCGCGTTACGATTCATCTGCATAGTGCCGGCCCTCCCTGCCATTATATTAATTACTTTTTTCTACCTCTCGGCCGATCCAATAACAATTCTTTTTTAAACGGCTTCATTAAAAATAGCAATAAAAGTTCAGCTCGAAGTGACCGGGCCGCCATCCGCGGCCCGCGCCACCTCGCCTCTGCCAGCGTTTTACAGTTGTAAGACATTAATGACGTCAACCCTGAAACAGTTAGTTCATTTGATGTGCCTAGACTGTACGCTTTACCCAGATTAAAATGTACCGAACGATCCTAGAAAAATGCAGAGGCTTTTACAAAATACAACTGGCGTGTATTCAGTGAAAAATTTCACAAATTCTTGTGTCTATTTAATTCTTGACATCAAAGTGAAACGTAATGAGTGAACGAACGAATAAGGACTCGTACACACGGCCGACTAATTAGCTAAACGAAATCCGTCACGTGACACATTCAATTAACTCGCATTTACCGCGCCGCCAATTAAACGGCAGTATCAATAAGTTCATTAAATAGAGAGGCTACGCCCCGGGGCCCGGCCCGGGATCCCGGGCTCATATCCCAGGATTAAGCGCTGACCCGTGGCCCGGGCTGAGCGCCTCTTATTAGTTCGTCCACTTAAACCTCTGTCGATATTCATTCTATATCTTTAAATCCCTCTTTGGAAAGTTTCCACGTGTACCCAGTGCCTGCTGCCTGATGAGAGCTTTTACACAACTATTTTCTAAAACATATCATTTGAATACTGCAAGAATTACTGCTACTGTCAGCCGGCATCATCCTACTGCTGCGGCAAAGTCCTCTCCTCATGACTCCCAGCTCTTTCGATCTAGGGCTAAAGTGGACCACAGTCACTGGTCGTTTGTTTTGTCCAGCTCGTTCCGCCGTCTTCTACGGGGTCTGCCGCGACGCCTTCTGCCTGTGTCAGGGCGCCACATGGTGGCTGCAAGAATTATCGATATTAATTTATTAGACTGTTAAATTACGAAGCAATTGAGCGGCACATAGCAGGAAAGGGAATCAAGTAGCGACTTTCTGTATATTTGTTTCTTTTTTAGTCAAGTGTGGGTTCCTGCACAGTTGTCTTGTCTCGTACAGTATCGAGCAGCTCGCCAAAGAGGCTACGTCCAGCTACAAGTTGCGCAGCCCTAGGATATCGGTTTTATGAAAAATAAGGCAGTTGACAGATATAGTCACAGCTAGGTTAGTATACATTGCTTATTTCCACAATATTATGTCTTATGGTGTTCTGCTGTGAGGATCGGCAACTGACGTGCATTCAATTTTCATTTTACAAAAGAGGGCAATCCGCGCAAACTATAAAATGGGTCCTCGCAAGTCTCTTAGAAACAAATTCAAAGTCAAAGCATTTATTTCAAATAAACCATTAACAGGCACTTTTGAATTGTCAAGAAGTCGGTCAGTCAGAAAATATGAAGCTGGATGCCCATTCCAAAGCGTAGGTACCTATGGAGAAGAACAGGCAAGAAACTCCATGGACACTCTTTTTTAAATTATGTTTTACAAAAATATTAGTACATTACCTACTTTTGAAATTTAAAATTATATAATGTGAGAACGATGTAAAAAATAAAAAAGACGTACGTGTTAAAAGCGTCCAGAGTACAACAAATAGTACTTAACAAAACAACAATCCAAAAATAAAATAATTAAAAATAAGCCGAGGCAGCTAAGAGATGACCAGCCCCAACTGACGGCGCCCGTTCACGAACACACGTATAGATCAGCACCATTCAGCTCAATCATTTTGAAGGGAGCTAAATTATTCAACACACACGCCACCGTCAGCGAGACAATTGAGTGAGCATGACATACTATCAGCCGCCAGGGTACATTCAAGTCAATGAAAGACATACTAATACTCGGTAAATGGTAGCTATAGGGTACATAAAACTCACATCTGTCCTATGCAATTATACAATACAAAGGTAATTGAGTTCAAACAATGCAAATATAGTTTTACAATCTTCGGCAGCTCCAACAGTATTTTCAAGTGTTAATCAATTAGTTGTGGTTGTGGAGCAGGACCAGCATTGAGCCAGGCATTTTTATCAGTGAAGTAATCCCCTAACTTAACCATTGCCAGGATCGCCCAGAGGACAAGGTGGAGCACATGGTGGAGGTCTGCCCCGCTTGGGCGGAGCACCGCCGTGTCCTCGTAGAGGCGGTCGGCAGCGGCGGCGACCTCTCGCGTCCGGCCCTGGTGCAAGCCATGGTCTGGGGCGCGAGGGAGTGAGAGGCAGTCACCTCCTTTTGCGAAGCAGTCATGCTAGCGAAGGAGGTGGCGAGACGGCTCAGGGAGAGAGCCTCCCGTCCCAGCCGCCGCGGGAGACGCTCCGGGCGTCGGCAGCCGCGTGATGACTCCCGGCCACCGTAGGCGCGGGCCTGCGGGCGGAGAGTAATGGGTAGCTCACCGTCCGATCAGGACCAAGCCCGTGCCGGACGGCGCGTACGTGTTCCACGCGCGCCTCAAAGAGATGTCAGCATCGAGGAGGGGCCCCCTTAGGCCGAAGCCTGCCGGGTCAGCGGGATTGTCGGAAAGGGTTACCACTGGCCCGGAACATAAAGGGCTAATAAAGGAACACGGGTGAGTTTTAGTCAGTAAGAGTCTGACACTCCCTTCCGCTCCACCCAGAGCGTCATTTGATGATTTCCTATCCAAAAAAAAAAATACCCCTAACTTATAATATGCCTGCCTGCATAGTGTGCGTTTTATACAAGACTTGAATTTTGTCTCATTCAGTTGAAGAATGTGGGGAGGTATTTTTACCGACTTAACAAAAAGGAGGAGGTACTATGTTCGGATGTTTGTGTTTTTTTTTTTTTTCGTTCATCGATTACTCCGCCAATTGTGGACGGATTTTCAAAATTCTTTTTTTGTTCGAAAGTAGATAGTTCTGAAGTGGTCCCACTGACACCAAGTTAGGATCTGATGATGGAATCTTAGAGAAATCGAGGGCAACCGTCAAGTTTTATAGGCTCACTTATTGTTTTTCGCATATTTTATGAAGTATCTTATATATTTGCGTATGGTTGTCACCATCTCAGGTAGCTGGGCTGATGATGGAAGGTACAACTCCTTAACAGTAAGAAGTTACTCGAACAGGCAAGGACTGTTTTAGTAAATTGTTTTGATGTTTGATAGGGCATTTGTCACATTTGGTCTCATGATCATCAAGTTATGACCTGATGCTGCAGTCAGGATAGTCTGCAGAGTACCTAACTCCTCGACAACTAACAGCAGATATATCGTGTTTAGGCTCATTGAAAAGGGCTCGATGTGTGGATAAACGTACTGTTAATGAGGAACACCGAAGTACATAGAGACTTGATGCTGAAGCCAGTCGAGCATCAGAAAAAGTACAAACCTTGAAATTACTGCACCGTAGTCGTGTTTGGGCTCATTTTAAACAAGACTAAATTTTAAGTTCAATGCAATGTTGACATAAGTCTGGCCTGATGCTGCAGCCAGGATTATCAGCATCTAGTCTAAAAACTAATAAATACTTCTTAAAGTGAAATACTTTTGCGAGTTTCCCCTTTGTATAATTATCCTAACAAAGGTTACCGGTAGTGGCTGGATAAGAGAAGCGGAGGACCGTGAACGTTGGCGCAAACTTGGGGAGGTCTACGTCCAGCAGTGAACTGCAATAGGCTGATGATGATTTATAAAAGCCTCAAGCGTTGCATTTCACGTAATGCCTTTTCGTCATGTGGTCTATTTAGCAATTTGGTAGGTTCCAAGTCGCATAATACAATGCCATCCAGTGTCTTTACACGACTAAGCGGAACATAAACTTGGCCCTTAGCAAAAATTTTCTTGCCTAAGTCTATTATTAAAGTAACTTGAGCATTTGCTCTCGGAAATTATGATTTGGTAAAGTGGAGCTGATGATGAAGACCAGAAATGGCCATCGGAACTACTCAATGACAAATATTTCACGGGTTGCGATTCGATTACTTTAATATAGCTGCTAAGCAATTTATGCTCATTACAATGCGTATGGTGAAGTGGAGCTGATGGTGACTTCTCAATCAGCTCCAGTTCTCCTGGTTCTTACTAGGAGAACTCCTCAACAATTAACGTCCCTGCATCGGGAAAAGCAATATTTTGTAAAAGGTGATAGGCAGTTGACATTAGGCTATAACTTAGATAAATTACAAACTGACCCGCTAAAAAGTGAAAAATAAAAACTTTTTTACAAAAAAACAACCGACTTCCAAAAACACTATAAAGTGAAAAATAACTTTAATTTCGGAAGTCGGTGGCAAAAAACTAAAATACAAATCCAAAGACACCGACTTCCGAAATTAAAGTTATTTTTCACTTTATAGTGTTTTTGGAAGTCGGTTGTTTTTTTTTTGTAAAAAAGTTTTTATATTATAGCATTTTAAACAGTACCCCATAAAAGATGAATCTACTTTAGCCAGTCTGAAGCCTGGTTGAACTAATAAGTCCCTATTTCAAGTACTATGTCTTTCACCTCTTTTACTAAAAAGATGTAATTTTTTTCTTATACATGATGTTTTCATAGATATATTGACAAGGCACCGTCATGGTGTTAATTTCCTTAAACAGTTCCCTTAGAGAATCGTGTCTGCGGAGATTATATATATATATGGCTCTGATGGCTCTTTTCTGCAGAATAAAAATAGAATTGATGTCTGTCGCTCGTCCCCAAAGCAAAATACCGTAAGACATGATACTATTAAATAAAATAGACTACTCTCGCGGTATCTACATCAGTAAATTTCCGGATTTTTCTGACAGCATAAGCTGCTGAACTTAGCCGTCCGGCAAGAGATGTTAAATGAGGACCCCATTGTAGCCTTGAGTCGAGCGTATCCCTAGGAAAACAGTTTTATCGACGAATTCTAGTTTCTCTAGATTCAATATTATCTCACAATCACTACCCTTGACATTTGTAAAGAAAATCTTATGCACTTAGTTTTTTTTCCATTTAATACTAAATTATTAGCAGTGAACCAATTTTGGACCTGCAGTAGGCATTATTTACGTCGTAAAAATTTGTAGCACGTCTATTTACCTTAAAAAAAAAGGTAGTGTCATCAGCAAATAACACCATTTGTGGTTGATTTTTAATAAATGGAGTAGATCATTAATATACACTAAAAAGAGGAAAGGACGCAATATGGAGCCTTGTGGCACACCAATTTTAGGGAAGGAAACGACCAATTGGAACCGTGCACCTAGCTTCTGACGTTTATTTGAAAAAAAATATTTTGATTTTTGTTTTTTTTTTTTATGATGTTTACTACTATAACTGTTTCATTAAAAGCTTTTACTAAGCCCGCGATGGACACAAAACGTTCATTATTGATTGATATTATTATCAGTTCAACAATATTGTAGAAGTAAGTACTATTGGGATTAACAGTTTCTGCAGAATATCAGACAGATTATGATCGCATCATGAACAAGTTCTGTAGTTCTGAAATATTCACAAATAAGTAGGTAGGTATATGTATAAATACGCCTTGAGAGTTGAGACGATGGAAAATAACTAGTAATAACGCTGTCTTATGTTTGTTATTAATTGATATACCTACACGCATCTGACCAAAATTGACACAACACTCCAAACGGTACCTTAGCTTATGCGAGATGGTACATTTTCTTTGAACAAAATCTTATTTTTCGGAGCTAGGTTATATTAGCGAGTTTCCTCTCCCTTCCGGCGCCGGATACGCGCGGCGCGAGTACGTACATTACCGTGTACGAGTGATTCATCACCGGACGAGAACCTGTGCGGTTTACATTATGCAACGCTTTCAACGGTGCGCGGCGGCCGGCGGCGGCGGCAAGCGGCTGCAGCGCTCTGCAGCGGTGCCAAACACGTGCACCACACTTGTGCCCTGGATTACAACGTTAGCTAAATTAAAGTGATAGAGAATAGAATTCATAATTACCCGGCATTATTTAAAAAAAAAACCCTGAGGATGACGATGAATGAAATTTTTTTTTGCATTACAAGTATCTAGGAAGTATCTATTTAGGAGGGGCTTGTGGCTAAGTAATATCAGCCGCACGGGTCGATCGATCAGGTTAAGCTACGCTTGCCGCAGTTAGTCCGTGGATGGGTGACCATCCTTACCTCGTGCCTCGGAAAGCACGTTAAGCCGTTGATCAAGGCAAGGTTTGTCATTCGTGGATCTTTGACAGTCGTTACGGGTCGTCAGAAGCCTGAAAATCGGACAACCAGTCTTACCAAGGGTATCGTATTACCCAATAACTGGGTTGTGAAGGTCAGATAGGTAGTCGCTCCATGTGAAATACTCGTATTCAGCTGCATCCGGTTAGACTGAAAGCCGACCCCAACATTATTCGGAAAAGGCTAGGCAGATGATGATGTCGGTATAAATAATATTTTAGTTTAAGGCGTCACAAATCAAATTCTTCTCTTCTTTTTCTCATCATGATCATCAAATATACTTATATTGTGTAATGAATTATTGCTTACTCGGATTACTGAAACTGTTGATTGAACCTTTATGTAACGATGGTTCCCGACATTGTTAACTATTTTGTTATCTCGAAATTGTTCTTAATTGGATTTTAGTTTGATTGAACTAACATTTTTAATTTGTAAAATTCTTAGTAGTACATTTTCATCATTATTACAATTAGGTATTAGTCCGTAAGCGTCCTCTGCAGAATATTGTTCATCCAGTAACAGTTAAAATTATTCGTCAATTGAAATGAATGAATTAATGAATAGTCGAAGGAGCAGTTATCTAATCAGCACGGGAGCGGTGCCGCGCCCCGGGCATAGGCAGAGGGAGCGGTGCCGCGCCCCAGGCATAGGCAGAGGGAGCGGTGCCGCGCCCCGGGCATAGGCAGAGGGAGCGGTGCCGCGCCCCGGGCATAGGCAGAGGGAGCGGTGCCGCGCCCCGGGCATAGGCAGAGGGAGCGGTGTCGCGCCCCGGGCATAGGCAGAGGGAGCGGTGCCGCGCCTCGGGCATAGGCAGAGGTGGTACACCGCGGTGGTTTTAGCCGGTGAGAGTCCAGCCCATGCCCATCTGTCACACCTGCGATGGAGGAAGGCCATGAGGATTTCCACCGCGCACAGAAAAAAAAAAAAGTTATCTAATCAGCAAGCTCGGCAGACGCCAGACGGAATGATGCTCTTATCGCTTTTAAATTGATAATTGCGGTTTAGATTTTAAGTTACGTATAAGTAGGTATAAGATACGGTATTTATCTACACATTTTTATGAACAGTTATTTCGTTCTGATCCCCTGAATAAGAACGGAATAACTCGAACAAACTTACAGTCTATTTACATCCCAACATCTGGAACTGTTTGACATGTTTTCATAATCAGTATTTTTATTCATTAAAATGTGTAGATATACCTACTGTACCTAATAGGTACAGCTACCTAATACTACTAGTCCACTATGACAGTGTAGCTAAGTGAGACATCCAGTGTCATCTCAGTCTCGGGAAGTAAGTGTGGACAATGTGAAGACGTGTAATATAGTTCATAGAACCAAACGAACCGATTTGCAGTTCATTAAATACGTACCCCTGACATAATGAATAGGTTTTTGAATATGTTACTTAAGAAGTTAGAACTAACTTAATGTTAAGAATTCAACTATCCGACTCATCTACTCAAATGGATGAAAATAACTTTTTTATTGAATTGGCAATCAATTGAGGTTAGATGATGTCGCGGCGATAAGCGATGTCAATATTGATGAGAAACACGTCTGGACTCCGGAGTTCCGGACCCAGACGGACAAACACTCGTAGTAGTGACAATAACAGGGCATTCACTTTGGAAGAAAGACTGCTTCACACCCAGCTTTATCGTATGGCATTAATTGATGCGGATGAGTACTTCGACGCCTAAATATCCCTTTTTTGTATTTATTTGTATAGTTAGTTAGTCTTTTACTTTAGTACACAGTGTAAATCGTTAGTTAACGAGATTATGATAATAAATATTATTTGATGAAACCATAATTAGGTGCTAATAACAAGATGAATGGTTATATATGATTCGTCGGAAGTAAGTATGTAGGTTCCTGCTGCAAGTTTCCGTAGAAGTATCTGGTCCTTGTTGACAGGCCTATAATGTGTCCTATACCTATTACAGGTCTACCAGAATATCAGGGCATAATTTTTTTTTGTGATTTTCATATGGCAATGTCAATCCATAAGTTAATCACAATTTTTATCATCGTATATCTATAACACTGTAATTTTAAACATTGTAAAAGCCAGTTATTTTGAAAAAAGTAACCGTGGGAGTATCTCGCCGCCTCTTCTCCATATGACAATTGGAACTGTGTTCCTAGTTTCTGACGTTTCATAATTCATGACGTATTTTGAATTGAATTGATTTGTTTATTTGTTGTGTCAGGTACTCGAAAAGCATTGGGTGCACACCGACGTTATAACATTGTTTTGACAACAAAGGTTCATGAAACTTGCAACTGAAAATTCAGAAAAACATTCATCTGCCGCGCTTTGTGTAAAACACAAAGAAGAATATTATTCTTTTCACATATAAATAAATAGTTTCACCTATCTAACTGTGATCCGTTACAAAAATAGGGTCTCGTCGAGCTCTCGGTAACCGAACACTGTTTGCGACAACCGTCAATATAATTTATGTACGAGCATAGGAGGCCTGCGCATTAAACATTTTCAGATAATGTCAACTTAGAAAGGTACCTTGTAAGTACCTTAAGAAGTTGATGAGTGCTATACATAGAGCTGATAGTTGTTCCGGGCGTCAAAGCTATACCATCGGGCAGTACGTACACTTGAAGAACAAAGTGTGGGGAGTGTGAGGTGCTAGGCAACACAGTAGCTTTTTCGAGCGTCTGACACTCGATGGCAAAATGTCGCGAGTGTCTAACCGTGTACCATACATTATGTATTGAAGAGGTATGAGGGACATGGCGTAAAGTTCACTCATCCTCCATAGAAAAGAAGGATCCTCCGACCAGACGTATGTTGTGGCTGGACGACGTAAATGTGCAGGTCGCCGGACATCTTGTGTGACGTCAGAGTGTTGCGTAGGTCGTATGTGGCGATGTGGATGTCGTGTGGATAAGACAAAGATTAAAACAGAAGACGATCCAGGAGGGGATCGAGGTGGGGGGGTGGAGGGGGGTTTAGGGGATCAGACCGGAATAACTCGCCACATGTACATTGTAAGTAGGTATATCATATTTCGAAACTGAACTCGATAGTTATAACATAACCACTTACTAAACTTAAATGTCGCCACATCAGTAGATCGACCCCGTGCGAAGCAGGGTCGGGGCGCTAGCTAGTATATTATGACGATGATCGTAACCTAACCGTGTAAGGCTTCACTTACAGGTATAAATTACCTTCGATTACGATTAGGAATTTCGCAGAATCACTCCAGTGTAACATAATATTCGTGTAATAAAATATCTCGTCATTAATCAAACGAGTTTATGAGCTAACTTATAAATCATGTTCACCTTCAAACGGTGCGCGGTGCGGTGCGGTTCAGTGCGGTGCGGTGCGGTGCGGTGCGGTGCGGCGCGCGGTGTGGTAAGCTAATTTAATTGTAGCCGTCTATTGTCGGCAGCACGCTGGGCGGGTTGGGCCACTGAATAATCGCGGGTTCACAATAAATCCATACTGAGGCTACACAATTGTTTACCAATTAACCCTCTAATGACTAAAACTGTGAATAATTATAGTAAATCAGGTGGCGTCACGCGGCTTAGCATGATTCATGGCGAGCGCGGGGGTGAGGGCGGGTGAACAGGGCCGGGGGAGAGTGTGTACGATAGTTGTACGTACACGTGCTAATTGCCTTGTGATTGTTTTAGGACGACACGCGCGACCGCCACACGGGCGCGGACAGAAGTACCACGTCACAGTGATTGCTCGATTGGATTGGACGTCACATCACGTACATAGGACAACAAGCCTACCAGGTGTACCGCCAACTCTGCCGGTGGGTATGTAACTCCTGTTGTCATTACTCCATGCCCCAGTCCAGCCTCATCGACATAAAAGCATACAAAGAAATAATAAAGGTTCTCAACTACGAGGTGGCTTAAGTCTCAAACATTTTTTTGAAACTTCCAGAATTTGTTAGACTTTCTGTACCTACCTGTAGCATGGTCCACCTGACCCACCCCCCACCGCGCCCCGGAGGACGCCCGGCGCCCGCGCGGTTTCGCGCTGAAATTGCACTCATTATTAAATTAGTGTGACCTTCCATTTGTCTGGCCTTTCATGTATTATGCTCATTTGGCCGCAGATAATTGTACCTAATCATGGAGACGCTGAGGCCGCGGTGATTACGTCACAGACAGGAGGTCGCGTAAGACATACCTCTGTGAATTGTATAGCGGGCTTTTTTATAAATATTTAAAACAGAAAATGGCGTATCTAATGTTTATTAAAATGTTTGATTCTGCAAAAGAGAATGAATATTCTAGCTTTTCATAGACATAACAGAGACACGGTGGAGCACACGGTGAAGGTCTGCCCCGCTTGGGCGGAGCACCGCTGTGCGATCGGCAGCGGCGGCGAACTCTCGCGTCCGGTCCTGGTGCAAGCCATGGTCCGGGGCGAGAAGGAGTGAGAGGTAGTCACCTCCTTCTGCGAAGCAGTCATGCTAGCGAAGGAGGTGGTGGGACGGCTCAGGGAGAGAGCCTCCCGTCCCAGCCGCCGCGGGAGACGCTCCGGGCGTCGAGAACCGCGTGACGACTCCCGGCCATCGTAGGCGCGAGCCTGCGGGCGGAGAGTAATGGGTAGCTCACCGTCTGATTAGGGCCAGGCCCGTGCCGGACGGCGCGTAAGTGTCCCACGCGCACCTCAAAGAGATGTCAGCATCGAGGGGGCCCCTTAGGGCCGAAGCATGCCGGGTCAGCGGGATTGTCCGAAAGGGTTACTGCTGGCCCGGAACATAAAGGGTTAGGGAAGGAACACGGGTAGGTTTTAGTCAGTTAGAGTCTGATACTCCCTTTCACTCCACCCAGAGCGGGAGGATTCATTTGATGATTTCCCATCCGCAAAAAAAAAAGGTACTGACTGTGATGAAAAGTCGACACGTGATCTGACATGATCTTGGAAGGGCTTCCAAGATCATGTCAGATCGCGTCTCTGTGTAGATCGAAATGAAAAGTTACCAAAAGTGGGCACAAGCTTTGCTCTAGATAGCACTCAATAAACTCGTAAGCAAAAACAACTTCTCAAATGAAATTGAGCTGTCTAGCCGAACTCAAACTATTTCAGTTCACATGGTTCACACAGTAGGTACAAAACGGGCGCGGCGCGACGACGGTAGTTAGTCGCGCGATAATGACGCGACTGGTCGCCATAACTCGAAAGTCGCGCGACCCGCCGCCATGTTGGCACTTTTTAGTTTATCACCGACCGTGGCCGAAACGCGGCAAGTTGTGGGTCGTTGCGGGTCGGTGCGGGTCGACTGCTGATAATATTGGTGATTTAAGGACGATTGGGAAGCAGAAAGCGATGGGGGAAGACGACCTATTTTATTGTTATTAAAGTGGCGTTTTCTGTTAGGTTGTTGAATAATCATTTAGAATGTATCACAAGAATCATTGGGTCTATAAAACGGGGAACCCAATTCTTATTTCTACGTAAGTTTAGGAATACTTACTATCGATAAAGGATAAATGATATTTATTTCTGCAAATTAGTTCAAAAAAACACTTTTACTCGTCAAATATCAATTATGTTTTAAATCTAGAAGAGAAACCACACACAGTTAAAATCCCAATACGCAGTGAAGTAGCACCTTCAATTAAATTACAATTAAACTGGTATGGCATACTGTAAATGGAACTAATTGAAACTATAGAACACATCAGAGCTCACACACACAGCCGCGTCTTACTGCGGCTCAGTGGGAATGCGCCGCCGCCGCCGGTGTCAAGCGACGCATTCAATACGCCTCCTTTACCTTTTGCTAATTAAAGTGGATCCGTGTGTGACGTACAAAGCCACGGCACACTCCGGCACCCGGCACACCCGGCAGCGGACGGCACAACGGCAATTAATTGATTGGAGCGCGGCAGTTGTTTGTCCGAGCCTTCGTTCCGCTACACGTCGTGATTACCATAATAGAGAGTAGTACGGCTAATGTTGCTCACCGGTGTGCTTCGGGTGCGATGTGAGTTTGGTTCAACGAGCATCCAGCGGTACATACATACGTACTTCATGTGACACAATATCAAACTTAAATAAAGACGGACGGTCGAGCCAATGTCACTGAGAATACAAACACTGAGTTTTAACTGTCGGCACAGATGGCAAGAAACAGTCGTATTGAACTGCAGCCGGTTAGACTGGAACCCGACATAGTTGAGAAAAGGCTAGGCAGATTCAAATGACAAAGGTATCGATTCCCTTGTTCACAAACTAAACTAAGTTCAGTGCATCTTTTTCTTTCTATTTCATTAAGAAAAGGACAGAAGGTAAATTTTAGTTTAGTCCTGTCAAATAAATCAGCGCCTGACGTAAATTGACGTAATTTTAGTAGGTAAGTTTTAAATCAGGTCTAAACTTGTATGAAGTAGTGTCAGGATCTTCAACATAACATTATGAAGAAAATACGTGTAATAAAAATAGTAATGACTATAAGAAACTGTTCACTGACTCCTTGTGTAACTCTCTGAGTACTCATTTTAAGCTTGAGTTAATTTTGTTCAGATTTGGACCTTGAAGAGTCGAGTGGAGTACGTCGGATCCAATCTCGTGGCGGCGGCGAATAGATCATAAGAACATTTTGTGTATATTAGCAGCACATTGGAGCAGAATGTGAACTTCATACCTCGACCGAGAATTTCAAGTCATAACATAACCAATGTTTAACGTACCTACTCTTATTAGTTTTAGAGGGAAATAAATCAGTTCTGTGTGAACTAATTAACTGGAATTTGGTTAGAATTAGCTTTTGTAAGTTAGTTCAAAATTATTAATTTAGTTACAAAGTTACAATCTACGTACAAATATACATTATTATATCAGTATATGAAAATAGTAGATCAACTCAGTATAATTTTCGCTATACTCATTTCTTTTATTGTGTATGAGTACATGTTGTAAGTGAACCCATTTGGCATCATTATCACAACGCTTCGTCAATTGTCCGGCAGTCCATCAATATATCCATTACAGGTGACACACAGATGAAACAGTCAGACATTGTGTACACCGAATCTACCGAAACGGGATTTCTAATGCCCGTTATTGACCCAGACACGTAGCGCGTAGCGACGGCGTAGCATGGCGTAGCGCGTAGCACGTAGCACCGACCTGCTACAAAGCGTAGTCGTAGCGTGTACATTGTATCTGCTACACAGTCTTGCTAATAAGTTAGGTATCGATCGAGTGCACTAGTGATTTTTAAATTAAGTTTATAAAAATCATAAGTACGTTGTGTTAAATATAAGATTATCACTTTTGTATTTTGTTGCCACTATTTCTACCATAGAAAGCCATATACGAGTATTACAAAAAAATAACAATTTTGTAACAGTGCACTAACATTTTGTAAGTGCCTAACTAAAGTTGTAAATAAGTTGTTCTCCGTAGCGGACGTCGCTGTAGTTTATTCAGTGTCGACAATAGAGCTCGCATCCATATCAACTGAAACAAAGTTGTGAACGTTACTCATGTTCTATTAACATGGTAATGTGCTTCGAATTAATTATATCACTGTTCCTACATTGTAATACTTATACATGCAGTTTTGGGAGTTTTATTGTGTTACAAAGTAATAAATGGAGGGTGCGGGATCTAACAAACATACTTTTCGGTAAAAAGCTGAATTATAAATGCAAAAATAACTATGTCTGTCTGTTACCTTTTCACAGGTAGACCACGACCTGGGACAGGACATAGGACACTTTTGTATCCCGGTAGAACGATCCCAAGGGATAATTATAGACCTCCATGTGAGCGATACCACGCGTAAAAGCTAGCAGATAACAATATGTTACTATATGTTTAACAACCAATGTATGTGTATATGTTTAGTATCAAACTTTTTACCTCTTTAAATATTCCACACCAGGAAAAGACGGAAAAATCCTAAGATTGTGGAAACTTCAAGCAACAAGACACAGCTAGCTCTCAGCACACATCCAGACCCTCATACTGGCCCTGCCAACAGATCACGCTCCTCCGGAAATAAACCTGTCAATGTTGATGATCGTACAGGCTACACCCCCGGGCGTGACGTCACAGAGGCCGCTTCACTCGGCGGCGGTAAATCAAGCCGTCAGCAATGCCTAGCCACTTGACATTATGTAAATCAGTGATGATAATATGACGAATATTTGGCGATTCTGTTGTAATATAACTAAAGTGGAGTACCGTGACACTAACATTTTTCACCGGTTTTTTTTAATGTGCATTGTTGTCATGACGACATAGAAACATTTTCAGTTGAATATAGATCTCCCAATGAACATCACTTTTAATGATGATAGGCACACAAACTAAATACCTTGACGTAAACCACCCAATATGCATGCCTCTTTATCCAAATTGGCAACGACGTATTTTCATAAGATTTGGCGGGTTGAAACTTGTCAAATATAAGTTAAGATCCTTTCTTACTGCTTAGCTAAATTAAACATTAAATGAAGTTACACATATCTTTGTAACAAAGCCTTTTAAGTAAGTACTACTTCCTTTGTTAGATTTAATTTCTAAAAGCTATGGAAGCGTTTGACAAAGTTTATGGATAACGTGACGAACACGGTGTATATAAATTATACTTACACTACACGACACGACTTGATAAAACATCGAATTTCTTTGTTAAATATAGGATTAATATTAATATATGCTAAATTGCAATTCTCCAAATGTTGGTGAAACCGCATCAAATCCGTTTCGTGGTTTAGAAGAACAACATAGACAGACACGAAAAGTGTCATATCAGAACAATACTGGCCTACATTCAGCTAATTATCGGTCCGTGCGTTTGACACGAGTAGATATCGCTTAAAAGCTCATGCATCAGAGCAGCACATACAACGTGGCAAGAGCCCAAGTCTTTATAGTTGGCCGATCTTAAGCACTGACCTAATACCCCTTGTGTAGTAATACGCTCTGACTAGATAAGCTGAGGTATCTGCCGTTCCCACCTCTTTTATTTGAAATCAGGCCAATTAATTTTAGTCAGAAATGTACTAATTCTTCAATTATAAATAAGGTGACATTGCAGTCTCGTTTATTATAAGTAAGGTGACACCAGTCTCCTCAATTCGGGTACTGCCATAAAAACAGAATAACACTTTAAAATCCCCGACTCGGACTAGCATCACACGCTCGACGATAACTTGCTAAACAGAGAGGATAAAGAAACCCTATTATCTATACTTAGTTGTATGTAGATATAGAGGAGCGGGCGGCACTCATTACGTTCAAACTTAGCTCGCATATTCGGCCAGATTAAGAGATTAAGGAACTTTATGGAATCGCTTCCCTCGCTACTGGACGATTGAATTTTTTGCACATTTTAAATACCTATAGGCAATTAGGTACACGTGGACTTTAGAGGATGACTTGCCTTCTCAAATATACTCGTATTAAAGTGGGGATAAAAGAAATAAACTTGTTTTTATTCGTCGGATTAAGAGCTCTTTCATTGGCTTATTCTCGCTGCGAGTTTACGCAGTAAACATTATCCGATATTTTTAGGCACGCGTGAAGACTTTGTTTCACAATGCTATTAGGTAATGTACATCGCTGTAACTATGTAGATGTGGTCACATCAGCGCAGGACTGGTCACTGTCGTGATGTGTGAGGAAGGCCAGTGCAGCTGCAGTGGACGACTTTTGGCTGAATGAGGACGCTTGCTACCAAAGTTTCAGTCAACTCTCGCGGGACCCGCAGGTGAGCCTTGCTTCATCAATGAGTCACTGTCATTGTGTCACTCACTTCTAGTGAGTCTTCTTCTATGTCCTGTCAGATACGCATTACAGGAACTGATGGACGCTGGTGATGGCGCCAAACAACTGGCCGAGTTCTGGGCCGAGTCCGTTTAGATTGCTATCGACACGCTAAGAAGAATGAGTCACTTGTTTCACTAATAAGCATGTTGTTAGTTATAACTAAAACAACTAGTTATTATGAATTTATTACTATACGTTAATTATGTCGGTCGAGCAGGCAGGTTGCAAGAAAACTCGATGTACTGAAACAGGTTTATTGGAAACTTTACAATTTTGATCTAAATTATTTAAAAATAGGGTTATGGTGACAATCGTTCGATGTGTGAAACGAAAGTGAGCCCTCCTCGGAGCGCGGTGCCCGTCGTCCGCCGCCGATGTACGTCACGTCGTGCTGACTCGGCGCTAGACTTTGTGTCGCCAGACTGTTGCGAGGCTGATGCAATCGTTTAAGTTATTGGGTCAGTTCCGGTGGAATGCGTGATTCGTGGATGGTTGGTTGGTAGGCTTAACATCTCCCTCCCGAAGTTCAGCGACTATTAGAAGATAGGGTCGAGAATAGCGCTGATAATCTTGGTTGAGCACTTGGGGTGTGGTTGTTAATCTCGGTGTATATATCGCCATGGTTTATTTCGCGGTCTGTTTGTTCTGGTGTTGTCTCCAGAGTGCGCCGTCTCATGTATCTTCGTAATATGAACGCAATTCCCAGTACGCTTGTACCTAATAGTACTAGGTAGAGCGGTGTGATAATGTAGTACACGCCATGGATGTCAGATGAGTCCAGGGTCAATGGCGATTCCATGGTTATTTCCTTATTTGCAGTATGGAGGCCGTGAAGGTTGATGGAGTTGAGTGTTAATTTTCTAGCTTCAATATTGTAATTGGTTCCGTTGCTGAGTGGGATGTTCATAATTTTCAGTACCTGCCCTTTTAATCGGTCATCCTTGTTTGCCAGGGTTAGGCCCGGGGTTTGCACCTCGCAGCCTTTCGGGATTGTGATGAGGTAACTTCCTTGCTCTGTGGTGTATTGGGTGTCGGTGCAGGACAAGCGAATGTTTGTAGGTGCAGGAAAGCTCGCCACGTAGTGTCGGTCGTCAAGGGCTTCCACGGCTTCAGTTTTTAATTTGGCTACGGTGAATTGGCAGGACTTGTCGACTTGCTGGGTAGAAATGAGATGGTGAATGCAGTCGCCTTGACTCTTGTAGTGTTGATTGATGCTGTCCTCGCAGAGGTAGTATTGGCTTGACTTCGGGCATTCTGCCTCTATGTACATAAAATCTTTATCATGAATCGCTAAGAAGGGATGGGATGGAATTAGTACTTTGTCATCTTGGTTGGGAACTGAAGATAATTTGTAGAGGTTATAGGTGTGGGGAAGAACAACCGGGAACTTGAACACCAATACTAAATTTTGACTATTATAATAGTAGCCTAACTTAACTATGTCAAAATATTCCCTAAAACTAATATTCAGTACATGTTCTCTACCATAGAGGGCATTTAATTGTTCTTTCATTCTGTTAAATGTATCTATTCTAAACATAAGGAAATGTGTGCTCTTGGCACGTATAAAGGCTAATAAGTTTTCTAATTTATGAATTTCGTCGGATAATGATTCGATGTTATCCGCTAACATTGTTATATATTGAGCCAGATGGGCATACTTAACTATGTCTTTTTCCTGACGTAAATCGCTAGTCATAATCTCGTCTACCGTTTCCTTGATTTTGTTCTGATTCTGGAGTATTTTGCTGAAAATTTTGGAATTTTCAGACATCCAGTGTTTATTTAAACTAACTCGATTATTTAATTCTGTGGCCATTTTATTTTCATTTTCCTGCAGAGTTTTAATTGCGCTATCATAGCGGATAGCGTCTGTATAATCCAGATTTCCGGAAATACTCTTAACAACTGAGCCTAGCCCATCAATAAGGCCTCTCTTAACGCGGTTAGACCGGAACAACTCTAACTGGTCGGACAGCTCCGTGATCTTGTTATGAAGATATTCGATATGCGGTTGATATAAAGAGAGCGTTTTATTATGGAATTCGGGTGAAATATTATCTAATTGTTTCCTTACTAAGTCTATATTGCTACGAATAGTGTCTAAGTTAACCGGTTGGACAAACGAGTGATAGTGGGAGATGACCTTTGTTTTTCCTAGCATAAAAGGTAAGATGCCCGGTCCATTGTTCAGACTACTAAGCGTGATTTCTTCCGCTTGCGTCAGGCCCAGGGCCAGGAGGGTGATCCTGTAACAATCGATTGCTATTAGGGACGCGTTTCAGGCGAGACTTGGCTATGGGACCACGTTTCCTTTTGGTGTAAATGTGGATCGGTAAGTTGGCTAGAACCGTGTCGCGAGTGAATCTAGGGGCCAGTTTTTGGCGGCTGGCAATTGGGTTCTGTACAAATATCTGCTGATCTGTAGAATATTCTTCTTCGGGTTCCCTATGTTTGTTGATATTTTCGATAATCCGTGTGCGATCGTGCAGAGATGAACCATTAATCATCTCGAAAACTCTTTGCATTTTGGTACGATGTTCTTGCGTATATGACTGTAGTATGTTTTCTGACAGGTTAATATCTAATGGGTCGCGGGGGTCTAGATGGCCAGTAATTATATCCAAAGGTCTGCACTTGGTAAAACTATGAATAGAACTGTTGTAACCTAGAATTGCATAGGGCATTAAGTTAATAGCGGAATCTCCACGGTGCTCTAATTTTAGAATACGTAAGTGTTCTAGCAGTGTAGAATGCAGTCTCTCCACCATACCATTTTCATTTGGCGTGCATGCTGAAATTTTGTGATGTTGTACTTTATGAATTTTAACAAATTCCGAGAACAGTTGATTTGTAAATTCTGGGCCTCTGTCAGTGACAATAGTTAAGGGAAAGCCATGGTGAGTACTGAATGTTAGAAGAGCTTGTACGACGCTGATCGCTGTCGCGTCTCTTAAGTAGTAGGCTTGAGCATATTTTGAAAATGAGTCGATGATTGTAAGATATTTTTGCGTTTCAACACTTAGTAAGTCGAGATGTACTATTTCGAATGGTTTGGTTGGAGGTGGTACTATATTAAACTTTTGTTTCACGGGGTTTCTGTCGTATCTGGCCTGACCGCACACGTCACATTCGTTTATATATTTTGTTATGTGTTCTTTCATTTTCGGCCAGTAAAATTTATTAGATAAAGACATGTAACACTCATTAATTCCACGGTGATTGGTTTTACCCTCGTGGTACTTGCGAATTATCTCCTGTTGTTTTAAATAATCCTTGACATTTTCTAACTCTATTTTTGTTAAGACTAGATCCATTGATGAACTTTTAAATTTATTCTGAATGATGGGAATAATTTCGTACATGGCTAATGGGGGATTAATGAGAATACCGGTCTTTACCTTGGGGTTAATATACTCTTTCACAGCGCTTATGACATCCTCTTCGAGATTACTCTTAGAAATCTGAATATGTGTTTTAACGTGTGACTCAAACGGTTTTGAAACTGTAGGGCGGCTTCTTACGTCATCGACCAATGTGAAAATAATTTGTTTATGGTACTTGTTAAGTGGGAAATCAGTGATAGGAACTTCTAATATTGGATTTTCGGCGTCAGTGTGAACTGTATCAGTCTTTGAATCATTTAATAGTGAGGATGGCCCTTCCGTAGGGTTGGCTATAAGAGAACTAGTCTCCTCATTATGTAGCTCGATACGGGATAATGCGTCGGCGTTAGTATTGGACTTTCCTTGCTTGTAAACTACAGAAAAGGTAAATTCACTTAATTTTAGTCGCCATCGAGTAAGACGCGAGTTGGGTTCTTTGATATTCATTACCCATTGAAGTGGCCTATGGTCTGTTACAATTTTGAATTTTCTGCCAAATAAGTATGGTCTGAAATATTTGGTGGCCCACACAATCGCAAGGAGCTCCTTCTCGATGGTGCTATAGTTGATCTCACTACTATTCAATGTCCTAGAAGCGTAAGCAATAGGCTTATCCGTACCTATGGTCCCCTGAGACAAGACAGCTCCTATCGCTAAATTCGACGCGTCAGTCGTTAAGATAAATTCTTTAGAAAAATCAGGATATTGTAAGATGGGGTCGTTCATTAAGAGTGTCTTACACTTCTCAAAACAGCTAATGTAATTTTGGTCTAACGTAATTTTTGAGCCTTTTTTCAAGCATTGCGTCATAGGTTTTGTCACTTTCGCGAAATCGGGTATGAATTTTCTATAATAACCGAGAAGGCCCAGGAACCTTTTAATCTCGGTGGGAGTTTTTGGAAGTGGATAATTCTTTATTGCGGATATTTTGTCGGGGTTTGGCTTAATGCCATCTTTGCTAATGACATGGCCCAGGTAGCCTGTCTCGAGTTTGAGGAACTCTGACTTGTCCATTTGAATTTTAAAATTGGACTCACGTAACCTATTGAATACTTTTTCCAAGTTGACCATGTGTTCCTGTAGTGACGTAGAAAAGACTATGACGTCATCCAAATAAACTAGGCATATGGTGTTTTGTAGGTCTCTGAGAACGTTGTCCATTACGCGTTGAAAAGTAGATGGACTATTCTTCAAACCCATGGGCATTCTCAAAAACTCGAAATGGCCATGTTCGACTGTAAACGCGGTTTTGGGAATGTCTGCAGGGCTCATCTCTACTTGGTAGAAGCCGCTGGCTAAGTCTAAAGTCGTAAAATAGTTACAATTACCTAATTTGTCCAAAATATCTGCAATATTTGGAATGGGGTATTTATCGTCCAAAGTTTTCTCGTTTAACTTCCGAAAGTCCACTACTAATCGCCATTTAGTCTTACCCGAAGCGTCCGCCTTTTTAGGGACAACCCATATAGGAGAACTCCATGCAGATTCTGATGGCTGAATAATTTGCTGATCTAATATTTTACTAATTTGATCTTGTACCTCCTGTCTGTGCACAAAAGGATACCTATAGCTTTTGGTGTATATAGGGATTTCGTCACTAGTTTTAATTGAGTGTTTTATTTTATTGGTGAAAGTCAATTTCTCCCCTTCTAAATAAAATACGTCGGCATAGCGCGCGCATAGCAACTCTAAGTTAACGCGTTCCTCGTCATTCAAATGATCCGTACGTAAACGCGATAGCACTTCCTTTACGCGTTGAGGCGCTTGCTCGGTGCGCGTGTACTCAGTATTATAAAGCTGCGCACACACTGGGCGGTCCATGGAAAAAATAACGTCGCTACGGTTTGGATTATGAATTTCTAGTATGCCCCTTTGGTTTTTTACAGTAGTTAGACACTCGCTAATATGACAATTAGATATAATTTGTTCCGGGATAATTACTTCTCCGTTTCGGATATTAATAGGTAATTTCGCTAATTTTGAAGAACCGGCGGGTATGATATCTTCGTATAGGTTGGCGTTCCGTGAATCATAAACCTGTATAGGATTTACCGCATTTTTTGTTACTAATGACTTCGTCTTAAAGTCAATAGCGGCCTCCCATTTGTCTAATAAATCTGACCCTATCAATCCGTCGAAAAAGTCGTGAAAGTTGTATACAAAAAGTGTAACGCAATCCTTATCATTCAGTTCAGAGAAACAAGGTAGCGTTATCGAGTAATCGCTACGTGTCACAGCGTGTACATTACAAACTTCGAAGGGATCATAGTTTAACTGTACGTTATTAAAATAAGCTTCAACTGCGTTAGGGCTAATGAACGATTGGTTAGCGCCCGTATCTATTAACAGTTTTAGAGGGGGATCTTGAATTTGCAAGTAGGGCAGCTGGCGTTGAGTTTGAAGGTTGACCTCTATTTTGGTTTGTCTAATTTTTGAGGGCTCTGAAAATCCTCCTGTTGACTACCCGATTTAGCTGGCTCATCTTTTACCGTTTCGTTACTTTCCTCAAGCTGTGGGTGGCACATGTGATCATATTCGGCGTAATAATATCCTTCGTAGTACTCGTTAGGTTCGTAAAACATATAGCTATCGGTATCGTAATCTCCGTAACCGTAATAAGCGGAACAATCATTGAAATTCATCTCCCTACTTCCGAAATTGTGATTAGCCGGGGAATTACCAGATTTAGTCCAGTCATGCGCTTTTGTTGCGTTACTGGGCGGCAAAAGTCTAGGCACAAAATTGCTGACGCCACTCATGGGTCTAGGCTGTTGAAAGTTACCTTGTGGTACGATATTGCGCGGCACAAATTTAAATGCGTTATTTTGGTTATAATTAGGAGGAGGAGCACGAAACATCTGCTGCGTGCGTGATGGTCCGGGCTGGTTTTGATTATTTAAATTAGGTCGCCATAGTACGGGTGCTTGTGGTGCCATTGGGTGACCGAATGGACTCCTCGAGGGTCCAGGCATAGTAAAGGGGAACGGCCTAGGTTGCGCCATATTAAAACCCGATGGTAAAGGTCTAGGTGGCACAGCTTGGGGTGTCGGTTTCCTATCCGAGACTTGGTTACTACGCTGCTGCAAGTACACCACGTTTTGTTCCTCATGAACAAACTCTAACGCCTTTTCAATGCTTTCAGGGCGCATACACCTAATCCGAGAACCTAATGGGTCCTTGAGCCCACGCACGAATGCCTGCAAGGTCAATTTTTTATATAGGTCCCTTTTCGCATTGATAGTAGTCGTAACTTCCTCATGTAAAGAGACATAAGTCATTAACGTGCTGAACAGGTTCTGGCACTTTTCGTAAAACTCCTGAGGGCTGTCAGGCCCTTGTGACAATAACGCTAAGTCATTATATAATGCCGTCTCATCGCGCTGATCTGAGAAATTATTTACGAGAGATTTGCGTATGCCCGTCCAATCTGATGGGATGCCGTTTGAATTGATCAATCGGGCCGCGGGACCAGTTACCTTGTTTAATATACCGTTAATAAGAGCAATTTCCGAAAGTCTGTTAGGCGGGCTTACTTTTTTTACAAATTCGTCCACTAACTCGTCACATAATTGTATGAACCTAGTTAACACGTTAACATTACCGTCAAACTCGGGCACCAAACGAAGAGCCTTAAAGATGCCTTCTAAGTCTGCCATTCTATTCTGTGGATTATCTGACCTAATACTAGAGTCTGGGCTAATTTCTCTGTTTAAATCTAGAGCACTATACCTACTACTACTCCTACTCTCTAACCTAACACTCCGTGATTCTCGCGGATGGAAAATCTTGGAAACTTTAGGGGGTACAGGGAACTTAAGGACTAGGGTGAGCGATTCACTAAAAAGATTTTAATGTACTCACATGAAGTGCATCCTGTTCTTCTTGCCGTATCGATGGCTGGATACCCCTGCTGCAAGTCACGACGTGTAGATTCGGGTCCTCGAACGGTCTTGATGACCGCCACGTCAGCGCCCAGGTGCCTGAGGTTGATTCTCGAGGATCCTACCGACTGCGCCAATTATGTCGGTCGAGCAGGCAGGTTGCAAGAAAACTCGATGTACTGAAACAGGTTTATTGGAAACTTTACAATTTTGATCTAAATTATTTAAAAATAGGGTTATGGTGACAATCGTTCGATGTGTGAAACGAAAGTGAGCCCTCCTCGGAGCGCGGTGCCCGTCGTCCGCCGCCGATGTACGTCACGTCGTGCTGACTCGGCGCTAGACTTTGTGTCGCCAGACTGTTGCGAGGCTGATGCAATCGTTTAAGTTATTGGGTCAGTTCCGGTGGAATGCGTGATTCGTGGATGGTTGGTTGGTAGGCTTAACACGTTTCATTATACTAATGTTTACAACTAACGGCGTCCGCTGCAGTTAATTATAACTACACATAATTATTCGGTAACTAATGATTCGTATCAATTCGTCGAAGTTCTAAATAGCGCGCTATTCCAGTTTAATCAGCAAATGGTCGGATATTTCTATTGCACTGTAAATATTGGTATATTTAGTCAGTGGCCCAAATTAACTGAAATTTTTAGGTATGTGTAAATAGCTATCACGCGCTGGTACAAGTTCGTTCAAAAGATACCGATAGAAAAGTTTGTTATAAAAAATATATGGTACGTGTTTACCTACCTACAAAATCCAAAATATATGTCTCGTAAGACCCTTTAATTCTCAATACCAAGAACTTTCCAATATCGTTCTCCTCATCACCCCAGTGGTCCCCAGTGGTCGCCCGGTCCGGTGGCTACTGATCCCATTTTCAATTACACGCGTGTGAAAGTTTAGCCGCTCACTAATTAATGTTCTTGATTAAAACTTAGCACTGTCGGGCAGTGTCGGCCATTGTCGGGCACTGTCGGACACGGCTCCCTGCGTTACGTCAGTATACGTCTTATAAACTACCAACTAAATACACTCTTACAAGAACTTGAGGGATACAGTGACACTAAAAAAAGCAAAATAGTTGACTCTTCTTGCGATATGGTCATATTTATTTATTCAGGATAACCAACAATTGCTTACACCAACACATTAGCAGCTTATTATTTAGAATAGGATACAATTGCGGGTGCAACAAGTAATTATAGGTCAACACCGCTAGCACAAAGAACAGTGGTAAGACCATTATTACCAAAATTAAATTATTAAATTAGAGCAATAAAC
This sequence comes from Mesoligia furuncula, assembly GCA_916614155.1. Taxonomy (NCBI): domain Eukaryota; kingdom Metazoa; phylum Arthropoda; class Insecta; order Lepidoptera; family Noctuidae; genus Mesoligia; species Mesoligia furuncula. The sequence goes on from OU744804.1 coordinate 506,145, forward strand.
GAGTAAACAAGATAAAATTAAATAATAATTGATATGAACATATTATGACCACATGAAATGAAAACCTACAAAATGTGCAATGACGTACAGATAGACAATCAGGTACAGCATCTGCGTTTTCAGTTCGTCTCAGTGTGGCGGTCGCGGCGTAATATGTAGGTATAGAAATTAGTTCTATTTCAGTAGCACAGTGACGCCACCTTTAACAACGGCAGCATTCAACAGGCTCACCGGCAAGATACGAGGCGCGAGGTCCGAGGAGCGAGGTGCGAGGCTGTGTGAGGCGTCAACGAGCCGCGCATCAAACTCGTGCTAAGACGAACAACTTAGATTACTTACCTCCCTCCGTTCCCTCATCCTCCTCACGACCGGAGGTATCGCCTCAAACTTGCGACTAGTTATGTGGACTGGCATAATGCTGCAACAGGATCAAATGCAACTCTCTATTGAAGAGCTAGCGAAGTTGATAATAAGCGCTCTTTGACTAACAGTTCCTATTATTCTAGCCAGAACTTTCTCGATAGACTTGTTCATTTATAGAATTAGCCATTTTGAGAATTAGTCCATTAAAGGCTCAATTGCCATTTTGAAAAGTGGGCATTCTGCCATTCTGCCATTCTGCGCCTAAATCTCCGTAACTATGTTCATCAATAGATCCAATAAGGACAAGTTGTGAACAGACAGAGTCCGGTTGGCCACGAAAAAACTGGATTTGGTAAGTAATTTTAATTATCAATGTGTTATTATGGACTAGCTTCTGCCCGCGACTTTGTCCGCGTGAAACTTCACCCTCTTAGGGGTAGAATTTCGAAAAACCCTTTCTTAGTGGATATCTACTCTTCACAAAGAACACACCCTCCAAATTTCATGTCTCTAGGAGCAGCGGTTTAGGTTGTGCGTCGATATATCAGTAAGTCAGGACTTTGAATTTTATTTGAATAGATAGATACTTCTCCTTAGTATGTTAGAGACTTCGCCCAGCTATCAGTTACCCCTATCTTTGTATATTAAGTTCGCTTTGTAGATCTTTGTATCAGCAGAAGCATGCTATCACGACAAAATACTCATCTTCTATAAAATATGCGAATACGAAACAACTACTTCTATAATGAACAAACAAATTGTACTTAAGTACTTGTGTTGCCAACTCTTGAAAAACCCGCCCACTACAGTGTGTTGCCTGTTTCAAACTACTCCTTCAGTTAATAACATAACATGACTTGCTAACTTGCAACACTGCTGTCTCCAAAGTTTTCTGCAATAATGGCTAATTCGTTATTATTACAAGTTTAGTTATCAAGTGCTATTGTTGTTCACTGATTAGTTACCAAGTGCTATTGGTTTTCACATTAAATATGAGACAATACTCTGGAGCTTAGAATGCTCAAAGAATGCTGAAAGCTTGTAATTTGGCTTCATACGGTCTCGTTTTTCGTTATCTTTTTCACCAAAATCAATAGTTCAGACACACTGTCGATACGCCTTGCTGGATGCTGACTAGTAAAACTTCTCTTTTAATGGAATGTTCCTGTTCCGACACAAAGCATCTGAATACAATTAGTGACGGTTGCGAAATGATGCGGAACTTCGGCTTCCTAAACAGGCGGCTGTTAACGCACTAACTGCGTCGATCTAAGTCGAACTGTCCCGGCATTACAGCCCTCGTAAAAACGTATCGCGATGTGCCGAGCGCCGAGCACGACGCCGGCGCCGACCGACGCCGACGCCGACAGCCGAAGGCCGAGGTTGGCACCGAGCCAGCCAACTGCTGCCAACTCAACTTTTTACCTCGCCGATTAGTTACTCAAAGTGTTACACAAAAACGACTCAACTCGCTAACTTGTGCGCTTTCTTTTTGTGTGACATTTGTAACGTCACATAAAAAGCCGTGTTTTATTCCTCCATTATTGTGCACACATTATACTTACAAACTTCACACACATATGTACGTCGTGTTGTGAGGAAGCTAGTTGTCCAACTGACTTGGGTGCTGGGTTTAAAACTCGATATGAGAATTAAGCTCACAAAAAGCTATATAGCTATATAGTTATATTCGCGCCGAGAGTAATGTGCGCTGCCAGCTGCGATACAGTCGCATGACGTCATCATTTATGTGCGTTTACAGTTTGATCCATTGTGGTACGAGTAATTGAGAGTTTTTGAGGATATCATAATAGGTAAATATTGTAGTTAGGTTGGAGTAGTTCTTTTTGAGGATTCGAGTAAAAATTTTGATGCTATTTTCTGGTTTCTTTCCTCTTCATTTTCTCTATCAAGTATCGAGGAAAATCCTCAAGGAAAAAAAATATGGCCACAGAAAAGCTGCTTCAACTTTCACCTTTTGCACGGAATACAAAGTACCAAACGTCTTTAGATTTTAGCTAACAACGAGATCAGAAAGTGTTATCCGGTTAAGAGGGACTACAAATTCTGGCAGAACACCAGTTAAGCTGAGACAGGAAGATATTTAGCGATAATATTAATACAATAAGGCTTGGCGCAAGCGGGCCACCGACCACAGCCACCGGTGGCTGTCGCGCGCTACCACCACTTTTGTAACAGTGTCTGAAGCGAGCGACAGCCACCGGTGTTCGGAAGACGCCACATTTTATAACCCGCTCTGGGTAGAGCGGAAGGGAGTGTCAGACTCTTACTGACTAAAACCCATCCATGTTTCTTCCTTAGCCCTTTATGTTCCGGGGTAGCGGTAACCCTTTCGGACCCACTAACCCGGCAGGCTTCGGCCCTAACGGGTCCCTTCAAATGATGCTGACATCTCTCTGAGGCACACGTGGAACACGTACGCGCCGTCCGGCACGGGCCTGGTCCTGATCGGATGGACGGTGAACTACCCATTACTCTCCCTCCGCAAGCTCGCACCTATGGTGGCCGGGAGTCGTCACGCGGCTCCCGACGCCCGCAGCATCTCCAGCGGCGGCTGGGATGGAAGGCTCTCTCCCTCAACCATCCCGCCACCTCGTTCACTAGCATCATTGCTTCGCAGAAGGAGGTGACTGCCTCCCACTCCCTCTCGCCCTGGACCATGGCTTGCACAAGGGCCGGACGCAAGAGGTCGCCGCCGCTGCCGATCGCCTTAACGAGGACCGCCGTGTCCTCCGCCCAAGCGGGGCAGACTTCCACCGTGTCCTCTGGGCGATCCTGACAATGGGTCACCATTGTCAGGGCGGGAGGAAACGCCCGGGTGTCAACCCGGGCGTTTCCTTCCGCCTGATGATGTGTTTCCTACACATCCTCTGGGCGATCCTGGCAATGGTGACACCCAGGCGTTTCCTCCCGCCTGATGATGTGCAGGAACCTCCCAAAACATCCGTGTCCAGTGAGGACCTGCGTCAGGCGGTAGGTGTGAGCGCCGTGACGCCTCTCTAGCCACTCCTCAAAGAGGGGTCTTATCGCCGCCATCGTGGCGAGCCCTGCTGCGCAGTCTAAGGCTGCGTTTCCACCAGAGATGAGCGAGGATGCCTAACGAGGGATGTGTGTGAAACCAACCAATACCATCGCTTCATTTTTTTTTTATATCTTGAAATAAGTTAGCGTTGTTATTGGTTGGTTTTACACTTATCCCTCGCTACGCATCCTCGCTCATCTCTGGTGGAAACGCAGCCTTAAAATGGACCCCGACAGTTTGCTCGCGCTATTGTTAATACGCAGACGATGTAGACAATGCCGTCAATTTTAATTGGCGCGGGGAGTGGAGCAGTGCGACAGTGGCGGGTGTCGGCGTCATGTGTGGCCCGTAGCCACCACAAGTGGCGAGTCGCGGACACTGCTGTAGCGAGTGGCCGCCACCGGCTACACGTGTGCGGCGCGTCTATACAAAATATATGAAAAAGTGTGTTAAGTCACTGTCGCTGGCCACCAGTGGCTGTCGGTGGCCCGTTTGCGCCGAGCCTAAGTATCGTGGTGCATCTGCAGTTAGTGCGGGTGACAGACTTTATCAGTCGAAGCGGGGATGCGTCGAGCCGAGTGCGGTGGTGCCGAGTAGTGCCGAGTAGCGCCGAGCAGTTTTATCAAGAATGTAATCACTGTTTTCATAGGTTCCTTTTTCGAACGTTGCCTAATAGTACAGTAGTATGATACATGTGTGCTATGTTATAATATTAATGTGTTGTGTGTAGTCGCAAATCATATTTTGATCAAGATTTGTATCTTGATCACCTGACACTGACCTGAAAATTGCAAAAAACCTAAGAAAATTTGAATTTCGCGGTCTACCACTGCGCATTTGCCTTAAATTGTCCGTGGTCCCTGCGCATTCACCTTTAAGGTAAATAAATATTAGTTCATTTTGGGACCAAGGACAATACAGACTATTAAAAAAAAAGTAAAATATGGCCAGCGGATTTTATTTGGCATGAAGTCTCTTTGATGAGATTAAAAAAGCGCGCATCTCCGACTAGTAAATACACACATCAAAAGTGTCTAGGGATCAACATATATTTTTGCAATAACTTTTCTCCTGATTGATATTAATTAAAATTTTCTTTAAGGATTCATCAAATAAAGTGTTTTCGTTTGTCACAGTAACGATAAACCAAGTCACCTTTGCATTAATAAAGAAATTTGCCATTTTCCTAATAAAGGGATTTTTGACATTTGAACCACTAACACAAAAGTTCGAAAAAAAGACTGAAATAACAGTTTTCTTTAAAATTTTATTGGGTAACTTAAACAATTAATAATCCGTGTTTCTACCGCGAACACTAACAACACAAGAACATCGGTTTGGCATACTCAAAATGAGTTCATCCAAATCACGCTGTGGAATGGCCGCCCATGTTCGTTGCAACAACAAAAAAAGGTCTTCTTGCGACTGGATACCCTCCATATTCGGCAGAGCTCTTCTCTGTAGCATATCCCATGCATGCTCAATCGGGTTCAAGTCTGGCGACTGAGCAGGCCAGGGCAGGACATTGATGTTAGCTGCGGCGAGAGTCTGTCTTACAACTCTTGCGGTGTGCGGTCGTGCATTATCATGCATTAACTGAAATAAGGGACCGATTTGCACTTGTAGAGGAACGATGACGTCTGATACAATCGTCTCAGCATAAATTTGAGCGTTGAGGTTGCCTCTGATCCAAATCAACTCAGTTCTTCCGCCGATCCAAATACCCGCCCATACCATGATGGTTCCACCACTATAAGGATGGACTTCCTGGCAGGATTTTAATCGCTGTTGGCGTCCAGGGGTTCTCCAGTGTCGTATACGTCTTGTATCCGGTCTCATACCAAAACGAGACTCATCAGAAAAGCACACGAAACGCCATTGTTCTTCTGCCCAATTTCTGTGTTCAAGAGCCCATTGATATCGAATCCTACGATTGTGCATTGCTATAGGTGGTACCCGTAGCGGTCTTCGGGAATGAAGGTTCACTTCATGCAAGCGGTTTCTGACTGTTTGGTCGCTAATTAAGTTCCCTGAAGAGTGATGAAGCCTCACGGCTAACATCATGGCGGTTATTGTTGGAGCTCTTCGAGTTAAGATTTGAATGTATCGGTCTTGTCTCCGTGTGGTGCAGCGATACCGTCCTCCATGGCGCTCAGCCACGGTACCAGTGCTTCGGTAACGTGTCCAAAGTCGACTGATAACACTCTGACTTGTATTCAGAGCTAAAGCCACAGTACGTTGCCGGGAACCAGCTTCTATCATTCCCACGGCTCTGAGCATTTCTTCCCTGCTTAAATGACGTCGCCGCTCCATAATAACGTTGGTTTTAATCAGTAGTAGGGAAACAGTAGCACTAATAATGTCTTCAATGCGTTGTATGTTTTTATAGAGAAAATATTGACAGCTGATTTTCATCTTTTACTCGAATTTGATTCACAGTTCCTGATTCAAATTATGAAATGCACCAAAAAGGATCCATATAAATTTATAAAATCATAAATTTATTACAAAGCCACATCTCAATCTCAAGAAATCCGCATAAAAATGCTTGATCCCTAGACACTTTTGATGTGTGTAGTTATCTGTGGCGATAACGCACTAGTGAATTAACATAAAGAAAAAGCACGCGTTTTTAATACACTGCATTATGGACCTAAAAGCGGTTCAATAAGAGCCACTTTACGAGCAAGTGTGTTGAAAAATACGTTTATAGTTGCTACTGAAAATTGTAGCTGGGTTTAGGTAGCTGTCGGTCGCATATGAAACTTGAAAAGGACATGAGTAACTTAGTGAAAAGACACTGGCACAGTTAGTTGTATGAATAGAGTCAGAATCGCCTCAGGTCACGAGCCATACGTCCTAACAACGGGGTTGAAACAATCGTCGGCTCGGTGACGTAGCTACGTGCGCGTAGGTCTGTACTGACAACTTTATTGCACGATGCTAAGCGCTGCGCCCGCTGGACACCCGCTCAACATAATACACAGGAACAGTCACACTACTCACGCAACTGTACTTGTAAACTCTATCGAGATATTTTCGTCCTTATGTGCTTCTGATAAGGTTAATAGTAAGTGCATAGACAAAGTTGTGAACTGTTAATCCGCGAGCACGGACTAACTGCTTAATTATGCGGCCGCGGTTCCCGGGGTTATGTTTTTATTTTGGGGCTAAAGCATTATAAATTCCTTAGAATATTCTCTTAATGCCGGCTTTATCTGAGCGAGCGTCATTATTCTCCCGCGTCGGCTACACGTCGCGCGTCGCCGCGACTGATCAACACACTTATGACGTCACAATACATAATCTAAGTTATCGGAACACTAGTTTGGACAGTTTTTAGGGTTCCGTACCAAAATGGTAAAACGGAACCCTTATGGTGAGACTCAGTCTGTCTGTCTGTCTGACAGTCTGTCTGACTGTCTGTCTGTCTGTCTGTCTGTCACAGCTGGATATCTCGAGAACTACTAATGCTATCAACTTGAAAATTGGAACAGTTTCAGATGACGTTTGCACAACTATTTTGCAAATAAGAAAGAAATATTTTTTTTTTTTTTTTTTGCAACAGGGACTGAAAGGGGTCTGAAAAATTCGAAATGGGGCAACTAGGGCACGTGGGGTATCATACGAAAGAGCGCAGTTTGCACTTTCACACATTCTCAAACATTGTTTATTTTTTATTTTATGTCGCATAGTTTTCAATTTTAAATGAAAAATGTAAAAAAGAAATACCGTTACCCCCCTTATCTCCGAAGTTTGCAAAGAGAAAAATCTGAAATAATTCTATGTGATAGAAGTTTATGTAACGATACACACTTTATGCACACTTTTTCAGAAATCATCAACAAAAATTACATTAATTTCACTATCGGTTAAGAGATGGCGCTCACATAAAACTGCAATATTCTAAAGCGCAGTGCATAGTGTTAAAGTTCTCTGACGAATATAGGCCTCGCCGATGAAAAAAAAAATTAAAATCATGATGGTACGGAACCCTCGGTGCGCGAGTCCGACTCGCTCTTGACCGGTTTTTTTATTTTATAATAACTATAACTTTATTTTTCTCTCTTCACAAAGGTTCACATAGTTATAAACAGAAGCAGGAATTATAGCGTTTTGACAAAATGCATAAAATATGATCCTTGATTTTATATTTCGGTTGAAATATTAAATGTTTTTTATGTGGCTGAGTGGATTATCGAGAAGAGCGTAGGAATCGACTTTTATCAATTTAACAATGGTTTGTTTTTTTTATAAGCTAGCTGTTTTTTGTAGAAAAGAATAGCAAATTGAACTAAAAAAAAACTTTCACATAGACATAAGAACATGTAACATTCTGGTGTAGATCGGTGCAACCTGTGCAGAGTGTCGTTAGGTTCGTCTGAAACAGCGGTGTCGCGGTGTCGCGTCGCCGATTTCCATTCGAACGGCATTACGTTGAATGCGCTGCGATCTGCATTTCCTTAGCTAGTTAAGTCAGGACCAAAGTGGATGAAGCTCCATAAATCATGTAGGTAAATGCGAGGTTTTTCCCAACACCCGCGTTGCCTGGCAACCGTCCAACTGCATACCATCGGAAACTTTACGTTGCTCTTCGATTCGATATTATTTTCGAATAGGAAAGTTTTAATAGTGTTCTTTAGTTGGCGTTACACAATTTATGTTATAGGAATTGGGACAGAAGGACGCGATACGCGCTAGTCCGTGGGAAATATGATAGATGGCGTTAGGTACTCATCATGATTCTTATCACGTGTGTTTTTAGCATTATTATCTACAAAAGTTATAAACTTAATGATAAAGTTTGAATCTATCTTAAAATAGTATCTTTAAAATACTTAGGGCATTCATCACGCTCATAATCCCTGAGGGATTACCAACATGAGGCGCTACCAGTTATTGCTTCTAACTTAGCGCTCTGTACCTTCCATTCGCTGCATGTACACACACGCTGCATGGAGGCGGTGGAAGCTATCGTTTAGTAAATAAATCGGCGGACAGCGTGCTTTGCTGCTATAATCCGCAATCCCTGCGACTTTCAAGCGGGCTCATTTTTTAGTATTAAGTGTAGAAGGACCGCGGACACACTGTGGACGAGCACAAAAGGACCACTCCACACATGTTCCTAAATCCGCTAAAGCGATACTGTAAAAAAATGATTTACGATGCCTACTTGGCCTTTTACTTGCACTGGCTTTTTCTTTTACCTATTTCGAATTAATAAAATTATATAATCAAACACATTTTTATTGTAGTTGTATGTTGGAAAATCCTGTAAACTGTTTTCAACCATTAAACTTTTATTTTGTAGGTAGGTAGGTACTTTGATTTAGCGGGCTCTTAATTTTCATTCCAGGTGCAGCCATTTAAAATAGCTTTGAATTAGAAGTTTTGTCGTTAATCTAATTGATAAACAAAACGCTAACATAATCTATACAGAAATAAAAAACAATTACAAAGTAAAAAATAACTTTAATTTCGGAAGTCTTTGCATGCTACCGACTTCCGAAATTAAAGTTATTTTTCACTTTGTAGTTTTTTTGGAAGTCGGTTTTTTTTTTGTTAAAAAGTTTTTATTTCTCGCTTTTTATTGGGTCTGGTTATAATTTATCTAAGTTACAATGGTATGGTGTCAACTTTGCTTTTCCCGATGCAGGGACGTTAATTGTTGAGGAGTTCTCTTGGTATTTCACTATCTGCTCTATTTCACCATTCGCATTATGACAAGCATAAATTGCTTTACAACTAAATTAAAGTAGTCGAATCGCAACCGGTGAAATATTCAACATTGAGTAGTTCCGATGGCCATCTGTGGGCTTCATCATCAGCTCCACTTTACCAAATGATGATTTCCGAGAGCAAATGCTCAAGTTACTATAAAAAATACCCAATCGCTATAGTTTTGCCTATAAAATTTGAGGGTTTCCCTCGATTTCCATGGGATTCTCTCATCAGATTCCAACTTGATGACAATGGGACCACCTCGAGAGTATCAATAATAATACCCTTTCAAATGAAAAAATAATTTTCAAAATCGGTCCACAATTATTGACGGAATAATCGGTGTACATACAATATAAAAAATATATACACACATCAAAAGTGTCTAGGGATCAACATATATTTTTGCAATAACTTTTCTCCTGATTGATATTAATTAAAATTTTCTTTAAGGATTCATCAAATAAAGTGTTTTCGTTTGTCACAGTAACGATAAACCAAGTCACCTTTGCATTAATAAAGAAATTTGCCATTTTCCTAATAAAGGGATTTTTGACATTTGAACCACTAACACAAAAGTTCGAAAAAAAGACTGAAATAACAGTTTTCTTTAAAATTTTATTGGGTAACTTAAACAATTAATAATCCGTGTTTCTACCGCGAACACTAACAACACAAGAACATCGGTTTGGCATAATCAAAATGAGTTCATCCAAATCACGCTGTGGAATGGCCGCCCATGTTCGTTGCAACAACAAAAAAAGGTCTTCTTGCGACTGGATACCCTCCATATTCGGCAGAGCTCTTCTCTGTAGCATATCCCATGCATGCTCAATCGGGTTCAAGTCTGGCGACTGAGCAGGCCAGGGCAGGACATTGATGTTAGCTGCGGCGAGAGTCTGTCTTACAACTCTTGCGGTGTGCGGTCGTGCATTATCATGCATTAACTGAAATAAGGGACCGATTTGCACTTGTAGAGGAACGATGACGTCTGATACAATCGTCTCAGCATAAATTTGAGCGTTGAGGTTGCCTCTGATCCAAATCAACTCAGTTCTTCCGCCGATCCAAATACCCGCCCATACCATGATGGTTCCACCACTATAAGGATGGACTTCCTGGCAGGATTTTAATCGCTGTTGACGTCCAGGGGTTCTCCAGTGTCGTATACGTCTTGTATCCGGTCTCATACCAAAACGAGACTCATCAGAAAAGCACACGAAACGCCATTGTTCTTCTGCCCAATTTCTGTGTTCAAGAGCCCATTGATATCGAATCCTACGATTGTGCATTGCTATAGGTGGTACCCGTAGCGGTCTTCGGGAATGAAGGTTCACTTCATGCAAGCGGTTTCTGACTGTTTGGTCGCTAATTAAGTTCCCTGAAGAGTGATGAAGCCTCACGGCTAACATCATGGCGGTTATTGTTGGAGCTCTTCGAGTTAAGATTTGAATGTATCGGTCTTGTCTCCGTGTGGTGCAGCGATACCGTCCTCCATGGCGCTCAGCCACGGTACCAGTGCTTCGGTAACGTGTCCAAAGTCGACTGATAACACTCTGACTTGTATTCAGAGCTAAAGCCACAGTACGTTGCCGGGAACCAGCTTCTATCATTCCCACGGCTCTGAGCATTTCTTCCCTGCTTAAATGACGTCGCCGCTCCATAATAACGTTGGTTTTAATCAGTAGTAGGGAAACAGTAGCACTAATAATGTCTTCAATGTGTTGTATGTTTTTATAGGGAAAATATTGACAGCTGATTTTCATCTTTTACTCGAATTTGATTCACAGTTCCTGATTCAAATTATGAAATGCACCAAAAAGGATCCATATAAATTTATAAAATCATAAATTTATTACAAAGCCACATCTCAATCTCAAGAAATCCGCATAAAAATGCTTGATCCCTAGACACTTTTGATGTGTGTATATATAATGCGACGAATTTATTGATTACGTCCTCCTTTTTTTGAAGTCGGTTAAAAAAAGGAATAAGTATAATTAACTTTCTTAGTTCTCATATTTTTGCGTCAGAGTTTCTAAGATTCAATATACCATCAGAACCTTTTATTAATTATTTATTTATTCACAACAATTTTAACATTGTGTCGAATATTAAAAATTATTTTATAACTTAAAAAATACAAAAAATAAATCAACAACACCTGCCACTTAATTACCATGAGGAAGAGTAATAATAAAAATAAATAAATTTAATTTAAATAACTAGAATAATAATGCTACAAGTAATTAAATATAGCCAATGTCAGATGTCCAATGTCAATTACTTACTTATATGTCATGATGAATGTAAAAGAACAATAGAAGATTTTTAGACTAGTACCTAACAAAAATTAAATTACAACAGACTAAAACAGATATAGAATAGAAAGTGTTTCACAGAACGGTCCCCCGACTTCCATAAGAATGTATCTGTTTTAGTCTCGTTACATAAATTCTTTATGTCGGGGGTTTTTAAATTATTTTATCCTTTTCCAATTACATTTAATTTTATTATTACTTTGAGTCGGGGGTTTTTTAAAATTTTAATTTAATTTTTTATTTCTTGCTTTTTGTAGGGACTCCTTAATTTTTGTATTTCATTTCTTTTATTTTCTTGCGTTTTAAGATTCAGGTAATTTGGTGTTTAATCAGGTTTTTATCCGTCAAAAAATAATTATTAATTTATACTTGAAGAATAATTTTTAAGACTAAACAATTTTTTTTTGTTGTATTACTTATATCTTTTTTCTAGTTCTTCCTTTAGTTAAGTATTTAACTTTCGTACAAGTATTTCATAGCTATTAGATATCTTAGGTATTTCAGATCTAAGTAGTTTATAAAATGGGACTGCAACACTATCTGATGTAGAAATACGTTTGTTAGGTAGGATAATTCCATTCGTAAAAATGATCAAACTCAGTGGTGGTAGGTACATCACTCCACTTTCCTCATCAATCTAGGGCATTGATCAGAAAAAAAAAATTTTTTCATGCTCTTACTTTTCATTCCGTTAGTTAATATTCCTCATTCCCTTTCAATATAGTGTACATTATTCTACTTGTCAAGCCCTTGCATTTGATACCTATTTTGAAGAAGTTGCGAAATAAAAAATTGTATTTGCCATTTTGTGGTGGCGGCCATCTTGGATTTGAAATTTGTAATAGTGTATAGTATTCTACTAGTCAAGTCCTTTCATTCGATACCCATATAGAGGAGTTGTGAAAAAAAAAATGTATTTCGCCACTTTGTGGTGGCGGCCATCTTGGATTTGAAATTTATTCAAGCCCTTTTATTTGATACCCATATTGAGAGAGTTGTGAAAAAATATGTAATCCGCTATTTTGTGGCGGCGGCCATCTTGGACCGATTTTTATCAAACATAGCTAAGAACACTCACGACTACTTCACATTTCAAACAAAAAAAACAAAATCAAAATCGGTTCATCCGTTCGGGAGCTACGATGCCACAGACAGACTCACACACACACACCCCCACACACACACAGACACGTCAAACTTATAACACCCCGTTGTTTTTGCGTCGGGGGTTAAAAATAACAACCATGATAAATTTCCAGTAAAATATGTATGTTTACAATTAAAATATCATTAATAGATTATAGAATAATAGCAGCCTTCCAGTAGGTAACACTTCAATTTAGCCTTGAAGTCCCTTTTGTAAAGTGATAATTTTATATTAACAGAAAGTTTATTGAAGATTTTCACTGACCGTGTTCGACTACATTAAGTTTAATAATATTAGTGGATTTAAAACCTTTTCTTCTCGTACTCTCTCTAAGCTTTCTTTCCTCTTCAGTATCATATTGATGTACATATTTAGAAAAATGTGTTAGGAGCACCAATACGTATGGGAAGGTACAGTGAGAATATTCAAATTTACAAAGTGCCTCTTACAAGATTCCTGCTGACGAATGCAAATCATTGTGCGAATGGCCCTTTTTTGTAACACAAATGCTCTCTGTATATTGTAATCGTAGCTGCCTCCCCAGCATAAGATGCTGTATCGTAACCTTGGCTCGATTAAGGCGTAATGGACTTTTTTTAACTGTGTAATGTCAATATCATTTCGTAGGCTTCTCAGTACATAACATGCTGAGCTGATGGAGTTTTTTAAACGTTCAAGTTCTGGTTTTCAATTTAAATAACAATCAATGTGTACTCCTAAAAACTTTACTGCAAACTCAAACTTAAAGCATTGATTTCAATTAAACCTTGTACAGGCACTTTTGAATTGTCAAAATTAAATAGTCTGTCAGTTAGTCAGAAAATTGGAGCTAGTTGCCTATTCCAAAACGTAGATCTCTATGGAGCGAGCAAGAAACTCCATGGAGTTTCCTGCCTCAACCATACTGCCATGGACTCCATCCAAAGCACGATTACCTACTCTTAAGCAACGTGTTAACTTGCTGAATGTCTTACGTAGGTAAGGTCAAGGCTGCGTGTCGATACTTAATGCATGAATCAATAGACAGGTGGCGAGCTTGGCGCGGCTTAGCGGACTGTCCGATAGCATTAGCATACAATCAGTTTGCGGAGCACTCGCACACGTCGCTTGTTAGCGGGTCGTGTGCGGCAGCGTGGCGTGTGCGGGACGGCTGCGTGGTGGCTGCGTTGACCGTGTGTTTGTCCATCCAGTGAGTTACGTGTCTGCGTCAGGCCGCGTGTTGGTGTATGCGATTGAGGCGACCTCTGTTTGTGCACTATAAACTATTATGTTAGTGCAGATTAGGATTCCAAGATTTACACGGGTGACCAGCTGTATGCTGCGTTACACAGCACACATTGCGGCGCTTGTGATAGTTCATTGCTGGAGTCAAAAATGTTTAATAGACGCTGCACCTGCGATAATATGATGACAACACAGATCTACGTTAGACTTTTTAGATTTGAATTAGTATTCTTACAAAATTTAGGCGTAGAACAAGTTTCAAATACTTAGTATCGAAGGCCGAAATAACGTTAAAATTATAAAATATTGCACACTGTGAGTGTTTGCGTAAACTTGGACTTGACTTTTTCTTGAATACAGTAAATTAGTTTAACTTTAACTTGAAATTGAATAATAAATAATCATTCATTTTGAAGTTTTGGGCAACGAATTTTCAAAATTACATTCCAATTTCTGCAGTCTGATTAATCGTAATTACATGTTTCGAAAATAAATGTTTTCATAACATTATTCAAAATAAGATTAGATAGATTTTATAATTATCAGAATAAAATATATAAAACGAAATATACAATATATTTAAATTTGTATGCTTTTCGTGAACTCTCATCAAAATATTTTATTTCACATAAACCTATATGGGCACGTTATATGAAACGTTAGAAGCTAGGTGCACGGTTCCAATTGGTCATTTTCTATGCAGAAGAGCCGGTAAGAAATTCCACGGTTACTCTTTTAAAAATTATTGGCTTTTACAATGTTTTTAAAATTAAATTGGAAGGACAGCGTAGGCCTGTCAAAAAGTACCAGGTAGGTGGTGACGGCTTCCCATGCACCCTCGCCTGCATGTACCATGTACCATGTACCATGTACGCATGTACCATGGCCTGGACTAGGGCAGGATGCAACGTCCTACAGTATTCTGCTGTGGGGCAAAGCCGCTGATATACAAATTATATTTGTCCTTCAAAAACGAGCTGTTCGAGCAGGTGTCAGAATTTCTCTAAAAGATTTTTTAAAGATATTGGTATTCTCACGATTGCATCACAATTCATTTTTGCCAACATCTTATAGGTAAATAATACACTTGTACCTACACTAAAAACAGTGATATTCACAAAGTTAACACTAAAAATAAGGACAAACTACGTGCTCCCTTTCACCTTTTTTTTTTTTTTTTGCCGATGGGAAATCATCAAATGACTCCTCCCGCTCTGGGTGGAGCGGAAGGGAGTGTCACACTCTTACTGACTAAAACCCGCCCGTGTTCCTTCCTTAGCCCTTTATGTTCCGGGCCCGCGGTAACCCTTTCGGACAATCCCGCTGACCCGGCAGGCTTCGGCCCTAAGGGGCCACTCCTCGATGCTGACATCTCTTTGAGGCGCGCGTGGAACACGTACGCGCCGTCCGGCACGGGCCTGGTCCTGATCGGATGGTGAGCTACCCATTACTCTCGGCCCGCAGGCCCGCGCCTACGGTGGCCGGGAGTCGTCACGCGGCTCCCGACGCCGGGGGCGTCCGCCGCGGCGGCTAAGACGGGAGGCTCTCTCCCTGAACCGTCCCGCCACCTTCTTCGCTAGCATGACTGCTTCGCAGAAGGAGGTGACTGCCTCACACTCCCTCTCGCCCCGGACCATGGCTTGCAACAGGGCCGGACGCGAGAGGTCGCCGCCGCTGCCGTTCGCCTCTACGAGGACACGGCGGTGCTCCGCCCAAGCGGGGCAGACCTCCACCGTGTGCTCCACCGTGTCCTCTGGGCGATCCTGGCAATGGTGACACCCAGGCGTTTCCTCCCGCCTGATGATGTGCAGGAACCTCCCGAAACTTCCGTGTCCGGTGAGGACCTGCGTCAGGCGGTAGGTGAGGGCGGCGTGGCGCCTCTCTAGCCACTCCTCAAAGAGGGGTCTTATCGCCGCTATCGCGGCGTGCCCTGCTCCCTTTCACCTTGCTTTTTGCTTTTGTTGCTTTTTTATTCATTGTCTGGGCTTTGTATAACCATTTATAACAAGCTACCCTCTTCTTTGTTAGATTTGCCTTTTATTGCGTTTAAAGCTCAAGTAAAATCCAACCTTCGTTCAAATGCATACATAAATATTCAAATGCATGCATACATACCTACATATTATACATGTTGAACTTTTCAAGTGGGCGTGGATGGCCAAATCCGAAACAATGAGGAATAGCGAAAAGTACTCAAAGGAGTCGCGGACTCGATGTTGATGAAAACTAAAACTGCATCATTGGATTTTTGAAAAATCAATATTTCTAGCCAGGAATCGAACCCGTTGATTTTGATTAAAAAAAACACACACTGTATTATTACACTACTCGATAGTGTCCCTAATAATGATCAAATTCTGGGAAGTAATAACATACGGCAAACTGAAGGAAAATGTTGGATTTTAATAAACTGTTTCTTATTACCGACTTCAAAAAAAAAACAACCGACTTCCAAAAAAAACACTACAAATTGAACAATAACTTTAATTTCGGAAGTCGGTGTCTTCGGTTCCGCGTTTTAGTTTATTGACACCGACTTCCGAAATTAAAGTTATTTTTCAATTTGTAGTGTTTTTTTTGGAAGTCGGTTGTTTTTTTTTTGTAAAAATGTTTTTATTTTTCACTTTTTAGTGGGTCAGTTTGTAATTTATCTAAGTTACAATAGCCTAATGCCAACTGTTCATCACCTTTTACAAAATTTTGCTTTTCCCGATGAGGAGTTCTCCCGGTAAGAACCAGGAGATCCTCAACAATCACTCGCAATACGCATTGTGACGAGCATAAATTGCTTAGCAACCATATTAAAGTAATTGAATCGCAACCCGTGAAATATTTGTCAGTGAGTAGTTCCGATGGTCATCTGTGATCTTCATCATCAGCTCCACTTTACCAAGTGATGATTTCCGAGAGCAAATGCTCAAGTTACTTTATGAAATATCCAAATCGCTGTAGCTTTGCCTATAAAATTTGAGGGTTTCCCTCGATTTCCATGGAATCCTCTCATCAGATTCCAACTTGATGATAATGGGACCACCTCGAGAGTATACCCTTTCAATTAAAAATGAACTTTTGGAATCGGTCCAGCCGTCTTCGAGTAATCGGTGAACATACACAAGGTAGCTACTGTAAACTGTTGAGGAATTCCCTTAACTGTCCTTCGTCTTCATCATCAGACCCCTAATGACAGTCGCAACCCATCTAGGTGTAAAGTTCACATCAATACAAATTAATCAAGCCCAAACACAAGGTAACTGCTGTAAATCGTTGAGGAGTCCCCTCGACTGTCTGTCGGCTCCATCATCAGATCGACTCCAGGCCTTCATCAAATTGTAGTGCTTTAAAATACTTAATGAAAAAATTAACAAACGCACTAGTCGCTCCTACGATTTTCGAAAGTTCCCCTCGATTTCACTGGGATGCCATCATCAGATCCTGGTTTCCTTATCATGGGACCACCCTTGGCATATATCCTTTCCAACAAAAAAAGAATAATCAAAATCGGTTCATAAACGACGAAGTTATCCGCGAACACACATAAAAAAAAAAATATATATATATACGGTCGAATTGAGAAACCTCCTCCTTTTTTTGAAGTCGGTTAAAAAAGGAGGCTATCAATTCGACACGTATGTATGTAATATTATTGGAATTGCATTATATTCACATATGACAATCTATTAGGGCTTCCAAACAAATATACAAAATTTTATAGACGTATGTATGTATGTATGTTTGTCCACGCATTTCTCCGTAACTATTAATCGGATCGTGACCATTTTTTTATTGGCTTACATTTACTTCAACTTAGGAAACAGTGCAAGTTTCATCAAAATCGATTCAGTAATTTTCAAGATATGGACTAATACGTGTAAGTGTGACGGCCTGGCTTATTGATACGAGCTACGAGTGTAGTGTCAAAAGGAAAACATCTCAAAACCTTGGTCAAATACTAAAACTAAAAATTACGAAATAAAAAGTAATAAAAAAAAAATAAACCGACTTCAAAAAGAAATTAACTCAAAATTATAAAATAACTTTGATTTCGGAAGTCGGTGGCAAAAAACTAAAACCAAAATACAGATCCCAAGACACCGACTTCCGAAATTAAAGTTATTTCATAATTTTGAGTTCATTTCTTTTTGAAGTCGGTTTAATTTTTTTAAATACTTTTTTTAAAGTATTCAGACCGACATTACCTGTACCTATTTCGAAATGATGCTCAATACACCCGCGGCGCAGCCACCTTCACAACATTATTTATTTATTAAGGCACATCAACAACACAAACATTTACAAATAACGGAGAACAGAGACATGGACTAGTGTTTACGTCAATTACAGACGTGCACAGCATTTACAACAAAAGAGAAGAAAAAATACAGCTGAATGCTGTATTTTTTCTTCTCTTCGTTACAAAAGGAAAAAAAAATAAAATCACCAATAACAAAAGAAAACAAAAACAACAAAGAACAAAAACTCTAGCTAAAATCTCAGTAGTAAAGAGAATACCCTCATCGACTTAAACATTGAAACATTGAACATTGACTAATTATAGTATTTTACACATTAAGTTTAATTCAAATTTTGAACGCAGTACAATCCTTGAGACGTCGAATCCAGCTATGTATTGAAAACAATGGTCATCATTTTGAACAATTATTCAGTTAAGGTTTAATAGGTAGTTAACTTAAGAAAAATAAAAAAAGTATTTTGTTAAAAATGAGCTCTTTTCTTTAGTTTCCCGTATGTCATTACTTTCCAGAGCTCGATCCTTATCAGCGGCACTATTGAATGGTGTACGAATACAGTATGTCAACGGGTTAGATTCCTGGCTAGAAATATTGATTTTTCAAAAATCCAATGATGCAGTTTTAGTTTTCATCAAAATCGAGCCCGCGACTCCTTTGAGTACTTTTCGCTATTCCTCATAGTTGCGGATTTGGCCATCCACGCCCACTTGAAAAATTTATTCTGTATATTCCATCAACGACTACATAAACGACAAGAATAGTTAGTCGCCCTGATTAACTCAAGACAATGTTTATGTTCTTTCTCCAGAATTAGCTTACTGACAGGTTATATAAGTACATATAATTGTTTTTTTCATTTGACTCTAAGTATAATTTAATTCAGTTTAATTTTATTTTAATTTATTATTGACATAATCTACTCATTTCAATGTTTTTTTAATGATTTGATTGCAATATTATGTGGCTAACTAGTCACCTTATGCTTGACCATGTTATTTTGCCTATGCAACTGGCAGCAAGTTCGTCATGCTCCCTTAGATGTCACTGCTTGCGGTGGCGTCGGGGGTCGGGTTGCCTCTTTCCCTTAAATTTGGCGAGGGGGGTGATCTTTGCGTTATGTTCGTGAACGGATGCTGCTTGCGGTGCCTGGTCATCTTGCTGACCATGGTTTTATTCATCATCATCTGCCTAGCCCTTTCCCAACTATGTTGGGGTCGGCTTCCAGTCTAACCGGATGCAGCTGAATACCATAATTTATTGTCGTTATTAATAATAACTTGTTTATTTATTTACTTCGATGGTCCTAGTTTATCATTTGTGACTTCAAGGACAGCTATGTGAACAGAACCCAACATTGCATAATTATATAAACTGTCACGCCCTTTATACCTGGAGGCTTTTATTTAAGGTAGTAAGTTTTGTTTACATTTTTATTTATTATTTTTTGCTTGAGTACGTATAGTTTTTCTTGTATTTGTTGGTTTATTGGCGTCGCTAACTGGCTTATGGCAAATTGTTTGATTTAATGTTCCTTGTCTTGTACTGCTAATTACTTTGCATACCTAGTATGGTATACAATCAAGTATTTTCTAACTGAACAGACAGCTGTGCAGCTGGGGAGATTTCTTCCCCCAGTGATAGCACTAGAAAGCGGTGAAGGGCGGACGTTTTGGGGGACTGTCTTTTGTAATTTTGACGTTCAAAAAATGCTGATTCTCAGCCTAGTCAAAATAAATTACTTTTGATTTTGATTTTGTACGCGGTGTGTATAGCGACCTCTCGCATTAGTGCCTGTGTCATCCACGGTGTAACACACATCAGCACGTGATCTGTGTGTGTAAGTCACGCGCCTATGTCGCCCGCTAATCCGGGAGTTATGACTGTCTGGCCCGCCCGTCCGGCCGCCTGTCCGGCCCACCCATCCGGTGTCGATGAGCTGACTGATGTTATCCTTGTTAGATTGTATTACGGTATCCATAAGACAATCGCTGTGAGGTTGCAGAAGACTGGTTAGGTTCTTTATTGCGGAATTGGCTATATTTGCATCTTGCGACGTTATCTCTGCTCAAAGCCTAAGAACATAACAAAACATTAAAAAGAACGCTGTTCTTTTGCCGCACGCGCTTGTGAACACCACAAACTTTTCGAAAATCAACAAAAGCTGCAGAAAAATCGGAAAAAATATAAAAGCGAACGCTTTTATCCACAACTGAAACAAACTTGTTAAAAGCGTGCCGTAACCGTAACGGATACAGCTCTGTTTGAATACAATAATAGTAAATCTAACGTGCGAGTTAGCGCGATCCGTCGCGTCGGTCGGATCGCATCGGTCGTACCGGTCGCGTCGCGCGCGTATTCCGGGCACACAACACACGGTGCGATTTATCGCCACGCTTAATTACCGCGCCAACGCGAACGACAACCCTGCCTATACGTTTTATATCGCGCGCTTTGTTCCACGGGCTTTTGTTTCGTCTCGCACTTCACTAGCGATGTATTGTGCACCGGCCGGCCGATCGCTTTGTCCGCGTTCCGGAATGTGGCGCAAATAAGTGACATCAGTCTTTGAAACACATGTAGGTCAGTGACCGTGTTCTGTCCTGTCGTACAGAACAACTTTTTATGAGTTTTGTTTATGGCACTTGTTGGATAATGTTTTGTGTCGGAATACGTGTCGCGTCGGGGAAGTTTACCGTTTATATACTGCACTCGATATTTGTAAGTGATACTACTTCATTTGGACTCGCAAGTTAATTTTGACCGATCTCATTTTTAGTTGCTTTTAGTTAACAACACATTTAATTAATTTTCAAATAACATGGAGAGGACTGCGAAAAGATAATTTTGTACTCTTCTTTTACTTTAGTATAACATTATTAACTTACTGTGTCATTGCTGAGAGCTAACTTTATAAGCTATGAGGGCACGTAGCTCGTAACTCGTAGCTCGTAGCTCGTAGCAGTACGTAGCGCTTCGTACCTATCGGTAGTAATGACTCCCACATAATAGGCATGACGAATGATTTTCAAATCCTCTTCCGTAATGTACGTACACATTTACTATTTACGAAAACACCTATATTTCGGTAATAAACTAAAGTTCAACGAAGTTTGAAGCCATTTTTTCAATAGGGTGCGAAAACAGCTCACAGTGTCATGGCGTCGGATCTGTCGTCACGCCTACGTAAACATCAAATGTTGTCAGTATACTATCTATAGTGTACTCTGTGAACCACAGTGATGTTTACATAGGCGTGACGTCATGCGCTGTGATTGGTTTTTCAGTCAAAATGGCCGACTGCAGTATTTTAATCTTTTATTTTAGTGAAAATCCGATTAATCTCAAGTTTTTCAATTAAACTAAATCACTGTTTTAAATCCTTTTAATATCTATTTTCCCCTAACATCATTAAATTTTTGATTATTTGATACTGTCGTCACGCCTATTATATCTATGTGAGATCGTTTACAGTAGTTTCAAACATAGAATAAATGAAAAATGTAAATACAATGTACCTCATCGCTGTAATGTGATTACAGTAATTTCTAGTTTTATGAATTATATGACAATTACTAGAATCATACAGATCTGTTCATAAATCAAACAATTTATTTTGTATAGGCAGTGAGTCGCGCGACACGGCCAAACTTTGTCTATGACGAAATTAACTCACACTCCCTTTGCCCGCGCGACGGGAAAGTTTTCGGCGAGTCGTTTGGTCATCCGGCGTCCGGTTCGTCCGTCCGGTTTGTACTGACAGATACACGTGTGATGCAACTGTAAGTGTACACATTGTTGTAGGTTTCTGTAGTTTGACTTCTTCAGATTAACAGAATTTTAAATTAATCATTATTTAAATGATTGGCTTTGCTTTTTAACCGACATCAAAAAAGAAGGAGGTTCTCAGTTCGTATGTTTATATTTTTTTTATGTATGTTCGAGCATAACTCCGTCATAGACTCCCGTCCTATATGCATTTGCAATTTTTTTTTTATTGATTGACTTAGTTTTTACTGATTTTCATAAATTCTTGTCACTAATATTTACATAGCAAGTAGTGTTATATGGATTTGGGTGAGGTAGGTACAACTAAAAAGTGAAAAATAAAAACTTTTTAACAAAAAATAAAAAACAACAGACTTCAAAAAAAGTGTTCACAGTTTTATTCCTTGATAGTATTAAAGTAAGCTTATACAAATGATTGACCATCATCATCACTCTCCTGTCCTTATCTCGATGTATGCGGGGGCGCGGGCGGCGCGGGCGGCGCGGGCGGCGCGGGCGGCGCGGGCGGCGCGGGCGGCGCGGGCGGCGCGGGTGGCGAGGGCGGCGCTACATTACTTGTTCTTCTATACTTCTATATTAGTCGTCACCCCCTTTATAGCCAAAATAAAAAGGCACTGATTTAAAGAGGCAGTTGTAAATAGCGGTTTTGGTAAGTTAAAAATTATAAATGGCACGTTTAATAACTTGTTCAGCAGTTAAAACTAAGCAGTAAAGTAAACAAAAATGAGTAATAAAAAATAATGAAATGGATCAGTGAATATATAATTGAGTGGGAAAATAATTAAATGGGCGGTAAAAATTATTGAACGAGCAGTTACGTGTGGGCAGTAATAAATCGGAATTTGTCGGTAATAAATCTCATTCTAAGCAATTCTATAAACAATGAGGTGGTAAAGTAGTTTTGGGTGTGTAGTCGACGGAGCCCCGCTTCGCGGGGCCCCTATTTCTGTCTACAGGGTTTAAAGGAACCTAACACGAAGGGGATGACGGGGGCTCGTTCGCTCGCTTTGCTCGCTCACTCGAGCCCCCGTCATCCCCTTCGAACCTAACCTGTCCGAGTCGGGGTGCCCCAAGTCCCGAGCTCGCTTCGCTCGCTCTTGCATCCGCTATGATCTGCCGAACTATTTAGCGAACCGCCCATTCCATCATTTTTACCGCTCATTTAGTTATTGGACTGCTATAATTGAGTGGGAAAATAATTAAATGGGCGGTAAAAATTATTGAACGAGCAGTTACGTGTGGGCAGTAATAAATCGGAATTTGTCGGTAATAAATCTCATTCTAAGCAATTCTATAAACAATGAGGTGGTAAAGTAGTTTTGGGTGTGTAGTCGACGGAGCCCCGCTTCGCGGGGCCCCTATTTCTGTCTACAGGGTTTAAAGGAACCTAACACGAAGGGGATGACGGGGGCTCGTTCGCTCGCTTTGCTCGCTCACTCGAGCCCCCGTCATCCCCTTCGAACCTAACCTGTCTCGCTTCGCTCGCTCTTGCATCCGCTATGATCTGCCGAACTATTTAGCGAACCGCCCATTCCATCATTTTTACCGCTCATTTAGTTATTGGACTGCTCAATTATTTTTAGAATTGACATTGTATGATAAAATAACAGTCTAATTGATCTTTTATTACTGTCCATGTTTTACTGTCGCAATAATTAATCAACCGCCATTAAATTAAATAACTGCTCAATATGTTTTTCAACTGATCATAATAACATCTCGAATATTTAAATAACAGCTCAAAAAATTAGTTCCCAAATAAAAATGATGTATCATTGCCTAAAATATTGACCAGTACCTACAAGAACTTAAGACTTATACGCTACATAAAACCTCTCTGAAATACTTGTAGCGTCGAGAGTACGTGGAACAAGTACGTACGTAACACAACGAGGTTGAGCCGACACACGAGAGGATCGTATCGGATTGACTCGCTGTCGTTTGTTACTCTGTGGCCGCGTCACCTCAGTTCCGAGTATTCCGTTCTCTGACTTAGATCTGAGCTCATTGCGTGAAGAAAATGCTACTCTGTGACTTTTGAGATGCTACCTGCATATTTAACTTTGGACGCGTTCCTGGTGGAGTAAAACTTAAAGACTTTTTTATTTATCAAAGTAGCCAAGTGTTAACTTTGCCACCATACTTTGTCTAGCCTTACTAGAATAAAATTATTAAAAAAAAAACTACGGGTTGCACTCCGGGAGTGCCGGCAGAAGTGAAAACTTGAATATTAACGTTGTGCATTTTTGATATTTTGGAATCTTACGAATTTTCGATCAGGTCACGTGTTCTGACGCGAGTTTAACATTTTTTACCCATTACAAAAAAAGTGTACAACGCCGCTAAAGAAGTTTTCAATTTTTGATATTTTGGAATCTTACGAATTCTCGATCACGTCACGTGTCCTGACGCGAGTTTAACATTTTTTACCCATTACAAAAAAAAAAGGTGTATAACGCCGCTAAAGAAGTTTTCGCTTCAAAAATTAAATCCCCGACGCGTAATGTCGTAAAAAATATGAAAATAATTAGGTAGGTAGTTACTACAATATTTCGATCTTGATGCATGAGACTTTTTGGTACGACTTTGGGTCAATCTCCTTGCATTTTTTTTATTTTATTTTAACGTGTTCAAATATCACTGATATTTTGAACACGTTAAAATAAAATAAAAAAATTCTCTGCAAACGTTATGGATATTGACCCATAACGTCTGCAGAGTTTCGCTAGCTAATTTAATTTGATCCTGTATACTTGTGGCTAAGTTTCGCTAGCTAATTTAATTTGATCCTGTATACTTGTGGCTAAGTTTCGCTAGCTAATTTAATTTGATGATGTATAGTTGTGGCTAAGTTTCGCTACCTAATTTAATTCTGTGTACAATTACCGGCACGTAACTTGGCAAGAGATTTTCGTAGTGGGGGAAGTTCGCGCATATAAAAATGTATGAAATTGTGCGTGCGCAAACTTCCCCCACTACAAAAACTCTTGCCAAGTTACGTGCCGGCAACTATACTTGTTTTCAATTTTTGATATTTTGGAATCTTACAAATTTTCGATCAGGGTCACGTGTCCTGACGCGAGTTTAACATTTTTTACCCATTACAAAAAAGGTGTACAACGCCGCTAAAGAAGTTTTCACTTAAAAAAAATAAGAGTTAGGTACAGAATAATACCTACAGCTAAAACATTTTGGTTTTCTTAGAATTTTGTTAAATTCTAAGAAAACCAAAATGTTTTAGCTGTAGGTATGCTGTAGGTAAAGATCGCTTCCTGCGGGATCGGCCTAGCCTACAGGAAGTCCGGAAATTTCTTTTGTGTTCAAAAGAAATTTCCGGACTTCCTGTAGGCTAGGCCGATCCCGCAGGAAGCGATCTTTCCCCGAAATTACAATTCATGGAATTTGGTCATAATTCTCATATATGTTTCGGGGCTTTTTTCAATCCGTAGGTAGTCACATCAACACACGCTTATTTTATCTCTTTAAAGAACATAGCCACGATGGTCGACCCAGTCAGACAATGCGACAAGTCCACTCGCCCACAAGGCCTCCGGCTGGGCCCCAATGTGCTCAGGTGGTGCGTCCCGCGGGGCCGGGGCCCCACCTGTCGGTTCGGCCGTTGTCAGCCGCGACCTGCGTCATGCCTGTTATTGGAACATGTCATAACGACTCACCTCCCGCCGATATGTTGGACATTACAAAATGGGCAGAAGCTCCACTAGAGGACAACTAATTTGCACCTAGTTCTAAACAGACTCAGTAGAAAGATTATTCTTTCATAAAATGTATACCAGATGTCTTCTACTTATACCATGATTCCATAGACATCTTTTCACACCACCGCTCACTAACGTCAAATTATGTCATGCAAACCGCAACTTTTTTTTATTGTTGGCGAGGTGGTTTTTACTGACTAAAAACCACCCCAGCGTTCCATCTCACACCTACACCGGGGGTCGTGGGAACGTACGATCCTTTCGCAACCCCCGACTGGTGCCGGCCCGCCACTGCGGTCCTTTTCAGGTCAGGGGGGAGTGAGTTCCGTGTTAGCGGTAACCCTTTCGGACAATCCCGCTACCACGGCAGGCTTCGGCCTAGCGGGCCCCTTCTCTGTTGCTGACATCTCTTTGAGGCGCGCGTGGAACACGTACGCGCCGTCCGGCACGGGCCTGGTCCTGATCGGACGGTGAGGTACCCATTACTCTCCGTCCGCAGGCCCGCACCTACGGTGGCCGGGAGGGGTCACGCGGCTCCCGACGCCCGGAGCGTCTCCCGCGGCGGCTGGGACGTGAGGCTCTGTCCCTCAACCATCCCGCCACCTCCTTCGCTAGCACGACTGCTTCGCAGAAGGAGCTGACTGCCTTCCACTCCCTCTCGCTTTGGACCATGGATTGAACCGGGGCCAAACGTGAGAGGTCACCGAAGCTGCCGATCGCCTCTACGAGGACACGCCGGTGCTCCGCCAAGTGGGGCAGACTTCCACTGTATAATCCACCGTGTCCTCTGGGCGATCCTTGGTGACACCCGGGCGTTTCCTCCCGCCGGATGATGAGCAGGAACCTCCTGAAACCTTCGTCCGGTGAGGACCTGCGTCAGGCAGTAGGTGAGGGCGCCGTGACGTCTCTCTAGCCACTCCTCAAAAAGAAGTCTTATCGTCACTATCGTAGTGGCATGCCCTGCGCTGAGTTGCGACAGTCGCTCTTTCCATGCCACCATATGCATGACATAGTGCCGGAGGTCCGTCCGCTCTGTCGCGATTTGCCGCGGAAGCGGAGTTTCTCCCCGGCGTAGTGCCTCCGCGCGCCACTTATACAGACCACCAGTACACCTGATGCGGGTCGGATGAGTAGACGAGATCTCCCTCTCCCTTTCCGCAGCCTCCTTCTGCGGGACGACCGTTTCGCAGAAGGAAACCCTCCGCGTCTCAGGACTCTTCGCTGCGGACAATCGAATCGACCACGGCCGGCAGCGACAGGTCACTATCTACTTCTGAGATGAGGGCACGGCGCGGCTCCTCCCAAGCTGCACTCATGCAAACCTAACCTAAATCAAGTCATTTAAGCTTTGGGTCTAGCCGGGCGCTAATTTATTTATTATACTAAATTTCATTATAACCCCCTGGTCATTAATGTGATTTGAATTTGGATAGTTTTTTATCACATCTATTCAAAAAGAGCTAGTGTACTCTCCGTAAACAGGGACTAAAATAGCTCTTTAATCCCTAGGGACTAAAAGTGATTTGAAATTGGAATTTTGATATTGTTAGAAAACGTTCCAATCACCAAAGAGATCAATCACGAACATTGAATGAACCAGTACAGTAACAGGCTGTATGATAAAGTGAAACGTGCGCGAGCCAAATTAAAAATAGTTTGTGAAAAAATAAAAACGCGCAAAAAACATTCTGCCTCCGTTCGTAAATGTTTACTCAAATTAGGATTTTACTAAGTTTTATAAAAAAAATTGTATGTCTTCCTCAAGTAATTGTATGTAAATAATAGTAGATTATGCACCGAGGGGCTAAAGTTGTGTCTTATGTCACGGGCGTCATATTGAATCTCGAGCGCAATGAAGGATCCGGGATTTAACTCCCGAGCGCAGCGAGGGAGTTAAGAGTTTAACTCACGAGCGAAGCGAGGGAGTTAATACAAGAATCCTGAATGCAGGGAGGGATTCAAGCTAGCCCAAGGCAAAGACACCTTTAGCCCAGAGGAGGATACTCTACTTTTTACACCTACTGTGAGAAAATAATAGCCATAGTACGAAAATTCGCGCCTTTATTGCGTCTACCAATAAGTAGCCAAGACACGATCAATTCGATTTAAAACTCTCTTCTACGGTTTTGTCGTGTGTGTCTATTGATATCACTCTCATGGAAGTGGCGTTTGTGTAAACTAAGCTTTATACAGGGCTGGTAGAATGGTTTTGGATGATTGACTGTATGCATTTTGAATTTATTTTTGATAAAATGTGATAAATCGACCGTAGTATAGATAGGTTTTATTATTTATTTATTTATTCACAAAATCCACAGCAATCTTAGCGCAGTTTACTTAAAATAAATTAACTAATGTTACAGCCAATTACTATTACAGTATTACGGCGCGGTACGGTATTTGTTATTATTGATGCCAGTTTTAATGTTATTCCATTCCTTTTAAAAAATGGTTCGTAGTTATCTAATTATTCTTACAATATTATGTCTTCGAAAATATGGCAACGATATGAAGAAGCAGTCGTTATGATTTTGTAGGAAATCGAGAATATCATCCACGCGTAGTAAGGGTTTCGAGAATAGCTTTCCTCTTTCTGGCACCAAAGGGTGTTTGTTAGTACTATACTGCGAGATTCCAAATTCAAATCACATTATTGACCAGCGGGTCATAATGAAATCCAGTACAACATTATTGACCGGCTGTGCCCCCAGCCACTAATGACTCACTTTAGGTTAAGGTTGCTTGAAATATAATTTGACATTTTCGAGCAGGTGGTGTGAAAATAAACTTACTAATCTTATTCATAAGTTGCACTTACTTATTTTTTCATAGAGGGTGATAAAAAGTAGAGTGTTCAACTCGGGAGCAACACTATTTTAAGCTCGATCTAGAGCGCAGCGAGGGATTCAAAGTACGTCATACTTTGAATCCCTCGCTGCGCTCTAGATTTAAAGAAACACTCTCGCCTGCAAAATAGGTGTTTGCTCCCTTGGCAAACAATCTACTATTTTTCTATTAATGTATAGGTCGACCAAAGAGGTCTCACCTCATAGGTTTTAGTCGCCGTCGTCGAACAAAGCGATCGGTTGCTGTGGCGCGTACCCGCGTTAGAATGTAGGATTTGGGCTGACGCTCCAGTGACGATATTATTTATTGTGTTTTGATGAAAATGCATGAGATTAGACTGTGAACATAAAAACCCCGACATTACAGGTACCTATGTTATTTTAATTCAATTTCCGATTTGATGCCACCAACTGCATCAGACTGCTTGAAAAGTGAGCCAGTTTTGAATCTTAGTTCCAGTCAGGTTTTGATTTTTGTCGTTTCATTTTAATTTTAGTCCTTTTATTCTATATCTATTTATATTAAATATGTTTATATACCAAATATTATATATTTATATAGGAATATAATATAATTACATAAAAGAAGAAACTGACTGATTGTCTGATTTTATTTTCCTTTTTGTTATTAATCTCAATTTTAAGGAGTATTTTGCTATTATTTCTAAATTCGATTCTAGAGCCAATTTCTATGATTGCTGGTTAACCTGTAATGGCGACTGGGTAATTCCGAGGCTATTATTACATACAGTACTTAAGTTATATTATTCACAGGAACTAATAAATAAATTATACATACAAGTCGCGTGCCCGATGGGACTTCCCATTGGCAAAGGACGAACTTATAAAACTTTCATCACCTATGCTCAAAAAAATAAAAACTCAAAAATCCTTCCTGTCTTTCACTTTCTTCCTACCTACCTTGAAACGAACTTTTGTGCAAAATCTTCACGCTTCTAGACCTGTCTTCTGTACTCAAGTGATTACGTAATGTTTGAGATCCTTTTCGTAGCCCACACAGAGAAGATCTTCTGTTCATGCTCATTGTGCGACGGCATCGTGGAAGACACCAGACGACGCGCGGATTAATCAAATGTGCCGATGTTTTATACGGGGCTCTGCGGCGCGTGTCGCGCGGCGGGACCACACTGTGCTCTTCACACGTAGTTCCGCGGCGCGGCGATGGGACTTTTGGTAACTTTTGGTCGAAACTGCTTTAAGATAACTTAATATAACTGGAAGGATCTGGAATGACTTGGGGGAGGCCTTTGCCCAGCAGTGCAGCAACACTATACTATATGTATCTAAAACAGTGTCCATGGAGTTTCTTGGTCGTTCTTCATCATAAAAACCTACCGCGTTTGGAATGGGCAACTAGTTTCATGTTTCTGACCATAAATGTAGTACCCATATACTATACCTACTACTGACTGACACTAAAAAGTGCCCGTAAATGGTTTTAATTGAAATAAATGCTTTGAGTTTGTGCAAGTGGAACTGTAGTGTCATTCTGGATATAATTAATATGTGTTTTAATAATGAACTAAACATAGCAAACATGTCTCGTTTCTTACTGCGAGGATAATTCAACAGTGCGTGTATACATACTTCTAAATGCGCCATTGACGATTGTTGACGACATCTGAGCAAATTATAATCTCTACGCAAATTATCAAACACCTACCTACTTATAGCCATGCTTGTAACTCAAACTCTCGACAAGTCAAACATTAAGTATAATTACGCTAATTACAGCTGGGGGTGGAACATTACATACGAGTGTTAAATAATATTTTATTGTCATCAACACAACAAAGAGATTGATCCGCGCGGTTGCCATGCACTGTCGCCCCCCTGGGCGGGCGACGCAGGGGGGACGGGGGACACACGGGGTGTATAATTAATTAATTGCATGAGTGTAAGAAGCCGGTGGAGAGCAACCCGAGCCGCTTGTAATGCGACAGTCTGCTTCACGTGTTATCGGATCTATTGCAGATATTTGTACTTAGCGATTTATTTTAAATGATAAATGTTTTATTTCTGTAGGTAAGTAGGTTTGTACAAACACTTTTACACGTAAATCATATTTTTTTTATCTGACTTCTCTGAGAAAAAAGGCTGAAACAAACTCAGAGGTCACAGTCTCTTTTAACCTTCAAGTGGAGGCGCGGTCATTGGTAACGCCAGCGGTCGCAGGTACCTAAAAGACCTATGGGATATTTCAGGGAATTAAAATACTCATTATTTAATAATCTTTTTTTTTGTATTTATCACATTATCATTAGGTACGTTAGGACATAAAACAAAATTATAAAATCAAAATAATATTCTAATTTTCTTTGGATTAGTAAGCAATTTGGCATCATACATTTTCTTATACTTAACTCTAACTTTCGCGTGCTGGCGTGCTTTCGATGCCTGCGTCGCGACTGAAAACAAATGCAATCTATGCACTCCAGAGGGTGCGGGGAGGGGAGGTAAATAGTTTATTTCGTGCACAGTGAAACAATGAGAAGCTACTAGGGATGGACAAATGTATCGACTGCGGTTGATTCGACGCCGCGCGCCTGCTTGAAGCCTGCCTGCTGCTCGTGTGAAGACCACGTAGATTGGTGTCTGAAATGGTCTTTTGAGGAAAGAACCACACAGATTGAGTAACCTGTCCAGTCAGTGCACGCATTTGTCATTAACCGTGAAGCTCAACTCGGTACTTAAGGAGCTCAACGATTCAACGAACAATACCAAAGAAAGGATATTCGGATTGGCCGCATAAACTACTCAAACTGCCAGACCATGATTAAAACGGAAACAATGACGGACATAGTCCTCACATTCACAATAATTAAAATAATATAATAGTTTATACTTACAGTAAATGTTTTAAGTACAATAATCAGGGTCTTATTTATTTGTAATAATCTTGTTCTATTTGTTCGACTGGGCTCGCAGACACAATGTACTGCTACTTAACATAGGTATGTACCTACTTGTGTTAATCTCAATATTTTTGAAACGAATTATTATTGTTCTTCTACATTATTCTTTACTTGATTACAGTATGATTCATGACAAATTGATGCGAACTACCTACTGGTACCCAACAGAATTAACGGATTTCCGAAATACCTGATTTTGAACGCCAACACTAGTCTTTACCTCATCAATACTGGCTGTTCGCCTTCTCAAACATTAGGTAGGTATCAACTTTCGATCGCTTCTTAAAATGCGTTCCTTTTCAAGATAACGAAAAAACATTCAAAGGGTGAAAAACTCCGCCGTGGATCATTGTACCATTTGTCATGGCGCGGGAGAGGCCCCCAGAGACATGAGGCTTCCAATCATCAATTTTAGAGTACGCGAGGACTCGGCCGGGATCGTTGTGACCCGCTGCGGATCGTTGCGATTCGCTGCGGCGTACCGCGGCGCGATATAAATTAGAGGCGAGTTATGCGACGTTTTGTACGATCAGCGTCACGGACCACCTGCGTAGCTTGTATTCGATACACCATTTTTTGAAAAAAAAAAACAATATACGAAATCATTTGGCAACTAATCAAATTCATAATATGCGAGTTATTCTGAAATTGTCTATGTAACTAAATATATCAAGCTGAGATATTTTTATAACTTAATCTCTAACGAGAATTTCCTGGAACATATAGCGTACCTAAAATTGTACCAAAACACTTAAATTAAGATTGATTGTGATTAGGTATTGGAAGTGCGTCTCAGAGGAGTACAAAGCGCCACCTACACCGTTCAATAACTGTATTCAGCGTCAAAGTGCGCAATAAACTTGTCCTCAATATTGAGACAAGTTCGTATCTGTCGGGCAGAAGCGGGGCTCCTAATTCACTGCTTCCACTCCCAAATTAATTAAAAGTCGTTTAATAAAACAGTAAATTTGCTGTGTATCGTTTTTTCGGCAGCGCACCGGCGCGGCGGCGCGGCCCAATTATTGGAGAACACGTTTCGATTTAATAAAGCAATTTAGAAAAAGGGCAATTTGCATCGGAATGAGGGAAGGGTTGTCTGGGAGGAAAGAATCGGGAACAAGTTTAACGGACAAGCGGCAAGCGGGCACCAGGGTCGCGGGGCCCGCGGGGGCCGCGGGGGCCGGCGAGCGGCGAGCGACTCGGGCCGCGTCGGGTGCTCTTAGCCCTATGCTTCACACTGAAAGTGAGTCTATAATAAATAAATATTTTTATTTCTGTAAGTAGGTTTGTACTGTAATATATTAATTTAGTAGTTAGTCCATGGTTCAAGAAATAATGTGAATCGTCTGTAGCAAGCTCTCTCTCTTGTCTCTGCATCCAGGAACAGAAGCAATGTCGTAGCTTTGATAATAATATTAATATAAAAGTGATTGACATAATAAAGAAATCCTTTTATTAGAACATAATATCTACATGGCGCAGCCGGGAAGTGGCAAATATTATAAAGCAACATATTATTATTAATTATGTGTTGACTGTATTAGACATTACTTAATTATTATAAAGTACAATTTTAATGATAATTTTGCATGTCTGAATTGGTGCAATGGACTGCGCAATCACTTGACATTTACAAAATGTATTATTATGTACAGGCCTTCGGGTAGTACAGACGCGATCTTCTGTGATACGAACATCGAGTCTAGCTGTTTATAAACATCGAGTCTAGCTGTTTATAAACATCGAGTCTAGCTATTTGTAAACATCGAGTCTAGCTGTTTGTAAACATCTAGTCTAGCTGTTTATAAACATCGAGTCTAAAGGTTTGTAAACATCGAGGCTAGATGTTTATAAACATCGAG
The DNA here is from genome assembly GCA_916614155.1 of Mesoligia furuncula. Classification (NCBI taxonomy): domain Eukaryota; kingdom Metazoa; phylum Arthropoda; class Insecta; order Lepidoptera; family Noctuidae; genus Mesoligia; species Mesoligia furuncula. The sequence continues at coordinate 539,360 of OU744804.1, forward strand.
TCTAGCCGTTTGTAAACATCTAGTCTAGCTGTTTATAAACATCGAGTCTAGCTGTTTGTAAACATCGAGGCTAGATGTTTATAATCATCGAGTCTAGCTGTTTGTAAACATCTAGTCTAGCTGTTTATAAACATCGAGTCTAGCTGTTTGTAAACATCGAGGCTAGATGTTTATAAACATCGAGTCTAGATGTTTATAAACATCGAGTCTAATTGTTTGTAAACATCGAGTCTAGCTGTTTATAAACATCTAGTCTAGCTGTTTGTAAACCCTATCTTATGAAAGAAAACACGGTTTATTGTTGTAAATCAATTAATTGATTGCTTCACTATATCTGTTATTTACAACTCCTTCGTTTTTGTAGAAACTATTTGTTCACTTCATAGGCTTTTCATGACTGCGTCAAGTGAAAGTAAGAAGGTAGCAGGGTAGAGTTTGTAGAAGTTAACGACTCATTATTTACTATAGGTAGGTACCTGGGGTTCTATCGGAGAACTTCTCGAGTAAGTACCTACTCGACAAGCTTCCAATCCAGTAAAGATACATTATTTGTTTAAAAAAACGTACATTAGAATAGCAACAAGATAATTGATTCGTCCTTTAATTATGAGTTATTTATCCTACGGAATTATAATATTGCGGTTATTTAAATTAAACGAATTGACAGATCCATAATTGTCTTCTAGGATAGCCTGTAGGTAATAGGCGTCCAGTTTTTGATATAACTAGAAGTAGTATCAAAACACATTACACAAAATATGCAGCCACAGAGTCGTTTATGAACCCGTACCGAGCAAGATAAAGGCGCGTCCACACTGTCCGCTGCGTCGCGCGTCGCTAATGCGGTGCTCCGCATGCCGCCGCGCCCGGGCGCGGGCGCCGCACTATCATAGCCGATGGAAAAATCGGCCGATTCCGTATAATAATCGTCGACATTGAATAACAATCGCGTCGCCGGCTCGCAGCGCCTTTATTAATAAATTCTATTACGTATTGCGGAGTGACACGGCCGAGAACGTGGGGGAAGGGGGGGGCGGGTTACTCTGTCGTCTATGATTTTCGTTTTCGTTTCTCGTGATATCGCGGGCGTTTAGCTGCGCATTTTATTTGCTGTTGATATCTTGAGGTGCCATCTGTCGTGGCCTAAATGCTAGGCAGTAGCCTGTGCTTGTAATAAAACTATATTATGTTTAATATAGTTACTGGTTAACATTATTAACCGTGTAGGTGCCTACTCTTAAACCTTTCTGGAGATAGCAACACAACGAAAGGAGTGGATTCTTTTACTGAGCATTTCATCAAAAACGTACCTTCTTGTTCAATTGTGGCTACTGTGGCAATTGCAATCAATAAACTGACCATTTGAGTCTCTTCTGACGTGGGGAATACCGGCTAATTTCAAGCAGCGATACTACATCACCGTCTGATCCCTATCTGATCGAATTACAAGTTAACGTGGCACATTTCATGTGGTTACTGCTACCTAAGTACATTTGGCGTCTCTTTATGTAATTCGGTTACTGAGGTTCCTACTCGCTCACCCTGAGGTTAGCCAAGCCGTGGTCAGTGCCAGTTCTGATTTACCTAATATTTATTTCTCTGCGATAGGTATACTTTACGATAGTATAGTAGGTTAAGCTCTAAACAAAAGCTTAAATTATCTAAACCAGAAAAAAAAATCTACTTGGAAAATACCTGTCACAATAAAAGCCGTTCATTTTCCATCCATCTATGATTGGGATTTTCTAAACATTTCGTCTGAACGGCTTTTCACCGCAACCTGCTGTCATCACAGCTCACTGAACCCACAGGACGTTATCCTGAGACCGACCTAACTATTAGTGATATCATAATCTTGGCGCGTCCCCTTTATCCTACTTGGTACTTGCTGGTGTTATTTCTGTGAACTGCAACGGGTGACCGTCATTCTCTCTAACACTCTCCCAGTGACCTCTACCTTGGACTAGTTGTATCTCACGTAGACACGTCATTTGCTTCTGTTAAAACAAAAGAACTGCTTTATATTTGTTTCTAAATAACTATCTGATTCCGAAACAAACGGATAGTTTGTTTGCGGTTCTAGGTATCATTGATGTTATAACTACTTTTTTAAAAATTAATCAAGTTATAAATCATAACAGAAAAAAAAATAGAAATCATTCAATTGCTAATCATGTAGTCATCAGATAAGATGGTACCTGTAGGGTTCTGTACCCAAAGGCTGCCGGCAGGACCCTATTACTAAGGCTACTCTGTCCCTCCGTCCGTCTGTCACAGGGCTGAATCTTTTTAACCGTAATCGGTAGACTCTTGAAATTTATAGATAGCGTTTTTTTATACTTATTCATAGAGCGTTTCTATGGCCGCTATAACAACAAATAATAAAAATAAAGAAGTATAAACACACAAATTGTTTCTAATATCTGTAGCACAAGTTTAAAGGTTTTACATCACTCAAGTCTTTTTAATTCATCAACTTTGATCAATTAAGTTAATGAATAAAAAGGGCTTGAATTTTATTTCTTAAATGGTAAATATTAATAAAACATAATTTTCTAATATCGCCAGACGTTAAAGTAAATACCTAACATAATAATTATTAATTCTATGAAAGCGTAAATACTTATTAAATTGATGTTATCTTCTTTAAATAGTATAAAACAAAGTCGCTCCCCCCTGTTAACTTAGATCTTTTAAACTACCTACGCAATGGATTTTAATGCAGTTTTTAACAATAGATAGAGTGATTCAAGAGGAAGGTTTATATGTATAATACATGCACATTATAGTAAAGTCGAGAAATTCAAAGATTTGTAATGTGATGTCGTAACAAACATATTTTTGTGCGCTTACATTGCAAACGCTGGCTAAACCTTACGAGATAAATCAAATTAATATAATAATAATAATATTCATTTATTTCAGGTCCGAGACCCATATAAAACAACGACAGATACAAAAAAATACAAATACTTACAAACACATAAATAATTGCTAAAACCTATCAGAATTAAATCAGAAACTTGAATGAAACCTAAATGTCAGAATTACACTAAACAAAAAAAAAATAATTTTCAGACATCCATATCCATATAGTGTTAGTAACAAAATAAAAATAACTTATTGCTTAGTCATCATCTGCCTAGCCTTTTCCTAACTATGTTGGGGTCGGCTTCCAGTCTAACCGGATGCAGCTGAATACCAGTATTTTAACTAACTACTTATCTAATTAACTTATTGCTTAGTGTTAGTATAAATCAAAATCCGCCCAAAATGTTGAAAAATCGGAGAGCCAAAGCTCTCCGCTACAGTCCTCAGGATGCTGTTATGACTGCCCCTCACTCGTTTCAGTAGCGACGCGGTTTTCTTACGAATAACTGAATAGAAGCCGTCGGTACGGGCTTGCGCAAACATGTGCGACGCGCTACAGTAATGAGGCAGCCCCAACAACATCCTGAACGCATTGTCATATTGGACACGCAGGACATCCAGCGATCTCTTAGTGTAATCGACCCATAGACTACCCGTGTACAGACTTTGGCAATAGGCCTTGAAAAATGTTACTTTAACTTGGTCTGTACACCGCGCAAATCTACGGGACAACATATTTCTCCGGACCGCTAGAGCCCTGCGATCTCAATGTCCACATCGTCCCTAAGGTCAGCGGCAAGACAATGCCCTAGGTATTAAAAAGTTGAAACCCTCTTAATTGGTGACCCGTTCAGAATCAACTCAGGCCCTTCTCCACGGCGTTTGCCTCTGACCTCAAAGACCATGTACTCACACTTCTTAACATTGTATTTTAATCCATGTGCGGCAGCGTAGCTCTCACACACTTTAAGCATCTCATTGATTGCTCCCGCCGACAGGCCTAGCAGCACCATGTCATCTGCGTAGCTGATATTGTTAATTCTAACCCCATCAACACTGCATCCGACACGCATGCCGCTGAGTGCGACTATCAGGTCATCCACGTAGAGGAAGAGCCTGGGAGAAGTCAGACCACCCTGCCTCACCCCGCACTCCAACCTATATTGATTGACCCTATATATATTGAACCTATATTGATTGACTTGGTTACCATACCAATACTGGAACAGCCCGCATATTTCCACGGGTATACCCCTGTCTCCCATCTTTCTCCAGAGCACAGTATGAAACAAGATCGAAAGCCTTGGAGAGATCAAGGAAACAGGCGTACACCGGCGTTTCGCGATCTTTATAATATTGAACGGTATGCTTGAGGCTCAAAATAGCACTTTCAGTAGATAGTCGGGGCGAAACCCGAACTGTGCATCATGAAGATGAATGTAATTACTTAAGCAGGAGTCAAGCACACCGTCCAACACCTTAGCTATTATAGTCGCAAGAGAAATGGGACGATAGTTCCTCCAAAATTAATGTACTACGGAATTGTATATTATTGTTAAAAATATCGATAAAAGAGTCCGCGACGGTACCTATAAGTTTATCTCCTAAGGATAACCCACAGTAACCATTTTTATCTTTTATGTATTACAAATAAAAATATGGGTTATTTACTGAGCTATTATAAACAATACAGTATCATTCCTTATCCAATTAAATACATTAAATACGTTTTTTATTTCATGGAGATCAAAATTGCCCTGTACAGCATATCATTAAAATGAATATATTAGAAGATATCAGAGATTTGAAAAGCGGGGGCAGAGCGGCTGGCGGGGCGGTACGACGTTCGCCAGGTCAGCTAGTTTTCTAATAAAAAAATAAAAGTTTGCATATACTTTTAATAGAAACAATTAATGAGAAATGAAACGCAACAATTTGTAATTAATTAAATTAACGCACGACATGATCACAGTGCGAACATTCCAGAGGACGCCGGTCGGCTGGATTACTAAAATCAATTTACATGATCACTATTTAATTACTAAATGCCTAACGGAGACACAAATAACTTCGTATCATTAATCTTATTCATTAAGTTTGGTGTTACACGTTTAATTTGGAAATAATTCATTCTTTAAATTTCTACTGTTTAAAGACGTAGGTATTGATACAATTTGCATGACGGTAGACGACTGCATTCAGTTTGATTTGGCGCCTATCGAAGACAACGACGGGATGCTGTGAGAAAAACTATACTGAGATAGGAAGGATTGATCATCACGTGACAGCGGCGGCTTAGGGCTCTCCTCTCCCGCCGCACCCCGCCCCGTGTCGCGCGCCCTTTTAACCCTAGATATCGGCGATTCGGCGGCAGGCCCGCATAGCATAAGTTCCTCGGTCCACCTAAAATTTCCGATCCCTTCATGCAGGGAGTTCAAGGCAAGTTGCCCCGACTGCCCGAGCCCCGAGCCCCGAGCCTCCAGCCCCGAGCCCCGAGCCCCCGAGCCTCCAGCTCCGAGCCCCGAGCCCCCGAACCTCTCAACTTGCGAGCTGCACCACTTAGCGAGTTTGTAATCGTTTGTTTGGACAACTATTATGAGCTAATCAACGATTTATTGACCTCCCCCTAAGCCCCGCTACAATACTAGAACAGCCAAGCCAAGTCATTAATGTTATTATGTGAACAACTATTCAATAAAATAATGTGAATACTGTTTAGACCACGTTGCGTCTTTGAAGCTAGATAATTATATTATATTATGGTTGTAATTTATTCTTTGAACATCGTGTCAATCAATCAATCAACTCAGCCTATCGCAGTCCACTGCTGGACATAGGTCTCTCCCAGATTGCGCCACAGCACCCTGTCCTCCGCCTTCCGCATCCAGTCTACCCCAGCCGCCTTCTTTAGGTCGTCCGTCCGTCTAGCTGGGGGGCGTCCCACACTACGCTTACCGATACGCGGTCTCCACTCCAGGACTCGTCTGCTCCACCGGCCATTGAACATCGTGTGCCAATCATAAAAACGAACCTTAAAAATACGTGTTGGCAAAGGCCAATCTTGGTGCACAGTTTAAATAATTAGTTATAGTAATTAACAAAAGTGCTCAAAAACAGTTTGGAAACAGACCCCAACTAGCGATTTTCTCTTGCGGATATGCTGATTTAAGAATTAAGGTGTTACAGCAGACTGACATGTGTCTAGACTATGACAGTACATCTTTTAAAAGCATGATTTAAGGCGTTTTGTACTAAAAGAATACTAACACTTAGTTCGTGCTCATAAATATGTGTATAAAGAATCGTTGTAACACATTTATCAGAACAGTTGTCTTACAAGTGGATTTTTAAAGAGCAATGCCTCTTGAATATTATTTGCACTAAAAAATAATTTTAAAAGTACATTCTCTCTTAGTAGAGTCTGCCTTGAGTGTTTTATAACACTTATGACCTTAATAAACTTTTGCATAAAACTACTATAAAGCCAAGTTGTAAGTGTGAATAAAGTCTTCTCTGAGTCAAATTAAAAAGAAGACGACTAATAGTAGAGCTCTATCAGAATATTTTGTCTTCTAAAAGACTTGTGAACTCTTTATTAAGAATGTCGGCCATTATATTCGTGTAAACAACGCTAAGTGTTTGTCACAGTTAAGCATGGAGTTTGAAAAATGAAAAAAATAAACAAAAATAAAAAGATTTTAAATTTAAAACACACTCACTTAATAGTAGGTACCCACTTACCCACTCATTAGGTACATATATACTTATGCATGTTTGGCTCGCCTAACTTTTTACCTACCACAAAATGGTAATTTGTATGCCATGGATTTTAAAAGGAAGGAATAGCTGCAAGTAGTTACCTTATGTAAGTGCTCAATAAGACCAAAAGGTTTAAAATTAGCTTAGGTAGTGTAAAATAAGAAATTTTAGTATTAAGCTTATCTTAGAGAAGAGTAATTGGTCTTATCAATCTCGAATGGCGTCAGTTTTTATTTTTACAATTAATTAATATTTTTTTAAATAATATTCTAAATACATAACGAAGTGGGCCTGTGAAAATATTTCACTTTATTCCAAAAAACATTCGTAGAAATGTACACCGCAAGTTATTTAAGTTCATAGACACCTAATTATCAAGCAAATGAAATAAATGATTACACGAAATAAAAATACTACTAATACAGATGATACATGAGTTGACAATGTTTTTTTATTCCATCAGCGCTCGCGCACACTCTTTCGGCCGTTGTGATAAATACTCCTTTATTGAGCTGCCAGAGAGCATTATATAAGGGAAATTAAGTCTAAGTCCTATTTTCCCTCAAACCATGCCATTATAAAACCATTATAAGTTATTTTGGTATTACATGAGCAGTAACAAGATTATTGTTAGTGTAATCTTCAATAAGAGCGTTACAAGTTGACTCTAAGTAAGAACACTCTTATAAAGTGCGCCTAAAAAAATATAGGTCTTGGGACACTTGTAAGTTAAAATTTTGCTAGTTGGGACAAGGTCTAGGAAATACTATTATAGAGTAGTTCCGATGGCCATCTGTGGTCTTCATCATCAGTTCTATTTCACCAAATGGTGTTTTCCGAGAGCAAATGCACGAGTTACTATATAAAATACCCAAATCGCTAAAGGTGTGCCTAAAAAATTTGAGGGTTTCCCTCGATTTGCATGGGATTCCCTCATCAGATTCTACCAATCAACAATCAATCAATTAATCCAATGGGACCACCTCGAGACCATACCCTTTCAAACGAAAAAATAATTTCTAAAATGGGTCCACAATTGATGCAGAAATCGGTGAACATATTTAAAAAAAAAACCACCTAAAGTCGAACATAATATAACCTCCTGCTTTTTGGAAGTCGGTTAAAAATAGCGCGAAATGTAATACGTAAGGATAAAACATTCCTAGAACATCAGACAACTCGTGTGAAGCTGTTACAAAGTAAGTACCTATGCAGTGTACTTAGTACGAATATCGGGAATTAATTACTTAATAAAATTATTCCCTCGTTTTCTATAGAATCTTTTGCGATCAATTTCATGAAAAATACCAAGTTTTTAACACCTCTAGATTGGAACCGCAAATGAGTGTAATTTGTAGAAACCCTTTGACGGCCGCCTGTGGTTCGAACAAGAACTTATTACAAGAGCGCGACGCCGCGCACCGCCACGAAACGAAGCAGAAAATTAATTATAGCTAAATTACTTGCGATATTAAAAATGAATTCAACTCTTTCTACTTAAAAGGTTTTCTTATAAAAGGTCTTTTACCCGTTACCTGTTCATTCATGGGTACATTCAATCTCCTGCAGTCCTGACAACCTCTACAGATGCCAATGTAAGGAGTTGTCACAGGAAGATAATTGAAATGGCATCATTTTTTAACCGACGAAAAAACGGAGGAGGTTCTCAAGTCGTCGTGTATATATTTTTACCCGACTGCGTCAGAAGGAGGGTTACGTTTTTCGAGTGTATGTTATTTTTTATGTATGACCACGTATAACTTTTTACATAGTAGTCCGATTTTGATAATTCTTTAGGTTCGATAGGTCCCATATTGTCATCAAGTTGGAAACTGATGAGTGGATCCCATGGAAATCGAGGGAAACCCTCAAATTTTATAGGCAAAGTTATAGCGATTTGCATATTTTTTAAAGTAACTTGAGCATTTGCTCTCGGAAATCATCATTTGGTAAAGTGGAGCTGATGATGAAGACCACAGATGGCCATCGAAACTACCCAAGGATAAATATTTCACGGGTTGCGATCCGATTAATTTAATATGGCTACTAAGCAATTTATGCTCGTCACAATGCGAATGGTGCAATGGACCTGATGGTGGAATACCCGGAGAACTCCTTAACAATTAACGTCCCTGCATCGGGAAAAGCAATATTTTATAAAAGGCGATGAGCAAGTTGACTCTATGCTATTGTAACTTAGATAGATTATAAGCAAACCCACTAAAAAGCGAGAAATAAAAACTATGTAAGGGGAAAGCTCCAACCAGCCCGCGAAATTCAAAATTAAGAAAATTTGAATTTCGCGGGCTGGTTGGAGCATTCACCTTAACAAAAATAATAAACAGCCGAAAAAACTAAATAAAAGAATATTTAAAACTCATATTAAAAGTACACTTTGTAAACAAGGATATTATATCCAAGATAAGAATGCTTGGAAACATGCTGGTCCTATGGAGCAGGACCAGCATGTTTCTGTCTAGACAAAATCAAACTGGTTCCTAAATTTATTTGTATTAAAAAAAAATTATGACATTGATTTCTACCCGACTGCGTCAGAAAGAGGGTTATGTTTTTCGAGTGTAAGTATGTATGTATGTATATTTCTTTGGCACGCTCTGTAGCCTAAACGGCTTGATCGATTTCAGCATATCAAAATTGAAATGGTCGATTTTTTGCGTATGTCTTCAAAACATTTTTTTTTCTCAAAACCTATCGAGTGGGGTATCAAAATTAAATTAAAAATTTAAAAAACCCCCGACACAAAAAAATAATAAAATCAAATGTAAGTAATTGGAAAAGGATCAAATAATTTAAAAACCCCCAACTTAAAGAATCTAGGTAACGAGACTAAAACAGATAAATTCATATGGAAGTCGGGGGACCGTTCTGTGATGCTAAGAGGTCCCCCGACTGCCATATGGATTTATCTGTTTTAGTCTCGTTACCTAGATTCTTTAAGTTGGGGGTTTTTAAATTATTTGATCCTTTTCCAATTACTTACATTTGATTTTATTATTTTTTTGTGTCGGGGGTTTTTTAAATTTTTAATTTAATTTTTTATTTCATGCTTTTTGTAGGGACCTTAATTTTTGTATTTCATTTCTTTTATTTTCTTGCGTTTTAAGATTCAGGTAATTTGGTGTTTAATCAGGTTTTTTATCCGTCAAAAAATAGTTATTAATTTATAGTTGAAGAATAATTTTTAAGACTAAGCAGATTTTTTTTGTTTTATTATATCCTTTTTCTAGTTGTTCCTTTAGTTATTCAACTTTCGTACAAGTATTTCATAGCTATTAGATATCTTAGGTATTTCAGATCTAGTTTATAAAATGGGACTGCGACACTATCTGATGTAGAAATACCTACGCTTTTGAAGTAGAATATTTCCATTCGTAATAAAAATAGTCAAACTTAGTGGTCGTAGGTACCAGTCATCACTCCAGTTTCCTCATCATTCTAGAGCAGTGTTCAGACAAAAAAATATTTTCAAGTTTTTAGTTTTCATTTCGTTTGTTAATATTCCTCAATCCCTTTCAATATAGTGTACAAAATATAATTCGCCATTTTGTGGTGGCGGCCATCTTGGATTTGAAATTTGTAATAGCGTATAGTATTCTACTAGTCAAGCCCTTTCATTTGATACCCATATTGAGGAGTTGTGAAAAAAAAATGTAATTCGCCACTTTGTGGTGGCGGCCATCTTGGATTTGAAATTTTTCATAGTGTATAGTATTCTACTATTCAAGCCCTTTCATTTGATACCCATATTAAGGGAGTTGTGAAAAAATATGTAGTCCGCCATTTTGTGGCGGCGGCCATCTTGGACCGATTTCCATCAAACATAGCTAAGAACACTCCCGACTAATTCACTTTTCAAACAAAAAAAACAAAATCAAAATCGGTTCATCCATTCGGGAGCTACGATGCCACAGACAGACACACACACACACACACACACACACACACACACACAGACACGTCAAACTTATAACACCCCGTCGTTTTTGCGTCGGGGGTTAAAAATAAAGGGTTTTAAAAAGCGATTACAAAAATATATACAACTTATACGGTTAAAAGTAATTCGAAGTGAAAAATCGTAATAAACACGTTCCAAGAACTAAATCGTCTGCGAAATCTTTCACATTTATTTTGTAAACTAAAAAGCTGGAAATAAAAAAAAGTTATTTAAAAAAATAAAAAACCCGACTACGGTAAAAAACTAAAAAGCTAAAAACAAGCCCATTTTAAATTAAATAAAAGTTGGAAGCAGGCGGGACCCATATCATCTGGGGGCACGGGAGTGCCCCTGCCAAGACGAGCCAAGCGAAGCGCAAGGGCACTACCTACCTTTTCTCGAAGCACTTCGTCGTATTTTTGAACCTTCTTAACTTCGGTTTGGATTATACCAGATAAACAAAATTTTCGGGATATGATGTCAGTGGTTGACTTATTAAACCTATAAAGTTTCAATTGCATAGCTCTTATACTTTAGATTTTATTAATATCTAAAATACCCCGATTTCGTCACTGACTCACTGACTGATGATCATCAATATTCTTAAGGTTCTTCCTGAAGTCCTAGAAAGCTGAAATTTGGTATGTAAGCTAGTAATAGTACACAAACAACAAAAAAATCATAAAACTTGAAACTTTTACCCCCCCCCCCCCCCCAACCCCTGAAACTAAGGGGTGAAAGTTTGTATGAGACTTCCGTAAATTTTGATGCTAGAGGTCTGAAAATTTATATAGGGGGTCCTTGTTATAAATAAACCCCAAAAAAAGAAAGAAAAAATGAACAACAGAAAAAATACTCGTATAAATATCATAGGCAACTTACAAAAAGAAATGAAATCCCACAAAAACATTTCATGTTAAATGTTGCCAAGACGAGACCATGTAGCTCGCACTATCAAAAATTAATCAGATCTCATGTAGAGCCAAGCTTCTAACTCTACACGCCCTAACTCTACAAGACCTAACTTCGCAAACTCTACACCTTAGTCAAAATATATGGCTTGGCCATTTCGGTACATTCACATGAGCGTAAGGTGAAAAACTCTCATACTGTTAATGGTTCTTGTAGTAACGAAACGGCCAAGCCATATATTTTGACTAAGGTGTAGAGTTTGCGAAGTTAGGCCTTGTAGAGTTAGGGCGTGTAGAGTTAGAAGCTTGGCTCTACATGAGATCTGATTACTTTTTGATAGTGCGAGCTACATGGTCTCGTCTTGGCAACATTTAACATGAAATGTTTTTGTGGGATTTTTATTATATTTTCAAATTCAAATGGGTCCCGCCTGCTTCCAACTTTTATTTAATTTAAAATGGGCATGTTTTTAGCTTTTCAGTTTTTTACCGCAGTCGGGTTTTTTATTTTTGTAAATAACTTTTTTTTTTACAATAGGTATGTGTAACACACACTTGTTAAAATTCTATTAAAATCATCTACTTGTACAATATTTGTAAATAATTGTATACAAGACCTTGTAAAACATTTTAAAAGAGTAACAGTGGAGTTTCTTGCCCATTCTTCTCCATACGAAAACTACCTTTTGGAATGGGCGACTAGACTCAATTCTATCTAGTTGTAATTTTAGACGTTCAAAAGTGCCTTTAATGTGCCTATTTCAAATAAATGATTTGACTTTGACTTTGACTTAACTGAAAAGAATAATTTTGAGTCGGCGCCAAACCGGCAAATTAATTAATTACCTACGTAAAGCGTGATGCGCGGCGGCGGCGCCAACTCAAAATTACTTAGGTATTAGTTTAAGAACTTAGCTAATAAGGTTGAATAAAAAAGGATTATTATTTTTTACTCTTCAGTTTTTTCGGCGGTCTAATTTTTTTGTTAAAAAGTTTTTAAATAGTCTTTCCCTTGCAGAGTTCTGCACTAACTCCACTTTGTCTTCTGTATGTCGTGAGTGAAGGTTTGGTGCTCGTTTTATTATTATATATGCCAACTGTCAGTTCATAATTATTTCGCCTTGGGATGTTCCTAGAATAAATGTAAAATCGTTGGGAGCATTCAAAGTTGTGTCTAGTGGGAGCAGAAGTCAAACAATATAAAAGAGCTGGAATACGAAGCAGTGCTCCGAGTTGAAAGTTCAGATGTCCCACAACATGTACCCACACATGTACGTGTGTGTCCCACAACATGTACCCACACATGTACCCACACATGTACGTGTGTGTTTATTATAAGAAAGTTTATTTATTTGAGTGGATGACTGACAGGAGGCATCCCTCTGTATAAAACTGGAGGGCTGCGTTTGTTATACTAAGACAAAGATTAGGTAATTAGGGGGACTACAGGACATAAACGCAAAAAAAAATGGGCAAGAGCGAGTCGGACTCGCGCACCGAGGTTTCCGTAACATCCAGGTTTATGCATAAGGTTTATGTATTAAATTAAATTTTTATTTTTTATTTTTACGTTTGGGTTGATTGAAAGAAAGGTAAATTGCGGTTTACGATTTAAGACGTATTAAAAAAAAACTACTTACGAGATCTCGTTCAAACCAATTTTCGGTAGAAGTTTACATGGTTAATGTACATCATATATTTTTTAGTTTTATCATTCTCTTATTTTAGAATTTACAGGAGGGGGGGAACCCACATTTTACATTTTTTCATTCAGTTTAGAAAAAACCTCAATATTATTTTTGAAGACCTATCCATAGATACCCGACATGGGTATGGGTATCGACCCGATATGGGTTTGATGAAAAAAAAAATTTTGAGTTTCAGTTCTAAGTATGGGAAACCTTCAAAATGTATTGTTTTTTTTTCTATTTTTGTGTGAAAATCTTAATGCGGTTCATAGAATCCATCTACTTACCAAGTTTCAACAGTATAATTCTTATAGTTTCGGAAAAAAGTGGCTGTGATATACGGACGGATGAACAGACAGACAGACATGACGAATCTATAAGGGTTCCGTTTTTTGCCCTTTGGCAACGGAACCCTAAAAACTGATTTTTTGTTAGATAATTCTACAAGCAACATACTAAAGCACTAGTGTTTTAATTTTTTCGTCCAAACAATACATTTTTTGTAAATAGATAATTGCTTCATATTTTGCAATAGATTACCAGTGTTGTGTTATCGCGCTTCTCATTCTTTTCTATGCAGTCCGACTGTGACCGCGCTTTAGGCCATGTAATCCCCTTAAATACTTAATTATGTACAATTGTTTTAGCAAAGTAGTACTTAGTATTTCAATCTAACTGCAATTAAAAAAAATATCGAACACCAACATTTAAATAATAACGTTGTCTAGATTGTATCTGTTGCTAAAACAAAGTAGAACATTACATACGCTATGCGTTCATGAGCTGCGATGAGATGCGTCCCGGTGCGGTCCGGTGCGACTGCGCGCGGTCATCTGCGGTGGTATGCTCTGCTGGAAGTGACGCCGACATGACGCGCGTGTCATTACGCTGTCAGTATCTGGCACATTGAGGTGAGATCGATTAATAAAGCTTGTTGTTTTCATTAAAATTATAATTTTCTCTGTTGTTGTAACAATACGCCACGTCATTCTGTCCGTTCGCATGCGGTGAGGTGCGACCCGGTGCGGTTCAGTGCGACAGTGTGCGGTCAGCTGCGGTCGTGCGCTCTACTAGACATGACGTGGACATGACGCGCCTGTTATTGTGCTGTCCATAACATCGGACACTCTGAGGTGAGCTCAATCAATTAATTTGCAAAGTTTATCGATGTCATGGTCAGATCTCGACACTTGGTTTCGGAAGTCTGTTGTGATATTAATGAGTGTCGACAATTAGCGGAGTATTCGATGAACAAACATACAAAAAAAAACATACAAAAAAAAAAAAAAAAAACATACAAACATCCGAACATATAGTACCTCCTCCTTTTTGTGAAGTCGGTAATAATATGTCTTGTCTTACTACATAGTTCGGAATTAGGTGGTTAACAAATGCAGCGTATAAAATTAATCAAAGCTAACTGAAAACATATTTTTAAAATACATAATTCAAAGCTGCATCAAAAAAAAAGTTATTTAAAAGACATAAAAAACCCAGTTTTTTACCGCAGTCGGGTTTTTAATTTTTTTAAATAACTTTTTTTATTTCCAACTTTTTAGTTTACAAAATAAATGTGAAAGATTTCGCAGACGATTTAGTTCTTGGTATGTGTTTTTTACGATTTTTCACTTCGAATTACTTTTAACCGTATAAGTTGTTTATATTTTTGTAATCACCTTTTAAAACCCTTTATTTTGATACCCCACTCGATAGGTTTTGAGAAAAAAAAAAAATTTTTTTTTTTTTGCAATTTTAATATACCCAGTGTCACTCTCACAATTAAGGCGAATCTAACGGCACCTCTCAAGTTGAAATCGATCAAGCCGATTAGGCTACAGAGCGTGCCAAAGAAATTTACATACATACATAAATAAGCTATTTATACATAGTTTAGCTATTCATCCAATTATACAGAAACTAAATTCAAAATTTAACGTATGGTATTTAGACGATGGAACGCTAGGAGGTGACGTAGACACTGTTTTGAAAGATCTACAACTCCTCAAACAGGAATTTCAATCTATTGGCTTGGACCTTAACCCCTCAAAATGTGAACTTTACCTTTCTGACACTACCGACAGACAATTGACTCTAGATAAATTTAATACAATAGCCCCACAAATCAAAATTTTAGACAAAAGTTCACTGCACCTCCTAGGTTCCCCGATTTTAGAAGATAGTTTTACTCCTTTTATCAACAAAAAAATTAAAAATTTCAACGAGATTTCGGACAGACTCTCCAAAATTAATTTACATTCGGCATTCACCCTGATTAGATACTGTTGTTTTGGCCCAAATTTTATGTATTTTCTACGCTCTTCCCCTTTATGGAAGCAGCCACACCTCTTGGTCAAAATTGACCAAATTATTCGCAGCACACTAACATCCATTTTAAATGTGGCCTTGGACGACCGAGCGTGGCTTCAAGCCACACTACCCATCCGTTTTGGTGGCCTCGGCGTCCGCAAAATTACCAGTATTAGCTTACCGGCGTTCCTGTCTTCTGTCCACAGCACTGAAAAGTTGACCAGGAAAATATTAGCCCCTTGCCTGGTTGACTCTGAAGTGCCGTGCTTGGCCGACGCGGTGAACGCCTGGAAAGCGGCTTGCCCGGATACAGATCGGCCCGTAAACCCATCTTCCCAGAGACAGTGGGATGAGCCGCTCTGCAGGTTGGTACGGAATAATCTCATTAATACGTCCACCAATTCTGCTGAGCGTGCCCGCCTGCTGGCTGTGGGTGAGTGGGAATCGGGGCTCTGGCTTCAAGCACTCCCGTCACCCAACATAGGCACTATGCTGGGTGACACCACCTTCCGGCTCGCTACCTGTCTGCGTTTGGGCGCTCCTTGCGGAGCTCCGCATCGCTGTCAGTGCGGTGAAGCTGTCGACTGTCTCGGACACCATGGCCTATCTTGCAGTAGGAGCGCAGGCCGGATAGCACGGCACGCCAGCATTAATGACATCATCCGTCGTGCCCTTGTCACCGCCGGGGTGCCAGCTGTTTTAGAACCCAACGGCCTGGCACGCGACGATGGGAAGAGACCAGACGGGATGACCATAATGCCCTGGAAGTTAGGCAGACCTTTGGTGTGGGATGCAACATGTGTCGACACCCTTGCGCCATCTCATCTTCCTAGCACGGTGGGCTGTGCTGGAGCGGCTGCTGCAGGTGCAGAAAACCTCAAACGGCGTAAATATTCCAACCTGATTGGGAGTTATATGTTCGAGCCGTTTGGGGTTGAAACACTAGGTCCATGGGGTCCGAGTGCCCACTTGGTTTTTCGAGATATCGCCAAGCGGTTAGTCGACTCTTCACGTGACCAGAGGGCTGGCCTATTTCTTGGCCAAAGAATTAGCATTGCCATTCAACGTGGCAATGCTGCCAGCCTTTTGGGCACTGTTCCTGTTGACAGCGATGCGGACGAATTTTTTGATGCCCTATGATTATTTTTCTTATTTTTTCATATAAATGTACATATTATTGAATTTATTTTAAATATTAGCATAGATTATGTAAACATACATACATGTACATACATACACTCGAAAAACATAACCCTCCTTCTGACGCAGTCGGGTAACAAAATAAAAAACCGGTCAAGTGCGAGTCGGACTCGCGCACCGAGGGTTCCGTAGAAAGTTGTAGGTATGTAAATAATTTATCACGGGAAAAAAATTGTAATGTAACTACTTTATGGTTTTCGGATTTTTTTCTTTTGTGCTACATGTAGCGCAAATAAAGGAAAAAGAACCGAATCATTGCTTCTTGCCAAATTTCATGATTCTAGGTCAACGGGAAGGTTTTGATTCCGGAACATAAACGCCCATATCTTTTGATTGCGTTGACTTAGAAGTTTGGTCTTTTCATTGCTTCAAGGGATTGCAACTTTGAGTATTTGATAAAAATTCAACAACTTCATAACTCCAAGCATTTCTGAGAAAAATAATCTTGACCGACGGATAGACAGACGTACAATGAAGTGATCTTATAAGGGTTCCGTATTTCCTTTTGAGGTAAAAATAAATGAAAAATAAAACGATCAACTTCAAACAGTCGTATTACAATTGGAAACAGCATCGATGCGTGATTGCTAACGCATTAATTGTCCGGTACGATCCGGGCCGGTCCGGTCATTTTGGCGTCAATTTGCACCCATTGAGCCGCGCACGTACCTTGGGCCAGGGGCGCAGGGGCGCGGCGCGCCCAATTGCATATATTTTATACGCCGTACTCGCGGCAGGATTGCTGTTAATCATGTGTTCAATGTCAATTGACATCCGAAAGGGATTTTTTAATCATCAGGTAGTTTCCACCTTTAGATTCACTGCGTAGATTACAGAGGCGACGATAAATAGGTTAGTTCCCTTTACTGGCACTGTCATTCTCATGATGCATTGCGCATTATTTATGACTAGCTGCTGCCCGCGACTTCGTCCGCGTGAAATTCGTACTTTCCTTTTATAATTTCGAAAATGTATGTTTATGATTTTTATCATGTATTTAGATATAAAGTATTCGGCCCAATTTTTTAGTTTATAGCTCAAAGGGATGAGATTTTTCAAATAAACTGTATCCCAGCTTTTTACCCCAAGGAGAGTAACTTTGAAAACTCGTTTGGGATGTGTTCATAACTTGACCCATTTTCGAGTTAATGGAAGCAAGCAGTAGAATTTTCCACCATCGTAGGAGTCAATTTTTGAAAACCCTAAATCACTTTTTTTAAGTATTTTATGTTTTAGTAGTACCGAGTTTCGAGTTAATCCGACAGCGGGTTAAATATTTTTCTAATCCATAAACTTTGTCACCCCCAAATCCTCTGTGAGGGATTTTAAACTAAAACTGACTATCTTTATTATTTACTGACCCAAATAATGCCAAGTTTCTAATTTATTAACCAAATGAATAAGATTTTTCATATAAACTGTATCCCCTCTTTCTATCCCCATAGGGGTGGAATTTCGAAACATAATCTAGATTATTATTTATACCAATTTTCCAGTTAATCAAGCCTCGTAATAAAATTCTGCCCTGTGAAATTGACTACCCCTCTTTACCCCATTAGCGGTAGATTTTCGAAAAACCCTGAACCACTTTATTATTTATTTTGGTCTTTTTTTTTTGTGGATGGGAAATCATCAAATGACTCCTCCCGCTCTGGGTGGAGCAGAAGGGAGTGTCAGACTCTTACTGACTAAAACCCACCCGTGTTCCTTCTTTAGCCCTTTATTTTGGTCTTAGATAGGTACTGAGTTTCGAGTTAATTGGAGCGCGCATTAAAAATTTTCCATACTAAATTTGACACCCCCAATCTCCCCTTTGGGTTAGTTCGGAATTTCCAAAAAAATTCGAACTTTATAATTATTTGTGCCAAGTTTCAAGTCCAAATTTATTTATACCATTTTTTTGAGTATATCAAGGCACTCATTAAATCCCCTTATAAATCGAATTACCACTTTTTGTCCCGTCAGGGGTCAATAATTTTCGAAAACCCCATACACTTACCTACTTCATCTGCCTAGCTTTTTCCCAACTATGTTGGGGTTGGCTTCCAGTCCAACGGGATGCAGCTGAGTACCAGTATTTTACATGGAGCGACTGCCTATCTGACCTCCACAACCCAAATACGATACCCCTTGATAAGGCTGGTTGTCAAACTTTCGGACTTCTGACCACCCCTAGCGACTGTCAAAGATCCACGAATGACAGCCGGGACCAACGGCTTAGCGTGCTTTCCGAGGCACGGAGAGGTAACGGTATGTAAAGATGGACACCTATCCACAGACCAACCGCAGCAAGCGTAGCCTGCGTAACCTGATCGATCAATCTGTGCGGCTGTTGTTATTGATTATTTTCTGTCAAAAGTATTAATACTGAGTTTCGAGTAAATCGGACCGCGCGTTAAAATTCTTCCACACAAACTTTAACACCCCAAAACAAGGGGTGTTGGGGTGTTTGATAAACGAATAATGATAAACTTTTTTACTTGCTTAGGCAAGTATTCTTGACAAGTTTATTAACCAAATGAATAAGATTTTTCTTATAAACTGTATCCCCGTTTTTCACCCCCACAGGGGTGGAATTTCGTAAAATTGTTTGGGATGTGTTCATTACTCGACTGAAAGATTGTTTATACAAATTTTGAGTTAATCAAGCCACGCAGTAAAGTCTTCCCCTATAAAATTAGTTTTTCACCCGTTAGGGGTAAATTTTCGAAAAACGATGATACACTTTATTCTTTATTTTCATTCTTAAGTATAGAATAGAATAGTTCTTTATTTGCACAGAAAGTAGGTACAAGTTACAGATGTTAAGTTCAAAATGATCCTGTACTAACTACCTTAACTAAGGCATGCAAACAGTTTTAGCTACAGTTATAAATACTGAGTTTCGAGTTAATCGGACCACGCGTTAAAATTCTTGCATACAAACTTTGACACCCCCCAATCCCCTTTAAGGGGATAGTTTAGAAAAAAAAAGCCAAACTTCATAATTTATTTAGATAAGTACCTATTCGTGCCAAGTTTCATGGCTATTAACTCAAAGAATAAGATTTTTCATACAAACTAAATCTCCTCTATTTACCCCTTAAAGGTTAAATTTCCAAAAACCCCTTCTTAGTGGATTGCAAAATTAATTTCTCTACCCAACGGTACCGACCAGCGTTTTAGGCTGTGCGTTGATATATCAGTCAGTCAGGACAAAATTTCATCCACTTTTTCACCCCCTTAATGGTGAAATTCTAACAACACCGTTGTGTTAGCTTCCAATCATAAGCCTAGATAATAAATTTAGTGATTTTTACGTCGACAATTAATGACGTTCTATACACAACTTCATCCCCCTTTTTAACCCTTCGGGGGTGGTGGTAAAAACGCTAAGATACGTATAAATTAATTTTCAATTGTCAGCCTAAATACAAAATTAGAAGATCCTAACTTCAAAACTGTCGGACTTTCATATAAATTTCCATCCCCTATTTTAACCCTTCAGGGGTTGAATTCCCAAAAATCCTTTCTTAGTGGATACTTACTCTTCACAAAGAACACACCTTCTAAGTTTCAAGTCTCTAGGTCCAGCGGTTTGGGCTGTGCGTTGATATATCAGTCAGTCAGTCAGTCAGTCAGGACTTTGAATTTTATATTATAGAAGAAGATAAGATATAATTATGGAAGTCAGTACCTATTTCCAAAGCTGCGTACTTGTGACGTAACGTTTCCAAGAGCACATTATCCCTTATTTTAGGTATTTTTGAGTTGTAAGTAATACCTTTAAATTGGTTTTGTGATAGGTAGGTACATTGTGTTCTGCGGTGTAGAGTTTTAAATTAATGTGCCACGAAGGGACATTTTTACTGTCATAACTTGTCAAGGTCTATATTCCGTTCAAGGATTTTCCACTGCATGCAGTGGAAAAAGTGTCAAAGACCTCGATGTGTCCGTAAGCTAAAGTATTCTGAGAATGACCATACACTGCTAGTTAACGCTATGCATTCGTCAGATTCTGAGTAACCTATCCGGCGCCGGATAACGTTTGCCGAGGTCCGGATTGTAGTCAGCATGACGTCAGAAGGGAGGAAAAATTGCCAGGGCCGTGAGTTGAGAACAAAATAGCAACAAGCCAAAAGGTGCATTAAATTGTAATGGGTTCGACGGGGAAAGACATGGTGTCTTACTGTCAGCCAAAACACAAAGACGGCAAATTATTGAGCAACACTCAGTCTCATTTTAATAATGTCTCCACATACATTATTCGAGAGTATTTTCACTTCTACAAACGTTGTAGTAATAAGATGTTATCCGAAGTACATTATAAAAATACTCGAAAATTAATAAACTGTTTAACAATGACGTGCGAGCCTCTAGATGCCAAGGCACCTACAGCTAGGTAATTTATCAAGAAATCTCATGTTACAACCCTATTGCTATTAACTTTATTTTTGTACTCGACAGCCGCCTTCAACTAAGCAATCAATCATCTTGTGAAACTTTATACTGCTTTTGAAAAGCATTTTTAATTACGAGCCAATTATAAAACAATAACGTTGATGGATCTTGAACATAATAAGTATTTGTATGAAAAGGTACCTCATTATCTCCTGTCTCATTACTCCTGAGCTAAGTAGTTTGAAATTGTGGAAATCTATTCTCTCATAGTTTGAACAAAGTCACCAACATGCATGATACTATGATATGTTTTGACCAATTCACGTATCGGACTACTTAAATGCTTGGAATCTCTAACGGAATTGTTTTTCTTTCCTTTGATCCAAAAAATGGTAATAATGAAAACTGAAAGCACAGTGTAGGTAATTTAATTAATACTCATTTTATGCGGGATATATTAAACTATCTGCCAGGAACACTCTTAGCAGAGACTGTCACAAACACTCGTCGAAGCATTTCAACAAAACTTCCTCTCTGTAGTAGATCCGTTCAGCTGTTTTAACATTTTGTATTTGTGGTTTATTGTGGGGAGGCCATCTGTCGCGTCATTTGGTGCCATTCAGATAGCGCCGGAGTGCCTAATACACGGCTTCATCTGAGCGATACATTCGTATCGCTGAACTATTACTGAACAGTAACTACTGAACAGTAATTAGTGCTCTGACAGAGCAGCTGCATTTGATGTTTGGCGTTAGTGTTGACCGTGAAAATTGTTCAAGTATTGCTCCTCTCCTTCTCTGCTCCTGTGACACGTACTGTTGAATAACTTTTAAAATAGGTATATATTTTAAACATAAACTTAGTAAGATGAAAAGGATGGGTATCCATAATTTCTGTAAGCACGTATTAGTTTTTTAACATCCTTTCATTATTAAAAACTTTCTAATCACACACTGAGTTCGAAAATAATTTTTATAACCTATAACCATTAAACTTTGACCTGAACGCTTGCACCAAATGGCACACACAATATTCGGAATGCATTAAACAAATGTGCTCGGCTTGGAGTGGAGAACAAGTGTAGTAGTGGATACAAATCCAATAGAGGCACGGAGCAAACATCTTAGAGGCACGGTGAGGAACATCTTAGAGGCACGGAGTAGGAACGTCTTAGAGGCACGTTGTAGGGAACAAAACATTAATTCAGTGGCGAGTCAACACTCGGCTGTAGAGCGCGAGACTCGACAGTGCACAGGGACGTGTAGAAGGATCATTTGCATCAGAACACGAGCGGCCTGCAAGGTGTAGGTAAGGCCATATTACCCCACGATTACACCCATATTCAAGTTCTGATACTTGTTCTCATCAAGTCTTGTAAAAAACTTGTAAAACATGTCGTGTATAAAACATAATATTATATTCGGATATCTATGTATTATATCGTACATGTTTTGGAGTTGTTTCAATCATGTCTTGTTAACTACACTGGGCCGCAAAGAAAGCGGGTCGGTAACAAAACCCTCAATGACTTCCAAAATATTAGAGCTAGCTTTATGAAATAAAGACTGTATCTATATTGTAGACAATTTTATAATGCCTAAACCAATGTCATAAAAGTTCAATATTATGAAGTTAATGAACATTTTCACTAGATTTTAAAAAAATGGTCCACGGTATCAAATATGCAATTTTTACACATTTTAGTATTTTGTATTGCCACCACGAGCTGTTAATACACCTGTTATGTATAACAACTGTAATCTGGTGGAAAGCATGGCAACTGTAGTTTTGGCATGCTTTCCACCAGATTTCTGATCATATGCTGAGGAATATTCTCCCATTCCTCTATCAGTGCTTGTTTCAGTTTACGAAGCGTGATTGGAGAACAATTTCGATGGCGTACACGTCGTCTCAGTTCGTCCCATGCATGCTCGATGGGGTTCAAGTCTGGGCTACGTGCTGGCCAATTCATGCGTGTGATAGCAATATCTTGAAAGTAGACAAACACTATTCGAGCGCTAACTTGTGTAAAGATGGCGTTCTCGCCCATGTGTATTAAAAATGGGCCAACATACTCATTTAAGATTTTATTTACGTATCTTTCTGCAGTTAAAGTGCCATTTTCTATTACCACTAGCATGGGCGGTGCGGCTTTCGGAAGAAATTTCAGCCCACACGTGTATGCAGCCTTCACCGTATGGCACTTTCTCCTTAATGTAACCTTGGTAATAGCGCTCTCCTGGTCTTCTATAGACTCTTTTCCTCCTATAGTGCGTATATAGCATGACCCTCGACTCGTCTGAAAATATTACTCTTGACCAGTCATCCAGAGTCCAATTGTCAATTGTGTTCTCTAGCGTAACTCAGCCTTGAATTTCGATGCTGCCTTTCGAGTTTTGGACCATTTGCAGATCAAAATGTCTTGAAATTTGCTTTACTGTACACGTGCTCGGATTGCTCACTCCAGCACGTGGAACGTGATTTTTTACTTCAACAACCGTTTGAAATCGATCTCAACATTCTTGGGATCATAATATTGATCCTCCCGCGCTGTCGTGCACTTTGTTCGGCCTGTTCCTGGTTGCGAATATTAGATCCAGTCTCTTCAAATCGCTGGAGCACTCTTTTTGAACGGTTGATAGCGACACACCTACAGTTGTCGCTATAGTGATCCTGACAATACTTGAAGACGGGCGCAGTCAGGTCAGCATTGTATACATATAATGCTGATCTGACTTCAAGCCAGTGGCGTGCCTAGGGGTCAAAATTAGGGCAAGCCCACAGATTTTCAAGGTATAAAAAAAAGGCCAACTGAGGGATTGGCTGATTTTCTTGTTGTTAATGGTTGTTAGTAGTAACTACTAACATCATTATTATAATTTCCGCAAGAAAACCTTAAAAATACGAAGAGTACTACATATTTCAAACATCAGTACGTAATTGTCACAAGCGCCATCTATATTAATGAATGCGCATAACCACAGCGCCTATCCGGAACTTTTTTCATTTCGCTTGTCACATGCATTTGTTCAATCAAAATGCACTAGATGGCCTCCAAATTATCGATTTATTGTTCTTTTTTCTTTTCTCGTACGCACTGTTTTATGAAATAAGTACTTACATTTTTAAAGTCAATCATGAGTCAACACATACGTATGTTTAACACCTATGTTTGTCATATTCATACCTAGTAAACAATCGAATGAGTAGGTACCTACCTATTTTATATAATCTGTCTTCTTGACTGACAAAAATACTTGTTTTTATTTCCGAGAAGTACCTACAGTAATTTAAGATTGGTTACGGTGAAGTAAATAATTATTTATTGGCAGAAAATTGCAGAAAACTCAATGTATTTACGTACCTTTTCGATGACAATTCCGAATTCACATAATGATAAAAGAACACTATATTCATTAACCGTTTACAAAATCATAGGGAATGACATCGCCACAATCAATCACTTTTTCAAATAATAAAACTAATTCTCAAAGTATTCAAAACTTCAAAACAATAACAATTTGAGACGCGTCACGTCATCGACTCATCGCGCCCGCCGCACGTGCAACTAACTTTACGCGGGTCAACGCGGATAGTGCATTTGCGCGAACTTCATGCCTATAAAAGCCTGGCTTTTCTTTTCATAGAAATCTGTGTTGTATGTACTTACCAATATCAACAAATGTAAACGTTTTTATAGCAATTTGTAGGCGAAAACTGCGAGACAGAGAAAGGAAACAGAAGCCAGACTAGTGTGAGCGAGATGGCGCAATTGAATGCATTGTATAGCGTTAAGAGCGGAATTTGGCGCGAACCTAGGCCAGTGCGCGCAAGTTCGGATTTAGAAATAATTGTATTATTATTCCTATGACATGAATGTTTGCGTTCGAGTTCATTGACTGGAATTTTTTGAATATATTTTTTATTGATTTTGTTGTTGTGAATTATGATTTTATTAGGGCAAGCCGGGCTTCTTGGCTTCTATGAAGGGCACGCCACTGCTTCAAGCATTATATAATGCTGACCTGACTGCGCCCGTCTTCAAGCATTGTCAGGATTCTGATACATTCTTCATCTATCATACATGTATAATACAGGTCAGTGGGTTAGTGGCATGTTTTTGACAGAATAATGAATTTCTGCACAGTAAATACCATATTTATAAACAGAAAGAACAGGTAAACAAATGTTTTCAAAGTTGTTCTTAAAAAATCGTCTTTATTTTGTTTATGGTTTTAATACAATCACTGAAAATAAATAAAAATTCCTATATTTCTAACAAAATAAACTTTAATGTAGTTTTTACTTTAAAAATCCTTTTAAAGTAGCTCAAATATTTTAAAAGTAATCGCATTTTTTATAACCGACCCGCTTTCTTTGCGGCCCAGTGTATTTTGTTCACGTATAAGTTTTCTGCAAGTCTTGTATACAACTAGTCTTTATTACCTGCATTAAATGTAAATTATAAACAAAACAGTAGAAAAAACATATAGAATATATGTTACACCTTGGTGTAAACGTGGGGTTAAATAAATTGTGAGACAACATATAACATACAGTTTCCTGAAAATTATACTTCTTTATTTAGTACTGAAACATAGAAAAAGGAATTAGGAGTTTCATAGATGGGTGCATATCGGTGTCATCAAGAGAGAAACCGTCACCGATTCTCACTAAACATTGATGCAGGTAGTTACGTCTATATGGCCTTTACATACCCGAGCTTCATCTCCATAAAGTGGTACTTCTGTCTCCATCTAAGATATCTTGCGGAGGGCACTAATCGAACGGGATTGGGTTCATCGGCGCTCACGCTGATTTACAGCCCACCTGACCTGCGGGGTGCGGGCGCGGTGCGAGGGGGTGTCAGACGTAATGCCCACCGTCGCGTCGCCACTGAGGCACAGAGCAGTTTCTTTAAGTCAGATTGCCAATTGTAATGTGGAGCAGTGTTTTCAGTTGAAGTAAGGGGGTTAATTTTTTATGTGGTAACCTTTATTATTATATAGATCGCGCATTTTCAATAAGTTGAAAATTACACGCATGAGAATAAGAAAATTGGAGCCATTGAGACTTCTAGTTGCAATCAGACATGTAGTACCTACACTATTCACAATTATTAAATGCGTGATCCTAAGTGGTGGAGGATCAATTCTACTTGCGGTGTAGGACTAGTAACGGCCTGTCGGTTGTATTGTGGGTCACAAGTCCAATCTCATCTACTTACCTTAATATTGTATTTATTGTACGTACAGCGAAACATACACATACATAAACTTACGTCTTCTTCCATGGGTGAAATATAAATATAATTGTAATTAATAAGCAATAATCCATAATGTCTATCGTACGTGCTGATATCTTAGTAACTGAAAGTTAATATAAAAGTTCAATGAAGTTGTACAGTAGATGATTGACCAGTCATCTTAAGATAGATGTATATAAGTACATAAGTGAGCATATTTACTCATAATCATGTTTGTAGTGAACTCATACCGTCAATGCATCACAACGTATTCGCTGAAGATATTTGTCCAGACGCAAATTGAATTTTTTTCCAATCACAGCATCGCCTAGAGAAATCATTTCGTTTGCTAGATTGATCGCTGACTCACTTAAATGTGTTGGATCACAAAATGTTCCATATTATCGGTTTACTATTGCCTTCACGAGGTTTCTTGTAGCTTCCTTTCTTTCATGGTTTTGTCAGATATTGAAAAAAGTCACTGTTTATGTAGATATTCTATTTTGCCCTAAAAAAAACAAAAATAAACGAGAAGCGGTATTTTACTGTTAAAAAAAACCAGTAAAATACCGTTTCCGGTTCTTCATCTTTTGGTGGCTCTCCAATTACTAAAGGTTGGCCATCAATCTCCGAATATTTCTCTTTGTCCTCCAAAATAACGATTAAATACTACAGATACTTAAAATGAAACACTTCATAGTTAGGCACTTCATTTTGGAACATTTCAACTACATATTATTATGTGAAAATGTTTAGGTATCTACCTCTCGATTTATAGAAACGACGTTTTTACAGACAAACATTGATTTAACGGACATTAGACAACTCCGAGGGAAAAATAATGCAAGTTTTTGAGTGTTACGTCAAATGTAAATGAGGGGGCTTGGGTTGGCACCGGCGACCAACTAAATGAGTTATTTTCCGTGTAGGGTGTAGGGTTGAACAATGTAGAGGAAAGGATAGAAGGTTAACTGTCATGATACACGGATTTATAATTGCATTGGTATAAGATCACCTGGCACAGCAGAGCCAGCACATTATCCAACCAAAACGACCGACACAGGGTATAGATTGCAGTAAATTAAACCAATCGCAGCATCACTGGCGCATGAAGTAACTCTTTGCGGTCTGTGGATGCCCTAACAAGTAAATAAAGAACGGTAACAAGGCATGAGCCACATAGCGCATGCTACACGCGTCAGAGTGAAATGAATTTCACCGTGTTGTTTAGAGTCAACCTTTTAGATGTTCTCATGTGGTGTTGAGGCTTTTTGCTTGCGGCGCTATCAGGATTTACGTCCCCGGCCGAGGCCTATTATATCCGCTATCATAATTACGGGGCTGATCGCACACCCGCACTGGTACACCCACACAGCTGTACATCAACATTGGTACACCCGCGGTACACCTGTTTCGGCGCTCTATCGCACTCGTCGTAAATGTTTTACAACATTTACATCGTCGTTATAAGCCGTAGTTCAAAAGTGACCTTCTCCTTATTGTATCCAATTATACAGGGTGGCCAGTTGGCCACCTTCCGGCTTCATCATCAAGCCAATAGTTTGTAAAAAGAAATACTAATGAGAGGCTCCGGTGTATTAAATTCAAATAATTCAGTATCGTATGGTGGTGTTAGTTATTAATCATAATTAGCACTACCTGCTACCGCTAATGACTCTGTAATAACTAACAACTGCCCGGCAGTCGCGCTGAGGTCAGCTGTCATCATGTTATGTGACAGCTATTGACTGCGAACTGGGCTTGATGGAACTGTGACTACATACAGTTACTTTGCTTGTGAACCAGTAGTTTTGGCGAAGAAATGATTACCATCCTTTCTTTATCGAGGATGAAAAGCGACTAGAGATATCAAGTCAAGAAGAAATACAGCAGCACCTGTGTCAAATTCAAATTATTTTTTTACATAATCCATACATGGGCACTTTGGATACTTCATACTGCTAAGTCATAAAAATTGTTTCTTTGCGATTATAAATAAATGACTTATCCGAAGCTGGGCGCACATTTCCAAGTGGTCGTTTCCTATGTAGAAGAGCCGACAATAAACTCCAAGTTGATTTACTATCAAACGCATATGCAGTTATATAAAGATGAAATAGCGAGGCGGGGCAACACGCTCGTGTAATTAGTAAAACAAAATACCTACTTCGTACCAAACTTTTTCTTAAAATAAAACAGTTTGCTTACTTTATAAAATAAGCATCTTCAAGCAAAATACTCAGTACTTTTTAATAACCGTTCGTTCTCCGCGGTCTCAAATAACACAAGGAACACTACAACGAGCCCCGCTGGGGCCGCTGCCTGCTCCTCATCACAATTATCGCGGAAACCACTCCACGAATTAAGAAATTTGTTTGTGCTGGTGTCTGAAGGTTTCGTGTGCTCGTGGAAGTACTTACAAGTTAGTACTTCCCTGAGTACTTGGCATTGGAAGCAAGCTTGTGATGCCGCAGAGTTAGAAGGACATCCGCTGTGATGGTTTACTGTGTTGTTGACGGTACGTGAGCTCAGAGATAGTCGCATCAGAAACTGAAGTAAGCTACAAACAGAAATGAAGATGCAAGCTAGCTTGTTGCTACATTTCATTTTACATTTCGACACTGACCGTTGGTAAACGATCACACCTACAATGGGTATTTTTGTCTGAACGGCCCAAACCGAATGGCCCGCGGGCCGTTCGACAGAAAACAAAATACGTTACAACATTAATTGTAACATATATTCAGGTGTGATCGTTGTAAGTACATGTACATTTTGTACATAACACCTCGTATGCGGTACAAAATATGGAACGGTTAGAAGTATACAAATGCGTACACTCACAATCCGTTTAATTAAATAGGTGCGCTCAATGAATTGTAAAACGCGCGTCAAACTAATTGTATCACGTGGTGTTACATCTAAGTGCTGTATAATGTTCAGTTCGACACAAACACTGTTCACAACAACGTTCCCATGTCACAATAATTTTATTACTAAAATCGAAAACCGAATTATACAGAGCTAATTTGCCGTAGATCTCATTATCAGATAGGTGGATTTATGGAAACGGCCCGAATGAGCGCGCTTGCTAATTGCTTTACAATGTTTGCGATATTCCAGTTTTGTCATAACAGTGTTTTGGTATTTATCGTCGGGTTTGTGGCGCATCTAGATAATAATTTGTTTCCTGGACATATTTGTAGATACAGTGTGATTCAAACTCCTGTTTTGTTATTTTGTAGGTATGTCGTCTTTGTCTGCAGGTAGGTACTATAGAGGTCCTGAGGGGTCCTCTATAGTACCTCCGAGAGGTACACAAATAAGAACACGTTAGACTTGGAATTATTATTTTGATAAAAGCACTTTACAGTTTCACGGCAAATATATGAATGACTCTCTATAAAAAAAAACACAATATTAAAATATTTGACACCTTCGTTTGAATCTTCGAATGGAATATTATATCTAGCCAGACCTTTCTGCTAAAGGCCGGAACACATAAGACACTACAGTACCTACATAGAAACAATATTGATTAAGATAATGTTTACAGTGATGCAAAATTCATGATACTAAGAGGAAATGTTACCTTTATTGTGTTATGTGTAGTTTAAGTATAAAAGAAGTAAATAATCATGTATTTAAATCACATTCAAATATTTAATTTAGCCTAAAACCTGAAAATCACATTAATATTATAAAGACGAAAGTTTGTGAGTGTGTGTTTTTCTGTTTATTACTTTTTCATGCTCTAACGGTTGAACCAATTTTGATAAAATTGTGTATGAAAATTAAAATGGCTACTTTTTATCCCGATATTCTCACGTGATCGACATTTACGCGGGTGAAACCTCGGGGCGCAGCTAGTATACAATAAAGTCCACTCTCGTGAGACAGTCATAATGAAGGCAATAATTTTGATTAATTTCTGAAAGTTATAAGCCTTGGAGGTGTGCAGAATACCACAAATAGATGAAATTCTATCGATACATTATTGGTTACAGACTGCTGATGTCATGCGTCATCGCCCGCCCTTCACCGTGCGCCGTGGATAAAACCAAGCGAAGAATTACCTACACGAATAAAATAACGCGTTCAAAACAAATGCACACAGCGTGCAGTGGGGGATACAGAGCGTGCAGTGGGGGATACACAGCGTGCAGTGGGGGATACACAGCGTGCAGCGGGGGATACACAGCGTCCAACGGGGGATACACAGCGTGCAACGGGGGATACACAGCGTGCAACGGGGTATACACAGCGTGCAACGGGGGAAACACAGCGTGCAACGGGGGATACACAGCGTGCAACGGGGTATACACAGCGTGCAACGGGGGAAACACAGCGTGCAACGGGGGATACACAGCGTCCAGCGGGGGATACGAACCTCGCTCACAACAAACTGGGACCTACACACCACATGAGGTTGCTTTTGTTGAGTTCTTAGCGAAACAAATCTGTAAAGGCTCATTTTCAGTGGTCGATAGGGCTCTGTAATGCATGCCTTAGGAAAACATGCCGCAAACGCATGCAGGAAAAAAGTTTTTTTTCAAATGAAATGCATGTGAATTGAATTTTAAATAAAACTTTTCTCCAAAACAAGAAACTAACCGACTTCCAAAAAAAAACAATCGTTTGTTTTTTTGGAAACAAATTTTTATCGTTTTAGTTGTACATACCCCGCACAAATTCATATAACAGTACTTGCTAAGTAAATATCAGTGACAGGAAGTTATTAAAACAGCATCTATATAAACTAAGTGGAAAAAATCGTATTATTGAAGCCGACTCAAAAACTACCCAAGCAAAATTAATACAATTTATATGGGATCACCCCTGAGGCATATCTTATCTTGCAAAAAATAATTTTGCAAATCCGTCAAACAATACCTAATATCAGTGTAATATGACGGAGTTATGCCTGAACATACCTGCATTATAAAAAAATAACATCCAAATTGAAGCCTCCACCTTTTTGAAGTCGGTTAAAAAGCGCTCCACGCTTATATAGAATTCATTTTAAGTAAATTTAATTCATTTATAATTTTTTGTGCGTGATTAAAGACCTAAACAAAATGTAGTTTAAAACACAACTAAAAATAGTTGTTTTAAACTACATTTTTTGTTTAGGTCAATTTCATAAATCCTAAAAGTATTGTTAAGAATATGAATGTCTATTCATGTATAAAGTTTGTAGGTAGTTATAGTTAGAAGTAGAATCATGTGGCGGACATTGTTCTACTACTTATCACAAGTATAAAGTTTTTCGTCTCATCATCATCATTTCAGCCGAAAGACGTCCACTGCTGGACATAGGCCTCCCCCAAGCACCTCCACTTCGACCGGTCCGGTGCTTCCCGCATCCAACGGGTTCCTGCGGCCTTCACAAGGTCCTCGGTCCACCTTGTGGGAGGCCTTCCAACGCTACGTCTTCCGGTACGCGGTCGCCACTCCAGAACCTTTCGGCCCCATCGGCCATCTGACTTATCTTGTAATTTTTATAGCTGCTACTATGTACATAACCTGATTGATATAGGTACTTATTTCCAATTGACATACTTATTATTTTATTTTGTTTTGACATAATTGTGATAATTTTTACCAGCGTAAACATTTATTTAACTTTGACATTTATAATTTTTATGATTTGATTTGACATTTATGATTAGTATTAAAAAAATATCTGAAAAATATCGGACTGATTGCACAATCAGTCCGACATTTTTCAGATTTTTTTTTATTGTAATCTAAATGACATTTATTTAACAATTGTAATTACTATTTAATACTTTTTATTACAACCTTCATATGACATTTGTTTGACTAAATTTGACATTTATAACTTTTTCAATCATAATTTGTATTGTTATTTTTTATTTTGTTTGATTTTAATTTGAGAATAGGTACTATATTATTTGCATGCCCTTGCAACGGTAAAATATGGAGGACTATACCTACTATGTAAAAAAGAACATCTTTGTATGTACCCATACCCATGTTTGCAAATAAATAAATGATTGATTGATTGATTGATCTGTTCTGCGAGCAATGTGCCCTGCCCACTGCCACTTAAGTTTGGCAATTTTTCGGGCTATGTCGGTTACCTTGGTTCTCCTGCGGATCTCCTCATTCTTGATTCGATCACGCAGGGAAACTCCAAGTATAGCCCTCTCCATTGCCCTTTGGGTGACTTTGGTTTTTCGTCTATTTTGAAAATATTAACTAAGCATGTAACACTTGGCACATGGCCCGCGTACCTTATCGCCACCAGTACTTAGGCTCTTATACTTATACTGCTCCTCATACTTGCCATTATTTGAATAGGTGTATAAAATAAACCCCAGCTTTATTCACCTGTAAATTAATTAATTTTCATCTGTAACACGTGTGTTAAATTATTGTACAAATTTGATGAGAAAATGAGAAAGTGCAGCAATGAAACACGAGTAATTAGAATATTTCGATGTGTGGTAATCAATTAGCACGAGCTAAACAAAACACTGCTCCACTCTTAATTAAATTACATTATTCGCAGAATAATAATTATGAATGTGATTATTATTTAGTAACAAACTAGAGGATTATGAACTTATTTAATGTTGTTACATTTAAAACTCAAGTAAAATAGTGTAAAGGGCATAACAGGAGTCATTGGAAGAGCTTGTACGTTGTGAATACAATATAAAACGTCTAAAAAGGTTTTCTGAATGTAAAGGCCAGTTAAGCTAATGCGATTACAGACGATTATTCCCAATCGTCAGCAAACATCGTCCTTCGAAACAACAAGCACCGAGCGCTGCCAAATGGTTGAACAATAACAATTTCCACTTATCTATTCATTCTCCGCAAGCTTTACACCAAAAAAAAATCCGCTTTAATATAAAAAATATCATTTTCCTTCACGTCAGAGGGGATTCCTATGACGGCGACATACTATATACGGATAATGTCACATGAAAATGACGAAAACGACACTTGAGCGATGCCACAATATCTACACACTTCACGTAAGCCCTATCGCTACTTGGATAAAGTTTATAATTGCTTGAGGTGGTTTAAAATGTGTTTGGTAGTTTGAGTAATGTCAGGGCAAATGTAGCGAGCGTAGTTTTCGGTCAAGTCCGTTGATCCTATTACGATAGCGGAGAGGCTCACAGTGCTTTCGCGGCGGAGACAATGGCGGCGATGTGTTGAGTTATGTGCAGGAGTAGAGAATGTGTTCATTTTGTTGAAAAATGTGCAGGTGGGCGTGAGGGGGTGTGGTGTATTTGTGACGTGACTATTGCAGTGTATCGAGATGGATACGGTGATAGATTTTTTCTAAGAAGCGCTTACAATACGTTGATGTGGAGTTGACTTGAACCTCAAAGGTCATTCTGCATCTGAAATGTATATATATGTTTATTGAATTTACATATTATATGTATAGGTAATATGGGAGGGGCCCGTGGCTAAATAATAACAGCCGCACAGGTCGATCGATCAGGTTAAGCTACGCTTGCCGCGGTTGGTCTGTGGATGGGTGACCATCTTTACATACCGAGACCCCTCCGTGCCTCGGAAAGCACGTTAAGCCGTTGGTCCCGGCTGTCATTCGTGGATCTTTGACAGTCGTTACGGGTAGTCAGAAGCCTGAAAGTCTGACAACCAGTCTTACCAAGGGGTATCGTATTACCCAGTAACTGGGTTGTGGAGGTCAGATAGGCAGTCGCTCCATGTAAAATACTGGTATTCAGCTGCATCCGGTTAGACTGGAAGCCGACCCCAACATAGTTGGGAAAAGGCTAGGCAGATGATGATGATGTATAGGTAATATGTAAATTCAATAAACATGTATTCCTAAGGCGGTTTCAAACGGTTAATAAAAAGATAAGGTTATTTAGGTACCTCAATGAATATCTGAGAACAACGTGCTTAGTTTACATTATGTAAAAGAGATAATGAATGGAAGCCATATTAAAGCGAACTTGGAAACTTTTTTATGAGTTGGTAGCAACTAGGCGTGACATTCCTTTCCCGTTAATTTGTTCAATTAACTCCGCAATTGACTTATAAGTTGTAGCGACGGCTTCAGACGAGTCTTCAGGAGTTCTGTTCGAACCTATTTAGAACAGGAAGCTTCATCCCTCCTTGAGTTTGAAGGAAGAGCAGTGATGTAAGTACTTATTTATCAGTTTGTATAACTTGTGTAAGTACTAGGGTGGGTCATTTTTTTATTTTTTTTTTATTGTAATAGTGATAAAAGGGTGCTAAATGCAGTATAAATTAAATATGCAAAGTATTGTAAGTTTCTATTTTGATTAACTGCCACCGGTTTAGCTTTGGTGTTTTAAAATTTTGGTATTTTAGGGGTACTTTCAAGAACTAATAAGAATAACTGAAATTAAGACTTATAATACGTTT
The DNA here is from genome assembly GCA_916614155.1 of Mesoligia furuncula. Classification (NCBI taxonomy): domain Eukaryota; kingdom Metazoa; phylum Arthropoda; class Insecta; order Lepidoptera; family Noctuidae; genus Mesoligia; species Mesoligia furuncula. The sequence goes on from OU744804.1 coordinate 574,082, forward strand.
TTCATGTTATTTACATTCAAATATAATCAGCTTCTTAAAACCAATCAATAACCGTCATTGTTTTGATTATTTACGGAATGAAGTGAGGTGGCCGGGGGTGTCAATTGCACTTTGCACGACATTCATTACGCGCCAGTGACGCTGCGGCTACTTAATCGTGAAGTTGTGTTATGCTCGTTGTTACTATGGAACGCACTCGAAACTCGTTAAAGTGTCCTTTACTTGGTGAAATAAGTGACATTAAAGACAATATGCTACCAACTAACGAAGAAATTATGAAGTATTATGAGTGGGCGCGGTGGCAGTTCAAATTTGACAAAGGTACTAAAAAGGAACCAACATTTTTGGAAATTGCGAATATTATCTCAACTAGAATCGAAGAAATATGGACCAAAGCATCTCTTCCTATTGTCTCACATACAAGAGTGACTCAAATGTTAAAATCTTATCATTTGAAGTACAAAAATCTACTGAAGTCCTACCCCAAAATATCAGAAAAAACATTAGAAGAGTTTAGGCGTAGCAGCAAGGTATTGTTTGATATTTCTGCTTGCAAGTGTAAGAACTTGAATGAGTGTATCTGTTCTAGAGATCGGAAAGTACCTATCAAGGAGCACTGTTTCTTAATTAATCTACGTACCACAAGAAATATGATAATAGGAAACATCGATATCGCTACTACGAATCAACTTAAAAAAAAATTAAAACGGAAACTTCAAAAGCAAATAGCCTCGCGTAAATATCAGGAAGAATGCACCTCAAATAAGCCAACGACAAGCCAGCCCCTTCAAACCGATATTTCTTCTTCCTCTGATTCCAATGAGTCTGGTGGTGACAATTCACTCACGTTAGTTGCAACTGCAGCTCCGCAAAAGAAGGCCGCCGTTAGCATGGATTATTCTACGCTCGCGAAAACGTGTGACAGGTACGGAGTATCAGACAGGGCAGAGGCAGCTATCGCTTCAGTAGTTTTGCAAGCTACCAGATCATCTGTACCGGTTATTGACAAAAATAAGCTACGTAGGGAACGATCAAAAACAAGACAGAACATAATGGCGAAAGACAGAGTTTTACAAGTACCCGCTTTATATTTCGATGGCCGGAAAGACAAAACCTTAGTTATGTCGAAAAAAAAAAGGCAGAAATTACAGACAGAGTATCCTAGAAGAGCACATTTCATTGATAAAAGATCCAGAGTCAAAGTATTTGGGCTATGTTTCTCCTACCTCTGGAACTTCTAAGGGAATAGAAAAAGCCATTGTTGATTATTTTTTAAAAGAACACATTTCATTGGAATCTATACTGGCGATTGGATGCGATGGAACGAATGTCAACGTTGGAAAATATGGAGGTATTATACGTTTACTAGAGAAGAGATTAATTAAACCATTACAATGGATTATTTGCTTGCTTCACATGAATGAGTTACCATTTCGACATTTGTTCACACATATTGATGGCGCTACTTCGGGACCTCAAACATTATATTTATATAGAATCGTCTCTGCTGTCATAAGCGGTGTGTTTCCTGAAGACCTAGCCAATAAATCACCAGGCAAGATGTCTCATGCCAGATGGCTCACCCGTGCTAATCGAATAGTCCGTCTTTATGTTGCGACAGAAGCTCCTTGTGAAAAGCTAGTCATTTTAGCAACCTATGTTGTGAAAGTTTACACTCCGACTTGGTTCGCCATTAAGACTCATCCTACTTGTAAAGACGGAACACGACATTTGTGGAAAGTAATCTCTGCCTCTAGGTATCTACCAGATAATCTCAAAACTATAATAGATCCTGTCATCACAAGAAATAGCTATTTTGCTCACCCTGAGAATGCATTATTGGCAATGTTGACTGACCCACAAAAACACTTTCGTGAGTTAGCTGCGCGTCGTATTCTGAAAGCCCGTGCCATCACACAGACACACAAAACTCAGACTGTTTCAAGTTCCCGACTTAAACCTAGAGGCCTCTTCTTACCTCGATCTTATTGATTGGCAGCTTAATGTCACCGAACCTCCTATTCTCAAGAGTATAAGTGTCGAAGATTTGCAAGTATTTGTTGAACAAGGGGGTGAGGGTGAATTGCCTCTACTACGCCTGCCATGTCATACTCAAGCAGTTGAACGGGCCGTCAAGACTGTGACTGAAGCATCGAATACTTTATGCAGCAAATCTGCAAGAGAATGCTGCATTAAGGCTCAGATAGAATCTCGCAAAGATATGCCAAAATTTGACAGCAAGAAGGATTTTGTAGTTAATTAAAAATAATAATTAACATCCTTTTACAGCGTATTGATTCTTTATTTTTTTTTAATAAATTAATATATCCTATAACTTTGCGTTTTATTAGAAAAAAAGTATATTAAATCTTGTATTTTTTTGTTCTAAAAAGATTTTGTAATAGCTTTTTTTGTTCAATTTTTCAAAACTTCGAGATCCATTCGGAGGCAGAAGATGATATACAATCTTGAATATCTTTTATATATGAATTAAACACGTACTATAACACCCTTTTATCACTATTACTTCTTCAAATTAACCATTTTTTTTTCCATACATTCGTGGCCCACCCTAGTAAGTACCTAACGAACTAATATCTGACTTTATTTAAGTACTAGCTGCGTCCCGCGGTTTCACCCGCATAAGTGTCGATCCCGTGGGAATATCGGGATAAAAAGTAGCCTATATGTTAATCCAGGGTGTCAGCTACCTCCATACAAAATTTCATCAAAATTGGTCTACCCGTTTGAGCGTGAAGAAGTAACAAACATATAAACACACACACACACTCACAAACTTTCGCCTTTATAATATTAGTGTGATGTTTAATAACATGTAATTCTTTTATATATTATATAACTAACTAATTACACTAGGTATTAAGTTGAATGACTTACTAACATACTAATATCTAGAGATGTCAACTGTTTGATTAACTTATCATTTACTTGACTTACATCGACAACTCGCACAGACAAACTCCCCTCGAAGGCGTTCTTCCATTCAACAGCATTTTAATATATCTTGCTAGCAAAGCTCCCTCTGCAACTACAATTATAAACAAAAACAGTTATCTATCGCATTTACTAGCTAATTTTCCTTGTTCATTTCACTAATATTTCAAAGTTTATCCGCTTCATTAACCTCCCCATTAGAGACACACACGCGTTTGGTTGCACACCTCACCGCGAGAACAATGAAGCCATCTCAACAGTAGACACATGACCTAATGCTCGTGTGTGTACAACAAAAACGTTAATCACGACTGGGAATCGAACGCGGACCGTCGCGCCCGCCGCCCGCACAAAGGAATCGTACTTGCGGACCGTATCGTACCGGCCGGCGCGCGGCGCGCGGCGCTACGAATACTAATCGTATGGAGGTACTTGGGTACATGACGAGCAGGTTTTTCCGTATTTGTTATTGCCGTAGTGATTATTGTTACGCCGAGCCGTATGATAATGTTCGAATGTTTACAAAACGGGTATTTCTCGGAGTATGGTATAAGGAATTCAAGGTATCGTAGTTGCTACGCGGAAAAGTGAAAATGTATTCACGCAGCACATCGTTAGTAATGAATATCCGAGTAGAATTATATTAAACACAGACAATATAAATACTATTTGAAAGTTGATTGTACCTACCTGTAGGGTACCTAATCAGAAACCGTTACTGAAGCGTTGAAATAATATGATGCGTTTCATTAGTTTGCAAGTGCTGAAAAACCAATATGGAAATTGTCACAGCATGACCACCGTAGCAGAAAAGAGAGACAAAGTGACAGATTGTAGAAACATTTCTACGGTGTGATGTCACAAAATTAAATATTCTAGCTTACTTGTCTTTTTTATATGCAAGTGTTTTTTTTGACCAAATAAATAAAAATCTTTTACTTTGTATAAAAAACGATTCTTACTACTTTCTGTATCAGTCTTTTTTTTTTTGAGGAATGGTATCTCACAGTTGTACCTGTGAGGTTGTCGACTGCTTAACCGGGCTTTCCTGTGGATGCCACAATAAATTGAGGCCTCCAGCCAGGGCTTAAAACTAACTAAAAACTAAGCGACTACACTCTAAGGGCACCCCCCGGTGGGCTTCGGACCTCGGCTTAGGGCGTCGCTGGGAGAGGACAGCAAGGAACAGGCTGGATCGGAATTATATGGGGACAAATTTAGAACTATAGGCTCAGCGGCGCGGGCTGGCTCGAGCAAGGGTCGGAGCGGGCATGGTATGGGGTGTCGCGATGGGCCTCGACGGCGAGGGCGGAAGGTCGGATGACGGGACTTGTACTTCTTGAGAGTACTGGTGGTTCTACTACTCTCCTGGAGGAGGGTAGTGGCGTCGTCGGGGGTGGTGAGGGTATGCCTTCGTCGGCGAATCGTACTTATGCGGGAGGGAGTGTAACTGGAGGCCGCCGCAATCAGGGGATTGGGGTGCTTAATAGCAGAATCGAAGAAGCGCTTGGAGAGGCGCTTCATGAACTGCTGGACGGTGGGGAGTCTGAGATCAACGTGGAGGTTCACGTTTCGGACATAGAAGGGGGCTCCCGTGACCTTTCTGAGGAAACGGTTTTGGAGGGTCTGCATTTTATGCAGGTGACGAGGTTTGGCGTGTGCGAAGACTACGCAAGCATATGTCATGATGGGACGGATGACGGCGGTGTAAAGGCGCAATTTGAACTTGAGTGACAATTGCTGCGGGTAGTCAGCAAGGAGTGGAGCCTACCGAGAGCGAAAGAGGCGCGCGAACGCGCCGTCTTTATATGCTCTTTGAAATTGAGTCGGTGATCGAGAATGACCCCGAAGTATTTGGCTTGCTTACCCCAAGGGATCGGTTTGCCATACATAGAGATCGGGGTGGGGGGAGGGAGGGGAATCTGCGCTGTTTTGAGAAGAGTACCGCCTGACTCTTATCGGGGTTGACCTCGATTCTCCATTTCCGGAACCAATTGCCTAAGGCGCTTGCGGAGGTTTGGAGATTGCGAGCGATAGAGCCCTGATTGTGACCTGAACAATAAATGGGAGTATCGTCGGCAAAGAGAGCCAACTGAGCCGATTTACTTTTGGGGATATCACTGGTGAACAGGGTAAAAATGAGGGGGATATGACGAAACCCTGGGGAACTCCGGCACGGATCGGGCCTGTATCAGTCTATTCAATGGAATTATTAAGTACTACTATTTCGTAGAGCAGAGGGAATGGTCACGTCAGGCGCTCCGGTGTAAGGTGCGTTCTTATTTCGTAACTCCTTGGCATGAGCGTTCGGTCGGGCTTGATTTATGCACGCCGCCATTCCACACCGCTCCTTGTTTTTTGTCGCCAACCTGTGTTACACAGAATATTGCCCATTACACCGACCCAACGTCACACTTCTTAACCTTCTATAATGAGATGCTTAACTCCAATTTGATGGCCCTTAAATTCAGCATCTTCTGCACCAATAAATTTTAAATACACGAGATAACTATAATCCCATTACGGACACATCGCCGTAAATTAATTTATTAATGCAAAACTTTTGTTAGTTATGCATATATTTATTTAGGGGCGGATTAAGTTCAACAAAAAGGAAAAACTTGTCATTTGCTGAAACAAATGAACTACATATAATAACAAGTTCATACCAAACAACACAACGTGGAAATCGATGGAACTCATCAACTTACAGAGTCAATATTCACTTCAGTTCTAAGTACAAGCCCTGGAAGTATGCAGAGCTCGAAGTGTGGAGTTGTGGAGTACAGGCAGTACAGCGCGATTTGAGGAACAAATCAACGATGAAACAAAAGTTAATATCGGTTGAGAATGCACAAAATATCTGGAGCGAGCGAGGAGGCGAGTATTTGGCAGGTATTTCACATAACGGGTATTATTGGGCGTTACGCCGTAATCTCTTTATGCCGAGCGCGGCGCAGGCTTTTTTACATTTAAATCCGGAGCTCGGCCGGCCCGCTCGCCGGATATAGCAACCGGCTGCCTGATGGGCCAAATGAACTCATTACTTAAAAGGAACACACCTAATTAAAATTCAACGACATTCTTTCTACTTTTTTAAAGTGTGATGTGAATTTATTTTTATTAGGGATTGCTGTGAGTCAGGGATAATTGACCACAGATCGACTCATCTTAATCCGATTTCTAATTAGTATGGATCAGCATCTGAGAGGATGGACCACCTCTCGGCTAAATTTGTATTATCTGCGTCGTGGTGACGTGTTGACGAAGTGTGTGATGTCAGTGATGTCGCGTGTTATTAATAGGCGTCGTGTTCGCGCCGGTAACCGAACTCCGACTTATGAAGAGTAATGGCTGACTCACCAACACCGTCTTTGTAAAAACTGTGTAAATCGATAGATGTTGGATGATAGGTGGCGCTTACGGTATTAGGGGCGAAGTTTCTGTGTCTTCTTTACCTAGGACTGGTGTGCCGTGTTTTTGATGAATGTTTGATGCTATTTTAGACGGGCAAGATATGCCTCACTATCATAGTGAACAAGAAGTGATTATATTGTTAAATGGAAGACCAGGCAGACCGTTTTAAATTAAATTCAAATACCTATGTTGAAACTAAGACACAAATACTCGTTAACACAATTAACGCTGAACGTTCTGAACTACATATCAGTAAAGTGGTCACATACATACGTAAGGCGAATGTTTAGAGAGTCGTGCAACTAAGTTAGTCAAGTACCTGCGCGTATTATGAACGTTCTGCGGAACGGTGTGAAGCTGTCGCGGTTAGGTAGCGGACACAGAGGCGCGGGGCGTGGCGGGAGCGAGCGGTTAGAAAATTAAGTACTCCAACCACCAACATTCTAGAAAGAAAGAATAACGTTGTTTTGCAACTAAACTGTTCATAAAACTCAAAAATACAAATACTTAAATAAAAACTTTTTACAAAAAAAAAAACCGACTTCCAAAAAAAACACTACAAATTGAAAAATAACTTTAATTTCGGAAGTCGGTGTCTTTGGTTCCGCATTTTCGTTTATTGACACCGACTTCCGAAATTAAAGTTATTTTTCAATTTGTAGTGTTTTTTTTGGAACTCGGTTTTTTTTTTGTAAAAAGTTTTTATTTTTCACTTTTTAGTGGGTCCGTTTGTAATTTATCTAAGTTACAATAGCCTAATGTCAACTGCTCATCACTTGTTACAAAATATTGCTTTTCCCGATCTTGGGACGTTAATTGTTGAGGAGTTCTCCTGGTAAGTACCAGGAAAACTCCTCAACAACCACTCACCATACGCATTGTGACGAGCATAAATTGGTTAGCAACCATATTAAAGTAATCGAATCGCAACCCGTGAAATAATTGTCATTGAGTAGTTCCAATGGCCATCTGTGGTCTTCTTCATCAGCTCCACTTTACCAAATGATGATTTCCGAGAGCAAATGCTCAAGTTATTTTAAAAAATACCCAAATCGTTATAACTTTGCCTATAAAATTTGAGGGTTTTCCTCGATTTCCATGGGATCCTCTCATCAGATTCCAACTTGGTGATAATGGGACCACCTCGAAAGTATACCCTTTCGAACAAAAAAAGAATTTTGAAAATCGGTCCACAATTGGCGGAGTAATCGCGTAACAAACACACAAAAAAAAAAAAAACATACCGTCGAATTGAGAACCTCCTCCTTTTTTGAAGTCGGTTAAAAAGTGAAATATTGTAACACCAACAGTGCGCCAGTCAAGTTATCAAGGAAGTAGTCGACACTTATTAACTTGATTACACGCATCGAGTACAGTGTCGAGACAGAGTGAGTAGGTCGAGTACCTACCGAGTGCTGTCTCTCATGAAGTACTTCGTGCGTGCAATGAAGGTAAGAGATCACAAATGGGTATGTTCATTGTTACGCAACACTGCAAGGTTACTTCCGCATCCGCTTCTGAATTAACCAACCAACCATAGTTCAGAAGACTGGTAAGTTCAGTTTGTAAAGCTTCCTCTCTCCTACCATTTCGCTGTTGACAGGGTTCATAATGATCTCATTATATTTTAAGTTCACCACCTCAGTACACTTTGTTGAATGCATTATATGATTGAGTAACCACGTCGGTGTCACTCCTAAGGATAACAGCCATGTGTATCTAAGATTGACTGGGCAATGGAGCGCAGGCTGCGTGGCCAACCATCAGTGGGTGCCGCTGCTACAAGCCATATGACTGCAGAAAAACCAATATAGAAACACATTTTTGTTCAAACATTGTAAAATCTGTCGAAGCTGCAGTCACGTTTGTGACTTTACAACGGAGTATAATAGACGTGACCGTGCCAAATACACGTGGCTAAAACTAATATACAGACGCCAGCACATCAAGTTACTTTAATCTGTCAAATGTATTTAATAGATTTTAAATTTTATCGCTAAAGCATAAGGTTCAAAGTTTCGGGTAGCTTGATGTGCTGGCGTCTGTACATAAGGCTGTTTACACATTACGGCATAATGTGTAAACGGCCTAAGGCAATTATGACGATCGCCTTTTGCCAAATCTCCGTCCACATTTGATCAGTAAGTACCGTTTTTACTTTACACGGAGTTTTGTCCGTAAAAATGTCACAAGTTTGGATGCAGCTGAGGTCACACCTTCTGTTCCCGTCGCTACACAGCGGTCCCCCCTGTTGAGTCCCGCAGTTGAGAAAATACTTCTTCTGCGACTTGTATGTTTTAAAGTCGTAATTGGACGCGTTCCTCTTTGTTTCGCGCTCGCCGTCACATTGTCGAGTTTGCCGCGGGCTTCCGATTTCATTCCGCAAGTGGTATGAAAGTACGCTTGAGGTGTCTTTATAAATCTATATAAATAAAACAGTCAGGTTAGTTACACCATTTTTAACTCAAGAACGGCTGGACCGATTTTAATTTTCTTTGATTCTTTGGTTTTTTCTCCGCCCCGAATAGCGGAATAAACTATTAAAACATGGTAAAAATTCACGAAAAAATTAATAATGGATATCATACATTTTGTATGGAATAGCTTATTGATTCTGAGGTGGTATGAAGTTTGCCGGGTCAGCTAGTTAAGTAATAAGTTGAGGTTTAGATGAGATCGCAATGAAGTAAGAGTGTGCAATGAATCCTAACTGCGAAAGTAAGTTTGTTTGTTACTTTTTCACGCCTAAACCACTGAGCCGATCATCCTGAAATTTTTCATACACGTTGTCAGGTGTACAGAAACGGACATAGGGTACCTTTCAACCCGAAAAAAAGTGCTATTCCCGAGGAAAACAACAATAACGTTATTATGATAATAGATGGCGCCACGTGTCTTTCGAACGGAATCGACACTTATGCGGGTGAAACTGCGGATAAGTAAGTAGATAAATTAAGAAAATCAATTTAAAAAAATATCTTTGTTGAATCTGTCACTTGCGAGGCAAGTGAAGTTAAGTGACAGTGACGGACAAAGACTTTTCTTAAAATACCTAATTTTAAGAAAAGTCTTTGTCCGTCTCTTCAAAAGCTTATATATAGAAAGAACGTACTAGATAAATCGACTTTCCTGGTTTTATAATACATCTGGTTACGAAAGAGACAAGGCGTGATAATGACACTCACTTACTGTAACTATTCCGTCACGATCGAAGTGGATCCGTCCCCCTGAATTTCCCTTTGATGGGTGTTAAAGTGCCGCCAAGGAAATTTAATCGTTGCTCACACAGTTACAAGACATGACGTCATTACGGCACAGATTGCCGCCAGTAATACCGTTACTGATTGAATATCCTCCCCTCCTCCACTGATGCACTATCGTGCAAATATTTTATTACTGAGTAATCTGATTGCTGAACCCAACGGTATTTATGTACAAGTAAACAAAAGTAAAGCTTATTGTAACGATTTTTTAAGAGCGTTCTAAAAGCTTCTGAGTAAAATGCTTTCGTTTTGGATTTTGCCGTTTAGATGGCTTTCATTGCTGAAGTGTTTTTGGGTAATACTTTCTATGACACACTGTTCTTACCATATTACTGAAATACGTTACAGCATGACTATTAATTTCAAACACATTATATATTTTTTTTAAATTCTGCTCCATGCTGATTCCCCAAAAAGGCAAAAAAATCATAAGCTGCGTAGAAGCAGACAATAAGGCCGGTTGTGACGTCACATCACGTGCGGGCTCGCACATAAAACCAAATGACTAATCCAATTACCGGGCGAAAGGCCAATCTGCCTTCTCATGACCATAATTATACTAACCTTAGCTTTTTGAGCGGCTAATAAAGGCCCCCGCATTCTGTGTGTAAAATAAAACCGGTGGGCCTTTATTAGTGATTCCTCGTGTGTTCTCATTTTTGTCCTCGTAAGTAGGTTCAGAGGTTCGGCTATTTTCGGAAGTTGCTCCGAGTTTAATTAGAAAGAGGATTTAACTGAATTGTGGGACGTGTTGGTTGTAAATTAGTACTTTTGTCGTCGCCTGCCTCGTCCCGTTAGCCGTGCCGCGAGTGATGGGTCAGTAGCAAGGTAGCAGAAGCTTTCTGTTCATAAATGTGAATCTGAATTTTTCACAAGTCATTATTATATGCTGAGATATACCTAATTTATATAAAAGTATACATTGTAGCAAAAATGTTTGTGTTATAGTACCTTTGTGGTGGAAAATGGTTGAAATTAAGACTTTACTGTTTTCCAAGAAGCTCCAGAAGCACTGGTTTGTTATGATTATCGCCAAGATCAAAATATTTCAAAAAAGCATTTTATTTAGTTTCAGCATCGCCACCAATTTATAGAATGTAACAATAAATGTCAATTCAAATTTGAGTTTGAGTTATCAGCCAAACGATGGGTATTTTAGTATACAGTGTGGCGATTAGGTTGTCATATTTTAAAGTGCAGCGGGTATTACAAGTTATATTAGTCTATTACAATAATAAAGTAAACAATTTTACTAAAAATAAAAAACTTAATTTTCAAAGAAAATAAATAGCTTAAAAATTGGAGTGTGGAACCTAAGATAGAAACACGCTTGTACGATACGACTACATACAGAAAGCGCCTTTGGTTCACGGAAACCAATTAGATCATTATTTTTAAGTTACTGCATTCCCATTCGCACGCTCTTGCATCCTATGTCGATGGAGCCCCGCTTCGCGGGCTGTCGCGGGCTGCGTGTGCTGTATTTCTGTGTAAAGGGTTTAAAGTAACCTAACCAAACCTAACCTCGGGATGCCCTTCGCTCGCTCTTGCATCCTACGTTGCGCTTTTGTGAACCAAGGTATCTGAAAACAGTGGTTTCTATGAACAAATTTTATGGCAAGAAGTGCTATCTATGAACAGAGATCTCTGTCAACAGTGCTTCCTATGAACCGAGATATCTACAAACAAGGTTTTCTACCAACAAAGTTTTCAGCGAAACGTGCTGACTAGGCATAGAGATTTCTACTAGCTATGTTTTCTGTATGCAGTCGTATCGTACAAGCGTGTTTCTATCTTAGGTTCCATACCGTAAAAATTGGCACGAAATAAACCACTCTCGACAGCCACATACTAGACACGCGCGGGACGATGGTTTCAACAATTCAACACAAACTTTATGCTATTGTTGCCAAATAATCACAAATTAAGTTTAAATATTCAAACTAAACAAAAGATGCCACAGCAGGAATATTAATTGTTATAAATTATTTTAATTGTGTATATGTAAAATTTGTGTAAAATACGTACGTTAAGTAGAATAATAATAATAATATCGTTTATTTAAAAATGGTGCAGATTTACAATAACTTATCTTAAAAATTATAAAGAACACAGTTGCTCATTTGCCTGAACGAGGTAGGACCTGTGTTTCAGGCTAGAAAGGTGCTTAGAAATTTAAAATATATAATTAACAACTGTGAAAACGAATATAAAACTAATATTAACTTAAAAGACTAACATGTTTTATTTACAGACAACGAGTAAATCCTCTGTCTCACTGTATGATAATTATGCTAAGTAAAAATTGCAGAATAACCTTTTTACAGTCGTAATTATTTAATTTATAGATACTTAATTTTCTATTTAATTTATTGTATAGAAACGGGCCTAAAAATGTATAAAATCTGTTTACAAAGACATATTTAGAGGATGCATTTGACTCACATACATTATCATTCCGTCTCTTATTAGTACTTTCAGTGTTATAGGAGAGCATGGTGTAAGAATGCGTGGTTTCACACTGTATGTACGTCTATCGAGTAGTCGTAATGATTCGTAATCTAACTTTCAGCACGAGATACCTATGAGACACGTAAATCAATACACAATTGAGTGAAGACAACATAATTATTATATATAAAAATTCCGTAAGACTTGGTTGCCAAAGAAAATATGTAAATACTAGATTCTGCCCGCGACTTCGTCCACGTGAAATTTCACCCTCCTCTATTCACCCTCTTAGGGGTGGAATTTCGAAAAACCCTTTCTTAGTGAATACCTAGGTACCTACTCTTCGGGTGCGTCCTATCTGTGTGATTATCTTGAATTGAATCAATTGAGTGCATTATCAAAATATTGTCTATTTAATACGATTACGTGATCCCTGTTAGACTTTATTGAAAAAATCGACCATTTTAAATAATAAATTGGTTACATTTTTATAAGTATAAATAAAACTACCTCCATTCAATGTTATACTGATCGGAACGTTATCTAGTTATCATTTGAAACGGAACATCATGTAAAGGGAATATAACAATATCAACACTTTTTTACTTTAAATTAAATTCCCTGTTCAAAAATAAAATCCCCGACGCGTAACGTCGTAGAAAATTCTGAAAATAATTACTATAATATTTTGATCTTGAGGCGTGAGACTTCTTGGTACCACTTTTGGTCATGATTCTTTCATGTCTCAAGGCGCGGTTTGGACTGTGCGTTGATACATCAGTCAGTCAGGACTTTGAAATGAATACCGAGTTTCGAGTTAATCGGACCGCGTGTTAAAATTCTTCCATACAAATTTTGTAACCCCCAATCTCCCTTTAGGGGGTAGTTTAAAAAAACAAAAACTGCTATACTTCATAATTTACCTAGATCAGTATTCGTGCAAAGTTTCAAGTCTATTAACCAAATGAATAAGATTTTTCATATTAAATGTATTCCCGCTTTTCACTCCCACAGAGGTGGAATTTCAAAAAATCATTTGGGCTATGTTCATTACTTGACTCAAATATTATATAAACGAATTTTAGAGTCAATCAAGCCACGCAGTAAAATTAAACACACTGTATAATTAACTATCCCTTTTCACCCCGTTAGGGGTAGATTTTCGAAAAACCCTGATACAAGTTATTCTTTATTTTTGGTCTTAAATATAAATACCGAATTTCAAGTTAATCGAATCGCGCTAAAATTCTTTCATACAAATTTTGACACCCCCCAATCGCCCTTTAGGGGGTAGTTTAGAAAAACGAAAAATGCTAAACTTCATAATTTACTTAGTATATCTGTATAAGTATTCCTGCCAAGTTTCAAGTTTATTAACTCAAGGTATACTATTGTTCATACAAATTTTCATCCCCTATTTAACTCCTTTAGGGGTTGAATTTCAAAAAGTTCTTCCTTATTCCTTGTCTACATTATAAAGGGAACTTTTGTGCAAAATTTCAGCTCTCTAGGTCCAAGGGTATGGGCTGGGCGTTGATGAGTCGGTCAATCAGTCAGGAATTTTATTTTTATTTGTATAGATTATCAATTTTTTTGGTAAAGCTGCCTTAATTAACTGCTTTACACCGTCAATTCATCAGCAAGAAACTGTATCCGTAAGTAGTAACCCGATGAGATGCATAATAGGATCAAATCACTTACACAGGATTATCGTCAGTTCGTCTGGATTATCGTTCAACTCCACCGCAACTAACAACACTCGACACCTCTAGGTTGTCCAGCTACCCGACTTGAGCCAACAAGAGCCAACGCGTGCATCTACGATTCAATGCATTACCCGCTAATTCGACTGTTCTTTCCGAATGAATTAAGTCCCTCCGGATTTCTCTTTGATAATGTCTTGAGGGTTGAGAATGCACTTTAATCGCTGCTCACCCGCTTATTATTAGAGGGACGATGTTATGCTCTGACACGGCTTGCCTCCAGTAATAAGTTTAGTGATTTAATTTCCTTTTCCCGTACAAAGTTACCTTTCACATAACAAGCTAAATTTAACTCTATATCTTTGTAATAAAGGCTATGAAGTCGAAGTGAGGAAGGCTTATGATGAAAAAATATTATTATTGAATCGCTATTGACGGCATTATTTTCCGGAAGCCGTAGTAATGTAGGAATGTCACTTGACATTAAGACGGAACTCCGATCTGGAACAGTTTGTGCTCAATGTTCAGCCGGAAGTCAAATGTTACAGTTACACATAAAAACTTGTGACTGCTGTTGTAAACCCACTGAAGTTTTAACGCAGGCAGTTTAATTATCTTCATGCTAACAAGCTGCTCAGTATGAGCAGAGGTGAAGATATATACCTAATATAAAAAAAAAATATATATATATATACGGTCGAATTGAGAAACCGCCGCCTTTTTTGAAGTCGGTTAAAATAAACGTTTATTTCAGAAACAATCCATATTCACTTTTCTTTGCCTGTTTTTCGATAGTCATTTATGGCTGATCTTGTAAACTAAATCTAAACATACTTTCTATGTATTTGTAAATATATGTAATTTTAAAAAGTTCAAGTTTTAAAAGGTTTTATTATTTTTCCTGTAAATTCCTGTAACTTGACATAAGCAAACCATTCAAAATGCCGCAAAACTGTGCAACAAACAAAGCTGTATGATTGTGTATCTTCAGCATGCAAACGAATACAAATAAATATGAATTGTGCAATCAGTCGCGATCACACTGGCCAGCACACAGGACTGTCAACCACAATAATCACTCACTATTTTAGTATGTCTTCATTTAAACCTGTACTGGACACTACATTGAAATGTAGGTTGTGGTTTTTATGCATAATTATCGAGTTTTAATTCGGCTTTGTAGCGTCTTCTCTGTTACTCATAGGTGTGTGGCAGCCTCGTTCCAAAGTGTCGTGTTAACACTCGGGTGCTGTACTTGCTTACGCTGACTCCCATAGGACGTCATATTAACTGACGCAGACGAGACTATCAACAACAACATTATCACCTGAAATCTCGAGACAATTATCCTTCTCCTGCCATCCCAATTAACCCGGGGTCGGCACAACGTGTTCCCTCTTATACATCGTCGTGCATGTCGTGATCTCGTTACCACTTTTTCTAGCTACATATAGGTATCATCTTTACAATCCATCCATCTTTGTCCTTTGCCGACATTTATGCCATCCACATTCATTCACTCTTGATGACTGAATAATAATGTTGGCTTGAAGCCAGCCCTACCAAATAGTGTTGCCATCTGACTGCACAGGTAATGAGCGACTATTTAGCGGCGGTGTGTTGTGGCAACATTGTGACGCTGCCTACTCACTCGAAAGTACCAATGTACTGTCACTGAATTGACATGGTTCACTCAATTGTTATGTTATTTGTTTATTGTACAATGTGCACAGATAGGTACAGGCTATGAATAGCCTAAACTTATGAGTAGGTACGGTTGGCTCCATTAGTCCATAGGCAAATTTACAAAGCAATAGCTTAACGTTTAGTTTGACTTACGACCTTCTTTTAATGAGTAATTTGACACACACACCCGCATGTTACTCGAATAATAACGCTGTTGAATATAATTTCGTGTCATGTTCATCTTGTTCACATATTCTTATACGCCTTCTGGTATAACATAGCGCGCTTGTAATTTTTTTAATAACAACTATTTATTGTATTAACAAATGATTAAATGACTTAATTATTATAGGATCCATGCGCCAGCGTTTACTTGATTGCATTGATAATAATGGGGGTTATACAAAGTATTAAGTTATAAAATACAAATTGATTTTAGTAATATTAAAATAATATTGTGTCATATCCGTAATAAAGTTTATTTTGAGGTTTAGTTTCAATTTTCTTTTCATAATGAAAAGCTATAACCGCAATAAGTCCTAATAAGTACGATTTGTTAACTTTGATAATTGAGATAGTGCACTGGCAGTATAAAAAAGTAGTACCACTGAGTAATTTAATTGTATTGTGATGTATTGTGAAGGAGTCCGCACTTTTTTTTTGCTAGTCGTGGTTTGTTGGAATAACGGTAGTAATTATAGCACAATATTATTATGTTACTAAGATACAATATTTTAAGTCTAATGGTCGTAGTTCACTGATTACCTGCTTTACTTCTAATAATTGTTCTTTATGAGAAAGTAAACTGTTTTAACTAGATTTCTAAAATTATAATGAATAAACATTTTGAAATCACTTAAGTACAAAACATTTAATTTTTTTTTTATCCCATATAACTTAAACATATCAATATAATAATTATTACATTATTATTCTCGTTTATTAATCTATCGAATAATAAAAAAAACGAGAAAGATAATTGTTGAAAAGAAAAATAATAGTCTCATCTCGAGATTGGAACCCGGTCCTTCGCGTTTGCGAATCCAATACGTAACGTTACTAGCTATAATATGTACTCGCTGTGATGAAGTCAATTCTAGCAATCGTATGAACCCACCAAGGTCATATGTAATTACGTACCCTGTATGTAAAAGCAACGGCATATTTTTGTTTCGTTCGATCACTTACACACACAGATGTAGGTACGGGCCTGCGGCGCGCGGCGGTCTTCACAGCAAAAATGCTCTTATTATGCTTAAGGAAATTTGTTGTATACTGTACATACATGACTTATTAGGGCGCAGCAAGTAGTAATATAGCTAGATTATACTTAAAATAAAGTATAAATATTGCATTCTAGATAATACAAGTATTACAGTATACATTATTATAATATTAGAAACTTATTACAAACAATTGTAATTTAATTTATATTAATAATTAAATATATTTCACTTTATATAAATAAAATTATTTCATACATACCCTACTTATTACAATATTTGTGCTTTTTTTTAATTTCTTGTTGTTTTCAGTTTATTATTTTAAAGCTACTTCCAACTATGGCAGGTCTATTAACGATTAACTATGAATACGTAGGTACACTAAACATCGGGGTGCTTGGCTTGATCTGCAAAGTAAGTGAATAAAAAGTAAAGTCAGTTTTCTTGTAAGTCGCTTTGCATAGTTATTTTAAATTGGACCGACTCGCAATGACGTCACTGATAAACTGTTGGCAGCACCTTTTCAGCAGGCAACAGTCTAAAGCTTTGGACCCATGAGTCTCAATAAGCCTCGATGCCAGAAAACCCATTAGCAATAATGTCACATGCGAATATCACAATAATAAACGTCACTACGTCACCTGCACAGACCATAGCGGGGGAGACGTCACTGTGCGGGCAGAGGGGAGAAAAGAGGCGAAAACCCACCGCTCTGAAATGCGTATTCATAGTGGATTAACGACCGACGATAGTGGGCCTTTCACGCCATTAAAAGTGTTAAAAAGCGACTGGTTCGATATTGAAGTGCGGTGCCACTTTTGGCGTGCGTGTGACAGGCCGCGTTTACCGGACTTCTTGGGTATACCTACTGTGTATTTTTAGTTACTTGTGGCTGTGTATTTTCTTTCTGATCTGCTGAAAGATATTTTTGGTTCATTGTAATGTGCATAAGTAAGTTTTCAGAATGTTTGCCAATACATTCTTTCTACTGTTTTTTTTTTTTGTAACGATAAAATCTGAGTTCTTTAAACCTTTCTATCATCAATATGTCACAGCCAACTAGCTTAAATAGCCGTTCAGTTAACTGCCTAGCCTTTTGACTTAACGGCACCGTTCAACTAGCGGCCTGAATGATAATTCCGCCAATTCGTCTAATACTCGTACAACATTTAACGAACTGGCTGGCTGATGCTTAAGCCGGTTATACGACGACGGAAAAAAAACATGATGATGATTTTATTTTCTGTAATTACCTACCTACTTACAAAAAATAAAATAATAGTTTGTGCAAACCTTTGCACAAACACTTTTACACGTCAATCATATTTTAAAAACTAGATGAGGTCGGTGTTTCCTATCTGACTAGTATGAGAAGAAAGGTCTCTGATGGTATCAAGATATCTGATGAAACATGTCACGTTAGTAATTGATTATTTTAAATGAGTTATTTATTATTTGGTAATCATGAGTTCATATAGCGTAACTTAGTTACTAAGTACTTACATAATTAAAATATCATTTCCATGGTAGGTACTTGGATCCGCAAAGGATTTTGTTTTTAAAACATGCACATCTATTGTTGCGACTCTGTTCTACAGCAGGCTTACAACTATATTTTTGGAATCCCTGGCCCCCGAAAGGCGACTGACTTGCCACAGCCTCTCTCAAAGAAATACGAGTTACAGAAATTTCGTCGCCATATTTTGCACCTGAGTAATGCGACTCTTGCCATGAAAACTAGTTTTTAATATGTGTGGGCGGCCCACGGCTATGCCATATGGAGGGAAAGTACTTTGAATATTGTAGATGGAACATTTTACTGAAAGAGGGCATTATTTTAATTTAAAAAACAATTTAAACTGCATTTATAGATTTTTAAATAATTACATGGTTGAACCGGGAATCGAACCTGCTACGTTATCTTAATAGTTTAAAAAAATAATTTAAAAGCCACTTAAACTCTCCATCGGGGCAGAACTGAAAATCCATGAGGTTGCCTTGTCCTCTTAAATTAAAATCACGTGAGACGATTAGCTTTATCACAATGTCTTTCCTTTGGAGCGTTTCTTTTAGTTTCGCATATAGCACAAAGAGACACAAAAAATTCTACAGCTTTCTTTGGAATATAGTATCTATTTTTAAGGTCATACAGTATTTCATCTCACACACCTCGACCGCACGATTTATTGATATCTGATAAGACATCTTATTACAGTTCTCTAGGTAAAATACGTACTGTGGCAGCAGTGGGTGTGAGTCTTTTAAACATTAAATAGTTTTAATTTGCAGTTCTCATGATATCGTATTTGATTATCCAGTAACAGTCCATGGCAGTCCTCCGCTGTCCGGAACTCATAGTCACCTGAGCTTTTTTATTATGTTTGTAACCTCTAAGATTCTTTCCGGTGTCCAAGCTTTTCGATAAGATCCTAAAACACACATCACATTAACTATATGCTCTTCGTTGTTAAGTTATTAGACAAATCATTATTACACAAACAATAGAATACGAAAAAAAACCTACCTTGATGCTGTTGGTCATATTAAACAAGTTTACGGTCAACATTTTCTTTTTGAAGTGAAAACTTCTTTAGCGGCGTTGTACACTTTTTTTGTAATGGGTAAAAAATGTTAATCTCGCGTCAGGTCACGTGACCCTGATCGTAAGATTCGTAAGATGAGACGTGCTGATGGGCAATCCACCGGGCTTAAACCCAGTGCGTTTGTTTTGTTTTGATAAACACCCGATAAACACCCATAAACACCCATAAACACCCACAAAATTGGGTTTTTATCAAAGCACCTATACCCGGGTAGATTACCCATATATAGACGTGACCCTGATCGTAAGATGTCACGTGACCCTGATCGAACATTCGTAAGAATCCAAAATATCAAAAATTGAAAACAAGTACACAGGATCAAATTACAGACAGACAGACAGACAGACAGACAGAAAGACAGACAGACGGTGACGGTGACGGTGACGGTAAAGATGACGGTGACGGTGACTGTTACGGTGACGGTGACGGTAACTGTGATTGTGACGGTGACTGTAACTGTGACGGTGACGGTAACGGTGACGGTGGCTGTGACGGTGACTGTGACTGCGACGGTTACTGTGAAGGTGACGGTGACGGAGACTGTGACGGTGACGGTGACTGTGATGGTGACGGTGACTGTGATGGTGACGGAAACGGTGACGGTGACGGTGACAATGACGGTGACGGAGACGGTGACGGTGACGGCGACGGCGACGGCAACGGTGACGGTGACGGTGACAGTTACAGTAAACAACGTTAATATTCAAGTTTTCACTTCTGCCGGCACTCCCGGAGTGCAACCCGTCGTTTTTTTTTTAATTCAAATTGCTTGCTTTTATCACTACACTCTTCCATAGTACAATTTTTTGCGTAAAAGACGCATTTAAACTGTGAGAAACACAAACATATTGTGGCTTGTCGACGTTATATCATATTGACAGATCGGGTTTCAGCGCCAGGTGGCACAGAATGGAACTAAATTTAAAGTCTGGGCTAGGCAAGTAGTTAAATGTCATAGATCCAAGTCATTTGCCTAGCTATTTGATTGAATGGCTGCATATCATTTAGGCCGTTAGTTGAACGGCGCCATTTAGTAAAAAGGCTAGGCTGTCAACTAAATGGCTAATTAAGCTAATTGTCTAATTAAATATTTTTGTTCTATATGAATTTAATCTATCGATTTTGCAATTTATTCCTGCGCGATAATCTTGATGACGCCATTCTCGATTCGTAAATGTAACCAAAAGTCCCTTAAATTCCCGAACCCAGATTTCGTCGCCACCAATGGCACCCCACAAAACAAGCTACTATATTTTTTCCATAGGCACAATATATTACACGAGCACTATGTATAAAGGCTTTAGAAATGTGCCGGTTAACGTTCAGAGGGAACACAGATCGCCTCTCGGTACCTGCTGCCTCCATACTGCAATAACAATGTTAATAGCCTTCGTTCCGTGTCGACTTCTAACTTACTGCTTTGACTTTGAGCTTTTATGGCTTTACGAATTTAAGGTGTTTTTGGAGATAACAGCAATAGTCTAAAGTTCAACTCAATATGAGGTGGGTTTCTAGGCTTGGCACGTACAGCTGGATGATCATAGTTCATAAAGGGATTCTCACCGTGATCACATCGAGCTGCGTTTAAATTTAAAAAAAACCTGGGAAGTGTCATGGATATGGATATATGATGTATTTATATTTATATTACATCCCGGCAATAATTCTTGTGTAGGTACCTAAAGCAAACGGAATCGTAGCACGAGACCATCTGTGACCTTCATGGGAAGCGTTTGTTAAGTTTATAATTATGTTTGTATCATTGTGTAAAAGTTTCCTGCAATCAACTTGAACAAGAGATCGTCGCATCATTTTAATTCCGTCAATGGAGGCGAGCCGCTACCGTGTCTCCCTCAAACAGAGTTGTGTGCACAGCGCGGTATCTATCATCATCTATCAGTGTCGTTTGTTTTGTACGTCCGCCGCCGCCCGGCCGGCCGGCAGGGGAACCGAATACAAAAGTGCAGAAGGCTTAGAGATAAAGAGTATTTCAAAAGTATCTTTTTTCCGTGGCTTCGTTCGTTTGAAGGTCTAAAATTATCCCCCAAGAACGTACTACCAAGTTGAACAATATTCTATGTCCTAACCAGGTAATGTGCCAACTTCCATCAAAAGGCGTGAAAAAGTAAAAGGCAGGCAGAGTTACTTTTGTATTGAAATTATAAAGAATGGATGTAAGAGTGTATGGGTCATTTCAAATGATGATGAAGATACAGTGTCACCAGCCCATTTTCAACTCTTGATGTTCTTAGTATATTTCCCTGGTACTATGGTGGTGGTATTTATTATTTATTTATCCATTTATTTCAGGCATCAAGGCCCATATAAACACATACAATATAATATTAATATAACTGAAAAATACTATAAATATATACGACATTATAATTACACTAAAAACTAACGCAAACGAAGTGTCTGCGTCGTGTTTCGCTGACTGGTGTCATGTGGCCAGCCACAAAACCGGCGGTACACAACACTCTTCGGTCAGAACTCTTCCTTGAACTTCTCAAGATGATGTTTCGGAACACGCACCACGAAGGACTTGAAGTTCGTATTGTGACGCGATGCAGCTTCTCGATTCTCATAGTCCAGTTGCGTTCCCACGCATGTATTCCACGATCTCTTCAACCTTCGCGGAGTGGTGCAGTCTGGACACGTACAGCTGCGTCGTCGGGATTGCTGGACGCAGTAGCATGTTGGGTCCTGCCAGCGCGGTGCCGCACTGGTGCCGACAAAGTGGCTTCTTCTTTTTTCTTCTCCACCTTGATGAAACCGTCCTTGTCGCACGTGTCCTTCTTTGGACCCCGCCTTTTCAAAACTTTGTTTGGTTTCGTCCGGCTCCGTTTACCCCCTTTTGGTTTTTCCGCTAGTTTTACCTGCGAGTTTTGCTGCGTAGACACATTTGGGGGTCGACGAAATACTCACGTCATTCATTACTGGTAGTAAGAGGCTTAATAAGAGGCTTTTCAGTTGTCTGCTCTAATTAGGTTATAGTAGCTCGTGTCGAAAGGGTTTTACGTAGGCATTTGATATCATTTGAACAAGATGTTAGTCTTGAACACAAGAACCATATCAGTACATAATTGTCGTTCTTTTTCTGTCGGGTCATCGTGCATTACTTGGAATGGAACTGCTGGTCAAATAATTTGGTGTGATCCAGCCACACGCCATTTTTTGTAACGATACTGTGAGAGACGACGTGAGAGTCGGTTATTATGACGTCATCATAATCCTTTGTAAATAAACTGGTTATTTGAAAAGTTCAAATAACCAGTTTGCTGCTTCGCAGACGTACGATGGAAGAGAGTTCCATCTTAAGGAATGGTAATTAATAAAATTATACTACAGGCCAGGAGCGGTAGTTCTTGGCCTGTGTAGTAGGTATACTACCTATTATGTTATCGCTTTTGGTAACAATAATCGGCTCATATCTCAACACCTATGCGGACTCGCAAGGAATGTTAAGCACCTGAAACACAAATGTTCGTAACAATTTTAAACTACCAACAGAACACCTTTCCTACATCCGTGATCGTACAAGTGTGAGTGTCAGCCATTTCCCTAAATACTTGAAGTACGTTTCCTATTACGTCTGTAAAACGACCCGTCTGTGCAGCTACTCTCTGTGCGACATCGCACAGATTCACTTCATATAATATGCATTCAAATCCGCGCGGCACGCGGCTGCTGTAGCACTGCAGGATACATTGGAATAACAATACTGTTCACTTGTACAGGTGGGACATAGGAGGGTATACTAGCAGAATTGTGTAGAATATACTGTGAGATCGCCTTTTGCTTCTGAGGGAATATTTTGCACTACACATAATAAATAACAAGCGGAATTAGTGTCATCCTCAATACATTATTACCTTAATTGTTTTATTGTATTTCACTTTGACCCTTCCACCGTATGATACCGGCGTTATGTTCCTACTTGCTGCACCCTGGCAGGGTCATGTATTCACAAGTTTACCCTAACATTGTGCAATAAATAAATATAAGTGCCAGAAAAGTGTATCATATTTTCCATTGGGACGTTATGGGATGTTGAATAGATTTCAAGTTCATTTTTGATGAATTAATTTACATACATTGTTCATTATTATATGCTTCTTGTTTTATTTTACTAGCCAACTCTGTCCCAGTCCTGGGCAAAGGCCTCCCTCCACTCCTTCCATCTTTCACGAGCCCTCGCGTCCTCCTTCCAGTCTTGGTGGAACTTATCTAGCTCGTCCCACCATCTCGTGCGTGGTCTGCCGCGACCCCGCCTCGCAGTCTCATTTTTGTGCTATTTGGACCCACAGCCTCTCATGCGGCAGACATGTCCTGCCCAGTAGCATTTAAGTTGGGCAGCCTTTTGAGCCACGTTAGATATCTTTGTTTTGGTGCGCAGTATTGTGTTTCGAACACGATCCGTTAAAGAACGCCTAGTATACTGCGCTCCATTGCTCGTTGGCAGACCTTGAGTTTAGACATCTTTATGTTGTTTGTCTTAGTTGAATAAGAATCGTAGGTTAGCTATTAAACATTATACTTGAGTACTATGATATAATTAAGATTGCTTTGAAGAAGACTTGAGTGATGATGTTTCTCAAAATATCAAATTTCTTAAATATGAAATCGCGAAAAAAAAATCAGCTGTTCCCTACATTTATGTATGTTCGTATAACTCGTCAAAATAGGCAGTCGCTCCATGTAAAATACTGGTATTCAGCTGCATCCGGTTAGACTGAAAGCCGACCCCAACATGGTTGGGAAAAGGCTAGGCCGATGATGATGATAACTCGTCAAAATGTAGGGAACAGCTGATTTTTTTTTCGCGATTTCAGATTTGGTCCCATAGTAAAAGTTGTTTATAATGACGAGTACAATGACCTCTTAAGAGGTTTTTGGTGTTTTTCAAATAACCCTGTATATCTATTTCTATACATATAATAAATCTGTAGACGAGGAGTTTCTGTACATTGAAAATATTTCCAAAAAAATAGTTGGGGTGTTAAAGGATAACCAACATATGCCATTTCATCAACTTTTGGAATTTTTGTCTGTTTGTCGGTTTTTTGGTTTGTCTGTTTGGATTTGACAGATTATTGATTTGAACAGGTTCAACGTAAAAAGTACCAAACCAACATGGTTAATTTTTATACTCAAATATGGTGTAGAACTCGGAGTGGTGACATCGCAATTATTAGCTCTTTCAAAAGATATAATCAATTTAAAGGTTTCGAGAACCACTTTTTATTACGTTTTTTGGAAACACGTAACGCCATCTATTGGCGCGATATAAAACCTACTAACGAAAACATATTATTATTGTGATTAAAATAAAATTAATATGTGAATAATCATGTCCTATTAAGCTTACCTTTATGACGAAATAACACAGATACTTATTTATTTATTTATATATACTTTATTGTACACCAGAAAATACATAACAAAAAAATACGATTTTTAATACAAAACATGCAATGGGCGGCCATATCGCTTTCTGCGATATCTTCCAGGCAACCTTGGAATGGACAGTGAATGCGTGGATATAAAAAAATGGGGTTGTCAGTGATGCAAATTAATATACTTATGTCTTTGTTATTTTAAAAAGTACCTATTTATGATGATTATAATAAATTATAGAAACCGCTTTCCATTGATGGTCTGTTAGTGGCGCCTGTGGCGCTAAAAGAATTTCAAATAAAAAGTGAGGATAATCTAACATACGCACCTTCGGTAGAACAAGGGCATAATTGCAGTTTTTGCTATTTTACAGGAGAGCTATTTTAAGATATTTATTGCATTCAGTGAGGTCTTGCTCTGTTAATATATTATATTATATTTACCTTTACGACGTTAGCGGTCCAAGTGACGACTGCCTCTCTCCCCGCCGACGGCGCAACTGACCAATGAGACTATGTCCAGCCAAGAGAGCAGTAAAAAGGCACCAATAAGACAAAGTCACTATTTTCGCCTAGCGGATTTTTAAAGGAATTAAATGACTGTCTTTGTTCCTCCAGTTCAAATAGCATTTTTAAGGCATTTCTGTATACTTAACTCATTTTTGCAATTTTTGACAATTGTGCCCTTGTAATATTAATACTGCCGTGGTATAACTAAAATGCCGCTAACCGACATCTGGATAATTTTTAACTTTTGATGCTATTATTATGAGAAAAAAAAATTCAATCGATCTGTGTTTCCGATATTTCAATAGACTCACAAATTATTATTTCCAAAACTATTCAAGGTATTTGGCGGTTGCAAAAATTTTAATTTTTTCGTCATGGGTGTCGTTTTCATGGTAGTGGCCGATAGTGACGTCAAAATGAAAATCAAAGATGGCGGCTGCAATGTTTTTAAATCATTTGTGTCGTTTTCGTGCTTTTCAATATAAAGTAGTACCTACTTAGGTACACGAGTTTGTGTGAAATAAAATAAAATACAACCGACTTCAAAAACAAAACACTTTAAAGTGCAAAAGACCTTTGCTTTTAGAAGTCTGTAATTTCTTGCCAACGACTTCCCAAACTAAGGTTATTTTGCACTTTGTAGGGTTTTTTAAGGAAGTCGGTTATTTTTTTTTGTACTTCGATTTTTTTTCACGATGGACACCTATATACTGTATAAGCGTATAACTGTATAAGTGGGGTGTACGGGCTTTAAATTTTTTTATTCTCATTTTCGGCAGTAAAAGGTCTAAATCGAAATCATGTGTAAAGTTTTCGTCATGGGTGTCATCTTCGTAGTTTTCAAGGGCGGCCGGTGTCAAATATAACCAAAATAAATGGGTTGCTTTTCACACGGGCAACTTTATGTAGAAGCTCATTCGAGGGGCAAGCAACCTTTCTAACATCGTTTACAGACAAGCATTTTTTTAGGTTAAAATCATGACTACTTTCAAGTTTTTTGCCTTTTTTGTCGACCTTACTTAATTTACCATAACTCTTCAGCACACTCCGCCAGACGGGCAGTTGATTTATTAAGTAGATACGGCAGTTGCACACCCAAGTAGCACTGCCATGTCATAAAAAGGTATTGTAGATTATGTCTTCTAGACAAGTATTGGTTAAAACCATTTCGACCCTCAAGATATCTTCAGGCGATCTAACAAGGGAGAGTTAAGCAAATGTGGGCACAGCCTTACAGAATAAGTTCAGAAAGACTTCAAACTACTTTTCAGATAAATTTCAGTACGATTTAAGAGTAACACCATTGATGTATGCTTCATTTTATCTTCTAGATATCTCGACGCTTTAGAAGGCATAATATTGGTATGTAAGATAATCTACAATACTTACCAAGTTATGAATTTCTAAATTTATCGCAGAGAAGAAAAACTAACTTCAAATTTCACCTACTAATCTCAGATATAGGTACTTTAGATAAAATGGTGGTATGATTTTAGGAGTTAGTGTTCTAAAACAGACGAAAAATAAAATGGACATATGGCTGTTTGGTCAGATAATCATCCTCGAGCAGGCGCTTTCATTTTTATTTATTCTCAAAAATCAAAGTGACACTTCGTCATGTCATAATGAACCATGAAGACGCAGTGACTGCAGTCGAAAGGGCTGTGGTAGAGAACCCCAGGTAAGGGAAGCTTTACCAGGCAAGATCGGAAGATTCTTCCTTTTCAATGAAAAAGTGGCAATTACTCCTTTTCTAATCGACACAATATTGTTTTCCGACATCCACGCGAACGAAGTCGCGGGCACAGCTAGTTCCTTAAGAATAAAGGTTGAACATGTTACTTACATAATAAGTTATCGCCGAAAACCTGGAGTTCCAACGACAAGCTCGATGGTGATGAATAACAGCGACCTAGGATTAGATCTAAAAAAAAATTGTTTATTTTGATCTTCGATAGATTTGACATTTATAGGAGACAGTTTGCGATAACAAAGCAGCACTCAAAAGTAACTCCACATTCTACTCATTACGAACATAAATATTTCTTTGTGAAACTTTCAAATTTAACATGTTGTACCTACATATTGAGACATAGTAAAACGTTAAACTCGACTTTCCTACGAAGTCCTTGGAAAGAGTTCTCAACAAAACACATTCAATTTCGTAGACATTCAAATTGTAATTGGCATTTGTATATAGTTGTTGTATTTGTTTCCGTGAGTGTTCGAGAGAGGCTCGCGAACTTCGCAACTAAAAAGAAACTTGAATTAAACAATGAATATTACAACAAATCACGACGCGTTAACAACGGTACCTTTACTTAACAAAATATGTTTATTTGTGTTTGTACACAACTCGGAGGTGCGCGGGTCGAGAACTTACTAACACCACTTACAACCTTTCCTATTCACCCGGACAAAGCCAATTTCTGTCCTACGGCACTTGTTATAAGATCGACGGTAAGTGTATAAGTGAAAGTTGTTGTTCATAAGTCGTAAAGCCCACTAGCACAATAAATAAATAGTTGTAGGTCTAAAGTTGTTTGAACAAACTTGGGCACGTCTTCTCGATTTTTCCCTCCGCTCGTGAATTATTTACCTTTTCCCTGGTTCCAATACAATAGTTGGCAACTGGAGCTTTCGAAACAATATCATTGGGAAATATTTCCCATTTATGTATTTTATGGACGTAAACGTCCCTGACCTTTAAAGACGTACCTATTACCTTATAAGTAGCCGGCTCATACCCCTGAGAGGTTGGTTTCCTTATCTCTTTCAATGAAGGGTTTTTAGACCTGTCTTGAGTGCCAGAACAGCCTTTCTGCTTTCTGTTGTGTGTATTTTGAATAAATAAGCTTTCTTTCATTCAAAATCACCACCTCACCTCACCTGCAATATGTTTATAACCGACCAAATGAAAAGGCAACGATTTCTGCAACTCAATCAATGGAAATGTATAAGCAATCGCTAAAAACTGCATCCTTTGGAGTCGGTGTGTGGCGGTTGACATTGCGGACATAAATAACTCCAACGAACATCCAGACGCAGCGCAAATATTTGTAGAGCTCACACTTTTTGTGACGATGCTGGAATCGAATCCACGACCCGCGCAAAAAGAAGACTTCACTATGCGGCATGGCGTTATGTGCATTATAGCGTTATGTAAACGGGAAGCGTTGCGTTTTGCTATTTCTATCATGAATACAAACTAGGTTCACAGAATAGGTTTCAATTGGTCAGAAAAGGACTCGTGGGTTTAGTGATGAGCAGGACGTCTTGGGATCGAAACCCAGGCAGAGTTAGTATAGTTGGGTTTTCCCATTAGACATTACTGAGTAGCAGCCTGGATTCTAGATTTGAGTCCGGCTTATAGCAATAGTCTCGCCCGTATACATAAATAATATGGGTAATACTGTATGGTGTCTACCTATGTCTGTTTAAAAAGAAAATAATTATCAAACTATCTTAAGGCTGATAACACTGCCTTATTACATAGGTACCTACCCATAAGCTGGAATTTGCATATCTTTCTCAATTTCCACAAAATACTCAGACTGTCAAGAAGCTAATACACTTTCTACTTTACTTCAAATTGGTAGATTATTATCTTTCAAATAAGCTAATGATGTTGGAAATTCAACGCGTTGGATCTTCCACAGCGCACCGGCTGATTCCCTTCGGATCGAACAAATCGCTTGTACCTCAGATAAGGGGGGTATTTTAATGAAAGCTGCTAATTTATTACTTGGTTCTAATTGGAACTGCTTCTTTGTTTGTTGTATCTATTGTTAATGAGACAATAGTGCATAACCACAGAAATCTAAATAATAAGGTAATTTAGATTTCTGTGTGCATAGCCATAGTGTCAGGTTACCTGAAGAAAATGATTTTTCAAAAACATCAGCCACAGTTTATTTAAAAAATCTGTGGATGATTACTGAACACGAAGACATTTAAATTAGATTGGAGTATTGAATCCTTGAATATGTGTCTTAAGTATGAACAGTGTACAGTCGATGGCACGTCGCGGTCGGTGACACTTGGATCTTGAGCTGGCCTAGCGAAGTGCGGAATCTCAATAGCATTAGAGGCAGCTTATACTGGATTGGTCACTACTGACGCGCGGCCTACTTCACACAATCGCGTATGAGGCAGCTTGTACTGGTTTGGTACTACTGACGCGCGGCCTACTTCACACAATAGCGTTTAAGACAGCTCGTACTGGTTCGGTTACTACTTCACACAATAGCGTATGAGGCAGCTTATACTGGTTTGGTTACTACTGTCACGCGGCCACAATCAATGACGCCAACGTGCAACGCATCAATTAATTTACTATTGACATGTCCATTCAGGAATTCAAGTTAAACCTTATAAACAAACAAATTATTTTCAATGTGTTAATTTGATTGATACAAATCTCTGTTTATTGTGTTAGATAATTGTTCCGAGTGATTCAGAAATTGCTTTCCGACTGATGTTCGATTACTGGAGTATTTTCAGATAACATGAGATCAGATGTTGATGATATTAATAGCAATCTCCAGGCCCCCACACGCCGCCACAATCAGGCCCCCGCGCCCGCCGGGAGCCGCTCAAATAAATATCCAAAACATGTTTACGGCTAGTCCTCAAGGCGTTCACAATGTAATTTTCTTCAGCAATCTGTTCGGGAATATTACCGGCGGTATTTATTCCCGGGCTCATTACAGTCGCGGGATCCAATCGCTGGATAAGATTCCCGACGCCGGTATCGCATTGGTCGCGCACTCCCTAGAGTAAAGTTGAGATTTGAGTCACCAGTTTTACTCGAGCTGTTCTTATAACACTATCTAAGAAGCTTTCTTCTAGTTGAAGGGTCTTGTTCGACGGGTCGTGGTGTTATGATTCGATATAGCGGTTATTGGGGGCGTCGAGGATACTCCCGTGTGATCGAGGTGTCGCAAAATAGTTTTTCCGGTTCGTTTTGCAGTCTTGTCGTGTTTACTGCGGATATGTCTCGCTTCTCTCCTGTATATAATATGTAGCTTGCCACGTGATCAGTTCCCTGAGCATATAAATAGATTATATTCGGTTTTATAAGTTATAATTATTTCTTAGTCAATTTGCTCATGA
The DNA here is from genome assembly GCA_916614155.1 of Mesoligia furuncula. NCBI lineage: Eukaryota > Metazoa > Arthropoda > Insecta > Lepidoptera > Noctuidae > Mesoligia > Mesoligia furuncula. Next base: position 604,407 of record OU744804.1, read on the forward strand.
ACGTCTGTTCATGAGGAAATTGACTAAGAAATAATGATTAGTTTAAGTATTGGGTTTGAAAAAATGTTGGAGGAGGGATTTAAATTCAGATGCTGCGCTCATGATATTGCCTGAAGATACGGTGTCACCTAAGCCTAATAGAAAAAAAGTCGTTAGTGGAAACTACTATCAATTTTCTTTGATAACTTAGGTTCCTCACAAGAAATATTGTAGGTACGTATCTGTCCTACCTCCTTTTCTATAAAGTCTTCATTTTTATACCAACAGACCGACGGATCCTTTACAAGTACTTTCAAAAACTAATTTGAATACGTTGCATGTCTGAAGGGAACCTAACAACCAAACTTTTGCAGTTTGCATTATCTTACATACTTTCGCCGACTTTTTATATAAACTTTGATTTTTCACCTTTCTGACAGGGATAGAAGTTTCGCGGCGATCTATAAAAATAAACTGCTCCGAGCTGGCGAAGTTGGTAAAGTCACGGGCTTACCAGCTCGGGGCCGCTCGGCGACGCTCGGCGCGACTCGGCACGGGTCGGGCGCGGCACGGATGCGGTCCGCGCGCGTGTTCGGGCGGCCGTGACCGGCATGCCGGATGACTCGTTCCCAGATTCCCTAATGTTGCACCTGACGACATTATTTGTATAATTTTAATTTAAACGCTGTGTTTTGTATAATAAATGAACTGTTTACGTTATAAGACACGTATTCGAGAAGTTTTTGGGTAAAGTTTTGACTTCATGCCTCCGGACGTGCCGGGAGAAGTTTCCGTAATAAACAGAAACAAGTTTTATGAGGCAGGTACACTTTGAGAAGAAGTTTTATATTGTTGTTCATATTATCGGAACGATGACGATTTCAATAATTGACCAACTTCTTTCCCAAGGAGGCTGAGGTGTATCTAAAGTGATTTAAACCAACATTGCGCAGACTTAAGCTGTAGGTAAGCCCTAAGAAAACATAAGATCATAATACTAGCGTTTCAGTTATGTAGGCTCACCGTACGGTAGTCGATGCATAACACAAATATGATAATTCCTAACAATTCAAAACGAATACAAAAGACTATCAAAATAAAGTAGTCGTTTAAGAGAAAATAGTCCAGAAATACATACTTTTGTGAGGTACTCTAGAGGCGGCCAGGTCCGGCCAGGTCTGCCCGAATAATGCTGTCACGGCCCAAGAGGTAATCTCCAGCAAAAGTATGGAAACGGCCGTCTGTACTGTTGTGGAACTTTCACCGGGGGCGCGACGCGCACTCGCTGGGGAAAACGCTGCGGATTTTCGTTGTATTTTTTTTATGTGTAATATTGTTATTGCGTTAAATTGGACTATTGACTGATTGTTACTTGCTGTCTTACCTGCCTCTTTGGTCTTTTAGTCGCAAGTCTGGCCCTGGGAATGGGAACGTAACGGGCAAAATGTAGCAGTGATACACCCTGCCTACCGTTCGGGAACAAACGCGTCTAGTAATGTTCAATGGAACTTGTTTCTGTAAATTGGTTGAAAAATAACACTTTTACACGTCAAAATAAAATTATGTATTTAAAACTATACTTGAGTTCAGTGTGTCCTAACTGACTACTCTGAGAAGAAGGCAAAAACAAACTTAAACGTTACAGTCTCTTTTAAAGTATAGACATAATCTTGATCAGGCCATATGAGGGCTATGAAGGTCTGAGAAGATCTTTTGAGGAAATAACCAAACAGATTTGAGTGCAGCTGTCCAGTCAGTGCTCGCATTTGTCAGTAATCGTGTAGCGTCAACGAGCTCAACGACTCGCCGAACAATAACCAAAGAAAGGATATTGATAGAGAAAAGGAACCACATCCTTTTATCTATCACCTGAGAGTACTGAGAAACCAAAAACGTAGTTCTAGTTAACTTACAAAGAATAACCTTAAGCTCAATCCTCGCAATCAGTGGCAGGGAGTAACTATGTTGTGTCAGTATTCTTGGTTTTATAAATGTTAATGTTGAGACCCTTTTCATTTCCTTTGTGCTTGGAGATATATGTAATTACGTAGTATTGTTTAATTTTGTGTGGTGGGATTTAGTATATTGACTTTGGATATGCAGCCGAGATGTGCATTGCCAATCCAAAGTCAACTTTTGTAACAAACGACGTCATTCTGTGTTTCTGTTCTAGTTGAAGTTGTTGACCAACCGTAGCGTGTAGCCAGCCTAGTGCGATCAATTGACCGCAACTCCGAACTTGTGTTGTGTGTACGTGAGCGGCATGACTCCCGCGATAAATATAACCGTTTTAAATGGCGCTCGCAGGCTCACCCACTTCTTAATTTGTTTGCTGGCCACCTCCCGGCATCATTTGACTAATTGTACAGGTGAATCTTTGCCTCTTTCTTCCTTGTTTTTTTCGGCCTTTAAGCGTTTTTGTAAAGAAAGCCTGATGTATAGAAATTGTAATTGTTGTAATTATTTATAAGCTCACTCCAGTTTTTTTAATTCTGAAATGCTTGGGGGAGGCCTGTGTCTAGCATACATGGAGAGGCTGAATTAAGATGATGAGGAAGTTTAAACGGTTTGGTTTAGCAGTGTGAGGTTTTAACTGTTGTGCTTTGTGTTTAGAAGAAGATATGTCAATTTATTTATTTATTTATCTTCCCATTGGAACGCTATTGTCTATTTTCCTACATAATTATCAGATAATTTACTGGAGCTAAATGTTTATAATTAATAGAATACCTACTACTAATTTCAGTGATCATATCTTTCCAGCTGGTACTAAACTATAGTTCGGTAACTCTAGCGTGTGGTCGCGAGGTCGGAATATGAACGAATGTTAGTGAACCTTCAGCAAAGGTCGCGATTTATCTTTCAGCACTTCCTGAATTAATAAAGTGCTGAAATCCCCGACAGGCTGAAATAAACGGTTTAACACCATTACTGAACTACTTGTCTCGCTTTACACGTTTATTATAACTTTGAACTGGAGACTTTGTATCGTTATGATTTTCATACATCGTTGGTGATAGTCGTCGATCATAACATTTATAGTACAGTTCGCTGCAGAGAAACCGTACTCCCCTTGGTATTGACATCAAGCCTATTTAAGTTTTTGTTAACGTAACGCAAATGGCGTGTTGGGCTAATGGTTAACACTGCGGCTTGGCAATGCGATGGTCACGAGTTCAATTCCGCGAATGAGAAGTTTTTTTTTCTTTATATTATTTATTTATTTACCCTTTTTTTAGTTTCTTTAATAGGTGATTTTCGTTAATTATTATTTAAGAAATCAAATGGAGGTTTGTAATAAAAGCTAGGCATTTTGATAAACAATATACATTTATTTTTCTAATTACATTTCTAGGACTTTTTGGAATCCACTTCCTGGTTGAGTATAGTTTTCTATTTGTGTTAAATTGGGGTTATTTACTTAGAATATTAACTAAAGACAAAATAGATACCTACATCGTACCCTGGATGAGGTTTAGAACGTTTAACATTAGATAACGGTTCGTTTTAGATATTTCTAGAAACATAACTAAAATAATATTTATTTATTTAAAGTTGTGAAAACATATTTTTTTAAGGCTGAGGCTGATTGTACCTAATGTTATTCTTTGAAGACGTGGTATAACGTGGCTGCGTTTAAAGATACAATCTAAAACATACAGTCACCCGAACCATGAACAAACCCTAATAGGTAAAGAAATGTTGGTTCGTTGATCTCTGTTGCCTCCGTTTTACTGGTTTATGTACGTTACTGTACACAATTAAACACAGCGACACATCCACACAAAGAAATTAGGACGTAACTCTGTCATCAGCAGTCACTGCGACCTGTACATTGTGTTGCAGGTCGCTGTGTGCACTTTATATCGCATCTCGTGTCGTGTCATGTCGTGTCGTGATCCCACCCGTATCTCTATGTCTACTGTCGTCACAATGACATCTTTAATGTTATTTCGTGATGTAAGCTTTTGTACGCCAGTTGAGTTGGCGTCATTGAAGGTAGTAAGTTAAGTATTAGTGTCACAGATTGTGTTTATATGTAACAAATGTGTAACAACAACGTACATACAAACATGCTGTACTCACCGAAGGGGGTCGCAGAGGTAGAAAACACTAACATTTCGCCAGTTGTTTTTTAAGTCCCGACCGCCCGACGTAAATCAAGACTGCAATCACCACTCAGACTAAGAAATTCCGAATGAAAAACCCAGCAACAGTCGACCGAACCTAGCCTGATAGAATCCAGGACCCCCACTCTCAGTAGGTCTGTATCGGTACTCACTGATGGACCACTCGTCCAACAGGATAATACCTACAGAACTTCTCGATAACGTGATTGTATTTTACCAATCTCCATCGACGCAGAGGTGCCAGCTACTAACGAGGCACGAGCCGGGTTTATGACCGAGAGGAGGATAGTACCAGAGACATTCTAATAAACTCGAGACAGCATCACGTGCAAAGCAGCAGTATTTTGAATAGTTATCATCTGCTTAGATTTGTTCGAAACTAATAAATAATCTGGCCCAGTATTACTAGTTTCTGCCCGCAATTTAGTCTGCGTGAAATTTTCAGTTCCCCCGACCCACGCCGTCGCATCGGATCACCTGTCCGCGCTATTACTTTGTTTTCGCTTAGCGTTCTTTCTCGCCTTTGTTCTTTTTGCATGGCACCTTACCTTCATACGCAAAATACGCGCATTGACGTGGAGTTGCGGACACCAGCCCGTAGTACCTATTATGGCACCTAAGGATCCTAGCGTAATGATAAGTAGCCCTCCTCAAGAATTAGGCTATTCAATTCAAAAATATTTTTTCAAATCCGACGACGAAATCCGAAAAGACGAGTAGTTCCAGAGATTAGCGCGTTCAAACAAACGATCAAACTCGCTTATTATTATTAGTATAGATTTCGGCAATTCTTCTATGAACGATTGGGGCGCAGCCGTGAGGCACACAATACTATTTTAAGTTTTTTTTTTGTTGCGTTTTGTGTGAATATTGTGTGCCTTACTTAACCTGGGTCAAATAAACTTAATTTATTTCTTTCTTTCTAAATAAAATCAAATCATTTATTTTTGCCAACATTTAACATCTATACTCCTAGTATAGATGTTAGACAATGTTTTGATAATGTTCTCCATGCTCTGCCGTGGCATGGGCATGCAAAATTTAGAACACATAAATTACAATCTACTTTCAAAATACTTAACAATTAATATTACAAAATTATTAAATTGGAAAATCATTTTAACCGTATTTTCAATGTCAAGGAGTATTTAGGAGTCAATATGTAATTAAATAAATCTCAGAGTAAATAGTGAATAAATAAATAAAGTAAAAATAATAGTTGAGAGTTTCACATGTCATTTCTGTGATAGTAAATCTGATTATTAATTATTGGCCATAAGGATTCCCTTTTAGATATTCCTTTACACTGTAATACACTCTATCAGTTAGAAATTCCTTTAGCTTCCGCTTAAATATGTGCGAGTTGTCAATGTCTGTAATAAATTGCCATGTTGTAACATGGCAATTTACTATAAATCTTAGATGTCATGCAATATGACGCTAAGCTTCAGTGGGGTGCACATTTAGATAAATTGTCAAAAAAGCTAAGTTCCGCAGCATACGCTGTTAGAAAAATTCGTAAAGTAACTGATATAGAGACTGCCCGTTTAGTGTACTTTAGCTATTTTCATAGTGTAATGTCGTACGGTATTCTATTGTGGGGAAATGTCGCCGATATTCAGACTATCTTTGTTTTGCATAAGCAAGCTGTTCGATCAATTTATAAATTAATGTAATGACTGTGCCTTCTCAGTATATTTATGAAAATCTTTTATATGTCCATAAAAACATAAAATTGTTTAAAAAATACATTGATATCCATAATATAAATACTAGAAACAAACACAAATTTTATAATAAACTACCAAGCCACGTTCAAGATCTAAGCCTTAATAAATTCAAATAATTCATTAAACGTAAGTTGTGCCAGAAAGCCTTTTATACCGTTAAAGATTATATTAAGGACAAAAAGACTTGGGATTGAGCTGCTTCCAATTTCTGCATATATAAACAATGGCATTTCTTACTTTGTAAAGTATTATATTATTTTATTTATTGTGAATGTGAAGACGATGTGGGTCATTTTATTAATTTAATTTTTTTTTATTATTCTCTCTGTTCTGTTAGTTTTTTTTTCATGATCTGGCAGTTTGAGTAATTTATGTGGCCTGTTCAATTGTCCTTTGTTTGGTATTGTTCGTCGAATCGTTGAGCTCCTTATGTTTTGAGTTGAACTGCACGATTTCTGACAAGTGCGTGCACTGACTGGACAGGTCCTCTCATTCTGTGTGGTTCTTTCCTCAAAAGACCATCTCAGACATCGATTTACATGGTCTTCATATAACCTGACCAAGATTATGTCTGGACTTTAAAAGAGACTGTGACCTCTGAGTTTGTTTCGGCCTTTCTTCTCAGAGTAGTCAGATAGGAAACGCCGAGGTCGGCGTTTCTAGTTTTGAAAAAAACATGATTGACGTGTAAAAGTGTTTGTACAAACCTACTTACAAAAATAAAATCATTTATCACTATACAACGGAGTCCATTAAATGAGTTTTGTAGGATACAGTCGGAACTTTATTTCTATAACTAGCACTTCTAAATTTTTCATACATATGCATATTACTTTGACCAAGACTGACATCTCGTAAATGAACAGGCTAGGTAAAGTAAGAATATTAAGTTTTTTTAAATATGGATCACAGCTATCAGTGGTCTTTAGTCTACATCACTTTTTTTGGGCTTTAAAAACAGACTCCCATTCCGTCGAGTTCCCCCAGAAAATAACACCATATCTCAGCGTGGGCACCACACGTATGCATAGTAGGCCGTCATGACAGTAAATAAATTTACAATTTTTGTGAGTATGTATTGTATATCATATATCAATATTATTTAATTTCAAGCAGAAAGATTCCACATGTGATTTCCAATTTAAATTACAATCTACATTAAAACCTAAGAATGTTGTTACATCAACTTCATTAATTTTTGTTCGGGTATAATTTATGTTTATGTGTGTGTGTGTTTATGTGTGTTTGTTGGTGGTTTAGGCCTGTTTCTGAAGATTATGAAATTAGTTTTCTGTAAATTCATTAGAAGGTTGTTTGTTCTTAACCAATCGAAAATGTGTGCTAATGTGACTGTACTATAGTCTACAAAAAGAATAATTGGAAAGTCCACGGTTTTCGGAAAGTCATTAATGTAAATTAATTTGCCATTAGTGGATATTTTTTCCATAAAAATTTCGTGAGAGTATTACTCCACTGTTTGACATTCCATCCAAAGTTAAACATGATACCGTTTTGACTTATTATTAATTTTGTCTGTACGAAAACATAATAGTAAAAAAATAAAAAGCTATTAAAAAATTATGAGCCAACAAAGGTTCGTTTTTCTTGCTATTTTTAACTAACTTTGGGTGTAAATATGTAATAAAAAAAATGCAAAATCTTCAAAACCAAGTCCGTAGGTACCGACAAATCTCATCGCAGTTATCGAAGAGTTCAATAAATTTGATTTGTTATTGATTTATGCTGTAATTTTTCCATAAAACTCGAGTTTCTAAAGCACTTTTCGAATTTTTTACGCCCCTATCAGTTTGGAACGGTGTTTCTGTGCATGAGAACTAGACGTTGTGCGCGTAGACTAGCGTCTAATTGCTCATCACTGATACTAGCTCTGTGGGACACGAAGCCAGGTGTGACAGCGTGCTTTTTGGCCTTGGCCACCAGTGAGTTCGACGTACGCCATATATCACTTCTACGTAGTCTGAAACGTGATCAGTTTCTCGTTTTTATTATAGTAGAATTTCGTTATTGATGTGGCTTGTTTCCTATTACTTAAATATGACATAATTAGATCCAAGGCGTTGCCACGAATGCCATAAGCATAAAGCTTGTTTCTTAGTGTCACACGGTCCACATAGTCGAACGCTTTGGTTAAATCCATGTTTATTGCACAAACAGGTACTTTTTTATCAACACTTTCAGTTTCTGTTTCAAGATCTTTTAGTCATGTTATCTACATGGTCTTCACACGATGTGACCAAGATTTTGTCTGGACTTTAAAAGAGACCTCTGAGTTTCTTTCGGCCTTTCTTCTCAGAATAGTCAGATAGGAAACGCCGACCTTATCTAGTTTAAAAAAATATGTTTGACGTGTAAAAGTGTTTGTACAAACCTATTTACAGAAAATAAATCATTTATCATTTATCAAGAAATTTGTAGATTGCTTTAATCATATTTTTATTTTTCCTAAAACCCATTTGTTCGTCGACTAAAATATTAAATTTTTCAAGGAATTAGTTTATCCTTTTTTTTTGTTTAGCCTGTTCTGTCCCACTGCTGGGCAAAGGCCTCCCCCATTTCCTTCCACATTTCCTTATACTGTGTCTTCTCCGTCCAGTCGGTTAGGAACGAGTCTAAATCGTCACGCCAGCGTTTCTTAGTTTAGGCTAATATAAATTATTTTTTCGAGAACTTTGGATCATACCGGTATTAGGACAATTGGTCTGTAACATGACATATCGCCTTTATTATCCTTTTTAAAGAATGGTTTGATGATAGTTTTTTTTTAAAGTACTAGGGCAGTAACCATGCTTTTCTATTAGTTATGAAACTGACATTATCATGTCATCATAATTTCGTCTTTCGTTTTCTGAGTATGGAGCGTCAGTTTAGTCCAAAACTCACATAATATTACACACAGAGTACATAATATTGGTAATTTATATCAGTATCAGCGGTACACGAAGCGCCCGATTGCGGCACTATCGAGATAGCGTAATGTCTGTGTCACTGGCGATAAATGGCGCGCGCTGCGGTCTCGGCAAATAAGTCATGTTGTACAATAACACGATTATGGTCACACTCATTAATATCAATTGTGACCAGTTACGTAGCTCCAATGCTTTTCAGGTGTTTACTTTCAACTTAATTGCAGTTTTGATGACTCTATTTTCACTAATCCTTAATTGACACTATAGATATTATAAATATTTGTGAACTTTGTATTTGTGCGGCTTTTAAATGCTCCAATAACTAAAAGTTGAAAATCTTCAAAGCTACATATTATCCCCATGTAACATAGATGTACCTAAGTATCAGTTTCCGAACAGTCTCCCCAAGCAGCAAAATGTGGTCTAGTAATTGTCCTGGAACCATCATTTCATTAGGACTATAACGGAATGGTTAGCAATTATAACCACGGAAAAGGGCCCAATTTATAGGCGTATTTTACCTAATTAAATATCTATAGTAGACTTGGTGAACACCACTTTGACCAATAACGACTCTATAGTTGGACTTCGTAAAACTATTTGCTCCCGCGAAGCTAACTATCAGCGCTTAATGGAACCAAACACGACAATAACGTACACAGTGAATCTCTTACAAGCTCAAAAAAATGTTGTGAATTGGTGAATGACATTTGTAAAGATTAATATTGATAAAGGTAAGATATGCATCCATTTCTTATTATAAATAGATATTATCTAGAATATCAATATGAGTAGAGTGTTAGAAGTCAAGATGTATAATGTGTTTAATGTGCATGGCGCACGTATATTTTCGGTGAAGTATAATAAGTTTTTTATCAAAATTTTTACACGCCCCTTGAAATAAGCGTTTTCATTTAGTTGAATTTTAAAATAATGTTGGTTTCAGTAAGACATACAACGAAAAGTCGCCATTTTGACAAAGTTGGTTTTCAAAAATACATTAACAAACCGTTATAGGCGTACTTTGTTTAAAAATGGTAAATATCAGAACCATTGCTTGGCCATATTGTTTGGAATTAGAGTTCCGCAAATATTTCTATAAACGGACGATTACCTATGTCTTATTTTATTGTTTTTGTTTAGCTGTCAGCATTGAAAATGTTAATGTTTCTGGACGTCGATCGCTTTTTGACTAAAAACGGATTTTCGAATATTTATATTACAGAAACCTCTTCGGGTGGAACGGTAATTATCGAAAAATATTCTTCTGGCGCTGAATTAGTAATATCCAGATTTTCTTTATTAGTGTCAAGAAGTGTAAGGGCATCCTCTTCAATCTTTTTATTCAATATTTACAATAAAGAATTTAATGTCGCATGTCGTATTTTATATTCTACAGCCTATTTTCTAAGATCACTATGTAGTTGAAAATTGTAATAGTTTTCAATATCGCTTTCATCTTCTTGCACAGGTTCTAATACAATTTTTAAGTCTAAATTTAAATCGCTTTTTATCGATAAAACGTCGTTTTGTGCAGAATTGTTAATATAAACATTTTGTCTAAAATTTTCACAGTAACTATTTTGTAGGGAACCTTCTATTTCTACGATTCGTTCTTCGCCAGATACAAATCTAGAAACCGACACCATAATAGCATTTGCAAGACCATTATAAACCAATGTATTCTTGTACAGGACACCACGGATATAGTTTTGGATACTAAGTATATTATATTAAACCTTTATAATCGTGTTAAGATTATAACAAATTTGATTTATACCACTTTAGAACCGCTTCATTTTACTTATAATTGTTCTGTAAAGTGAACTTATAAAGCCTTACAAAACCAAGTAATAAATGCAAATAGTTTCCAGTATGTTTAATTCCGTTTGTCACTCTTATTGGCGTACTTTACTTATAGTAGTTCTATAATGCTTCTTGTTAGCAGTTATAAGTATAGCTTACCAGTTTATCTACTCTTGAGTGCATTTACACCCTCGCGATACTTTTATAGGTCACCCAAGCTTATATTGCACTCTTAATTTCGACCTATAAGTAATTATAAGTTAATGTATAAGATCAGATATACTATAAGGCCCAACTAACTCCATGCTTGCTATTATAAGCGTGGCAGCAAATACTAGAACCGTTAAGAGAACATTATAAGTACTGAAGGCCTATAACATCTGCACTATAGGATAATTTTGCTGCTTGGATCCTAACTGTAAGTTATACGAGAACAACTCAAATCCTTCTCAATTGTCACAGTGCGAGTCAGGGCTTGTGAACGCGCGGGCTGCAGCGCATGATATGGTATAATCGTGTGTTGCGGCCGCGGTGCGCGCCGTCAGTCCGAGCGGATTAATCTAAACAATCTTAACTAAGTTCAGTGCGCCTCTGGGGAGCATGCCAACGGAGACCGGTACAAGTGAACAACGAACAGCGACAAAAAACGGGGATATTTTCAAATCTCTATAGTGTATTCGAGTCTTTAGCTTCTGTATATTAGGATAACCTTGGACATTGAATGATAATGCTCGTACAGTACAACGATATGCCGGGAGTTTCTTGTGCAGGCACTAAATACAGCAAGCTGTATTACTGACTTCAAGAATTAGTTTGTACAAGATTACGCTTGTATTTAAATTTTATCGCGTTGTCAATCAATAAATAAACGTTACATTTGAGTTACCCGCCTCCGCACGTGACTCAGGCCGCGTGTGAAGCCGTTGTTGCGGGGACCGGTTGAGCGCACCTGGCCGGCAGTCGGGAACTAGTGTTAAACAACTATGAAGGGGCGCGGGGCGGCGCGCCCGCGTGGTTGTGCACTTCTGGCCTATTAACTTACGGATGCAAAAAATCTGCATTTCTTCAGCTATGGAAACAATACTGATTATTATGAGAAAAATGCAATCGGACGGGCTGAACGGGTTAGGAATATTGTTAATAGAAAACGTTTCTACATAGTTACGTTCATAGAGAGTTACAAATGAATAGTTGAAAGTAATGGACATTGTTTTGTATGCGCATTATGCGCATTGCGCCCTAGTTACGTAGGTAAGTATAATGAAAAGGATAGTAATAAAAGCTCCGAAAAAGGTAAAATATGAGAATACTCAAAATATGAAATTTACTGCTTTATATACTAATTTTTCGACAACTTATAGGTATGCGAATACAAATAAAGAAACGACCGAATAAAATACTGAAAATTCCGAAAAATCAATAAAGCATTTGCTGACGTAAGTAATATTTTCCACCAGCTTAAATTGCGTCTTACCGAAAAATACAGTTAGTCATTTTAATCGTAACTCACCTATTATAAATTCTAAGTGATTATTAAAAACTACTTTTCTAAGTGATTCCGTAGATACCCCTAAGAAATATTAAAATGTGCTTGTAATCAATATCATTCATTACTTATACCTGCTTACCTGCCACTCTAATCAATTAATATAAACATAGGTAAAGAAAGGTACTTGTATTCTCACTCGCTTATGTGAAATTTTGATTTTAATTGTGTTAAATATAACATTTTTTTCGGTTAATTTTGTGTTAATTTTTCGATAATTAATTTTAACACAGTTTAGTTAGTAATTAAGTATTACATTCAACCACAGCTTGCAAAATGATTTGTTTTTCGGAAGCTTTAATATTTCCATAATGAAAAGCATTGATATAGAGAGATAACTACTGTCAATAATAATAATATCACGTTTTCATTTTTTTTTTATTAAACAACATAATTTAAATATTCTCCAAAAATATAGTGTGATAGAAGATACGTAACAATGAGTGACGAGGCGCAACAGGGCTTATAACTAATAACGCAGGCGTCTAGACCCTGCCTCGCTGCCTCGCCGTCACCGCCTCGCCTCGCCAGACGTGGAAACGCGACCCGCTGCGCTCATGAAACACAGAAAATGTATTACACAGAGAGTCAACTCCTTACAGGCGTTGTTTAAAGCAGGCACACATCCACGATGTATCTTTGTTCATGCTATAGCGGGGAATAAGGCGGTTCTATAAGTTGTTTACCTACTTCTATTCCAAATTCATAAAAGAAAATTTATGTGTGATAGTGTGTCGCGTGCGTGTGACTGACCCGTTGTTCTAGTGATTGCAAACACTACTGTTGAGCGGTACTAGGTTCGTTTGCCGGATTGGGCAAGTGTTATTTGGAAATTCCGACCACTCACTATGTATGTATGTACATATTATGTTATTTACTGACATTTAAATATTTGCCAAACATGACTGATCTAATAACGTATTGTGATAATTTGCACGTTCTGTATGTATACCCATGTTTCCACAAATAAAGACTCTTGAATCTTGAATCACTAGGAAACCACCGCAAACAGTTCCGACTCACCGTGAACTATGCGGCACCCAGTTCCGACTCACTGGAATCTCAACTGGCCCTGGTAAGCATCCCAAGGTACAGGACTCAACCCACTATCCATCTCCGGTCTCAGGAGGTGAGTGATGTAACAGCAACTACATCGCCGCATGTGAACTACGCATCAGGATTTTGCGTAACGTCAGTACGTTAGTACTGTGTACTGGGTAGTACGATAACGTACTGACGTTACGTAAAATCCTGTAACTTCATTGTAGAGCAAACGCAAACATATATTTTTTTAAACAATACATGGTGGATGATAGCTAACATAACTAGGTACCACGTATTGTTTAGAAAAATATCCTATGTTTGCGTTCATTCTACACTGAAGTTAAAATATGGCAAGGGTATTATATCGTGACGAAAATTATTGTCTCATTCTTAGTGCAAAGCGTGTTTAATAGTTTGTTTAAATGTACATAATTATTTTTTACCAACAATGTGCTAAATTCGTTTGCTCAACAACGTTAAAAAAGTAATGAATGTTAAAATGAAAGGTATTGCAATCGATTTCCATTTGATGTGTGTTACACAAGTACCCGCCAGTTGTACGACAACTGCAGCACGAGGGTACGCGTTAATGCAATTAATGTTAATTTATTTCTTATATATTCTGTTTAGGTACTTAAACTGGGATTAAATTTTCATTACGAAGTTATCAAATAAGGTGATAAGATTAAATTAGACATATATTTTGCCCATTATTTAGTTCATACAATTCTGTAGCTTTGTAAACTCAAAATAAAGTTAGTACAACTTGATTTTAATTTAGAGCTACCCAGTCTAAAACATTTTTCTTGTGCGCTGCAATTACACTTTTCTCATCTACAGGAACCAACCCCACTAATAAAAGCTATACAGTACGTAATGACCAGTCCAGGGCAGTCGTCGGGCGCGGGCGCCGCAATGAGACGCGCCCTATATCACCGCCAGCAATTTAAACGTCGGCTCGCCTACTCGCCGGAATAAATTCAGCAAAGTGTCAAACAAGCGGACAACTTTCGCACCTGGGCTCATGGCCGCGCACCGGCTGCGGCGGCGCAACACACGAGCGGGAGCGGAAGCGACTAGTCGGCGGGGCGATGTCAACTGTAGAACAAATAGGACCATAGAAGTCCTACAAGGATCTTTTGGCGCCTATTGTGACGGTTAAATGCCATCATGATTCCCGTGTAAAAGAGACACGGAGCTATACATAACTGATAGCAACCTTTTTTTGCTATGGAATCATGATGGCATTAATACTTCGTATCAACCTGTTGTTGGATTTTGACCACGCATCAAAGTAACCGTGCGTTGTAGTTTTGAGTAAATGACAAAAATATTCAATAAACATTCTACAACAATTATTTCAAACTCACTGTTTTTGATTGCCTGATATAGTATTTTTTTGAGTTCATAAAATAGATGTAAAGTACTTTTTGGGTAATACTGACGTAGATATAATAACCATTAAAAAGCAAAGCGCAACTATTATTAAGAATTAAAAATTGTTTCATAGTCACAAACTCGTGCATAATAAAGATTATTAAGTTTTTCTCGAAATATGTTACTGAATTCCTAATACAATACAGAAATAAAAAATAAAATTACCAACCATTTGTACATGGCCATGTAAAAATTCGCTTCATGTTTTGACATGCAGCAGCGGTCAGCCATTCAAAAACACCTTAGTTGGAAGCCATCTACAAAAAATAGCTCCCGAGCGACACACCGTCTGTTTTTAAGAAAACTACCTCCAAATTACACTCCGGACCAGTCTCTGATGAACAGTTGTACGTTAATTAGATTGTGGGCGCAACATAAAAAGTCGTTTCCAGGAAGAAATCGCATGACGTCATAAGTTCGTTATTTGTTTAAAAGAGGTTAACATTGGTATTTTTATCTAAATATCAGATATGATATTTATCAAAAGCAATATGTTTTGAAAACGAAAACTATTTTGCTTATTTCGCTCTATTATTGATGCTATTCATAATCAGCCTTTGATGTTCCCATGCTGGGACACAGGCTTCCTCTCTGAGAGACTAGAGGGAGTTGGCTGTAATCTACCACGCGGACCCAGTTGGTAGAGGTTACATGTCTTCGAATTTTTGGTTCTAGAACATTTCCACACGATGTTTTCCTTCGCCATTTTGAGAGCAGTGGTGACGAAATTATTTACACAAAGTAGAGCGCCTGCCTAGGGGGTGCAGGTACTCTTTTAAGTCCGTCGACGAAGATACGGGTACGTCCGAAAGTACTTGATCCGTCTCTTTCAGAATGTGCACAATATGAAATATCGAAGAGGGAGGAACTGCCAATAGAAACACCAAGTGAAGTCAATGTTGTTTTTGCCGAAATCTCAAAGTTATCCGCAAAATAAAACAAGCACAGTGTGTGCAACTGACGCTAGCGTGCAGGACACAATAAAAGTCAGAAGAAGTGTGCACGCGGCACTATTCTAGCGTGTGACGTCATCGTCGCCAACAACGCGTACGAGTGGCGCATGCATTGGGCAGTAGGCATGGTAATCGGTTGAGGAGGTGAGCGGTGCCGTTTGTTTCTGTTATTATTGTATTAAAATATAACAAGTGCTGCCACCTAGTATCTGTCTCTATATTAATGAATACCATGTCATTGACAACAATGTTTATGATCTGTAGTTCTATATTCTGATCTCTATGGAATAAAACTTCCCTTCTCTTTCTGTTCGCTGTGAAAGCTAGTACGTTGCACGTTGTTTTATTGAAAATTATGTTAAGCAGTGAAATGTATAAATTCTACGGATAAGAAATAAAAGGCTTTTTTATTATACCTACACATCCGCTAGAAATTGTTTGTTTAGGTTGCATTAAAACAATGAATCCTTTTCTATTGTAGCCTGTATCATTCTTTGATGGGCAAAGGGTCAAGTTCCAATAAAGTAACTACAGTAAAATAAAGTATGAAAAAAAATGAAAGACAGCAAGTCATCATGATCTGCCTAGCCTGTCATTGCCTGTCACTGCCTGTCCTGTTGGGGTCACTTTTAGTTAAACCGATTGCAGCTGAATAACAGCATTTTTGATTGGCTGTATGACCTCCACAACTCACAATACCCGTCGGTAAGACTCGTTATTAGACTTTCGGGCTTCTGACTACTAACGACTGACAAAGATTAACAAATGACAGCCGGGAAAGAAGAAATCCTTATTGAAAGGAAGTAGGTAAGTTATTAAAAACAAAAAAGGAACTGGATGAGCCATTCGGCTGAGATGATGACGATGAACAAATATGATATCACGCCTGTTTTCAAAGGGTTCAACAGAAGTGTACTTATAAAATAGTTCACCCATTTCGCCACTTATGATCAAGTCCTCTGTATTCGACTACAAAATCATTTTACAATAAAATTTACCTTCTGCATGCTTATAAGGATATGGTTAGGGTCTAGCTAACATCCCAAGTACATTAATACGAAAGGGTGATAATTAAATGCGTTTAAAGGCCCACTTAGTTCAATGCGCAAGTTCACAAAAAAACCCATTACTGATAAGCTTATATGTAGGTAAATTGTAAATGAGAAAGCGTTCATAAAAATTTGGATTGAAGAACGAAATAAAGAATACTAAAATTGAATGTCCGCACTCCCGATAAATAAATGGTATAGGCTCTTTCCATTATCCGTATACCGTCACCGGTGAATTATCATAGGTTTATAACATGCGTACCTACTTGATAATAGGTGCATATCTATAACTTAGTATAAGAAATTAAAGGTCTGTGTGGTGCCGGACTTAAAGACTAACACCACCCCATACTTCACATGGGTGTCGTAAAAGGCGACTAAGGGTCGTACCGGAGAATGGGCAGCAGTGTTCTCTATGCATTCCACCACCATACTATACTGCGATCGCCAACCCGCCTGCCAAGCGTGGCGATTATGGCAAACCCGCCATAATCGCCACCCTTTAGGGGAGGCCTATGTCCAGCAGTGGACGTTTTTCGGCTGAAGTGATGATGATGATAAGAAATTAAAGTTATTTTTCACTTTGTAGTGTTTTTTTTTTAAAGTCGGTTGTTTTTTTTTTTTGTAAAAAGTTTTTATTTTTCACTTTTTAGTTGTACCTACCCCACACAAATTCATATAACACTACTTGCTATGTAAATATAAGTGACAGGAAACTATTAAAACATCATCAATATAAACTAAGAGGAAAAAATTCGTATTATTGAAGCTAATTCAAAAACTACCCAAGCAACGTTCATAAAATTTAAATATGGGACCACCCCTGAAGCATACCTTATCCATTAAAAAATGAGACAGTTTTTAGATTAGAGGTATCCCAATAACAAATTTGACATAAATGAGGGTGTACCGTGTTATACTGAACTCGTCTGCGTACCCCTTTAGAGGGTACAGGCGTGATGTTATGTCGTGTGATTGCTTGAACACTGCATACATATGCGATACTTAGCAGCAATCGCGGTTGATTTGCTGGCATTTATTGGAGAGTTCCGTTGTCTTTCTCCGAAATGCCAGTTCGAGTGGGTCCAGTTGACCAAAGACTCATTAGATCTTTACGAAAAATGAATAAACTTCATTCGAACCAAAAAGAATTTTGCAAATCGGTCTATATATGACGGAGTTATGCACGAACATACTAATAATAATATGTTATGTGAATCCGTTTTTCTTGTGCATGTGGTGTTAACCTGTTATTAGTAGTACAAGTGCAAACTTGTAAATGTAATGCCATCAAAACAAACTTGTAAAAAAAACCAAGTCTCGCAACTCAGTTCTTCTACCGTAAAAAGTTGTGAGATCCATGTTATACCAAGTCGGTTAATTTATTCAGTCCCTACTTAAGGGACCTTCTGTCTTAAGTTATTACGTAATTAGCTAACCTAACAACATCTTGTAGTGACCATATCAATATTAAAAATCTTTTATGTTTAAAATACATAGATTGACTTGGCAATCGCACTGTGAGATACATTGTGTTTTCATGCGATGGCCAAGTCAATCTATGTATTTTAAACATAAAAGATTTTTAATATTGATATGGTCACTACAAGATGTTGCTAGGTTAGCTAATTACGTAATAACTTAAGACAGAAGGTCCCTTAAGTAGGGACTGAATAAATTAACCGACTTGGTATAACATGGATCTCACAACTTTTTACGGTAGAAGAACTGAGTTGCGAGACTTGGTTTTTTTTACAAGTTTGTTTTGATGGCATTACATTTACAAGTTTGCACTTGTACTACTAATAACAGGTTAACACCACATGCACAAGAAAAACGGATTCACATAACATATTATTATTAGTATGTTCGTGCATAACTCCGTCATATATAGACCGATTTGCAAAATTCTTTTTGGTTCGAATGAAGTTTATTCATTTTTCGTAAAGATCTAATGAGTCTTTGGTCAACTGGACCCACTCGAACTGGCATTTCGGAGAAAGACAACGGAACTCTCCAATAAATGCCAGCAAATCAACCGCGATTGCTGCTAAGTATCGCATATGTATGCAGTGTTCAAGCAATCACACGACATAACATCACGCCTGTACCCTCTAAAGGGGTACGCAGACGAGTTCAGTATAACACGGTACACCCTCATTTATGTCAAATTTGTTATTGGGATACCTCTAATCTAAAAACTGTCTCATTTTTTAATGGATAAGGTATGCTTCAGGGGTGGTCCCCTGGTAACTGGGGGATGATTGCCCTCATTGTAAAACACCGTAAACAAACCCATAACTCTATCAACGATCCCATCGCAACGCAATATGCGTGTCTATAGGCAATATCTGTTAGAAATAGCCTCAAAATAAATACAAATTTAAATAATGCCCGATTAAGCGCATTTCAAAATAGCCCCGAGCCAGGAATAGGGGAACCAAATTAATTTCATAGACATTTAACCTACTTCAAAGAGAATACACTTAAAGGGATTACAGGATCTAAACGCAAAAAACGCAAGTTTTAGAAGTAATAAAAGTATATGATCGACTACAGTAAACAAAATCATAGAAATGTATAATATTCTTCAGGATATTCATATGCATAGTGTGTTGAAAACATAATACAACTACTTTGATATGATGGAAAAAAATTATGAAGATACCTTTAAAAACTTTTTTTACAATAAAAACCATACTATTAAACATACAATCTTTCTGATTTTTTGTCAGATTATTCTACAAGCCACGTACTAAAGTACTAGTACGTGTATTATTTTTTTAGTCCGAAGAATAGATTTTTTGTAAATAGAAATAGATAATTGCTTCATTTTTTGCAATAAATTACCATCGTTGTATCATCGCGCTTCTCTTTCTTTTCTATGCAGTCCGACAGTGACCGCGGTTTAGGTCATGTAAGCCCTTAATAAGATGTGTTTTACTCGTGAGGATAAAATGTAGCAATACAATCAATAAAGTCTTTGACTTAAAGTTTATGATATTCCTGGGTTTTTTTTCGTTTCATTATTTTTGCACATTCTGTACAACTAACCAAAAGTGATATTGAACCTAAATATCTTTCAACATTTTTATTTTATTTGGAAAATTACCTACCATACACTTAATTATATAATAAATATTAAGCCCTTACCTATGAAATTGACGATTTTTGGTACAGGCTATTGTGAAGATGGACAGGTTTCAGTCTATTTAGAATTCCGTTTTATTATACCATGAAAAATTGTTTCTCAAAATCAGTTATTCATTTGTTTTCGATTCGTCTTCGAATCGTTCGATTTTTTTTTATTATCGCTGTGATTGGTCAAATCATGCAAGTCGAATTAAACCTACCTACTTCCTCTTATCCTATAGAGTTGAGACATGTTGATTATTTTTCGAAGACCGTGCATTATAATGCTTGACCTGATTCTAGACCCAGGATTGGCTCCAGACAAAGGAACTCCATAACAGTCAACGTTACAGCATTACAACGTACGTTCTAAAGCCCACCATGACCTGACTGCTGCACCCAAGCTTGGCTCCAGTCGAAGGAGCTCCTCATCGGTCAACAGTAAAGAAAATAAATTGTACAGATGCGTTTAATTATAGTAGCCCGTTCTAAAGTCCACCATGACCTGGCTGCTGCACCCAGGATTGGCTCCAGGCTAGGATGCAGATATTTCAACAAATCATAATGCTCAAAAAAAAATTAAAAAAAAACTGGCCAAGTGCGAATCGGACTCGCACACGAAGGGTTCCTTACCACAAGGTAAAAACGCCAAAAGAAACACGTTTATTGTATAAGAGCCCCCCTTAAATATTCATTTTATTATGTTTTCAGTATTTGTTGTTATAGCGGCAACAGAAATACATAATTTGTGAAAATTTCAACTGTCTAGCTATCGCGATTCTTGAGATACAGCCTGGTGACAGACAGACGGACGGACGGACAGATGGACTTTTTTTTTTAATCATTATTCTCTACAATAGAAACAACTCTTTTATACATTCCATGTCGCTGCTTAAGATGTTCTTAGTTAGTTTTGGTTTTATATTTTTAGTCTAGGTTTGCTGATGAAAAAGTATTTCAGGGATTTTCCAATTAAGAAAAATATAGGTAATTCGGTTTTTTCTGTTAAGCAAATATGATTCGCAGGTACTGTGTCCTAGGTTACACCAAATGCTTCACATTTCCATATTATTAAAGTCTCGCCTAGTTGTATCACTTCCACTATCTCTTCCGCAATCTAAATGCCCGCCGAAGTCAAACACAAAGCACGAACTCCCGCACGTCGCAGTGAACGGGTGATCACAAGTTCCCAGTCCCCATCCCCAGTCCCCAGTTCCCGGTCAGCCGAGACATAAGTATTTAGTTATTAATTCGTCGGGTATCGCTATCGGGCGCGTGCAGGCCGCGGCTATAAATCATTAATAAAGCAAAGAACACTCTCCGACGCAGTTTAATTGCCAACAGTTGCCGATGGTAATTAGTTGAGAATTCGGATTATGATCAGGCGAGCTGTTGGTTCGTGTATCGATATGTTCAGGCGAGCTGTTGGTTCGTGTATCAATATGACCAGGCGAGCTGTTGGTTCGCGTATCAATATGACCAGGCGAGCTGTTGGTTCGTGTATCAATATGATCAGGCGAGCTGTTGGTTCGTGTATCAATATGATCAGGCGAGCTGTTGGTTCGTGTATCGATATATTCAGGCGAGCTGCTGGTTCGTGTATCGATGTGTTCAGGCGAGCTGTGGGTTCATTTATCGATATGTTCAGGTGAGCTGTAGGTTCGTGTATCAATATGACCAGGCGAGCTGTTGGTTCGTGTATCAATATGATCAGGCGAGCTGTTGGTTCGTGTATCGATATATTCAGGCGAGCTGCTGGTTCGTGTATCGATGTGTTCAGGCGAGCTGTTGGTTCGTGTATCGATATGTTCAGGCGAGCTGTTGGTTCGTGTATCAATATGACCAGGCGAGCTGTTGGTTCGTGTATCGATATGTTCAGGCGAGCTGTTGGTTCGTGTATCGATATATTCAGGCGAGCTGTTGGTTCGTGTATCGATATGTTCAGGCGAGCTGTTGGTTCATGTATCGATATGTTCAGGTGAGCTGTTGGTTCGTGTATCAATATGACCAGGCGAGCCGTTGGTTCGTGCATCGATATGATCAGGCAAGCTGTTGGTTCGTGTATCAATAGACTCCATGTTCTACTGCCTCGCTGGCCTAGTGGCGGTAGGTGCTACTGCTGAGCATGAGGTCTTGAGTTCCCCAGGTCGGGCAAAGTGTTATTAGGTTTTTCCGCCAGGGACTTGTGCCCAGTTGATAATAGGCTCACCCCTTATTACATGGGACTTGAAACATAACTGGCTTTTTTATTACGGTATAGGCTTTCCCTCGACAATTTATTACAACGGGTGTAATAATCCTTCTGGACGTTAGATTCTGGATTCAATTATGGCATGGGACAAAAATTGGTTTCATGACTGTCGGTTCTGTACTAACAAAATGGGGGATGGGGGGGGGATGGGGGAGGCCTATGTCCAGCAGTGGACGTCTATCGGCTGAAACGACTAACAAAATATAAAAAAAATCCTTCAATTCCATTTAAAAAGCGTCAGTGAATAAAATAATCTGTCTGGCAGTTCTTACTTGCCAATCCAACCCATACGATTGGCGCATGCGGCTCATAACGTAGTAATGCTCATTAATGTACATGTGATGTCACCAATTAAAAGTGTCGCTTGATGCTCGCTTTGTGACTTTTGAGCATTTTCCCATTTTTGAGAATAATTGGGATTATAATGATCTATTTAAAAACACTTATATGATGAAAATACTTTTACAATCATGATTCTAAAAAAAAAACATTTTAACCGACTTCTAAAAAGGAGGAGGTTCTCAATTCGGATGTTTTTATATATTTTTTTTATGTATGTTTATTTATTTATTTAGGTTAACTAACAATTGCTTACACTATACATTTCTGATTAAAATGACTAGAGTCTGGGGGCACGGAAGTGCCCCCACCAAGTCGAGCAAAAAGGGGCACGGCCGTACCATCCTTTTCTCGAAGCAGTTCAGGCCATTTTCGACACCCTATAACTTCGTTGTGGATAAAACTGGAAACCTGAATTTTCAGTAATCAAGCAGGCATTGTATAAACATGGTATATTTCAAATTTCATTCAATTTGAACCAGTAGTTTAAGAATTATAACTAGTCAAAGTTTCTTAATTTTGTCACTCACTGACTGACTGACTGACTGACTGACTGACCGATCATCAAAACTCTAAGGCACTTCTAGCAGACATAGAAGCTTCAAATTTAGAATACAATTAGTGTTTAGTGTATATAGCAAGGAAAAACTAAAATATTTTGAAATTTCGTTCCAGTTTTCTAGATACACCAACTGCATTAATAACTTTGGATCCCATATAAATATATAGTATTACAAAGTTACATTTGCAGTTAATGAACCAGTGTACCTGTTTATCACTGCATAGTATAAAACAAAGTAGCTTCTCGCTGTCTGTCTGTCGGCATGTATGCTTAGATCTTTAAAACTGCGCAACGGATTTTGATACGATTTTATATGTATAATACATGCATAATATAGTAGAGAAACACAGATAATAATTTTAGAGGTTTCTAATGTGATGTCGTACATAAACACATTTTTTGCGCTTATATTGCAAAAGCTAGGTGAACCCTACGAGATAGATCAAAATAATGTACTACAGTATTGTACACCTTAAAAAGGTCTACAAAAAAGTCCACGATGGTAGATGTCTATCTCTTAGGGATAACCCACAATAACCATTTTTTATCCTTTACTTTTTACGAGAAATAATGGCTTATTTACGAAGCGATTTTAAGCAATATAGCATTAATCCTTATCCAATCAAGTACTTTAAACACATTGTGCATTTAATATAGATCAATTTGGCCCTTACAGCATGTAATTTAAATGAATATTTTCGAAGATATTACAGATTTAAAATGTAGGGACATAGCGGTAGCGCTGGTGAGTTTACTTAAGGCAACCACAGGATAGTCCGGTTAAGTAGTCACGACCTCTCATCGTTTGGGGTGGGGTGTCCATCGAGAACAGCAACTCCCCTAAATATCTTGGTGTTACCCTGGAGAGGTCTTTAACATAATTAGCAAAAACTGCAAGAATATCAAGCGGACTACTGGACTGGCGCTATCTTTTTCTGCGGGAGAATTCGCGTGCCCCATGTGGAGCCGTTCTGCTCATGCAAAGCTGGTGGATACAGCTTTGAATGAAACGTGCCGGATCATCACTGGCTGGCTAAAACCAACCCCGGTACAAATGCTGTATCCACTAGCAGGAATAGCGCCACCAGTGCCTCGCAGAGCGGTGGCAAGCTCCAGCGAAAGAGCCAAAATGGTCTCCGACACACAAAACCCTTTGCACGACAACATCCTTGTGCCACAAAGGCTGAAAAGTCGAAACAGTTTTTTAAAGTGTGTCGTTCCACTCACTGGCGAACCATCACAAGAGAGACTGAAGTTGTGGCGAGACAGTCCTTTCTTACCCAAACCGTTCGTCCCACCCGCTGACCTCCCATCTGGACATGAGTTTCCTTTGGGTAACCTGGAAGTCTTTAAACAGACTCCGCACCCAGGTTGGCCGAAGCAAGGAAAACCTGTTCAGGTGGAAATTCATAGACGACTCCGCCTTGGAGTGTAAATGTCTATAGCACTTTATGATTAGCAGCGATCGCACGCGTTTATCGGAGCTCTCTAGCGAGGAAAATAACAATTATCCATACTAATATTATAAATTCGAAAGTAACTCTGTCTGACTGTCTGTATGTTACCTTTTCACGCCTAAACCATTGAACGGGTTTCGATAAAATTTGGCAGAGAGATAGATTACATCCCGGGAAAGGACTTGGGATAGTTTTTATCGACATACCTCGCGGGCGAAGCAGCGAGCGGAAGCTAGTGTATAATTGAATGTACCTAGATGTTCAAAGGTAACTTGTAAAATGGTCAACGGATTAGGTTAAAAAAAAAGTTAAAAGGGTACCGGAAAGGAAAAAAACCGGGCAAGAGCGAGTCGGACTCGCTCACCGAGGGTTCCGTAACATTCGGGTTTATGCATAAGGGTTATGTTTATGAAATTAAATGTTTTTAGGGTTCCGTAGCCAAATGGCAAAAACGGAACCCTTATAGATTCGTCATGTCTGTCTGTCTGTCTGTCTGTCCGTCTGTCTGTCTGTCGGTCCGTCCGTATGTCACAGCCACTTTTCTCCGAAACTATAAGAACTATACTGTTGAAACTTGGTAACTATATGTATTCTGTGAACCGCATTAAGATTTTCACACAAAAATAGAAAAAAAAATAAAAATAAACATTCAATTTCATAAACATAAACCTTATGCATAAACCCGGATGTTACGGAACCCTCGGTGCGCGAGTCCGACTCGCTCTTGCCCGGTTTTTTTTTATATTTGAGTTGGTTGAATAAAAGGTAAATTGCGGTTTACGATTTATGACGTATTAAAAAAAAACTACTGACTAGATCTCGTTCAAACCAATTTTCGGTGGAAGTTTACATGGTATTGTACATCATATATTTTTTTTAGTTTTATCATTCTCTTATTTTAGAAGTTACAGGCGGGGGGACACACATTTTACCACTTTGAAAGTGTCTCTCGCGCAAACTATTCAGTTTAGAAAAAAATGATATTAGAAACCTTAATATAATTTTTGAAGACCTACCCATAGATACCCCACACGTATGGGTTTGATGAAAAAAAAAATTTTGAGTTTCGGTTCTAAGTATGGGGAACCCTAAAATTTATTGTTTTTTTTCTATTTTTGTGTGAAAATCTTAATGCGGTTCACAGAATACATATAGTTACCAAGTTTCAACAGTATAGTTCTTATAGTTTCGGAGAAAAGTGGCTGTGACATACGGACGGACCGACAGACAGACAGACGGACAGACAGACAGACAGACAGACATGACGAATCTATAAGGGTTCCGTTTTTGCCATTTGGCTACGGAACCCTAAAAACATTTAATTTCATAAACATAACCCTTATGCATAAACCCGAATGTTACGGAACCCTCGGTGAGCGAGTCCGACTCGCTCTTGCCCGGTTTTTTTCCTTTCCGGTACCCTTTTAACTTTTTTTTTTAACCTAATCCGTTGACCATTTTACAAGTTACCTTTGAACATCTAGGTACATTCAATTATACACTAGCTTCCGCTCGCTGCTTCGCCCGCGAGGTATGTCGATAAAAACTATCCCAAGTCCTTTCCCGGGATGCAATCTATCTCTCTGCCAAATTTTATCGAAACCCGTTCAATGGTTTAGGCGTGAAAAGGTAACATACAGACAGTCAGACAGAGTTACTTTCGAATTTATAATATTAGTATGGATAATTGTTATTTTCCTCGCTAGAGAGCTCCGATAAACGCGTGCGATCGCTGCTAATCATAAAGTGCTATAGACATTTACACTCCAAGGCGGAGTCGTCTATGAATTTCCACCTGAACAGGTTTTCCTTGCTTCGGCCAACCTGGGTGCGGAGTCTGTTTAAAGACTTCCAGGTTACCCAAAGGAAACTCATGTCCAGATGGGAGGTCAGCGGGTGGGACGAACGGTTTGGGTAAGAAAGGACTGTCTCGCCACAACTTCAGTCTCTCTTGTGATGGTTCGCCAGTGAGTGGAACGACACACTTTAAAAAACTGTTTCGACTTTTCAGCCTTTGTGGCACAAGGATGTTGTCGTGCAAAGGGTTTTGTGTGTCGGAGACCATTTTGGCTCTTTCGCTGGAGCTTGCCACCGCTCTGCGAGGCACTGGTGGCGCTATTCCTGCTAGTGGATACAGCATTTGTACCGGGGTTGGTTTTAGCCAGCCAGTGATGATCCGGCACGTTTCATTCAAAGCTGTATCCACCAGCTTTGCATGAGCAGAACGGCTCCACATGGGGCACGCGAATTCTCCCGCAGAAAAAGATAGCGCCAGTCCAGTAGTCCGCTTGATATTCTTGCAGTTTTTGCTAATTATGTTAAAGACCTCTCCAGGGTAACACCAAGATATTTAGGGGAGTTGCTGTTCTCGATGGACACCCCACCCCAAACGATGAGAGGTCGTGACTACTTAACCGGACTATCCTGTGGTTGCCTTAAGTAAACTCACCAGCGCTACCGCTATGTCCCTACATTTTAAATCTGTAATATCTTCGAAAATATTCATTTAAATTACATGCTGTAAGGGCCAAATTGATCTATATTAAAGCACAATGTGTTTAAAGTACTTGATTGGATAAGGATTAATGCTATATTGCTTAAAATCGCTTCGTAAATAAGCCATTATTTCTCGTAAAAAGTAAAGGATAAAAAATGGTTATTGTGGGTTATCCCTAAGAGATAGACATCTACCATCGTGGACTTTTTTGTAGACCTTTTTAAGGTGTACAATACTGTAGTACATTATTTTGATCTATCTCGTAGGGTTCACCTAGCTTTTGCAATATAAGCGCAAAAAATGTGTTTATGTACGACATCACATTAGAAACCTCTAAAATTATTATCTGTGTTTCTCTACTATATTATGCATGTATTATACATATAAAATCGTATCAAAATCCGTTGCGCAGTTTTAAAGATCTAAGCATACATGCCGACAGACAGACAGCGAGAAGCTACTTTGTTTTATACTATGCAGTGATAAACAGGTACACTGGTTCATTAACTGCAAATGTAACTTTGTAATACTATATATTTATATGGGATCCAAAGTTATTAATGCAGTTGGTGTATCTAGAAAACTGGAACGAAATTTCAAAATATTTTAGTTTTTCCTTGCTATATACACTAAACACTAATTGTATTCTAAATTTGAAGCTTCTATGTCTGCTAGAAGTGCCTTAGAGTTTTGATGATCGGTCAGTCAGTCAGTCAGTCAGTGAGTGACAAAATTAAGAAACTTTGACTAGTTATAATTCTTAAACTACTGGTTCAAATTGAATGAAATTTGAAATATACCATGTTTATACAATGCCTGCTTGATTACTGAAAATTCAGGTTTCCAGTTTTATCCACAACGAAGTTATAGGGTGTCGAAAATGGCCTGAACTGCTTCGAGAAAAGGATGGTACGGCCGTGCCCCTTTTTGCTCGACTTGGTGGGGGCACTTCCGTGCCCCCAGACTCTAGTCATTTTAATCAGAAATGTATAGTGTAAGCAATTGTTAGTTAACCTAAATAAATAAATAAACATACATAAAAAAAATATATAAAAACATCCGAATTGAGAACCTCCTCCTTTTTAGAAGTCGGTTAAAATGTTTTTTTTTTAGAATCATGATTGTAAAAGTATTTATTTTCATCATATAAGTGTTTTTAAATAGATCATTATAATCCCAATTATTCTCAAAAATGGGAAAATGCTCAAAAGTCACAAAGCGAGCATCAAGCGACACTTTTAATTGGTGACATCACATGTACATTAATGAGCATTACTACGTTATGAGCCGCATGCGCCAATCGTATGGGTTGGATTGGCAAGTAAGAACTGCCAGACAGATTATTTTATTCACTGACGCTTTTTAAATGGAATTGAAGGATTTTTTTTATATTTTGTTAGTCGTTTCAGCCGATAGACGTCCACTGCTGGACATAGGCCTCCCCCATCCCCCCCCCCATCCCCCATTTTGTTAGTACAGAACCGACAGTCATGAAACCAATTTTTGTCCCATGCCATAATTGAATCCAGAATCTAACGTCCAGAAGGATTATTACACCCGTTGTAATAAATTGTCGAGGGAAAGCCTATACCGTAATAAAAAAGCCAGTTATGTTTCAAGTCCCATGTAATAAGGGGTGAGCCTATTATCAACTGGGCACAAGTCCCTGGCGGAAAAACCTAATAACACTTTGCCCGACCTGGGGAACTCAAGACCTCATGCTCAGCAGTAGCACCTACCGCCACTAGGCCAGCGAGGCAGTAGAACATGGAGTCTATTGATACACGAACCAACAGCTTGCCTGATCATATCGATGCACGAACCAACGGCTCGCCTGGTCATATTGATACACGAACCAACAGCTCACCTGAACATATCGATACATGAACCAACAGCTCGCCTGAACATATCGATACACGAACCAACAGCTCGCCTGAATATATTGATACACGAACCAACAGCTCGCCTGAACATATCGATACACGAACCAACAGCTCGCCTGGTCATATTGATACACGAACCAACAGCTCGCCCGAACATATCGATACACGAACCAACAGCTCGCCTGGTCATATTGATACACGAACCAACGGCTCGCCTGGTCATATTGATACACGAACCAACAGCTCGCCTGAACATATCGATACACGAACCAACAGCTCGCCTGGTCATATTGATACGCGAACCCAGCTCGCCTGGTCATATTGATACACGAACCAACAGCTCGCCTGAACATATCGATACACGAACCAACAGCTCGGCTGATCATAATCCGAATTCTCAACTAATTACCATCGGCAACTGTTGGCAATTAAACTGCGTCAGAGAGTGTTCTTTGCTTTATTAATGATTTATAGCCGCGGCCTGCACGCGCCCGATAGCGATACCCGACGAATTAATAACTAAATACTTATGTCTCGGCTGACCGGGAACTGGGGACTGGGGATGGGGACTGGGAACTTGTGACCACCCGTTCACTGCGACGTGCGGGAGTTCGTGCTTTGTGTTTGACTTCGGCGGGCATTTAGATTGCGGAAGAGATAGTGGAAGTGAAACAACTAGGCGAGACTTTAATAATATGGAAATGTGAAGCATCCGGTGTAACCTAGGACACAGTACCTGCGAATCATATTTGCTTAACAGAAAAAACCGACTTATATTTTTCTTAATTGGAAATTTCCTGAAATACTTTTTCATCAGCAACCCTAGACTAAAAATATGAAACCAAAACTAACTAAGAACATCTTAAGCAGCGACATGGAATGTATAAAACAGTTGTTACTATTGTAGAAAATAATTATTTTAAAAAAAAGTCCATCTGTCCGTCCGTCCGTCTGTGTGTCACCAGGCTGTATCTCAAGAATCGCGATAGCTAGACACTTGAAATTTTCACAAATTATGTATTTCTGTTGCCGCTATAACAACAAATACTGAAAACAGAATAAAATGAATATTTAAAGGGGGCTCTCATACAATAAACGTGTTTTTTTTTTGGCGTTTTTACCTTGTGGTACGGAACCCTTCGTGTGCGAGTCCGACTCGCACTTGGCCAGTTTTTTTTTTTATTTTTACTTTTGAGCATTATGATTTGCTTAAATATCTGTATCCTAGCCTGGAGCCAATCCTGGGTGCAGCAGTCAGGTCATGGTGGACATTGGAACGGGCTACTATAATTAAACGCATCTGTACAATTTATTTTCTTTACTGTTGACCGATGAGGAGCTCCCTCGACTGGAGACAAGCCTGGGTGTAGCAGTCAGGTCAGACGTGACGCGACCTTCGGTGCTCCAACACCCGCCACAATGAGGACGCGATTGAGCAAAACCGAGGGTCGGAAGTGTTCGCTCAGCAATTAGGGAGGTCCCATCTGACGAAACTAAGAACTGCGGATGGCAGAATCGTGACTTCGAAGTCCGAGATTATCGAGAAGTGGAGGATTTTTATGGGCACCTATACTCAACACGGACGATGAAACCAGCGGGGCATAGTGCAGACGACCATCGAGCCGAATTAACACGCCACTACACGGAGGATATCCCGGATATTGAGAGCCCCGCCCGCTTTTCCTTAAAGCGGGCGGGGCTCTAATCCAGAAAGAGCTAGCGAGTATCTTTAGTTCCGTCATCCAAGAGGGTACAACGCCCAAGGCGTGGAGCAGAGGTGCGGTGGTTCTGTTCTTCAAAAAAGGTGATAAATCCTTGCTGAATGACTATAGACCCATCTCACTTCTGAGCCACGTATACAAGCTGTTCTTGAGAGCTTTGGAAGACGTCTTCAAGTCGCTGGACTGGACTGGACAGGATATTAACGTGAACGGCGAGTATATCTCACATCTTCGGTTTGCCGATGACTTCGTCATAATGGCAGAGATGCTGGAACAGCTAGACCAAATGTTGCACAGCCTAAATGGAGCCTCCCGGCGGGTTGGCCTCGGCATTAATTTGGACAAGACGAAAGTCATGTACAATTCGCACGTCTTGCCGAGTCCAATCCACATCGAGGGTCGCTTCTCGAAGTTGTGAAGGATTATGTCTACCTAGGGCAAGTCATCCAGCTCAGTAGACACACCTTTGAGAAAGAGACCGACAGAAGGATCCAGTTGGGTTGGGCAGCATTTGGAAAACGCCGTCAAGTCTTCTCGTCGCCTATCCCGCAGTGTTTGAAGACTATGGTCTTCCACCAGTGCGTCCTGCCCGTCATGACATACGGTGCTGAAACGTAGACACTGACGGTCGGGCTGGTCCACAAATTCAAGGTCGCTCAGCACGCTATGGAGCGAGCTGTGCTCGGAGTCTCTTTAAAGGATAAAATCTGGAATGAAATTATCCGGAAAAGAATCGGAGTTACCGACATAGCTTGCAGAGTAAGCAAACTGAAGTGGCAGTGGGCTGGCCATGTCTGTCGAAGGACCGATGGCCGGTGGAGCAGACGAGTCCTGGAGTGGAGACCGCGTATCGGCAAGCGTAGTGTGAGACGCCCCCCAGCTAGATGGACGGACGACCTAAAGAAGGTAGCTGGGGTAGACTGGATGCGGAAGGCGGAGGACAGGGTGCTGTGGCGTAGTCTGGGAAAGGCCTATGTTCAGCAGTGGACTGCGACAGGCTGAGTTGATGCATAAATCCTGAAGAATATTCTATATTTCTCTGATTTTGTTTACTGTAGTCGATCATATACTTTTATTACTTCTAAAACTTGCGTTTTTTGCGTTTAGGTCCTGTAATCCCTTTAAGTGTATTCTCTTTGAAGTAGGTTAAATGTCTATGAAATTAATTTGGTTCCCCTATTCCTGGCTCGGGGCTATTTTGAAATGACTGCACCCCGCGCAGCGCTTAATCGGGCATTATTTAAATTTGTATTTATTTTGAGGCTATTTCTAACAGATATTGCCTATAGACACGCATATTGCGTTGCGATGGGATCGTTGATAGAGTTATGGGTTTGTTTACGGTGTTTTACAATGAGGGCAATCATCCCCCAGTTATTTTGATATTGTTTGAGCCAAACCGCCAGCCGAGAGAGAGTGTCGAACAAGCCGGAGTGAACATAGTTTTCTCTTTGGGTTATGAAAACGGGAATACAAGATCGGTTGTTTGGTTTCTTAAAAACTTTTGGTTATGAAAAGGCTGAAATATACTCATAATAAACATCTTTTAAAAGACTTGGCGTTGATTTTTTTTGTAAGATTGGTTTTGAAAAAGTTTCAAGAGTTATTAGACTTGGTAACACTATTGATTGAGAAAAAAATACAAATAATTATGAGGGAGCGATATCGCCTTTTCAATGGTTATTAATAACATTACGGTATCTAGCGACTGGAAATACTCTCGAAGATTTAATACTTCACAGTGCTATTTCCCCACAATGCGTTTCCTTAGTAATAATATGGATGCCCGCGATGTGATTTTTTTCGCGGTTGAAACCCTTGTCAAAGCTAAAAATAGGCTAAATAAAGAATATTGCGCAATACTGATCGGTCCAATGAAAAAATATAGTGCAGTAAAAATTAAACTCGCTCAAACCTTTGTTCAATAATTACGTTATCAAACGGACAGAAAAATTGCGCAATTTGTGATATTGTGCAATATAATTGATTGTTTTAGGCCCACGTAAGAGTGTGCATCGTGAGACCCACGGTTGTGAGACCAAAATAGAGATCCAATAAAGACCCTCTTTGGAACCCCGATCTTTGGAACTTAGAAGACTCATAATATTACAGTGCAGTCAGTTCCTTTCACAGTTATTTTACCTCTTTAATCACTTGTCAACATTATAGTGATATTTACAGTCAAACCTGGGTAAGTGAGAACTGGATAAGTGAGAAAACTCTATAAGTGAGAGTAATAGCGAGGACCCGTCATTTTAAGCTCCCAAAACCTCTATTAGCGAGAAACAGAAACCTGTGTAAGAGAGAGTCGTTTTTCCCTCATGGACCTCCGTAAGTGAGACTGCTACTTATCTAAACCTCTATAAGCGACAGTCGAGCTTTATTTATTTAGGAGGAACAAATGACAAAACGAATTACAAATTTAACATCTGCTATTTTATGACTCATTCTTAACTTTCGTGGAACTTCCTACATTGTTTTTGTACCTATTGTTTTCTCGTCAATATTGTACCTATTCTATTTCGTGGAACTGAATAACGTTGTTATTTTATAGCATTCTTTTCGAATGGACACGTGTGCCTGTGTACCACATTCGTACTTGCTGTGACTTGTTATTGCTGCGTACCTCTATAAGAGAGAAACGCTACCCATGTACCTGCATTAGCGAGAAACTCGGGTTAGTAAGAAAACTCTATAACCGAGAATGAGATTGTGCTCCCTTGAACTCTCGCTTATCCAGGTTTGACTGTATTTTCGTTACAATAAGGTTGCTTTTAGATTACCTACTGTTGTCAGAGAAAAAATAACTGCATATTAAAATCATCTTCTTTAATCTCAATATTTGTTATAAACTTAGCTGTCACAACATTTTCATTAACCCTTCACTGCCATCCCGCCATCCATCAGACTGCACCACGAGGGTGGCAGCAGACAGGGGGGTCCCCCAAATGTGATAACACTCGCGTTGTCGAAGAAATTGAACACTTCACTACGTACCGCGGCGAAAAAATTAATTTGTTGGGGAGGCCACGTGTGAGCTGAGGGTAAATATTGCAAAGTGCATGTTTTGCGTACCGCTGAAATTGGATAGAGTTGTATATTTTTTTAATAAAAAATAAATATATATAGTGGAGCACTTAGTTCAGTGTTACTTCGGGAAAAACATTCAGCCAATGCCCCACTGCTACCCTACTGGAGCGTTTTCACCGTGGACTATGCAGTATCCGGTTTTGGAACTTTCCACTGGCCCGGCAAGTATCACAAGATGGGTGATTCGTCTGACTACGTGTGATGTAAGTGGCTACATCACACCCTTAGCGCAGCTACATGGAAACCTACACAACCAGCCAATACATCTGTATTGGCTGGTTGTGTAGGTTTAATGCATCCTCTAAAATCATTTTCTGTTTAATATGCCACGAGTGATCTTGAATCATTTTCACGCATCACAGAAAGTCTATTAGTTCCCGTCTTCTTTGATGTCATTCAAAAGACACCTAGGGCAACCTGCCCTCATCAGGAATTGCTAAACATCATCTCAACTTGTCTAAAACTTGTAACATTAAACATCACAGACAACAGAACACCAGCAAGGTCTGTTTAAAAGCAGCTGATCCAACAATAATGACTTCGTTTATAAATAATTCCACAAGTATTATCGATTCAGAGCTAATTAATAAACGTATCTTAGTAAGTCGGAACTGGGCCAGAGCCGAGAATAAAACCGGGATTAGCGAGAAAGCGATGGCGCGGGATTAAGCAGTAGTTATTAAATAAGTTGGGCAGGTTCACAGCCGGCCAGACAGACTATATTATATACATACACCAGCTATTAGATTTCATAACCGAGAGGCATTCCTGGTATGTTGTCTACGCTATGTCCAGCTCAAGTCTTCAATTATTATTTTGGGAAGGATCGTTCAATTCAGAGTGTTTCTTAGAACTATGTAGTATAATATAATTGAAGATGTTGTCTTCCAAGAATGATGGTTCTAAGATATTATATAAAAGTTGCACTTCACTCTCCTGAAATATTAAAACCTAGTACAGCAGAAATCCTGCCTGTCCCCATCTATACCTGCATCCTGTTACTTACAGCTCTGTGTAACACGATGTATAGTGTGAAAGAAAACTACTTTTCTAGCACTTTTTTTTTTTTGGCTTTTATTAAACTAGACATACTTATCCGATTCATGTTTTAGGATTTAGACATCTTTTTTAACAGATACAAATTAAAATTCTAATACAAAAGTATTTGTACTTACAGACAGTTTCTCAGATAAGTCATCACAATTTAAAACACAGTTCATGAGCTAGCACTCTGTAACGTTTTATCACTGGCTCACAACAGCCAGCGGCTAAAACAAATCGGAAGTGCTCAGTATAATTTATATCTGTGTTTACATCTTAATAATATCATTTTGTATTCGGGCTAAAAGATAATTGCCATTTGTAATGTATTTATCTTACTTAAAAACGAGTAATGTTAGTAATTTCTTTATTTAAATACGGCCGGGGGAGAAATTACGATGTACTGCGAAATAAAGCCTGCCTCGGACGGGACAGTACTGTTACTAACCATAGTATCTAAAATCACATAAAAGTTTTACACTCGATAAGCAAAACAGAAAAACAATGTTAAAAAAAATCATGGCAAAAATCTGGATTGAGATCATTTAAAACCACAGTTAAATTTTGTCTTTCATCTGACGCTAACTTTGATGATCACCGATCAGTCTGCAGCTAACTGTACTCAGCTTGCGGTCACACCATAGATATAACCAACAGCTACCGTCAACTTATCAGTTCAATTATACAATACTAGCTTCTGCCCGCGACTTTGTCCGCGTGAAATTTCACCCTCCCCCCATTCACCCTCTTAGGGGTGGAATTTCGAAAAACCTTTTCTTAGTGGATACATACTCTTCACAAAGAACACACCCTCCAAATTTCATGTCTCTTGGACCAGCGGTTTAGGCTGTGCGTTGATATATCAGTCAGTCAGGACATTGAATTTTATGTACAACATTATTTTTAGTATATGCAAAACTCGAAACACGTGTCTAGTATTTTTATGTAAAGAATCTATGTACAAAATTTCAAACCTGTATCATTTCGAATCACAAAGTTATAGTTACCTGTTTGTCCGTACAAAAAATGCTCACCCGCGCCACTCGCGCCGTGCCGTCTTGCGCTCATTAATAATAGTACCTAGGTACTAACCGTTCGGCGATTTGATTACCTACTTAGTGTCGCTCGGTGTCCAACTTTTAACATTTTTTAAATATTTTTAGGACAAAATATAACATGGGGAAAAATTATTGGAATCTGAATCGATTCCAATAATTTTTATATTTTATACTATTTTATTTTATACTATATTCAGGTTTCGCATATACTAAAAATAACGTTGTTTACAGATAAACAAAGGTTTTTTTTTATTGCTGAATGGGTCCGCCCGTGATCTCGATCATGCCTGATGGAAAGATGGATGAGGTCTATGATGGAACGAGCGTGCTTAGAAGATGCCACTGACTGGAACTCCCACGCATGGACGAAACAAAGCATGCTGCTTGACGTCGGACACCAGTGGGAGGGTGGTCGCAAACCAGGCGAGCGTTAGCCCTACCACCGCAAGGGGAGAATTGGCCAGTCAAATAAGATGTTAAGTGTGACTATCCAGGATGTGCCGAGCGCTCGGTTCAGTTGAGTAACTGGCGGAACAAACTGCACTACATGAGGAGGCTTCTTCATGCATCCCAAAAAAACACAAAGGCAACTCAATGTTCTACAGACCATTTACTGTGGTCGTCGTGTGGATTACAAATAGCTCGTGTGAGTCGAGTATAGAATATATTCAAGGAAAAAAACATTAATTGAGCTGAGGCCTTTGATATTGAAATAAAAAAGGAATACTATTCTAGTTCTACATATTTACATCATAATAACCTATAATAATAATTATGCTTTGCCTACTCTAATTTCAAATCATTTACTATTCGATCATTCATTCTTCGCTTAGGCTTAGTGCATACACGCGATGCTTCCCCAAGAAGCAATACGAACAAAATATAAATCCGATTATGATTAATTCCGCAGCGCTCGGCGGACAGAGCGGCTTACAGACGGAGACAGCGCTTTAAAGCGCTGCGTTGCAAAAAAGATCAAGCAGAAGGTCAATGTCAAAATTTAAAATGGTTGTATACATGCAACATTACGGGTAGCTAGGTGTTTTTCAGTTTTCCTGGAAAATCGGACAAAAATAAAGAAAAGAAAAATTTTTTCATTGCCACAGAAAAATATGCATAAAAAATGTAAAGTGAGTAAGATGGCTATTAACACTTCGTATTATTATTTTTTTTTTTAAAACAATTAATTTTTACTTTGGATTGGTTCTTCTGAACTCCTCATTATTGTGTCTCCACAGTACACAGTTTTACGAGGTGACAATTGCGTTTTAATTTGATCGAATCGCATGAGAGTCGACCCTTGTTTATTGGACACGACTGATGCAAGCTCGCCAATTGTACTCCAAGGCTTATCACGATGAGAATGGTTCGTGATTTTTTGAAATCCTTCTTTACTGCACTGTTCTTTTGTTTCGTGTTCGTTCGAAGGCAGAGGGCAAATAGAATGTTGTTTTCGTAGCAATAAATTGTCTGCTATTTCTGTACTTCCAATTAATGCGTGGGTTCCACGACCGGGCTTTACTTACACGATTCATCTACTAGATATTACTTGATTAATTTGAAAATAAACCTGTGTGTATTAATGTGTGTACCCGTGTGTGTTATTTTGGGTCCCTTCGCATCTATAATCATGCACCTCACACAAACACCCTAAATGTTTTGGGGATAAAAGCAACCATCGTCGTGTTAAATTATCCAATTTATTTACAAGATTAAAGTCATAGCCTCGTAATGATGACTCAGCAGTTACAAGTACTCTCGATGACCTTATCGGCTTAGAGCGGTATCAAGTAGACACAATCACTTTGAAGGGACACTCACTAAAGTAATGGATTCCCAAAGGGAGATACGCGCTCTTCTAGTTATTGGAGCGCTTTGATTTTAAATTAAATAACTTTAGCTTTTATTTACGGTGGTATATTGTTAGTTGTTCTTGGAAAATCACTTTGTTTGGAAATTAATTAAATTAGTAATAGACAAACGACGAGTGCACTAAAAGCTGCTGTAGCTCTATCATGAGTTTGCACAGCCAAAACTCGCTAGAGTCTCCGTAAATAATATGTATGAAATATTGTACAGCGCCCCTAGCGGTCACAGAAAGAATTAAAATTCGTACCATGAGCACTATAGATTTCGATAGATAAGAAACCCAACGTAATCTATTCGATAGTCACTAACGTTTTTGAGCTGTCGCCATACAAAACGGCACTGTGACATTAAAAAGGCACCATGAGTCACTAATTTGACAGACGCTATCGAAAAATACGCTTACGATGGTAGTTACGTCACTCACTAGCATTTTGACGTGTGAAACATATGTTTACATTTAAATTGTATACGTTTTTGAGTTTTTGAGTCAAAATAATATCTGGAAGAGCTTATTTAGCATGAAATATGTTTGCGGCCGCTGAACTTGAAGACCAACGACGTAAACAAGCAAATTGTGAATTTCAAGCCAAAATTACAGGAAAATAAAATTCTAGCTTACCAATGGGCAGGGCATTACGTACCTACCTAGGAAGCTTTCTGTGACGAATATTAACTTAAATTAAAATAAAAGACATTTAACTTAAACAACCTTTTCATTTATTTTAATAGTATATGGGAAACATACAGCATATTTAACAAAATAAGGAACACTAAAATTGACATAAAAACAAATACTTAGTACTTACTAACTACACTTTTTTTTTAAACATTGGACACTAGGATTTTCCCTGTATCGTGGGTGCATTTACAAACAAGTCTCACATGCACAAACACCCAGACCCGGAACAATTAGGTATCTTTCTTTGGAAGATTGGATCACACAACTTTTTGCTCCATGCGACAAATGAACCGGCGATTCTTAGCGCAGAAGCGACAGGATCGGTGCAGTTTCTAAAAGTTGTGCCATACTGGTCCTCATTGTATTATTGTCTTTTTGTAAACTTATTTCACTGAATTTAATTAAAAAACACACAATGCCAACAAATACAAAATTACAAATTGAAAACGACACTCGATGACACAACAGTGACATACGGATAATGAATAAAAATTCAACAACCACTAAATACCTTAAGAAGTTCACTAACCGCCACTGACCTCTATCATACATCTATCAGTCCATCAAAAAGTACTCTGTGATTTATAATACAAGTACGCTGGACTAACGATACTGTACGATATGACAGTTGTTTTTGTGCCGTTTCAAAACGCCCCGCTCGAAGCCCACAGGAACTAAAATTGACACGTTCTTTCAAATGGACGTTGAGTTGTTTACTTCGTCTCTGATGATTTAGGTCTAAATCGTGAAAAAACTGCTTTATTTGTGTATTTTGTGTTTACTACGTGATATTTGGAACAGTTATATTATGAAAACATGCGCATTTTGTAAAACTCGCTGTCAAAAAGGCAGCGGATTAACCTTTCACAAGTAAGTGAATTTCATGACTAGTGCGAGCATTTTTAATACTATCTTATATTTAGAATAAATGTTTTCATTAATATCTCATCATATTTACGTGTAATTAGGGCTCAGTTTTCACTTAAATTGAATACAATAATTTGATACTTTTCTTCAGAAAGTTAATAATTTTTTACGTCTTCAAATAGAAATTTACTGTCACCAGAAATTTCTGCAATTTGATTAGCTAAAACAAATAAGCAAATGCTAGTTTCTAATTTCAAAAGATAAATCAATACTTAATATTATAAATTCGAAAGTAACTCTGTCTGTCTGCCTGCGTGTTGCCTTTTCACGCCTAAAACACTGAACGGATTCCAGGGAAGGACATAGGATGGTTAATTTTTATCGACATATCTCGCGGGTGAAGCCGCGGGCGGAAGCTAGTATTATATGTAATGTGTACTTGTTTCCGAAGTAAAGACCTAGCATCGAAATAAAACTTGCCATCTACGATGTACTGTATACTTTAGTCAGTTTTACTTTAATTAAATACTTAATTTCAGATTTCGCACCAACTCAACTAAGCAGGGCTGAAAAACATGAAAATGGAAAATTGGAGTCCAAAATCTAATTATCATCTTTGTAGTAAACATTTCAGTGCGGACTGTTTCGTCAAACACTCTACACGTACGCTCTTCTCCTTAGGAACACTACCTTTTGGAAGACTAGAATCAGTTCTATTTTATTGTATTTTTTGACGTTCAAAAGTGCCTTTAATGTACCTATTTGCAATAAATTATTTGACTTTGACTTTGTAATTTTTTGTGTTTTTTTTTCATTAGTATGCACGCTATCCAAATACTCAATAATGAAAATTTAATCACTCTCCTTTCCACTAGTAATTACTACATGGTAAGGTTGAATTTGTATGGACGCTGTTTGTTGCTTTTTTGTTTACATGGTTCAATTGTTCCAAATTGAACACCAAAAGTGACTATAACGAAGAATAAAACTGTCATTTGATTTACTAGGTTAGAGCGAAATGACAACATAATAATAGCTCAATAGTTTTTACTTCACATTGCGAACTAAAGTGACCACAGCTCAGCTTGTAAAACTAGTGTAGTTGAGCCAGGAGATATTAGCTCAACTATAGTAGTTTTTAGGCTAAGTTTTAAGCCTATCCTGATATTTAAAGCTCACTGATCTGACCGTCATGCGCTATAACTTTTCTGGGACACTATCCACTAGTTTATAGCGTGCGATCTCACCGCGCGCTAATTAATTTTCAGTTAAGGGGCCGGCGAACTACGCATGCTAATGCGTAGTTCATACAAACGTAATACCAAAATAATTTGTAATTCAAACATATTCTTAAGGTAGTGTGTATTTATTCCGATTGGATTGCAGAATATCTAGGTTTCCAAATATATATTTTGAAACGACTCTGATATAAAGACAAGATTTATGAGAAATTTTAAATTTCTATAGAAAACTTATTTTTCTACTAAGTCGTCTTTAAATCAGTCGTCATGGTTTGTATGAACTACGCATGCTCCGCCGACCCCTTAACCTTTGCAGAGCAATTATTCTATTACTTAAAAATGAAGCATAAAAATAACTGGGAGTGATCCGATATTTTTATCATAAGTAATAAATTACTCTCAACGATCGATAAAGTTCATAAAAGTATTTTTTATCGTAGGATATATCCGATCTCTAATATTAGTTCCACGGTCCCTTCATGTTGCTATCAGCGCCAAAATGGCGAAAATCAAATGGCTTCATTCTGTCATAGTATGCAGTCCAGCGAACTTGTATTATAGAGGTCAGTGCTAACCGCCAACCATTCTATTTAGTCGGATTATTGCCTAACATAACATTTTAAGCATAGGCGATAGCACTACATTTTGAGCATATACGCCGTTCTCTCTCCTTATTACTGAGAAAGAAAGAAACAAAACTTAAGGAAGTGACGTTACATACGACACGATCTCGAGTTTACCTTAGCGCCTGCGTAAGACTTCGTAAAACTCATGGTGCATCTATTCGATCCACGTTAATACGCTAGCGAGTTTAACGCTAACGCTAAAGAGTTTAACGCTATTCGATCCACGTTAATACGCTAGTAAGTTTTCGATAACGGCTCATGGTAGGGGCACTGGTTCCTAGACAAACGGTGACCGCACGCAGCGGCCGCAGTGACTGCTGTCGTGAAAATAATGACAGCGGCAAGAGTTTAAATCGATGCGTCAAAAGATAGTCGCTTTTGACGCATTGACTTGACTTGATTGTCATGGAAACGCTATAATTATAAAATAATTGCCCATGGTCCACCTAGGTGGACTAGCCGGGTGGACCATGAGCAATACATGATAATAATGTGTGTGAGCTCACTCTTCTCAGGATGGCCACTTTTTTAGTATGATTTAGTACGATAAGGGCAAATCGAGCGAGTTTTTCCTGCGACAACAACACTCTCTAGGGAGACACACCAACTTACTTTTAAAGATAACGTATCAGTGACGCCATTCTCCGGCAAATTGCGGATGTGGGCGGTCAACGCACGTCTAGGAAACCAGCTTTAGCAGGTTCTATTGTCTCTTTGGTCTAGTGAGTCTTTGGTCTTTGGTCTCCTGAGTTCGATCCCCAAGTCAGCCAAAGTGTTAAGAGAAATTCAACAGCAGCCCGGAGTTTGGAACTGTGTCTTGTTAAAAGCGACATGTGCATCCCCTATATAATATACCAAACATAGGCCAAATGTGGGTCTAATATAGATAGACCTCTGCCTACCCCGTCGTGAAATACAAGTGAGATGTTTCATTGTTATAACCCGAAACACAGAAACAGAAACTACAGGTACATTTATTTTTGTTATAACCTGATAACAGAAACTACAGGCACAAAATACAGACAGTACAGAAGGCAATCACATGTATGTACTTCACTTTTCATACCTACGCTCGGCGGTCGCGCTAGGGTTGTCAACTTTGGCTTATGCACAAAAAACTATCGTGGTAGTGGCACTCGTATCTAGCTGTTTGATTTATTGTTGAGCTTATTCTACAATATTATAAAAAACAAGTAATTAAAAAAACTAAAAAACCCGACTGTGGTAAAAAAAATAAGTTAAAAAAACTGAAAAGCTAAAAACAAGGCCATTTTAAATTAAATAAAAGTTGGAAGCAGGCGGGACCCATTTTGAGTTTGAAAATATAATAATAAAATGGTATGGGTCCAGCCTGCTTCCAACTTTTATTTAATTTAAAATGGCCTTGTTTTTAGCTTTTCAGTTTTTGTAACTTAATTTTTTTACCACAGTCGGGTTTTTTAGTTTTTTTAATTACTTGTTTTTTATTTCCAGCTTTTTAGTTTACAAATTTGAAAGATTTCACAGACGATTTAGTTCTTGGTACGTGTTTTTTACGATTTGTCACTTCGAATTACTTTTAACCATATAAGTTGTATATATTTTTGGAATCACCTTTAAAAACCCTTTATTTTGATACCCCACTCGATAGGTTTCGAGAAAAATAAATTTTTTGAAGACATAATATTGCGCCAAAAATCGGCCAATCTTTTTTTTTCAATTTTGATATACCCAGTGACACTCGCGCTACCAAGACAAATCTAAAGACGTATAATTTATCCAAATCCGTTCATTCGTTTAGAAGTTACGAGGGAACAAAGAAACGGACGTACATACATACATACTGCAGCATTAACAAATCCTGCATTATTTTTTTTTTGTCATCAAGCCTTCTTGGAGTTGATATTCAACCTGGTTTTTAATACAGGCCATGTATTGCTTAGTTTTTTTCATATTACGAATCGTTGATTCGTCAGATGGCATTTTTTTATTGTGCAATACTTCACTTGAAAGAAATCTGTTGACGTGAAAGATTATATTTTTTACCCGACTGCGGCGAAGCCCAAAAGGAGGGTTATGTGTTTGACCTGTATGTATGTATGTATGTATGTATGTATGTATGTATGTATGTCCGTTTCTTTGTTCCCTCGTAACTTCTAAACGAATGAACGGATTTTGATAAATTATACGTCTTTAGATTTGTCTTGGTAGCGCGAGTGTCACTGGGTATATCAAAATTGAAAAAATATAAAATGGCCGATTTTTGGCGCAATATTATGTCTTCAAAAAAAACTATTTTTCTCGAAACCTATCAAGTGGGGTATCAAAATAAAGGGTTTTTAAAGGTGATTACAAAAATATATACAACTTATATGGTTAAAAGTAATTCGAAGTGACAAATCGTAAAAAACACGTACCAAGAGCTAAATCGTCTGCGAAATCTTTCACATTTATTTTGTCAACTAAAAAGCTGGAAATAAAAAAGTTATTTAAAAAAATAAAAAAACCCGACTGCGGTAAAAAACTGAAAAGCTAAAAACAAGCCCATTTTAAATTAAATAAAAGTTGGAAGCAGGCGGGACCCATATCATTTTTATTATATTTTCAAATTCAAATGGGTCCCGCCTGCTTCCAACTTTTATTTAATTTAAAATGGGCTTGTTTTTAGCTTTTCAGTTTTTTACCGCAGTCGGGTTTTTTTATTTTTTTTTTTCTTCTCGATCTGAACGCCTAAATCTCGTGATTTTTATTTTATCTGAAAGTGTTTTTGTATTATCTTGGTGCGTATTTACTATTTTTTGGGTTATTCATTGTTTTATTTTTTTCATGTCGCAATATTTTTAATCGCTTTCGTTCTTTACTAAAGGTTCCTCGCTAGAAGACGTTTTTTAAAAGTCTCCACTGCTGATGGAAAATAAGTTCTTTTCCTTATTCATTGGTACGTAATAATTTTGGTTCTATGATCCTTCTTTTGGGTATATGAGATTCTGCTTGCTTCACGGGTTCTTATGGATAAATTTTACTCCAGATTAAGGCCCGAACTCAAGAGCAAGCCGATACACTCGGCTCCACCCCGGCACCCAGTCGCTTGCCAATAAGTTATCCATCCTGAAATTCCCCGGAGCATCAGCCGATTCGTAGGTGGCGATACCTACGGAAGAGCAGAGCCGTGCTGAGCCAGATTTGCAGGTCGTGTTCGCCAATGGACAGGAGCCTGCTTTAAACAAATATTTTTATTTCTCCCCTATTCTTGTATTACCTTGAATGTTGTAGATAGTTTGATTTTTTTTATTTTAACTGAAATACGGCGGGTGTGATACCTTACCTATTTTTGCGGACCTTTTTAAGCACGCGTACGGATTAAAATTGATTGCAATCACGTTTTAAATTCGTCGCGTTATCAAATTTTAATTTTTTTTGGTACAATCCCTAGGTATTCCTTCCAATTTTCACGTCACAGATTCCCA
Source organism: Mesoligia furuncula (assembly GCA_916614155.1). Lineage (NCBI taxonomy): Eukaryota > Metazoa > Arthropoda > Insecta > Lepidoptera > Noctuidae > Mesoligia > Mesoligia furuncula. Next base: position 648,767 of record OU744804.1, read on the forward strand.
AAATATTTTGTCATCATTTTTTACCTGTACCTATATTATTTTCTTTTTTATAATCAATATTTGGATTTTTAAAGACAAATTAAACGTATTAGTTAGCGAAAAGTGTTTCTTTCCGTCTATTTTCGCTACAAAATGGCGCCCGAAGTAAAAGTAAGTATTTTTATTGCTTCTAATTACTGAATTAACCTTTTTTTTGTCGGGAGGGGGTGGTTGCTCCTTCCGAGCAAATAATATTTCATTTCTGTATGTTTACAGGTTTATCAAGAACAGAAATACAGGAATTTTTCTCCTTCTGTCAAACAAGATCGTTGCTATGGTTACAAGAGATATGCTGTGATTGATAACTTCGTTTAACCCTTCTATTGCTGATGGTGTTCTTTATTATAATGTGCTATGTTGTGATGCAATATAAATAATAATTTTGTAGAACCATAAAACATATAAAACGCTTTTATTTCTTCCCTTTAAATACATCTTTATCCTGGGTTTTATTCCACTCCTTAGTTAGAAGTAGTTTGTGTCCTGTAGTGTGTGTTTGGTGTGCGAATGATTTAGGCTTCGTGGCTAAGGTAAGCGTTTATTTTGCACGGTTGTCTGCTAGATTCTATTTGTCTTTTTTGTGATTCTAGCCCACCTGTACGTATTTGTTTTTTTGGTGCAGATGGTTTACTAGTTTCAATTTGTTTTTCTATGAATTCTTAGCCCAGCCGTTCCTGTGATGTCACGTCGTCGTACCATTCCACTATCAGCCATATTACTTGATACCTAACACTTTCATGCTACATGGAATCTGACCCGTATATTTGTTAGTTTTGTCTTTACTATGGCAGTTTTGGGTTGTTTTTTGTTGTTTCCTGACTGCCTTACCTTTTAATTTTTTCAGCGTTGTGATTCGTTTAGTGTTAGTTTGTTAGGGACTGATGCTTTTATTTTGCCATTCAGTTCCCCATCAGACTGATCACTGGATTTATAGCTCTTTCTAAGTACATTCATATTATACATTTGCCAATTTTGTTTTGTCCTTGTTGCATCCTAACATAGCAGACGAAGGTTATCCTATATCTATACTAAAAACTTTTTGACAAAAAGACCGTTTTTAGAGAATTAGTCTTTGGGCATTTTTTCATTTTACCATATTCTTTCTAACTCTAAAAACCTTGTACCGATTTGCTTAATTCAAACGGAAATATTAGTTTTAACCGTAATCCTCTCATATGACACTAAAATTACGCAAATATTCCTATAAACTAAAAACCTCATTTTCAAGTTACGTAATTATTCCATCATTTTTCTTAATAGGTCTACATTGAAATTTTCTAAATTTCTACTTTAATTATTCCTAACAGATTCTAATACGAAAGGCTAATAAAAGCGTCCGTATTTATAGTCTGATCTATTTTTAACCGATTTCAAAGAAAGAGGTTATAATTTTTTTATTTACGGTTTTCTTAAAATATTCTCTATGTATGGTAGGGAAGTTCTTATGCGTTCTACCCGTGCGTATGGTCAGACTCTAAGCGTCAATTTAGCTGAAAGTCGGGCTCAAACTCGCGTGGAATCATTCTTCCCTTATCAAGTTTTATGAGAATGTTTCATAATGTTTTCTCAACTCCTGTATTAATTTAGCCAAAGGTTTTTCACCAAACCTCCTGATGTTTGGTAGAGAAGTTCTCATGGTTCTTATTCGTACTAATAGTCAGACTCAAGGCGTAAATTTAGCTGAAAGTCGGACTCGGTAAGCTTCGAACTTATCATCATTAGCAGAGGTTTATGCGAAAGTCGCTGATAATCTTTCTATGGCTTTCCTCCGTAATTCACGAGCTTATAATTCGCATCGTTCAGCCGTCACGTTGAGTGTTGGTGACATTGTATGGAGAAAGAATGTTTTTCCAGATCTTCTGGTGATGATTATTTTTCCGGGAAGTTAGCTCCTCGTTTTATTAAATGCCGTGTGACTAGAGTTATTTCTAGAACCACTTATGAACTTCATGATTTTGATTCCCCCCATTCTGGTAGATATCATATCAAAGATATTCTTAAATAATTCCTCTGTAATTTCAAAACTCCTAATCCTATTAATTTTTTTCCATTCGGAATGTTCCATTCCAATTATTGTTACGCTTTTCACCCCTTTTAATTCCCTTAATATTTAATAAAATAAATAAGCTCATTCATAAATGTCTATTTAATAAAAACATTAACTGCGTCATCTAGTTGTTTCTAATTGAAACTACTTGTTTATAACTCCCCTGTTATGTCAATGCTTATAAGTTCCGTTTTTTCCCGCAGATGTCGTTACGACTGTCATACTCATAATGACATAATGACAGCACTTAGTGTTGGGATACGGACGATTAACACGAATCGATAATTTAGTTTAGTGCTGAGACATTGTCGATGTACTCTTATCGATAAATCACAATAATTATACGGTTACCAATTTTCTTTTTCCCTTCTTTTGTTTATCATTGCTATTATTGATTTTGTTTATCATTGCTATTATTGCCTCTTTCTATTTATAAGAAGCAAGCATAAGCTTCTTATTTCTTCGAAGTTCTTTGACTAACAGTCCTTTGTTCGGCTTTAGTTCTATATTAGATTTAAGGTTCTTTTTTTGATTTCAAGTCTTTTGTTTGACTTAAGTTCTTTGGTTGTTTTATGTAGTCTCTTTCATTAGTCCTTTCTCCGACTTAGTCGTTAATTTAACTTTTGTCGTTACTTTTGCCCTTAGTTATATTTCATTGGGATCCTTTCTTACTTAGGTCTTAAGTCTTTAGCTTTTAAGTTAGGCTAGTCTTATTAGTTTTTTAGGTTTCTTACTTTCTTTCTAGATTTAGGCAACGCATCTGGAGCTTGCACTGATAACGTTTAGATTGAAGTCCGGAATTCGTATTTATTCAGTATCAGCTGCACTTCGATTTCGTTTATTTAGGTTTAATTTCGATTTCTTATCTTATCATCTTGATATTTAGGCTAAGTTAGTTTATATCTTACACGGTTCTTATACGTCTGAATATTTTTTTTCTTTCCTCTTCCTCACCTAATCCTTTTTTTTTTCGAGAAAAATAAATTTTTTGAAGACATAATATTGCGCCAAAAATCGGCCAATCTTTTTTTTCAATTTTAATATACTCAGTGACACTCGCGCTACCAAGACAAATCTAAAGACGTATAATTTATCCAAATCCGTTCATTCGTTTAGAAGTTACGAGGGAACAAAGAAACGGACGTACATACATACATACTGCAGCATTAACAAATCCTGCATTATTTTTTTTTTGTCATCAAGCCTTCTTGGAGTTGATATTCAACCTGGTTTTTAATACAGGCCATGTATTGCTTAGTTTTTTTCATATTACGAATCGTTGATTCGTCAGATGGCATTTTTTTATTGTGCAAAACTTCACTTGAAAGAAATCTGTTGACGTGAAAGATTATATTTTTTTTTCTTCTCGATCTGAACGCCTAAATCTCGTGATTTTTATTTTATCTGAAAGTGTTTTTGTATTATCTTGGTGCGTATTTACTATTTTTTGGGTTATTCATTGTTTTATTTTTTTCATGTCGCAATATTTTTAATCGCTTTCGTTCTTTACTAAAGGTTCCTCGCTAGAAGACGTTTTTTAAAAGTCTCCACTGCTGATGGAAAATAAGTTCTTTTCCTTATTCATTGGTACGTAATAATTTTGGTTCTGTGATCCTTCTTTTGGGTATATGAGATTCTGCTTGCTTCACGGGTTCTTATGGATAAATTTTACTCCAGATTAAGGCCCGAACTCAAGAGCAAGCCGATACACTCGGCTCCACCCCGGCACCCAGTCGCTTGCCAATAAGTTATCCATCCTGAAATTCCCCGGAGCATCAGCCGATTCGTAGGTGGCGATACCTACGGAAGAGCAGAGCCGTGCTGAGCCAGATTTGCAGGTCGTGTTCGCCAATGGACAGGAGCCTGCTTTAAACAAATATTTTTATTTCTCCCCTATTCTTGTATTACCTTGAATGTTGTAGATAGTTTGATTTTTTTTATTTTAACTGAAATACGGCGGGTGTGATACCTTACCTATTTTTGCGGACCTTTTTAAGCACGCGTACGGATTAAAATTGATTGCAATCACGTTTTAAATTCGTCGCGTTATCAAATTTTAATTTTTTTTGGTACAATCCCTAGGTATTCCTTCCAATTTTCACGTCACAGATTCCCAAAATATTTTGTCATCATTTTTTACCTGTACCTATATTATTTTCTTTTTTATAATCAATATTTGGATTTTTAAAGACAAATTAAACGTATTAGTTAGCGAAAAGTGTTTCTTTCCGTCTATTTTCGCTACAATACATACATTCAGGTCAAACACATAACCCTCCTTTTGGGCTTCGCCGCAGTCGAGTAAAAACAAAAAAAACGTTTACAGGACAAAAACATATAAAATTTTACATTTGTCAATTTTCACTATCGAAAATCCCTAATAACTTCACAACAGATTACCCTATTTACACAATTTATTTTGCAGTATCAGTTTTAGACCTAAACCTATCATTTGATACTTAAAAAAAAACAAAAAATCATGTTTTCAACTAACAAAAAAGTTACTTCGTTTATATTGATTCAAAATAGGAAACTATTATATAAATCGAGCTTAGATAGGCATTTTTTTGTTACTCCATTTTTGCACTTCACAGACGCGTATCTCAAGCGGAAGGCACCCGCGGTCGCACTACTCCCAACCCGTCCGAGATAACGTGTCCGTGAGCGGTGTCTATGTGTGCGTTGCTCGAGCGCACTTTGTATGTAGATTGCCTTCTGTACTATCTGTATTTTGTGCTACAGGCATATTAATTTTTGCCAGGAATCAAACTGAACAAGTACTAAGTAAAACAACAAGGAAAATAGTAAGAACGGCTCGTCACCGTCCTCGCCGCTAATATACTTTCAGTAAAGTTTGTCCGGTATCGTCCGGTACGCGGTGACGAACAGACATGCAAACACACTTCCACTTTCTTATTGATACAACAGACTGATGATGATGTCGATTTGTCTCGTGCGGTCTCTATGAGGCGGTTACCATATTACTGTTATAGTAATAACGGCCGCACAGGTCGATCGATCAGGGGCTACGCTTGCCGAGGACGGTTCGTGGTTCAATGACCACCCATTACATATCAAAACTCTCCGTGCCTCGGAAAGCACGTAAAGCCGTTGGTCCCGGCTGTCATTCGTGGAAAGTTAAGAGTCGTTATGGGTCGTCAGAAGCCCGAAATTCTGACAACCAATCATACCAAAGATTTTGTTTAAGTTAACCAGTAACTGGGTTGTAGAGATCAGAAAGGCAGTCGCTCTGTGTAAACAACTGGTGTTCAGCTAACTTTAGATTGGATACCGATTCCCAACAGTTGGGAAAAGGTAAGGCAGATAGACTGATCTGAGAAGTATTACCACGTAAGGCACATTTTAAATCTTACAATTCTGTCTTTGTGTGAGTTATAATTGTTTAGAAATCACCTTCAGCACCTACGTATTTTAATTTGACCAAGCATGACCATCACTACACGATAGCTTTGCTTCTGAGAGAAGAGAGGAGCATCCACAATTAATTCTTTATGGTCAACCTCTTACCACTCAGCTTGTAAACACACCCGGGGATAGAGAAACAAGATTCATTCGCAAGGAAATGCTGGCGCCATCTAGTTTTAAAAATATCACTAAAAAACATACGTATCTAAAAAAATTACTTTTATATATTACAAATATAAACATTATTTAATTTTATTTAATTGTTTTATACATAATATTATTAATATGCTCTATACATAATAGGGAACAGACTGCTTTACCAGCTTAGTAGCTGTAATGTTCGCGAAACAATATAGCAAATAAAAACTCTTCCAACCTGTTTATAAATTGTTTGTGAAACAATTTAATTAAGTATGAATGATGTCGTCGCCATAGCGACCGGTATTCAATGGTCAGAGAGTTATTAAATAAGTTTGGAAAAGTTTCCTCCGTTCACGAGAACTTTACAAGTTTTCATTTATTTATTGCCGATTTATACAGCAGCGAGACGTAATGTGGGACCTGGGATGTACTCGCGGACCTAGGAACTTCATGTAAACGGGGCCGGGTGACGTTGTGTTGTTATTATATTATGGAGAGGTGAAACTTTGACTCGCTTCTGGTTTAGATGTTGCTACGGGTAGTTTTATTTTTTGAATCAGTTGTTGTGTGAATTCAATGAACAGGGCTTTGATAGTTTTATGTGGATCTTGGGGCTCTACCTTGATCAGTTTATCGCCAATGTTTCATCATGAAAGCTACTACAATCTGTCAAATTACTTTAATAGATTTTCAACTGTATCGCTAAAGCATAAGGTTCAAAGCTGATTGGGACAATTTGACAGTTTCGGGTAACGTGGTGTGATGGTGTCTGTACTCCGAAGTGTCGTATTCTTCGATTATCCTGCTTAGTATTTTCTATATGAGTATTTAAATATGTAGATGGGTTCCAGGAAAAAAGTTATGACCAGTGCCTATTAGTATTAGTATAAAAGTATTAGTATAAAAGACAAAACAAACGTCAGGAATAAAATTGTACCTATTCATACAGTTTTATATAATATATCTACTGCGTCATTGTTTCATATTATGCTCATAACTTTATATTTTTAACTTGACTCGATTATAAAGTAAGTACCTCAGTATAACGAACTCCACATTAAAATTTGAGCTCAACGTCGTGAACTATGCAAGTGGCGCCATCTGTGGGCCGCCATCAAAATGCCACTTATTGAAGTTTCCAACAAATATGTAAATTGGATCCGACGGACGGCGAAAAAGACAAAGACAGTTAATATAATTTGAATACTTGGAAGTTGATCCTTCGTGTGGGTAGGTGGGTAGGTAGGTAGGTACCGATTGGGACAAGTTCGGTACTTGAAAAGGTTGATGGAACAGGTTGCGGAAAATTAGGAGCGTATGTTTAGGTAAAGGGAGGGGATGTTTATACTGGTACTGTTTTTGCTTTACTTACCTACCTGGATAGGTATTTAGGACTTTTATTTACTTGGTTTAAAACTCCACAGATACATTATAAGCCTTTGATAATTTACCTTTTAATATATTTTATTTATCAAATAGTTATAATACTTAAAGTATCTAAGAATTTTTCTCATCTTCGGCAGAAATAAAGATATCACACTAATATTATAAAGGCGAAAGTTTGTGAGTGTGTGTGTGTGTTTATATGTTTGTTACTTCGTCACGCTTAAACGGCTGGACCAATTTTGATAACATTTTGTATGGAGGTAGCTGATAACCTGGATTAACATATAGGCTACTTTTTATCCCGATATTCCCACGGGATCGACAATTACGCGGGTGAAACCGCGGGGCGCAGCTAGTTATCAATATTTCATTGAATTTTTAACATCTGATGTTAATCTGGATTTGCAATTTCGGGTTTTGATTATGTACACAAGCGAAACATACCTACGTATTGGTATGGTATAGGTACCTTCCGTGACGTCTCACCGGTGTGTATCCCACAACACGATGTCCCGTACATATTGATTACCTTATCTTTTCCATTTCATGCTTCATAAATCTGCTATCCTTTTCGGAAGTTTGCAATTTCTACCATATAAATGTATTATAAAACTCCAAGATTATAACAGCACAAGATAGGATTCAAATAAGCTAATAAAGTATTTCGATAAGCGCAGTCAAATCATAGTAATAATAATAGTAATACAATTCGCGTCTTAGGTAGAAAAAATATGCTTTTGGGAAAAAATAAAATATGAAATTTTGGAAAGTACAAATTTTTCGCAAAAGCATATTTTTTCTACCTAAATATCTCTACAAACGTTTATGAAATTGGCATATCCATCGTACTGCATGCCCGCGCGCCGCGCGCTCCTTTTTACACTCACACGCTTAACTGGCTTAGTGCTAATTAATTGCTTAACTATTGTAAGCTCAGTGGATAGGATTGGTTATGTTTATACGTTTTTCTAAAAGAATATATGCGTTGGGAAGTCGTGTCTAGATCGAGTTGGTTTGAGGTATAGCTTTCTGTTGTATTTAAAAATACATAGAGATGTTGTTAACCATATTATCATATGGTTGTTAATAATCATTATGAACATACCTACTACAATAATTATATTTCCTGATGTTAGATATCAAAGTCGCTCATAGTACCTACCTGTAACAAAAGACAAATTATTCTTAAAATGATTCAAACCTCATGATCCACATTCCTCAGTATCCACACGGCCAAAAATACAGATAAAATTCGTTAAAGCTATTAGCTTTTATTAAGATGTACCTACTAAAATGAGACTAAAATTGTCAACAGTTTACAAACTAAACAGAATTCATTAACACGAACAGGGGCAACACAGACCAGTTCAGTTATAACTACATTAATTCGGCTAAAACTGGTTCAAACTGGATATGATAGTTAATCACAACTCGAACTAGTGTTTACCAGTAGATACAGACAGACGAACCTACTTAATTGCATAATGGTGCCATGATCGCAGAGAGAAACCGCGGGAGAACTTTTAATTGGCATCGAGCAGACCTACGGAATGAAACAATACTGTATACACAACATATCGCACCTACGGTGCAAAAACGTCACTTATGCAAATGATGTAATTGTTCAGGGGAAGCGTTTGAAAATTCGACATCCTAATAAAATGTATAGTTCTTCTTGACTAAACAACTGCCCTCTCGCGGAAAGTATACGCACTACACAAATGACAATTACTCACCGGGTAAAGGGGTACATAAGCTACTTTTTCTCATACTCAGATCAATTTTGAGAAAAATTGCATAAGTGACGTTTTTGCACCGTAGGTGCGATATAGTCATTCAATTTAATCATCGAAAGCGCTTTTTATATATATTTTTTTTATTTGTTCCCTTTAACGCCGGTGTCGTGTATCGATGCAGAAGATAATAAGTTAGATTAATATCATATTTGTATCTTCGGTCCAATTAGTGTCATATTTAATTTTAAGCCCTGTGGCTATAATTGATATCTAAGTCTTTGCTTACAATACCTAGTATTGACGTAAGTGATTTACCGTAGTAAAGTGGTTTCTAGCAAATATTAGTTTTATTATTTGCTAGAAAGCACACTGAATATCTCGATAATTCGTGATACTAGAGCTACATAGACACATATGTGGCTGGTCTATTGTTAGCAGTGTTCAAGTGTAAGACGAAGGTTCGCGTCAATTTGGTCGAGGGGTATCATTTGATTTGGGCTCCACAAATACTTGGAGTTACGTATCTGCGGCGAGTACTGTACGTACCTACCGCCCTTTTAATTAAAGGTAATACTCGTAGACGATTTGATCAGTAACACTACTGTTACTGATTGAATCGTCAATTGCCTATGTATTAAATTACCACTACTAGTACAACTCTTCGCAAAAGAGTGTGTCTGAGGAAGTAGGTATTTAATATTATATAATACCACTGATACCTTATCCTTATTATCTACCTTATTTTATTACTATACTAGCTTCTGCCCGCGACTTCGTCCGCGTAAAATTTTTTGTTGGCCCGACCTATCCCGAATGTATCTCCGCGAAAATTGCTTCATTAATTTCTCAAAAATTAATGAAGCAATTTTTATAATTCTTTCATTAATGTAATTCACATACTTTCAGGAAGGTTTTAGTATATAATACATTAGGTAATTATTCTTATGTACGAGGTTATATGCATAAATATGCTGCAACTCCGGCATTTCTATGCAAATTTTGATGATTCATCTAGTCGGTGTCTTCAATTCTTCAATGCACTAGTATTAATTGAATTTGTGTGGATAGGTACAACTAAAAAGTGAAAAATAAAAACCTTTAACAAAAAAAAAAACAACCGACTTCAAAAAAAAACCGGACAATAGCGATTCGTACTCGCGCACCGAGGGTTCCGTACCATCATGGTTTAAAATTTTCTTCGGCGAGGCCTATATTTGTTAGAGAATTTTAACGATGCACATTGCGGTCTAGAATATTGCAGTTTTAGGTCAGCGCCATCTCTTGACCGATAGTGGAACTGATGAAATTTTTGTTGATGATTTCTGAAACAGTGTGCTATTTAGAGACATCGATTTATTTTTTCTGTAATCTTTACATAAATTTCTATCACATAGAATTATTTCAGATTTTTCTCTTTGCAAACTTCGGAGATAACAGGGGGGGGGGGGGGGGCGAACGGTATTTTTTTTACATTTTTCATCAAAAGTCGAAAACTGTGCGGCCTGAAGAAAAAATGTTTGTGAATGAATGTGCAAACTGCGCTCTTTCATATGATACCCCACATGCCCTAGTAACCCCACTTCGATATTTTCAGACTCCCTTTCAGTACCTGTTGCAAAAAATATACATATATTTGTTTTTTATTTGTTTCATAATTGCAGAATAGTTGGGCAAACGTCATCTGAAACTAGTCCAAATTTCAAGTTGATGTCATTAGTAGTTCTTGAGATATCCAGCTTTGACAGACAGACAGACAGACTTAGTCTCACCATAAGGGTTCCGTTTTATCGTTTCACCAACCCTAAAAACTACAAAGTGATGAATAACTATAATTTCGGAAGTCGGTGTCAAAAAACGAAAATGAGGAACCAACGACATCGACTTCTGAAATTAAAGTTATTTATCACTTTGTAGTTTTTTTCGAAGTCTTAGAGTGATGTAATGTAGCCTATAATAACCTGCCTCAAGAATTAGGTTATCTAATGCTAAATGATTTTATTTCAATCCGACTGGTAGTTCCAGATATTGGCACGTTCAAACAAACAAACGAAGTCTTCAGCTTTATCTTAGTTCAGATATAGATGATATCTTATCTTAACAATTTCCGTGCATTTTCTATTATGTAGACATCATGCTGTTTTAAGTTAGGCAGTTGCTAATCGGTCAATGCAGTATAAGTGATTAAAGAGCATTGAGCCTGTTCTTTCGATCACTTATAATTTATTTACATCTCTCATATTCGGTAAGTAGGTCCTTATTACCCCCAAATGGGGTTTGTAGGTGACCAATTAGCGCTCTAGGGTAATAATGTAGCTAGAAAAGCCCTAGGGCGGTAAGTAATTAAAAAAAAACTTCACTCTTTCAAACAGTTTGCGCACATCTAACCATCATACTGGCAATAGACATCATGAATTCAGCCCAAATACAAAAGAGGTCGCTTCGCTATTCAGCCTTGTCTTCGTATGAGTATAATAGTCATCAATTTTAAATATCGAACGGCGAAGCTCAATTTCATTCTAGAAAAAAATAATTACAAAAAAGATGAAAAAAGGCGGGATCTTGTAATGCCGGTTTTTTTCTACTTACCTCACAATCGAGATGTAAAGCAGAGTAGTCAGCTCGGGTGTAAGCATCAATTGCACCCTCGAACTATAGAAATATCTCGGGCTGCAATTGATGCCTTACAGCCCTTGGCTACTAATCTACTATTATTATAATATTATTTGAAGAGTTCTCAAGAGTAGTATCTTTGACGCTCATCCTCAACAACTTTCAAGATAAAACTTGATTCAATGTGTATCTCTGTAATACATCACAAGCATCTTCGCTTATTCAAGTTCTAAGAATCTCAGATCCTGAACTCGCAATCTGCTACCACGTTTACTAAAAGAACTTTTATAAAATAGCGCAGTTCAAACTTACGTTGAAGGAGTTTCTCAAGTTTTGCAGTAAGCTACAGCATTCTCTTATATCTTGTTCAAACAATATGCCATACACATTTCCACATTAAAAATTCACATAAAAAACTTCTATACGACTTTCCAATTTGTGGTACCTACTGACTGACAATCTTCCTTCATACGCACTTCTAATATTACTCTCGAAATAAACATTGACTCAGTGGCTCCGAAGACCCTCTCCGGTTGCTATGGCGACGACGATAACAGCCACAGATTTTTCACGTAAAAATTATAAGTCGCACATGAATGGTGATTGCTAGGTAACAGTAACAGGCACATGCTCATACATGGGGTATCAATATCATGTCTTATGACGTACACGAGCGAGAATAAGTCGGCGATTTGTAAAGAAATGTGCCGCTCCAAGCGACAAATTGAAACGTTATTAAGTTATTTTTATTACGACCGATATTGAAATATGTTTTCCTATTATTAAACCGCGATTACGTCCTTCGATAGTTGTTAGATAGTTGTCAGATAGTCGTTACATTGCGAAATACAGAAAGCGTTGTACCTTAAAGCCAAAACAAGACAAATGTCCATTCAAAACTCAGGTTTCTCTTTGACTATCAATGCCTATGTACTTTAAGTATTATGTACTTTACTGTTTCAGGTTTATAATATGACTATAGATATATAATTGATGACCGTTGGCGTTGGGTAGACGTGTTTTTGAGTGGAGACCGCGAATCGGTAAACGTAAAATGGGACGCCGTCAGGCTAGGTTGAGAGACGACGTTTTGACTTTGACGATCTTCGCAGGATGGCTGGTAGCAGCTGGATGAGAGTTGCCGAAAATCGAGTTGAATGGCTTGCAAAAGGGGAGGCCTATGTCCAGCAGTGGACTGATATTAGCTGATGATGATGATGATGAAGATGATAAAATTTATCAAATGACTACTACTTCTGAAAAAGATCAAGTCTTGTGTTCTAACACCAAACTTTCGACCTTGGATTTCCTTTTATTAAATCGAACCATGACGTGAGAAGCTTGGTACCGCAAAGTGATAGCTAAGTATTCGTGTGCACTACTGACGCTGCAGCGTAGGTAGTCGGAGTCGTAGTCGCGGAGGTAGCAAGTCAGAGACGCGGTTAATATCTGCGCAACTTACCCACACAGATTATTTGGGGCCACGACACTACAGGTTAAGCTAGGGAAATTAATTCAACTCACAACTGGCATTCATTGACAGTTGTATGGAATGGCTTGAAGGATAATCGTGAGGGTCTCGAAACGTGTGAGTAGACCCCACAAAGCGGACTGATGACCCGGTGGAGGTCGCGTGAATCCATTGGATGCTGAGAATCACAGGACCGGCCGTTGTAACGACGCTTGAGAGCGGAGTATGTCCAGCAGTGGACGTGTTTAGGCTAACTGATGTTGACGACGATGAAGCACGGAGATTCCCGCATGATTATAGACATTAATAAATAATTTATTTTCTTTTGAAACTAAATATTTTACAAAGAAATATGATTTTCATAAATGCCATAAAAATATAAACTTTTGAATCTTTCAAGATATCTCAGACAATTGAAAGACTTGTAGAAGTTAACACTTGTTAAGAATCTGTTGATCAAATTGATAGTGCTTGTGCTTACTTCTGTAGATTTGAAACGAGACTTTAGAGTTAAAGTATCGCAAAAGTGACTGATAAAGATTCTGAATTGTTAATTGGAATTGAAGACTATAGTTATAATGAAAAATGCAATAAAGAACAAAAATAACGACGAACTAGCAAGGGATCGAGGGCGGGGGGTGTAGGGGGGGTTCAGGGGATCAGATCGGAATAAATCGAATAAAATGATTTCTAATCAATTAAATAGCTTCAATTTTTTACTTTTCACCCAAAAGAATTATAAACAGAAGCAATTAATCATTAATTAATTAAGTAATGAAGGCAGGTTCCTGCCTAATTGTAATAAATGTTATTGTTTGTCTATTCGGTGCATCACATAAGCGCGTGCTAGACCGCGGGGAGTGCGCGGGGTGCCGGGAGCCGAACCCGTACGCGACGGCCGCTGCACGCCATCCACACCACTCAGCTCACAGACCAGCGACACCACGGGCATTTCTTTGTACTATTTTTCTATACGCTGATAATTGTAAATTAGAATAGAATAGATTAGAATACTCTTTATTATGTACACCATATAAATTACAGCATTATAAATATAGAAACTGTACAAAGGGTGACACAATGGGCGGTCTTATCGCTAAAAGCGATCTTTTAAAGACAAACTTTGGATGGATTAAAAAGGGGAAGAACAGACAAATACTGTAGGTAGTCTGTGGTGTCCATGGTGGTGTAATTATGGTATTAGGTACACCTATTTTAATAAAGTTCATTACTGTTTTTATTAAAAAGTCCGATTGAGCACATTCACCGCGGGACATAGCTGATCATTCCGCCAAAACAAAACCTATATTTTGCAACTACCTATGATCCACAATAAAAAATACGAATGATTGATTGAAATAAATCCATAGGATACGAGTTCTATATCGCCGTTCCTCTGGCCCCCATTCCAAGACGACCAAGTATCGAGTTTCAATGGTCCCCCCCTGCTCCCGCACTCCCAACGTTGTCAGGACTGGCCTCGTACTAAGACTTAACATGCTATATTCACATCTCAACTAACTTGAACTGCTGACCTACTGGAATCGTAATGTCGAGTCGTATTCATGATATTTGGTACGTCTGTCGATCATACCTGCCTAGGTTAGATATTTGGTGTTTGGAACTTAGTTTCTAGCCAGTAAGCTGTTCATTTTCTGCTTGAAGTAGGTGCTACACTATACATAGTATTACAAGATGATCTCTGCGTAGCCTTTTCTCAACTATGCTGGGGTCGGCTTCAGCTTCCAGTCTGCCATCACGGCCACATGGCCGTGGCAGACTGGAAGCTGAAGTCGCTTCATGTGAAGCATATCGTAGGTCTTTTAAATCGAAATAACTATTTCGAGGGAAGAATTTTATCATCACTTTTCAAGGTGTGCAAATACAAACTACCTACCCCAGGATCAGGCTACTTCCTAGCGCACCAGGCAAGACAGCGGTAAAAACTGTAATGGAAGGCACGCTTCATACAGCCACATCATATAACTATAAGAGAAATTTATCATAACATAACATTATGGTGACGCACGTTACAAGTTTTCCTAATTAGAAAACCGGAAAATCTCCAGAAGTAAAGCTTGAAAACATAAATTTAAAGCCTTTTAGTTTCCACTACCTACAGAAACGTCATCTTTATCATAATACTCATAATAATTAACTGACTACGGAAATTAGTAGAAAAGAAAACCAGAAAGAAAGCGCGCTTCGCGTGTATTATGAAAAATATAAGTTTCTTTGTTTCAAAATGCTGGGGAAAATAATGTACATTCTACGTCAGAGCGTTCCGAACAACTTCTTAGATATAAGTTGATCTTATTTTTATTATTTTAGTACAACCGGGAGTGCCAGCAGAATGGACTCTAGGTACTCTTTTTGCCCGTCGACTGAGAAATCCCTCTCTCACAAATATAAGTTATTAATATTTAATCAACCTCAGAAATATAGCGCAAACTAATTGTATTCAAAATGTGTTTATTGTAAGTGTAACAATCAGAGAACCAAAACTATTAGCTAATAAACTTATTGTCGAGATAATCACCCAATTTAAAAACTTATTGTGGCATTTAAAACTAAACTTATTGCGAACCAAAACTTATTTTTCTTCCACCCGTTCGCTTCCCGCCATCCGAATGCCCAAAATCTCCGCTTACGTCATTCGTCCGGTCAGTGTAGCCAACATTTTACTTCCGTTTTATTATTTATTTTATTAAAACCTTACAAATATTAGGTGAGGGATTCTACTGCAACAAAAGGATTAACAATCCGATTATTATATATATTCATCCTGATCCTTGTAATAATAGGCGTTTCTGACTAATAGAATAATAAGTACTTTAAAATAACAGTTTTTATATTACAGGTTACAAGTCATTCTGTGAGAAATCCCATACCCGCCAGTGTATGTTTAGGTAAACACTAAGGCTAAATCAAAGCAAACCACTAACAATCATTGACCACATACCTCTATCTATTCAATGCAGTTATAAAAAAGCTGTTAAAACGGACGACACAACTTCACCAGAGACAATTAAAAATAATTGAATCAAACCATTCCTAGTTCACATAACCGCACGAACTCCGAATAGAAACTCCTATTCACAATTTCGGACTTCGAATTCGGCCCATCGGATGTAAAGTACGATGTCAGTGGTACACTGGCACACCAAAGTCCATTTAGAAGTTTAACTAAGCCTAAAGTTGTCTCTCAAAGTCTACCTACTATCTTAAGATAGGAGAGTACATTTTATGTTGTTAGTTGGTATTGGATCGCTCCCAAATATACTGTTTTAGTTTCAACTTCGATTATGAAGTGTTGTTTCAGTTTTATGACTTCCTGGTCAATGTTGACGGTCGTGGCCGCAGTCAACAAGCAAGTTATAGTAAACGACTCAATGTTCAAATTATTTAACTATTCAACTTTCCCAAGGTTGCTAGAGTTTAATAGGCTCGAACCCTTGAGAAATGTGGACATACTACGGGTACACCTCTGTCTAGCTCTTCCGTGATATTATTTTACTTATTTATTTATTTTATAATTTATGTACATACAGTGAAATACATAGGGATATGACATAATTATAATTTGAGTACAAAGGTACTGCTTATTTCTTAAGACATTTCTTCCAGCAGACCTGCGAAAGGAGAAGTAAAAAAGAAATGTAGACAACAGTGTGTGAGAACAAGAAGAGAAAACATGAATGTGTGAAGTCTAAAACTAGAATATTTAATAAACCTACATATATAACGCATAAAAAAATTAACATAAGTATACTTAAATAAATACACAATGCTAAAATATATAAACATATATACTCACAGTATAGAGAAAAGGTAATGCTCTTTTAATCGACGTTTAAATAGAGAAATAGTTTTTAAATCACGAATCCTTATAGGCGGTAGTGAGTTCCACAATATTACAGCATGGACAGAGAAGGAATAAGAATAGTAGCTAGTTTTATGAGGATGAGATTTAAGGAGGGATCTTAGGTGTGATCTACGCGGTGCATCGCTAGGGCGAACGTAAGAAAAACGCTCACGCAAGTAGGAAGGATAAGACTGGTTGTGTACGATGTTGAAGAGGAGACATAAAATCCGAGAATTCTTGCGAAGGCGGATTTGAAGCCACTTGAGTTCCTTGCGAAAGTGAGAAACTTGGTCATACTTTCGAAGAACGAAAACAAAGCGAATGCACAGGTTTTGCAAGCGCTCATGTTATATATGTTTAATTTTGAATAATTATTTATTAGATACAAATGTTAATTGTCTTTATAGTTTAACAATTTGTTGTTCGAAATTGAACGACCTACATATTTCCTACCCTACAAAATACATATATGATTAAAAATACGTATATATAAGGCCACCACCATTCCAAGCCACAAACAAGTCACCGCACTAACTTCATAACAACGCCCACGTTCCGCCGGCTGATGCTATCAGACAAGAGTACGTAAAATGAACTAAATTAACAATTTACTTTCAATAGGCCACGCGTGACGATAAAAGCAACTGCGTCGATGAGACGTAACGACTGTGACGACGACGCGCCGATTATACCGATCCTTATACTGATCATAGATAGTGAGTCTGTAAAAAAGTATGGTCTGGAAAAGAATTTTAAGGAACACACATTTTTGCCCTCGAAACAGTTCATTACGTTACTACAAAGAGAGAGCAGTGGTGGCTCAGTAGTAACGGCTGTTACTAACAAATTTCAAGTCGTGGGTTTGAACCCAAACAGGCACTTTACTTTGTGTAAATTATTTAATCACCACTGCTCTCAAAACGGTGAAGGAAAACATCATGAGGAAACCGTCTTGTCCTAGAACCGAAAATTCGAAAACACGTGACATCCGCAGACCCGCACTGGGCCCGCGTGGTGGATTATAGCCGGCTCGCTCCCTCTCACAGAGAGGTGGCTTTTGTCCCAGTAGTTGGGGACATTACACAACATCGTCAGGCAGTTGCCCACCAGACACCATCGCCCATCTGCCCATTACCCATCTGATCAGAGGATCCTCCCTTTTCAATGAAGGATGTGTGTAGTTTACACCCTGTTACTCATACCACTATTGTGTGAAATAGTGTTAACTTATCTGGTAAATAGATACAACACAATGATGTCATAAGCATTTAACCCTCCAGTAACAGTTTCATTGATCTGTGGCTAAGAGAAATTGACAACGATCCCTCAGCCGTAGCTCAATGGAACTATAACACGTCAGTCTGCACGCTGTAACTACCACAATTAGACACTTGAGCGTCGGTTTGTGTGGTGTCGCACGTTCAAGTGTACTTCACGCGATTACAGTTGTTATTAGTAAACCAGAATAACGAATAGCTGTGGAATTATCCAAGAAACTGGTTTAAGGGGTTATTTTTGGGTTCATTTATGTTTTGAGGTTTGTAGCTATATGTCTCAATGAATGTATACGCGACTGTCTTGGAAAAAATACGTTACCTATATTCTTGGTCTGAATAGGATGTGTCAAATCTGTACTTTCAAATGTCCCCGTAATATAGAGTGGAAGTCCTTTGTTGGAAACTAATATTATTGTTGGCTAGGTGTTATCTGGAACGTTTCTAACCAGCGACCGTAGGTATCAGATAGTGCCAAACTTGAGACCATAAAATAAATTTTTGTAACATAATATTTCCTGCTTGATAAACACGAGGCAATTTGTCTAAATTAGGTACACCGAGCGACACACAGAAATAATATTTTAAGCAACAAAATAAATATTAGTTTAACGATTTTTCGACATAATATTTATCGAAACAAATAGTCAATCTTTCTAATAATGTTCACATTTAGTACTTCTCATAAGTGTATCTTATGGGAAGTACTAAATGTAAACATTGTTAAATGTAACAATATTCATCACAATATAGAAATTAAAGGTGCCACAATAAAATGGTAATGGGGTGTTTGTTTCCGGGCGAAGTGTTGCGGTGGTTCAAAGGGCTTGTGGTGATAATTAGTAATGCGCCGGTTATGTTAACAGATACCAGTGTTTATTGTTAATTATTAGCAGTAGTGCGAATAGAAATTAGTAGGTTCATATTGATATTGGCTCGCCAACAGCGTGGTTATAAAGGAAGGAAACTTTTATACACCTACGCAATGATCATTATTCACATTCCAAAACAAACAACATTTTAGAGATCATTCCCATTTTTCCGTGTTCATCGAATTATTTGCTCAGCATTTCGAACAGTAAAATATTGCATGACAATCCAAATTAAATTTGTCAAAGTATTCGCAGCTTTCCTCCACAACAACAAAGCGGTTGTCAGTGAGTCGTGCAAATCAATTCGACTCGTCTCTAAGCCTTCACTCAAATCGCTCGCGAAAACGTAAACACAGTATAAAGTATTCATTCAGTTGAGCTCTGTACTTAACGCGACGGAGCCGAAAAACAAATCCTTTCGCACAATAGACACGACCCTACAATAAAACCTATAAAATTTATATCTAACCTCGATATCAGTAGAGAGAATACGTAATGAACATTAGGAACAAAGGCGTGTGAAAAGAGCCGATACCGAACAGTGTAGGTGAGAAATTGATACCATTTGTACGACACACGAAATGCTACGCTAAACACTTAGCAATAAAGTTCAGGTTTAGTTGTTCGAATATGCAACAGAATCAAACAATGTTGTCAACAAAATATATTGGACTTAAGTAAACAGGAAAATAGAGTCTATTTTGGTTTACGGGACGTGCACTATAGAAAAAGCAAGAATCGAAGATAAGTGAGGTGGCGCGGCTCTCGCTCTGAAATATTAGTGTTCTGAAGGTTTTCTTTGAAATCGCGTGTTGGTGCAGCGAACTCTTTTGTAGCTTCCCGTTTGAACATTTATATCAGCTACGGCGTAGCAAGCTACGGCATAGCGAGCTACGCCGTAGCGCGCTGCG
Source organism: Mesoligia furuncula (assembly GCA_916614155.1). Taxonomy (NCBI): domain Eukaryota; kingdom Metazoa; phylum Arthropoda; class Insecta; order Lepidoptera; family Noctuidae; genus Mesoligia; species Mesoligia furuncula. The sequence goes on from OU744804.1 coordinate 668,545, forward strand.
GGCTACGGGCTACGATACATAGCTTTTGTAGTGGGCGGTTATTTCACAATTAATTTATCTATAAGAGAACTTCTTCGCAGATATGCAAATACTCTATCATTTTTATGGTGTCACTTTTTTGGTCATGAGTGGTGGTGCGACGATTATTTATAATAATTGGGTATCTACCTTGCTAGATAAATCAGGAATACTGTGAATATCGAAATTTTAATTGTTTAATTTTGTTTTGTGAATTTTTCTTATAAATAACACGGATAAATTCTCAGACAGAACAAATATTTGTATGATCTACAGATATTTATCCCGTCTATTTATGTGTGTGCATGTGATTCGTGTGTGTAATGGCGGCCACATTACGAGCAGTACTAGGAGCCCATGAATTTGAAGCGTTTATTTATTTATGACTTACATTGTACGGTATTCCCCGAATCAATTTCGGTATTGCTTACACACATTTTTATGTATCTGAAGATTGCTTGTATAAATGTCAATAGGTATTTTTGTGGTTTTGTACAACACAAGTAAATGAACAAATAAATCGAAATATTTCATGTTATTCAGAAAGATGAGTAAATATTATTTTATTTCCTCTCATTTTACACACTTGTTTATATTAACACGGACGTAAACATGAAACATTTACATGCATTACATAATAACAATTCTGTGGTGTTTGTGGTCTTATTAAATATTTTTGTTTAAAATAGAGAAGAATTGTATATTTTACCAGTCATTTAATTTTTCAAACAACTCGAATGTGTATTGTAATAATATTCTGCGCCACGATTTGGCGCCAAATCTTACGGTTGTTTAATGGCCACTATTTAAGGATAGATGAAAAACGATCCAATTCGTTTTAATAAATCAGTACGAGTAACTAATCCTGTTTTGATCACAGAGGATTTGTAAATAAACAAAATATTCACTATAGTGGAAAAGATTAACCTTTTTAGACCACGTAGGATCCCTAGGTTCTCTTTGTCTGACTGGTGTCGGTGGAATAAATACATCATTCTTCCTGGAAGAGGCTACAGGACAGGTTCTGCTGTTACTGCGACTGGCAATCGCAACAAAGTTAAGATTATTTCAAGTTTTATTTTATCAAATCAATCAGTGAAACCAAGAGACGACGTGATTCCAATAAGACGGTGCCAGCAACCATACAGCCCAAAACATAATGGAAACTTTGAGATAAATGTATTTGAGTCAATAAAATACAGCAAAATGTTGACAACAATTTCCCAAATTCACTAGATTAGACAGCTCCTTTTTTCTGTTGGGCTATCTAAAGGGTCAATTCACTTAAGCTAGAATATTTGTGGCTCTAATAGTAGAATACCTAATAAGGTATGCACAAACTGGTGGACTACACGATAAAAAGCGATCACAATTTATACCAGCAATAAGTTTCAGAAGAGATTTGGCGGATATTATTTATGATACAAAATTGCCAAGAAAATTGTAATTATGGAAAAATATCAGGCAATTATCGTTTGTAATAAAAATAATTTTAATTTAAAGTTATATACTTCCGACGGAAGGGCTTGTGGCTAAATAATTACAGCCGCACGAGTCGATCGTTCAGGTTAAACTACGCTTGCCGCGGTTAGTCCGTGGATGGCTGACCATCTTTACATACCAAGACCCCTCTAGATGATGATGAATACTAATATTCTCTAGACTGAAATCACCTGAAAATGAACTTTAGTCAGCGACACAATACCAATATTTAACTGAAAGCTGAAACGGCAGTGCACAGTGGGCTGGTCAGATCTATCGGAACCGACGAGTCCTGGAGCGAAGACAGCAAATCCTCAAGCAAAGCGTGGAAAGCCTCACAGCTAGATAGCCAGACGGCGACGAAGGCGACGAAGGACTGACTAGATATGAAACGCGGGGATTAAGCGCCAATGGAGTAGAGTGGATGGTCTATGTTCAGCAGTGTACAAATGTCTCCTAGATCCTTTGACCATGCTAAGTTGGCAAATATGTTGAAATGAAGAATAAAATTATATCAATCAATATATTGTATAATACCATGTGCATTGGATTATCATATTTCGTATTGGATATCACATGTCACATGAGTATTCCGTTTGTCTACTCATGTGACACAATACCGATTATACGCATAATAAAATGCTACATGTAAATACTTAAATATGCACAATACAAAGCAAAATCCCAGATTTATCGAGTGGTTCCCTTACAGATTTTGGGAAAATTACATATTTACCAATCCCCTGCATCAACAAAGTTCTAAGAATAGTCGTCGAGAGAATAGATTTGTCGATCTTTCCGATCGAGAGTCACTTGCTTCATTTGTAATCACCGGAGAGCGGGAAGGGCCGGCTCCCCTATACCATTATTTTGAAAACGGCTCTCCACAAAGTAACGCTAGATTCAATAAATTATTAGCCCATTCTTTTCTTCGTGGGCTATAACGGCCCGCTCAGTAATAATCTCTTAAATTATTTTTTGTTTCAAGATCAAAGGAATAAAACTGTCCGGCGGATAATTATGTGGATCGCCACTCCCATTTATGGATTTGGGGTGGATGTACTGATCGAGAAAAGTTTCTACGGATTTTTTCAAATAAAGTTTTTCAGATAAAGACTGAGAGGCACCCGTCACAGAACAACGAATTTGGACTGCCGTACTTACTTGTGATTGTAGGACCATAGAAGGGCATCACCATCATCCATTTCTCTAATTCGGGAACTATGTAGACGGAGCTATCACCAATCAGCCAACTGTAGTGATTAGGTATAGATCACAAACAAATAATTAATTGGACTTTTTATAAAACGTTTCAACTTAGTAGTAAGCAGATGACTTTACTATAACTAGTACCAATATGTTCAATCATTCTATTTAACCGAGTAATATTTCGAACAAACGATAACATAATATTCATACGTAGCGATCCATTACTATTTAGAATATGAATTGTGATGCTCTTTTCCTAGCGGATGAGAATCCCCCGAGGCGTTGGTGGAGCTGCGCTACACCGCGAGATACGTATCAATACATAGATATCATAGGATTATGTTATCGGCTCGCTGGACCCGTTGTTCTGGCTATTTTGTTGACTACACAATATTATATTTTACATGATTACAAGCCGTGTCACATGATAAGAGGGAAGGACAAATGCAGCCAGTGGTACCGAAGAAACGGTCAAAGAACTTTCTCTCTGCCCGTTACTTGGGGACCACTGGATAACTATTAATTTTGTGTAGTCTGCCTGTTTGGCAGACTGCAGGAAAGTTGGAAAGGTGATATCAGGCAGGTCACTGGAACGCTCGAGGAATGGACAAGGTTGCAGGAGACCTTTGCCGACTGACAATCGGACATACAAATAAAAAAAAAACACCAAATACGAGACTGAAGACACTTTATGTTTGTCTGATTAAAAAGCTAATTATAAATAAGTAAATGACAAGCTGTGTGCCCGATAGGGTTTCCCTTTAGGTAGCAATGAGGAACTTGCATCCCTAGTCAACCCCTTCCAGGTGGACGGATTCGCCGATGGCATCCGTCCACTGTATTCGGATATTATCTCTTCTTTGCAAATAATTTTATCGATGTTTCAGATTATACATTTCTTCCTTTACCTTTCTACTAATAGATTTAAAAGTGAGTCATCCATGTTACAATGTTTTTGGTGGTTCTTACCACAATTATGCACAAAACAACGTTGAGCGATGTTCTCGGTGAAGTAGACCATGTGATGTCACCGACACGCAACGCATTTTTAGTTCATTAATATATTTTTTTTAATGTATTTGCTGCACACGTCCCTGCGGCTGCTCCTCGTGTCGCCGCATGAGTTACCCGACCCGCTGACACAATGTTCGTGTTTAAGGCACCTGTGGGAGTTAATGACCTCCCTAACGCTCTCGCAAAGAAACCCGTGCCTGGAAAAGCATCGAACCGGGCTGATGATGATGGTTTTGTGACGGTGCAGAGGAAGAAGCACCGTCAAAGAACCAACAGGAACCGCTGCGGCACAGCTCCTATCAAGCCCAACATCCCTGTACGAGCCGCCCAGCCGAACACGCCCGTGTATATTTCCCGCCTACACTATACCATTAAGGCCGAGGACATCGTGGAGTACGTGTGCCAAAGGACCAAGTACAGGTCGAGAGTGCAGTTGCTTGAATCGCGCCGCAACGTCAACTTCAAGGCGTTCGTGGTGCGAGTACCTACATGCTACCTGCACCTCGTCATGGCAGAGGACTTTTGGCCGCTAGGGGTAATGTTCCGTCGCTTCCGCGGACAAGTGCCACACGATCGCACAAAGACAGTGCTTGAGTGAAGTGTTTTACTAACATAGTTTTAAGTTTATACACTAACACACATTGTATTATTATAATAAATATGTTAGTCTGTAAGGTATTTATCTATGGGACAAAGTAGCCTGAAAATAAAGGTATTATTATTATTTCTTATTATTAGTGCTCACACTGCTCACCTCTTGCAAACATGCTTCTAGACCCATCAGCTTAGGCTGTTAAATTTAAGGTTTCTATTATGTAGATAACTGGTTGGCTGGCTGGAGATGATGATCATCTGTCTGAGACTGTTAATTGGTGGGTAAAGGCTCTACAAGTGTACGCCACTGATCTAATCCTCATCCCTCTCGTGCATGCGCAATTTGCTAAACTACGAAGATAACCGCTCCACGTACCTTGATGTCCTACTGACAATGGTTTACAGTCTCCACACAAGATATTTCCATTTATTTACTAAGAAACACAACCAACGAAATTTCTTATTTATTATAATCACGAATCTTCATTACTGTGTAAATAAATCACTTATGCGCAACATTCTTATCAGAAGCTTCAGCCCGCGTGGATGTAAGCTTCTGCCCGCGTGGATGTCGGAAATTCATAGGTTATTTTGCTCGGAACTATAATTATTTTTCTAAAATAAAAGTAGCCAAGTATTAAGTAACTCCTTTTACATCCAGCTATCTGCCAGTGAAAGTCCCGTCAAAATAGGTCCATCTGATTTTGAGATGAGCCGGAACAGACAGACAGACAAAAATTTTAAAAATCTTTTTTGTTATAAGCACCGTATATGGATATATGTATATGTATCTATGTGTGTATGTATAGATTTAATTAAGGCTTCATAGTTTAATCAAAGCGTTTTAAGTGCAACAAATAAAATCCTAATAACAATCTGACTGTTAAATTCTAGAGATTTCAATCTAATAGCGAAGGTCAAAACAAATAGTTTGATAGGTACCCCGAGCAATCAATTAACTCAGTCTATTGCAATCTGTCTGCTGAATTATTGCTTAAGATCGACGAGAAATGTTCTCTGAATATTGGCCTGGCTTGTGCGAGGTGCGAGGCACCTTGCTGCTGCGACCTTGAGTTAGCGAGAATCGAATATAGCAGGTGTTGGCTACTAATCGCCTTGTAGGTATGCCAATCATGGTAGTTGCGGGTATTAAGCTTTCAGTGATATTTGGAACAGTAATTAGATTTGAGAAGAGAGCGCGCATTTTAGAGGCTATTTTGTGCGGTAGAGGCACTCGATTTACCCAAAACCTGAAATAGAGCACCGAATGTCTGTCGGAGACCGAATTTGAACAAGGTTTATAAAGCATGAAATATGTATGTAGTTAGTGCGAAAATCTTTATTACAAAAAAATATGGTAATCCTGTTTATACTACTGTAGTTCTAAAGGCATGCTCCGTCCATGTATGCATCAGTAGCTCACTTCACACAATAGTTGAGCGGCAGTGCCCCGCGAGTGCTCCGAGCGCGACGCACAACTTCTAACTGACGTCTTGTTGGCTGACTTTCGTTCGAGCACAAAACTAGCATCTCGACGGCACCGGGTGAATATTCAACAACTAAAACGAAGAGTCAGTTGTTCAGAGTTTGGCCAGAACGGTGTTCAAAATTTTTGAAAGGACCTAAGAATCTTTGAACGATTTTCAATAACATACCGTATACAAAAATGTTCTCAAAGACATTTTCTTTGGTTCCTTAGTCCTGCTACCTAGAATACTCTATCCTTTCTGTTAAGATAACAAGCAACGAAATATAATACGTAAATAAAAGAATACAAGGTAATAAGTTCCATAAACGGCGGGAGGAGAAATAATGTATGAAAATAGGCAAAAACGCTTTGAGCCCGCTTCGTTTGATGTTCGAGTGTACTGGAACGTCGCAAAAAAGCAAATTTTTCATCTACCCTCAAGTTGGAAATAGAATCTACATGCGTTTATATCTAAAAAGAAATGAACAGCCGTGCACGCTTTCATCATAAATTATTGCAAAAGAGTCATTAGAGGTCGATAAAAGTAAGATAACTAATAACTGAACGAACAGCACTTAAGTCCTGAGGGTGAGAGAACGACCATTGAAGCTCACTGACAGAGAAAGGTTTCTTTCTGATGTGATTTTTTTGTGTGCCGAATTGCAGCAGGGTGTTTAAGGGGGTGTGGGCGCGCGCAGGGAGGGGGGATGGCCGGGCTCAGGCGTGCGCACCCGGCAGTGTCTAGCCGGTCGGCGGAGCGCACGCACGTCCGCGCTGTGCCTCATTTGGCTCGGTCCCACGTTGGGCGCCATCAATCTATACCGCGATGTCGGCGTGTTATCGCCGCGTGTCAAATTAAACCTTATCACGTGTGCCACTGTGAGGCCTGTGCTCAGTGACGGATCTACTGTAATTAAAAGTTCAAGTGATTTGTGTTTACATAACAAAGATTTAAGAGAAAAAGTTCAAACGAAAAATTTTGAAGACCGTTAATTGATTAAAACAAACAAAATAGTGAAAACAAAAATAACAGTGTTCAAGATATAAAGTAAGTAACAATACAAGTGAAGTGGCACGTGATATTTTTCCTTTCGATCGGAACTTCACAGAATAGGTAAGTACTTTCTCAGTAAGTAAGTTAACGATACATTGCGGATGATTGATAGAGCAAACTTACTGGGCCAGTGGGCCGAAAAAATGTTTATTATCAATAAACAAACTTCTGGCTATTTCTGAAAAAGGATCGCGCGGCGGCTGAAAGAAAATAAATACAAACATGTCGTCAGTAACAGATGACAGACGTTGTATTTGATCAACGTTTAATGAACCGTTACGCAAAGAACTGGCATCAGTCTCAGATAAATAAATAGGTCAAGTTTTATGTCCAAATTCTCCGTCTTATATCTGGTGAGACTCGGCGAGATCTTCAAATTGTTTTAGAGCATTGAGTTCAATTGAAAAGGCGCCAGCCACTGAGGAAATTATGTGAACAGAAAACTTGGGAACAAATTATAAGTAGAGTAGAGTGTCCCTCGAGCTCTGCCAGCATTATTTGCTTCCGAACTTAACAAACTTTTTTTTTTCATATTCTCCAAGGAATTAATTAAGTAAGGATCACTTTGCGAACAAAGAGATTCGTATTTCTTCGGTTCATTATCTCCATTTTAGAAAATAGCTTGTAATTTAATATTCTTTTTTGCGACAATACTTATGGGACCTTCGTTAAAATGACATTGCTTTCAAAAGATTTTCAGATTACGAGGTCAACCGTACTGATTCTTTTTTTTTCAATTTGCTTGAATCAGGCCCCGAAGCCCTTCAAAGTACGCTTGTTTCTAATTACACTTTCCTCAGCTTTGTCTGCAACGTCTTCATCTAAATCAATTTTGAACAATAATTGTCTGTTCCCTCTTGGAATACAGCACAATCAGCGTCAATTCATCATAATCTCTTGAAATGTACTTGTCGTGAGTATTATTAAAGAAACAAAAAGCAATTTTCGGCGTTATGCAAACCAATCTGTCACCGCGCGTGAAGAGGAATAAGTCAACAAAACAAAAAGTTGTCATCCGGGGCACCAATACAATATTCTGTATTAATATTAAATACCGTTTGTACGCGGGATGGCGGGATCGAGACTTCGAGAGCGCTTTGTTTATACAAGCATCATGATTGGTGGATGGGTCATTTCAGTTCATATTATTGCGAGGAAAAATATCATATGAAAGGGTACGGAAGACATTGACATTCAGGAGGTCCTCGATGACATTCAGGAGGTCCTCGATGAGATTGACGAAGCAGATAAGGGTTTGTTATGCGTTTGTGGGTTTATCATGCTCGTTTAACAGGTCAATTATGGGCGCTATGAATGACTGAAAAGTATTGTTATCGAATAAGATTCATACGGTGGTAGCATCGTTATAGAAAGTCTTAATTCGGATATTGTAAGCACTTGGTGCATCTGAATGGTATTATTATGTAGCTCTTACGTCATGCTGCTCGTTCGCCGCCGATAACTGTTCATTACTGAGTATCAGCCCCGCACTGTGTGCTAACAGGGAACGGTTCACGAAGGATTTGCCAAAGCGGATTGGGAGTTAAAATAATACTGCATTATCCGTTAACGTTAGCGCAGCGTTAGTAATATTGTTAAGGTACTATGATCATATGGGAGACTTACCTCATTAGCAGTGCAACATTGACATTAATTCATTTGCTTCTATCAATTGATGTCAACGAACTAAGTGGGTTTATCGACGATAACACTAATTAGTAGTAAGATGTTTATCGCCGCTGAATATAATTAATTTATTTAAATTAATACATTTCTGAGGGTTAGTTAGTAATATGGTTGACTTTCTTGAACATTCCGGTCGTCAGGCTAGTGCCTGAGCATAGTAATATTAGTATATTACTACTGAATTGACGGAAGCTTGATATGCATTTAATGATGGAGTTGATCATGTAGGTACGTTTTAATGAGTATAACCTGGCGCCTGAGATAAAAAATAATTTAAAACAAAACATGAAAAGACGAAAATTAAAAAAAAAAAGTTCAAATAGGTACTACTGCACCTCCAGATGTCCACACTCAATCGTTCTTACATGTCCAACGGAAAGCGATGAGAATACATCATAAGAAGACACACACACATCAATCTTTCTGAATAATGTCAAACAAATACCGCTCACAGCACTGACACAAAATAAATTGTTTCTCGAGAGTCGAGAGCGAATGTGATCAACAAAAACACGATCGTGACAACGCCGGTAACAATTAACAATCGAATCTTTTATCTTATCTTAAAGGGAAACAAAACACCCTCGATCCAGTTGTTGGGATATAAGGAAACTCATACATCAATATTCGAGCGGCGCTCAAAGACAAAGGATCAATAAATAAAGAGAAACATGTTCGTTGCTCGAAGCTGATTTCTATGGATTGTCGGGAAAGTGAGTACAACAAAGGCTGCCTTAATTCTATCTTTCATCTCAGCCAAAAACTGAAGAACATATTGAAATAAAGAAAAGGATAAAACCGAACTCCTTTGAAGTGGCGAACAGAACGACGGCCGCGCAATGATTCGCGATCCAAAACTTTGCGCCGAGAATTTCGACAACTAATTTCGAGAAGAACCCTTATAGGATGAATCTGCTTTGTAACCATCTTTGTTCTCTCTTATTTCATTTTGTACTCAAAGCAAAGTCGAAGAGTATGTGCACGTTTGCGGTCTGGTAAGCGATATCGAAGCCGATCGCGGTCCACGTCGGGACCTCCACTCATGAACAAGCGTATCTCAGGCAGCTCGGAAAGGACCCTTTTCAATACGAGTAGGCTTTCTGTAACTGCGAGAGATTATTTGACGTTTTATATAAATGAGCCTATGCCCAGGATAAAGTATCTATTGAGAAATCTAACAGCGATCGGAGCGGTGCTGATTTGGAAAAAAGTAATTTATCTCAGGCCAGGTTTTACAATTCGCTACGAGGAGGTCAATATCTGGAAAGAGAATAGAATTTAAACAATGGGCACGCCGAATATTGTGATGCAAAACTGGTTTTATTTGTTGAGCTCGATGCGATTGTATGCGAACCGTTGTACTGGTAAATATTTATTTCAGTATACAAGATAAAAGAATAAATCTAAAACGCTGAATGGTGCGTTATTACGTTTATTTTGTACTGGACGAGGAGACATGTTTGTTTATTAAAACAAGAATTTAATCACGTCTGTGACCAAAAACGGAAGGCGAAGTAATAAATAATGTGAAACAGTGAGCAAAGTTACTATGAAATAAATATGAACCGCTATGGCTGAGGAATGTGCAGAAAATGAGGAGGCAATAGAGAGACGATATATTGAGAGACAACGAACTACGGATGGCGAGCGCGTCATTAGTATAGAGGGAAGGGACCACGGGATTGGTATAATTGATCTTTTTTGTATGTGGAGGAATACTAAAATAACATTTGATATTTAGTTATATTTTTTGTCTTTACTACAAAAAAATGTAGTGTGAATAAAAGTCATCATCTGCCTAGCCTTTTCCTAACTATGTTGGGGTCGGCTTCCAGTCTAACCGGAAGCAGCTGAATACCAGTATTTTACATGGAGCGACTGCCTATCTGTCCTCCACAACCCAGTTACTGGGTAATACGATACCCCTAGGTAATAAGACTGGTTGTCAGACTTTCGGGCTTCTGACTACCCATAACGACTGTCAAAGATCCACGAATGACAGCCGGGACCAACGGCTTAACGTGCTTTTCGAGGCACGGAGGGGTCTCGGTATGTAAAGATGGTCACCCATCCACAGACCAACCGCGACAAGCGTACCTTAACCTGATCGATCGACCTGTGCGGCTGTTATTATTTAGCCACGGGCCCCTCTTAGTGTGAATAAAAGTATAGTTTAATATTGTGAGAAGGTAGTCACTACAGCTTTTGTAAGACTTTCAAGGAGTAATTCAGTGTGGTGATTGGCACCCTATGTGATAAGGCGCAAGTGTAGCGTTTCGGACGCAGACACACAGTTCTTATCCTAGGTCACAACGAGTATTTTCAGGAACATTTACCTAAATCTGAATTATCCAGATGGTAGCCTATCGAAGTGATTCTTGTTATCATTTGACTGATACAATAAGACTAAATCTCTGAAAATATGTTGTTGTTCACTCAATACACAATTAATGTTTCGAAGACATTGATTTCTTCGTTTACTCTGAAAACACGTGATAAGCATGACCAGAGGGCAAATGATGAATTATGATAAAGATTTTATATGAAATTATTATATCTATAGGTAGAATATTCATGACTTGAAGTAAGGATTATCAAAATCTTACGTTTTAGATCGTAATCATATAAATTTACATAAAATTAAATTAAATGGAAGATAATTTAGTCGTCTGCTGGTGGTGCGGGGCGTGTCTCGGCGGCTCGGCGTGGCTCAGCGGCGCGGTGGCTCGGTGTCCATGACGGCTTAGATTCAGGCGAGCAGCAGTCAGGCCGCCCGCACTGGCCGCCGCAATTTATTGGATCGCTTGAGAACTGACCGGCTATGAAATATGGCGGCCGTGTGCGCACTGATTTATCACCACCGACACTGTGAAAAATGACACGCTCCCATTGAAAACGTTGAAACTATCGCGGCCACCCCCGACCTCTTTGAGACGCTTTTAATTATCTCCGCAGCGAATTTTATAAGAACGTCTTTCTTTCTGCTTAGCGATTCTTTTTTGTTCGTTAGTAGTGCTTTTGTTGTTTTTTCTTTTAGAAATGAAACGGGATTGTTATCGTTGTTTGTTTTGTAATTACTTACTGCTAACACTTAACCTGAAAAATAAGATCAAGGGACTTGAGTTTCTTTTGGCATTATCTTCTGTTGCGTTAGCACTCGTACGGTGTGTTGAACTCTTTTTAGATCATTTTCAATAGACCTAAAAATTTTTTTATACTCTATTCATACTCGTACGTAATCTTATATTGCAAGCAAATCTAACTATTGGGACAAAACCATACCAAAACTCATCAGTCAAACTTTTAAATACCTTCTCCTCCACAATGAATGAATCAGCCGCTTGTCAGCTGGATATGGATCTATTCGACAGGGAGGCATACTGCAGTGTGGTCACGTGGCCCTGTCGATATTCTATCGAGCGGCCCTCGGGTAATTTATTGAGCCGAGCATGCCTTTATGAGTTATGGCCTCTGACGGCCTCGCCCTCGCGCCCTCCAGTTATGTTTATGGAGAGGAAAAAATTAAAAAGTCTCAATTGAGCGGTCAAATAGCCACCCTTATTGAATAGCTTCACGAACCTCCAGCCGATCGAGGTCAAAAAAGTTCAGCAAGTAAACCAGCAGATATTAACAAGGAGGATTATAGGTAAGATTGCTATATCGTTTCATATTTTAATTACGCCATCAACACTTAGGTAACTGTTGTTTCGGGCTAAAGACTTTGTCAAATAATAATATTATGGTTTAGCACCTAATTGGATAAGATCTTTATAATCCTTACAACAACAAAGTAATTGTCTTAACGTCTGTAGTAAACAACTAAACTTCAGAACTTGATTAAAAGGTTTGAAAAGAGATTTTGCTATGAGGATGAAAATATATTTTACTTGTCTAGAGCTAAATACTTGTCACTCTCTCTTTTTTTTCAAAAACAGTCATAGGTACCTGAAACGCCTTGTCATAAGGTACGTACTTATAATTCATATTTGATGCGAGAATCGCTGTTTCATACTCTAATTCTGGTTTCTAATTGATGTTATTTCCACTTAAAAGAGTATTATTAGTATTATACTTCTTAAAGGATGGCCAATTCGGATGTGGGTATACAAAAAATTAAGATTATTTTGATTACAAACGAAAATTACCGGATATTTTTCTATAATCCAGACTTGGTGTTCTTACGGTACGACCTGCCTAACCTCCTCCTTTTTGATACTTAAAATGCTCGCTCTTTGTCTTGTTTTTCATAAAATTTTCGCTTATGTACTTTATTAGGTATCCCATTAACAAAGTCACAAAATATATTATGCTTTATAACCGATTTCATAAAGGAGGAGGGATATCTCCGGCAATTGTGGACCGATTTCGAAAATTCTTATATTAACCCTTCGCATGTCGCGCGTACAGGGTATGTATGTATGTATAGGGTATAGGGTGGTCTCCAGGGGTGGTCTCATATGCATATTTTTCTAAGTTTGCTTGTGAAGTTTTTGAGTTAGCTTCAATAATACGTATGTTTTCCGCTTAGGCCCGTTTTACAGAACCTCAAGACTCAAGTATTACTTATAACTAGTTTCAACCAATCAAATGGCTCTAAATTAGTTTTAAATAATGCTTGATTAGTTAGTTTTATTATCTATATATTGATGATGTTATGATAACTTGATATTTACATAGCAAGTAGTGTTATACGAATTCGTAAGGTAAGTACAACTATAAAGTAAACTTTTTTTTACAAAAAAAGGAGGGGGTACCTGAAGGAAGGTGCCCTTTAGATAACTCCACAGATATATCATAGTCAGGAAGTGTCGCGAAAACCCCAGTGATCAAAATGGTAGGTATTCGTTCTTGATGATTTGTTAAAAAAATTGGGTCGGTTTTAAATTCGTTTAAGAACTTCAGGATGAAATTACTGAAAGTATTGCGGTGGTCTTATAGACCGTTCATAACAAATTTCCCGTATTTTATCTAAATAGCAGACATCAAAAAACTGCAAAATTCGGCATCAAATCAAAATGGGGGCTATTTAGCCCCCATTCTGATTTGCATACATTCGAATTGGCCACCTTATTATTTTGTGTAAATTAAGTTCAATTCAGACGGAATTTACTATTGAAAAAGTCATAATATGTTTAAAGTAGTAGCGCAAAATGAACTTTATGTGTGGGTAGTACGGTTATTTTTACAAAAATATATCATTTGTTTATCTGTTTGTAAACTAAAGTGCGAATGCAGTATATAATTACTCACCTTTAGTATAGAATGCGAAGCACTACGCCTATGTTAGTTAGATTACCAGAATGATTAGCGAAACTAACTATAACGACTCCACCAGCAGAATACCTTCACATTCACTCTTACCATTAATGACTACACTGTTCTGCAGTAACGTTATCCACAATATAACTAACGAGACTGTTAAACATCAAAGAGCAGTGAGTTGACCTCTAGACATTAATTAGGGATCCACCGGCCCACTCCGGCCCGATGCGGCCTCAACCCGGCCCACTCCGGCCCTGTCCAGCCCGAATCGAATTAGTGGCTAGCTCGGTTATAATATCGAAAATCAGTTAGCAAGAAAGTTTTACTAGTTAAACCTATTTACACATCAGAGGAGGGATGCGAGTTTATCTTACTTATTTCGTGGTGTAAGGCTGTCATTGCAAATGAAGTAACATAATTATCATAATGTTGGTGATGTCAGTAATGTGATGTTTACATGTAAATGAGTCCATTAGGAGCCGTGTTTCTGCGAGTCGGTAAATAACAGACGTTTGTAAGTGAATCTACAAGTCGGTTGTACTATACTCGTAAGTATTATAGGCAGGTTCTATGGGTAAGTGTTGTTATTCATATTTTCTCTTACAAAACATTTACAACAATTAGTCGTTGTTATTTATTCTCTATAACTGGAATATAGCTTTTATTTCATAATTTCTATTTTCAGACAATCTTGACCGATGTCTGTCTTTATTTTTAATCTTATGTCTGTACCAGCACAATATAAAAATGTTTTTTTTTTACGATTCGAGATTGATAAGAACCAGTTGAAGCATTCATGTTATTCCTGAAATCGTTGTAAAAATCGGTATGGAGTGTTTGCGTAATCGTAACAGAATCGAACGGGACCGCACAAATCAAGTCGTCGAGTCGATCATCTAATCGTTTGCTTTGCTCTTCAGATTTAAATTCAACACTCCACACAGAAACGGACATAGAATTGCGTTCAGCTAAGAATACCTAAACGTATTGATTTAATTTCGCATTACTTGTTATTATTTTTGTGTTAATTTACCTTGAGCTGAACAAAGGTGTTTACAGAAACATTCGGTGTTTGAGTAACTGTCCAATTTATAATTTAACTCTAAAGATTTATGCCTTTCATGACGCTAGCTTAAGAGCGTTTACGCCGTAGGTACGGGCATTTCATACAAACTTTCAAGCCCTTATTTTTCGCAACGAAAGAACCGATTTTAACGAAACTTCATACGCATAAGCAGGATACAAAGGTCTAAAAAGTTAGTAGAGAACATTTTCGAAATGTCTTATTTTAAAAAAGATAACAGTCCGTTACCGTTACCATTTTGTGCCCTTTGTCGTGGAGACCATGGGTGCTTGGGGCACTGAGGCCGGGAAGCTTATTAGTGAGATAGGGCACAAGCGCCGTGACAAATCGGGTGACTCCCGCTCCGGCTCGTTCTTGGTGCAAAGGGTAGCCATTGCCATCCAACGTGGCAATGCAGCAAGCGTTTTGGGCACCTTTGCGCCGGGAACAGTTAGGGGGGCGGGTTATTTGACTAGTTTGACGTGTTGTTGTGACTGTTATTATTATTATTATATTAATTACAATTTCGGTAACGTAATATTGATACATATGTATTTAGTAGACATTTATTTTTATTTTGTTTTGGCCCAAATTTTATGTATTTTCTACGCTCTTCCCCTTTATGGAAGCAGCCACACCTCTTGGACAAAATTGACCAAATTATTCGCAGCACACTAACATCCATTTTAAATGTGGCCTTGGACGACCGAGCGTGGCTTCAAGCCACACTACCCATCCGCTTTGGTGGCCTCGGCGTCCGCAAAATTACCAGTATTAGCTTACCGGCGTTCCTGTCTTCTGTCCACAGCACTGAAAAGTTGACCAGGAAAATGTTAGCCCCTTGCCTGGTTGACTCTGAAGTGCCGTGCTTGACTGACGCGGTGAACGCCTGGAAAGCGGCTTGCCCGGATACAGATCGGCCCGTAAACCCATCTTCCCAGAGACAGTGGGATGAGCCGCTCTGCAGGTTGGTACGGAATAATCTTATTAATACGTCCACCAATTCTGCTGAGCGTGCCCGCCTGCTGGCTGTGGGTGAGTGGGAGTCGGGGCTCTGGCTTCAAGCACTCCCGTCACCCAACATAGGCACTATGCTGGGTGACACCACCTTCCGGCTCGCTACCTGTCTGCGTTTGGGCGCTCCTTGCGGAGCTCCGCATCGCTGTCAGTGCGGTGAAGCTGTCGACTGTCTCGGACATCATGGCCTATCTTGCAGTAGGAGCGCAGGCCGGATAGCACGGCACGCCAGCATTAATGACATCATCCGTCGTGCTCTTGTCACCGCCGGGGTGCCAGCTTTTTTAGAACCCAACGGCCTGGCACGCGACGATGGGAAGAGACCAGACGGGATGACCATAATGCCCTGAACGTTAGGCAGACCTTTGGTGTGGGATGCAACATGTGTCGACACCCTTGCGCCATCTCATCTTCCTAGCACGATGGGCTGTGCTGGAGCGGCTGCTGCAGGTGCAGAAAACCTCAAACGGCGAAAATATTCCAACCTGATTGGGAGTTATATGTTCGAGCCGTTTGGGGTTGAAACACTAGGGCCATGGGGTCCGAGTGCCCACTTGGTTTTTCGAGATATCGCCAAGCGGTTAGTCGACTCTTCACGTGACCAGAGGGCTGGCCTATTTCTTGGCCAAAGAATTAGCATTGCCATTCAACGTGGCAATGCTGCCAGCCTTTTGGGCACTGTTCCTGTTGACAGCGATGCGGACGAATTTTTTGATGCCTTATGATTATTTTTCTTATTTTTTCATATAAATGTACGTATTATTGTATTTATTTTAAATATTAGCATAGGACATTTATATTAAATGTTAATGTCTCTGGTTTTTGATTCAGTTGTGATCTCAGATAGGTACAGTAACGTTGTGATCTCAGTAACATCAGAATTGAGGAGCCAAATAAAAAAGATAACTGGAAATCTCTGTTTCTATGGAAAATTTAAAAACGGTCTAATTTGGCTGTAACACTATTTTTCGAAAATGTTCTTAAATAACTTTTTAGACCTTTATATCCTGCTTATGCGTATAAAGTTTCATTAAAATCGGTTTATTCATTTCGAAAAATAAGGGCTTGAAAGTTTGTATGAAATGCCGAAATGCCGTACGGCGTAAACGCTCTCAATCGTTTTGAAAAACAAAATATTACAGTCTTTACATTACAATAAAAATACATACCTACATTCCGCTTCATAAACTAAGAATTTTATTTAAGAGCCAGTTCTTGTGTATATTTTAAAATAATTTTGTGCATTTAAATTCACCTTTAAAATACGAATTCTCTCAAGTCGAGCAATATTTCAAGCGTTACATTATACATTTAAATATCAACTATGTACCCAACATTACAGCTACTACATTTTCTTAGCCCATATATCGTGATCCGAATAAATCCCGCAACAAAATGCAGCTCTGAAATACTTCTTGACCAATATTAATTAAGTAAATTCATACATTATAGTAAGTTGGCGCAAGTAGTGGGTGGCGCGGCGCGCGCGTAAGCCCGTGTTATCGTTAGTTCCACTTCGATCCGGTCGTTTGTAACTTGCGATTTGCTTTCATACTGCATTAGTGGGATAAAAGCTATGTTTCAATGGCACATATTAATGTAGGAATAAACTGGCGTTCGGCTAATCTGAGCCGGCTTACGTCTAGTTTGTTGCCGATGGGAGTACTTTTATATTTTATTTATTTTGAATTTAGACTTTGTTTGATCTACGAAAAATTAATTGTACGGGCATTAATCAGTTAGTTATCCTGCCAAATCTCTATCAAATACGCACCTGGTGTGTAAACAGGAGATTAAAGTTATTGCGTCTGCAGAGTTTCGCTAGCTAATTGAATTAGTCCCTCACACTACACAGCAGCTAACATTCAACAACATTAATTTCGTTATTTACGTTCGTGAGCAGACGTAAGGAGCAATGGATTAGCAATATGCTTCAAAATGATTCAGGTTGTGATAGATCATGTGTTACGCAATCAGGGCGCAGGTTAGTGCTATTTATGTGTAAAATTAAAGATCAAGGTCAAACAATTTATTCTATAATTGCAATACACAAACTTACCTATCTACTAAATCTCATAAATCAAACAGAACACCACTCGGTGACCAAGACAATGTCCAAAATGTGACAACATCGGACAGTATGAAATCGAGTCCGACACAGAACAATAGCTTGGAATAAAATGGAAGCGCCAACCGACAGGTATCCCCCAAACTCTATAAATTCTTACTCGCAAAATTGGATTCAAAAGTGCTGAAAAGTTGAAATTCGACGGCTAGCGGGCAACGGGCAGGGAGTAGTGGGCATGGGGCCGTTTATTGGAAATTTGTTAGTACTTCCATCACGAAGTGCCTGGATTGTTTTCTTTGATGTTTGGGTACTCATCATAAAGTCGGTTGAATAGGTTTTGGTACAAACTCTTTACGTAGGTAGGTTTTACATCCTGTTCTTGATTGCGATAATGTGCTAAACTAATCAAAAGTGTGGCTTTAAAGTTTACGGTAAACTTTATCTATTACTCTTTCAAAATGTTTTAATATTTCCCTTATCACTTTTTTTTTTATGTCACTCACAGTATAAATTAACCTATTTTTATAAAATAATTTTAAGCCACTATTGGAAAGTGCCTTCTCTGAAAATTTGGATTTTATTAATTTTTAATCAGCAGACGTAAATTAATTTACGGTGGACGTTCCGACAGAGCTGTTAAAATTAATTTATCGGTGATAAAAAGCATAAGTGAGAAATAAAAATACATATGACACAGGGGTGAAGGGGTAGGAACATTGTGCAAAGGTTGTGCATACAAAATAGAGAAATTGAGAGCATGTGTTTGATTAAAAACGGTGTGTAAATAAGTACTATCGTAATGTTATGTAAGTTTGTTACTTCTCTGCCTATCTCGTTAAATAATTATTTGTGTCTGTCTAGAGGCATATACATATACAACGATTCATGTCTTGAAAATAAGCCAAACTCGAGTTTCATCTTTTTACGTCACAGGACTAAAATAAAGCCAACTTTCGGATTAAACAAATATACGCAATGCGACAGGTGAGTTATTTATGAAAACAAAACGAACATAAACAAGATCAAAAAATTTAAGATGGCGGAGTAGATTGCGCCGAACGAGCTCGAGTTTCAAACACTCTAATATTAACATTATGATTAGCAACTCTTTGAGTTGAGGTAAAGTTAAGGATACACGTGCAAAGAACGCGAAGATATAATAATATATTCCACAGATGAAACATTTGCAAAATTGGCAAGAATAAATCATTCTAATTATGGCATTACTCCAACAAAATCCCTATTTATATAGCAGCATGTAGTCCTGGTAAGATGAAAACCATAATTATAAATGTGGTCATTTAAGGTGAACCATTAAAATAAATAGAATATACCGCTCTAGTAGGAATACATTACTTTTACCCAAGACTGCTAAAAAACGATGAGACGCTTACTAAAATAGTAACAACATAGAGGTGGAAACTGGTAACCACACCTGACGTTGTACCTTTATGTCCAAGTATAACATACGAGTAGGGTGTAACCAGAATTAGGCTTACCATAAAATATTGAAAGAAAAATCGCAAAAGATCATTCATCATCATATTTATAGCCGGAAGACATCCATTATTGAGCGTTAGCTTTTGCTATAGAATGTCGAGACTAATGAGGAAAAACGGTTTTTATGGCGTGTGTGCCAAATATTAAAGTATTGGAGTTGGCGCCGTACGTGTGACCGCTACCATCTATTTATAAAATCTAAATAGGCTCTAATATTAATGGGATATTTAAACTTTTCTTTGAATTATTTAAGTTGTAAGTAAGAGAATAAAAACATATAGCTTGTTATCTGCATGGTCCTCATATGACCTATCCTGACCAAGACTTTAAAAGATACTGTGACCTCTGAGTTTGTTTCGGTCTTTCTTCTTAGGGTATTTAGTTAGTTAAGAAACACCGTCACACTCCTTAACCCTTTCAGACCGAGTGTGCATATTTGAGGACATAAAGTTCAGATTTTTTGTATTATCTTAAACTCAAATAAACTATAAAAAAATCATCAATTACAAATGACCAAAAAATAAAAATCAGGTCTGAAAGGGTTAATTTTAAAAACATTATTTAAGTTTGACGTGTAAACGTGTTTTTTTAACCAATTCACAGAAATAAATATCATTTATCATCTAAATTAATATTATAAAGAGAAAAGATAAAATTTTTTTTATGTCACATACATAAAAAAATTTTTATCTTTTCTCTTACTTACTGTTACGCTTTGACATTAAAACAGTTGATCGGATTTGGATGACGTTTGGCACATGGACAGGGTACCTACTTGGATTAGAACTTAGAATACATTTTATCCCGATTTTCCCACGGGATCGTGACTTATGCGGGTGGAATCGTGGGGCGAAGCTAGTTAATTTTATTTCCCAATAAAAGTTTATGTTTTTAAACGAATGTACACAGATTCAAAGTCGTGTATTTTCTGTAAAACGGTAAAAAATCCACGCTAGTGCCGTTCTGTTATTCTTTGTATTGTTCTACTTTAAATGTTTTGAGAGACAACATGATAAGTACTACCGTATGTCCGTTCAATCAGCGTGTAGGAACCCAGCTTAAAATAGTCGACACACGGCCTTATAAGTACGAAACTCGTTACAAAAACATTTTCAACTGTACGATAACAAACTCTCTCGTTAACCGTTTGCTTTCGAAATGTTAATAAACTTGTGTTTTCTTGCGAAACTCATACATACGGTAATAAAGTGTATGATAATTCTGTTTATAAAGCACTGAAAAAATATTCCCCTGCGTCAACAGTTACGGGTGAATTCGGCAATGGCGGCCGTTGGCGCCCTCTAGCTTATATTTTCTTTTTATTATATTTTTATACAAGTGTGTGCGGGTTATTGTGTAATATGCTGGCTTCTGTTTGCAGCGGTGAATCAATTTCAGAAGTATTTGGTGCTCATCTGTCAAATACAGTGTTGGGGCTGTATCATAATGTTTCCGTTGTTACATAATAGTACCTTTTTATACTAAGGATTACATAATTTCATAGCGGTTATAAATATCGCATTTTTAAGTATATTGCCTCTGTTATTTTTTCAATTTTAACCTTTTTCGTCCTACTTGGTGTCTTCACGTTATAAGCTTACTGTTACTGTGAGCCTGCATCAACCCACTGCTGGGCAAAGGCCTCTCCCCAGGACTTCCAGCTCATTCGATCCAGGGCTAAAGTAGACCACTGGTTGTTTGTTTTCCCCAGCTGAACCCGCCATTTTCTACGGAACCACAAGAAATACAACCACTACATGGAGTCCGACACAGACAGAAGGCGTCGTGGCAGGCTTGTGATGGAAAAAAGAGTCTCGTGTGCTTATTGTATTAATACTTGATTATACTGTAATCAAAACACACCTACGCACACACATATTATGTGCACAGTGTATCGCACTGTTCACGTATCGTCACAGCCAAGATAGGCCACATAATCACATAAGAGCATACGCTCGTAGCCCATACTCGTAGCCGTCAAAAACAGATATAGTCACCGTAGCCGAAATCGGCATGGGAATAAATAATATTTAAATAATTAAAATATAGGTACTCACATTAGGTTTGTTCATAAAATAGTTGGTACGTGTTGTGTGCTAGTGCAGTTTAGTGGGTATGTTGCGGTTTGGCAGCGAAGCGCGCTTTAATCCTATCACAGCGGAACATTCACGATTGTATGGAGACAGCAAAATATATTATAATTGGACACCTTCAAAATTGATTCGATAGTGATCTTAAAAGTGATTCATTATAAAAAAACTGTCAATATAAATCAGCATGCGGACAGCCGCGGCGGCTCAGTGGTATCGGCGGTGTCCTCTCAGTTCACCAAAAATGTAATTACAAATTTTTACTTGACAAGCAACGATTGGCAAAAACATGTTTTGTTGTTTCATCATTATACAATAACAATTTTGCCAAATAATTCACTTAAGAAAATAATTATCCGATAATTTTTTTTTAGGGTTCCGTACCCAAAGGGTACAAAACGGAACCCTATTACTAAGACTTCGCTGTCTGTCCGTCTGTCCGTCTGTCTGTCACCAGGCTGTATCTCAAGAACCGCGATAGCTAGACATTTGAAATTTTCACAGATGATGTATATTTCTGTTGCCGCTATAACAACAAATACTAAAAACAAAATAAAATAAATATTTAAGCCCCCTTAAATATTTATTTTATTTTAGTACTCCCATACAACAAACCCGATTTTTTTGCCCTTTTTTGCACGATATCAAAAATAGCAACAGGTAGGCACTTGAAATATTCACAAAATACTCAGTTGTATTTTAACTTTAATAATAAATAATAAAATTAAAATAAAATAAATATTTAAGGGACGCCGAAAAAAACATGTTTGTTGTATGGGAGCCCCCATACAACAAACATGTTTTTTTTGGCGTTTTTTAATAACGTATTATTTGACAACCAATTCATTTTTTTTTTCATTTTATCTCATAACGCTTGGAACAAAAACGTTTTACATATTGACTTACTAGCAGCAACCCGTGGTTTCACCCGAATAAGTGTCGATCCCGTGGGAGTATTGGGATAAAAACTATCCTATGCCCTTTCCCGGGATTCAAACTATCTCTACCAAATTTCATCTAAATCGGTTCAGCGGTTTAAGCGTGAAGAGCTAACAGACAGACAGAAAGACACACTTTCGCATTTATAATATTAGCATGGAGTATTTCGCAATTGCCCAAAAAATAAACTGATTATATAGGCAATTTTAGTTACGTTAGTCATTTAATTTAGTACCTACTTAGTGTAAATAGTTAGGTGTATTAAATATTGTCAGAGTTAACAACGCAAAGCATAAATAACGTTTGATAAAATGCATTGCTTTATAATTACTTACTTAATTTATTTAACAATTTTTTCTTGGTGTCGCTGTCGGTCCAAAAGCAAGCGAAGCAAGCTCAGGCCTTGGGGCACCCTGAGTCGGACAGGTAGGTTCGAAGAGGATGTCAAACATTCATTTGGCAAATGCTTCTCTTTACAAATGTTTTGGATGATATTTAATCATTTATTCATTTTTCATTTAACATTTAGATTCTTTTGGAAAAATCCCCTTCGTGTTAGGTTCCTTTAAACCCTGCAGACAGAAATAGGGCCCCACGAAGCGGGGCTACGTCTTATTATTATTGCTTGTTTTGGTAAGACATTAGTAAACGACTTACCGATCCGACTTACGAGTCCAAGCAGACGTTTTACGTTGTATACTTTGTCCATCACAACTGCTCGGTGAAAGAAAACAAAGTGAGGAAACCGGCATGTCCTAAAAACAAAAATTCGAAGACATGCGACATCCACCAAACCGCACTGGGCCCGCGTGGTGGATTAGGGCCCACTCCCTCTCACAGACAGGAGGCCCGTGCCTCAGCAGTGGGAACATTGTATGTTGATTATGCATGATCATGCATTATATTACGATCACTCTCAAATGGCAGACAAAACTGGAAGGAGGACGCGCGGGCTCGCGAAAGATGGAAGGAGTAGAGGGAGGCCTTTGGCCAGGCGTGGGACAATGCAGGCTAGATTATGTATGTAGGCAAGTAAATTTAATTCACAACTGCAACATTTACACTCCTCCCAAGTATATCTTCTCCAAATAATTACAAGATACTGAAACGTTTACAAGATAAGAAGCTCGTATAAGCTGACCAATGATACTGATATATATACGAGAAATGATGCTCCTTTATATCGACAAAGGAGCATCATTTTATTACAAGACGCCGGAAGGCGCCTTTACATCAGGACTCAGGAGGCCTTTAAATATTCGCTTCGGCGCGACGTGTGAGGGACAAGCCATTCGATTAGGAACTCCGAACTCCGGTCTCTCCTGATAGCTAAGACAAGGCTTTATGGTGATTTGTTGGTTATTTGCTATGACTAACATTCCTTTGGGCTCTGTTTGTTGTTTATTTATGACGCGTAGACCGATTCTAGTAAGAAGGCAAAAGATTTGGGTAATAGTCATTTTATTTTTCGATGGTTGGTAAATTAGTCGGTTATTTCATCCTACAACGTCTGTACAAAAAATACTCAAGTACCCAATTTAAGAAGTGAATGACCAGTAAACATGTTGGAATGGGCAGTTAGGTAAATAGTTCTTGAGTTAGGTTAGAACTTTGACCAACGACGCGCAAGCCGAGCGAGCGCTACTTCCAAGTTAGATTTTTTTACCGACTAATTCCGATTTGCGCCCATAACTGCCCGTTAAGCCATTTATTGCTTAATATCTATTTAAATATTTTCTATGACTTATATTTATTTAGATTACTGCTCAGCTTTTACTACCGAACTTGTTACACGCATTTTGTCATTGTTAATTGACTAACAATATTATCAATTGCCGTTTTAAATCAGTGGCAATTTTTATCACTGCTTGCACCCTGGTTACTAAGGTCTAAAAATAGGCTTCACTGTTTTTTGAAAGAGAAAGGATACTTTATTCTTCTTTCTATTACGATATTCTATTCCATTTTTTTAAAGTTTTATTGGGACATTAAGTTTCCTATATCTATCGAATACATTCATTGTAATAAACCCTCCCTTCCTGTATATTGAGGGCTGTTGTGAAATGTTAAGCTATTGTATTTCCTCTTAGCCGAGTGGATTTCTTTTGGTTTTTCGTAGAAGGGAGTCGTACAGGAAAATCGAGTTATTGCCGTTTTTTGATACAGTTTTGAGTGGGAAGATATCCTCATGATTGTATTTCCGTAGGGTGAAAATGAAACAGCAGAAAAGATTTTAAACACAAACGTGTGGAGTCGGGCTCTCCTTCAGGAACGAAGTTCCGCACGCACACCACACACTCGTATAAAGTCAGCGGGAGAGTGTCGCATGGAGCGGGTATAACGATTTTTCCTCACGTGACTATATTTACCAGTTAACTCCTGCCACAAGCCGCACTAAGGACCTTCGTCTAAAAATAATAAACAGCCTTTTTTATACTCCTGGAAAGTTTTATTTTTTGGATTTTAATCAGGAACTGCTTAAAAACGTTTCGGTTCAGTTGGCGCTAAGAGATTAGCGGAGAAAAAATTGTAGATATTATTTATATTATTATGTATTTGGAATAAGATTGAACTGCGTAGGATGCCTCTAAGGAATTTGTTGCCAGGCAGTAATAATCCCGGCTGTTACCAGGTCTACCTTTAGAGCTTAAAGATATACTCAAATCTGCCTACAAAATGTGTACATATTAAATATCTGAATCGTAATAAGGTTCTCATAACATTAATATTGTTAGGTGTAGATTCGCTACAACAAAAAACCAAATATTTTAATTTATTTGTTCAGACCTTCTCCTAGATTCTAAAAATCTAGTGTTCTGAAAAGCGGCTACCAAATCTGAAGCTGCGATTCCTATTACCCGACTTTTTTGTTGGTGATAGTCCCATGCTCCTAGTGAATCAAAACAAATGACGCGCGTCCTGCCGCACAAAGTATTGCGTTCTCAATGAATAGTGTTACATTTCAAATATTAGTGTAAAGGCACTCCCTCACTGGGAGTATTCGCCTGTAATGTAACAATCCAAGTTGCCATTGTAACAGCTCATGCTTTGCACGAAGACTGCGCAGGCCGTCAACTGCTAGGTAGTGTAGAGAACCTATTGAGGTTATTGTGATGTATCTGTTTATATTTTGTTTTGTTCCTTATTTATTAAACAAAAAAAAAAAGAATGATACACATAATAAAAAAATAAGTTGAAGTAACACGGCCAGGTGGCGGGTATGGGTTACATTACATACAAATGCTCCCGGATGTGAGGGAGGGCCTTTTTGAACATTTATTTTCTTATAAAAATGTTATCTATATAAAACGAAATCTGCCTCTGACTCTTTATAAAGTATAAATATATTGAATAACAAAATAAAACTATGCTTCGTGTTTTTATTTACACGAAAGCATCCAGGAATATCACCATCCTGCTTTAATTCGACATTTTGTTTTTATTTAGTATTTCTTTTGTAATGCTGTAGGTTATTCTGGTTGGTTGTTTTTATGTTTAGATGGACATGGATCTTTTGTCCAATTTCTATTACCTACATCACCAACGAAAATGTTGCCCTACAAATCTATACATTTATATAGAAAAATTAATTTTCTTTTTAAAAGCTATTTCATACAGAAAATATTCCCAACCTTTTCCACTCTGATAAAGTGAAATCAAAGAAAATCTTAGGCAGTTATTTGCCAATTTAGCGACAAGTTGCAAGAGTCAACTGAAGAAATAGGTCAGCGTGGAGCGATTCGATTGGCTGCAACGGCGCGTAATATTGATGGCGGCGAATCTTTACAAACGCTGTCTATTAGTACCTACCCACCACCCGCAGTTGGCAACGCTTACCTACCGCGCAGAAAACCTGCTAATATTTGAAATTAGGACTTTTGAATTATTGAGCTTTAAAGTGATTTCCGGACACACAAAGTAATAGAAAGGTCAACTTATTGTTTACCATAATGATGTACCTAATCGTTACCTGAGCATCGATTTGAAATTATGTGTTTTGACTAAGGCAGGGACACAAAGATCAAAAATGTCAAAGGTCACAAAAGATGACACAGTTGAAAAAGATTGATCCCCTAATCAGTAATTAAAGTTCATAGCGCCCCATATCTACAACTATCGATTACCACCCAGAAATTGATCCTTGGCGAGTATTCGATTACTCGATACTCATCACTGGGGCGGGCTAGTGTAACTCCACTCATAATCGGCGAGCGCGTCAATCGACTCACCTCGGATGTCAAACGGAACGGGAGCGACATGAGAGCGGACTGATACGTAATATGGTGGAGGTTACAGTTCCGAGTTACTGAACCAAAGTAATTAAAATAGGAGTGAATGATAGCGTGAAGGTTAACAGGGAAGTATGGAAGAAGAAAACATGTTGCGTCGATCCCAAGTGACATGGGACAAGTGCAGAAATGTTATGAGTTGTTACTCACGCACGAGCCACTACCGAACGACCATTTCAGTCGAACTTGGCCAACGCTGATTTACTCTGCGGAAAACATTGTAAGGAATTCATCTTGATAATCTTTTTCAGAAACGGCTAACAAAAGCTAACCGTGGTGCCCGCTGGCTGTTCCAACTCGGAGCAGGATCTGGGAAATAAGTCATTATTTACATTGGCATATCAAAAATATGAAAGAAGGAAATATTTTATTGTCAATCCGTCCCCGATCTGTCCGCAAAACTTCTGTTTTTGAGCTGTCACAAACCATTGCAACGCCCAGCGCGTTGCAGTGCTCCATAGGATAATGTACAGTTTAGACAAAATCAAACTGGTTGCTATTTCAATTGTAATTTTTTTTTGACATTGATTTATATTCTGTAATTATTTTAATTACTCACATCCTGACATATTACTTGTTTTTTTTTTAATAGAAATCGTCTTCTTTTACAATGTTTGTAAATATCACATAATTAATTTATATGTCATGGTTTCATTAATCCATTTTAATTCTTTTACCTATCCAAAATAGGTAAAAGAATAAAAATGGATTAATGAAATTCTTTTACCTATTGTGGTATATTAATTTTATTTTAGGTGTACAGTCTTATATCAAACTCGGATTAGTTAGGTTGGGTAAGTAATATATGATATAATTACAAAACCTCTAATATTTACAAGATATAACAACTGAACCAATAATTTTATTTGATATAATGATCAGTAGTAATAAAACGATTGATATAATTTTAAAGTAACTAATTTCTATAAGCGTAACAGACAATTAATATAAAATCGTTTGATATAGCACTCAAAAGACATAAAACCTATTTAGTCTAAGGGTAGTAATAAAAGCTCCGACAAAAAAAATTTAATTGTCCTTACTTAAAATATTAAATCTACTGTAAAGGGTTTAAAGTAACCTTACCAAACCTAACCTAGGGGTGCCCTTCGCTCGTTCATAAATATGTTTTCGGAAACTTAGTATTACAAGCAAGCATGTAGCATGCAAGCAAGCAAGCATGCAATATGCAGCAGGCATGCAACATGCAGGAGGCATGGTTTCTGTCACGGCTCCGGCGCTGCGGGGTTCCGGCGGTCCCACGCGAGCTTATCGTCGCAGATGGTTTTAACGCTCACCACTGCAGCTTCAACTGCAGCTCCTCAGCTCGCGGCCCGCCTCGCCTAGGGGTAGGGCAGACAAGACTACCTGGAGTAGGCTTTGCAACGATTCGTTTCTGTCACTAACTTTTGTAGCACAACATATTGACTTTTTAAGACAATATTTTAATCCACGAAGCCACGAAGGTCTTCTAACGTAACCTATCCGAGTCGGATATATATATTTTAAACGATGTACCTAATATTTTTCGATTAAATAAACGTTATATCCAATACCGTTATACGAAATAAGTTTTAGAGTATAATATAAGTGTTATATGTAAAGAAATTATATCAACAGTTGTTTTATCTCGTCAATAGTTTATTATATTATCTTGTAAACGTTATTGAAATGAAAACATACCAAATAACTTTATATGATATAGGACGCACCCAGTTAGGTTAGGTTAGCATTTATAACCTAAGAACGGCTGGACCGATTTTTATCATCTTTGATTTGTTGGATTTATCTTCGCTCCGAATAGCAGAATAATTATTAAAACATAGGGAAAATTCACAAAGAAAAAATTTATGATTTTCTCATACATTTTGTATGGATAAGTTATACCGGGTCGGTTAAGTTCGCTGGGTCAGCTAGTTATTATATAATTAATGTATGCAAAATATTGTTAAACATTTTAAAAGATTAACGGTGGAGTTTCTTGCACATTCTTATCCACACAAAAACTACCTTTTGGAAGGGGCGAATTCTATTTTATCGTAACTTTTGACGTTCAAAAGTGCCTTTTATGTATTTGAAATAAATGCTTTGACTTTGACATTTGCCTTAACTTTGCAACATTTGCGTGTGAGTTTGTAGTATTAAAACAATAGAAACGGTTCATTTTCCTAGAAAGACTAAAATAACCCTTTTTTGGCTAATGAATAGACCTTTGTAGCGAAGTGGAAGTAAACTGCTAGATTCCCTCAAGGTACGAACTCACTATATGTTTACTTGTTAAGGTGGCTTCTTAGTTCATAGAAAAACTTAATTTCAGTTGTTCATAACTAAAGGTCAGACCAAGCATAAATTATAGTCCTAAAACGGGCTAATTATTTTTGATATTATTAATTCTATAAATAGGTACCTACCTACCTACTCGTCAGCACTATGCGTGACTTCTAGAACTTATAATAAAGGCTACGGTTCTCTTTTTATTTTACTCCTAATGACTCAAATATAGAAAATAAAAATACAAATCATAACTACAAGCAAATCCATGCAAGTCGCTCCATGTAAAATACTGGTATTCAGCTGCATCCGGTTAGACTGGAAGCCGACCCCAACATAGTTGGGAAAAGGCTAGGCAGATGATGATGAACTACAAGCAAATGCGTGGTTCGCAAAAAAAACAAGCACAATGATTAGCTCGACTTAATTGACTTAACTTTTTTTGCCTACAAACGGTGGGTATACACACATAAACAGTCTGTCATATGTATTGAAGATTAACGACGTCTTCCGATGAGCTCTTGTTACCGTCGGCGGTCCAGCTGTATTAGAACCCAATGGCTTGTCACGTGACGATGGCAAGAGTCCGGACGGCATGATGTTATTTCTATGGAAGGTGGATAGGCCTTTAGTGCATAGGGACGCGACGTGTGTCGATACTCTTGCGCCATCCCATTTTCCTGGCTCGACGTGCTATGAACCTCAAGCGGTGAAAGTATAATAGCCGTATCGTAATTATATTTTCGAGACTTTAGGGGTGAAAACCCTTAGTCCAAGTGCTCATGGTTTGTTCAACGAAATCTCCAAACGGTTGGTTGACGCTTCCCGTTACCCAAGGGCTGGGTTTTACCTTGTCCAGAGGCTAAGGATTGCTATACAACGTGGCAATGCCGCCAGTCTCTTGGGTACATTACCAGTCAACAGCGATGCGGTGGAATTTTTCGACGCCATATTTTAATTCGTTAATAGTGTTAGGCTAGTATTTTCATTTTAGTAATTTGTTAGTAAATTTAGTAGAAGTGTATAAACCATTTTTATCATGTTATATATCAATATACCTACAAAGGTAAATAAACAGAAATATATTTTTTATAATCTATACTTTTACCTATACAGTCCATGTACAGTTATTTTACCTCTGACTTGGAAACATTGTCAATATTACAGTGATCTTTAATCTTGTGACGATATGGTTGCTGTTGGGTTGTGTGCAGTACTTTTTTTTTTTTTTGCGGATGGGAAATCATCAAATGACTCCTCCCGCTCTGGGTGGAGCGGAAGGGAGTGTCAGACTCTTACTGACTAAAACCCACCCGTGTTCCTTCCTTAGCCCTTTATGTTCCGGGCCAGCGGTAACCCTTTCGGACAATCCCGCTGACCCGGCAGGCTTCGGCCCTAAGGGGCCCCTCCTCGATGCTGACATCTCTTTGAGGCGCGCGTGGAACACGTACGCGCCGTCCGGCACGGGCCTGGTCCTGATCGGACGGTGAGCTACCCATTACTCTCCGCCCGCAGGCCCGCGCCTACGGTGGCCGGGAGTCGTCACGCGGCTCCCGACGCCTGGGGCGTCCCCCGCGGCGGCTGAGACGGGAGGCTCTCTCCCTGAACCGTCCCGCCACCTCCTTCGCTAGCATGACTGCTTCGCAGAAGGAGGTGACTGCCTCCCACTCCCTCTCGCCCCGGACCATGGCTTGCACCAGGGCCGAAAGCGAGAGGTCGCCGTCGCTGCCGATCGCCTCTACGAGGACACGGCGGTGCTCCGCCCAAGCGGGTCTTCTGGGCGATCCTGGCAATGGTGACACCCGGGCGTTTCCTCCCGCCTGATGATGAGCAGGAACAGGAGGATGGGAGGGTGCAGTACTTAACATGCATTTTTGCCGCATCAATTATGTACCCACCTAACTAATGAATGAGTAATTAATATGCGAGATAACTGTTTATAATTTTCTGTCCGTCTAGTATCTTCATCAGCACAGCCCTAGGGGAGAGTAGCCCAAAACGGGTAAGCTAAGGTTGATGATAAATAAAAACAATTTATAGATAAAAATTGAATATTTATTTGTACATTTTGAAATGTTTAGTTATCAAGGGCTATAAAATAAATGACATATTTAGCAGTTTTGTACATTAAGAATAAAAAAATAACAAAAATCTTTAACATTCGAATTACCCGTTTTGCCCGTAGGGGGGGCCTAAAGCAGGTAGGGCTTTTGGGCAAAGCGGGTAGGGACTGAATTACATTAGGTCAACGTCAATCAATGACTAGAACTGTTTCATAACAATCATAACTTAGATGGAGCTCCACCAGGATCATCAGCTACTTGCAGTGATAATGGTTGGATCAATGGACCAGTATTCTTGGAATGGTTGCGGCACTTTGTAGACAACGTAATGAGTTGGCAACGTAAACAGATAATCCATATGAAATAGATACTCATTTAGCTCTAATTTTTGAGGTGCTGTAAAAACTCTTGTGAATCTTCCTAGATTTTTTTTGACATCCTTTATTTACATGTATCTGTAAAGTCGAAAAGTTAATGCAATATTTTTTTGCTGCACCATTGACGGAAGTTTTGAGAGCTTCTTCTATCGCGAGCTTCATAACTCCCTCATCCCACGATGCATTTGCAGTCTTTCTTTTGTATTTATTAACCATCTGCAAAAATAAAAGAACTAATAAGGTCAATGAAATTATACAAGGCAAATCGGGTATGGGCAAAACGGGCACCCGCTTTACCCCTACCCTTTTTGCCCACAGGCATGTATTTTTTTCAATCGACTCATATCCTAAAAACCCAAATAATAAACGCCAACCTATTACACAAACAAAACGTCTATTTATTGCAAAATAATAACACAAAACTAGTAAGACCATATTGTAAACCATTTTCGAGTATTCAAAAGTAATGTAACTCAATTTTTTTTAGTGGAAATAGCAAAAAACTTCTTTCTTATCTCAAACTCAAACTCAAACTCAAAGCATTTATTTCAATTAAACCTTTAACAGGCACTTTTGAATTGTCAAGAAGTCGGTCAGTCATAAAATATGAAGCTAGTTGCCCATTCCAAAGCGTAGGTACCTATGGAGAAGAACGGGCAAGAAACTCCATGGACACTCTTTTTAAATTACATTTTACAAAAACATTTGTTACATCACTTCTTTTGAATTTATGATTATATAATGTGAGAACGATGTAAAAAAAAATAAAAAGATGTCCGCGTTAAGAGCGTCCAGAATACAACAAATAGTAACAAAACAACAATCCAAAATTAAAACAATTAAAATAAGCCCAGGCGGCTAAGTGATGACCAGTCCCAACTGACGGCGCCCGTTCACGAACATGACGTATATATCAGCACCATTCAGCTCAACCACTTTGAAGGGAGCTAAATGATCCAACATACACGCCACCGCCAGCGAGACATTTGAGTGAGCATGACACACTATCAGCCGCCAGGGAATATTCAAGTCAATGAAAGATATATTATTACCCAGTAAATGGTAGCTATAGATTACATAGAACTCACATCTGTGCTATGCAATTATACAATACAAAGGAAATTGAGTTTATACAATGCAAGGATAGTCTTACAATCTTCAGCAGCTCCAACAGTATTTTCAAGTGTTAGTCAATTAGTTGTGGAGCAGGACTAGCATTGAGCCAGGCATTTTTGTCAGTGATGTAATCCCCTAACTTATAATATGCCTGACTGCATAGTGTGCGTTTTATACAAGATTTAAATTTTGTCTCATTCAGTTGAAGAATGTGGGGAGGTATTTTATTATAACATTTTAGACAGTACCCCATAAAAGATGAATCTACTTTAGCCAGTCTGAAACCTGGTTGAACTAATAGGTCCCTATTTCTAGTACTATAATTATGTCTTTCACCTCTTTTACTAAAAAGATGTAAATTTTTCCTTACATACATGATGTTTTCATAGATATATTGACAAGGCACCGTCATGATGTTAATTTCCTTAAACAGTTCCCTTAGAGAATCGCGCCTGCGGAGATTATATATGGCTCTGATGGCTCTTTTCTGCAGAATAAAAATAGAATCGTTGTCTGCAGCCCGTCCCCAAAGTAAAATACCGTAAGACATGATACTATGAAAGTAACTAAAATAGACTAGTCTCGCGGTATCTACATCAGTAAATTGACGGATTTTTCTGACAGCATAAGCTGCTGAACTTAGCCGTCCTGCAAGAGATTTTAAATGAGGACCCCATTGTAGCCTTGAGTCGAGCGTGATCCCTAGGAAAACAGTTTCATCGACGAATTCTAGTTTCTCTTGATTCAATATTATCTCACAATCACTACCCTTGACATTTGGTAAAGAAAATCTTATGCACTTAGTTTTTTTTCCATTTAATACTAGATTATTAGCAGTGAACCAATTTTGGACCTGCAGTAGGGCGTTATTTACGTCGTCAAAATTTGTAGCACGTCTATTTACCTTAAAAATTAAGGAAGTGTCATCAGCAAATAACACCATTTGTGGTTGATTTTTTAATAAATGGAGTAGATCATTAATATACACTAAAAAGAGGAAAGGACCCAATATCGAGCCTTGTGGCACACCAATTTTTACTATTAAACCAAGTGAATTGACACCATTTATTTGAACTTGTTGTTGTCTATTATTTAAATAAGAACTAACTAAACTGAGCGCAAGTTTTCCAAGTCCGTAATGCTCAAGTTTCAAAAGCAAGGTTTGGTGATCGACGCAATCAAATGCTTTGGAGAGGTCACAAAAGATTCCTATGGCATCTTGGGCCTCTTCCCACGCGTTAAAAATGTGTTTTAATAAAGTTACGCCGGCGTCGGTCGTACAACGTCCTTTGGTGAAACCGTACTGTTGATCGTGTAGGATTTTATTCGTGTTAAAATGATTGAGCATTTGATTAAGCATTATCTTTTCAAACACCTTGCTGAAAACCGGCAAAACGGATACGGGTCTATAATTATTGGTGTCTTTACTGTCTCCGGATTTGTAAAGTGGTAAAACCTTACTGTATTTCATTAAATCGGGGAAGACTCCTTGATCCACACACGAATTAAATATTAAGGCTAAGTAAGGTGCAATAGTCTCAATTATGGAGGTACAGATCTTAATGGACATTCCCCAAAGATCTTCGGTCAATTTGATCTTAATTTGCTTAAAAGCTTTAATTACAATTAAGGGGTTAATATGCCTAAAGTTAAATTCAATCGGGCAGGCTGAAACGTTCGCCCTTACTAAATCAAAAGCGAGCGAGGGCGAGGAATTTAAGGTTTCAGTTGTTTTGAGTGGGATACTAGTAAAGAAATTTACAAATTCTTGAGCCACTTCTTTGTTATCGCAAATGAGACCGCTTGACGTCTGCAGTGTGTAATCAGAATTATGCTTTTTATTCCTGTTTGTTTCATTATTTATAATTTTCCAAACCGTCTTTATTTTATTGTCTGCTGATTTAACCTTGTTGCTAATATATAAGGCTTTAGCTGCCTTACAAGCGTTCTTAAAAGTTTTAGAGTAAGTAGCAACATACTTATTAAAAGTTTCCGTGTTAATATAAGGCTTAAGGCCATACAGTTCGAAAAGTCTTTCCCTACTTTTCCTAAGCCCTTTAGTTGCCCAGTCACAAAATAAAAACTTGGGGCTGATACTTTTAGTGTTCTTCTTAAAATAATTATTGAACTCGGTTTGGACTACCGAGAAGAATTCATTATACAAAGTATTAACATTGTTCACTGTAAGGTTCTGATTACTTAATTTACAAATTAAAGTGCTATTAAATTTATTTAAATTAATTGATGTTATTGGTCTGGATTGGATCTGCACTTTTTGTATTGGCATGTTGTACTCAAAAGTTACAGTTTGACCACTGTGATCAGAAGGGAGATAATTAACAACGGCTTTATCTAAATAGTCGCAGCAACAAAAAACATTATCAATACATGTTGCAGTAGTCGTAGTTGTTCGGGTTGGTTCTACAAACACATTTGACAAATTGAATGATTTAAACAAATTTAATAATCTACTGGTATTGAAATTATTTTCTAAAATATTAATATTAAAGTCACCACAGATAATTACTGATCTATTACCAGTCGCAAGTTTTGCCAAAACATCTTCCATTACTGATTCAAATATAGAATAGTTTTGATAATTTGGGGGTCTGTAAACGCACACTATAACATGCTTATCTAGCTCAACACAAGACAGCTCAATGCTATGTTCAACTGATAGTTCAACTATGTCTTTACGAGGTTTGAATTTAATACAACTTTTAATTAGGATTAGTGAACCACCACGCCGCATTGAATTTCGATTAAAACAACTGGCCACACTATAATTGTCATAGTTAATTAGCATTTCAGAATCTTTTAACCAATGCTCAGTTATACAAATAATGTCAAACATTGTTTTTTCTAAAAATAACTCAATTTCCAATTGTTTGGAAGAAAAACCTTGAATATTTTGATGAAATAATTTCAAGGATTTCTGCTTAGCCCCTTTTCTGCAGTTCACTATTTTAGAGCCAGAAAATACCTTTTTGTTATTAAGTGTAGCTATACTGTTAGTGGTACCTTCTGTTGTCTTACAAACTAGTTTAAAATATCTGAGCTAACCAACTTAACATTAGTACTATTACTAATTGTGGTGCTAATTATGGATGACTTCGACATACTAATTATGTCTGGGTTAATATTAAGTGCTAATAGCCTAGCTATTTGACGTCTAAAACTAATAGGCAGATACACAGTATCCCTAGTCGACCTTAACTTATCAACAAAAATGTTGGTATCAAAAAATATAAACTTGTCACTATGGTGACTAACTATGAAATGCATGTAATTATTTAACATGTGAATGTAGTTGTTTTGTCTGTTTGACAAGTGCTCAAAATATGGAAAAGCACACAAAATTATTTTCTTACAATTTAACTTCATAAGGTTGGTGACACTATCAGTGATATCATCTTTTTTAACATTTAAACTGTTACCTATAAGTACAGTAATAATGGCATTAGGATCATATTCATTCCTAGTTATTGAAGAGATTATTTGTTTGTAGGAAGTCTGAGGCATGCAAAAGTTTTGTGAAGAATGACACAGGTTGTTGCTAAGTAATTTACCTAATCCTTTTCCAAAACTATCAGAAAACATAATAGAACAGTAACAAACTTTACTACAAGGGAGAGAACTAGCCTCAGTCTGAACTACTTGCAATGGACCTTGTTCAACATCTGGTGTATCTAGATCTGGAATAGAGACCTGAGCACTTCCTGACTGGGACGGGTCCTCCGTTCCCTCAGTTTGGAGAGTGCCAAGATTGGATGTGCTTTCCAATGAACAATGCGGGCTGCTGAGAGTCAGTGGGTCCACTCTGTCTGCATTGGAGTTGCACATGTCCACTAACTCATTTGTCGCAAGGATATGCTCCTGAATTTGTTTTTCAGACAGCACATATTTAGTATAAAGAGAATGTATTGACTCTTCAAGTACCTGAATTTCAGACTGTAAGCGTTGTGTGTCAACCTCATAAATGTTCTTACTGTCTTCTAATTTAATTTGAAAGTTATTTAATTTATTTATAAGAAAGACACGTTCTTTTCTTAGTTTAATATTATTAGAACTGTGTTTTTGCTGTTTCCTAAATGTATTGCATTTATTTATGATTTTATTTAGTTTTGCATATTTTTTAATTTTATTTTGACTTACTTGATAACTACTATTGTTGTGTTTCAAAATGGAATCCTCAGTAAGGTCTATTGTTATTAAGGGGTTGCAGTTAGTGTTTAATAATTCATTATACAAGTTATTGGATTCCTTAGCCTGAGTACATTCTTTTAGTTTCTGTAATTTATTGATTCGAACATTTGCATGAATTAATTCCTCTTCAAGGTCCCTAACCCTACATAAAGCCTCCTCATATATATTACTGCAGTTGTTGAAACCATCCGTGACCACCCGCAGTTTGTCCCGTTCATCGACAACATCCAGGTATTGTTGATGTAGGTCTACTAGCTCTTGTTTTAAGCTAGTGTTTTTGAAAACGACCTTCTCGATTTCCTTCTCACTATCATCTATTTCCTGTAACAGCTGTTGACATTTGCTGTTTGAAGCCTTAAGATCTTCAGTGGTCGTTCTCAACTTAAGCTCCAACTCCTGAGCAGCAGCCTTACGGGTCATCACAGGCATGGTTTCAGAAATTAGTACTGAAAGTAGAATTAAAGGAACGGTGAGAACTAATAAGACAGGCAAAAAGGAAAGCTAGAAATGAAAGGAAAAATGTGAGAACTTAGGGGTGCTTTATAGAGAAATGAGGTAGGCTGCTGAATCTAATTGAAATGCAACTTGATTAAATCGAGTACAAAGTTACATTGATTCTATTGTCTTATGATTTTACTTTTCCTTATGTGGGTAGGATGCCTAGATCAAAAAGTTTTTTTTTTAATGTTTTATTTTAGTTTTACATACAGATAACAATGCAATAAACGATATTCTACGTTCTTGTTGTTGTGTCAAATATATTATACCTACTATGGATCAAAAATATTACGATAATTCACTATTTTAATTTGTACATAAACGAAGTGGCATTGACCCACTGCTAGGTGCCAAATCCACCAAGAAAAGTGATTCTAGGACTCAATAAGGCGTGTTACCGATTCTAAGAGATGACTGTGTGGTAAATAAATAATAAAAGTAACAATACTCCCCGTTTAAATCCGTGGGTCGAAAATCAGCTGTTCGTAATAGGTTACCGGTAACGGTGGGCAACCAAACACTGCGTTTTACTGTGAATATTTGCAGGAAAACAATAATCCTGACTATTTATGCACTTATTTTACATTTACTTATATTAAATCACCTTATTTAGACTTAAAAATAATTAAAATTAATTTTTAAAATACGGAACAAAATTTTGACATGTCAGTCAGGCAGTGTTGCCAGTTGAGTCTACAGTTGAGTCTACTATCTTACCGTGAACTCGTGTCCGCCAGAGAAGCGCGACGACTCCCTGTGATTGGCGAGCGGCAGGCGCTGCGCACTGCACGCACACATTCTTATTAGCAATAACGGTGCGTAATTTAAAAAGCATACCCGTTTTAGGCGGGCTACCCGTTTTAGGCTTACCTCCCCTACGTTCAGTTCATACAGTGGTATCGTTTAACTTTGAAATACCCACCGTACCACCAAGGGTACGGCCAGGGGTACGGTGGGTCTGCAGTGGCTGTCAACATCACAGTTACCTTTATTGTAGATGTATTAAGGTTGCTGTTGGGCTGCAGCTGTCCGAGCTAAAATAACTGCGATAGGACTGCACACAAGTCATTTTCTACTCAGTTTTGATTGATCATGTACAAAACAACTTTTTCCCACACGCGTCCATTAGGTATAAAACAAAGAATGAATCTTCTTCGTTTTTTCCACATTTTAGTAACATGGTATTCCAGTTCTCGCACATTATAGTACAAGGCATTTCACTTTACTGTATCGAATGATACTTACTGTTCCCTTTGGAGAGTTGTCGCAAATCTACGGGAATTAGGTCGGGGGCACACGAGCGGGCGGCCCGGCCATCTGCCGCGAGATTATGAGGGATGACCACGGCTTAGTGTGCACGCACCCTTATGTATCACTGTCCTGCACGCTGGAGATTTAGAGAATTGTCTTTGTATGGAATACTTATTTACGTTATAAAAGTGTCTAACCCTTTGGAATACAGGCGTCGCTTGTATTCCGAAGGGTTAGACAGAAGTGGTACCTGTGCTTAACACGCACACATTTCGCCCGGTATGTTTATGTCTGACACTTTGCCCGACCCGGGACCTCGTGCTCAGCATCAGCGCTTGCGAGTACTGGACCAACGAGGCATTATTATGATAATGAAGGTGAAAGGAGAAATGATTGCCATCTCATCGGGCACGACCTTTCAAATTCTAGTTTGCAGCAAAATGGAGAAGAAGGATATAATAATAGCTAATAAAAGGTAGCATTTGTCGTTGAAAAACAGCTTACATTTTTGCATTCTATTTTAAGAAGACCCCGTTTTCCTGTCGTGAAAAAAAAAAACAACGAAAAATAAAAGAAAATTGCTTTACCCAAACAAAATTAATTTCAGTCTGTAGTCCTTACGGAAATATCAATAAAAAACCATTTTCGCCACGTTTTCATTCCAATTTTCATCAAAAATTTAAAATTTAAAATACATGCTTTCATCTGCTATGTCATCTCTAGGTATTTTCGGAGAAAATGTTCAGATAACAAACAAAACGTCGTACATGCTTTCAGAAGCAAAACTAATAGGTCGAATACGAGCTGCTGAACACTTTGTATGCACGCTTCTATTGAAAAGTGTATTTTTCACAAAAACAAAGAATTAACAAAAACAAAGAATTAACTATGTCACAAAAACTAAGAATTAACTATGTACTTATCTGTTTTTTGGGTATTTAGTTGAATAGATCTCATTTACAACAATTTGGGAAGTAATAAAATTGTGAAATTCTTTTGAATGTTTACCTTCACCTTATCAATCATACCAAAACTCTTATGATACCGACTATCTATGCTGAAAAATTAAAAATATTTTTTCTTTCAACTACGTAGTACTGTTATCATTAAACACTACAAAACTGACCACAAAGGACGTATTTTTTTTTCATAGAACAAAAACAGTGCAGAAATGTTATATGAAATCTCTTGGTTGCACAGTTTTTTATTAATGCACAGTTTTTTTTTTATTAGATTTATCACAGAGGTTTAATGTCTCCCATTAAGTTTAATATAAAATGTATGTATTACATCAAAAAGATACTGGCTGAAAATAAAAATCGGCTGAATGAAACATACTTGGTGAAAAAAAAAAATTACACGCATTTTGTAAAACTTTGATACTTCATATTTAGCAAGAAAAATTAAAAAAATGGAAATAGACAGCGATAGCTGAAAACTTTATTTCATTAACTTGAGTATTTATTTTGAGTAGGTAAATTTTATCACGGTAGGTAGATTGGTAGTTGAAAGAAAAGTAGATTACGCATCTTCCTTAAGTGAGTAATGAATGCAATCGTGATAATTTAGTGCCCTCGCGTACGCCCGATGCAACAATCTACTATATATCACTTTTGTTAGCCCAAACTAATTGATTTATTGTGAGCTAATGTAGCATCCTTGTTGTTCTAACTTTTCCTTGTTTTTGTTTCAAAGAACTTAAACCGTCATATTACAAAACGAGATCTAATTTTAAACCTAGCCTAAACCTTCAAGCCAGTTACTCTATTTTAAACTTTATTCCGACAAACGTAAAGTTCTTAATGCATAATTGACAACCTAGACTCAGGTTTAACGTCAGTTTTTGTAATAAGAACTTTAGCTTCGTCGGATTATAGTTCGAAATTTAAAAATGGCTGGATGGTTTAAACCTGGGTCTAAAGATAAATCTTGTTTTGTTATAAGGCTGAAAGTGTCTATTCATTTTCAGATCAGTCGATCGATTCTTTAAAAATCTCACCGTGAAAACTAAGGTGAACTGAAGTGTGTGAATAGCATTAGATGACAGCTCTCTTCGCCTAAGTTAACACTGTGGGATTTTCGAAGAATACACCGGCTGTTGTCTGGCCTAAGTTAGTGGTCACAATCATTTTGGTATCGAAGAAGAAGTCTTAGTTTCTCCGAAGCAACCCAAGCAATCAATCAATAATGTTTATTGTGGATCATAGGTACAGAAATAGATACAGGTGTTAAGAATTACAGTGATGTTGATCAGCTATGTCCCGCCTTTTGGGCATTTAATACAAATTATTAACATTGTGTCATATTAATAAATAAGAAATTAACATTACTATTTTAATAAATTAACAAAGAAAAAAAAATACATTACTATTGCAATTTAAACAAAAATTAATTTAACTAGTTAGGTGGGTAGTTAAAATCTAATATTACAACAAAAAATAAACACAAAATATAGGTTGGTTAAAGATCTTAAAATTAATAGTAAGCAGCACTGACTGCACAATGGTCTTGGTCAAAATATAATTTAAAGGGACTTGTCTGACATAAAGTCTTTTAAACAGTAGGTACCTAACAGCATTTATCGACTAACAGGTCATGACGTTTCTTTTTAAATAATTTAATTTCTGAGATGCTTCTAATATGTTTTGGAATTTTATTAAATATTGTTGGAGCAACCCACAATACACTTTGCTGCAGAAAACGTGTCTTGCTCGTGATTGTGCACAATTTATCCTGATAGCGTATTCGGCTACGGTATTCAAATAAGTAAATATTTGCTCTTTACAAATACCGCGCATTCGAATATGTACAAACATGGTAATGTTAGTATTCTAAGGTTTGTGAAAAATGGCTGACAAGAATCGGTCTGATGCAGATTAAACATAGACCTGATACAACGCTTTTGAACCTTGAATGCCCTTTCATTGTCTACGCTGTTCCCCAGAATATTAGGCCATATCTGAGAGTGGAACTTAAATATCCTTGATACGTTGTTAATAACACTGCCCTGTTGACCACCTTTCTTAATCTGTAGTGTGCATATGAGTATTGACTTAGTATTTTCCAACTAATTGTATTATCAATATTTAGTTCTAAAAACTTTGTCACAAGATTATTTTTATTCATCCAATTCATTATGGAAGTCAAAGATTGATTAATGTCGTTTTCCAGATTATGGGAATTGTTATTTGTGAATAAAACAGTGCAGTCGTCTGCAAAAAGTATGGTTCCATAGTCTAATACGGAAGGCATATCATTTATAAAGACGAGGAAGAATAACGGGCCTACAATAGTGCCTTGTGGAATACCCAGTCGAACAGTTCCTGTTTGTGAAGCATAGAGTTCTTCAGTTTTTGTTGCAAGATTTACCTTTTTTATTTCAGTGAACTGTGAACTGTTTCCTGTTTGTGAGGTATGATTTAATGAGATCATAAACATTACCTCTTACTCCATATGCATACATTTTGCTTAGGAGGACGTCGTGATCCACGCGGTCAGGCAGGGAGTCCTTTGTCCAGGTTAATCATAATTTCATATAAAAAGTTATATATGGGCACATTTATTGATTTATTGAAGTGAAAACTTCTTTAGCGGCGTTGTACTTACACTTTTTTTTTAATGGGTAAAAAATGTTAAACTCGCGTCAGGACACGTGACCCTGATCGAAAATTCGTAAGATTCCAAAATATCAAAAATTGAAAACAAGTATACAGGATCAAATTAAATTAGCTAGCGAAACTTACCCACAAGTATACAGGATCAAATTAAATTAGCTAGCGAAACTTAGCCACAAGTAATAAGGATCAAATTAAATTAGCTAGCGAAACTTAGCCACAAGTATACAGGATCAAATTAAATTAGCTAGCGAAACTTAGCCACAAGTATACAGGATCAAATTAAATTAGCTAGCGAAACTTAGCCACAAGTATACAGGATCAAATTAAATTTGCTAGCGAAAATTAGCCACAAGTATACAGGATCAAATTAAATTAGCTAGCGAAACTTAGCTACAAGTACACAGGGTCAAATTAAATTAGCTAGCGAAACTTAGCCACAAGTATACAGGATACAATGACAAAGTATTAATATGTGTTTTGTTTTCACTTCTGTCGGCACTCCCGGAGTGCCACTGTTTTTTTTTTCCTAAAGCCATATTGAGCGGGTGTCAATATATTGTGACTCTCAAAGAACCTATACAGGGAGCTAAATATAACTTTTTCTAAAATCTTAGCAAATGTAGGTACCTATAATAGCTATGGGCCTATAATTACTGACGTTTAGCTTATCCTCTTTCTTAAAAATTGGCTTTATGACTGATACTTTTAATTTATCTGGAAATATACCCTACTTACGTCTTAGTATACCTGACTAGCAATTCCTTCAAACATAAGTACCCATTACTTGCGCTATTAAGACCTCTATTTGCCATTTCACTAAATTCGGCTTACACTACGGAAGATATAAGAGATACTTTGTACCTCCGCATTTAGTTAATATCATACTTATTGTTATCATCAAGGCTTACGTCTTAAAGGTAAGCAGTATCACCGCACACATACTTGTATAAGCGTCCCAAATTGCTCAGTAATCCAGCAAAGAGTTAACTCCTTCAACTAACTGTCGACCTTATTAAACTGTAACAGAGTTTACATTACAACGGAGATGTTAAAGCATGCACAACAAGACTACTGCCCTCCATTAAAACTAAACTTCCCACTAATAAAGTTATCCGTAACAAAGTCCATTTCCGAGTAAACAAGATACATCTACTCCGGCAACCGGACATAGCTAGCGATGTATAGCGCTCGGATCAGCGTAGTCAACTGGAGTGCGAGTCGTTGTAGTTTCAGGATAGGGGGTTACATTATCTTTGAAATCACCCCACTAGTGCTGACCCTTTGTTTAATTAATGCCATTTAATTTGATCTGACCAGTGCTGATTTGTTTATTTTTTATTTATACTATTGTTGATATTTTAGAAGTGACTCGCAAACGTCGCCTCGTTAATATTCAAATATTTTCTCTCAAATATTAGAATATTGGCAACAGTAAAGAACGTGATTATGATAACAGAGGTCGTTCGGTAAAGTATATCGAGTCCAGGGATACAAGGTTAAACATACTAAGTTACCGGTTAGCTACCGGTCCGGTCCAGGAAAAATCTTAACGATTGCTTACATAACTAAATCATGTTTTGTACATACAATGTGGAGATCGAGGGCATTTTTACAAAATAAAATTGGGAATAGGTAGGTACACTATTTTAATATAAATAAGTATCAAACACCAATTAATTTACAATATGACAATACCTTCAAGTGGGCGGAAAAATAATAAAATCGTGGGTATTCCACGTGTCTATGTATACAGGATGTTTGATTTTGACATGATGTTCTTAAACATCATTACTTACTGTTTGACACTTTATTATTTAGCAAGCAGGGTTGTTGAATTCTAGTTACTTGCATCATACAACTTAATTACCGTCTAATTAGCCAATTAAGAAATGGAAAATGACTCCCCAAGTTTCTTGAAATTCGAGCTTGATATTATTCAATCAATCTAATTTCCCGATGTTTAAGTTCATCCCACCTCACAATCATACCCTGTATAATGTTAAATCCACGCGTGACGTCTTGAGTCAAGGGTTCAGTTTCGCCTAAGCTAGTTGATTAATACTTATTCTCATCATCATTTATTGCATTCATCTAGTTTGTTGCAAGTATATAGGTTTCATACATGAACCCTGCTAGGGCACAGCACTAATAAATAATAAATAAAAATTTTTTATTCAAGTATAAAGTAAACTAAAAATAGGATTTACATTAATTACAATCGAGGAAAATTAAATTCTAACTGTAATATAGACCTGCCTGATCTAGGTTTATGAAAAACCTGTGTTTCAGGCCATCAATTTACACCAAATATTTAAAAAGAAGACAACAATAAAAGTATTAGACGCTAAATTGAAAAGAAGGTATAGTATTTTCAATGTCTTATAGAGTATATTATTATAAAACTAGATTATACAAGATATATTTATGTTTAAATAAATTAACGAAATTAAAATAAGATAAAAAATTAATTAAATTTTTTAACAAACAGCGATAACAATAATAATAATAATATTATTGTTATCGAATATTTCTTAGAAACCGACGTGGGGATGCATCGGGATGTAGTCGCGGTGGACAAGGGCCTCACCCCGCTCTCCTTGGGTAAAGAGAACTGGCGCAAACCAGTAGTGCTTGACACTAATGATCGCATGGAGGTATGGCAGAGTAAGGAGCTTCACGGACGCTTTTTCCGGGCCCTACATGGACCCGATGTAGATTTACTAGCGTCCGTAGCCTGGCTGCGTTTCGGTGACCTCTTTGGAGAA
This sequence comes from Mesoligia furuncula, assembly GCA_916614155.1. Classification (NCBI taxonomy): domain Eukaryota; kingdom Metazoa; phylum Arthropoda; class Insecta; order Lepidoptera; family Noctuidae; genus Mesoligia; species Mesoligia furuncula. The sequence goes on from OU744804.1 coordinate 713,462, forward strand.
ACCGAAGGTTTTGTCTGTGCAATTATGGACGAAGTTATGATGACGAACAATTACAGGAGATTTATTGTCAAAGACGGCACGGTTGACATCTGTCGGGCATGCCACCGGCCGGGAGAATCAATCAGACATATTATCTCCGGGTGTTCTCGTCTAGCTAACGGAGAGTACTTGCATAGACACAACCTTGTAGCCAGGATAATTCATCAGCAACTTGCTCTGAAATACAGCCTTGTGGAATCGGAGGTGCCGTACTACAGGTATGTGCCCGACCCAGTTCTCGAAAATGGTAATATCACATTGTACTGGGATCGATCCATCATCACTGACAGGACTATTGTTACCAATAAGCCTGACATAGTGGTGGTGGATCGATCAGAGCGTCGCGCAATGTTTGTTGACATAACAGTCCCGCATGATGAGAACCTCGTGAAAGCCGAGAAAGATAAACAAGTCAAGTATCTTGATTTGGCTCGCGAGGTTGTCGACATGTGGGATGTTGACTCAGCAATCATTGTGCCGATAGTCGTAACAGCCAATGGACTGATAGCCAAGAGCCTCGACCAACACCTGAAGAGGCTCTCGTTGGGCAGCTGGATCAAGGGCTTGATTCAGAAAGCAGTACTTTTGGACACGGCTCGCATTGTCAGGAGGTTCCTCTCTCTGGAGCCCTGACCGCCGGTAGCTTGGACCCTGTTCCCGATACCGGTGGGCTACTATTTTTTATATTTTTAAATGTTTTTGTGTTTTTATATTCTAATATTTAAAAATATAATTTATATGTATATAAAATGAAATAAAGGGAATAATAATAATATGATCTCGTTGATACACACTCGATCCTGTACTGTGCGGCTGTGGCGGCATGTCGTTTAGCTAACGTCAAATTTCCAAGTTGTGACGGAGCTACTCGACCATAACCAGCCGTACCAACCTGGCAGCGCAGGATCGAGCGTCGTATCGATAGGGCCCGGGTACTCATCGGCAAACTATACTGCTTCAGGGAGGGCAATACACGACCACGAGTGATGCGCTTTGTAAGGCGGGCATTCTCGGGGACTGGAATCAGCCCTCGAGAATACATGTCCCGTCTCACAGAGCGCATCGACTTCCTGAAGCAGAAAGTCTGTGCATGGGCGAGCCGAATTCGGCGGTATAAACGGCGGGTGGATCGATACACGCAGAATCGCATGTTCCAGAGCGATGAAAGGTGGGTGTATAGAGCTTGGGAGCGACCTGAACAAAATGTGACAGACGTATGCCGCCCGGATGATGCCGCCACAAGTGCATTCTGGTGCAGCATCTGGTCAGTGCCCGTCTGTCACACTGAGGCTGGCTGGATGCAGGATGTCGAGCGAGTGTGTGAATCTATACCACAAATGGAAAAAGTACTAATTACGCCATCAGACGTTGCCAGAGCGGTCCGTCCGTTACCGAATTGGAAATCACCGGGACCGGACGGACTGCACAACTTTTGGCTGAAATGGCTAATTAGTTCACACACTTGCCTGGCATCTCAGTTCCAGTCATCCTTAGAGTCTGGGTCGCTACCGCAGTTTCTAACAACAGGCGTTACCCACCTGCTCCATAAATCAGGTAGTCCCGCGGAACCCAAGAATTATAGACCGATTACGTGTTTGTCGACGGTTTATAAACTTCTTACATCCATTTTGAGAGCGAAAATTAATACGCACATTGAGAGTAACTCGATTATGTCTGCCTCTCAAAATGGATGTAGGAATGGGTCCCGCGGAACTAAGGAGCTACTCCTCATAGACATGGCCATTAGCCAACAGGTTCGTCGATCCCGCAAGGATCTGTCGACATGTTGGATAGATTACAAGAAGGCCTACGACTCGGTGCCACATACATGGCTCATGAGGGTGCTGGAGTTGTACAAAATAGATGCAACTCTACGCACCTTCCTTGAGTCGTGTATGGGGCAATGGAAGACGGTCCTTCGTTATCCAGGATGTCGACAGATCCAGGGAAATGATGAACCTGTATGGATTAAACGGGGAATATTTCAGGGCGACAGTTTGAGTCCACTTTGGTTCTGCTTAGCCCTGAATCCTCTAAGTACATTACTGGAGGATTCAGGTCTAGGCTATCGGTTGAGGAGAGGTGGTCAGGTCATATCTCACCTCCTTTACATGGATGATTTGAAACTCTTTGCTCCCAACAAGTTGCGTCTGATGGAGCTACTGAAGGTAACTGAAACTTTCAGTAGCGCCATCAGGATGCAATTTGGTGTCGACAAATGTGAAATCATGCATGTAAAGCGAGGGGAGATTATGGAATCCGAGGGAATTCAACTCTCGGATTCCATAAGCCTCAGATCCCTCTCCTCATCCGAAAGCTATTAGATAGTATTTGGGTATGTCGGAAGCGTTAGGCATCAACGATGCTGACATGAAGCAATCGTTGAAGGAGCGCTTCTTATGTCGCCTGAAGAAGGTATTAATTAGTCTTCTTTCGGGTGGAAATAAGGTGCGCGCCTTCAACGGTTGGGTCATGCCGGTTTTGATGTACTCTTTCGGCATACTCAAATGGACTCAGACCGAACTCGACGCCCTGGATAGAAGAGTCCGTACACTACTGACCGCAAAACGGATGCATCACCCACGATCATCGGTGATGAGACGAGAAGTGCGGGGGTCGAGGCTTTTTAAATGCGAAGACCCTCCACAACCGCGAGGTGTGCAGTCTCAGGGAATATTTTTTAAAATCCGAAGTGGGTATGCATCGTGATGTGGTCGCAGTGGACAAGGGGCTCACCCCGCTCTCCATGGCTAAAGAAAACTGGCACAAACCTGTAGTACTTTCTACTGATGACCGCAAGAAGGTATGGCAAAGCAAGGAGCTTCACGGGCGCTTCTATCGGGCTCTTCATAAGCCCGGTGTAGATTTCATAGCGTCCGTATCCTGGCTACGTTATGGTGACCTTTTCGGGGAAACTGAAGGTTTTGTCTGTGCAATAATGGACGAAGTTATCTTAACGAATAACTACCGGAGACATATTATGAAGGACGGGACGGTTGACGTGTGTCGGGCATGCCACCGTCCGGGTGAGTCTATCAGACATATTATCTCTGGTTGTTCTCGTCTGGCTAACGGCGAGTACTTGCACAGGCACAACCAAGTGGCCAGGATTATTCACCAGCAACTTGCTTTGAAATATAAGCTTGTGGATTCTGAGGTACCGTATTACAAGTATGTGCCCGACCCAGTTCTTGAAAATGACCATGTCACGTTGTACTGGGATCGGTCTATCATTACTGACAGGACTATTGTTGCCAATAAGCCTGATATAGTGGTGATAGATCGATTAGCGCGCCGCACAATGATTGTCGATGTTACCATTCCACATGACGGGAACCTCGTGAAAGCTGAGAAAGAGAAAGAAATTAAATATCAAGACTTAGCACACGAGGTTGTTGACATGTGGAATGTGAGCTCGGCTATCATTGTGCCGATTGTCGTATCAGCCAATGGACTGATGGCCGAAAGCCTCGATCAACATCTATCGAGGCTCTCGTTAGGTGGTTGGATCTCCTTCTGAATCAGGCCCTTGGGCCTGATTCAGAAGGCAGTACTCCTCGATACGGCTCGCATTGTGAGGAGGTTCCTGTCTCTGGAGCCCTAACCACCGGTAGCTTGGACCCTGCTCCCGACACCGGCGGATCACTGTTTTTTATATTTTTAAATGCTTTTTTATAGTTATTTTTTATATTCAAATATTTAAAAATGTAATAAATAAGGAATGTAAATGAATAAACGGAATAATAATAAAATAACTTAACATAGGTAGGTAGTAAGTCTAAATTGTAGGTGCTGTATTGTGTAGTAGATGAAGTAAATTTTGACATTGAAATTCATACGAGTACCTGACTCGTATGAATTTCAATGTCAAAATTTACTTATCGTCAAAGAATTCCTCTATGGTAGTATTTCTACATTTAGTATTAAAATTAAAATATTGAAATTAGTATTGCCACAATTTTGCTGTCTTACATGATAGTTATTATTAAATTTAAATTTATAAGTCGGGAGACAATGATATTAGTATGGGTTAAAGTAATTAATTTATCTCGAATAAATATGACCAGTTGTACATAGTTTTGCGTTCTTCGTAAGTCCTCTTCGCCTATGTAAATAATACAGTTGAAGTCCTTACTTGTTAAGTTTTGAACTTTTACGTTAATATTCTCAAATATTTGCTTCAGTCTACATTTTGGTTTGCGTAAGTCTCCTCTGCACCGGTGTATAATATATTTGAAGTTTCGCTGCTTAATAAACATATTTTTTGTTTATTTGTAAAATCAAAATGTTTTATTTCACATAAACCTACATGGGCACTTATGAAACGTCAGAAGCTTGGTGCACGGTTCCAATTGGTCGTTTCCTATGGAGAAGAACCAGCAAGAAACTCCATGGTTACTCTTTTTAAAAATAATTGGCTTTTACAATGTTTCCAGATTACAGTAGGTATGGGAGGACAGCGCAGGCCTGTCAACAAGTACCAAGTACTTGATAAAATAGAAAATGGTCTACAGATCTAAAGTCTATAAGGCCTACAAAGTCCTCACATTTACAAAATAAGAATCTATCAAAAGGATAGATAATAAAAAAATAAAAATAATAATAAGAACCTACTAAAACCAAGTGTTATGATTCTCTTTAAAACCACTAATAAAGAGCTGAAAAATTTCAAGTGTCTGTATATAATGTCAAATAATAAATAAATTACGTCAAAAAGTATATAATGTGAAATAATAAAGAAATTATGTCAAAAGTATGTAAAAAAAAAAAAATTTAATAAAAATTGAACATCGTAATTTGAGAGCAGTTAATAGACATTTACATAGTTATGCCGTTAATGAGAAGCCAGGGAAGCCACATGTGCAGAAGGAATTATTGCCAGACTAGCTGTAGTAATAGTTTTCTTGCTGTGGGTTCTGCTTGGCGGTGATACTTGAGTTGTAAGTATTAGAACGTTTTTGTGTTAGCTCACTTGTGTTAAAATTAGACTCATCATTAGTCATTCTAGAAACGTCATTTAAATTGTCTGTTTGGGTCTCTTTACTAGTTGTACGTCTGTTTGTAGTTTATGAATAAAAGCTCTCGGATTACGTCATTGTGATCCACGAGGATGCTGTTTGTACATTCTAGCATATTATATTTTGTATGAGTATAGTCACGGTAGATATAGAAAGTTGTGTGGTAACAGGAAAAATAACATAACTGATAATCTCATGACACAAAGAATTAAAAAACAATTCGAATTGGAAAACATTTTGAGGAAACCGGCATGTCCTAGGATCTAAAATTCGAAGTCATGTGACATCTTCCAGCCGGACTGGTCCCAGTACGTCCCACTGGGCCCTCCCTCTCACTGAGAGAAGGCCTGTGTCCCAGCAGTTGGAAAAGTATGGTCTGATTATGTCTTATGTTATGTCTATAAAGAATTATGTTGATAGCTTTAAGCTTCGATCCTATTAAGGGGAAGCGCTAAGGTAGCCCGCGAAATTTAAATTTTCATACGTATTTACAGAATTATAATCATTAGAATCAGTAATACAACTTGTTAAGTTAGTATAATCCCAAAATGTCAAGATTTCATGAAATAGTCATTCAGTGGGATTACTTGGTCTTAGAGAGTTGTGTTGATGACTTTAATGATTATAATTTTGTAAATACATATTTGTTACGGTCGCGAATCATATTTTAATCAACGTACAACTTAATGCTGACCAGCAAAATTGCATAAAACCTTAAAAAATTGAATTTCACGGGCTACCTTAGCGCTTTCGCCTTCAGGTAGAAATTGACACTATATTAAGTACCTACACACATCAATGCCAAGATGGACGTTGCTCTATAAGTACCCAATTAAAAAGAGAAAAATTCAGAGGTAGTAACTTTACAGTAAAAACTATTAATTCTTAAACCTTTAAAAAGATTCAGATGGAATCAGGTCAGAACATAGAACTACTAAGCCCTGGAGAGCGCCGACGGAAGACGTGATAAAACCGTCTATACGCTGCCCGCTAACTTATTGTGCTAACTTAAACCTTGACACTGTTTGACTTAGGTGCACTGTAAATACTGGACCACTTGTTACAAGAATGACGAGAAGGTCCACTCTGTATACACATTTAGAGAGTACTGAAAGGCAAGAAAACCTCGACTGAATTAACCATAATTAACGTTATTTTCCTGAACCGTTAAAAAATTTAACACATCACGTTGTTTTTCATGAGACAATATTAAAACTGTTTGTAGGCAATATTTGTTCATCGCTATTTCAATATAGAGATGAACCACTAACACGTGCACGTGCACGTGTTAGAGGCCTTTATTATATGGTTCACCTTGAACATCTACATAATGTACATATATCAATACATATTATAAATCGAAGTCGCTTCTCGTATTTATCTGTGTGGCCGCGTTGTTCTTCTGAGAAAAACGAAATGAATTTTAATGCGGTTTCCACCATCATTTTGAGTAAACAACAATATTAAACTTAAACGTAATAAAAAAAATCTTGATGATTTGTCAAGTCGTAAAAACCGTGCGAAACAGAGGCAGGTCGCTAGTTACAGGCATTATAGCTAGTGAGACCTGACACAAGAATATAACAAGTGAGACCTAACACAAGAATATAGCTAGTGAGACCTGACACAAGAATATAGCTAGGGAGACCTGACACAAGAATATAGCCAGTGAGACCTGACACAAGAATATAACAAGTGAAACCTGACACAAGAATATAGCTAGTGAGACCTGACACAAGAATATAGCTAGTGAGACCTGACACAAGAATATAGCTAGTGAGACCTGACACAAGAATATAGCTAGTGAGACCTGACACAAGAATATAGCTAGTGAGACCTGACACAAGAATATAGCTAGTGAGACCTGCCACAAGAATATAGCTAGTGAGACCTGACACAAGAATATAACAAGTGAGACCTGACACAAGAATATAGCTAGTGAGACCTGACACAAGAATATAGCTAGTGAGACCTGACACAAGAATATAGCTAGTGAGACCTGACACAAGAATATAGCTAGTGAGACCTGCCACAAGAATATAGCTAGAGAGACCTGACACAAGTAAAGCTAGTGAGACCTGACACAAGAATATAGCTAGTGAGACCTGACACAAGAATATCAACAAGGATTGTGTTTTATTTCAATACTCATTAAGGTGAAACTAAATGCTCTATTATACGGAATACTATATTGCTCTACGTGAATCGATCAATGAATTTGATAATATCATTAACAGCATCACTTCATTCATATTACTAATATTATATTTTTATTTATAAATGCGATAATTACACTGTATGTCTTGTTTCCTTTTCACGCCTTAACAGCTGAACGGATTTCAATTAAATTTGACACTGAGGTAGACTATGACCTGGATTAGTACATAGGATACACTTATATCCTAGTAGTACGTTACGTTCCCGTGGGATGATTGCAACCATCCAAGCGAACGATGGTATTTCTTACGCAGTATCTGCTTCGCTTCACCAATACCAAAAAAACGATATATTTCTACAAATGTCTTACCGCTGCAGTACTTCTTCTTCGGTTCCTTACATAGTGTCACCTCCTACCTCCTAACACCCCCTCTCTCTGACGACAGCATGTGTCGCTCCCCGCTCGTCTACGTAATCTGATGTCCGGTGAACTGATGGCATGCCAATGATGTAAGATCTTAAGTAAGAAGCGCTTTTTGTGCGGTTGGCGGATAAGCGATATTGGTGAGGTTCATTAAAGATCTTATTAGGTATGAGAGATTATTGTGGTGTTTATACAAGATGGCACAAAATATGTTAAGATGACATGCCATGGAACCAGTCGACGCTACTGATAATGCTAAACTCGAATATAAGTTTTTGGCTAAGACAATTCAGATTAATATCGATACGGTAAGAAAAATACTACGAAATATTAATGACTGAGGGCTCAATTAACTCTTATCGTAGGTCAAAACTTAGCACAACTGTTGAACCCCTAGATTTTATGTCCACAAGGAACTAATATTTATATAGCCGACAGACTAATCCGGGTCTAAATGTCTGATTCTATCCGATTCGTATAATAGTATCTCAAAAGGTGCCTACGATAAAGAAGAAATACGACAACATAGTCTGCCTTATGAAAGGTAAAACTGTGTCAGAGCTGAGTGTGTTTGTAACCCGGAGGGTTTTATCAAAGGAAACGGAGGACAATTTAATTTCCTGAGGATGCAACAAATAGAGGATGTTATGGAATTGTCACGCTGTTGAATGAAAATGGGGTGAAGCGGGTTGGAGATGTGTGTCAGATGGGCATACAGCTGCAACGTTGGTGATGATTACTTTAATCTCTATACTCTGTTCCAAAAGTATTTGATGAAAATGTAAACAAATTGATCAGAAAACGTCCCTGTTGATGTCAATTTGTAGTTGCACTTACAAATTAAGTGCTTTGATGTGATTATTTGATTACTGAAATGAAATTGTTTATTCTGTAAATAGGATATCGGAGTAACTTTTACATGTCATATTAATTTAAAAAAAATAGGTAATGTTCAATCAATCAACTATAATCAAAGTCAATGTCCACGTAATCATATCACCGTATGTCATAACGAGCAGGAGTCACTGGTTGAAGACCTTAGTTTTAGATCATGCTAATTTAAAATCAACTTAAATATTATGCTTTTCATTTGACAGTTGAGATTAATTTTACAACCTCAAGTTACGTCGATGATTTTCCAATTTAATATGTTATTCAAGCAATTATTATTGAATTGTTAAGTGGTGAGATATAACTTTGAATCCTTCTAAGTAAAGATGAAAATATTAGAAATTCTCTTCAGTGAGTAGATTGCGTAAGAATTTTACCTGAACGTTTGTTGATACTTTCAGCAGATATCCTTGGAATAGATAGTAGGACTATTTACTGGTCAAGATTGTTCTGAACGATTATGGGAGAAGCGTTGCACCAGGATTTCTGTTGTAACCTTAGTGGAGCAGTTCCGTTGTTTAAAGTTTTATCTTCTTCTCCTTAGTCACTTCCTCATGGCTTAGTGTGCGGCAACTGCCTCTGCCGTTGACGCAAGTGGTTCGTGTGTATGAGCACTTAGGGGATTCTCGCCAGGGGCTGGGGAGGGGGGGCGCAGGGGGGGTCGCTTAGGGGGTGCTCTCTCTGTCTAGCGCTAAGTGGCCTGCATGATTTCCCCTTTAGGTATTAATTTTACAAAACGGGCTTGCTGATATTATTATGAGAAATTACTGATAATGTGGACGACACAAAGTTAATCTCCCATACCGCATCCAGTGTACTCTGCTCCGCGTCACGTCAGCTTCGTTCACAAAGTCCTGTTACTTTAATTTCCGTTCTTTCGTACTCAATTTGCTCGCTCTTTGAAGCACGCGTATGTAAAGGCGATATACCCTCCGATATTAAGCAGCCTTTTTATTTCAACTTTGTTGTTACAAAGTTTGTTCAGCAATAATTTGAAGGGAACATGTTACTAAGTTTTCTTATTAGGATCCGAGGGTGAGACGGGATAAGTGTAGGAGTGAGAGAAAATTAGATTCAATCAAATCATGAGTTTGGTTTGGCTTTTTGTGCAATCAGTTGATTTGATATTGGATACACTTGTCTGTAGTTTCATCAGCTACCTCAATCACTGTCACAGCGAAATGTTACCGAATGTATTCGGTAACAATTATTCATTCGGTAACAATTTAAAAAAATATGGTATGGTCAGAAAAGGTCTTTCCCTCAGTTTATGTAACAGTGAAACCTTTGGCTCATGCTATTGTGTTGTACTGCATGAATTTTGTAAGAACTTTGTTACAAATAACTCATTTACAAAATCACCGTCATTCACCTTGCACTCTGTCATGAAGAACACTTAAATACTTAAAGCTATAATATTATGAACATTCGTACAAAACAAAAACCTAACAAAACTATCAGCCATACAGATCAAGCTCATCATTGAAAAGATAATTCAGCGCAGATCAGTGGCAGCCACACTCGACGAAAATGAGATGGGTTCCGTCACTGAACAATGGTTGTCGCGCGCAGCCGCTAGGGGGCGCGTCTCTAACGTGTCGCACAGACTTGGCACTCGCCTCATGATTGTGCCGTTTGAAGTATTGTACGTGGATTGATTGATGGGAACTATGACGGATTAATCTAAGATGTTTTGGGATTGAGCGAAAAAAGTTTGGTATTTTCGATTTTTTCCCAAATTGGGTGATAATGTTTAAATAATGACAGTTGAGTGCACAAAAATAACTAAGAAATTGCAATATTATCTCTTTTAGTTTGAATGATCTCATTTGTTATTTTGCAACCGCAGTCGATAAAACACTATACTTACAGGGCGTCCCACGGCTATGCCACATGGAGGGAAAATACCTTGAATATTTTAGATGGAACATTTTACTGAAAGAAGACATTATTTTAATTTAAAAATCATTTTAAACTGCATTTATAGATTTTTAAATAATTACATGGTTGAACCGGGAATCGAACCCGCTACACGAGAAAAAAATTGCCCTGTAGCTTTATCATACCGATCGAAAGGCTTCATCATTAGGATTATTTTTTGCAATAACATAGTGTCAGAAATAAAAGGAAGACCATGAATTTTAACATTTTTAATACAAAGATGCGATGGACAAAATAATTTACGTGTCTTTCGGCTCAGGATACGGCTCGATTTTTTACATACAACCAGGTACCTACTAATTACGTATCTCTTTATCATTTTATCATGCACTTAATTATAATAGGGAAATGATGTGTCCTTCTCAAGTGAGTAAATTTATTAGTATAGGTACCTACTTATGATAATGTCAGTTGTATGTCCTTACGGCAATGTCAGCTTTTCATTTTTCTGAACAAAATTTCACATCCAATGTTAAAATTCATGGTCTTCTTTTAAGCTACAGGATAATTTTTATTCTCGTTTAGCGGGTTCGATTCCCGGTTCAACCATGTAATTATTTAAAAATCTATTAATGCAGTTTTTTAAATTAAAATAATGTCTTCTTTCAGTAAAATGTTCCATCTACAATATTCAAGGTACCAGCGCTGGGGCTTTGTCTCGTATAGGGTCTTAGCTTTATGCTGAGCGATGGCCGTTTTGCGTAGATGTGACGCATACTTTCTCCCAAATTGTTGTTTTGTTTTATTTTTTATTTGTGTCTTTATTTTTATGCGTCATGTTTTCCGCAAATAAACGTATTTTCTTTCTTTACTTTCCCTCCATGTGGCATAGCCGTGGGACGCCCTGTGTACAACCTCGAAACAGAAAACACAAGACTTTTTTTCACAGCGGCGTAATTCACTGGCGTTAAATATTACTGTACATCCTAGATACATCTCCAAATTCTGCCTTTTCCTTCAGGAAGGGAAATATCGTCGCTATACCCAAACACCAACCCAAGAAAATAAACAACATTCTTCTCACAAAACTAGCAAACTGGACCATATTTTCGTCCACTAAATTATGTTCAGCATCGCATGAATCATACCGGCCCTTGCAGTACCCCTACCACGCTAAACGATTGGCTTTCCGTGAGTTATCGCCTTGCCGCGTTAATCGCTCGCATGATTGATGATCGCAGGCGCCGGCGAATTGTTAAATAGCCATTTTAGCTAAATACGGGAAGATGGTGAACGGCTGTGCGATTTCAATTAGATACGACACTGTGACTGGATTGTTTTACTTGATTTGAGGATAAGTAGTGAGCTGATTCGAAGATAAAATATTTGGCTTCTTGAGGATAAGTGGGAAATGGATTGTATCTGGTAGCTGGACAGGACCACCGTGTGGCTGGAGAGATTTTTAATTCATAATCATGTAGATTGCTCTAAGCAAACCGTCGCCGGCAGTATTAGTTACATATCTAAGTGTTCTTATAAATATCATCGATGATAACAAGAATAGATCACGTACGGTAAAACACGGAACTCCGGAATTCTAAAATAAGACAGTGTGGGCTCATCGCTAAGAGTCAACAGCAATTTAGTCTAGTAATAATAATAGGCCTCTTATTGTCGCGTTTACTACAATAACTATAATAAGAACATGATCTTTCCACTGACAGTAATGCACATTGTTATTATTTGTTCATATAATAGAGTTGAAATTAAATTCAGACAACAGAAGACTTATTTTTTATTAAAAGTTGCACGTAAAGCTTATTCGGAGCTTCATTCAGATTCCTTTACCTAGATGTCTCTTTTTCATACAAGTTTACTGAAATATTCGCTAGAAGTGGACGGTTTACGATACAGAATCTTACAACACGTTTGAATACAAGCTGTTCAGACAAAGTTCTTTAACGATGCTAATAAAACAAAGCTATCCGCGTGGCTCTCTTACTACCCAATACAAGTGATTGGATGTGGATTAACTGCCACTAACAAAGAATGCTAGCGCACTATTACACTTTACTGCTATATCTAAGGCGATAATTTCCAGTAACTTAGCGTTATATTGCAATATTTTTAACATTTTGGCAAGATTCCTGAATATTCTCCAAGCAAAATCTGGGCCAAATTCACAAGAAGACTTTAAGTTATTTAAACATTTACAAAAGCCACAATCAGGAACAGAGACGGTTTCTTTAAATTTCTCAGTAAAAAGAGTTGCAGGAATAGTGATTAAGGAGTTAAAAACTTATATAATATCAGACAGTTCACTCTGTGTAGCACAGGAGCCGAGCATTCGATTCTTCTGTACAGAGCGAAACTTCGCAGATAGGACAATGGATCTCAAAGTTCGGTCGACGTGGAATTTTCAGAGCTTAATCAAGTTAAACTGGGCGTTGTTAAAAATGTTTCAATTAGTTCGTTAATTAACAAGTATGCGGAAACTGAGACGTTTGTTTGAAGTTCAAGAATTATGGGATGACGGCAACTACAAAAGGGTAATAGAACCGCCTTAGGAGTTCATTCAAGTCGAAGGTAATGGGATTGGTAATGTAGCTCCTTAGTAACTAAAGGTCAGCTTACTCGAGTATTGTACTGCCGGGTGAATAGCTCGTTTACGTTAATCGATACAAAACGATTGTGAGTTGGCTCAACACTACGTGATCAGTCCCACTTGCGGTGCCCGCTTACGCCCTCAACGACTATACCTTATGTCAGCTGGAAGATTTGTTCCATTTCATATAGTTTCGTTCGATACACACTACTTTACTACAATGTGGCTTAGTGGTCATATTTTAAATCTATTATCTAAACTTTCCATTTTGATTTAAAATAATACGATAATTTCCAAAGCTCATTTGTTTATTCAAAGGATCAAACTAACTAGAGACCTGAAATCAATAAGTTTGTGTGTCCCTGAAGTTTGTACAGATGACCGTAAAACCGTTGATGTGGAACAATTGGCTGATTTTCAATAACTCTCCCCAAAGTTATGAGTATGTTACTGTATGCTCCGGTGCGCAAACAACTACTTCACGCTTGGCCTGATTTCATTCCGTAAACCTCTGTAACTTATAAACTAGTTGGCCTAAATGCTGCCTAAAAAACATCCAACATGTTTACGCCGAACGACCCTCATGCGCCAATAAGTCAAAAACTTTTTTGTTATTTCGGAGGCGCGGGCGCGGGGCGCGGCCCGGGGTGTCGAAATCGGCACATTTGCTAAAGTGTTCTACTAACTTTCTCCATATGAACTCGAGTGTCGTCGAGTTAACTTTTTATAACCCGCGCTTTTGTATTTCCAGATTTGACAACTTTCCCGGCGACCCTCCGCTATGTTTTAGGGCCACATTCTCTGTGCTCTCAACATGCAATCTTTTTTGATTCGTTTCAATCATCCTTTGTTTTATGGCGGTATTTTTTGTGTTCGCATGTTGTCCTTTTCATTCGATTGGCTTTCCTCTTCATTCACGCGAGAAGGATTAAAATAAGGAACACGCGATAAAAGGCACGAAGGTCTAAAACTGGTATATATCTGTCGATCAGTGCTGACTTACTTGTTCTAGAGTGTACAGAAGCCAGCTCAACGTAAAGGAAAATAGTAAATAACAGCGATCTCCGTGATTACACGACAACTCTTTGTATTTAAATGAAGGTGTATGAACAGCGGGCGTCATTTTCCTCATTACAATTTACGCTTTAACTTCGGAAGGAAAATTAGCTGAGTTATTCACCGAAATTCCTTCCGATTTATCGCAAAACAATCAAAGCAGTTGCCGAAGAAGGCGAACTTGACGTCGGCGAGAGTTTCACAAATGTTCTACTTCTTACTAAACTTAAAGAACTTTACAAAAGACAGACGTTAATGAACCTTGTACTTGTTAATTTTTCGTTTAACTTTGAGTTTACGTGGCTTCTAATCGATGAGTTGATGGAAATTTAATTTTGCGCTCACTGACTGTTCAAAGAAGTTGTTATTGAATTTAAATAACAATAACGTAGAGAGCACTTAGTGAACAAACAAGAGTTGTATTTAGAACAATTTAAGTAGTGAGTGACGTCATGACGTGTCGGATGTGAGTCGTGTACCGGAAGGCTTCCTCGGGAACTCGCTCTCATTATATACGAGGCTACACTTGTAAGCGGGTCATGAACATTACACAATGAGAATACCTACAACAAAATTAAGTTAAAATTAGTTCTCAAACAGTTTCGTTACTGGTAAATATTATGTTTCTGGCTTTAATCCCAAAAGGCTGAGATAATGCCTATTATTTTCAAAACCGTACATAACTCATTAATATTTTGAAACAAAATTCTATTAAACTTGATCGCCACTAGTCGATTGACGTCAAAAATACTTTAAAAACTTTTTCTGCTCTCGACACTTTATTTTACGAAAAGCTTACTTTAAATCGCAGCCAATAGGTCAAAAGTTTCCAATATTTGAGGAAGATTGAACTTTAACTGGGACGTCGATAGATTCCCAATACTACCAACTTTTACCTATACTTTTTCAAGCCTGAAGTCTTTCTAGATATTTGAGACCTGCCTAATCCCCTTCCATAAATAATAGGATGTAGTCTTCTTCTAGTACCAACCTACTACTTGTTTACCCAAACTGTTTTTATTTTCAAGTGGACTTAATAATATAAGTCAGGAATTGCCAAAATTTTGTGCAAAACTTCAATAACGTCAATTTCTCTAAGTCATCAACTCTTTGTTCCCTGTTCTTCCTCATTTTCATTTGTTTGTGTCTTGTTTGTTACTTAAAGTTTTGTCTTTTATTTAGTCAAGTGGTGAAATATCGACGGAAATTCTATTTCAAATACGTTACTTCTATTTTTTTACGTCTATTCTGGAGTCACGCCCACAACCAGTGACAAACAGACAGGAAACATTGAGGAAACAGAAATATAACATAATGCAATATAATTTGTGTTGACAATTTAAAAAGTCGGTACATAAAAATATCTATTTAACTTTCTAATTACTTTCTTTATTTATATTATTTAATATTGGCTTGACATTGTTAAAAAAACTTGAAGGCTATTTTCATTATTAGACTTACAGTTTCTACATAATTATTCCTTCACTAAATACAGCAAACAGAACCGTCTGATCTAATCACGGGTACATCTCTACTTTATAAGCGGCGCTTTGTTCGCCAGATTGCGAGGAACGTATCGCATCTTAAACTCGCTTAATAAACGTAAATCCTGTACAAAGTGAACTGTATTTCGACTGCGGCTCACCAAAGATTTGTAACCGACTGTTGATATAAATCCACCGAATCGCGGAGTAGGGCCCCGCCCCGCCACGCCCTTAGAACACCGACTATTTAACTCAGCAACATTATATTACACAGCTTTGCAGTTACTCAGACCTTAAAAAGTTTAAAGTTATTTTGCCACGAAGTAGGACGCAAGTGTAATAGAGTATCAGCTTATCTCGACTTGTGGGGGAAACAAAGATGGAAAGGAATGGCTCATAGTTGCCGGGGTTTGGCACTGTTGCATCAGATTCTAGGCTACATTTACCCATTAGTGAAGTGTAATATCGTGGCCTAAAATAAACATCATTTATTTTGTTTCTTGTTTTGATTATAATTCAGACAAGTGTAGCGTAGCGTGTGTGTGTAGCGTGTGTGTGTGTACATGTGTATTGTGCATTTTATAAGTCTGTTAGAGAGACAGTCATCTCAGTTTTCACGTATCATTTCTCGACCTTTTCACAGATTCCTATGAAACGTCGACATCTAACACGAGATAACATCATGAAATGTCTTCCCTTTGTCATATTGTAATTAACGTAATTACATCGCAATTAACCTAATCGCGAATCTTTAACATTTCCCTCATTATGCCGAATTAATTTCCTAAAAAAGAGAGAGAGTCCTTGATATAATTAAAATTACGGAGGTATCGTTGGGCCAAGATAGCTAATACGACATAGGAATGATTAATTTGAGTCGGGCACGTGTAGCAAGCGTGCTCTCCTCACTGCCAGCCCCCTTCCCCCTCCCCGCACACCGTGCCGCGCTGCTATCCCTCTCCAGCGCGGATGTATGGTCATCACACGGAGCGCCTACACTGCTGGACTGGCCGAATTAGTGAGTGTTACTGGAATTTTGCTAAATTTCTACTATGTTAGAACATTCAGAGCACGGGGATTAGGTAACGAGTGCTACTTATTGTCCTTTTATTTAGAACTGATATTAAGAGCGTTTACGCCGTAGGGCATTTCATACAAACTTTCAAGTCCTTGTTTTTCGAAATTAATGAACCGATTTTAATGAAACTTCATACGCATAAGCAGGATACAAAGGTCTAAATAGTTAGTAGAAAACATTTTCGAAATGTCTTATTTAAATAAAGATAACTGGAAATCTCTGTTTCTATGGAAAGTTTAAAATCGGTCTAATTTAGCTGTAACACTATTTTTCGAAAATGTTCTCTACTAACTTTTTAGACCTTTGTATCCTGCTTATGCGTATGAAGTTTCATTAAAATCGGTTCATTCATTTCGGAAAATAAGGGCTTGAATGTTTGTATGAAATGCCCTACGGCGTAAACGCTCTTAACAGTTGTTGGCTTGCGATTAGGTATAAATTATCTCAGATAATTAAGACATCTCAAAAGCATCGTTATCGATACAAACCTCCGCATTTTGTTGCTGTGATCTTCAAAGAAGAAGACATTACGTAATGACCATAATTTATTGTTGTTTATTTGAAAATCTTAGCCGAAACATTGAGGCATCTTATGGTGTTTCAAGTTTCAACATTACTAGGAACGACTTATAGGATTCCTTCCTCAAGATGAATATACATACCTAGAAGTGGTTGGAGAAAGGTGAACGTGTATGCGTTAGCAATGCTCTTTCGTCTCGTATTGATCAAGCTGTACCGAAAGGATCCGTCGGCAACCTTCGTTTCAGGATTGATTGATATGAGTAGACCGCTGTCTGTGTGGTGTCGGACTTAAAGAATTGCACCACCCCTTACTTCCCGTGGGTGTCGTAAAAGGCGACTAAGGGTCATACCGGAGAATGGGCAGCAGCGTTCTCTATTTATTCCACCATCATACCATACTGCGATCGCCAACCCGCCTGCCAAGCGTGGCGATTATGGCAAACCCCCCCAAAATTGGGGGAGGCCTATGTCCAGCAGTGGACGTCTATCGGCTGAAACGACGAGTAGACCGCTTAACTGAGAAGTTGCCTGAAGTAGTTGCGCGGTGCGGTAGGGGTGATAGTTGTCACAAGTTGAGGAATCTCTGAGCTCTCGCATCACGTCACCACATCCCTCCCGTAGCGCGCTGCTACCTCAGGCAACATCTCTGTTAACCGGTCGGCTTATAGCTCCCCGGATGTTTCACTCATCGTAGGTACAATTACGAGCATACCTTACACTTCCAAGACTCAAAAGCAATTTCTCCTAAAGAAAATGTATAGTGTAACAAGCTGGTAATTTCGAAATCATACTTTATTATAAAATAGGTTTTTTTTAGGGTTCCGTACCCAAAGGGTAAAAACGGGACCCTATTACTAAGACTTCGCTGTCTGTCCGTCTGTCCGTCTGTCCGTCTGTCTGTCACCAGGCTGTATCTCAAGAACCGCGATAGCTAGACAGTTGAAATTTTCACAGATGATGTATTTCTGTTGCCGCTATAACAACAAATACTAAAAACAAAATAATATAAATATTTAAGGGGGGCTCCCATACAACAAACGCGATTTTTTTGCCCTTTTTTGCTCGATATCAAAAATGGTAATAGGTAGGCCCTTGAAATATTCACAAAATACTCAGTTGTATTTTAACTTTAATAATAAATAATAAAATTAAAATAAAATAAATATTTAAGGGGGGCTCCCATACAAAAAACATGTTTTTTTCGGCGTTTTTGCCTTGTGGTACGGAACCCTTCGTGTGCGAGTCCGACTCGCACTTGGCCAGTTTTTTTAAATTGCAATCGTCATTTCACGAGAAAATCGCTTTTAAACTTTGCGTAAGTGTAAGCTATTTATGCTCGTGACTGTACATCAGGGAGCTCCTATCCTTCATTTACACGATGTAGTTACAGGGTGAAATTTAAAAAAAAACATGCGACAAATCGAAATGGGAGATTATACTAATCATTATGAACAGCTTTTACTATGGGACCAAACATGAAATCGCGAAAACAAAATCAGCTGATCCCTACATTTATGTTCGTATAACTCGTCAAAAAAGATATCACCAGTTATTTCCTAGTCCCATTTGATAGGGAGCGAGCCTATTGCAATCAACAAGGTATACATCCAGATAGCATGCTTCTTCAGAAATATTTCAAACTAGCCTTTGGCTGCGGCTTCTCCCACGTGGAGGTCAGAAATTGTCCCACGGTAACGTAATACCACGAAAAAAAAAATAAAAGTATTCATGTCCTAACCCATGGTGTACATGTTTGCCCAATTTCATCGGAATTCGTTTAGCCGTTAAGGCGTTAAAAGGAAATAGACAGACTTACTTTCGCATTTTATATTATTAATGTATTATAGTATGTCGATCGAAGGTTAATTTACGCTTGCCGCGGTTTGTTGTGGATGGGTGACCATCCAGTACATACGGAGACCCCTCCATGTTTTGGAAAGAATGTTAAACCGTTGGTCCGGACTGTCATTCACAGATCTTTGACAGTCGTTACGGCTTGTCAGAAGTCAATAAGTCTGACAACGAGTCTTACCAAGTGGTTTTGTGTTACCCAGTAACTGGGTTGTGGAGGTCAGATAGCCAGGCGCCCCATGCAAAAAAAAAAACCGGGCAAGAGCGAGTCGGACTCGCGCACCGAGGATGCCGTACTATCATGTTTTTAAATTTTCATCGGCAAATTCGTTAGAGAATTTTAGCACTGCGCACTGCGGTGCAGAATATTGCAGTTTTAGGTCAACGCCATCTCTTGACCGACAGTGGAACTAATGTAACTTTTGTTGATGATTTCTGAAAACGTGTGCTATTTACATCGTTTAATTTTTCCTATAATTTTTACATAAACTTCTATCAAATAGAATTATTTCAGATTTTTCGGAGATAAGAGGGGGCCCTTATCTCCGAAGTTTGCAAAGAGAAAAATCTGAACGGTATTTCTTTTTACATTTTTCATCAAAAGTCGAAAACTACGCGGTCTAAAAAAAATGAAAAAATCTTTGAGAATGTGCAAACTGCGTTCTTTCATATGATGCCCACATGTCCTAGTAGCCCTACTTCGAATTTTTCAGACCCCCTTTCAGTCCTTGTTACATAAAATATGTGTATATTTTTATTTCTCTCTTATTTGCAAAATAGTTGGGCAAACTTCATCTAAAACTATCCAAATTTCAAGTTATAGCATTAGTAGTTCTTGGGATATCCAGCTGTGACAGACAGACAGACTGAGTCTCACCATAAGGGTTCCGTTTACCATTTTGGTTCGGAATCCTAAAAACGGACTAGACTGGAAGCCGAATCCAAAATAATTGGAAAACGGCTATTCAGATTGAATACTAGTATGTTTGAAAAACCCATCAGTCATTTTTGCGACAAAACTGTCGACTCGCACATTTGGTGAACAATAAACCGTCACTTTCTATAAAATCGATCAGAAGCGTGTACCTGTGGGAGTATTAAAACGTGATACAGTACGGAAAGCTTCGCAATTGTGCGTAATTATTTGAATATGGCGACGGACTGCGGACACTGACGCGCGTGCTCCTGATGCGTCATTTAGCCAACAACGCGGAAAATGGACTGACATCAGTGCCATCAGCGCCATTGTCGGGCTGAGCGGCGTATGACTGCTGTCATTAAAACTTATTGCGATGGAATTAGGAGGGTGTGCATGGAGTGGTGCTTTGAGAAGATCTAATGTAAGAATAATGGGCTTACATTGAAAGTAGCCAAGGTTGTCGTGAGACGCTTTTACGGCAAACTAGGCTTTTGCCTTACTTGGATCTGATTGTCAGGATTGGAACTGAACAGTGTTACTGGTATTAGATCTTTAAACTGCAGTATAAAATGCACGAGGCTTGTTACACTATATCGCATCATGTTACAGTATGCATAATGTTAAAGTATACCAAACTGTAGCTTTAGCATAAAGTAATACTAGACCATTCACTTTAGGCTAATCTTTTTTAGACAGGCGTGTTAGCTTAGAATGTAATGGCGCAAAAACATCACTCTGGATACGATTTTTTTCCGTAATCCTTAGCAATAAAGCCGTAATTTATTAAAAAATCCTCCCACCTTTTGTATTCACACGTTTTATAAAATTCTGCCTAGCCAGAGGGCTGGATATAAATAGGTAAGTCAATCAATATCGATCCCTCCCCCTCCTCGCGGACTTTAGATCACGCCATTAATGATACATTAGTTTTTGCCCAAAGCTTCGCAGTTAATGATTTTTTGTCCCTACATAATGATTTCCGCGACGAGACCCGACGCGGCCGAGACTAATGATTTTTCGTCCGACACCCTCGGTCAGCACAGATAACTCAGAAGCTCCATTAATCATTGCTGACGCCGACACTAGTTGCCACTTGTTCTCCGAAACTCCGGAAAAAGTAGGTACGTATTGGGGATTCCCGGTATTCGGCCGGTCCCGATATCCTACCTTTAATAATAAAGAATCTCGGTTGAAGAAATTTTAAGTCCTCTTTTGATGTTGCCAAAGTTACGATCCACTCTTTGACTTACGAAAGTACGCCCAAGAAACTAGGTTAATCCTTCGTAATCCCCTGTTTTAGTACACCTCTTTATTTCATGCCTCGTTTAGTGTGGTGTAGTTTAAAAATTTAGCATGAAACCAGCGGAGCGGTGCTTCGGCGGAGTCCTAACATAAATTGCTATGTCAGCACGTAAAGCGGTGTATTATTAAAGGCAACAAACTACTCTAACCTATCCAATTCATCAAAAATTAACAAAGCGGTTCTCACCGTGCGATATACGCTGAGTGTCCATGACTGTACGCTGCACGGACAGGGATGGTCTGAGACGGGGGATGAAGCGATTTATGACAGTCAGATAACTAATCAATCAAGTTTAAGTGCTGGCCCTACAGAAGACTGGTCAAAATTGACCCAAAATTTTCATAACGTCCGGCGCTAAAGAGATGTTCTTATCTGAGTTTATGCATTATCATGAGTAAAAAATAACTGCATATTTATTTTATTTCATTTCGATGGCTATCATGTAAATATTGCTATTTCTTTTTTTATGGGTGTCCATTTTTTATCCGTTTAAATAAAATACATATATAGGTATAATGTATATACAACGTTATTTTTATCATATGCGAAAACCGAATATAGTTTGTTCAGAATAATTAACTGAATAGATTACAATAATTTTTACCCCATGTTGTATTTTTTCGAAAAAATATTTAAAAACGACAAGCGACACTAAGTAGGTTATCCAATCTCCGCGCCGACCGGTTAGGTACCTAGGTACTATTAAAAAGTTTATAACTTTGTGATTTTTCATGATACAGTTTTGAAACTTTGTACATAGATTCTTTACATAAAAATACTATACACGTGTGTTGCGGTAGCGACCGTTGACACGACCAGTATCTAACGGCCGTACCTGGGACAGTCTCCCACGTTTTTGACGTATGTTCCCTATGTACTTGCTGGTGTCCACACGTCACCACGCACCCCTGAATGCGTACCGTTGTAGTGGGTACAACTTGGAGAGATGGGCAGCGAAGAGGCGGTGAAATAAAACTGCAGGATTTTCTTGAATTCTTGCTTGTAGATTTCGGCTTGTTCTAGTTGTAGTTGCCTCTTCGACGGCTGAGCTGTGACTGAATTCTGCGACCAAATGTCGCTTAATTTATACCCGGCGAGGCCGGCCTACGTTACCTTACTGAGAACCATGCATTTTTAGGTCTCTTTTGCGTGTAATTTTCTCTAAGCCGAAATCTTTGAGCCTTTATTTTATAAACCTTTTATAACATTTCCATACAGTTTTTTGTTATTTATCATTCCTTATGTAACCCTTATGCTAATTAAACATCAATTTAACACTTAACTATAAACAATAAAAATATCCTAGAACAATAACTGTAAAAATTCGTGAGTCGACACATTTTCACTATACAAAATCCTTTATAATTCCTAAACTAATTGTCCGATTTGCATAATTCAAACGGTATACATGGTTTTATGACTAAACCTATCCTTTAAAACAAAAATTATAAAAATCCGTCCACAAACAAAAAGGTGAGTTTTCAAGTTACGTAAATTTGCTTGAACAAAATTATTCTTATAAGAATCCTTTCAAAAACAGTCTTATTGGTTTGAACTACAAAAGCTAATAACGAATCCAACTTAAATAACTAATTAGAAACATAGAAAACACGAAATAAATCACTTTTAAAGTTATGAATCTAATAACACAATATTTCACATTACTTTTTGCATAGCGGTCCCGGCACTACTTGCGCCCCTGTGCTCAGATAGGGTCTCGTCGCCGACAGTCTCCCCCTCGTGCGCAGCACCGTCCTCCTGGCTCGGCGAAACTCCCGGCACCAACAGCACCATTCTCGAACTGGGTCTTCGCAGCACTCCTCCTCGTGTCTCGACGTCGACGATTCTGGTACGCCCGTCTGGTCCCGGATACACCCGCTGAATTCTGCCGCGTGGCCAGGTGCATCTTGGCAGGCTGTGGTCGATGATCAGGACGATGTCTCCGACGCGCAGGTCTGTAGCACTGCTCCTTCCCGTCGTCTTCCTCGGCAGTAGAGTGGGCAGGTATTCTCGCAGCCAGCGTTGCCAAAAGTGGTCGGCAAGTCGCTGCGTTGTCTTCCAGGTGTGCCTGCCCACGAGCTCGTTGTCGTTGAAGCTGCCGATTCTCGTCGCGCCGCAGGATCGCCCGAGGAGGAAGTGGTTTGGAGTGAGTGCTTCCTCCTCAAGGCTCTCGGAGAGGTGGGTGAGAGGCCGAGAGTTAACTATGTGCTCGGCCTCAAGTAGGAGGGTGTGGAGTACCTCCTCTCGTGGATGTCTTTCGTTGAGTGTGGCATTCAGTGCGGTTTTTATTGATCGCACCAAACGCTCCCATGCGCCGCCCATGTTAGGCGCACCGGGCGGGATGAATGTCCACTGCACGCCGATCTTCTCTGCTTCTGAAGTGAGGTCTTCTTTCTTCATGTCGTCTAGCGCTTCTTTTAGTTCTTTATTTGCGCCGACGAAGTTAGTTCCGTTGTCGGAGTAGATGATCTTCGGCATTCCTCTTCTCGCGGCGAATCGACGCAGCGCCATGATCATGCTGTCGGTGGAGAGGGAAGGAGTGAGCTCAATGTGCACAGCTCTCGTGGTTAAGCATGTGAATAGAGCACCCCATCTTTTCTCTTGACGTCTTGCCACGGTGATCATCATTGGGCCGAAGTAATCTACGCCGGTGCACGTAAAGGGAGGGTTGCCGTGCATCAGTCTTTCCTTAGGTAAGTTGCCCGTCGGTAGTTCTTGTGGTCTTCCTTTCTTCGTCTTGCACCACTGGCATTGATGCTGAACTGCCTTGATTGCTGACCTCAACCCTAGTACCCAGTATCGTTGCCTCACTTCGTTCATTACTGTTGCGTGGTTTCCGTGGTTGAAACGGCGGTGGAATTCTTCAATAATGAGTCGTGTTATCCTTTCCTTGCTATCGAGCACGATGGGTCGCTTGTAGTCTCTGGTTACGCCCTGTATCGCGTCGATCCTTCCTTTCAAACGCAGGAGACCTTCTTCTAATACCACGTCGAGCTTCTTCAACTTGCTGCTGCCTTCTAGTGGTTTTCCTTGTTCTAGACGCCTGATGTCTTCTCTGAAACTTCTCTCTTGACTTCCTTTTAGTAGCAGAGTTTCAGCTTGCTCCAGTAGGTCTGCGTTTAATGGTGCGTAATTTCTTTCTAGCTTCTTTGGAGACGAATGTTGCTTCTCGACTGTCTTCGTCTTCTTTCCTTTCGTCTTTTTCCAGGTGGGATCTTCCTTACTGACGTTGACCTTTTCTTTTGTTCTGCAGAGTTGTATGAACTGCAGTACTCTTGCGGTGGCTCGCCAAAGTCTCTTCCAGGATGAAAACCTCTCAGGATCTGGCGACGGATGGATTGTGCTTGCCGTTGCTGCGACGTCCGCTATCTTTTCTTCGCCGGTGGTTTCCTTTTTAAATGTTCTTGCTTCAGGCCAGTGAGCATCTTCTTTTCTTAAGAATTCTGGGCCGTTGAACCATCGGTGATCGTAGTTGAAATTCTCCGGCACGTCGCGCGTTGAGTCATCTGCAGGGTTCTGCGTCGTAGGCACCCATCTCCAGTCTTGAGGCTTTGTGAGATCTTCTATTTCGGCCAAACGATGAGCCACGAACGTTTTGAAAGTTCTCGGGTCCGTCTTGATCCAGGAGAGCACAATGCTGGAGTCTGTCCAGAAAGTTTTCTTAACCATCTTCAGATCCATTTCTTCTTCTACTGAATGAGCTAGTCTGCTTCCAAGGAGGGCCGCTTGTAACTCCAGTCTTGGGATCGATACCGGTTTCAGTGGGGTGACTCGTACTTTGGCTGCCACCAAGCTGACGTGGTATGTTCCGTTCGCATCTTCTGTTCTCCAGTAGACTGTGGCTGCATACGCCGTTTCGCTTGCATCTGTAAAAGTGTGCAGCTCCCCCTCGGTGCGATGTGGCGCCAGGCATCTTGGAATCTGAAGATCTTGTAAGAGTTTCATCTTCTCCAGATATATTTTCCATGCTTCGTATTCCCTTTTTTCTATTTCTTCATCCCAACCGACGCCACTCCGCCATATGTTTTGAAGCAGCTTCTTGCCTTGGATGAGGATTGGTGACGCTAGTCCCAATGGGTCGAAAGTTGACATGACGGCGCTGGTGACTTCTCTCTTCGTAGGCACCTTGAATCCTTTTGCTATTTCTTCTGGAGTGTTCCGGAGGTTTGCCCTGAAGCCGATGGAGTCCCTTTCTGTGAACCAGCGTAGTCCTAGTGTCTTTTCTTCCTTTTCACCAAGGTTCACTTCTGTTTTTTCAATTGTTTCCGTCTTTATGTCTTGCAGCAGCTCAGGTTTGTTCGATGCCCATCCCCTGAGTTCGAAGCCCGCCTTCTTGTGTATGAAGTCTACCTGCGCTGTTATTCTTCTGAAGTCTTCTTCTGAATGGAAGCTGTGCAAGTAGTCGTCCATGTAGTGGTTCAGCTCGACTGCCCTTGTGGCCTCTGGATACTGTTCCTTGTGGTCCGCTGCGTTCCGGTTCTTTACGTAGATAGCCATGCTTGGAGATGACGTTGCGCCAAAAATAACTGATGTCATCCTGTACTTTTTCGGCGACACGTCGCGCTGATCTCCGCGCCACAGGAACCTCAGGCTGTCTCTATCTTCTGGTCTGATGCGGACTTGAAGAAACATTTCCTTGATGTCGGCCGCCACTGCTAAAGGTCCTTGTCGAAACCTCACTAGTACACCGAAGAGTGATTGCAGTAGATCTGGTCCAGGCAGTAGAGCATCGTTGAGGCTTCTTCCTTTTGACTTGGCTGCAGCGTCAAAGACGATCCTTATCTTCTTCTTTAATGGATGAACTACGGAGAAATGAGGGAGGTACCACAACTTCTTAGAATCTTCTGGTTCATCAGGTACTTCTTCTGCATATTTGTTGTCGATTAGATGCTGGATCTGGTTGCCATATTCTGTCTTCAAATGAGGATCCTTGTCTATCTTCTTTTCGATGTTGATTAATCGGTTCCTGGCAGACGTGTAGCTCTCTGGCATTCGTTCTTCTTCATTCTTCCATAGAAGTCCAGCTTCGAATCGACCATCTTCAAGTCTTCTGCAGGTTTTTTCTAGGATGGCGAGTGCTCTTCCTTCTGAGTCTGTAGTGGGTCTTCTTGGTTGCACACCAAGTGCTTCGATCGCGAAGTGATCCTTGATGGCTTGATGCATCTCTTCTTCTGGTGTGCTGACATGTAGACAAGTGTTCAGGAAGTGTACTGGTCTCGCACCTCCGATGTCTGACCCGTGAAGCACCCATCCAAGTCCTGTTCTTGAAGCAACTGGTTCCCCTGGTTTCCCTCTTTTTACTTCTTGAGTCACAATTAGCTCCCAATTGTCTTGACCGATGAGCAGTTGTGGTGACTCCCCTTCGTAATGTAGAGAGTCGGCGATCTTCTTTAAGTGCTGATAATCTTGAATCTTCTTCTTGTCTAGGAACTGTGGGGTAAGCTTCAAGTCGTTGATCGTGCGGACTCTCTTCAGCGTCTTCTTGTTCTTCTGATGAACACCTTTCACCGTAAGGTCCAGCATCTGAGAATCCTTATTCTTTATCAACCTGCCTCCCACTGTTTCAATTACCAGCTCTTCTTTGCTTCCTTGTGCGCCGACTTCTTGTGCCACCTTCTCATCCAGAAGTGACACGGTTGACCCTTCATCCATAAGGGCCAATATCTTCTTGGATCCTTTCGTCCCGAAGACTTCTACTGGAACTATCTTCAGGTATGCCCTTGTGTTGTTGACTGCGTTCACTGATGCCGCAACGCTCACCGCTTCTTGTGGTGTCTCGCTTTTCTTCTCCTCCGAGGTCCTTTCTTCTGACTCAACGTGCAGCAGATGATGATGCCACCTCTTGCATTCTTTGCACGGTGGTTTCCTGCAGCTCTCCTTCCTGTGTTTCCCTTGAAGACATTTGAAGCAGACGTGACTCTTCTTAACTGTTGCCCATCGATCTTGCACTGACATCTTCTGGAACTTCTGACATTCGACAAGAAAATGTTCACCCTCACACATAGGGCAAGTCTTCTCTTGTTGTTTCGATTCCTTTTCTTTGAAGTTCTTTTCTTTTGTTGAATGTGCTGCCTGTCGATTGGTCTTCTTGAATCCGCTTCTTTCTTCTGAGGTCGCGAAGGCTCCACATTTGTCTGCTTCTATGTTCAGGAACTTGGATACCAGCGTCAGGTCGGAGAAGTCGCCTTCTTCTGATGCTGCAGTGAAGTCATACCATCGGAACTTGAGAACCGTCGGCATCTTGTCTATGATTTGTTTCACCATCTCAGGTGAATGCAGGTACTGTGGTTTCTTCAGTCCTTTTATCGCTGCTACGCTGTTGTTGATCTGGCTCGCGAAGATGCAAATGTCTCTTGGGTTTTCTGAAATCTTCGGTAACGCCTTAACCTTATCCAATTCTGCCAACACCAGCGCATCAGGTCTTCCATATCTTCTTCTGAGGGCTTGCATTACTTCTGACGGAGAGGCTTCGGAGTACAACAGGCTCTTGATAGCTTCTCTTGCGTTGCCCTTCAGTGCTCTTCTTAATCGCGCCATATTCTGGACTTCGTTGAACATTGGTGCTGTATCTTCATAAACAACCTTGAAGGCCAACCACTCGCTGCTGTTGCCGTCGAAGTGAGGTAGCTCGTGGATGTAGCTTGGCTGTGCTGCTGGTCCTCCTCTTGTGGAAAAGGCTTCTTTCAAGGCAGTCGCCAACGCTTGAATCTCGATCGTAGCTCCTTTTGTTGAAGAGTTCTCTTCAGGCTTCACCTTCTGTGGCTCTTCTGCAGTGTGCTGACCTCGCTGCTCTGGTTGTTTCTTGCTGCCATCTTCTAATACTGATGACTCGATCCAGTTCCGCACCTGTGCTGTTCTGTCTTCCTGGTCTTCCTCATCCACGGAGTCCTCGTCTTCACATTGTGTCATCTCCAGTCTGACTCGGGCTAGCTTCGCCGCAGCCTGTGCTTGTTTTAGTTCCAGGCGTGCTAATTCTTCTCTGGCTTCCAGCTCGCGTCTTCTGGCCGAGGAGCTCGTGGTCTTGGTAGACCTGGCACGACGACTGACCCCCTTTGGCTTTAGGGTCGCGGTTGAACCACGAACATCTTCTGGGATCTTCTTAGTCGTCTCCTTCTGTGTGGTATCTTCTGTCTTCTTAGATGACACCGTGGTCACAGTCTCAACCGTGGTTCCCTCCGTAGTGGTACCCGAAGAAGTAGTGTTTGTGCCTGATGATGCTGTAGTATCTGATGATGCTGACGCTGATGCTGACGCTGACGCAGACGTGACCCCTTCTGACCCTGACGTTTCTCCTGTCGCGTCCACATTGGTAGGACGGGACGGGGGGCGTAAGGGGGCATCCTTCTGTGACCTGGTTACTGGCATCTCGCAGTCTTCTTAATCTTCTGGCTTCTTCTTGCAGGGATCCGGCTCTCGAAGGACCAATTGTTGCGGTAGCGACCGTTGACACGACCAGTATCTAACGGCCGTACCTGGGACAGTCTCCCACGTTTTTGACGTATGTTCCCTATGTACTTGCTGGTGTCCACACGTCACCACGCACCCCTGAATGCGTACCGTTGTAGTGGGTACAACTTGGAGAGATGGGCAGCGAAGAGGCGGTGAAATAAAACTGCAGGATTTTCTTGAATTCTTGCTTGTAGATTTCGGCTTGTTCTAGTTGTAGTTGCCTCTTCGACGGCTGAGCTGTGACTGAATTCTGCGACCAAATGTCGCTTAATTTATACCCGGCGAGGCCGGCCTACGTTACCTTACTGAGAACCATGCATTTTTAGGTCTCTTTTGCGTGTAATTTTCTCTAAGCCGAAATCTTTGAGCCTTTATTTTATAAACCTTTTATAACATTTCCATACAGTTTTTTGTTATTTATCATTCCTTATGTAACCCTTATGCTAATTAAACATCAATTTAACACTTAACTATAAACAATAAAAATATCCTAGAACAATAACTGTAAAAATTCGTGAGTCGACACATTTTCACTATACAAAATCCTTTATAATTCCTAAACTAATTGTCCGATTTGCATAATTCAAACGGTATACATGGTTTTATGACTAAACCTATCCTTTAAAACAAAAATTATAAAAATCCGTCCACAAACAAAAAGGTGAGTTTTCAAGTTACGTAAATTTGCTTGAACAAAATTATTCTTATAAGAATCCTTTCAAAAACAGTCTTATTGGTTTGAACTACAAAAGCTAATAACGAATCCAACTTAAATAACTAATTAGAAACATAGAAAACACGAAATAAATCACTTTTAAAGTTATGAATCTAATAACACAATATTTCACATTACTTTTTGCATAGCGGTCCCGGCACTACTTGCGCCCCTGTGCTCAGATAGGGTCTCGTCGCCGACAACGTGTTTCGGGTTTCGCATATACTAAAAATAATTTTGTATGTATAAATACTTTTTAGTTTAGATTTAGCTATTAGTGCAATGAATACATGTGATATTGCTGAGCATTTTAGATCAGGAAAACATATATTATGTTTCACTTTTATCAATTGTTTTAATGAAAAAAAAAAAAATGAAAACCACAAAATATGCGGCGCCCGCACGCTTTGCGTACTTTGTGCCTAAACGAATCTAAACCTTTATATTTTATTAATAATTGTAGTATAATCGGTAGAAATGAGACATAAATCGCTCTTATATTTGATAAACAAATGTTTGTGTGATTATTATTTATCACTTTTACTGAAATCACTACATTTTTAATATTTTGCTTAGCAATATTCAATGACAGCTACGATAATAGAAGATAGAATAGAGAATATTAATCAGTTTCACAAATAATAATTATTATACTAAAATGTGAGATAGCCTTTTTTCCGCCGCGCCTGGGTAAATTTTGTATGGGCTGTGACCAGTCTTAATACCAGAAATCAGACCTCCTTTTTCCATGAAATTACTCGCAAAGACAGTCTCGATGTCAGTATGTAAAGCACTTACGAGTAAATACGTTCATCGTACTCGTACAACTCAGTCAGATATTCCCCACAAACTACCTCCATAATTCCTAGTCCCGCTACATCACCGCACTTGGGTTATCCCCACATCCGTTGAGGGTTTAATTGACCTGAAGACGAGTTGCGTATGACCTCAATTTTCCGACCCCTGCGCGCGTGACGTACCTTCCTACAATCATACAATGTACCAGTTTTTAACGTTACACGGTGCGAGATCTCGAACACAAGGAATCACGTAATTGGAGGGAAGCTCGCATGATAAAGGACTCACGTAATGATGAGCAATTCACTGATCTGCGGAAAAGATGAGGTTGATGCCAGGCTTTATTTGATAATGATTGAAGGTAATATTGTGGGGCTATTTTCTGGCGGATAAACCAATTTTTATTTTTAGCAGAATACTTTGTACGAATATCCTTTCCTTGAGGAAGTATTATTTATCACTTGACTGTCCTCTACCACCAAACTTAATCTGCTGACTAATCTAAGTTTTTTCCTCATCCTGATTTGTCAAGACCTGACGTTCGACCGACGTGATCGAAAGTCACGTCCAACGATGTAGAGTCAACTAGTAGCTAGATAATTTAAAGAAGATGAGTAAGAACAGCCCTAATGTGACACTTCTATATGCTGAATAACCATACAATTATCAAACTATGCAGACAACTTCGTTCGTCTGTTGTACTTTGGCTGTACTTTAATAAACTAGGTGGAACCAATCGATGGCGATGATGAATCAACATGATCTCGATCGACCATGATGATGATCGATTTAGTGACTACCGACCCTGTCAAATCTTAGCAGTAATAGGCACGCTGGAACTGGAAGCAGAACTTCGTTCTATAAGCAGCAAGTTAACAATACATCAGCCTACCAATTCCCCGGGAATAGCTACTCTAAAAATATTACCGATACGTAAACTTAATTAAAACAACAGCAAAGTTCAAAAAGTCAAAGTTTCACAAACAAAATCAGTTCCATCAGGTTTGGAGCGTAACTCGAGAGTGTAAATATATGTCGGTATAAAGTTTGTGGGTAATGACGGGTGGCCCCGGGTCCCGGGCCCCGCCGCTATCGGCACATAGTTAAAACTCACAGATCATTTGGCAATGGAGCGGTCGCAAACTATCCTAATTGCCAGTCTCGGTTTTAGATATCGCTGGGAAAATCCGAACCGATTTAAAGAAGTGTTCAAAGCGGTGCGAGAGAGCGGGGGATTAGAGTTCGTTAAAAATTTTAAAGAAGTCAGTTAATTTTTCGTTTTATTTTTCTATCTCATAACCCTTATATTTAATTGGTATGCTATTTAGCAGCTGGTCATGGTAATATGACTCAATTGGCTAGAAATCGAATACTATAGAAATATAGTGTAGCAGCTGCGATGGTTTGCATAGCCTTAACATCCATTTAAATGTAATGTGGAATAGTAATCGATACAAAAATAACCTACAAAAAGTTTTCTATATCCACATACCCACACAACATTCAACTTCTTATCGCCTCTTTAAAACTTCTCCATTCGACACAGCAACACTTATCCCCGGCTCCGCTCCGCCTGTCACTCTGTCCGCTACCTTAACTTATCGGGTCACATTTTCAGCACGGGCCGCACCTATATCACTAACGACTGAAACGCCCATTGTGCGATAACCACCTACTTTATATACTTGTTAACTACAGTTATTTAGTTCCTATCTGCCGAGCCACAGCAACTTGTTCCGTAATGTACGCCTATTGGCTGGAACTTTGTGTCATCTGTTATGTATTCATCTGTTTGGGTGCTTGGGATTGTTTGTGGGAATTCGCGATTTGATGTGTTTACCAATATAGGGTTTTCTTTGGTTTCAGGGTAAGCAGTCGTCAAGAGTGGAATCATCTCACTCAACCTCAGGCGACTCTACTGGGCCCAAATTTCAAGTATTTGATTGAACTGATTTGGTTTTGAGTAAAAAAGTTGATTGATTTGTGAGTAATTCTGATGTAGGAACATATCTAAAAGTTCAAGTTTGACGATCCTTAAAACTCTGTCCTTCGTATAAGTTGAAACCAGTGCAGAGATCTGAAACTAGGTCAAATATTTCATTCTCAAAAAATCAGGGAGAAAAGCAATGTAAATCGGAATGCATTTCCCTCAATACTTCTCATTCCTGACTCTGAGAGCTCGTAATCTTATTCCGAGAGTTTCTTAGCGAATATCTCTGGAAACAATCTGGTACAAGTTGCTTTTGTAAATCATTATTAATCTTATTTGAGAAGGTTGGGATTGCTCAAAAGATTATGATTTCGGTAAATAATAGGTAATTAATGTTTACCTTCTTTATTAGGCTCCGGCTGCTTGCTCGTTTTTGTATAACATGGCGGACGTTAGCCTTAGTATAATCTGGGGTATTATCAAATAGCCGTACGATGTCGTGTTTGGTAATCGTATAGGTACATACTGCAGCGTACCTGCGAGTATGTCTCTAACTTTAATTAATTTCTAACAACTTTGATACATTTTGTTTAGTTTTTATCAACACAATTCTATATTACCGAACTTGGCCACACATGAACATAATGCCCAATTCAAGACCTTCCAAAAGTCCATGTCGTACTAACTCCATATTTTGTGTATTTGTATCCATACTCAGGCCACGTTTATAATGGGGTTTGTTTTATTTATGGCGCAAGTCGTGGGTAATGCGCCACGTATAGGACGTGACCGGGACCAACCACGCGCAGACAGAATGCTGTGATTTACTCGTCTCATTTGAGTTATTATAACAATTTTTGGGTTGTTTGTAGAAGTTTAATTATGTGTTCTGGAGAGTGGATGAACAAAAAATATTATAATAGGTTTATTTTAGTTCGTGCGATAAGAAGTCAACATAATTATAAATGGTCCCCAAGATGCTGTTGCCTGCCTAATTTGTGGACCGCCGTAAAGATCCAAATGATGGTCGTTAACAGCTACAGGCCGACGTTAAGTTAATTATAAGGTAATACTTGTAACATTGGTTTGTAACATTGATTCAATAAATCTTAAAAAAAAAAAGTCTATAAGAAAGGATCTCGGGTAGTAAAAATTTGGTGAAACTGACATAAAGTCCGCACTAATCCCATAACAGACTGAATTATTTTCCTCCATACTCTCCAACTTTTAATAATACACAAACTGTAGGCAGATTAAAAAACTTCTCTAAAATATCGATACTCGTGTGAAAAAGTAAAACTTTTTAAATTGGAAATTATACTGGAGTAGTTATTTGTTGTTCCACAATTCGCTGTTTGTTTTACTTTTATTGGGTTCGGAATAGTTAGTGTGTGTGCCAAACAACTAAATATTTACGAACAAATATGCAAAAAATCATTTCCATACTGATGTGTCGTTTGAATATTAATAGAAAAAAGTCAATATTGACGGAGTATAAAAATCACAGAAGGTACAAGCACTTGACAAGATGCAAGTTATCCCCTTACAATGAACACTCTTCACTACACAATACACAGTATAGTAATAAAAAGATTATACAATAGGTATGTATTATTATTTTCATGTTTGCAATACATGTTTATGATACTTGTTTGTAAACTACAATTAAGTTAGTAGCAGGTTATGCACGATAGTTTGCGTAGTTTGTGAATGTATTTGCAATTTCTTGGAGGTTTAAATCTGATAATATGCTATCCTCTACAAAATACTAAATTGTTATTACAGTGGACTACATAATAATAATTTATACAAAGATTTAAGATAGCGAAACCAGTACTAATGGCTTACGAACACTTTTCGCTACCTAATATTTTCAAAAACTTAACCTTCTCTAAGCTTACTTTACATTGACAAAAGTACAATCGTACGCATCACTCGTGACTGTCCAATCAAACGAGATATTTGTTGCCACCGTGTACCTATATACCCCGTACCCCGTGTACCTGTGTGTGTGTGTATCTTTTATTATTATATATCCATATCGGCCATATTAATATTATTACCTGAGTGTTGATCGATGACATTATTTTATAAGTATGTTCAACGATCGAACTGTCGAGTATAATTCCAGTAATGTATGGCCTTATGTATTTAACCTTATTTATGTGTATTATTTTGAGATCGGTACCTGTTGCATAATTAGCCTATAGTGTTCCCTGCTGGGACACAGGCCGTCTCTTTCTGTCAGCGGGAGCGGGTCATAGCCACCACGCGGGCCCAGCGGGTTGGAAGATGTCACACATCTTCGAAATTTTGGTTCTAGTCCATGCCGGTTTCCTCACGATGTTTTCCTTCACCGTTTTGAGAGCAGTTATAGTGATGAAGTAATTTACACAAAGTAAAGTGTCTGCTTGGGTTCGACCTACTCACAAGTCACACGTCGCGACCGGGCCTACTGGGCCACCACTGCTCACCACTGCTCACAACAGTATTGTTTTAAGATGATATTGTATCATCATTTTTATATTTATGGTGTACATAATAAATAGTATTCTATTCTATTCTATATATATAAAAGAAAGTCGTGTTAGTCACACTATTTATAACTCAAGAACCGCTGAACCGATTTGGCTGAAAATTGGTGGGGAGGTAGCTTAGAACCAGGAGAACCTTTTTGTCTTTTTTTTTCTTTTTTTTTTTACTTATAAGGAGTAGGGTAGGGGTAGGGTAGGGTAAGGGGTAGGACACCACGCGAACGAAGTAGCGCCGGGCAGCTAGAAATAATTTATATGGCAAAACAACGTTTGCCGGGTCAGCTAGTTTTATATAATTTTAAGTATCGTGTTTGATTATCATACAATGTAAAACAATATTTGTGGGTTTTTTAATTTAGAAGTCACGTAACAGACTTTTCACAGCAGGTATTTGTCTACTCTCCGTAAACTCCAGTCTGAGAGTTTATTAAACAGTCCCTATGACAAGCCTCACAAGCAGGGGGACAATTTTCAAACAAAAAGTGTAATTGTCAAAAAACTTGAGCAATCAAAATATTATGACCTTTTCATTTAAAAAGTTACTCAAGTCCAGTTGCAATAAATCTCTCGTTTGTAAAATCTTTGCAGAACAAAGTAAAACAAAAGAGCAATGTTGGCAAGTTAAAACAAATGCAACATTAAGGCCGGTCGAGCCGTAAGCTAAGCGATTAGCGACGCTCGCTTACGAAACGCTTTTCATTTCCTCTTATATTCCATGTTTATTTTTATTGTATACTTTTGAGCTCACAATGTATGTTTAATTTTGCCGAGTGTTCGTTTTAACGTGGAGTGCGGGAACTATTGTGGGCCACGATTTATGTAGTGTGCACCTAGTTAGTGGACGTGTTACTACCTATTTTGTTGAAAAGATTTATAACTGTGGGTAGGTTCTATGAGTAATGGCATGTGTGTATGTAGTGCATCGTAGGAACTGAACGAGTATTTATTGCCAAAGTTATACCTCCGGCAGTCGTGCTTGATGTTGAAAACAATCATCTGTTGAGTGAAAGCACTGGGAAAAAGTTTATAAATATTACTTTATATTTAGGTGATTTTTCATCAGACCTACCTAATTATACAATAAATCTAATGATAAATTTTTCGATTCCTCCTACGGCTCGGTTCGGCGCGATCTATTAAGATTCCCTAATTCAAAGTCAAATCATTTATTTCAAATAGGCACATTGAAAAAGGGCCTTTCCTTTTCAACGTCAAAACTTGCAGTAAAATAGAATTGATTCTAGTCGTCCCTTCCAAAAGGTAGTGTTCGTATGGAGAAGAATGGACAAGAAACTACACCATTACTCTTTTAAAATGTTTTACAAGGTTTTGTATACATAATATAATTATATGTGAAGACTATGACCTAGAATAAAATGAGTCTATCGCAAAAGTTAAAAAGAATTAATTAAAAAAGAGTTAATTTTTCTATAAATTTATAGAAAATTTAACCTCAATATTGTCAAAAGAATAATATGATTAAGTTGAATTGAAATTAGAATTTCGCGTTTAATTAAGTATATTAATATAATCTAACTAAAGCAATCAATTTGTTACTGGCAGTAGAAATTGGCATCTGCAGGTGCATTTTCAAATCCATTTGTTTACCTTTTTATCAGATACTTTTAGAACAGACTATAGTTTATATCACAATAGGATTCCCAGAGCAGGAGCGTTGTATTTGCCATAATTTTTCATGTTAATTTAATAACAATCTAGTGATGGGAATAAAACAACGACTGTGCACTAATTAGTAATACTGGATTAGGTAATTATGATAGCCGTGTATTGTATGCTGTGAAATTATTTATTTAGACACAATTAATGTTGGCAAATGATCATTTATATACATAATTACTAATCGACATCCGCGGTAGAAGTGTTGCTTATTATGTGCACATTTGTGTTATACAAAATAGCGGAATTTCACGATTAAAAAAAAATTTAAATAGATAATAATCATAATCCATAACTAGGCGATTCTGCATACAGGAAGCACTAGTTAGGCTCTTATGACCACACCAGAAAAAATTATTTTAAGTATTTTGGTATACAAAAATATTTGGAAAATACTTCCTGCTCTTAAAAAAACTTAAATAAAATATACAAACACATTTTCGAAAAGACCTTTTGGTTCAGATATCCAGAGACTGTGTGCTAGGTGTTGGGTTCCGCAGCTCGACGCGTATAATCGTGCCGTTGGGATGATCGCGGATTACTTCGCCGTCCAACGGCGGTCGCGCGTGAACTCTTATAGAGCGCCCGGGTTCTGTACTAAATTATTTAATTACTTCAGTCCTGTTTTAAGTGGGGTTTTTGGTGAATATATTTAGTGGTCAGTGTCTACTGAAAGTTTCTGGATCTGGCCACTTACAATAAAATGACGAAAAATCAATTATGGAATTCGAAAATAGAACTCTTTGGGAACATGTTACTTTTAATTTGCGAGACTGTCATTTGTTTTTTCATTGTGACGCGATGAAGTCCTTTCAAAAATTGCGTGTCGCTATTAAAATTAATTTAACTCGTGAACATTTTCGATCAATGATTTTTTATGATTTTCGTTGTAGCTTAAGTCAACAAAAGAGTTGCCAGAGACTTCAATTGGCATTTGGTGATGAAGCACCATGTAGCAGCTGTGTGTATTCGTGGTTTGGAGAATTTAGGCGTGGACTTGATCATCTCCATGACGAGGTACGTGAAGGTCGAACGGCAACTGCGGTTATAGACTCTAATAATGACACCGTACGACAACTTATTGAAACGGACAAAAAAATTACTTGCCAGCAAATTCGTGCTTTGTTAGACATTGGAATGAGACAAGTGCAAAACATTTTACTTGTGCGTCTGAAGGTTCGGTAACTTTTTACTCGATGGATACCGCGTGACTTAACAGAGGACCAGAAACGACTGCGTGTCCAGTGGTGCCGTTAAATGATAAACAAGTTTAATGGAGGATAGTCATTGGCTGTCTA
The DNA here is from genome assembly GCA_916614155.1 of Mesoligia furuncula. Classification (NCBI taxonomy): domain Eukaryota; kingdom Metazoa; phylum Arthropoda; class Insecta; order Lepidoptera; family Noctuidae; genus Mesoligia; species Mesoligia furuncula. The sequence continues at coordinate 751,091 of OU744804.1, forward strand.
TAATATCGTGACAGGTTAAGAAACCTGGGTGTACTGCTTTCAACCCGAAAGAAAAATCCAGTCGGCAGAGTGGGTCTTTCCTTTTGAAGATTTGCCGACGAAAGTTAAGAAAAGTCGAAGCATTGGTAAAAAAATGGTTGCTTCTTTTTTCGGCAAATCAGGACATTACACAACATTACTGCTTGAAGATCAGAGGACGGTGACTGCAGATTGGTACGTCAACACTTGCTTGCCCAGAGTCTTAGAAAAAGTTTCACCACGATAACACATCCTCACATTCCGCTAAGGTAACAGAAGCCTATTTGAAGGCTTCAAATGTAGAACTGATGACGCAACCGCCTTAAAGCCCGGATCGCGCACCCTGCGACTTCTTTTTGTTTCTAAAAATTAAAGACAAACTTAGAGGCACACGTTTTACGAGCCCTGAATTGGCGGTGAATGCCTTCCATGAACCCATTTAAGAGGTCCCTAAGGAAGACTGGTCCAACTGCTTTAGACAGAGGTTTCAGCCAATGCAAAAATGCATTAATTGCGAGGGAATATACTTTGAAAAACAATAAATGTATCGGAAGTCTTATACCTAGTCTTATTTATCAGAATCTAGATACTTTCAGTATGCCCTAAGTACTTAGCTACTAAGTCTTTAATGCCCTACGCAGAAGATTGTTTCATATTATGAGTATAAATAAATTAGTGAGAAGAGCTTGATTGCAGACTAACTACCAATCAACAGAACCATAAAAATAAACCGTACCTACCTACCTACCTAATTTGTTACTTATCAGATTCCTTTGGCTTCTTCATAAAAAAACGTATGAGAAAATTATAGTGGGTTTGCTATAATCTTCACAATAAATTTTATTTTATTTTACTCTTATCATTATTTTCTTAAACGTGTTCAATCAGTACAAATCTTGAAATAGAACGTAATTCTGCTTACACGTGTGTACGTGGGCAGTGTAGCGCGTCGGGTGCCCACTATGCCCAGTTGCCCACCGTGCCCAGCAGAGTGTGCCCACCGTGCCCGACGCGGCCTTCATCACACGCCGCATGAGTCAGCCGTGCAGTCGCTTGCGTCATATGACCTTGTGGACCTGTCCTTAGGTCTGTCAGTTTGAATGTGATAGTGAAATATTTTGATTTTGAGAATCTGCATATTTCATTTAAAAAAAAAACTTCAAGTAAGTCTCCAAAGAGGAATCATAGTTATAGCTTTAATTAACCTTCCAAAAACCTCGTGAATAATAATTTTGGTCGAAATTTCGAGCTCATGTAAGCAGTTTTTCCACAGATACCTAGAATAGATTGAAATACATTTTTGCGAAAAACTAAAGACTCAAATTATTTGGAGGGACCAATGGGACTTAAAAATAAAATTACTACATTATTTTTGTTCATACCACTAACACAATTAGTGGGAAATTCCTGTTCGTCCCACCAGTGGGATGACGGCAGTAGGACGAACGAGAACACACGTTATGACACGGGAAATGTAGGGATCCGTAGATCAATATAGGATCGTAAAATAGGATCAATGTGTGGCTCAAAATGTGTTTTATGGCTACAAATTGATACAAAATTATCTATCAAAGATTGCAGACAACTAAATTAATAATTCAAGGTGATGCATACATCTTTTTTAGGGTTCCGTAGCCAAATGGCAAAAACGGAACCCTTATAGATTCGTCATGTCTGTCTGTCTGTCTGTCTGTCTGTCCGTCTGTCTGTCTGTCTGTCTGTCTGTCCGTCCGTATGTCACAGCCACTTTTCTCCGAAACTATAAGAACTATACTATTGAAACTTGGTAAGTAGATGTATTCTATGAACCGCATTAAGATTTTCACACAAAAATAGAAAAAAAACTATAAATTTTAGGGTTCCCCATACTTAGAACCGAAACTCAATTTTTTTTTTTCATCAAACCCATAAGTGTGGGGTATCTATGGGTAGGTCTTCAAAAATGATATTGAGGTTTCTAATATCATTTTTTTCTAAACTGAATAGTTTGCGCGAGAGACACTTCCAAAGTGGTAAAATGTGTGTCCCCCTCCCTGTAACTTCTAAAATAAGAGAATGATCAAACTAAAAAAAATATATGATGTACATTACCATGTAAACTACCACCGAAAATTGGTTTGAACGAGATCTAGTAAGTAGTTTTTATTTTTAATACGTAACCCGCAATTTACCATTCATTCAATAAACTCAAAAATAAAAAAAAACATTTAATTTCATAAACATAAACCTTATGCATAAACCGGGATGTTACGGAACCCTCGGTGCGCGAGTCCGACTCGCTCTTTCCCGGTTTTTAGGCTGACTTTACTCTGCCGGATAGTGAGTTCGCGGGCTGTCTTAAAAATAACCTTATACAAATATATAGCCGAAAAGTAAGATGGAGATACAACCATATTATATTCACATAGCCCATCAGGTTTCCAAATAGTCGTCTTTGTGCCAAAATACCTACTGAACTAAACCTTTAACAAATATATTCGGAGTACGTTAATAGCCAGGAGAGCCCCAAATATCTAGGAGCACAAACTATTTTGGTATCGGTAATATAAATAAATGAATGATTACCTACAATAACAGAAATATTTGTCTGGGTTTTCATGTTTCTTTATAAATAGACGTGACAGCTACTGCGGGGTACTTGCGTAACACACTATCAGTTGCAATAGCTTTCATTTTGTCAGTTCAACTACATTCATTTAGTTACTTTGTCGAGCAGACAAATTTTTCGAACATATCATCATCATCAGCCTATAGCAGTCCACCGCTGGACATAGGCCTCCCCTATTGCACGCCATTCGACTCAATTTTCGCCAACTCTCATCCAGCTGCTACCAGTAATGTACCTACCTTGCTTCGAACATAGGAAGCAATAAATTAGCAACATCCTTCAAATGATGTAGATTATGATTGATAGTGTGTTAGCAATAGGGGTGCAGGTACCTAAAGTATTTTATTTCCCACAATTTTTATCTGGTTTGAGTTCCATAGCTTATAAGCCTGATACTGCAAGCATATACAGCAAGGCTTTACTGGTTCTATAAATGTATTTTATTTACAACTATGCAACGGATCTGTAGTTTTTTGCAATTATATCTCCAAAAATATGCGTTTTCTGGCGATCATTTTTGCCAGAAACGGACAAAACTCTTAGTTACAAAATAAAATATTACGGGTATTATAGATATAACGCGTATTCCCGTGATTTAACGTTTTGTTCTGAAATATACGGTGACAGACTCCCCAAGAAATGGAGCCGGAAACTAGTACAAAACCTGACTATGATACCGTGCCAAGTCTCGCTTTTAAGATATTTTGCTTTCAAAGAAATATCTTACTTATCAAAGAGAATTTAGAGTACCGAGGTTACATATTCTTATTATTCCGGTGCATAAATGAACTCACCATTATTTTGAAGATAAACCATAGATTACAATAGAGCTCTTTAGAAGCATGTACGGCTTATCGAACGTCAGTAATACTCACAGAGATATAAAGTATAAAAAATTAAACTTCTTTGCATTTCTTTTATTCAGCCTATACTGTCCCGCTGCTGAGCAAAGACCTCTCTCAAATCCATCCATCTTTGGTTATAAACTACGAAACCTTCTGCGAAATCACGACGCTGTTAATGATAAAAGCGCAAATAAAGATGTGCGTTTTAATAGAAGAATTTATTACGTGTAAGAGTAAGATTTTTCTTTCAACTAATTTTTCACGTCACAACTCGCACGCACATGAACCGCACATAAATTCACACACCGCGAACACATGAACATTATCTTACCCGGTATTACCTGGCCTAATGAAATGCGCGGAATACCAGACCTCTTGTTAATGATTTTCATACTGTTTAATTTGGCCGGGTCACCCGGGTGAAAATTTTAGTCAGTAGTGGAGCTTTTAGATATCTTGGTCTGGAGTGACGTTGTTTATATTGTGGGTTATATGAATGTAGTGATGGTTAGTTAGATTTTGTAGGATACGGTCATTGTGATTTAAAAACCCATAAGATGTGTAATTTTAAAGCCCCAAACTTCATCATCACGAAATTAACAATAGTTACCTAACTATTATTTCTGTGTTTCAATTCTTACTTATTATTCCGCATAAAATCTAAATATCAAATACAAATTAAATCCTGAAGTATTGGTCGCAGTTAATACTACTCGACAACTTTAACGGAGCTTCCTTGCTTTCTCGGAATATAAATAATACCTAGTCCTCGAAGACCGGTTATAATAATAGCGATAGACTGACTATAGCCGAATATTTCAGTGCTTAACCAATAATTATGGTCATTGATATCCATACTAATATTCTAAATTCGAAAGTAACTCTGTCTGTCTGTCTGTATGTTACCTTTTCACGACTAAACCACTCAACAGATTTCGATAAAATTTGGCAGAGAGATAGATTTTATCGACATACCTCGCAGGCGTAGCCGCGGGCAGAAGCTAGTGTGTAATAATGGCTTGAACAAAGTTTATATAATACTCTTGATGACTACTAACGGATATGGTATGGTTTTGATGGATCTAAGTTAAAGTATGAAACTGAAGAGGGTTACATTATTAACCGCTTAAATACCGCTAATGAGACACAATTGATTTTCTGTTGTAATGGGCCTTTATCGTGCCACGCCGGCTTTGATCAGATAAACAATAATTTTCTTGAAAATGTAATTAAAATACTAAATGAGGAAAATCCAAAAGCGCACGACTCTTATTGCTCATTTGATCGTATAAAAAACCATAGATATAATATATAATTATAACTAACTAATATATTATATTAATTAGTTTTTTATTAAATCCTAGCTTCTGCCCGCGACTTCGTACGCAGATCCTGTTGCTTATGCCAGCGACAACGGGGTCGTCAAAATCGAAGATCTGAAACGTCCGATGTCGAATTCTAAGAGCCCGGGGAGGGGAAAACAACGGGATGCGCGAGACGATTAGAGACTTCCAGAAGGCCAATTCTCGTAAAAAAAAAACGTTCACATTCAAGTCGCAGTGCCTCAAAAGTTCCAAAATGTCACAAAAGGTATTCTACTAAACCAAAAAAGTATGTCAAACGTAACGTTTACTGCAATGATATTGCGACTAGACCGAAAACAAAAAATGTACCAAAACGGTATTCTGCTAAAGTTTCGACATGACATTTAAAATATTATTGGTATTCCACTAAAAATAAAAATGTCAAAACTGACGTAAGCATGAGATTATTTGTACACCGGACTGTGACAAATAATTTCAGCTTCTGCATAGTTAAAAGCGTATAAAATTTACATTTCCCGCCTAATTGTATTGTATATATATATATCGGATTGGAGGCTTTGTGAAGAAATATTGTTATAATGGCAGATTTAGCCATTTATGAAAAATTTCTGGAGCACGCGCGGGTTACGACGACCCTTTTATATCGCCGACAAAATGCAGCTCTTCGGAAAATGGACATAGCGTTCGAAATGCCGGATCTCGAATTTGTTGGTATAGACAGGCTAAATAAGTGTGTGTCGCGACCTCATCCACGAGCCGTACATTAATTTGTACCCGCCGCGATGGCATAAGTACTAAACCCAAGGCAAGTAAAAGGATTGTTTTACACTGCCCTTCAAGATACAGGATTCTTCTAGTTTGAAGGGCAGGGGTCTTCTCAAATGTAATAGCCATTCCCAACCCCTATTGAATTAACACTGATGTTACCTAGGCTAAGTCTTTTGGTAAATAAATAATTACTTACTTACTTTCTTGTAAAAGTAGTGTTGTAACACTTTTAACTTATTGGTTCTAGATAGACACTGTCATCTATTACTATAGAGGTTTTGGGTACTCTATACCCCTGCCCTCGGTGAAATACATACAATCTTCTATTCACATTTTAGGTGTTCAATAGGTACACCTCTGCCTAACCCTTCAGGGATTTAAAGGTGTGATATTTACTTCACTTGTATTAAGTAGTACTTACCTATATAATAAAATATAAGAGAACCCTAGAAGAGGATACCTTAGTATACATTTTACTAAAATAAAACAATAGTGGTATGAAAAATACTTTAATAAATTAACAATTCTCATCTTAAATTATTAAAACACGAATATAAACATAATAGTTAATTAGGCTTTTTTTCATTCATTCATTTAGGTTTGCGACTAATTAGTGTTGATGGTAGCTGCGGAGGGGCTCCTGTTTTATAGAATCACCATCCACTTAAGACCCACTTGGAACAACTCCACCAAGCTGAAAAGGAAAATTTGTGGTTTTTAGTAAGTCAAATCATCATCATCATCTGTCTAGCCTTTTCCCAAATATGTACTATGTTGGGGTTCGCTTCCAGTCTAACCGGATGCAGCTGAATACCAGTATTTTACATGGAGCTACTGCCTATCTGACCTCCACAACCCAGTTAGTTACTGGGTAATAAACCCCTTGGTAAGACTGGTTGTCAGACTTTCAGGCTTCTGACTACCCCGTCATTGTTTAATTTGTATATAATTATATAAGTATTCAAAATAATAAAATAATTGTTTCAGGTAGCGCAGGCTATCCCTTAAAAAATCAAATTTGAAGATACCACAAGTGGACACAGATCCCGATACCTTTTTCCCTTTATGCAAAGTTTTTGTGTTATTTAAATGTTATAATATAGTATGTTTTCCTTTGTATTTCTTTATAATTATATTATATGAATGACTTGATTTTTTTATTGCATGTACAAAAAATTCATACTTTACCTCTATGGGACACCAATAAATAGTCTTTCGACAGCATCAGCAAGCCTCCCAAGGTTCTGCACTATTAATTTGCTGTATCAGCTGTGACATGTTGCATCTCCACCTGAGGTAAAACTCTCCGAGCCTCATCTAGTACAGCCAGAGGGCGACCTAAAAATCGTAATAAAAATACCATACTTAATCGTTATCAATAGTCATCATGTCTTAACCGCAATATGAATACCTGTAGGGTTAGAAAAATCCACTCACTGCGGTATCTCGCTTGCAGAGTTCGAGCACTGTTGTAGCATCGGCAGGGCTAGGGTTTGGTGCTGACGCACGAGTCTGGACAGAACATGGAGCTGCAGTGATCTCGAAAATCGATCGGCTCAGTGATCGCTCAACACCGACAGCGCTTCCACTTTGACTGTAGAAAGTTGAGCAGTTTGTTCCATTGTATCTCAGGCACTAGCTGCACGTCTTTCCATTCCTACAAAATATTACGTACATTTGAATACATTTGCACAGCATGATAATTAAATAATGATTTAAGTCAAACATTTATACACTTACTTTGTATTAAAACGATCTTTCTCGCACGAAATACTTGTTATAAACTAGACTACACACGATATTGTTAAGTTATTGTTTGATTCAGTTTGATGTTGACAATGTGGTGCGTTCGGAGTTGCGATGTAATCGATTTGAGTGTGCTTAAAAACTAAAGACTAACTAGTCGCTATAAATCGTAGGGATGCGATTACACTCACCTAAATCGTAAACAATTTAGGTATTAGTGCGGTCGGGACCTTCCAATCGCACTAAACCGGAATCTAACAGCTCTAACTTCAATTACATCTTTCGATTTCCTACAAATTGAATAGTGTATAAAGCGCTTAATTCGGAATGCGGCCTGGCGATTACCAATTACGTTCCATGTTAGCTTTCTAGCCGATTTTTTCTTTTAATGATTTTGTATTTTCAAAGATATTTAATAACAAACGGGAAATGAAAATACTATGAGCATACACTTAATCAAGCAAACTAATAAAGACATTAAACAAATCAGAAAATAAGGTTGATAAAAATTAAAGTATCACAATATAGTCTGCGTACATTGAACCAATATTAAAATATGTTTAATTTCGTAAACGAGAACAAAGTTGACTATACTGCAATGATATTGCGACTTGAATGTGAACAAACCGAATTTTAAGATTAGTAGAATACCGTTTTTTGATCTATTCACAATATCATCGCATTCCGGTGTCATGTTTTTCACATTGCACGTTAATTAGTAGAATTGACCTTCAGATCTTTCATTTTTGTAAGTCAACAGGAAATGCCCATCAAACCGAACAACTTTTGCTAAGACGTCATTCCTATATATGTTATAGTGTAGCTGGGCTCTTGGAGTTCCACATCAGGTGTTCCAGATCTTCAAATTTATTCTTTTAGCAGAAAATGCTCATCACGTGGAACAATTTTTGCTATGGTACCATTTTTGTATCTCTTATAGTTTAGCTAGTCTGTTGCGGTTGTGCATCAGCTGCTCAAGTTTCCAAGATAAATTATAGCCTATATGTTGACCAGACTTAATACCTATATAACAAAAAAGAAATCATTCAAATTCGTTCAGTAGTTCCGAAGATTAGCGTGTACAAACAAACAGACAAACAGACAGACAAACAGTCACACAGACAAACAGACAGAATTTTTTTTTGGATTCGTGTTCTATTCATCATCATCATCATTTCAGCCGAAAGACGTCCACTGCTGGACATAGGCCTCCCCCAAGCACCTCCACTTCGACACTGGTCCTGTGCTTCCCGCATCCAACGGGTTCCTGCGGCCTTCACAAGGTCGTCGGTCCACCTTGTGGGAGGCCTTCCAACGCTACGTCTACCGGTACGCGGTCGCCACTCCAGAACCTTTTGGCCCCCTCGGCCATCTGTTCTGCGAGCAATGTGCCCTGCCCACTGCTACTTAAGTTTGGCAACTTTTCGGGCTATGTCGGTTACCTTGGTCCTCCTGCAGATCTCCTCATTCCTGATTCGATCACGAGATAGGGAGGAAACTCTAAGCATAGCCCTCTCCATTGCCCTTTAGGTGACTTTTAGCCTTCTTATAAGGCCCATTGTGAGCGACCACGTTTCAGTGTCATCACTGGCAACATGCACTGGTCAAAAACTTTCGTCTTGAGACACTGCGGTATGTGGGACGAGAAGATATTGCGTAGCTTCCCGAACGCTGCCCAGCCGAATTGGATTCGTCGATTGACCTCTTTCTCGAAGTTAGACCTACTTAACTGGACAGTTTGTTCTAGGTAAACATACTCGTCCACGACTTCGAGTGTAGCGTCTCCGATCTTTATGAGAGTGGGTGTTACATGGGCATTTGACATGGGCTTTTGTCAATTTTTTTTTTAATATATTTAATGTACAAACACAGTTTTTTTACTGTTTTATTATATATAAGGGTTCACTGCTCGTTCCCCGTAGGCGATAGCGTGATAATATGTAGCCTATATGTTGACCCGACTTATTATTAATATTCGTGCCAAATTTGAAGTAAATCCATGCAGTACTTTTTAAGTTTATCCAGGACATACATACAGACAAACAGACAAAAATTCTAAAAACGATATTTTTGGCTTCGGTATCGATTGTACGAGGGTCATTCAATAAATACTTAGCCTACAAAAAGTAAACGAAAATTTTGGAAATGTGGCAATTTATTTTTCAACATAGTCTCCTTTTAGTTCGATACACTTAGCCCAGCGCTCCAACTTTATTAACCCGTCCGAAAAATAGTTTTTGTCAAACTCTGCAAAATAGGCCTCCGTGGCGGCGATGACCTCCTCATTTGATCCATATCTATTCCCGGCGAGAAATTTTTTCAGATTAGGAAACTGAAAGAAGTCACAAGGGGCCAAATCTGGAGAATACGGTGGATGGGGCAGCAATTCGTAGCGTAATTCGACCAATTTGGCCATAGCAACGGCAGACGTGTGAACCGGTGCGTTGTCGTGGTGAAACAGCACTGTTTTCTTCGCCAGAGGGGGTCGTTTTTTCTTTAATTCGGCGTCGAATCGGCCCAATAAATCGGCATAGTAAAGCCCTGTAATTGTTTTACCCTTCTCGAGGTAATCGATGTAGATCACACCTTGCGAATCCCAGCGCGGTGGCCATAACTTTTCCGGCCGATTTTACAGTTTTCGCCTTCTTTGGAGCACGTTCCCCGGTCTGGATCCATTGTTTTGATTGCTCCTTGGTCTCTGGTGTGTACCAGTGGATCTAGGTTTCATCGACGGTCACAAAACGACGCAAAAACTCCGCTGGATTCCGCTTAAACAGCGCCAAACACGTCTCTGATGTGGTCTCACGGTTGCACTTGTTTTCCGGTGTGAGTAAACGCGGCACCCATCGCGCCGACAGCTTTCTCATGCCGAGTTCCTCGTGAAGAATATGATGCCCTGTTCCTTCTGAAATGCCTACAGTCTCAGCTAGCTCCCGAACCTTCTATCGGCGATCTGCCAATACGAGATCATGGATTTTTTTAATGTTTTCCTCCGTAGCAGCTGTTTTCGGTGCACCTGGACGTGGTTCATCAAAAACCGACGTACGGCCACGTGCAAACTCGTTGAACCAATTCTTGACGGTGGCCATCGATGGAGAAGAGTCACCGTACACAGCATCCAAGCGCTCTTTGATTTCGATGCGCGTTTTCCCTTCCAAAAATAGGAATCGAATCACCGAACGATATTGCTCTTTTTCCATTTTTGTAAAACCGATCGATACGTTCGCTTCCAAAAGTTGTCAAATTAAAACAAATGAAGGGATTGGAATGAAAATTTGAAAAAAGGATTAAAAAAGAATGTGCTACACTGTGGTAAAATTCTTTTGAAACTACAGCGCCCTCTGGCGATGAGGCTAGGTACTTATTGAATGCACCTCGTAGATCACGCCCTTAGAATCTTTTAAAAAAATATTCAATGTACAGTTTTGACTTTCCTACCATTTTACCATACTACTACCATTTTATTATTATTATTATATAATAATAATACTCAATTATTAGATTTTTTCGCAAGCTACAGTGTTTTCAGGTTTCACATTTGATTGACGGGATTTTTTTTGTAATAATTTTGATGTTTTTTTTCGTTTTTACTGCATTACATCAATGTTTGAAAAATACAGAATTAATCACCATTAAATGATATACACAATCACACTAATATTATAAATGCGAAAGTTTGTGAGTGTGTGTGTGAGTGTGTGTGTGTGTTTATATGTTTGTTACTTCTTCACGCTCAAAGGGCTGGACCAATTTTGATAAAATTTTGTATGGAAGTAGCTGACACCCTGGATTAACATATAGGCTACTTTTTATTCCGATATTCCCACGGGATCGAAACTTATGCGGGTGAAACCGCGGGGTGCAGCTAGTGGTATATAAATTAAGCAGGTTCTGTGTACTAGCAGGAGTATAACAATTGAAACTATTGCAGCAAGGAGGCAAAAAAAAAATTTGGTCGTAAAGCACTCTTTAATGCGTCGCATTACGAGTCGTGCGATACGCTCCGATATTTAAGCAGCAAGTAATTATAACATTCTACTAGTACTTAAAAGTTTACGCCATTCACAAGCTACCCTACTTACAGATTCTAAATTGCTTTACTTTATTTTGCCGTCCATGAACTACGACCTTCCCTGAGGTTTCTCAGATAGAAAATAGAGGTAGGAATAAATGCTATCCTTCGCCGATATTTACAATTATTTGTATAGCGTATAAATTTACTACTTCTTGCCAAAACCCCATCGGGTGGACCCTTCAAGTATTCCTTTTGTTAGGATTATTGAGTGAAAGCGAAAAGGGAAAATCCTACAGAACCTTACGTACTCTATGCGTGACCACTGTAATGTTATCTGCCGCTCCGCTCGGAGATGTGTGTCAGCGGGGGTGCAGGGGGGCTGACAATGTAAGTGAAGGGCTCTAGTTAGACTGATCGTGTTTGAATATGGGTAGGTATAAATCGAGTGTGTAGCAGTGAGTCAAGTACGGTCAGCGGTCGGTCTTATGACATGGAGATGATTGTCCGTCCTTTGTTGTATTACTTGTAAATAAACGCCGAACGAATGGGATGCTGGCAACATAATTGGCTCGTATTTAATCCGTGTTATTCTTTTGTAGTTAAATTGAACTAAGTGGCCATAATGCTTGGGATTCCAGTCGGAAAAGGAAGAGATGTTGTACCAAAACGTCGATGAATTTGAGTTATTCGATAAGCATAAATATTGATGTTCTTGAAAAAATATCAGACTGTCTGAGCAAAGCACAGACACGCACACACGCAAGCACAGTCTACGTACAGACGCCAGCACATCAAACTACTACAGTCTGTCAAATTTATTTAATAAAATTTCAACTTTCTAGCTAAATCATAAGGCTCAAAGTTGATTGGGAAATTTGACAGTTTCGGGTAGCTTGATGTGCTGGCATCTGTACATGGACATCATTTTATTATAGATAGGTATACATTATTATGTACTGTTTTGTAATCTTCATTTTGACTATGTGCGTGTCCTCGAATCTCCACCATCAAACATAATTGCTAATACATCTACATGTAGGCCGCGCGTCAGTGGTAACAACACCAGTATATGCTAGGCTCTTATTCTATTAAAACTCCGCACAACGCCAGGCCAGCACGCTCTTGGACCGACCCGCGACGTCCGGTCGACTACATACCCAGACTTTGAATCATAATATACCTACATAAGACCATATGCTTATACAGGGTGAATTTTTCAAGTGGGCGTGGGTTGGTCTAATCCGAAACTATGAGGAATAGCGAAAATTACTCAAAGGTTCGCAGGCTCGATTTTGATGAAAACTAAAACTGCATCATTCGATTTTTGAAAAATCAATATTTCTAGCCAGGAATCGAACCTGTTGATTATGAAAAAAAAAAATCACTGTATTATTACACCATTCGATAGTGTCGCTAATAAGGATCGAATTCTGGGAAGTAATGACATACGGCAAACTTAAGGAAAATGTTGGATTTCAATAAACTGCTTCTTATTTTTAAAGTATTCATACCTACATTACCTGTACCTTGTTCTAAATGATGCTCAATATTTTTATAAACACACACCCGCAGCGCAGTCACCTTCACAGCATATTGTTTTAATTTCGAATTTTATTATGTCTTCGCAGTTAAAGGCCACAATAAAAAAATAAAATAAATGTAAACAATTGAAATCAGAACGTAAAGTGAATTTGGCGCCAATAATTTAGACTGTTCGACCTTTCGTTGATTACCTTTTGTTGACTAACTGTTTGCGTACTGTTTCGTATTTTGTTGCGTAATTTATAAAACCAATACCCATTTGGAACTTGAATTCGGGATTTGAAGATGGATTTAACCAATGATGAACGATTTGATCTAATGGAGGCATATTTTATATTATATATATATTTTTTTTATATTTTATCAATGGGAGAAGTGCCACACGCGCTTTGGTATGGAACCGAAACAAATAGCCTCAACGTGATTTCCCCACTGTTAAGCGTCTCCAAAAAATGGTTAACAACCTTTGACAAGGGGGTATCTTCATCAAAAGTAAAGTAATAAAGTCACGTATTTATAATGAAGATTTAGAAATAGCTATTTTGACCTATTTTGAGTAAGTCCTCGCAAATTCCACCCGCGATGCAACTGAAAACATTCAAGTGTCTCAAGCTACGATATGTAAAGTTCTAAAAAATACAATTATACATGTTACCGCTCCGGACGCATTGTACAAAAGTTACATCCAGGAGATAACTTAAGACGTCTTAATTTTTGCAACTGGTCATATCAGAAAATTGACAACGATAGACATTTTTTATGCAATATTTTATTCTCTGATGAAACGAACTTTTCCAATAATGGTTTGTATAACCGAAAAAATAAACATTATTGGTCACGCACTAATCCATTACGGATAACCGAAGGCCATTGCCAAGTGCGTTTTCCATTTAATTGTTGGTGCGGTATTTAGAAGGACAGAATATTTTATTTCAAAATTTATGATGGAACGTTGACCACTTTTAAGAGCGTTTACGCCGTACGGCATTTCATACAAACTTTCAAGTCCTTGTTTTTCGAAATTAATGAACCAATTTTAATGAAACTTCCTATGTATAAGCAAGATGCAAAGGTCTAAAAAGTTAGTAGAAAACATTTAGTATAGTAGTAGTAGTTTAGTGTAGTAGTAGTTAGTATTTGTTGGCATGGGACCGAAAAGTAATTTGTAAAAGAATGCGGGTCATCGGTTATGGGGACCGTTGGTGTAAGGATCGAAGTGATGGCATTTATTTAGAATATACATATATTGTATGTATATAGCAGAGATAAGGAATCCATTTTTTACATAGGGGATGCACATATGACGCGGGAGTGGGTCAAGTGTTTCATAAAACATTTTGTTTTATCTGTATCCGAATTGGGGTTGTGTCATCTTTTTACTGGAAGCAATTGACCATGAACAACAGTTTGTGGCAAAATCTGGCATGACGTATCAACCCATTTGTCTGTTTCATACATGTCTGTAAATGGCATTTCTAAAGCCCCACTTATTTTCGGTAATATAATTACTTGTAAGGTCCTAAAACCCGCACTCAACGGTCTCACACGCAGCGAGCAACCCCAAATAAGGTATAAATAGTCGTTACCTCCTCTATAAATAGACTGCGGCAGATTTAATCGATGTAATACACTATTTTACGACGTCACCAACCTTCCTAACTACAGAAGGCACTACGTCCAGGTACGACGGTTCTAATATTTTTATAATATCATAAAACGCGTTTATCTTCTAGCAATTTAGCTAAGAGCTCCCTGCCCGTGTATTAGTTAGCGTTTAGTTAGAGTATAGTTAGCGGTAAGTAAACGTAGCGTATGTGCGACAACTTCAGCTCATACTTTAAACCTAATTAGTTATTGCAAAACACGAGTTGAAGCGGTCCTACTTAGTCTTACTTTGGCTTAAGCTATACCTAGTAACTTTATAAGCTTTATTGGGTTAGTGTAGAGCTAGTCTGCCCGTTAAAGCCTTTAAAGTTTCGGGCTTGATCTAAAGTTAAAAAATAAAGCTTATCAAAGAATCGCAAGTCACTTCCTTGTTTTATACGTGGTATTTGTTTCCGGAACATGTTTGGATTTCTTTTGTGTGTAATGTTGTGTATTCTATATGCCCCGCGTACCTTCAACGAGTACCTATTAACAAATGATGGAAAGAAATCTGCGGTCGCACGATGCGTGTTTAGCAGTGCTACGCGTTGGGCTACGGCGTAGCCCGTCCTGTGCTACGGCGTAGCCTGCAATGTTATGAACGCGCGGTCTTCACGCTACTGTCGCGTCTACTAATCTCGTAACACCTTGTAAGGTAAGGTGTGTCTGCGTTTGTTATTCAGTAATGTGGTTATTTATTTATTAAATATTTTTTTTACACAACAGACAAAGGAAACAAGAATAAAATAAAGATTGATTGCAGATGTACCTAAGAAGTTACATTATGTTTTTGATATAACAGGAGTAATTGCCGGTATTTTTAGGAACCGGTATCATTGGCCTTGGTGCGATACCGGTACCAAAGTAGTACCTGCACTATTGGTATTTCTAATCAGTGTCGGTAATGTATTTGGAACCGGTTGCAAAACCTGGTTAGCTCTAACGATTTTAGACGATGAGTTCTATTTAATGTTAGAGCACGTTTAAGAAATCGTGATACTCAAATGTAACTGTTATTACTGTACGTAGTGTTCTCAATTCTCAATGCCAGTGGAGGCGTTTAAAAGAATTAAAATAAGTATAACTCTTCATCCAGAAGTCCCAGCTCAAGGTCTGCCAACAAGCAATGGAGCGCAGTATACGAGGCGTTACATTAACGGATCGTGTTCGAAACACAATACTGCGCTCCAAAACAAAGATATCTAACGTGGCTCAAAAGGCTGCCTAACTTAAATAGAACTGGACAGGACATGTCTGCCGCATACCGGACAGGCTGTGGGCCCAAATATCACAGAATTGGTGTCCTGAAACAGTGAGGTGGGGTCGCGGCAGACCACGTAGGAGTTGGCGGGACGAGCTGGATTGGTTCCAACAAAACTGGAAGGAGGACGCGCGGGCTCGCGAAAGATAGAAGGAGTGGAGGGAGGCCTTTGCTCAGAAGTGGGACAGAAGGTTAGTAAAAAAAAAACTCTTGAAAGCACTTCAAGTTCTAAAGGGTATGTCCTAAGTATTTTTCTAAAACGATTAAGTAAATGAGAGGGTTTCCAAACCTTTCGCTTAAAGGCTTACAAAATCTACCTCATCTATAAACATTAGTATTAAGTACTTTAGTTTTACATTCATAACGAGTTTATAGACGGTTAAGGTACTCATGCAGATTATATCGGTTTACTACCCATAGTTTAAGACTCAACCCGGCGGCACTCGTCTATATAGTTCAGTTTGCAACCTCACCGGCTAAGCAGCTAATAAGCTGGCGATCTAAACACCCCGATGTAACCCACACCAGAAAACGGACATTCTCATAAACACTGGGATGTATATTTACTGGTTGCCGAAAGCTGCACATACCCGTATATACTTCCATTCGGCGTAGAGCAGCACCCGCCCGCGACCTCGCCGCGATTGATTCGGCCGGCCGCATAAAATACGCACATTTATAACATCCCACCCACACACTCTACCCTAGTCACCGAACAGTTTGCCACAAAATGAGACAAAGAATATTATACTTAAGGGTCCCTATCAGTTTTGCGGACTAAAAACAGAAAAAAACATTTTTTTTCAGCGCAAATATCTCAATATCCTTAAGTTATCTAGTTTTTTTAAAAATACACAAGTATTTATCACCTATCTATCTAGTAAGTCTACGAATTTAAGTTTTAATAACTACTTAATAAAAAATTCGTTTATAAGGCATTATTTAGATATTTTACTACAATTAAATTAGTAGTCAAAATAAAAATATAAAAATTGAGTTTGGTAGATAAACACCTCAAATTTTAAAATATTTAACGCTTTTTGTTATTTTCAATAAATTCTTACGCGTAGACGACGGTTTTGCGCATGACTTTATTGGGTTTTTTCAGCGTAGTCAACATTTTTTACAAGTACTAATTCATTAAACTTAAAAAAAAATAATCGTACACTTACTAATATACTATATATCTAGTATTAAGGATTTTTTTTCAGATCGTTATTTGCTACCAGTTAGCTAAAAAAGCAATCGAAAAACTTGGTGTTTCGTGATTATGTAAAAACGTGTTAGTTTTTTTTTTTTTGGAATTTATATTAAGTAGTTATCAAAACTTAATTTCGTACACTTACTAGATAGATAGGTGATAACTACTTGTGTATTTTTTAAAAAACTAGATAACTTAAGGATATTGAGAAATTTGCGCTGAAAAAACTGATTTTTCTGTTTTTTGTCCGCGAAACTGATAGGGACCCTTAAACTATTTCTTGAAGACAAAAACATGTAAGTATTTTAATAATAATATTTTTCTTTGGATTATCTCATTCTCTTGCCATATCCCAAGTTATTTAGGCTCGGCGCAACATGTTTATTTCTTCCATATTTCTCTATTAGTCGTCATCTCAGTAGTCACCCCCTTTCTAACCATATCATCATTCACACATTCCATCCTTCGTTTCTTTGGTCTTCCCCTAACTACTCTTATAGCCATCGACATCCATACTCAAAACTCTCCTCACGACATTTTCGTCATTTCTCCGTAACAAACACACACACAAACACACAAACTTTCAACTTTATTAAAGTAAATAAATATAAATATTGGGATGCAATAAAAGTTTTGGTATTCAATTCCGCTTTTGGTACAGACGCCAGCACATCAAGCTACCTGAAACTGTAAAATTTTGCTTATCAACCTTGAACCTTATGCTGTGGCGATAAAGTTGAAAATCTATTAAAGAAATTTGACAGGATACCATGACAACCGATTTCCGCACAACTTTTCAGCTACCGGTGCCACTTTCAGGCTTCCTCTTATGTCATTCGTCGTTCCAGCCGATAGGCGTCCACTGCTGGACATAAGCCTCCCCCAATTTTGGGAGGGTTTGCCATAATCGCCACGCTTGGCAGGCGGGTTGGCGATCATGGTGATCCTCTTATGTACTCATTTCTTATTCTTTTCATTCATGTAACACCACACTTCTCATCAATGATGGTAACAATCATTGTACGTTTTATTTTCATGGCAGTGGTCACACCAACTGGGGATATCATAAATTAACTATCGGCGTTTGAGCTGTCTTATTTTAATACATATACGTTATTAATGAGCTGGCAGGCATGGATGTTCTTAACAATATTAATGAGAAAAAAAGTACCTTTGTAATACTTGTATGTCGTATCTACATCTATTTTACTCTGTTTACATAAATGTTAAAATAAATAAATAAATGATATTATTAAGAATATCCGACGTACCCGGGGTAGTCAGTCTTTGAACTAACATTGTCGCTGACTTGTAACCTTCCAGCATGGGCATGAGATATATTTGCATAGTTCGTCTGGACGAACTATGCAAATATATCAATAGATACATGTATCTATTGATTTATGTGCATCTATCAACCATCTATTTCATGTCCTCTACGTGACTCCGACATAGAGTGCATCGTCTGTTCGTTATGGCTTGGTCAGGTTTCACAATTACACACTGATTAGATGTAACACTTCTGTTCTTCCGTATACGATGTCCTGCGCACCTGTAGCTCAACCCTTTTGTTTTAATCCCCCCCAGTTAATATCGTTTGGTGAAGCACGAGGATATAATCAAATAATTTGGCTGGAGCAATCGTTTGTACGCTTTTAAGTGAAATATTAATGTTGAAGCTTTTTATCATCAGTTTATGTATGTTGTGCCTAAAGAAAACTTTTATGTTCGTTCATGAAAGGTATTCCGTATTTACAAACTTTTCTCGTTTTGGGATTGTGCAGAGCGATATCACAGTACGTATTTTATATTCTGTATAAATTAGGTATGTGACTGAAATTGAATTCTCTTTCAGAAAAATTATACTCAATAATCAAGGCAAGACGTTCCCTAGAAAATAATTCTGGGTTTCGTTATTAATCGATGTTTTATTTATCATGTGAAATGATTTCATGTAAACCATAATAATTATGTATTTCAAGTAGATTGGTGCCTTTGCTGGTTCACTATTGGTTTAAGCTTTTTGGTAGCTTTTGGTAGATCACACATTACAATGCGCTACGTGACGAGACTCCGATAACGCGCCCCCACGCAAGTTTTTTTCTTACAACTTAAAAAAAAATGTGTCTCCGCTTGGAAGCTTCGTTTCCCGCGCCCCGTCGCGTGGAACGTTGTAGTGTGTGATCCGTATAAACACCTCTCATTAAACTTTTTTCTATAATTCTTGACCAGAGATAAACCACAATAAGTAAAAAAGTAAACCTGTACTGTCTCTCATCATATAACAATATATCATGCCTATTTTCCCCACATGTAGTAAAAGAGTGTAAATCCATATAACATAAGGGTAAGTGTATTTTATTATTATATTATATTTATGATGTAGCTATCAATACGAAACTCTAAAATTATAACCGCTATTCTGATGCGAACAAACTCCAACTATATCCTGTAATACTACACACAGTTTAACAACTCCACGTTTGTCAAATTACACCAGCGACACTTGCATACACCGGTTGACATAACGCGCCAACTTTCGACTCAACCCGACATAAATCATCCCGCCCCCTCTCGTCACCCTCTCGTCACCCGGGGATGACGGGGATGGCGTTATCTTACCAAATTAATTCTACTTACAAATCTTTGTGCCTGCTCCCTTTCACGATGAATGGAACTTCGAGAGAGGTGAACTTTATGTGACTTGACTATCAGTCGGAATTATGAATTGGTTTGTGTGATTAATTGCCCATGATGTGTGTCAACGGACTCTTGGGTTCATTACTGAAAAACTCCATTAAAGGAACAACATCCTTTTCAGTGGACTGTATGAATTTGTGTAAGATTGATAATCGTATTCAAAAATGTTTTTTTATTTCAAATTAGACAGTCACCCTTCGCATTTTCTTACTGTTATACCCTTATCAATATCTTTCGTCCTCTATAGCCTTCACTGTAGTGGCACATAAGGTCCAGATCCAGCAATGTAACACGCAATAGTGTCCCACATATATAAATATATATATACATGTATGTTCCCAGCTCAGCACTGAAATCGTTTTACATCGTGTCTTCCAATTTAGCATTTTACCGCTCGCTCGTAGCTCTCACATTGCAAGTAATATAATTTGATGTCGGCCTGTAATGTGTTCCTTTTCTTTATACATTGTTTCCGTTCGTATTTGTTACGCAAATCAATCCCGGAATACCACCGAGGATGAAGTCAACTAAAAGATTCGTAAAAACGGCTCGGAGGGAATCATGTAATTTATAAAAGCGCGTTCTGACTGACATTGATCTATTAAAAAGATGCCCAAACATCTGATCAGATGAGCTACAATGTGTGCAGGTCGTGGTAGCCGACCTTTATCTATACTCCGTGGCCACGAGTTACACGCTCAAGCGACACGCGTCTTGCAGAGAAGACAAATGAAAGGCGTTGTTTAGAGCGCGCCACGAGCCCACGAGTCACCGCGACGCGACTTGCGGAGCGACAGACGGAAACTAGAGACTTAAAAACACCTTCATAAAGGTTACAGAATCATAAGTGTTTCATATTGAATAGATAACAGAATCAAATATGTAACACTTTTATATGTGTTTTTAATGTGTTATTTATTTATTTTTCAAATCATTACAGGTACACATTACAGATACCTAATGCGATAGCGTGGTCTTAAAATTAACTTAAGAACTTACAATTTAAAACAATGAAAAACGTAAAAACTAGTAGTACAAGTATTAACATCTATAAATAATATTATGCACTAAATTCCCTAAAGAAAATAAAACAAAATAAAAACAACAACATAATTATAGCCTACCCTAATCTACATCACACTAATAACCCAAAACACTGACAAAGGTGTAGATAACCGTAACGTATCTGTAACAGATATGAAAGTGTTAACAGTGTTAATAAGTGTAACCGGTAAACGCGGTTTTGCCAAAATAGCCGCAATCCCGACTGGATTGAGGCTATTTTGCCATCGTCGCGTTTGTCTGTCCGCCGCGCGTTTTTGCGGTACCGTACAATTATACCTACAAATGCTTATTTCTGTTACACAATATTAACACTTATTAACACGTAAAAGGTTACCTACACTTTGATTCTGTAACATTATTGTATTGTATCTGTTCCACTTAGAAGTGTTTTTCATTTAAAACAGTTTAGAAAAACAGTGTTTAAAAACACTTATTACGGTTACAGTTTGAGTCCCTGACGGAAACAGGCGAAACGTGGCGCACGTTTCGCCTGTTTCTTGACGCAAGTTTTGCTTGACGCAAGTCGCATCGCTCGAGGCCGTGAACAGGCTTTAACTCGTCGCGCGTACTATACAGGACCGACACAAAAAGACCTACACAGTACACACGCAAAGCTCGTCTTAATCCCTTTCAAGAATTGTTGTTGAAATACATATCAGAGAATGGACCCTTTCAATTACAATCAGGCGCTTAATTAGAAGGGAGCGGGCGAGTGTTTATGAAGGTCTACCGGGGTCCGAATCAATGGGCCACTATTTAGGACTATGTAGGGTTTTGTCGGCCGAGCATAATCTGCCAGCTTTGGTAATTGGCGCGATTTTGTATACTTGTTATTGTATCGGCTGGTGCTGCTGTGTCGTACTTTATAGTGGCTGATGTTTTCAAAATATAACTTTTTATAATGTGTCAAACAAAAACTTGATTATCATTTTATTAAAGAAATAAAAGAAGAAACTTGCGTTTAATGACAACAAAATAAATAAAAACACTTTATAAAATAACATGCCTGTGCTGTCAAAACTAGTAGATAAAAGAAAAATTGTTTATATGCTTTCGTTACTTTAAACGATCTTGACTGACTATTTTTGCAGATAGACAGCCTGTCACATACGTAGCTATAATATATATTAATATATCGAGCTATATGTTATAGTGACTGGCCAGTTGATTTCGTGGTTGCAAGCGCGACTGCTGAGCGTGGGGTCCTGGGTTCGATTCCCGGGTCGAACAAAGTGTTATTCGGTTTCCATTAGGAATTTCTTAGTAACAGTCCGAAGTTTGGAAGTTGGCGGTTTAATACCCCCGTGCCTCGGAAAGCACGTAAAGCCGTTGGTGCTGCGCCTGAACTCTCCCCGGTCGTGTCGGATTGCCGTCCTATCGGACTATGAGAGTAAAGAAACAAAGAGTGCACCTGTGTTTGCGCACACACTTGTGCACTATAATATCTCCTGCGTACCTGGCTAATCTCCATTGAGATTGGCCACCGTGACCGAAAACGATCGTGGAGGCTATATTTATAGTATAGCAAGCTACCACACACGGGCGCTATATTATAATATATATTTTCCCCTCACTCGGTCTGCGGTCGTCCTTGTCTATCGTCCTATGTCTATGTCCTATACCGAGATATATATGTCGACATATTTTCGTGGCGTCATAGAAATATATATTATAGCTGCGTGTGCGGTCACTCGCAAATTTATATAGAAAATATGACGTAATATGCCTTGCTATGATTCATATTAATATATATTATAGCTACGTCTGTGATGGGCTGGAACCTAAAACTATCATTATTTATATTTTTTTAAGGAAACTTAATAAGATCAGACACCCCAAATTGTGAGATTACATTTCATTAATCACCTGAGCGTGGCGTGGTAAGCAGAACGCTTGACCTAGTCTCACAGAGCACCGGTAGCTTACCCTCCGTGACAGGTGCGCACTTAACGTCGCTCTCAGGCCGCTCATACGATAAGCACTCGACTGGGATTCCTTACTGCTTTAACGAGAATATCTGCTTTAAAAGTAGAAAACAACAATTTAAAGAATGAACATGATTTTCCATTTGATCGTGATTTCATCATGTATCTAATTGATGCAGACTTTGTGAAAATACATGGAATAACAAACACAAAAACGGGTATATATGGTGTCAGAAAGAAAACCTCTATTATTTCAAAATGTTGATATTTTGAAGGATAGCGAGACAGCTTATATATCTCTGGCTTTTCAGAAGATCAGGCTCATTGGCACACTGGTGTTATATTCTACATTTGGCCTGATAGAAAACTATACAAAGTTACATATAGACTACACAAAGCGTTACTTGTCTTAATAGAAAACATTACAAAAGCAGCATAGGGATTTTCTTCAAAAATATATATTATTGAGAATGAAACAACATCGTATTTAGTAAAACGACACGCGACCTAGCTTATTGTGCCAACTAACTGAACTTTTAATGAGATGATGAAGCCGTTTCACAACTCGCGACGTGTGAGTTACGTAATTAGCAGCTCCTAATGAGCCGATGTGTAACACAATACGTGGAATATTCAAGAAAGCATGAGTACACACACACACATATAAATTAGCTGTGATCCGGGAATTTGCTCGCATACCTACTAAGTTATACCTCCTGATAGAGTTGCTCAGGGTACTAAGATTCCTTTCCCAGTCCTTAGCGTTTAAATTATTTCCATAATACTGACTGCTACACTTAAATAAAATTCATGTACCGGATAAATTATTCCGCAAACTTTATCTTGTTTTTGTAATATCTTAAGCAACGGGCAATCACTTTGGGCATTTGCCTAAAATATTGCACATTGTGACTTACCCGAGCAGATATTTTTATACGGACATCAAAAAAGGCTGTTTTTCTTTTATATTTTTAATACCTTCTACCTGAAAGTATTTCGGAGCAAGTAAAACGTCGGAGCAAGTAAAACGTTTACTGCAATCAATAAACAGAAAACATTCCATTAGAATATCGATGCGGGGATAAAAACGGATAAATATAAAAGGGTGTTGGTATAAACAGGCGAACGCACGTAAATTCGGCGATGCGATAAACCGCGGTCCAATATCGTAGAGAATGAATCCTGAAGACAAATTGTGTGGGATCGCGCGATAAAACGCGCTTGCTGGCGCAATATCGCGCGCCTGCAAATAAACTCGCGCCGCGACTGTTTGTACGACGGAATTAAACGCCGCCAAGTGATCGCCTTGTTTATGTACATACTGCTATATGTATCGGGGTAACATACACTACACGCTTTTAGGTTGTTATAGGAAATCAGTATCGTGAATTGAAAATTGAATGGATACATATTAATATTACGTAAAAGATGCCTAGCGGGTGAGCCTGGTTAGCCCTCCAAATACAACACATAACGATCACTGCAAAACATTCCCAAACAATAACTTTAACTCTTCCATTCTGCGCTAACAGGGCAGAACTACAAATCACACAACGAATAAGAGTGCGCGATTACATGTACCATGGCCACCGCCGACGGTTTGGCAGCGGTCGGCGCATCAATCATCCGTAATTTGACACGGCTAAAACGCGTCTTAACGCGGCTAAGTTTGGTGCAAGTGCAAGGTTGTAGCGTGGGGAATATTTACTTCAACAAATACATGAGATATCGATAGTTTTACTGTAAACCTGTCAAGATACCTACGAAAATGAAATATTGCAAAGACACCTTGACGCTCAAAAGTAAATTTCCATACTAACTTAGTTTCAAAGTTTCTCATTACTAGTTCCATCAGAATTATTTTAAAATCTTATTTCGTTTGACGAAAACAAAAGGCTATGAAGTAAAACGGCATAAAAATGTACCACAACAAAAATAAGTATCAATAAAATCTCTTCCGTTTATGACTCACATAATTTAAAAGAAAATGAATAAACACGTTGTTCATATTATTATAAATGTTGTTTTAACTGTGCAAAATAAAGCAATTATTGTTGCGCGAAGAGCGGAACAATTTGTTGCCTACAATAGCTGTGCACGCGTTTAAAGAGATTGCCAATCAATCCCGTTAACCCGGGATTATGAACCGTGACGATTTAACGAGAAATGTTCGGGCGCACGGGAAGCGGGAAGCGGGACGCGGGACGCGGGACTGCGTATTGTTTTTATTTTATTTAATTGTAGGTGCGCCTTTGCTTATCGTTACGATTTGTTCCTTATCGCACGCTCCGCGGGGCCTCAAAGAAATGTCGACAAATTACAATTGAGTAAGAATTCTTCTTTGTCGCGTCTCCAATTTGTTTTGTAAAAAAGATTACAGCCTTCGAGTTTACAATAAAATTGCAATAAAGTTGTAGGAGTTGGACCAAAAATATTACGTTTTCCAGTCCTCTAGGAGTCGTTAACTAAGTCGCCAGAGAATAATTCTGTCTGACCTATGTAGCTATTTCTGCCTCAGATTTATTACAGGGGAATTCTTTCAAGAGGACAGCGATTATTACTTATTTTCGTTATAGTACAGACAATAAAGTCCGGTCATCCCAAGAGCGATATAAAACAAAACCCATTAGAACCCCGTAAAGTTACGACCCTATAAAGAGTTCTCCGTCATTAAAACAAAAAGTTAATAATCATATGATAATTTATACGGAACAGTGTAGCATGCATTTTAATTAGGACAGTAACTCAAGTCTGAAGTTGGACCGCTCCGAGTTGCCGGGTATCCGGCGCTGGAGTTGAGGTGATAAATAGTGTTCCCGGCTACTAAATCACACCTTTATATGAAGGCATCCGAATTAAGGCGCTTCCACAAACGCTATTCTTATCCGGGATTGTAGTGTCACCTTTGTGTTGAATTAGAAAAATATACGAGGGCTCGTAATAATATAAGGAGCGACGCCTTTACAAAGCTACGTCGTGATGAATTACAGACGTAATATTTATGCGTTCACATAAAAAATAAGTCAAGAAATTGTAGACGGCGTAAATTAAGATTTTAGTCTTGGGATTTTAGGACCATGTTTCTAATCTTAATACACTTTGTACAACTATTCATCTTTGTTTATGTTATTACTAATAACTTATCTTTTATTTCAACGTTGGAATATGTACCTATATTATTTATATAGTTTCTTCGTTCAATTTCAAATACCTGTTCTATCTGACACCAGCAGCCACAGTTTGATTCAGCAACCACAACGCTCTAATTACTGTGAATTCAACAATAATAATAATAATAATTATTATTTATTTATTTATAAGACAACGATGGTCCACTGTGTTAGTAACAATTTTATTTAGCCTATGTTAGTACTTAATAACTAAAACAAGAAATTAACAAAATAAATAATAAAAGAAATAATGGATTCAGGACCGCATTACTCGCACATGTAGCCTTGTCCAATGCTCCATGAACGAGCAATCCACATCCATTCTCCCTGCAATAAGCTGCAGGAAGCTGTTGGGGCTGCCCCGTATGCGGCGCATCAGAGACGCAATTCTTTTGCGATGTATCGCTTGAAAGCCATCCACTTGAGCGTCTGCAAACATACATGATGCAACTCCATCAACATCCTGAACGCGTTATTGTATTGGACACGCAGGGCATTGTAAGTCTTCTGCGTATGCTTCACCCATAGGCTGCACGTATAGAATGACTGACAGTAAGACTTGAATAAAGTTATTTTTACCTGTGCAGTACAGCGTGCAAACCTACGGACCAGCATATTAGCTCTTACTGACAATGCCCTGCGTTCCCTTTCTATATCTACATCATCTGCGAGGTCCTCGGTGACCCAGTGGCCCAGGTACTTAAACTGTGCCACTCTTTTGAGAGCAGTGCCGTCCAATGTGACCTGAGGTACGTTGTCATAATTCTTCGTACCGGACTTGAACACCATCACCTCACTTTTGGCCGTGTTATACCTGAGCCCATGGGCCCCCGCATAGCACTCGCATACCTTTATTAAACGCCTGAGGGCACTGATCGATGGGCTCAGCAGCACCATATCGTCGGCGTAGCTTATATTGTTAACAAAAACACCATCAATCGAGCAACCTACCTGAGTGCTGCTGAGCTCACGGACCAGCCGATCCACGTACAGGTTAAAGAGCTTGGGCGAAGTCAGACCACCCTGTCTTACGCCACACTCCAGCCTGTACGGATCCGACAGTGATCCCGCCCATCTGACATTGTTATGCTGATTGCCATACCAATATTTAAGGAGCGATGTGAATTCGTGAGGAAGATCAGTCTCACTCGATAACTTCTGCCACAGCTTGTCATACACAACCAGATCGAACGCCTTTGACAGGTCTAAAAAACAGGCGTAAACCGGTGTATTCCTGCTGGTGTAATACCGGACAGTGTGCTTGAGACTCAATATAGCTGTTTCAGTAGACAGCCCAGTTCGAAATCCGAACTGAGCGTCATGTAATTTAAGATTATTATCTAAATGTTTCTCAATCACACTATCCAGTACCTTAGCAATCACAGTTGCGAGCGATATAGGCCTGTAATTACTCAAACTAGACGCGTCCCCTGTCTTGTTCTTAATAATAGGAACAACTACAGTTCTCATCAATGCATCAGGTAAGTATGAGTGCCCTACGCAGAAGGTGAAAAGCATGGCCAGCACCCTTGGCAAGTGACCGCCTGCATGTTGCAAATGTAAATACAATACAATGCTCTAATTTTTATTATTGTGAATTTTCCTGATGTATCCCACTGAGGGGCAAACCTTTCCGTATTGAGTTATTTTGGTGTGCGTTTGCACTACTCAACGATGTTAGGCATACAATCGTTTGAAACTTTTTATGACCTAAGTTTATGTGATTATATTAATTCAAATAGACATTCTATTAGAGCTAAGTATATTTTTCATCAAAACATAAAAATAAAATAAAAAACATTACTAAAAAAACAGTTTGGCACTAACTCATCACGAATCTGTCGGACAAAAATTCATGTACTGTATAGTATGGTCCATTTACCAAGAATTCAATTTCTCTTATTTGCTTAGGTAGCTTATTATAAATTTGCGAAGACATTCCGAAGAAACTTTTAGAAAGTAGGGCTGTTTTTGAGGGCATATTTGCTATTTTGTGCATGTCGATGGGACTGCAGGTTACCAAACTTTTCCTTATTGGTTTTTACAAATATAGCGACGTCATAGATGTAGGGGGCAGGAAAGGTTAAAATCTTAAGCCTCTTAAAATATGGCACACAGCTATCTGGGGCACGTATGCCACAAACAACTATAAGACACATCTTTTGCGCCCTAAAAGCGAGTTCCCTGTCTGTAGTATTCACCCAATAAACATTGGAGATTTTTTGTTGCTTGGTATACGTAAAACAATCCTTTGTACGAATCCTTTCAAATATTTATTTATTTAATACTTTAAGCACACAAATGTACAGAGGCGGACTTAATGTCATAGGCATTTTCTACCAGTCAACCTTTGGGTGATGCAGAGACAGATATTGGTCGCTGCTGACCTGCATGCCCGACGCCGTGTGCCCGGCGCGGCGCGTGCTGTGTGACGGCAGCGCCAACCCGGCCACGTGACTGTAGTTAAGTTATGACGCGCCCGTGAGCCCTAGATATTGTGTATGCGGTGCGAGCAGACACCTGAATGGATATAGTGTGTGTCGACTCAAATAACGAGTTATTCGGTGAAGGTGCGCGAAGCAGCGAGTTTCTAAATAAGATGTTATGGGTTTTTCTACTTTAGTACAACAATATCGTAAAATAAACTGGCTTATTTCAAGATATCCGGTCGTCAGTAACCTGTTTATTTCATGATTACGTGTATTTTCCATTGACACTTGAATCATGATAGCAGCTTATACCGTGTCGGCCGGACCAAACAGATTTCAGTTGAATACTATTCCAGCATCGGGTGATCCTGATTTAAGTCGCGTGATTAAAGCCATACATAATTACTACTTCTTGACACTAATAATTATTATTCAGTCCATTAAACTACAAGTGAACGATATTATTATTACCAACATATAGCTTCCTATTAATCACGAAACGTTTCCCTATTTCAAGGAAATTATGTAAGCCAGCACAAATACACACCCAATGTTTTGTTAGTAATTAAAGTTTCGTGTAATCTACACGCTCACTGGGTATGGCAAGAAAATGACTCGGTGCAACCCTAGCCGTAAGGCCGAGCACACATTACCGGTTGAGTTAGCGCGTGCGGCAGATTGTACGAACTCTCACCGCAATACCGCGACTCGGAACTTGAGAGGCTGCTTCTCGATCGCAGCGAGAATTATCGGATTCACGTTGTAGCATAACTTTAGTCATAAGATGTATTATCTTTGTAGGCCATACGTCGTGTAGTCGCAGGTAGCGTAACAGTTGTCACGTGTGGAGTAGCTTACGTGATGCTCTAGATCTTGATACGGCTTTAGTAATAACACGTCGCTAACTATCGCTTGCCTAGGAGATTGTAACTGCGTGAACTGATATACCGGCACAGTTAAGTTAGAAGATTGGTCTTACAGAATGAAAAATGTCATATAAGGATAAACATTGGTATTTATTGTAACTTTGCATGGTTTGAAATAATTACGAATTTGTTATGGAAATTAACAGTAGAGAAATATAGTTCTTTAAATGTTCTATACGCAATTTGCTTGCACTATTAGATACAAATAATATCTTGAAAAATTGTACGAATACTTCCATGAACAACAAATTCTAGTACATATTTAATCTGCAGCCTACAATGCCACTAAGCACTATCATCCAGCGCTCGGTGCAATGTAAACTCGGTAACGTTTACATAAGTACAGTCGGAGCGGCCGCGCGACCGCAGCGCCGCCGCGCCGTCGTGCGGTGCGCTCTGGCACTAAACCTACGGCGCACTGCCAGGGCTGCCACAGGGAATTACTAAGGTATGAAGTTATATTGTATAGGAGAATGTTATGGCAATGTGGTATCTGGGTATAGGAGTAATTATTTTAATTGGAATTCCCAGAAAATATCGAAATTAATATTATTTATGTGAAACATACTTTCATGTTCTAAGAATACTAGCGTAGCGTAGCGTAACGATACAGATTTCTAAGAATCCAAATGTAAGATTTGTAGATTTTTCAACATGTAATTGAAGTTGAGAAGTCATCAGTCAGTTTTATAGCTGTTTGCAATAACTCTATAGGCTGCAATTTTCTTTAATAATAATTGGCAATCAAGCAGGCGGCCCTTGATGATAATTGATCACCGTCACCTGGAAATCTGTGAGACCTACCAAAGTTATCGCGTTGCATTGTTCACCCTAAACACAAAGTTGAAATGTTTCAGGTGCCTGTAAAGTAATGACATATATCAATGCGGCAGAAATAGGTACCTATGGTGTTAGTACTTCCCCAGGCAAGTTCTTTCACAAAGAGCCTACCACCACAGCAATCCATGTAAACTGGGTCAGGTCATCTTAACTTCTTCTTAGTGAAATAACCCAAATTAAAACAGATTTAAACAATCTTAAACGCTGAATAGAAAACCAGGTAATGTAAATACGACCGTTGACTTTTCAAAACTCAAACATTTGCCCGCAAAGAATTTCAGTACATTGTGTCACAAGCTCGTAATACAAAATGAGCCATTATTTCTCTTTGATAGGTAGCGTTAAGCCAAAAAATTAAATTCATAATCAGCGCCCAAACGTTGAAAAGGCTCTAAAGTTTATTTAACAGGGGCTTTAAGAAATGCCGGGACTCACTGACTTGTTTATCCGAGATGAAAGATTTGATGGCGCAAGTGGTAAGCGATAGGATTGCGAGGAGGCTGGGCGATGCCTAAGCTGTTAGAAAGATTCAAGGGTTAAATGGGATTTTCGTTCAGCAAAAATTACATAAAAGAATATAATTTATTCTCAATATAGAAAATAATCTGTATAAGATTGCTTTCACCAGTTCTGTTTTAATACCGTCTTGAATAAATATGATTACGAAAAGGTAGCCTTTTAAAGAAAAAGCCTTCTTACGCGAAGTATCCACCTCCAAAATCAAATCAAACAAATTGCTGGCATACTTAGCATTTTATTAGCAAGAAAAATATTTTACGAGTGTTCGCTCTTCACGAGGCGAGACAGATTTCACAATTCATTAGCTACAGCAGCTTCCCGCTGGGCTCGTCCGTGTGCGCTGCTCGTCTCACACTTCCACCGCGGCGGGCACAAAGCACCGTTGTATTAAGTCGTAAATTAATTTCACCTTCATCCCGCGGAGGCACGGCTCTCCCAGTAATGAGGTACACCCTATACTTCTATTTACAAAACTCGGCCGTATAAAAACGTAAAGGAAATTGGTTTCAGCGAAGTTTAGCTGAAGCTCTTTAATCCTATTTTACAACGAGCCTTACTTCATTAACAAACGGAGCAGATAAGCTCGAGTTCACATTCCAAATATTCGTTTTGTTGATCTTTTTTAGATAAAGCAAGCCCTGATATCTGTGCAGTTCAGTTGGATCTCCTCTCCCGCTATAAAAATGCGGTGAATTATCTGCTTCAGAAAATTGTGTGCGATCCAAATCACGTTGTATTTTTCTAATTCTGTTTTCGTTTAGATTGCCTTGCGATATTTTTTCTCCTAACTTCATCAAACAAATTCCATTTTGTGCAAAATGAAGCTAAGAGCGCTCGTAACAGCATCGATGAAAATTCAATTTAGAAAAATCACGAACTTTACGACTAGTGAATGAACGTCGAGATAAAATTATTATGTAATTTAAGTGAATAGACACATAAAATCATCGTTATAATAAAAGGCATTCATTTCGTTTAAAGCCCAAAAGCGATAATAATTTGTTCAATAATTTTATGATTTCAAAAGGAATACCATTAAACAAATAATACTGAACGAAACGCGTAGGAATGTAATTGTTCGTACACCATACAACAATTGATACAAGCTAATGACTTGCGAAATTAAATCAAACGAACGAGTTAAAAGGACTGAAATCGCATTAAAATCCAAAACGACACCAACAAAAAAGGTTTTAACTCCAATTATTACCCATTCCGTATCTGTCTTACACGGGACCGTGAGCAAAAAAGGGACGAGGGGACAAAAAGAGCCCGCGATAATGGTCCCACGCACTACCGACAGCCTCGGGCCATTTTAGGGTTTAGTACAATGGGAACGCTTGAACGGTAATCGACGTTTTATAAGAAGCACTACAGAGCGGTTACGTCACCGCGACCTTTTCACTGTACTACTTGATAGCCTTTGTGTTGCTCTCATTAGAGCCACTTTGGATTCTCTTTCAGTGGCTGAGCTTCTATCGGATAATGCAGTTACGGCAGATATAGGTCTTTTGAGTTACTTGTACAAATTTCTCACTTATAAACCGTTCCTTTAAACCTTTTTACAGTCAAAGAGTTCTGCAAGTAATACAGTTTTATTTAAAACTGGCTTTGAACGCGGTCCAAGAAGTCAATCGTAAGGCGTTTTATCGCTGATTCATACAAATGCGTCGCACCGTGTTGTCGTAAGAATTTTATAACTCGTTGGAGCTATTTTGCCAATGTGGCAAAATATGAAAAAACGGTGAGAAAATTGCTACACTCATCATCATTACTCACGCCAGTGACAAAAAGAAAGACTTCTAGATTTGGAAGCAAAAATTTGATAGCCGATCAAAACATACATTTGTCTTTGCCATTTGCGGGCAGTCTGAGAAATTTGATAAGCGTCACTCGCAAAAAGCCCGATTTACTTAATGCAAGATAAAATTTAGACATCCTCAAGGTAACGGCAAGGTTGTTCTATAAATTCCCTTTAGAAGCGAGCAGGTTCGAGCAGGAGAGGGGAGCACTCAACGGAACGCTAATGGCATCGTTTTAAAAGGAAACGAAAATAATAAATTATTGACATCATCTTTTCTATCGCGCCTTGGAAATTATTTATTTTATCTGTACAGTGTTAATGCCACAGTTGGAAATAATGCTCTTTGCACCGGTCAATGAAATGGAAACAGATGTTAAATGTATGAAATGCTGATGGAATTTCCGATAGCGGTTAGATTTATTCCGTGTTTTCTGCGTATATTGTGATCGGATTAATACTGCGCCACTCTGTATGGTGGGATCAGATGAATATTGAAACAATTTTTTTAATAAAACCGGAATCGTTCTTTATGAGTTATTCCTAAACGCAAATACGGGTCAGTATTCAGTATTTGAAGTAGTATGAATACTCGGAAAATGTTTGTTGAGTTCACAATCAATTTATTTGATTACGCCATTTTAAAATTAGAGGAAAATTCAACATTTCATAGTAATACTTAGTTATGTATCTATATTAGAATATAATTTACAATTCAGTAGTAATGGCATTGCAAACGGACTTTTGAAATGCAAACATGGAATACGATCAGCAAACAACAACATGACCAAAACGAAATCTGTAACTGAAACAGACGAAGTACCACTGAACTTACAAACTCAAAACAGTTCAGTTAAACTAATTGTACAATACAAACAATGCGGTAACCGTGTGGCCCTAACGATCGCTGCAGGTGGAGCTGTGGAGCTCGGAACTAACAGGACAGATACAAGTAACAGAGTATACAATACGGTCGCACAAAGGAGGCATCGTATGAGATAACAAGGGGGAGAAGTAGCGGCCCCATTACGCTGCCTTGAGGTACTCCACCCTTTAATGAACGCTAGGACACCGCTAAAGTGAAGTGTTCTTGTTGCTTTAATGGTTTTATTCACACGTTTGGTGTGGCTTTTAATTACTTTAAAATAATAAAAAGTGACATTAATGTTTTTGTGTATCTTCGGATGGTTTAACGGGTGTAAGGCTTATGTAGAAAAGCCATTATAATGTTAAACATAAAAAAAAAATATTTTAGTACAGAAATAAGAATGTTTCATTTGGCAACACACATTGATAAAATATAGTTTCATTATCATACATAGTTACGAACTTTATAAATTGGTGTTGACAGATGAAAATAAAGAACAGTGGTGTGCACGGGGTTGGTGCCAAGTGGCGATTGGTGCAAAGACCCACTGGCGACTAACAATAATCTGGCTTTGGCACGCGTCCGACTCAGCGCAACCGTGTTGGGATATTAAGCTTCGCATTGTGATTTGACTCGCCACATTGGTCTGGTGGCATAGCACAGCTGCAAAACATGTGGACCTGTGTATAATGCTTACGTCAGCAAAAGCTCTTTTTAATTTAGCAGATTAATATGTCGAGTAGACGACTAATAGTGAGTATGGATTAAAAAAAAATATGTTGCGCCATGGCACTTGATCTCTGAAAGTGGCTTAGTAATAATTGAAATGAGAAGAAAGTATAACGATCGATCATTTCCTCTAATGAAAGCAAAACAATAA
This sequence comes from Mesoligia furuncula, assembly GCA_916614155.1. NCBI lineage: Eukaryota > Metazoa > Arthropoda > Insecta > Lepidoptera > Noctuidae > Mesoligia > Mesoligia furuncula. The sequence goes on from OU744804.1 coordinate 785,187, forward strand.
TGAATTGGTATCAGCAGAGTAAACATTTTTATTACCGTGTAAATTGCTGCTATATATGTAGTTTTCACGTTTACAGCGTGCTCTATCACATGAAAATTAATTCAAGTAAACGATGTCTCCAAACACAATACTTGAACAATTTATACGTGTTTGCAACAAGTTTGTGATCAAAATAAATTTATCGTGAGATTAGTGCCAAACTCACTCACGGATCGATTTAATCACGAGCCTCTTCAAACTAATGGGTGAGGCCCACTTAATGTACAAATAGGCCGGTCGGATTGTAATCTGGATAGAGATTAGGCAGGGATTGAGGAGGTCATCGCACAATTCTCCCCGCCGGTCATCAATGTAGCGCACTATACAATTATGGTATTAGTTTCAGCCGCTAGGTTCACTTCAATGTCAGCTGATTGCTGTATTGTTTCGATTACCATTCGAAGATTGACTGATAGATTTACCTTAAATGAAACTGAATAACTAAGAAACCTTTTTATAATTACAATTTTAATGATAGCATTCTGATGTATGTACTAGCATTAAACTGTTCACAAAATAATTTAATCTAATTTTAGAACACGTTTACGTAACTTTTTGAGAGTAGACCTCATATATAACATCCATTTAAGGTCGCATTACGAAAAGGTAGATTTCATTAAAACCTTTCTTCTTGTCAGAATATTTCTCATAAAATATTTAAGAAAAGTTATAATAAAATACAAGTAATATTCATAAGCGACGCGTCGGTATGAAATAGTTTTATATAATATAAAGAATGTCTTGACAATATTAGTTTACCATTATCTTATAGAGAATCTTCGTCAAAAACAGACACAGTATTCAGTTGGAAAACGATTTGGTGTATGTGCGTTATGGATGAATTCGAAATTGATCGTAAACTGTGTTAATTATTCCGCTGTGACAAAGGAGTGCGGCGCTCCGGCTTTGAAGTTTGACATATTAATGCCCTGTTCTAAGTCAACGGAAACTCCACTGTGCTCATAAAAGCTTTTAAGACGTGTATCCTCTCGATAATCGACTTGGTCGGGCGGATATTAATATAGAGTTATATCGAGAGACAAAGAAAAATGGAATACTGTCAATGAATTTTCGTTAATTACTTGTTGTTTATGAGTTGCTTTTAAATTATGACTGAAATGAGTTTTAATCATTTGAGCACTAAATAAAAAGTAGGTATGTTAAGTAGTAGTATACATACTTTTAGCTACAATGAGGATTGTAGCTAAAAGTATGTACTGGTACTAGGCTGTTTTACTAAGCTAAGTTTTGTAATTCGTAGATAAATTAAAAACTTCATTTGTACTTGCTCCTTCGGGTAGGGCGCAATATTTGAGCATTTTTTTTAAATTACACGTCCACGAATTTGAGTGTTCACCAAGTTTAATAACATAACCCTAAGAAGTTACAAGTAGCAACTAATCGAGTCTGATGAGCAAGGTCAACAACTTTTAATTAACCTACTAATGAAAGTTAACGTAAGAAGACTTAGGTCCAAACTCTTTCCACTAAAACATTCATTTACTAATTAGGGGAGCCAGTGGAGATAAAAAACCTCCGTTCTCTGCCGGAAACAAATTGTTTTACAGTTAAAACTGTGTACTTTGTTCTTACTGAACTTTCTAGAAGTAATGTCAGTGTTTTTAAATTCTGCAGGGAGCACTTGCACATCTAAGTTTTCCTGGAAAATATATTTTACAAAACGCTGCTTGTATTTTGACGTTGAAATTATAATTCTTTTTGAAATTAAGAAGCAATAGGATACCTGCAAAATGTTTTGAAGTATTATTTATAACTTAATTTTCCTGCATCGAACCACAACGGAAGTAGACCATATTATGTAAATGAAATGGTTTGGTAAAAGTGGAAGTATTTTTTTTCAAAGAACACAACTTCAGCATGTGTAAAAAGTTGATACGACACAAGAGTTTAGGTAGAAGTCGTTGAGGGAGTGCTAAAATCCTACTTTAAACAGGTTCAGAAAATTAGGCAGATGATTTAATGTTATTACGCGTAACATCACCCAAATTTATGGTAACGTCACACCATCGCACAGTTCTCGTTTACATGGCGTGATGGCGACACTCGTCGTGAGCTCGTGGCACAACGCGCCCCCTGGGGCATGTTTGACAAATAGAGATCTCGTGCACCGAATTTGGCTTGAAAAAAATTGTCGCGGAACGAGCTCACGAAACCTATATCTACAACCAAATTATATTGACCTTCCCTGGCTCCTTGAGGCCGGATTACATTGAGAAGAAACGGGTAAAGCTACCCGTGATGACAGGTCACGGAGCGTTGGCCGTGATACGTAGACTGCAATAAAGTAAATTGCTCGCATTTGCCATACGTATTTGGTACAACGAGAATCTTTATGGCGCCGATAATGTTATGGGCAGGTAATGTTCTGTTTCGAATGTACGAATGGACGTTTCATTGGTTTACGATCGTCTTTGCGTTCTCGATATTCCTTTGTGTGACGTAAAGTCGCCGTAAGGATTAACAGTTTACGAGCACATTCAAGATTTGCCTTTGAAAGTACTGTAATTATTCCAATATTAGGTATTTTATGGGTTCCTAAATTACTAGTATCAAGATATAGCTTAGGCTTTAGTTATAGCCTGACGATATTTTAGTGTTCCGTTATTTTCTTTTATTATTTTTTACATAGCAATGTTGAATCAAAGAGCTTGAAGCTTAATTATTAAGCCATTCAAGTAAAAGAAACAATACAGCACTATCTATTTGGGTAAAACTAATCAATCATAATCAGCCTATAATGTTCCCACTGCTGGGACACAGGCCTCCTCTCGGTGAGAGGGAGTGGGCCGTAATCCACCACGCGGGCCCAGTGCGGATTGGCAGATGTCACATGTCTTCGAATTTTTGGTTCTAGGACATGCCGGTTTCCTCACGATGTTTTCCTTCACCGTTTTGAGGGCAGTGGTGATGAAATAATTTACACAAAGTAAAGCGCCTGTCTGGGTTCGAACCTACGACCTACAACTCGTAAGTCGCGGCCGTTACCACTTGGCCACCACTGCTCCTAAAAACTAATACTTACGTTTAAAACTCTCGACATCTTTTCTTCCAGAACAAAGGTTCCGGAGCCATCCATCTTGAAGCCAGAACCACTACCTATCTATTAGAACTGCTAATTAATTGATCTCTTTACTTTGTTTCTCCGAAATTGAAGGTACGTGGAAGGTCGTACTTCTCACCATTGTTCAGACTCTCTATTATTCTAGTTTAGTAATTGGTAATTCCTGGAACGATATCGAACTGTGCGTGAGAATCCATATTAGTTGTATTAGAATGATGTAAATGTACAATTATATTTATTGCTGTAAATTAAAATAATAAGTAAGTAAATAACAGCTAATACCTAATTTATTAATAAATTTACAAAGTTATATCCTAACTCAACTAAAACTAGGTATACTTACACAAACTTTCTGCACCTAAATAATGTTGAGGGTTAACCTTAGATGGCCACAATAACAATAATATCATCCTTAGTTACACATAATATATTACGATATCTACAACATTTAATATCTGGCAGAAGATGGCAAGTAACGTTATATTTATTTAGTTCGTTCGTTGAACCTCAGCAAGAGTGTCGGTAGCCAACTACGAACCACTCGTGTTCTGAACTTATCTTCTAAAAACTTTTGGCATGGCTTTATCCAGTGCCAAATCAGTGCTCATTTAATTATATAACTCCGCACGATCTCTGCAGCATTTATTTTTCACACTCATGTCCTAGTTCTAGAAAACGTAGATTTTTTCCGTTCTTTCCAAGTCTAGGCTGATATAAAATTTTATCTGCTATTGATAGGTGCTAGCGGTGCAATGTCGCAAGCCGAACAAAAAGGAAGGTAGTGAAGTTAGAGTTTCTATAGACCGAGTGAGGCCAATCGAGGTTTATTTTAGTTTGCTCTTCAGGGATAAGCTCTCTCTACAGGAGGCAGGAGGTAGCATCGGGAAGTGTTCACGTTCCCGGAGGAACTGAATAGAGATGAATTTAATAAAAGTTGTCTAGCGTTTGCATGTAATACTACATACGAGTATCCCTTTATACATCTGTAATTATTAACAACACGAGCTATTTCTGTAACCGCAATATGTGATGAGCATACGATCCAATTTTTTGCACTACCTCATTACTTAACTTTTCATATGTAGAAATGCGATTTGTTTTTGAAAATGTGATGAATAGACGACTGTATGTTGAGCAGTGCCATATCATTTAACTTTTAGTAGCACGGATGCGAGTGAGCCAATACATTTTTGATCTGGATATAATTTATTTAAAATGGATGGAATTTAGCTTGTTTAAGAGTCCCTATCAATTTCGCGAACTAAAAACAGAAAAATCAGTTTTTTTCAGCGCAAATTTCTCAATATCCTTAAGTTAACTAGTTTTTTTTTTAAATACACAAGTATTTATACAAACCCCAACATAGTTGGAAAAAGGCAGGCAGGTGATGATGATGGTGTGATTGATGGTTATACAGGGTCGAATTAAGTTATACAGGGTCGAATTAAGTTATACAGGGTCGAATTAAGTTATACAGGGTCGAATTAAGTTATATAGGGTCGAACTAAGTTATACAGGGTCGAATAAAGTTACACAGGATCGAATTAACTTATACGGGGTCGAATTAAGTTATACAGGGTCGAATTAAGTTACCTAGCGAAACTCCGCGGACGTGATGGTTATCGGTAACAAAACATCCAGCGGTCGTTGAGCGGTAACAAAAAAAACCTCAAATCTTTTTAGGGTCCGTACCCAAAGGGTAAAAACGGGACCCTATTACTAAGACTCCACTGTCCGACTATCCGTATGTCACCAGGCTGTATCTCATGAACCGTGATAACTAGACAGTTGAAATTTTTCACAGATGATGTATTTCTATTGCCGTTATAACAACTTACTAAAAACAGAATAAAATAAATATTTAAGGGGGCTCCCATACAACAGACGTGTTTTTTTTCGGCATTTTTGCTTTGTGGTACGGAAGCCTTCATGTGCGAGTCTGACTCGCACATGGCCAGTTTTTCGTTTTATTTTATAGTGTTTATATACCTATCGATATCCACCACGTGTTCGGAGTTTTGCTAACTAATTTAATTTCACCCTGTATATTCTAGCGAGTGGGATGCGTTTATAAAAAAACCAAAGTCAAAACTTACAGAGTGAGAAGTTCACGTTAATACTAATTACACTCATTAGACACCAATATCACATCACTTAGAAGCCGTCAACTAAATTGTTGTCAGACCAAACATTGATCAAGACTAAGATCTCATAATCCGCATATCGGTTGAACAAACACAAGCCAGGCACAGTAAGTGCCTCCCATGTGTACAGACGCCAGCACATCAAGCTACTACAATCTGTCAAATTTCTTTGATAGATTTTCAACTTTATCGCTATAGCATAAGGTTCAAAGTTGATTGGAAAAATTTGACAGTTTCGGGTAGGTTGATGTGCTGGCGGTTGTACATCAAAGGAATGCTGCGTATGTGTCATCAATTATCTCTGGTTAGCATCGAGTTTGTCGAGACGATCGGTAAGCGGCAGCTTGGCAGTTAAGGTCAACGCACGAGTATAGTACTGCAAAGTATTAGCATTGCCTCAACTCGACCTTCAACTTGAATTTCAGGATTATTGCCATGAACCTCTATACTGGAACGTGTAGGTACTTATAATAAGCGAGTTGTTACATAAGTGAGGCGTCGCCGGGAAGGTACAGTCACGAGCATAAATATCTTACACTTACGCAAACTTCAAAAGCGATTTTCTACCAAAATGATGACTGCAACTTTGACAAAGGTCCTATTTCATAATAGTTTGGTTTCGGAAATGCTATGTTTGTAACACTATAAACTTTCTATCAATACTCTAGGAGAACATTCTTTTTAGGGTTCCGTACCCAAAGGGTAAAAACGGAACCCTATTACTAAGACTTCGCTGTCTGTCCGTCTGTCCGTTTGTCTGTCTGTCACCAGGCTGTATCTCAAGAACCGCGATAGTTAGACTGTTGAAATTTTCACAAAGTATGTATTTCTGTTGCTGCTATAACAACAAATACTAAAAACAAAATAAAAAAATATTTAAGGGGGGCTCCCATACAACAAACGCGATTTTTTTGCCCTTTTTTGCTCGATATCAAAAATGGCAACAGGTAGGCACTTGAAATATTCACAAAATACTCAGTTGTATTTTAACTTTAATAATAAAATTAAAATAAAATAAATATTTAAGGGGGGCTCCCATACAACAAACATGTTTTTTTCGGCGTTTTTGCCTTGTGGTACGGAACCCTTCGTGTGCGAGTCCGACTCGCACTTGACCAGTTTTTAAATGTCTGTACGTTGGTTGACGCCTGGATGACGATGAAACGATGGATTGAGGCAATGCCCAGCGGTGCAGTGTGCGATGACCTTTACCTATAGGATGGTTGGTGACTAACGACGTAATGGGTTGACTCGTTGCAGCTCTGCAACTAATACTCTTTGTTTAATAGAATTAGTGGAAAGTTGTTACACAGCAGTCTCGGAATTGCTATTGTTACAAGCTTTGACTATGTTGTTTTGTGTGAAGATTTATAATGCTTTGCACGGTATAATTATTTGTACTACCATTTGTAGCTACATTTTCTTAAATATTTTATGCGTTAAATAAATCAGTGTCTCTCTCAGTGTCTGTCTCAGTTTTCACAATTATAAATGCGAAAATAACTCTGCATGTAACCTTTTCAAGTCTTAACGGCTGAACGGATTTCGATATTTGGCACATAGGTAAACCATGACCTGGGTTAACATTGGATACATTTTATTTCGGTAATACGTTTCCATGTGAGATTATGTCCAAACACCACGCGGGCGAAGCCGCGATAATATCTAGTTTATGTAATTAATATTTCTTATTAAATTACCTACTGACTTAAAAATAAATCTAAAACGCTATTTTGTTTCCTTGTTGCAGAGCTAATTTCGCCCCAGTGATGTAACTGCCACCGTTCACAATGAAGGTGAAAGTGAAGTGAGCCGCCGACCTGGGCTCCGGAGTCAGCGACGATGAGGCGAACTTGAGCACGATCTGCGTTACCATGACAACCAAGATGCTGCTCTCGTTGCTACTGCACTGCTTCTGCGTCGCCACCACAGCTTCAATACCCAGTGGAGGTAAGTGATAAGAGATAAGGAGCAAGAACTCGAGCTGTCTTATAGTTCTATATCCTGTATTTGTGAAAATTTATGTTTTGACAGTCGATCTTGATACGGAGTTTTAGCAAATCAAGATAGTTAATGAGAAGTTGAGATTGCATGAACTTTATTTTGTATAAGATACTATTTATGTCTTGGAGTTAATCCCAATTTATTAACTTCAATGTATTGCGAGCTCAGCTCAGCCTGGGTAGACGGAGTGAAGGATTAACCAATAAGTTTATGTAGATGACATTATATTATTTTCATCACGATTTTAATTTGACTTAATATTTGATTAAAGATGAAGTTTTTAATAGTTGGATAAGGATTTTTTACAATGTGTACTTACCATAAATAATTAACAGAAAAATAATATTCTTATCTTGAGTTATAAATAATTTATATTTTAAGTTCTGAGAACTGAAATAATAACTATGAACTCGTCTATAATAAATATTTCAACTTCTGAAAGTTTTTAACAAAAATAGCTGCAAGCATAACAGATAAAGAAACTTGCGATGTTCGCTGAGAATCTCGCTAAAATATTCCCTTAAACCCCGGCCATAACTTATTCCATTCGGGAAATAAAACAAAGATCCCACTATCCAGAATGGAAATATCTCAAAAAACACGTTCTATTGCGCGTTCTGAATGAGATGGAAAAAAGAGGATTCGTACTGGAGCAGAGGTTTAACATAAAATTCTAGTAAACTCCAGCATGTAACAAAGTTTGTAGTAAAGGGGTGCAAGATTCGTGAGTTTTAGTGTATTAATATAAAATATAACTTCATGGAGGTGATACTATGAGACATAGTTAATTATGCAGCGTGACAAAATGTACATGTGAAAGTCAGCGTGAAAAATTAAATATTACATGTGTTCCATTAAATATTGGAGTGTTATAGGTAAAAGAGTAGGTACCTAACGCAAAGAGGGTTTATCTTTTCGGATGTAGATAGTACAAAATTGAAGTTTGTAGTTCATTTATTCATGTAAAATGTACAAGATTGCAGTTTGTCGTTCGTTTATTCATGTAAAATGTACAAGATGGAAGTTTGTAGTTCGTTTATTCATGTAAAATGTACAAGATTGCAGTTTATAGTTCGTTTATTCATGTAAAATGTACAAGATGGAAGTTTGTAGTTCGTTTATTCATGTAAAATGTACAAGATTGCAGTTTATAGTTCGTTTATTCATGTAAAATGTACAAGATGGAAGTTTGTAGTTCGTTTATTCATGTAAAATGTACAAGCTTGCAGTTTATAGTTCGTTTATTCATGTAAAATGTACAAGATGGAAGTTTGTAGTTCGTTTATTCATGTAAAATGTGCAAGATTTAAATTTGTCGTTCGCTTATTCATGTAAAATCTTGGTGTTAATAAGACTGCCGCAATGAACTTTTACAAATATTTCATGATATTACTTATTTCACAGTTAAAGTTTGCCATTTATTTTGTAAAGTTGGATAATTATAAATAAATGCAAGGAACTTTAGTCTTACTAAAGTTCCTTGCAGAACTGTGTATTGCGGAAAGTCGGACACCAAAAATACAATTTCCAGCATACGCGGGTTCCAAATCAAAACAACTTCCACTCGGTGAATCTTTGATTCACGTTACGCAACAAATCATGTGATACATATAAATCATAAACGATGAACAGGACGAGCAAAAAATATTCCTTGACACAGAGTAATATCAATCGGAGCAGATCAATCCGACAGTGGAGTCACAGAGTGTCCCGCGGAATCCGCACGAGTGAATGGATGCGAGCTAGATGCCGTTCGTTCTTCATTCGGCGCCAATCGAATGGAATGAGTCGTGTAAAACCTGTTCAGAGTGATTTTTTATTGAGAATATGGTAAGTATGCGAGGTACAGCGATTTCGGGTTGCAGGAAACATTTTTTATTCGGAACTGCGGAATTGGAAACAAAAGGAATAAAAGCGAGGACGCAGCGATACAAAAAGGAAGCTTTTTATTGTCATACAATGGCTCGTACACTACATGAATGGCCCTGTGCCGTTCAGTCAGTACCTCCGCACCTCTTGCGCCGCGGATAAGGTCTCCTACGTTGGAGATAACGTTGCTCTCTAAACCAAGCTTTATTTCTGTTATATTCTCATAGTTATTTTCTGTTTGTAGGTTTTCAGTTTTATTGTTTTTCACTTCTGTAAAATAACGTATAAGAATCATAATTATTTCCTTATTTAACAAAAATGCTGTTTCACAAAAATAGGAAGCAAAATATCTGCGTCACTCATTAAGAACGATGAATACAAAATGGTTTCCGTAGCAGTAACGCGATATTGCACGAGGATTAGATACAGTGAAATTAAATCTTTAGCGGAATTAGAATAATAAGCAAAATACGGATGAGATTTCTCGGGATCGTAAATACGTTTGTTTATAAACAACTTAGGGTTTTAACGCTAAAAGGTTTAACCTCATATAATTTTGTGTGTATGTATAGACGTTATCGAATATTAAATAAACTGAAGAAAGTTAAAGTACAAATAAATACTGTGTTTTAAAAAAATAAAAATATATTTTTAATTTTTGTTTCCCAAGATTTCTGTAGATTCCCAAAGGAACAAAATAACCGCATACTTGGATACTTTTATGAGCAAAATTTTACAACTGTTTTTTGTTTATTCTCGAAATGTTGCTAACTTGGAAATTCCCGAATGTTATTTCGACTTAACAACTTTGAGAGATTCTAGGCAGATAATCATGTTACTACTATCTAAATAACTGTCGGCGTCTAGCAACGTTGTTGGGTAGAATCTGTCTATTTGTCTATTTCAGGAGATATTCTGAATTGTTGGTTCTAAGCGAGAACATTTCAACTCAAAGTATTGTTCCTATTTTAGACAATAGAAATAAATAGACCATTAGTAATCACAAGCTTTCTAAGACTATGCAAGCTTTGTAATATTCTGTAGTCTACATTATGGAATAACAAGAAGTGACAAATGTATATTATTAAAATCAACTTAGCGAGGAAAACATTTATGCTTGAAATCCTATAAGTGCCAAATCTAAAAATACACAATCAAATTAAAAAACCAATAAATATAGAGAGCTGAGAGGACAAAAACACAAAAACATTCCCCAAATTCCGGCCGCGCCGAATGAAATGGACGATTGCACGAATACAGTCGTTGTACTCGTTGTACTTTACAGTACATGACGCAGGTAAACAACCTATGAATATCGGTAAAACAAAAGGTAAGGGAAAATGCGAGCAAGATTAGCTTTTTTGCTTAGAAAATTATTTGGCGAAGCAACGCTGGAGAACGTTTTGAAAGTCGGGAAAACCGCAGGGAGATCGATTTGAATACGATTTGAATTGAGCCTGAAGATATCTGCAGATGAGCACTGGGAAGTGTTCGTTACTGTACCCTATACTATGTGGGAATAGACATTTTTAGATCGTTTGTGTAACTTATACTATGGGTACTATTTTACTATCATAGGCGTTTTAGTGCCGCGTGGATTCTCTTGGGAAAAACAAGTGGAAACAACGCAGCAACGATGATTTTATAGATGAATCAATCCCTCCACTACTATTACAAAGTTTACTAAAGACTAAAACCAATTTTATGTAACGTAATCAAATACGTTGCTTAAAAAAAAACTTAAAATGATCGTGGAACACGATACTACGGAAGCCGATATATTTATTTATTAATGGTGAGCCCACAGGGCGAAAAGTTGATAGCTGAGTACAGAACACCGAAAATATATTTTAAAAATTTCTGATAAGAGCCCCTTGGCCAGATGACCACATTCAGATTTCAAAAAGGTCCAAAAACAAAGTCATCTTCAGAGGCGTTTATTTTACCATGATCTGGTGTGGCCTAACCCATAAAGACTTAAATAGGCAAATCTGATGAAGAAATTGCGGGCTTTCCCTTAATCTGACGACTTTGAAAACTCGATTTGGATCATTTTAAAAAAGGATATTCAGGGGCCCGTGGCTAAATAATAACAGCCGCACAGGTCGATCGATCAGGTTAAGCTACGCTTGCCGCGGTTGGACTGTGGATGAGTGACTATCTTTACATACCGTGACCCCTCCGTGCCTCGGAAAGCACGTTAAGCCGTTGGTCCCGGCTGTCATTTGTAGATCTTTGACAGTCGTTACGGGTAGTCAGAAGCCCGAAAGTCTAACAACCAATCTTACCAAGGGTTATCGTATTACCCAGTAACTGGGTAGTCTGGGTAGTCTGGGTGGCTAGCGACTGCCTAGTCGCTCCATGTAAAATACAGGTATTCAGCTGCATCCAGTTAGACTGGAAGCCGACCCCAACATAGTTGGGAAAAGGCTAGGCAGATGATTTAGGGCAAATAAAAGTTATTCTGTGCAATAACTTTTATTTGCCCTAATTCTTTCTTAATTCTCTCCGAGTGCTTACTTATTCTTGCTTTCGCTTACCTGTCTACTGTTTCTTGTGCTACCCTAATACTGTCAGTGAAAACTTTTAATTGGCCTTCTTTCACTAACTGTCAACTATCTGTATCCTAGCTGTAAGTTTTCTTAAGAAATAAAAATAAAAAAAAAAATAAAAATAAAATAGTGTTGCATGTACTGATAGTGAATATATAAATATCTGAGAGATTGATGGAGTTTTTGGCAAATATGAGGAAATTTCACCAATTCAGAAAATTACCATAATTTTGCATTTATCCCTAAATCAGGGAACTCAATAGCTTCCATTACTGATTGAATAGGAAGATGTCACGTTTGTGAAGATTTCTTGATATTCAGAAGTTTTGTAAATACTAAAAACGTGAACGTAATGATTAAAAGTTAAGTAGCAAAATTAAGACATCATCGGAGTCCACCATAAACAAAGTTGATTATTTCAACATTTTGCTATGACACTAACTAAACGAATTATTTGAAAAATATCTGCTATCTAAGGAGCTTAATATAATGGCTATCTAAGGAGCTAGCAACGTTTTAAAAAATATTGAGAGATGCCCGTCCATCGGAGGGTGCACACAGGCAGTGTTTTTTTTTTTCAAAAACTACTAGTTCGATTGCTAGCTACAGTAACTCATTTTTCAAAAAAAATTGTGATGCAGTTTTAGTTTTTATCAAAATCGACCCCATGACTCCTTCAAGTATTTTCCGGTATTACCGGAAAATACTTAAATACCGGTTTCTGATTTGGTCATCCATGCTGGCTTGAAGCATTCGTCCTGTAAATTAAAAAAAAAAACTACAAAAAAAAATACAGACGAACTGATAACCTCTTTTAGAAATCGGTTAGAAATAAATTTATAAATCTAGTTAACTAGCCGACAGCTGCTAGTTAACTAGATTAAATTTTGCCTAAGCAGAAGTGTTGGGATTTATTTAACAAATCTCACATAACGAACTATCACTGAGAATTGGAGGTGATACCAGATACGTTATCGAGCGTAGAGGTTCGTAGTTACAAAAAAACCTCGAATAGAAAATAATTACGGCGTAAACAAGTCGTTAGTTTAATGTATTCGTTAATTTTAGTAAGTATGACTTTCCACCTTTGGCGGCTTTATCAAACAATTGACAGGCACCTCTCAATATTCTTTAAAACGTTGCTAGCTCATTAGATAGCCCATGAGATGAGGAGTTTTTTCAAATAATTTATTTACTTAGTGTCATAATAAAATTTTTAAATAATCAACTTTGTGTATGGTGGACTCCTACGATGTCTTAATTTTGCTACTTAACTTTTAATCATAACGTTCATGTTTTTAGTATTTTCAAACTTCTAAATATCGAGAAATGTTCACAAACGTGTCACCTTCCAATTCAAATGGTAATCAAAGCTATTGGGTTCCCTAATTTAGAGATAAATGCAAAATTATGGCCACTTTTGGGTAATTTTCTAAATTGATGAAATTTCCTCATATTTGCCAAAAGACTCCATCAATCCGTCAGAAATTTATATATTCACTATCAGGACATGTAACACTATTGCACAGAATAACTTTTATTTGCCCTGAATATCCTTTTAAAATGGTCCAAATCTGAGTTTTCAACGTCGTTAGATTTAGATTATGGATTAGGCCATACCCGATTATGCCAAAATCAACGCCTCTGAAGATCACTTTATTTTTGGCCCTTTTTTTAATCTGATAGTGATCTCCTGACCAAGGGGCTCCTATCAGAAACTTGTAAAATATATTTTCGATGTTCTCTCCTCATGCCACACCTACTCAGCTATCAACTTTTTGTCCTGAATATGATGGCTCAAAAACCCTCTGGGCTCTACGTAGATAAAGTATTCAAAATATTTATACATGACATTTTTTTGCCGACATCGTTTAATATTTATTTGCGTCGTAAATTGTCATCGAGATAAAAAACAACATAATATCGTTGAAGGGAGCTGCTGAGAGGCGGGTCAGCGAGATCAAAGGGTCTGCCACACACGGCGGTACCTTTGAGTTCATCTCAGCGTGCGAGTGTGCAGTTATCAGTCTATGTATAAAATTCCACTCTTGGAGGGCTCCGAGGAAATTGTTCTGTCGGAATTATCAGATCTTTTTCAGGAAAATGAACGTGTGTAGAAAATACTTTGGGTGGAATTAATTCGGGAAAATCGTCCAGTCGTCAAGTGTTGGCAAATGTTTAAATAAGGAAAATATAAAATAATAATAATATAAAATAATAATATTGTAAAATGGAGTAATGTGAAACAGTAGGCACTTTACTACATCAAAAACAATAAAATATTTTTGGAAGCAATAGCTTTTAAGATTCATTAAGCGTTTAATTGAAAGTGTAGAACAATTATTATTACTCCATTCAGACAAACCCTAAAGTGCTTCAATTTAATTGAATGGATAAACGTGAAACAAAAATTTTTCACACGAATGAAAAGGGTGCCTATGTTACTATCAACATCAAAAGGTGAAAAATATTAACAAATTGATGTTTCACAGTTGAATTCTGCTGATATTAAAGAGTGTTTTCATTTTCATTATTTAATGGTTGTTCTTTGAAAGTCAAGCTGTCTGGAAAATTTAATAAGAAACCTAATGATGCTGAGGTTAACGACCTTTTTAATGACGATAACTAGGCAATAATAATAGCAGTAGACTGATTTAATATTTTTAGAGCTTTTGAGTAACTTATACGTTATTATAAACGCAACGCCAATAAACTTCTAATATTGAAGGCCATTATAATATAATAAATATATTTATCGGATTCCCAAAACAATTTATTTAGAAAACTAACCTACTCAAAGTAAAAGTGAGCCACCGTGAGCGATGTGTGTAGTGTTCCTGCGGTCTGCTGTACCGAAGTACGGTGGCAACTGGAGTGTGTTCAGAGAATAGATGATTTATCTATTCCATGGTTGAAATCAAAACTGCAACGGTCCCGGAGCTTACTCTCTAATTCTGTCAACGAAGGGAGGGCCAGTCCAAAAGTAGTTTCATACATCGGAATGAACCCAACTCCCGATTAATTAACTTTGTCAAACGGTCAAAACACATCGGGAGTAAGGACAACTGTCAAACCGTGTCGTCATTCGGAATAATATATAAGTTTTGTTATATCCGTAGATGATACGTGGCTAAATAATAACAGCCGCACAGGTCGATCGATCAGGTTAAGCTACGCTTGCCGCGGTTGGTCTGTGGATGGGTGACCATCTTTACATACCGTGACCCCTCCGTGCCTCGGAAAGCACGTTAAGCCGTTGGTCAAGGCTGTCATTCGTGGATCTTTAACAGTCGTTACGGGTAGTCAGAAGCCCGAGTCTGACAACCAGTCTCACCAAGGAGTATCGTATTAGCCAGTAATTGGGTTGTGGAGGTCAGATAGGCAGTCGCTCCATGTAAAATACTGGTATTCAGCTGCATCCGGTTAGACTGGAAGTCGACCCTAACACAGTTAGGAAAAGGCTAGGCAGATTATGATATCCGTAGATGATACGGAGTAGGAAACGCCCATAATATCAGACGAAAAAACGCATTTCGAGCTTAGAGTAAACTTCCTGGATTGAACTCAGGACCAGACTTGCCAGTGTGTGACGTTGAGCTTCATGACTTAAAAACATATTAATATAGGTACCTCCTCAATGATGTATTTAGAAGCATTCTTCGCATCACACTAAACACAATAAGTATTTATAAAAGGATGTATTAGTTCAAGAATGTTCACATTAAACCATAGCACGCTATATTATAGCCCGCGTTCCGCACCATTAGTTGCCAACAGTGTGGTGAGTCAGCCAGCTTTGGGCTATTTGTTCACTGTATCGTAACGTGTGTATGTTCGTAAATTGTTTAGCTAAAGTCATGTAATTAGATACGGAATTTAAGACCAAAAAAAAGTAAGGATCTGTATCTCATACAAAACTAGGTAATTGAAATTGGTCTGCTTGAACAAGTTTCTAATCGTTTTTGCTTACAATATAATTAAGTACCCAATACAAATTCATTTTCAAATAATCTATGTAGATAATTTAAACGTAGATATCTCTATAGTAGGTGCTGCTTATTGAAGTATGAGGTATTTTATTAAAACATAATACAGGGTGGCAGAGACTTCGATGCACAACCTGTTACAATGGATTTAATTCATTCGATTACTGAGTTAACAAAAAAAAAACTGTTACCTACTATGTGCTAAATTCATGGTTTCAGTTTGCGCGTCGATGTCCCTGCCACCCTGTATATGATAACACAAACCAGTGTTGACTCCGTTCGTTCAGCGACTCAATGACATATTAATGATAATTTTATTAAAAACACAACCCTCCTTTTGGGCTTTGCCGCAGTCGGGTAAAAAAACATCTTCTATAAGTAGACAAATACCTATGGTCTAGCATACGTCTTGACGTAGAACGTCACTTTCGCAAAATGCCACCGTGAAATATTTGGTCACTTTCGCATAATGTCATTGAGCCCAGACGACGTACAAAAATGTCTGTGATTTAGTAATCAAGCCAGCCAATAATAGGCTTATTGTATTTTATTTTATTGGAAAAAAAAAATTATAAAGAATGGCACATTTCATAATACAAATTAATAAATAATAAATAGCAATAGAAACCAATGTCTTTTATCAGATAAAAATAAAATACAAAATAAAAAGAAAACCAATAATAAGACTATGTCAATATACAATGTGTCTAACTATCAGTTCGATCTAAAAATAGAACCTTTAGCATCAAAGGTGGGGTAATTAAATTGAAGTGAACGAGTCGAGGCCGCCACAGTACAAACAGATACAGAAGGTCAGCGGACCAATGCATGCACTACAAAGAGTAATGGAGAACTTACTTGAAAATACTCCTCACGGACTAAACATGAGCAACAGTTAATTAAAAATAAGTATAAGTATACCACACATCACATATCGGGTTTTATAAATAAAGTCGTGCTGCACCTACTCGGAGACTAATGGACTTACTATACTTACAATAATTATCCTGTCGTTTATACTAACGCAAAACTTACTTAATATTAACAATACTTTAAAAGTTTACCTAATACTCCGCTGAGTTACAGTGATATAAAATAGCTTATGGAAAATTATATTGTGCCAACATGTGGTAGATAATCCGTCGTGCTGAAAAGAGCTCGTCAGATTTGGTGGTCACCGGTTACAATTACTTAGGTTCCAATAAACCAAACTCATACGCCGCCGCTTTATATATAATAATAACGCTGAAGAGTTTGTTTTTATGTTCGTTTGTTTGAACGCGCTAATCTCTGGAACTACCAGTCGGATTTGAAAAAAATCTCTTGCAATTGATAGCCTTATTCTTGAGAAAGGTTAACATTAGGCTACGACCCTTAGGCACCGAGTAAATAGAAAATAAACGCAGAAAAAATGCTTAGCGAAAACGAAGTAATGGCACGGGCGGGGGATATCTTCACGCAGATGAAGTTGCAGGCAGAATATAAAATTATAAACAGGTAAAATTTATGAGTTTGTATTTTCGGAACTACTAATACGATTCCGAATATTCATTCACCAATATTCTAGAATATATGTATTTCACGCGAACGAAGTAGCGAGCAAAAGGTAGACTGAAAAATTTAAACTACAAAAAAACAACGCCATCATATCAACCTTCTGTACTGCTCTGCGTGTTAACAAGCCTACCGCCCTAACGAAGTAGACCGAGCTAACTACCTGTTCTCACACATTTACTGAACATTGGATACATTAGCCCCCGACAGTCACACATGGTTGTATGAGCAAAGTGCTCTTTCAAGACGATTGTGTGAGTTACTCCGTGTTAATATTAATTTCCTGCTAATTCATGAATAAAAGGAAATGGCTCAACTGTTTATGGGTACTCTGTAGAGTTTATTTTGCAGAATTGATGTCAATTGAAAGAAGTGAATGGGTACTTATGCAAATTGTGGCTGGAGAGAGTTTACAAATGTTCTGTATGATTCAAAAGTTATAAGAGACTCTATTTAAGGCAACATTGAATAGGTTTTCTAGTACCCGGTTGGTAATCGTAAGATAAGTGATGACTTATCTTACGATTATTCTACTAATTATGATTTCGAAATATAATAAATGTGTGTATCAAATTGCCAGCGATGACGTAAGTGATCCTAATGTGGAGCTTAGCACAAATCCTATTACATAATATATCGTAACGCAGCTTACTGTGACAATATTGCCGGCCGGTTGACAACCCCTGACGGCTCTCTAATAACGCGACTATTATGAAGCATAATAGTATTAAGACAATTTTTGTGCTCACAAAAAACAGTATTCTATTTACACTTTGTAGAATAGGACGAAATAATAAAACAGCCCTTGTCAAAATTATGAAATATTCGTTTTTTTTTATTTATTAGTTTTCTATAGTTTTACTCAAAAATGTTTCATTTTCGATGTCAAGATTTTAATCAAAGTTTTCTTAGGTACACATAGTTTAATTTTTCAGTTGGTACTGAATAAAATGTTAATAAAAAAAACGAAAAATGTTAGCAAAATATGCAAAAGAGGATTGAAAACCGGCCAAGTGCGTGTCGGGCCACGCACATGTAGGGTTCCGTAGTAGCCCGTTATCACAATATAGTACGATTCTGTTGTTCTTTATTCTGAATAAGTAAAAAAAAAACATATTTTGGTTTTCAATGCAAGTCTTTACCTATTATAAACAAGCAACTACTTCATCTTAGTCACTTTAAAGGATTAATGCTAAGGATTTTATATTTGGTACAAAATTATCCAACACCCAAGTTCAACGACTATTACTGCTAAACTAATAAAGTTATCTTAACCGCTATACTTTTCCTTTAAAGTTCATGAAATGCACTATCATCGAGAATTTTTCCAGATTTTTCAAACCAGTAGTTTAGCTTTTAGAGGGGGGGGGACGCCCTACTGGAACAAAAATTTGCACTTTAAACTTTAATATTTCGTAAATGGAGCATGCAATCGAAAAATAATTTTAGCAACCCCTAAGCCATTTTAGAAGACCTATTCAACGACACCCCACACGATGGGGTAGATGATGAAAAAAATATTCATCCCCACTTCACATGTAGGGGAGCTACCCTAAAAAAAAATATTTTCCAAAATTTTATTTTACCACTTTGTCGGCGTAACTGATATACGTACTCCTACAAAATTTCAGCTTTCTAGTGCTAACGGTCACAGAGATTAAGCGAGGACGGACAGACAGACGGACGGACAGACAGACATGGCGAAACTATAAGGGTTCCTAGTTGACTACGGAACCCTAAAAATGATTACTCAGTAAATATATCATAAACACAGACATTTGGAGAGCACTCGGTGTATATGTGGTTTGAACCGAAAGCCGAAGCCGAAGGTCGTTTTTGCCTCGTCTACTATTTGTTGCATGGCGCAAAAACTACCAAATGGATTTTGAAGGGGCTTTCATTGCTCTGAAACGGAAACCGCAATTGAAAAATTGGAGTACTGCATTAAAATGGTGTCTGAGCGAGAGAATAAAAATTCAAGAGCAACAAAATAAAGTACCACCAAATAAAATACTGTTTCACTGAGTAGACAGCGCGTTCTGTAAAATTTTAGCGCACTTAAGAATCTCCGCATATTTTAGCACAATAAGTTCCTCCGTAGCATTTCACTACTAACAAAAAATATGTTCTCATTTTTGTTTAAAAAAATATCTTTAGGACGCTCGGAATATTGAAACTGTAAAATCTGTCTCTACCAACACCGCGTAAAATTGACAAAACAAAAAAATATACTTGTTTACTCAGTCATTTATACCAAGTAAAAGTAATTTAATAAATGGAATACGGAGCGCGCCGTAGTAGGATGAACGTACCAACATAATGTAATAATATACGGAGTTTTTGAACAACAGACACAGATGCGCACAGTGTTTCACTTCGTGTTTGTATAGAACTCGATTTAATCAAAATTACAAATTATGTTTCAGACAATACGTTCGAATGAAAGGAAAATACAAAGTGGACGCCAGATGTGTGTTCTCACTAAAGTTTTCTAGTTGGAAAAGGATACTTTGATGCTTACAATTGCCCCTTATTTCCGAACTATTAACCCTAAGCTACGCCTACTGGAGGTACAAAGGAGGTAAAAGCTTGTGAAACCACGTACTTGAATAAGGCCGTGGTAGGCAGTAGTGGCTGAGTAATGACATGTTCTTAGGCCATCACTCGCGAACAACTTAATAGGCCGTAACCTTCAGTTCTTGTCGAAAGTGCGCAGAATGTTAAGTAAGCTCTAAACAGATTATACAGCGCGACGCGTACAAGGGTGTTCTCATTTTGATGACTGAACGAAATAGATAATATATTCAGAGGTAAGATTTTCAGTATTTTAACATCAAAATTGTATGTTTGTGTCGACATTTGAAGCGATTTCTATTGCGATGAACAAGAAAACAGCAAAAATAATTTATCAACCATCGTAAACTTCAAAAGTCAAACAAACATCGAGATTCATCTCATCATCTAAATCTCCCTTTGACAATTGTTTCAGCTGAAAGGGTCCTCTAAAACATTGATTTACAACTAAGACATCACTAGAGCCAGCCAAATAGGGATGTCACTTTACGTTTCTATACCAACATATGACATGGCTGTCGACAAAAACACGTAAAATTATGCGCATACACGATGCCTCGGAATATTTGGCACAACACTATAGTCCCGGAGATGGAGCGCGATATTTGCCAAAACGTTATTTAATATGTAAACACGCCGAACGTTTACACACATAAACAGATTTCTATTGTTTACTTTGCTTACTGTGTGCTTACATAGATGGGAGTTTAAACTATTTGTTTGGTTGTGTTTTAATGTGAAACGTTTGAAATCCGCTGGCGCTCGAGAGTAATGATGATTTCAGGTTGATTGAGTGCAAATACTGTGTCTAATCTATTGGAAATAATTATTATTATGTCTAAATTAATTGTTTGTCTACCGCTATGTGGACTAACATCACTACCTAATCATTGATTGGTATATTATAAACAAATAACATAAAATTAAAACTAGGAACGAAGACAACGAGTACCTACTGCATGGGGCCGTAAAGAAATCTTATATTTTTTCCTAAAAATAAAAGAAATATTACTTCAAAATAAGAAAATGATCATCAGATCATCATTATCAGCGTAGATACGTGAAGTCGCGTTTCGAGAACTGAGAGTTCAATATAATGACATTTATCACAATATAAACTAAAGTAATGAAGTTAAAGTTATAACATTCTTGGAAACGTGTCGGCAAGGACCTTGATTACTTTTTGAAGGAACTTTAATTAAAAGCACTTTTCACTTTGTAGAGGCACAAATAAATATATATACGTGTAAGACATATACAATTTATAACAACGCTCGATCCGTAATAAAAATCAGTCGGTCTCCCGGCCTAGGCTGTTAAAACAAAAGGGTTTTTTCATTTGTTTTTGTCTGAGAACATTCGTCCAGAGGTCGCCGGGCCTGCGTCCATTAAGAGACCCTTTAAACAAATAAATATTTTCAGTAAATAAAATAGAGCGACTAAGATAGAAACGTTTCAAAATGGAATCGTGTAGGTAATAGTATCTCTAATTAGTTGCTCAAATTCTCTCTACTGTTCACGTAGAAAGGATTTGTGAAGGATATGTTTTTGGGAATCCCTCTTGGCATAACATTTTAAGTCATAATATTGTTTGGCATAGCGCTTTCACATAACTTTTATTAGCATAATAATACTTTGGCATAATGCAAAGGTAAGCATAACTATCATTAAAATTTGGTCTAATTTGTTTTGGCATAATTTGGAGTTGCATAAATGATTAATTAAGCAGTCTACGAGCAATACATGAGTTATATACGGGTGTAAGAGACATCGACGCGAAAATTGTTACCCTGAATTCAGAACATAATTCTAGATCCTCCATGTAGAAGATTTTCGTAGGTTATTAAAAAAAAACCCGCAGCTTCATAAAAAAATTCCAACGTCTACACGGTCAATGTTATTACTTCCCAGAATTCGATCCTTATCAGTGACGCTATCGAATGGTGTAATAATAATACAGTATGCGTTTTTTTTTTCATAATCAACGGGTTCGATTCCTGGCTACAAATATTGATTTTTTTTTAATCCAATGATGCAGTTTTAGTTTTCATCAAAATCGAGCTCGCGACTCCTTTGCGTACTTTTCGCTATTCCTCATAGTTTCGGATTTGGCCATCCACGCCCACTTGGAAAATTCACCCTGTATATAACCGAAAAATATAAATGCTGCTGGTGGGTCAAGAACCATGTCCTACCTACTCAGCTCATGGTAACAGTTTGCGTGTCGATGTCCTTTACTCCCTTTATATTTCAGAGCAATCTACACCGAATAACATATTATCATCATTAATTTGAGCTTGAATTTCTTACAAAAATATGAGAGATCGATGCGAAAAAGAACTCTAAGGATTTATGAAGAACAGAAACACCATTTGCCCATTTCCTTTGCACACAATTCTCGTACATATTCGTGTTCCGAGCTGTCTCCGCCCCATGCGGTCTGTTAGGCATTTCTAGAGCAAGACGTGTAGTTCCGCAAACTGTGGGGCAGGCAGACCGCTGACCTCGTTCTCACTATCTGCCGAATGTATTTCAATGTATCGAGTCTCCGTCGACCGCTTGAGAGGAATGTTCTCGCCGGAGGCTGCATGCTGCTGTGATCTTAAGTGACAGGTTCCGTTACCCAGCTTATGCCCGTGACTTCCTTCGAGATGAAGTAAACTAAACAGTTAAACATACTCAATACTTAATTCTTTATTGCATTCCATATGTATTACATAGATGGTATTACAAAGTAAAAATTAATATGGACCCTGTCGGGCACAACAAAAAAAACTGGCCAAGTGCGAGTCGGACTCGCACACGAAGGGTTCCGTACCACAAGGCAAAAACGCCGAAAAAAAACATGTTTGTTGTATGGGAGCCCCCCTTAAATATTTATTTTATTTTAATTTTATTATTTATTATTAAAGTTAAAATACAACTGAGTATTTTGTGAATATTTCAAGTGCCTACCTGTTGCCATTTTTTGATATCGAGCAAAAAAGGGCAAAAAAATCGCGTTTGTTGTATGGGAGCCCCCCTTAAATATTTATTTTATTTTGTTTTTATTATTATTATATTTGTATTTGTTGTTATAGCGGCAACAGAAATACATCATCTGTGAAAATTTCAAATGTCTAGCTATCGCGGTTCTTGAGATACAGCCTGGTGACAGACAGACAGACAGACGAACAGACGGACAGACGGACAGACGGACAGACAGCGAAGTCTTAGTAATAGGGTTTCGTTTTGTACCCATTGGGTACGGAACCCTAAAAAAGGAGAGAGGAAGAGGGCTAAGTAGCAGTTCAATACTATTATAAAATATTAGACGTGCTTAATTGGGTGTATAATTATGTATATTTATATATATTATTAGGTTTGTGTATATAGGAATAGTATATTAGTTATTTTAAGTAAGTATTACGTAAAAATAATGTAGGTAACTATTATGAAATTCTTAAAAATATTTTTATTATTATTAAACTATGTTATTAATTATATATTCATATTTTCATATCTATATTTGATTTTTTTTCATGAGGGGCCCGTGGCTATGATAACAGCCGTACAGGTCGATCGGTCAGGTTAAGCTACGCTTGCCGCGGTTGCTCTGTGGATGGGTGACCATCTTTACATACCGTGACCCATCGGTGCCTCGGAAAGCACGTTAAGCCGTTGGTCCCGGCTATCATTCGAGGATCTTTGACAGTCGTTATGGGTAGTCAGAAGCCCGAACGTCTGACAACCAGTCTTACCAAGGGGCATTGTATTATCCAGTGACTGGGTTGCGGAGGTCAGATAGGCAGTCGCTCCATGTAATACTGGTATTCAGCTGCATCCGGTTAGACCGGAAGCCGACCCCAACATAGCTAGTGTAACTTTTAATCAGTAAAATATTTTTTGTACTCGTATTAATACTTTCAGAGATTACCTGTTACAAATTAACAATATACCTTTAAAGTATTAGTTCAGATTGACTGCGAGAAACGTACCTTTTTTTTTTTTGGTGGGAAATCATCAAATGACCCCTCCCGCCCTGGGCGGAGCGGAAGGGAGTGTCAGACTCTTACTGACTAAAACCCACCCGTGTTCCTTCAGTTGCCTGTGCCAGGGGCCACGGTATCTCTTTCGAACAACCCGCGACCCTGGCGGGCATCGGCCCTAGCGGACCCCGTCAGTTGATGCTGACATCTCCTTGAGGCGCGCGTGGAACACAACGCGCCATCGACCCGGGCCTGGTCCTTACCGGACGGCGAGTTGCCCATTGCTCGCCGTCCGCAAGCCCGCGTCTACGGTGGCCGGGAATCGGCTATCGATTCCCGACGCCCAGGGCGTCTCCTGCGGCGGCTAGGGGCGTGAGGGCGCAAGGATTGCCTCTCTTCAATCCTCCTGAAAAAAAAAATCAATCCTTTTGAAAAAAAAAATTGTTTTAATATTTCGTCCAAGTCGTTATTTTTTCTGTCCCATGTGCAGACATTGCTTCATGTACTCATTATTTCTGAAACAGTTTTAATTATCTTAGTGGACCGCATCTCATCATCATCAAACCTCCTTAACATGTAGGTGTTTATATTGTCATGTCCCCATACCTTTATATTTCTCCATTACACGTCCTTAATCATCGCTTTAATAATGTATTGTTCATTACCGCGGGTGCTAAGCAGCATGTGCTTCTCTGTGCCCGTATTTCTCGGAACATTTGTGCGAAAAATTCAGCGCTTTTAAAAACTCGTTTCCTGTAGGTGTTAGCACGTAAGAGGATGTTGTGTGGGTTGTACTTGTCACTGAGAGGTAGAATGCAGCAGATCCATTTTAAGTAATTTAGTTCCTTATGAAAAGCAAGGGCTTTCTACAACAACGGAAACATTGAGGTGGGACTAGAATTAAATACTTAGCGATGAACGTTCGCTTGACATTCTTGTCAATCAAAATAAACCTACATGGGCATTTATAAAACATCAGAAGCTAGGTGCACGGTTCCAACCGGTCGTTTCATATGGAGAAGAGCCGAGAAGTTTGGCAAAGGTCTCCCCATACTTCTCCAATTTTCCTTAGGAGCGTTTACGCCGTACGGCATTTCATACAAACTTTCAAGCCCTTGTTTTTCGAAATGAATAAACCGATTTTAATGAAACTTCATACGCTTATATTTATTTCCAGTTATCTTTTTTTACATACGACATTTCGTAAACGTTATTAACTAACTTTTTAGACCTTTGTATCCTGCTCATGCGTATAAAGTTTCATTAAAATTGGTTCATTCATTTCGAAAAACAAGGACTGGAAAGTTTGTATGAAATGCCCTTAAATTGTGTCTTCTCCGGCCAATCGGTCAGAAATGAGTCAAAACCTCACTCACTCTGACTCTTTTAAAAATAATTACCTATTACAATGTTTTTCAAAATTACTGTGTTAACAAGTACCTTCGGGAAGACAGGTCAACGATTATAGGTAAACAGCACAATTATTATTATTATTATTATTAAACGTTTATTTCGGAAACTTGCTCCATAGTTTGTTAGTGATACAACTTACGTAACTATGTTAGTTCTTACTTTTAATTAACAACAAAGTGACAAAATAAAACCTAAAATTACTCAGTTCATGTATTTTCCTGCAGTATCAGACCCGTAGCTATGCATACGAGTCCAATACTCCAGGAAAACGCCATCCAGCCTATCCCCAATCACCTTCAGTTTGCTATTGGTACTCCCACGAATTCTGCGTAACAATGATGCCGTTCTTTTCCTCATGATTGCTGAAAAACTATCAGTAGTAGATTCAGCAAACATGGCTGACGCGCTACAGAATCGCGGTAGCCCCAACAGCACCCGGAAGGCGTTGTTGTACTGGACGCGAAGAGCGTTGTAGGCCCTCTGCGTATGCTTGACCCACAGGCTGCATGTATAAAATGACTGGCAATACGCCTTGAAAAGGGTGATCTTAACCGGTCTCGTACATCTTGCAAACCTACGGGCCAACATATTGCAACGGACCGACAACGCTCTCCGTTCCCGTTCTATGTCCTGGTCATCATTAAGATTCTCGACTAGTATGTGTCCAAGGTATCTAAAACAAGGCACTCTGTTTAGAGCAACACCATAAAGGTACACCGGTGGCACTGCCCTGTGACCCTTTGCGGTAACCCCAAACACCATGAACACACTCTTCTTCACGTTGTACAGGAGGCCGTGAGTCAAGGCGTATTTCTCACAAACCTCAAGCAATCGTCTGAGTGCCTCGATCGAGGGACTCAGCAGCACCATGTCGTCCGCGTAAGATATGCTATTTATAATTTCACCATCTACCGAACATCCAACCCCTGTGCTGCTGAGTTCCCCGATCAACTGATCGACATACAAGCTAAACAGCGCTGGGGAGGTCAGACCCCCCTGCCTTACACCACATTCCAGACCGTACGTCTCCGACAAAGCACCCGACCATCTGACCTGGTTAATTTGGTGATTATACCAATACCTGAGAAGCTCAACTATCTCCTCAGGCTGTTCCCGGTCACGCAACTTAGTCCATAGGACGTTATAATTAACCAGGTCAAACGCCTTCGAGAGGTCTAAAAATACAGCATACACAGGTGTATTCCTTCTGGTGTAGTAACTGACAGTGTGCTTGAGCGCCAAAATAGCTGTTTCTGTAGACAGCCCAGCTCTAAAACCGAACTGTGCGTCATGTAAATTGAGCTGTCCAGACATCCTACGCTCGAGCACACTGTCAAGCACCTTGGCAGTAATAGTAGCCAATGAGATTGGTCGATAGTTCTCCTTGTCTGAGACGTCGCCTGTCTTATTTTTTACTATAGGTACAACAATCGTCCTCATCAACTCAGCAGGCATGTATGAGTGCCTAATACAAAAATTATATAACAAGGATAGGACCCTAGGAAGATGCGGACCGGCATGTTGGAAATGCTCTATACTAAGGTTATCATGACCAGGAGACTTACCCCTGGTCATGGTTTTTATAACCTTCCCTATCTCCTTTGACGAGATATAAATCGGGCTAGACGACAATCACTAGTTAATTTCTTTAAACATTATTTCAGATTATTTTCAATACTAAATACATACTGCAATTGTTCAATAGCGTTTCGTTGAGTCAATTCCGTTGCAACAATAAAATGAATAAGTTTAGCTTCACACACACACATACACGTTTGTTCCAAGTGGCTCGTCTGCTTACACGTTGTTGGTCACACATTACACGACGTAAAATCTGGCTTAAAGGATGACACCGTGTTCTCATAACATAAGTCGACAAATTCCAGTTTATTTGATGCAACAAGCGTGCAGTATAAGAGTTTGTGAAATAAATTCGTGAAGTAAATTACATAATACATTAACTCATGCATTTTCCCATGGGGTAGGAGTGAAATAGTTACGCTATTATATAATTATAATATTTCAGGAATGAGTTGTTAATTCTTGCGGTTATTAGAATATTTGGATTGCCAAAATACATCACGCCTGCCACGAATGTATTTTCACGCTTATTGCTGTGCCACAAATACCTATTAGGCAAAGCGTTTCACATTGAACATATTATATTGGAAAATTGTTGATTATTTAAAAGTTGTGGTTTTAAATTATTTGGTATTTAAAATGGAAGCATTCAAGTACGCACTTATTCACAAGAGAGAGCTACATTTGCACCATTCATAACTTTCATAACAAAATGTGCAATAATACCATTCCTCATACAAACTTTCAGCTCTAACGCGTTAAAATATCGACACCGTGTTACAAAGAACGCCACATTACATACTCCCCGTTAAAGTTTGAAAGGTATTTAAAAAAAATTCAATAACACAAGTCACCAAGTTGCTGAGAAACACTAAGCAAATCACGCGTGTTGTGCGGTGGAACACAGTGCGGGTATGGGCAGAAGTTTTAACAAGGAACTCGTTAATGTGTATTTTAAATAACTGGAAACCTGAAGAGGGGGTCCTTGTATTTATCAATATGAACAAATTTTAACAACGAGACCGGCACGTAATCGCTAAAAAATAATCTGCTGCTCCATACATTTATGTTCGTATAACTCAACGAACCGTAGGGACCAGTTGATTTTTTTCGCTGGGTTTTTCTCATAGTAAAAAATCATGAGTAAATCTCCCTTTTCAGGTGTTCAGTTATTATATTACACTTTTTATGTATGTGTTCGCTTAGATGAGGCCACTTAAGGTATTGCTATTCAGATGATTACCTATTTCAATGTGTGGCGCTTAGAGTAACCGATCTTTTTTGCCTTTTGGTTATATTTAGGCACTACAATTTCATTATTATCAAGCATGTTTTCCATACGCTACGATCTTGACTCATCCACTTGGATATAAGTACTAGCGAGCGAAACTTAAACAAGGTGTTAGGTTAAACGAAGGGCATCCGTTAAGGGAGCGTACTGTAGTACTAACTCATGAAAATGATCAATACTACTATAATGGGACCAACCAAGGTAATACACTCCCTTATGTCCATCGTTTAACTTAACACCCTGTATTTCGTTCGGTATAGTGCGCGAGTGCATGCTTGCTATCTATCACATAATTTACGGACTGCACCTTCTGACCCGATATATTATAGTAAGAAGGCTGGATTCACGAGGACCGGGTGTGCTAAAGCAATTTAATAAAAAGCCCGGGCGGGACCTGGCCGTATCTCGTCTGTTACCGCCTTTACTCGGCTACAACCTATTACGTTGAAATGATGCAAAGTTCCGCCATATGGAAATTGTTTACTAAGTGCTAACAATTGTTGTAAACATTTTTATTAAAAATTCTTATTTTCGTAGAAAGTATGTACATTCAGACGTAATGTACATATTGTGTTACACGAAATATTTTTGTAATTTGGTTCTTCTTGGAAGTTTGGAATTTCACCTATGGCTTGGTAATGAAAATGAAGTTGATATTATTTTTGATATTGTCATGTTTGAACAGGTTAGGTACATGTAGACAGGTAGGACAATCTAAATGAAATAATATTAAATAAATAAATGTTACTATACTGAGAGGCCTTTGTCAAAAGCAAACAATTTTTGTATCAATTTTATGATTTAAAAGTATCCGTGGAGTTTCTTACCCGTTCTTCTCCATAGGTACCTACTACGCTTTTGAATGAGCAATTAGCTTCATCTTTCTGACCGACCCTTTGACAATTCAAAGTGCCTATAATTGGTTTATTTTAAATAAATGCTTTGAGTTTGAGTTTAAAAGGCTAGGTACAAAAAGGTGTACGCGTACATAGCATGCATTGTGAAAACAAACGACTGAAAAAGTCACCGTCTCCAAATTCAAATTCAAATCTAACTTCCCGGTACACAGATTATCAAGCCAACTTTCAGCCTCTTCAACAAACAACAAACCAGTAACATAAGTTAATTCCGTCTGAGCGGAACATGTCCTCACAAATACCACTTATACTGAATTTATTTAGTGCACAGCACATAAATACAAGTCGCTGGCAATTGAAAGTAAGTGTAGGCCACGCCCCCTGTCGCGTAACTTTAACATAAGATCCTTTGTCACGATTTCCGACGACTGAATGATGGCGATGGGGGAAATGGTGGGTAAACTAATGAGGATAATGTTTGGGAGGGAAATCGGGGATAACCGGTTTTGAATGGTATTAGGGACGTAATTTATGAGTTTGGTTTGGAGGTCATGGCGGTTTTTGTAGATGTTGCTTGGTAAGAAATGCAATATGTTGATAACCATTAAGGGTCGTAAAAACTTTCACCAAACCTCAGATAATTCCGAGAAATTCATTAAATTATTTATAAATAAATCGAATTTGTAGATGTTTATTTTAACAAGTAACCGAAAAAATAACACAAAACCAAAATAGATATGAAATGAATATGTTTCACTAACCTCGATCATTATAGCGCCGCTCCATTGCGCTCGGATGCACAAACTGGAAAACACAATGGAAATAATTATCAAACAAACGAATACAATTTTATCATCAAATTAACAACAAAACAGACTTTATTACACTAAGCTCATGTTATTAATTAAACTTACATAACTCATTCGCATAATTAGTACATAGTGTAACTGCATTAGTTAGTAAAACTAATTTTAGCACTTTGTAAATTTGCTTTTCATTCTACGGTTGAAGTATGGGGCCCATAATTGGTCGCACGATAAATTAAGGGGTGGTTTGATGGCGCGTTATTTGATTAAAGTGCGAGTTGTGCCAAGTGCTATAAAGGAGTTAAATGGTGCAATTATGCGCTCTTAAGCTGTGGCGTAACGCGGTAATGTATTTTGCTGGACGCTGTGACCAGGCGGTTTTATTGTGGTTGCAAATATCTGCATGTTGTGTTACAAGAATAATTTGATTAATATATATTAATACATTAATACACTCTGGTTATTAATTTATGTTCGCCCCAGCTCATTCAATTTAAGAATAACACGCATCTATAATAATACGTTAGTTTGATTTCAACAATCAAAGTTTAAGAAACTTATCTTGAACAGCGTTGGCAAAATTATAAACGACAAAATAAATGCAATTCAAACATTGAAACCAAAAAACAAAAACATTTCACAAAGACATCGGATGACAATTTTCGCCAAAGCATAATTTTAAAGTGCATCCAAGTCGCGGTTTGCAGGTAAAGCAAGGCTGACTTCACCCGACCTCGGTCAACTTCGGCAAACTTCGGGTGTACTGAAAACACACCCTTTTTAACTACCCAACAAGTTAGAAGAGGTAATTCTTCACTTAGTGTCGGGGTGCGTTGCGAGAAGGAAGTTTACTGCGTGATTGAGTTAAAGTTTGTAAAGTTTCATGTAGTTTATAAAATATTTATATAAAGAGGAGTGTTGGTGCTTGGTGGTTTAGTGACGAACAGCTAACAGAAAAGCGAGAAAAAAAAAAAGCGAGAAAGAAAAGCGAGCGAGAAGCTAACAGGAGAAAATGAGAGTGAATGAAAATAAAATTGCATCAAGAGCCTGTCCGATTGGTTTTGATTTTATTTACGTGTAAGCTAGGTGACGATACGAGTTGAAAATAATTCTGATGAAAACATAACGCTGTTTTGACATATTACATTTTTGATTGATCGAGAGTTTATTAGGACTCAATAAATCCATAAATCTTAGCTAAAGCAAGGGTTTTTGGAATCTCATCCGGCTTATTAGGGTTCCATACCAAAATGGTAAAACGGAACCCTTATGGTAAGACTCTGTCTGTCTGTCTATCTGTCACAGCTGGATATGTCAAGAACTACTAATGCTATCAACTTGAAATTCGGAATAGTTTTAGACCACGTTTGCCCAACTATTTGGCAAATAAGAAAGAAATAAAAATATGTATATATTTTTATTTCAACGGGGACTGAAAGGGGGGCTGAAGAATTCGAAGTGGGGCTACTAGGGCATGTGGGGTATCACATGAAACAGCGTAGTTTGCACATTATATATTATGCAACATAATTATGATGGTGCGGAACCCTCGGTGCGCGAGTCCGACTCGCTCTTGCCCGGTTTTTTTTTTACACCAAGAGTTGACAGCAGCCGTGTCATAATGAACATCTAATTTATTATGCTTCTTGCTAGACAATATTAATTTTCACTATAACAACTAAAAAAATACAGAACTGTATACTTCACGTGCTAATTTTATACAGTTTTTGTGCCAAACCACTGGGTTTTGTCGTAATTAAACCTATGTCGTTTTGTGTTTATTTTGTCGAAATTAACGAGAGGAATTTCCTGTGGGAGCTGACTATATTTTAGAGTTCGTAGAGAAGGTAAAAAGAGTTACTCTACTGCGCTTACAGAATATTATTTTCAACACACTTGCTCGTAAAGTGGCTCTTATTGAACCGCTTTTAGGTCCATAATGCAGTGTATTAAAAACGCGTGCTTTTTCTTTACTTTAATCCACAAGTGCTTTATTTCCACAGATAACTATGTATTTACTAGTCGGAGATGCGCGCTTTTTTAATCTCATCAATTCACTTTTTTTTTTAAATAGTCTGTATTGTCCTTGGTCCCAAAATTAACTAATATCTATTTACGTTAAGGTGAGTGCGCACCACAGACGATTTAAGATGAATGCGCTGTGGTAGTTCACAAAATTCAAATTTTCTTAGGTTTTTTGCAGGTCAGTGTCAGGTTGTGTCTTGATCAAAATATGATTTGCGACTGTATCAGGTACGTCTTTACAGAATGATAATCATTCGAATCATTAATACATATTCCTTATGGAAAAGTTCTTAGGGAAAAAATATAACCTGCAAGATTCTATTCTGACTATAATTATGTAAATACATATGTATATTATAGTCGCGAATCATATTTGATCATGATACAACCTGATACTAACCTGCAAATTACAACCTTAAATTGTCCGTGGTCCCTTCCGAAACCAAACGGAAAAGACCCTGACTGGCGTTCTATTATTGCGGATTCTCACTGAACTAATGTATATTTCTCTATGCCAATAGTACTTTCTAATTAAACTACTAACTAAACTATAATTTGACATACTGACTACGATCAGTCTACACATTATTTTGTGTTTATTATATTTTTTCTATAGGCTGTTCAGACTTTTTGTCAGTGCCACAGACTAACATATTTAAAATTAGATTTAGTGCTTTTTACGTAGTATGTCTATGCACGGCGCGCGGAAAACAAAACTAGCGCGCCATTTTCCAAACAAGTTAATATTTAAGTTAATATTTAACGATACAAGTCTGTTTTTTTCCTCGCAAGTGTATTGAAAAACGTCGTATGAAACGCGTGTGCATTGATCATTAGACTCTCGGCTTTCTTATCGCACTCGCTTGCGGCTCGCACGAATAATACCGCCTCGAGCATAATGATCAACATAGCACACATGTATCATAATGTACTATTACTTGACTTATATTTTGTGCGGAGTAAATGTAAGGATGTTTCATTTGTTCTATTGAATATTTTTCATTTATCTAGTGTGTTATCTATAGTTTTTGTCCAAAAGTGCAGGAGTTAAAATCAGCTATGGCAAGACGGCTGAGTCACAACTTTGAGGTTATTGAAAATATTCAAAAACACAAATGTGTACCTATCTCGACCGTAATCACGCCTACACTTCTAATCACCCAACACGCTTCAAAACCCTGTTTCAAATACCCATCGGTTTCGAACAACACATCATTATTACGACCGCATTAACAGATACGCGCTAAACACGCAGAGTGCCCAATAGACCATGTACCCCCCCCCCCCTTACCCCACCCCCCTTTGAACAATAAATCCCCAGTTATGGGCGTCGAAATAATTAGTGGGTTCATTAGGGAGCGTACTGAGTCATTATCTCGTGTGAGATGTGGGTCATTGGCTGCTAGGTGGCGCCACCTGGCTTCTGAGCTCTTGAAGGCAAGAAGTGGGAATGAGGAGCAAGGAGTTCTTAATAAAAAAATGGTGGGAAAACATAACATAACATCACCCGAGTATTCCCCGGAAGGTTGTGCAGAGGAGCACCTATAGCACAGCCACATTTCGCCAGTTATGTCTCCGGGCATCTACTGAAAATTCCGAATGGAAAACCCAAGAACACTTTGCCTAACAGTAGTACTTGTGATCACTAGGTCACTAGAGGCAGGAACACGTATAGATAAACAAATTAAAAACAACTAAACGAGGACATAGCACAAGTTATGTACGTCAATAGATACGTTACGCGTTTCCTAGAATGTAAATATACAGGGTTATTGGTAAAACATTAACAACCTCTTAAGAGGTCATTGTATTCGTCATTATGAACAACTTTTACTATGGGACCAAACCAGAAATCGCGAAAAAAAAATCAGCTATTCCCTACATTTTGACGAGTTATACGAACATGAATGTGTAGGGAACAGCTGATTTTATTTTCTTTAACCTCTAAAGAGTTTGTTAATATTTTACTAATAACCCTATACAGATGTATTTATGTAATTGTTTGATATTTCGTTTGTTTTATTTGCCGTGCCGTGTACTACAGCAGAGCAAAGAGTACATTTTTAAACTAATAGACACTGTAGTTTATTGATCATTCACTTTATTCTACGACGATTAGTTGTTATAATACAACACAATGTGTACAACAATACAATGTGTAATACAATGTGTTGTTGTGATACAATGAAACTCCTGTAGGTATTTTTGAAAGGCAATTGGTTGTGCCTGAAGCTGTCATTCAAAGAAGTAAATACTATTACTAAGATCGCTTTTAGCGATAAGACCGCCCATTGTGTCACCCTTTGTACAGTTTCTATACCTTATGTCTGTAATTAATATGGTGTACATAATAAAGAGTATTCTATTCTATTAGGAAAAAATCGTTCTCTTTTAATAATTAAAAACTTTAAACAGTAGAAGCATATCTATATCAGAAATATTGCTTCCACGTTAATAAATATAAAATGCAAAACGGGAGGATTTAAATGATTGATTATTTAATATGATCAAACAAACGGATGATTCGCTTCTGTTAATAATAATATTAGCATTGTATCATATTAAAAGCTTGTATAAATACAGGAACGACACGGGATAAACTTTATGTTATTAAATAATTCAATTAACATAAAACAAATAATTACGCAATTTGATCGTCAAATAATGATACAATTAATTAAATAATTTCCAAAAAAGGGACAAAACCAAGACGAAGTTAACAGAAATAAAATAATATAGATAATCTGATGAGATAGCGAAGTGTTAATTTCAATAAAAATAACAGTTAAACTCGTTACGATTCACATTAACTGTTATTGTAGCAGTTACAGTAACTATAGCGTTATAACCGCGTTATTTGCACCATCGGGCAATTAAAAGTCGTATAAATTGTATCTAGCGCGGTCCGACGCCAATGGATAACAAAAAGTAGCTCGTTTACGTTTATTTATGAGCATATGTGTAGTTGTGTCGGTGTACAGTGATTAGGGAATGGCGTCATGACAGGAATTCAGGGAAATATTAGAACATTATAATATTTTATTCATGAAAGCTTAATAGGCCTTTTTCCTGGACGAAACATATCACAGAATATGTAGGCAAAGGTAAAGACTGTTCCTCTCAAGTCAGCCAGCTAATGCCAACGAATTACGTGGAGCACTTCAATGCCAACTACTTGGATGAACCTCTTCTATGCAATTGGAACGATGAATGCAATTCTCTTGACGTTGGCTCCGTTTGTTTGCAACGAAAATCTCTGTTTGTCCGATTGATGTTTTAAATTAAAGGTGCATTTATGTATATTTGACTTACTTACCTACTTAACATGTTTATTTGGGTTGAAAGTACCTACATCCAAAGTAAAGAAGCTGTTTATTTCGCCAATCGTGGTCTTTGATATGTGCATTCTAGGCAGGAATCGATTTTAAGTTCATTAATCTTTCAATTGGCAATATAATTTTGATAGTTCGGTCACTTGTTTCAACTAAATATATATATAAATCCAACTATAGAAATAACAACCTACAAATATCGACACTTATCGAAAATACCGATAACCTTGTTCAAACCACCAAACAAAATATCTATACATAGAGTAACTATGTATATTACTGTAACACCTAGAGCGGTCCGTACACCTGGCAACAGCCAGTAATTATTATAATTTAATCTTTCTCATCCCTTTTCTTTTACAATCTTTTTCCGCCGAGATGCTTGCGCTGAAAATTGTATAAGATTTTTATGTCCCGGATTAAGTTGGAGCGGCGAGTTCAGGGTTATATTTTATATTTTTAGGCAAGGCGTCGTGAAAATTTCCTTGTAAATGTTAAGTTTGCATTGTTTCGTTTAAACTGGTAAAGTGGGCTAAGAATAGAAAATGACATGAGGGTCGAAGGCGTACCATACCTAAAAAGGAGTACCATACCTAGAAAGGAGTACTTTACCTAGTAAGGAGGACCATACCTAGCAAGGAGTACCATACTTAGAAAGGAGTACCATACCTAGCAAGGACTACCATACCCAGGAAGGAGTACCATACATAGCAAGGAGTACCATACCTAGCGAGGAGTACAATACCTAGTAAGGAATACTATACCGAGCAAGGAGGACCATACCCAGGAAGGAGTACCATACCTAGCAAGGAGTACCATACCTGGCAAGGAGTACAATACCTAGTAAGGATTACCATACCTAGCAAGGAGGACCATACCTAGCAAGGAGTACCATACTTAGAAAGGAGTACCATACCTAGCAAGGAGTACCATACTCAGGAAGGAGCAATACCTAGAAAGGAGTACCATACCTAGCAAGAAGTAGGTACAATATCTAGCAAGGAGCACCATACCTAGCAATGGGGAATTTATCATGGAAAAATAACTAGCGTGGTCTAAGATCGAACTAACTAGTGGTCTAAGATCGAACCAACAAAGAATAGATTTTGAGTCAGTCTTGATATTCTTTCTTGAAATTGATTAGAATAATATATCCACAATACCAATGGACTGAAACTTGACATGGATGGAATTCAACTGCACGTTTAACAAAATGCCTCTAATGGTTACAAAACAGACATGTACCTAATACAATCTTTTGTAGCCTCCGATAAACCTGTGTTATGCAAATAAATGAATTTGAATTTGATATACTACCCTAATATAATATTTTATTATTCGAAATATAAGTCATCAAACAAAGTCACAATATTATCACACAATCAACATAGGATTACCTAAACAAATTGTCAATACAAGTACAAGCCCTCAAGGAATACAGGCTGAAGTGTGAGATTGGTATATAGACCCAAAAGTTTGCAAGCTACATTTGGGACTTCGGCAATAGAGTAAATAATTTTGACGATCAAAACCGGTTCATAAACTGCTGTAACTTGTGTCTAAGGGACACTTTCTAACTCTTGTTTTAGTACTTTACATGTACCGATCAAACTTGGATTTAGTTTAGAATAGTTATTTGTTAGCCAAGATATTTACAACTCAATTATGTTTTGATTCTAAAGCCCCGTATCCAAAAACTTTAGTCAAATTTAGCAACAAAAGTTACGCAACAACATAGTGTTTGTTAACATAAGCTTTACTCGCAAACCATAACCAGCACCATGTTCAACCTGCAACACAAGAACATGTTGCTGACACATTGTTGTGCAACTTGTACAACCTGCAACCCAAGAACATGTTGCTGACACATTGTTGTGCAACGTGTTCAACCTGGAACACAAGAACATGTTGCTGACACATTGTTGTGCAACTTGTACAACCTGCAACCCAAGAACATGTTGCTGACACATTGTTGTGCAACTTGTTCAACCTGCAACACAAGATCATGTTGCTGACACATTGTTGTGCAACTTGTACAACCTGCAACCCAAGAACATGTTGCTGACACATTGTTGTGCAACTTGTTCAACCTGCAACTTTTGTTTCCCGTAAATACGTGGCTTTATTCATAATACATTTAAGCGAAGTATAAAAACTTATCCTTTGCCAAAAGTATAATACATAACAACATAATATTATGCCAACTAACTCTTTCAGTATATTTTACGAAATCTCCGCATTTTCGTAAAATTTCATACATAAATGTACAAAAAAGGCAAAAGTTACAGTAGTCATACATATTTATACGGAAAGACAGATAATGTATCATTCTATATTAATATTCATGCGAAACGGATTGTAGCTGTCCAACAGTTTAATGTATTGGAGTCGAGATAAAAATGTTCTGCTTCATTAAACTGTATCATTAAAATATTTTATATGAGGAATTCAATTAAACTTTGATATCGACAGATTTTGACGTTAAAAATTGTGCTTAAAACATCAAAGGGATTTAAAATGAAACGATGTATTAATTCTCCTCGAATATTTAAAAATAAATGTGTCTTAATGATTTTACTCGCTTGTCACAAAACCTTTATTTCATATTTTACACTATACTAGAGTATACTCTAATAGTAAAGTTGAGATGGTTATTGCTCAGTCAACATCAATAGTAACAACCTTATAATTAGGTATCAAACTGACATTCTATCAGCGATAACGATTTGATAAAGTCTAAAATGTGTGAAAGTCGTTGCAGAAATACGAAAGGCTTTGAAAGCGATTGCCCCTTGTCTAGGCCCTCTGCTGCACTCACTAACAACGAACCAACTAAACTTAATAAACAGTTCTTCACCTAAATAGAGCCACCAAAAAACTCCTCAATAAAGGAGGAAATTAACAATAAAAGTAATTTAATGTCGACAAAAGCCCCATACAAACAAAAAGCAATTATTGAAAGGTATTTTTCGTCCGGCTCGAAAAATCAGCATGAATTTGCAACTATTTCCACTGCATGCCACTTATAACTGTCCTCTTCGGGACTCTTCCACTGAGGGTCGTTGAGAGTTGATTTCCTCTCTGTTTGTCACAACACAATTTATTGTATCGAATCTGTCAGCACAATTAAAATTGTATTTGTAACAAATAAAGGGCTAACCCGATTGGGGCATGTTTGTAGGATTTTCAAACTAACGCGGTCACAGAATGGCGGATTTTTTTCTAGTTACTTTTGGTTAGCCATTCGATTGTTAGGAATTTGGGGATTTTAAGCCGGTTTCAAAACCATACTATTTTGGTAGTAGCTATTTTAATTTAATATTTTTGTTGCTTACAAAATACTTTCGACTTTTTTGTTATAATTAACTTTGAATGAGAAAACAGTTTTTGGAACATTTTATAACATATCATCATCATCATTTCAGCCAAAAGGCGTCCGCTGCTGGACATAGGCCTCCCCCAAGCACCTCCACTTCCTGCGGCCGGGCAACGGGTTCCTGCGGCCTTCACAAGGTAGCGGTTGCCACTCCAGAACCTTTTGGCCCCATCGGCTATCTGTTCTGCGAGCAATGCCCACTGCCACTGCCACTTAAGTTTGGCAATTCTTCGACCTAACATAACACTTTATAACATAACTTCTACTATAAGATCACAAAATCTATCTCCAATTTTGTCCGATGCGGAACAAGTCTCAATCTTCTAAACATTTACAGTAATGATTCGAATCAATCAACTATAAATCCACTTTACTTTATATTTGCCCTGGCATAGCGCAGCTGCTACACGCTACGGCCTACGTCCGCTACGAGCTACGAGGCTACGAGTGCTACAGCGTAGAGGACATGCAAACATTCTGACAGTGATGTTAAACAAACTCAATTACTGCTACGGACTAGTATCTGGCCTCAATTTTACTACTGTGGGATTTCAGTGGTGAATTTGAAGGTAAATCTAAATGATGTAGTAATTTCAACTACTGCAATAGCATCGTGTTGATGCAGTTTCTCGTTTTAATTATATTTTGACGTTTTTACGTTTTGTATTGATGGTTTTATCTCTTATTTATTTCCGGTTTTACGTAAAAGTGGTAAAGATAAATATCTCGTTTCTATAAAGTATTAAAAACTCCGTATTCGAGTCTCCCTTTTGACACATACTATTAAATTATGTTAACCTCAGAAGAAGCAGTACAAAGTTCAAGCTATTTTCATTCCATTCAAAAGGTAAACAAGTTTCGGCATCTAAAATAGAACCACCGCCTTCCGGAGCTCAAAATATAATCCTTACAAATTGCCCAGACTATCAGAGTCTAGGCCAATTAGTGCTAAGTTTTGTTGCTCTTATGCAACAAAACCTATTCCACTTTTAACGAGAAATCTCTTCTGCAAACAGCATCAGACCAGTTCAACTCAACATCTGTCAACTTACCTATGACATACTCACAAGGCCTCAGGACCATAAGTTTGGGCACAACACCACAAAGGATTTTGTGCTTTAGATCTCAGTAATACAAGTTGTTTTCCCGTGGTTTGTAAGTGTGAATGTGAGTAATTTGTATGCAGATCGGTACACGTCAGCAGTGAGTTGGGGCCGGATTCCGAAGGAGCCTTTTAGTGACGTTTAGTACTTGTGTAAATTTTATACCCTTCCGTTGATTGTCGCCGAATTAATGTACGCGGGTTCGTACTCACAGGTCGACGGGTACCTACAGACAGAACTGATGTTTATTTGGATACGAACAAATTGTTCATGTTGTTATGTTAGAAGAAGGAATTAGTGTTGAGTGTAGTATAGGTACACCTCTGTCTGACCTTGCAAGGAATGCAGGCGTGACGTATGTTATTGAATTGGTTTGTGTACTGATGGTGATTGGAAACTGGTCAAAAATATAAACATATGCGTAAAATGCATGTACTTATGTGACCTGTTGATAATGAAGTATTGAACTACCACTATGTCTCTCTTGTCATAGCGATTGGTGTAATTAATTAATCATTCAATCAATTAAATATTTGAGCCTGAATTTTTATGTTCATTTCAGCGTGAATGTAGGTAATATGTGAAATGTCACTGTAATAAATAGTTGTCACAATACTGCATCCATACATTGGTATTTATCTGGTTTACAAATGTAAAAACGTTCATAAAATACAATGTTCACACGTACGGACATAAAGCCTTTTCAGGGGCAGGCAGACCTTTCCTCTCTCTGCTGTACTAAATTATTGTAAAGGACCTTAACTACTAGTTTAGAAATATATTATGTAAGTACTAAAGCGATTGAGGTTAATTGGTTTCATTAATATTATTCGATAACGCGTAATAGCAGATTATCTGTTTGCAGCGTCACCCTGTACACTGATGTTAGTCAGTATTCTCAGAGATTTTGGTCTTGAAACACGTCAAAATAAATTTAAGATTAAATTTAAAGGAAACGAACCCTTGGGCCCTTTTTACACACACGTTTTTGCTGTGAAAAACAACGGTTTATTCGCCGTGTTTAGGTACGGTCGTCAGTATACAAACTTCTATAGTGAAGTTTGTTGACGACATGGCTGCACTACGGCACGGTGCCTACGTCGTATACCGTAGAACCGTGTCATATATACAAGGTCTTATTTCACCATTTTAAGTAAAGGGCCTTACATTTAACTTATAATGGTGGAACAAAACTAGAGATAAAAAAATTTAGAGCTTTTTTGCCACCAGTAAAAAATAAAAAAGATTTGAATTTAAGCTGTGTGGCATTCCACTAAAAGGTTAAATATTCAACAAAAACATATAACAACGGCTAGTAGCAATATTTATATAAAGAAAAGCCATTAGCTAAGTATCAAAGCCACCTCCACCACGCAGTCAGAATAACTATCCGATTAAACTCCAGTTTAAAAGCAGTCGCTTAAACATTAACCATAGACCAGAGATCGCTAGAACTACTTCTAGGAAAATTACGAGTGGCATTATTTCACTCGTTAGTTATTCCGTTACGTGTAAAATTTACTAGTGGACTCATTAAAACTTGGCCTGGGTCCAGGGCCCGATATTGTGTGGGCTGGCCTAAGCACATTTCGACTCGTTACTGTGTCCGAATCAATTTCGTGAATAGTTTCGTTCGGGTTCATTTAAACTTGTTTCATCCAGTGAGTGTCTCTGTGTCATCGGAGTATGCTTGCTTGTTTTGTATTGAATATTGGTTTTGGCAAAGAGTTTAAAATTGCAAATTCGATCGTATTCAAAGCTGGAAGAAATAAAATAATTTTATTGCTCTTTTAATAATGTTGTTATAAAGGTAGGCGAAAAACGTCCTGTATTCATGAGCATGTTTTAATTAAAAACAAGACGAGTTAAAAATCTAGTTCCGTGTCATAAAGAGGGACCCTCATGAATTACATCTTTTTTCGCAGGTGCCAAACTACCAGTGCACTAAAATTGATGAAAATTGGTTTTGTAGTTTTACCTTGAAACAATACCATACGAACAGACAGCATTTATAATATTACGCAAAGGTTTTTTTAGAAAAACATTTGATAACAAAAAAACATTGATAGCAAAATAAAATTATTCCGCACAAAATTATATCCAAAACCTAGAGCGGTACCAAAAAAATAGACATTAAATATTCGTCGTCCATATTCGTAACATATTCCGACTTTCTCGTCAGCAGTAAAAGTATGTAGGTATAGGAATTTTTAACATACATTAACATAATGCATATTCAGAGTAGAGCCTTACCTGGCATAATTACTAATACATATGTATGCATATTAGAAGGATATTTGCAAAATGAGCGGAAGGTATTAAGGTGCCCGTAATCCGCCGTCTTATGTTAGCTATGCGGGAGTTCTTATGTTAGACTAATTAGTTATTGGGTCGTTATGGTGGGTTCATAGAGGTTAATTTCACGATTGTGAAAATAAGAATCAGCTAGAATAGTAGAAACGGTACTTAGAAAATAGTGATGTAAGTTTTATAATTGCATCATTACTTTTAACTGTTACCTATTGCTTAGTGTTGCTGTTACTTTGTGTAAATTATTTCATTACCACTGCTCTCAAAATGGTGAAGGAAAACGTCGTGAGGAAACCGGCATGTCCTAGCCGCACTGGGGCCGCGTGGCAAAATTGTTAATAAGTGTTCTGTGGGGGTACATAATAAACGACCTCATTTAATCAATTTTACTTAAACAGTGACATGAATATTTACTTTGTAAAGTATTATATTATTTGAATGATTGTGAACTTTCATTTGTCTTTATTTTGTCTCAGTTAGTTTTAGTTTGAGTAATTTTTGCGACCTGTCCAAATGTCCTTTTTTTGGTATTGTTCGTCGAATCGTTGAGCTCCTTAAGTTTTGAGTTGAGCTGCATGATTACTGACAAATGCGTGCACTGACTTGACAGCTTAACTCAATCTGTGTGGTTCTTTCCTCAAAAGCACATTTCAGACACCAATCTACATGTTCTTCACATGATCTGACCAAGATTATGTCTGGACTTTAAAAGAGACTGTGACTTTTGAGTTTGTTTCGGCCATTCTTCTCAGAGTTGTAAGATAGGAAACGACGACCTCATCTAGTTTAAAAAAAAGTATGATTGACATCTAAAAGTATTTGTACAAACCTACTTACGAAAATAAAATAATTTATCATAAATCAATAGTGTACAACTCATATAACATTTTAGAGACTATAGTTGACAGTTTCTTTATAAAATATACCATAACACTAATATTATAAAGGCGAAAGTTTGTGAGTGCGTGTGTGTGGGGGTGCGTGCGCGTGTATGTGCGCGTGTGTGCGAGGGTGTTTTGATGTTTATTACTTCTTCACGCTCAAACGGCTGGACCAATTTTGATACAATTTTGTATGGAGGTAGCTGACACCCTGGATTAACATACAGGCTACTTTTTGTCTCGATATTTCCACGGGATCGACATTTACGCGGGTGAAACCGAGGGGCGCAGCTAGTAGCCACATATAAATACCTGTACACCTACACGATCTCCTTTAAATCATAACCCTTCGTCGCGTGGCGCCTGTAATCCCAGAAGGCTAAGGGATGGCCTATTGTTGTTCATCCTCTTTTGTCAATATTGTGAGTCATGTCGTAGGGAATGAGTTTAACGCTATTTACACAGTTCCAACCCTGGATCATTCCTATTGCTTAAATACATGTTGCAATACTTTCTCAGCTTCGTGCTCAAATTAAATTCTTTTGAGCTTTCCATGTTGATGTATATTTTTTATACACAAATGTTTTGGTGTATTGTTGTCATTAAATTAAAGACATCATCCAATGACAATTACATAGTAAATTCATTACCTTATAAAAACTTCTTGGTTGTGATCATGTGCAATATATATAGACAAT
Organism: Mesoligia furuncula; assembly: GCA_916614155.1. Lineage (NCBI taxonomy): Eukaryota > Metazoa > Arthropoda > Insecta > Lepidoptera > Noctuidae > Mesoligia > Mesoligia furuncula. The sequence continues at coordinate 828,632 of OU744804.1, forward strand.
CAGTTAAAGGTTTCAACCGCAATCAACCAATTTCAGTAATTAATAAATAGTTTGTATTGCTTCCCCAACTTGCACGGCCCAAGTTGGAAAGCGAATGGCAAACCAAACCCAGTATCAACCTAAAATTAAAAAAATCTCAACCGCTTCTCGAAAATTTGGCAAATGACAAGAATTGATTGCACGCTTCGATCGCTAACATGTCGCCCTGTGCACAAACACTCGCGCATAAATTAACTGGGCAGCGTGGTGGAGCACAGTGCACTGTGCACAAACGAGCCTCGATGCGGGCGCTGACAATCACTGCGATATTACGTGGTGGCAGGCAAACACTGATATTTTAACGCATATGTTGGGAGCAAGGTGTGACCTGGATTTGTTGTCCATACTACGTGTGTGGATTTACCTTGGATTTACCTTCTCTTTAAAGTACCTAACTCAAAACTGTTTTAGTTGGAAAAGTATAGCAGTAAGTAAGTAGTTGACAGGTGGTTAACAGTAGTTAGTAATAAGTGTAGTCGTGTAGTTGGTGTATAGTTGGATTGGTTCGTGTAAATGATAATATCCTAGATGTGCGTCAGAAGAATTTGCTCCGATGTTTTTTCGACTCACTATCGAAAGGGGCGGATGGCAACGTATAATTAGCGAACGAATGATCTTACGATAATAAACCGTTTTTTCTAGTTTATGAAGTTTTTTCACATGTTCAGCGCGCTTGGGACAACGTCACGTCTAAGCCGAGGATCAGCTATTGGTGGGTTCCTCGGGGGCTGATTTAGCTAGACTCAGGACTGTATTGCAGCCGGAATCGGGGGTATGGTTGCACGCGCTTCCTTCGCTTCACCTGGGCACGTTGCTTGATGACGACTCTTTGCGTGTGGCGGTGGCCCTCCGCCTGGACTGCAAGGTCACACACCTTGGAACCGCAGGTGCATCTGTGGGGTCTGTGGCCATCACGCTTTCAGTTGTCGTCGTTGCTCAGGGAGGTTCCCGCGTCACCATGCACTCAAAGATATTGTGTTGTGCGGAGGGCTTTTGTATCGGCAGATGTCTCCTGCATGCTGGAGCCTCCGAATCTGTGCAGGACTAACGGCAAGGGGCTGGACGGGCTGACCCTGGTGTCTTGGAGAAACGGCAAGTGCCTAGTATGGGACGCAACTTGAGTCAGTACTGTTGCCGCCAGCCACCTTGGTCGCACCGTCCTTTCACCGTCAGCAGCAGCGGAAGACTCCGCTGAGAGGAAGAGGGTGAAGTACGCACCGTTGTTGGACCGTTACCATTTTTTGCCCATTGCCGTTGAGACCATGGGAGCTTGGGGCACTGAGGCCAGGAAGCTCATTAGTGAGATAGGGCACAAGCTCTGTGACAAATTAGGTGACTCCCGCTCCGGCTCGTTCTTGGTGCAAAGATTAGCCATTGCCATCCAACGTGGCAATGCAGCAAGCGTTTTGGGCACCTTTGCGCCGGGAACAGTTAGGGGGCGGGTTATTTGACTAGTTTGACGTGTTGTTGTGACTGTTATTAGTTTATGAAGTATCCTGGTAGGTATTTGCTGGGTTCCTTCTATCTGGCAGAATATTGATGCTCCGAAATTTATTTGGCGAAACGAATATTTTTAAGGCATAAAAATTATTGGCCGAATGTTTGTAATAATATGTCCGAATTTACAATGGCATACTTTTAAGATGGCAGAATTGTATTTGGCATAATTTCACTTAACATACTATGAAGATAACAGTAGAATTATTTTTTCACGAAAATTGTTTGTTCGGTGTATTTTTCCATGGTATTTGAATGTACTTTAAAAATAATGGTTTCTATAAGCGATCTCGGGACTTGGGGCACCCCGACTTGGGTTAGGTTAGATTCCTTTAAACCCTGTAGACAGAAATAGGGGCCCTGCGAAGCGGAGTTCCGTCGACTACGTATTATTTATTATTGCTTGTAAACCAACTTAGACCCTAACTAATTACAAAACAAAAATGGTTAGGTTAGGTTAAAACTGTGATCCCTACGCACGAGCTCACGTAGGTATGCCAAAAGACGATTCTGACTGTGAACTTTCTGCGATATGATGGTTCTACTTTTTAATTATTATGGATATGAAATGTATGCCTAAAGATGATTCTGACTTTCAAAATGATGAGTTTTAAATGTATGATAAATGAGTGCCATACGATTTTCTTTTGTTTTGCAAAATAATATTATGAGATAAAAAGTTCTGCTATAAAGGGGGGAGCCGTATTTGCTGACAAGCCTACACTGTTCACTCCTATTAACTCTGTAATTTTAAAATATTTTTTTTAAAAGAGTATTCGTGGAGTTCGTTACCGGCTCTTCCACATACGAATCGACCAATTGGAACCATGTACCGACTTTAGCCTCAGAGGTGTCATAAGTGCTCATTTAGGTTTATATGAATTAAATATTTTAAGTGTTAGTGAGAAAACACTCCAAAATAAACCACTTAACTTACAAAATTAAATTCCTTGTGAGACACGTAGAGACAGGACAAGATAGACAGGTGAATGTCGCAGTGTTAAACTGTTAATCCACGGAGCTGTCAGTTACATGATCAAATCTATCGCTCCGGTGCTGTCATTAGTAACGTATCGGGCTTATGTCAGTCAGCGGCAGTCGAGTGACGTCACAGGCAGGTTGCGTCTTGAGAGATGGCTCTTCAATATTTGAGGGACACCTGACTTCTTAATGCCATAGTGGAGTGAACTGTGATATTTAGAAGACGTGTGATTTTGGTGATGCAGTTGATGTACAGTCAGGGAAATTATTTTTTTATCAAATTGACATACTGCATCCATTTATTTGCATTTCATACAGCTGTTAAATAATGAATATACACACAACTTAAGTTGGTAGTCAATTTGGTAAACAATTAATTTCCCTTACTTTACGTTTGCCTTCCAATCGTTGTTTCTGTTGTCAATATTATCGCCACGCTAAAAAAAAATAATGGTTACGTGACTGCATGTAAGTACAAGAGCTTGGAGTTCAAGTTTCATGTGAAATCTGTTAGGTGACTTTCTTTAAACCATCAAAACTGAAATGTCATATTCATAAAATTCCAACGCCACATCTCTATCTAAACCTACGTCAACAGGATTAGTCCCAGAATCCAGATCAAAACGGAACAAAATGTTTCCCAACTCTTTGAGAGAAATGCTTCAAGTTACATCCCGGGAACCCCAACTACGCCTTCATTTGATGACGTTTACAACAATCTGACAGCTGAACCAATACATTCATACGCACAAAGAATATTGAACTGTATCGTAACGGATTAAGGTTGATAATTTAATGGGGAAGTGAGTACTGATTCAAACAATAGTGCAAGTCAGGGATATGATGGCGTGTATTGGAAGTGACGGGATTTCATGACGTCACAGGAGTGACGACTGATTGTTTTGTAAGTTGGCTAGGATGTGAATTATTTTCATTTTTCTGTTGTTTAAACAACAGAAACCTGAGCCTGTGCCATTGTATATCAAAATATTTGTCGAATTGACATAAAAATGTGTTCTTTCATTTATTATGTAAATGAATATTGAAGAAATTCTTATACGCAGACCGAAATCTGGATTTGTACCCGGGTGGTGGCAATAGGCCCTCCAAGGGACTTTAACATAACTGGCGAAATGGAAACTGGGTATACTATAGGCACACCTCTCTGCCTAACCCTTATTAGTATGTAAATAATTGAGTTATTTTATTTTAAACGTATGTAGGTACAGCAGCTGTGGTTTCGTCACAACTAACTTTATTATTAATGGTATGCTCTCGAGTAAAATGTAGCGAACTGACCATCTTGTTATAACATCCTATTGTAATGAAACCTATATTTACGAATACTTAATTTAACAATTACTGTCCACATTCTAACAAGACCAGCATAAATGTTAATTGCAATTATCTTTAGGTACAATTGATTTGATTGTATTTGACCCTTTTTGGAACATAGGCATCATCATTGTTTGTCAGACTTTCGGGCTTCTGACTACCCGTACTGTCAAAGATCTACGAATAACAGCCGAGACTTTTTGACGCACGGAGGGGTCTCGATATGAAAAGATGGTCACCCATCCAACCGCGGCAAGCGTAGCTTAACCTGATCGATCGACCTGTGTGGCTGATAATATTTAGCCACGGGCCCCTCCTCTGTCAGTTGTCCAACTGTTACTCATAAATGTAACGTCACGAGTACGTCACTGGCACACAGACAGACAATCAATTCGAAACTCCTCCATCCATTGACATCCATCAGAAACTATCGCGGACATTTCTATAGCGAACTAGTAGAAAAGCAACGCTCGCAAGTGGGGCGGCCACAAAGCGATGACGTCACGACACAAAGCGCCAATGACTCCACAAAGGTGGCTCGATGACGCGCGGCACTGACGCGGCACGACGCGACACAGATGCGGCACGGCACAGATGCCGCATTGATACCGCGCTGTGATTAGTGGGCGCTGCTTTCAGTAATGCGGTGCGGTGATAACTTGTTTCGTGATTTTCAGTCGTGTAGGCTGTAGGCTCTGTTACACGGAACTGGGGGATGTTACGTAATTGTCCAGTGTGGTTTTAATTATGATGGTCTATCTCTTTCTAAGCATATCGCCAAACTCATAACCACCATTAAGATTTCAGTATTACGAGAAGTAGCCTCAATTCATTTGAGCGAGAATATCGTCATTGAAAATCAACCCGTTGAATTTCACCAACTTTATTTGAATTGATACCTTACCTTTTAGGTGACCCTTTAGGTAAGGCATTGATTAAAAAATCGCAGGAGGCTCATGCTAACAGAAAACATAGCTAAACTAATACATTTATGACCACCCTGACATTTCCTAAGACTCCAAACAAATCGCTTCGTAAGCTAGAACACTAGTTCAGCAATATCTCCGACTATTCGTATGCAGTTTGGATCCCCAGTTTTGTTTCATGCGACCCATTCCATCACGATAGCGTTGTCTCTAGATTGGAAAGAATTGAGTTATATTTATTGTCTCTAGATTGGAAAGAATTGAGTTATATTGACTTTATTCAATACGCAGGCAGTCTTAGCAGGTAGCGTAGAGTCATCTCAAATACCTCTTTCCCATGAATTTGTTTATATATGTTACCAGCCAAATCTGATTTTAGGATGAGCTAGTTTTGCCTAGGCCAAACCAGTTCATTCGCTCGCTCTTGCATCCTATGTCGACGGAGCCCCGCTCGGCGGGGCTCCTATTTCTGTGTAAAGGGTTTAAAGTAACCTAACCAAACCTAACCTCGGGGTGCCCTTCGCTCGCTCTTGCATCCTACGTTGCCGGTGGACTCGTTTGGCCTAGGCAAAACTAGTTCATCCTAAAATCTGGTTTGGCCGGGAACATATACACAGGGTGGATTTTTGAGATGGGGCAGTAAGGACAGGTACCTTAACCGTTGTCGCTACAAGAAAACGGTCTTAGGTGACTTTTCATAACTTTTTGAGACATTTTAATCTGTATTCACAGATTTTGAAAAAAATGTACAGTCAGCAAGAAAATTGGATTCACAAAAACTTTTTTTAATACCACTCGACCCTGTTTCTTATTTATGTACTTATTTATGTTTATAATTTTTTATGATATATATTTTTTATTTATTTCTTAATATGTTCCTCTCACACTGTGGACCTGTCATCTTATGTCTTGGTTACCACCCCATGGGTAACTGGTAGAGAATTCCTAAGGCACTAAGTCCGCCTTTGCACCGATTTGTGTGCGAGAGGCTTAAATAAAAAAAACAGTGGCACTCCGGCAGTACCGACAGAAGTAAAAACAAAACTCAAACAGAATACTTTGCCATCACTCACTGACATAATATCGGATATACATTAAAACCGAGTACATCCCGAGGACAGCCAAACATAACGGAAGCGAGTATTTTTTTAATAATCTTATAAACACAACACGCGCGGTGTCGCTTACGGGAACAGTGTCGCGAGTTCAATGATTTTTTCCCATCTAAAATGCAGCAGGTTTTTGCCCAACGCGCCTGAAGAAGTATTTTCACTTCGAAAATAAATTTGCTGGGTTTAAAATAACTCGAAAAGTTGATCAAAATTGTGACTATGACTAAAAATAACTGAACTATATGTAGAGCCCTAAAAAATATAACTTTAAATAGATCATTCAATTGTCTAAAGTTATACAAAATAGATTGTTTCGGTTTGAAAGGAAAAATAAAAATAAAATTAAGCGACCTTTGTTTTTGTTTACGTTCTGCCTTTCGTTAAATTGAGCTTTAACTTGGTGAATTTGTACTATAAAACTGATTGGATTACCCCTTTTATTAGTAAAGCCTTCTTGATTATGTGCATTTTATAATTATAATGCATACTAAGTGCGTTTATTATTCTGTAGACAACGTCTGGTGGAAAATTATTTTTCCTTCAAGTCTTACATCGAGCAAATCGCCTGTGGTTGTCGTTTGAGGTACTGCTTTTCGTTTCAAGCAAAATTGATGATATTCTTGATAAGAAGAGTTAAGTATCTTCCAGACCTCACTACGGCATCTCAAAATCCTGTAACGTTGTTTTAGATCATTGCAGACAGTAAGTAAGTAAAATTTTGTAAATTAAAAAGTAGGTAAGCGTAAATATCTAATCGAATAATATTAGTATATTTTAATTTAAATCATAGAAATAAAACTAAAAGATTCGGCTTTACTCCGTGACTGTACTAATGATGAAATTGGGCATTGGGTCCAGTCGACCTATTCAAAATGTGATTGGGTTGAGTGATCCCGTGGGTCCATTTCGAGTGAGTCCAGTTGACCAAAGACTCCTAAGTAGATTCCGAATTTATTTCCTAAGTAAATTTTTCAGTTATTTGATCAAGAGAGCCCAGTACATAGACACCAGGGGACCTAGGCAAGTGGCAATCGCTTTTAAAGCGTTTCGTATTTCTACAACGATTTTAAATTCAATGTTTAGTTCATTTTTAGGGTTACCTACCCAAAGGGTGCCAACGGGAGCCTATTACTAAACCTCCGCTGTCCGTCCGTCTGTTAGCGGGCTGTATCTCATGAACCGTAATAGGTAGACATGGGATACATAATATTGTGTCCTGCGTGTCCTGTCAGCTACACGTTACAGGAACTGGTGGACGCAGGCGATGGCGCCAAACAAGTAGCGGAATTCTGGGCTGAGTCCATTTAGATTGCTATCGACACGCTAAGAAGACGTTTAACAACAAATAATGAAAAAAAAGTAAAAAATTAAAGGAGGTCTCCAAACAAGAAACATGTTTTTTTCGTCGTTTTTTGCCTTGTGGTACGAAACCCTTCGTGTGTGAGTCAAACTCGCACTTGGCCGCTTTTTTATAGTTCTTTTTTGACTTCACCATCATGGTTATCGCTGATAGAAACACTTTGTCTAGACGAAGTGCCTTCAGGACTACCCTCGATGTATTATTATCATCGACAAACTGCAGTGCGACTCACCTACAGAAAACAGGTGACGACATAATTAAAACGATTTGAACGCAAACAAAATCCAGCTAATTCCACGTTCGTACAGTGAATGGAAGTGACCTGATTGCGGGGCGCACAGCGTCTTATTGTGCCAAGCGCAGTCGACGCGGCTTTGTTCGGCGCCAACTGAGAAGCAGTTGCGACGCATTCAGTAGGTACTCACGTACAGCTTTGAATTTAGAGATGTGTATTATACCTGCTTGAAATTACGTGTTTTGGATGTGTGTTAAATTTTGGATTTGTATGAAAGGTTTACTTGCGATCAAGCGAGGGTGCAGTGATTAGTAATATGACATTAATAATTTCGTACGTTTATTTCAAGGGTTCATAATGAAAATGTGATTATGTCTGTCGAAGCTTTACTTGTGTGGTTTCTCACAAAGATTTCCCTATGGCGTCAGTTGTGTTAATTTCATCAGCATCTAACTATATTCCCAAAACTACACACATACACGAGGAGACAAATTGGTTTCCTGGATATTTTCAGTTTGTCAGTAATTAGAGCCGTCATTGATGGTAACAGTACCATTTAGAGGTTTCACTGAGCTGAATATAACAATGCAGATACCATTATCAGAATCAGTTCAATTTAATCTGGATTTTTCACTAGCTCTCCTTGTGCATACGATACTACAGAGAAACGTAGAAGGACGAACAAGTAGAACTAAGCCTCTTTGATATAGATACGTACGAGTATTTTCAATATGGCGACATTGCCTGTACGTAAGTACCTACCGTTAGTATTATTCGGTATGTATTCAGCAACGGAATCGGTTCTTAATAACAACAAACAGGCATAATTCCCTACGCAATGGGTAGCACCGGGTAGCACCGGGTAAAACCGGGTAGGTAGTAGTAAATAAGGCCGCCTACAAACAAAGATCGCATAGATTGCAGCTAATCGCTCTCTAGCGTAGTGTTCACGCGCAAACACGACGTAATGAATACAAAGTGAGAAGCTCAAGTATTCTAAATCAGACAAAAACCCGCATGATTTATTGATGAATTTTATAAAATTATTCATTTAGCTGTTTTCCCAGCTTCCTAAGTTATTAAAACATTATTTTAAATGTAAGTCCAAATAATTTATATTTTGAAAAAATTAAATTATGTTTAAATAATTCCTATTATTTTTGAATTCCAATCCAAAAAATCACCTCAAATTTGAAAGGTCTAACTTTAAGGTGTCTCGGTTCATCTTAAGTTAGTTCGGGCGATTGCTTGAAGCAGCTCATAGGAATCAACTGTATTTTATAAGGTTTTGCATGATTTTTGTGTAAACATTTCATGAAGTTAATTATTAGCAGCTAATTATTGCTACTAATGACCATTTAACGGTTAAAGAACTTCTTGTACAGCCCGATTTAAACATTATGGCGGCTTGGAGCATGAGGCGAGTCGCTGTGCAGTAACAAATTCTGACAGGTGTCAGCGGGGGGGAGGGGGGCAGCTAGTAGTGCACTTCAGAGCCGACATAAAGTTTGTCGCGAACAATATCTATTCCGTACTTAGAACGCTAGTTATTTCACCGGAAATACAAAATGATTGTTCAAACGTGTAAAATCTGCTTCTGAAAAGTTAGACACACTTTCATTTCTGTTTTCTTTTTATGGTTGTTGTTAGTAGTGGTATTTCTGATTATATTCTGACATTGCGGTGCTAGACAGGCGCCGTGAGCCAGATCGTCGGACAATAGTGCGGGGACAATGCGAAGCTTGCCACCTTTTGTGCAATCGATGCTTTTCGTTTAGAAAAACAACGTTTTGTGGTTGTATCGACACGGTGTCTTTCTTTATTGCTGCCTTTTTTCCAAACACGGTGCAATTTGACTTTTTATTCGATTTTATTTATTGGAGACGATTGCGGTGTAATTTATTCGTGTTTTCTTTTCCTCATTCACGTTTTCTCGTATTTTAAATCGAGTACCTGCGTAAAATACTAATTCATTGTTCTTGACTGGCGTGTTGAAAGTACTTTCCTTTATGATTTCTAAATAAAGTTCTAAATAACTACAGAAAGTGTTTAATAGAGACTACTTCGTAACAATGAATCTAATTTCCGAATTTCAACTTCATGAAGCAATATGAAGCTCTTTCAGTCAGTAATTCCTAACGACCTCCTGAAGGTCAGGTTTCATCAACTCATTAAGAACTAAACAACATCGTTATACTGCGTCACAATTAATCATGAATCAAATCGCGCGACACGGCGACAGCGTCACTGACGCGACGGCGCGCGCGACAAAACGCCTTGACGCCGCAACAATAACCCGTCAGCTCCGATACTACGAATACAATTAATATCCTGCCACCACCCAACCAAACGACTCTCACCCCCTAATTATCAATACATTTTCAACCTTATTCGAATAACAATAAAGCCCTAATTTCCCATATAAATTGTATTTAGATAAGGTAAAGTTAAGCGTGTAACGATGAATGGACATATTAAAGATTAATTACGATAGCTTGTTGTCGTATTACTGAATGGATGTTTGTTTCAGTATTTTAATTAGGCGGGGAATTGTGTTTGCTTGTTTTGTACGTTTTGAATGATGATTTACAATATTTTTGTGATAATCTGCAACTAATTTGACTTTAACTGCTAATCTTTGACATTTTATAGTTTCACTACAACGTAATTTTTCAGTCATTATTAACCATTTCGTAAATAATTATGAAAGGAAGCTTATGAAACACAAATCTAAGTAATTATTACAATAACAATTCAGAGTGTCATTCACTATTTAAAGGGATCGACGTGACTCATAAAATGCCTTAAAGAAATCAAAAATCTAAATAAATCTATTTAAATCTTTCATAAAAAAAAACTTCAAAATGAAACAAGTGTCGAACTCGTTACTCAGTTAAATCGTTATTTCACGTAAACCCTACAACCGCTACGTTAATTGTCAGCCAAGTATTCGCTATGACCGCCTGACAGGCACAATTTGGTCGCGTCAGACCCCTGCGGCCGCTGTCGCGATGACAGCTGACGGCTGATGGCACGAGGCGGCCGGCGCCGGCGGCGGCGGCTGGATCAGCTGACAAGCCGTTTTGTTTAGTTTGGAACGCGATGATTTGAGGGTTTCACGTGATTCGATTTATGTCGGGACGAAGTTAAAAGGACTTACTTAAATGGGCTTTATTTAGCAAAGATTAATTCATACCTACTGAGTTGAACATAAGTTATTGGGATAATACCTACCTACTTATGTAATAATTATACCCATAGATCGATAACCATACTTAAAAATTTCTTGGCCGTTGGATGCTTACAATGAAATTCGAAGTATCACAAAAATAATTATTAAAGAACACTGATTCAGATTGTCGAAACGAGACAGACATTAATTTGCGCCTAAAACAATATGATCCTGAAACACAAACAGAAAAAAAAAAGTATAATTTGTCACAACCGTTCTCTCCATTATCAACCTTGACGTCCAATCAAACGTTACAGTCATTACCTACGCGTCGAATGATTTGATTTCATGTCGGACACAAAACATATTCAACCCTTTGAATAGACAGAAAATGTGAAGTGACAATACAATTCGCGAACGGGGTCGCGCGGACCGACGTCGACGGGCGCGTCGGGTGTCGTCGGCGGGGGGTTATGAGTGACGTGGAATATATCGAGTATCCTATCGATTCGATGTCGATCATGTTCGAACGTCTTGCGAACCGTGATGATTTGCGAATCGGTTTTCATTTGGTTAAGTCGGAGCGGGATTTAGGTATGTCTGATGATGGTGAATAGAACATTTTTTTTAAGTTTAAGCAAACATAAAAGATTAAAATTACTATCGTGTGTTTGCAAATGGAAATATAATATGAGAAAAATAATTTCAGAAAATAAGTTTCCTAGCAGTGGCGAGCTTAGTAGCTATTCCTCTCTTTATATTGCAATTTGCTAAAAATAAATAAACACTACTTGGTGTTCATTTTATTTCGAGAACCAGCTTTGTTAATAAAAATAAAACGTTAGCAAACTCTGAAGCTCTTTCGATGCATTATGAAACTTTTAATCCAATATTCAAATGAGCTCCGCGGGTCACATTTATCTAGACTAGAAAATAGATTTAATCTCTCGAGCAATCCTCTTCAAATTCAATATTGTACTAAACCAAGTTTAATAACGTAAAAATACTCTGAATCGAAGCTGCCCATTAAAGTAGTCACTACTTTATACTGCCAGCGGAAATTAAACCATACGTCTTTTGCATAAAATCTAGTTTAGTGTAAAAGGATTGGGTTATAACTCTCGGTATTTACGATATTTTTATTTGCAACGGAGGCGCGTCCGTCCGCTTCGAAATGCTAATAATGGGTTCTGCAACCTTTTGCAAGGAACCAAAAAAGAAAGAGAAGGTTTCTAAAGAGTTTTTGGGAAAAATTATCTGTGATGTTACCCAGATTATTTTTGTCCCTTTTGGAGAGATAACAAATTATCTGGGAAGGCTTTTTTACAGTTGAAAATGGTTAAAACACAGAAAATTCTTTCAGCACAACACAATGTTTTCTTGGCTCTACAAGCAAACCAATACTTTGCCATTTTCTAATTATGCCTGGCTGGCACCGTAAAAACTAACTGCTTTATTTTTTTATACGAAACCCCAGCTCAAGCACAAGAGCGTTCTTCCTTCCGTATACGAAGGAGAAACTTCTCACATTTCCGAAGATATAACTCAACTTAATGCAATCCCATAACGCTGGCTTAAAACAATCAATTTCTAGCAGGCGAGAACATTTTTTAGCGAAACAATCCCTGTTTCCATTGCTGCGGCAGTTACTATAATCGTTAGTGTACTCATAGTAGCCTGTTCTAAAGTAAAACGAGCAATGTACACCGACGTATAGATACACTGGATGTTGTCGCCGCTGTTTACGGGATGGTGAATATAAGATGTAATTTACTTATATGTATTTGTGTTTTAAATGTTAAGTATCCTTCACATAATAGCTTACGAGTATATTGGCATTAGCTATAACGTCCTGAGCGTGTAGCGTCCATTGAAGCTTTACTATGCTAAGGGTTGGTAGTAGAAGTCTTTGTGAAGGAACTCGTCTGGGAAATCATTATCATCATTCCTATTCCCACCACTTTGACGTTTGAGTGCCTGTGTAATTGTAGGAACATAACTCCTTTTACATTTTAGTTTTGCATCTGGGATTGCTACGGACGTGCGACGCTTCTGGTCTTACAAAAGTCCATAGGCATGGCCGACCACTTACCATCACATGGGCCACCTGCTTGCTACCCAATAACATAATTATAAAACAAAAGATGGAACTGTCCGTTCCACTGTATCTACCTCCGTGTAAGCAAGGGGCCAGGCCGGTGCCGCGCTTGTTTGCGAGCGGAATATGGCCGGGGTTATGGCCGCCGTCGCGCACTGCCATACTAGGCCTAACTTCGGACGATCCTGTAAGCATTTTGTAAGAGCGAGTGTGTTTACGTTCGCTGGCTGCAATGGTGTAGATATAACATGGTTCTGAGTATTAAACATAAGTGCATAACAGTGTGTATTCTTTTAGTTGATTTTAATAACAGATTTAATTTGGCAAAACTAGCATACAAATATAAATCAAACCTTTATTCTCCGATGGGTGGCTGAGGTGTACCTTTTTTTTGGAAGCCCACATTTCATTTCGATTTCGCTTTTTGTAGTAATTCTAGAAACATAATATATTTGTATTAATTTACTAGTTCAATAAATTATCATAGAATTATAATCTAGCTAGTATCTACTCCTCTCGACAAATTATTGTTGCATAAAATCAGACTATTATGCATTAATAAAACGTCATAAATAAAACGTACATGTCATGAAAGCAGCGACTGTTGAAGGACTGATTTCCAGAAACACGAACAATTATTACTTTCTCAGAATGAGAGTTGCACGTTCTCAAGGCAATGTTGTTGCCTATAATATTATGGTAATAGCACATAAGTAAAACAATCTCGAATGTAATTCTCGTATGTTCAGACCTTGAAAACAACAAACATGTTATTTGAATTTCAAATTTATCATTAAGCGGTGAAGGCAATGTCTGAATCATTATAATTTCTACGCAGAATTATGGAACAAGAAAATATACATGTTTCACGTACACTTTCTTTGTCCTAAACATATGTAAATAGGCACGTTTTTAGGCACATGAAATACATATACCTATTCTTAGATTTTTAAACTAACTTTTGGAGGCAATCGGGACTAGATAACGAGGTTCAATCGTAACCCAACTCTCAAATTTGGTTGCATGCATTCTGACTAGTATTAGGTAGCCTAATTTCCACATCTCCTAGTGTCCTTAATAGTGTTGAAAAATAGGCAAATTGTTTGTAATAAACATATAAGTTAACAGTCTTAAAATAATAATATGTATATGAAAAGGAAGAGAAAGACAGATATACAACCTATGTATACAACAGACAATAAGGCATCAACAAATCGACCGTATCGCTGTCAGCAGGAAAAGTGCACGTTGTATGGCTATAGTAGGTGGGTGTTTGCAACAGTAAGTTTAAGAGATAACTAAATGTATAGATTACTAAATGTATAGATTACTAAATATATAGTTATCATACGATTGTGTATCAAAAGTTGCCAATTGCCATAGCTGTAGTTAAGCCAATAAAATCCCCAGATTATCGCAGTCACCTCAGATGACAGGTGACTCACCTGCAATAAATGGTTGACATAGCATCACAAAATGCCCATCTCGAGCAAAAATAACAACCCAAAAGAAAAATTACAAAATATTGGCATAAAATAAGAAAAGTTAATAATTATGAGGAAAAAGCCATTACTTTTCAATTTCTAATTAACGGAAAAATTCGTAATTAACCTTACTTTATAATCCGAAGTTGTAACAGAAATCCTTGGCAGCTTATTTTCATAAATTAACGAATTTCACTCCGTATTTACATTTTGTATTTGAATACTGCGTCAACAAGTATGCTTATTTTTGTACGTATACGAAATACATAATGGTATTATCTGCAGTATATAAATTGGGACAGTTAAATAATATCATTATTTTCAGGAAATAATTTCTGAAGCATCAAAGGTTTTCTCAGTAACATTGTGTGTTATCAATGACTAGCTTATGCCCGCGACTTCGTCCGCTTAAAATTCGTACATTCCTCTAAAAATTTCTAAAATGTATGTTAATGATCATTTATTTAGATAAATAAGATAGTAAAGGAATCAGATTTTCCAAATAAACTGTATCTCCGATTTTCACCCCCACAGGGGTGGAACATAGAAAAATTGTTCGGGATGTGTTCATAACTTGATTCAAAGACCCATACCAATTTTCATGTTAATGGAAGCAAGCAGTAAAATTCACCCCTTAAACTTTATTACCCTTTTCCACCTTGGTAGACGTCGATTTTTTTTTTCGTTTTATTAGTATCTAGTTTCGAGTTAATTCGACAGTGGGTTACATATTTTTCTAACCTATCAACTTTGTCACCCCTTAAATCCTTATACTAAAAGTGACAATATTTATTATTTACTGAGCCAAATAGTGCCAAGTTTCAAGTTTATTAACCAAATAAATAAGATTTTTCATATAAACTGTATTCCCGCTTTTCACCCCAACAGGGATGTAATTTCGTAATATCGTTTGGGATGTGTTCATTACTTGACTCAAAGATTTATTTATACCAATTTTCGAGCTAATCAAGCCACGCAGTAAAATCCTCCCCTGTAAAATTACTACCACTTCTCACGCAGTTAGGGGTAGATTTTCGAAAAATCCTGATACACGTTATTTTTATATTTTTAGTTTTATGTATAAATACTGAGTTTCGAGTTAATCGGACAGCGCGTTAAAATTCTTCCATACAAATTTTGACACCCCCCAATCCCTTTTTAGGGGGTAGTTAGTTAGAAAAACAAAAAATGCCAAACTTCATAATTTACTTAGATAAGTATTTGTGCCAAGTTTCAAGGTTATTAACTCAAGGAATAAGATTTTTCATACAAACAAAATCATCCCTTTTGACCCCCTTAAAAGTGGAATTTCCAGAAACGCCCTCTTAGTGATACTTACTCTTCACAAAGAACACACCCTCCAAAATTCATGTCTTTAAGACCAGCGGTTTAGGCTGTGCGTTGATATCTCAGTGAAACGACCTCATCACACTAATATTATAAAGGTCAAAGTTTGTGAGTGGGGGTGTGTGTGTGTGTGTGTTTATACGTTTGTTACTTCTTCACGCTCAAACGACTGGACCAATTTTGATAAAATTGTGTATGGAGGTAGCTGACACCCTGGAATAATATATAGGCTACGTTTTATCCCGGTATTCCCACGGGATCGACATTTACGCGGGCGAAACCGCGGGGAGCAGCTAGTGTAACATAATTTACAGTCACGAGCCTGAAACCTCAAAAATGTTATTGACATGTTGAGTCAAATTCTGTACCTACTTATTTGGTGGGGGACAAAATCAACTAGGTAGACAGTGCACTATTAAAGTTCATTCAGTTATAAAGAACAAAATATAATTATACTTCACTTCCATCATGCAAATAAGAGCCATCAGCTACTAAAACCTCCACACCCTCATACTTCGAACAAATACTATCACTCAAGTGCAATCCTAACAAATAGCTGAGTAAACGTCGCATAATAGTGCACATTAGAGATAAAGGAGGGGCCACACCGGCGGGAGATAATGTTGCGCGACAAATGGCCGCCGCGCTGCCGTTACGCCGTAATGGCGCGCGTTCTTGTGGTGACTGCCTATGATAGAATATCGGGGCTATTGTGACGTTCTCACGGGGGCTGTTAGTAGCTTGGATAGATTATTGTGCTACTGATACTGTTCAAGTTTTGATTCTGCGTCCGAGTCATTTTGTGGTATTATTTGCGTCATTATCACGGGTTTGTGTGTTATTAAGACTACTTTATTATCTTTTTTACTGTATTTGTGTATTGTACAAAATGATTTTTCCTTGTGTTTCCAGACAATTTTTACACATAGATAACTTTTGTTATACAAATAACTGCCTTTCCATCCATCTAAATTGTTAATTTGTTTCGATAAGTAGGCATTTGCCGTTAGCTTAGTTTGTATTTTCCTTATTTTACTTTTGCTCAGTAAAACACAATTTGTAAAAACATTATTATTTCTTTACTGCCCACAATGTTTTCAACTAATTTAACATAAACGTTGAAAACAAATATTGGAAAGCCGTAAATGTTTTACATGAACCTATTTTCTTGGCAGTTTTAGATTGAAAAACATTTCATAACTAAATTATTGCTAAAAGAAAGCATTTTTGCAGATATTTGCTTTTATTTTTATTTATTAGCAATGGGAATTTACTGATCGTTAAATATAAGGCCATCACGAGCAGAACCTGGTTGAGGCTTGCAATATCGCATCAGACACTTCCTGTTGAATGTTAATATTTTAGATGATACCCTTGTTTCCTTCACCACTACCAATTTTGCATAAAAATTACACACATTATTCTCGCCAATGCACACTCGTGAAGAAAAAAGTTCCCCTACCAAGTTAGTCATACGAATTACGAGCTGGCACCAGCCGGTTAGATTTCACTTTACATTTCTGCCCGTCCATAAAAGTCCGCAATATAAAACGGTGCAGACGCAGTAATGTATTCAGATCCAATTGTGAACAGTGCACCAATACTATGTAGTGGTCGTTACACGGAGCGACAGAGGATTTACAATTCAAGATTGTGTTTAAGTGGGGACTTGCTGCTGTCTAATGGTCCTTGTGCTTCACAGCGATTTTGTAGAATATTCTTTGTAAAAATCATGTATATTTAAAAAATAATTTAAGCTAAGTGTTAATGTTATTATTTATTTATAAGGCTTTCGAATTTGGAGTGGTTATTCAACGCTTGGGAAGGTAACATAATTTTTCACACTTTACTTTTTTTGTGAAAAGTTTACGGAGTATGTGGAGAGTCTCCCTTATACACAGTAAAGAGACATCAGACACCAATCTTTAAATATGAGAAAATGTATAGTATATAAACTACTATGTTCAAAATACCTATAAAATCCATCTTCCTTCAAAATACCTATAAAGTCATGAAAACATCATGACTTTATAGGAATTTTGAAGGAACCAGATTTTTAGTAGGCATTATACACAATTACTGCTAAATAATACAATATTTTCAAGAACATTATATACTTTCCGTGTTCCACGTGTTATGTTCATATAACTATGGAACTATTATACTACAAATTCGAGGATTGATCCTACAATATTTTTAACTTACTACTAAATAAGTACCTATATTAATTTCATTAAGATACGAAAAGTGGCTCCTCAATCCTTACGGACATATATATTTTGTCGTTATTGCCACAAATCTTGTTGACCTATAACCGAGTGTTCACGTAACAAGAAATAAATTATGTCTAATCGTCCAGGCTGTCCGCGTATCTCGACTAACACATTTCCTTTATTGAAAAACGTTTTGATGATATTTTTCTGGAAATTCAGGCCACTTTTGTTTCCTTTGACAAAAATATAACGAGCTTATGCAAAATTTGTTTATCTCTTGGAATTTTTGGCTCTCAGTCTGAATCTGAGTAATGTTATTTTTCCTCGATAACTTTATGGGTGCTTCACAACTTTTCTTGTTATTAAAACACGATCCCTTTAACACTAACATAGAACACTCCACTTCAGTCACTGTGATTTTGACAGCGTTAAATTCTTTGTCACAACATTGAAATAGTGTTGAAACTCTTCTATCATAAATAATGCTCATCAATGTTGCGGTGTGAAACAAGAACGAAACAAGATAGCTGATCAGTTTCAAAACCCTTTTATAAAACAGATGGAGTTATGAAACCGTTCCGAATCACAATATCACATCAACGTTGATGGAATTTATATCTGTTGCCGCTATCGTTGTTCCAACTGTGACGGAGTCACCAATGAATAGCGATGTGAACGTTGGATAACTGGATAAAACTGGATTGTACCAACTTGGCATACAATGTTTAGCGTAGATGATGGATAAGTCGGAGGAATATTCTACTGTAAGTTACTTGCCTCGGAATTTCATACGAGGATTTTCAAAGTTGAACAAGCATGTTTTGCCACGCAAAGGGATGCAGATGACTTAGGAGTATTATTTTGCTTGCAAGGCTGAACAGGCAAAGGTCCAATCAGTCAAAAGGGAGTAAGGAGTGTGGGCTAGAGGTTACTATCAACCAAACTGTTTGATGTCAATGTTTATTGTACACGTATGTACCTACGTAGTGAGATTGAGTAAGTCTTACGAACTGTGTTTGAATTTTGACCGCGCTACTAAGTGGTTGTTTGAGGGAGCGATGCTCAAACTCAAACTCAAACTCAAAGCATTTATTTCAATTAAACCACAAGGTAACTGACAGACTATTTAATTTTGACAATTCAAAAGTGCCTGTACAAAGGCACTTTTGAATTGTCAAAATTAAATAGTCTGTCAGTAATTCCGAAAGTTGAAGCTAACTCATCAGGGATGATGAGCTAGCTTCAATTGACAGACTATTTAAACTATTTTGTTGTTGAAAAACTATGTTCATTTGTTTTGTAATCTTGTAAATGATTTTTTTTATGATTCCTGTAGAATAAGCATAAGCTGAACAATTTAATTCAGTGAATTCATGTCCCATTTTACAATATATTCTTATCGTTTATATCCCTTCTTAATTTCACCTTCATTATACAGGCATTTTCGCTTTTATTAAAACACTTAAACGCCATTATTCGTATGTTTACGAAGAGCGAGAGATGCGCTCGGAGTGCTCGTAGCGCTCAAATAATTACGATAAATATTTTTTGCGAGCTCACAAAGCGATACTCGATATCGCCGGCAGCTTCTGTTTGAGTTTCAGCTCTTAATTTATTATACGATGGCGAAATTTTCGCTAATTTCGTGAGAAACTTGAGGAAACCGCCAACTTTACCAATTAAACTGAATTCGATTTATTTTAGTAAACGCCTCTGAAAAGGTTCACAGCGTGTTCTTGTGGGATTTACAAAAAATGACTTTTGAGATCCGATCAAGTTTTCGAATTACATTTTACAGCTTCTGCCGACTTCGGGAACTGTATAATACATAATATCAATTGGATTTCAAATTCTGTATGCACCGAGGGCCAGTGGCTGTAATAGAAAAACTTGCAGTACTTTTGTTAACCTTTTTATAGCTATCGACGTGATTTCAGACCGCGCTGAATTTAGATTTGAAGGAGGGAAATCAAGTTAGCTTTTAAATCCAGCTGCTTTTGTTTGTATTTACTTCTTTACTCTAACGGAAATCGTCTTTGCTTTTAGCTTATTAGAATAAAAAGTTGCGACTTTATGCTTCTTCTTCTTAGCGTGTCGATGACAATCTTAATGGACTCGGCGCTAAATTCGTGCTACGTGTTAAGCGCCATCACTATCCTCCATCAGTTTCTGTAATTTGCAGACGACAGGATACGCAGGACACGATATTAATTGTTCAATAGTTTGTGCAACACCACCGCAATTGCACTCCAAGGCGGAGTATCTCTTCTGAGATCTTATCTCTACTTTTTGCTAAATTAATCATTTGTTTGATTAAGCATCCAGCCGTGTAAACCGATTTTTTATGAAAAAATAGGTATCATATTCGATAGCGGAATATTAATACTACCTTTACTAATCCTGTTGGTTCTATTTTATCAATAAGATGATTAACTTTTTCATCTCCTTTTCTATCTACTTTAATAACAGTATCGTGTTATTAAAGTAGATAGAACAATTTATTCAGTATCTCGGTGCAGCCGCAATCAGTATTGTTATAGCATCGGATATTGTTTATCTGTATAATACCCTGGTATTTACTTTGCTTACCAAGCAGTGTTCTTTATTTTATTGCTCACGTTCAACTGTATCTACTGCTCTTTACTGGTACTGTTTATTTTATTATTCGGATTAAAAATTATGTATATATTCAAATTCTAGACATTCGGCTCATATTATTTTCCATTCTACATAATCCATAATTATACCTGTATAAAACAAAGTCGGGTTAGTTACAACATTTATAATTTAAGAACGGCTAGACATTTAATTTGTTGGATTTGTCTTTGCCCTGAATAGCAGAATAATTATTAAAACATTGGAAAAAATAACAAGAAAAAATCTGAGGCGGTACAAAAATCGCCGGGGTCAGCTAATTATAAGTACATAACTTGCAACTAATTTCAAACACTTTTGGAAATAAATGTGGTATTTGGTGCAACATTTCCACTAATTAAAACCCACAGTCTGCTAGTCCACTTAGTTTAGAGTGGTTTTGATTCGTTTTGTTGCGTAACTAACCTTGTTACGTAGTGCTGCATTTTGTTCACCTCTGTGCAAAAATGGCCTCTAACATTCCTTTTTTTTTACCAGTGAACATAACCTTTCATAGTATAAAAATAAGTATTTGTATTAAAATCACAACAAAACTCAACTTGGAACTTGTCCTGTGAGTTAAAGAGAACTCGAAACTTGTCTGCGTTCATTAAACGAAGGGCACTCGAACAGGAGACATGGATGAAAACAACAACCGGCAACCGCTCTAGAACGAAGACGACTCGTTAAATGTGCACGAATGGGACGAGACGAGGGTGAACGAGCAAATGCAACAATGAAAAGTAATTTTAAAGTTATTCAAGTAAAATTAATGTGTATCTAATGAAAGGTTTTTATAATGTAGCCTTGATAAACAGAAATAACATGGGAATGGCATTCACAATACAAGTTCGGATCAATAAAGATAATTTAGTTCTAAAATACAAAAGAGAATTTCTATAAAATGTAATCAAAACGATAACAGTATTGGAGACATTATTGCACCCTGGGGTTCTCCAACTTTATTACTTTTATGTGTCATTAGATAAAGCTATTGGACATAATAGACAGCATTTAATAATTTATAACTGAGTTTGAGATTAGGTTTATCAAATAAAGTAAACACTTATCTATATATCTATCTATCTATCACTTATCTGTTTATCTTTGAATTGTGTTCATCGAGCTATTAGTGAAATGTATACAGTGGCGTGGCTGTCAAAGGCTCTCGATGTACCAAGAAGAAATTGTGAATATTTCAGAAATAACAGCTTGAGCTATTGAACAAGCACAACTTAAATTATTATAAAGCAAACGTCATTTGAACTTTATATACTCGCCGTAGTTTTTGCAAAAACTGTAGGAATTGAAACATCACTAGAGTTTGACGGTCGCAATTAATGTTGAACTATGGCTCTCGAGAGCCCGCCTGCGACGTCACGTTGCCTAGCAAGGGTACCCTCCGCTGACGGATATATTCACAGATCCTCCAATTTGAAAAATACCCGTAGTGACCCTTTTAGTCCTAATTAAGTGAAATAAAAACAATCGGAGTAAAACACTTTTAATGAAATTAACCCTTTTTTGTTTTAAACGATTCGTTTTAAACTTATTGTCCTAACAATTGATTTACAAGGATTTAAAAATTCCCGAAGGTACCGCTTTTATTCTGTAAGCTATATAACATCAGTTGTATGAATATTCGGTACAAAAAAAAATTGTGTAAGGACATTATCAGTACAAGAAAAAAAATGTAACCCGAACCTTTTAATTGGCGGTCAATACCCCAGTATACCGCAAAAGTATTAAAAAGAATCTGCCACATGAGCACAAGGTAAGTGTACGTAGCTGTTAACGTTAATACTTATTGCTGAAAGTCACGCAGTACCACAGTGAAAGGCTTATAAATCCTAATGCTCGGCTGAACTCGCACGGTCATCTTTCATGAGAACCGTTATAACTCGTTTTCCATTAAGAATTGAGATCCGCGATGAAAGCGGCTGCCTTTTCTTAGCCTTGAACATGAATATATTATACTTTGTAATTGTCCATCACTGTATTCATATGCAGTGATGGACAATTACAAAGTTCTTGCATAGACTACTAGTAATAAAATAACAAAGTTTAAGATTCATTGTAAATTATACTAATGACGTGTCTATTTCAAAAATCATAAAACATGCCTCAATTCTGCCTCATCGCAAAATGGCTTTATTAAAAAAATAAAAGCTTGTTATTTAAAGACACCAAATGAAAACTCAGAGGGAGCTAACACGGTAGAATTAATTATATATTTCGATTAAAAAATATTGGCCTTGTAAACTCCAGTACTCCCAGGAAGTGATGAGGTGTGGCCTGACTCAGCAGCATTATATTCTTCTGCAGTCACAAAAATATATCTTTCTAAAATGTTAATATTGCTGAGACAGGGCAACGTATTCAGGTCGCAGTGTCCACACGTTCGCGCAACGCCGGACAAAGCCACGTTCATTAAAAATATTTCATTTTGACATTATTACGGTATCCACGCGTTGCGGATATCTGGGATATTTGATCACTACGAGGAAATCATGCAGTATATTTAATTTTACGTGCCGACAGTTTCGTTCATAGTTTATTGGATAGTAGTGTATTTTTTATTGTGTTTTTCTTTCTCTGCTATTCTTGTTTGTGTTTGCATTTTCCTTGTAATTTTTTTTACTGTTAATGTTCTTGTTTTAAGTTCATTCCCATGTATTATTTTACTTATATTTTTATCACGAGTGCCTACTATTTCTTCTTTGACCAGGCTTTAGAACTCATAAATAATTGATTGCGCATGCATTCCTAATTGTTTTCGGCAGCAGGTATATTTAGACAACTTTTGATTACAAAAGGTCATCGGTCAGACATAAAACACAAACTCAGAATAACCGCAGAACACACAAGAGGTTTAGCCATCACATAGCGAGCATCTCAAACCACAAACACTCAAACTAAATTCAAATTAAGACAAACGTACACAAGCTGAAACATTTACAGAATAATGCTGAAACGTGTCGAGACACAGAGCTCAGCTTAGGATACAAAACAGTCCTAAACATTGAGTACTTCATAAAGGACGAATTAGACGGATACGTACAGCCCCAAGCCATTGTAAAGCTTTGAGTGATTTAGGTCTCAGAGCTCTCCGCTGTTGTTTGATAAGACAGAATTGTGTGGGAGATTTTGATGATCCTTGACAACAGAACGACTTGTAAAATTAATATTTTCTTATTTTCGGCCAGTTTCCCAACCGACACAAAAGCAGACGTTGGGGCTGTATTTTTGACGACGACGCGGCGACGCATGAAATATATTGATAGTGAAGATGAATAGTATAGTTAGGTGATCAACTATAATTATTTAAGTACGTGGCTACGATCCTCAATCACTATATACTCAATCATTTAGCTTGAAGGTAACACCCAGGTATGAAAAAAACAAAAGACTACACTTAATGCCTCGCCCATATCCTCCACTACACTAATATGGTTTGCCGCATTAAGCCCATCAGCTTCAATAAGCGGTCCATCACAGCACCATTAAGGGCTTGCCCGAGGCAGTCCCTCCACGTCAGTAACGCGAGGCTCCCCTACTCACCGTATCATCTCGCTCAATTTATGTCAATTACGCGCACAAAGTCGCAGCAAAAAATGAAAATATCGAATAAAAGTGCCAGCACACGTCCCGCCCAGCATTCCCTACGTTTGAACTTCTCAAATATTCATCCTTACCTTTTGACGTCTTTGTATTACCTTTTATATATTCATATCGATTCGTACGGGATCGCTTTTAAGTCTATGTCTGTTTGCGTTTATTTGAGACGTTGAAATGTTGACTTTTTCGCGCTTTACGAGGTTTGGTGGGAAAATCAAAAGGTTTGAGAAATTTTTCTTTGTTTGATATTTCGTAGTTATTTCTTCATGTGTCTGTTGGTATTTGAGTCTTATATTACTCAGCGCTATTGAATTGGTTAGTGATTTATTTATATCCATCGCTTATTAGGAGTAGGTACCTAAACATTCCACATTTATGACGAAATTTGATTTGCGATGGTACGCTTGGTCGTCAATACACTGATAGTCACTGGTAGATAGAGAGATGTAAACAATTAAAAAACGCCAACCTCATGTAGTTTTAAAAATATGATTGACGTGTAAAAGTTTTTGTACAAACCATTTATTTGAGTAGTTTAATTAAAATATTTATTGGCATTGTTTACATTATTCTGTTAACTCAAATAAAGTTAAAACGAATTTATGAAATCGCGTACATTTGCAATTCAACATTACACATTACGCCCAAATAACAAGAATAACTATGAGCCACAATTTTTTTTTCCATAAACTTTAAAATTATAACTGGTGTTAATTATTTTGACATAGTTATATTCGTGCATTTAATTCAGAGTCGGAACTGTGCACCAACTTTTCAAACGCATTTATAACATAATTCGTCTCTCGTTTAGTATAATATCTGTGTGCCGTAGTTTCAAATTAAATGTTTTACACAGCCGGGCTCCCAAACGGGTTGGCGTGAAGATAAACTTTAAATTGGTCCACCGTTTTCTCTCGACACTCCGAATTTTCTGTAAAGTTTTTGCTACATGAATAGAGATTAAAATTTAGCATAGCTGTGTGTGCCTTTGACGGAGATGTTCATAGGAGCTGTACCGAGAACCGACGAGATCTATTAACCTTTAATACCGTGGTACTACGCTTAATAAAATACCGGCTCTCGACAAAATTGATACTCACGTACACCTCTGCTCACGTAGGTAGTCAGCAAAGCTAATTTTGTAAGTAGAAATAAGTATAGACCAAGGGGCCTCGGCGGTCGCTGGTAGAGGAGGGATTGTGAACACTATCCATTTAAGGGGCTTACATGACCTAAAGCGCGGTCACTCTCGGACTGCATAGAGAAAGAGAAGCGCGATGACACAACGCTGGTAATTTATTGCAAAGTACGAAGCAATTATTTAATTACAAAAAATCTGTTGTTTGGACTAAAAAATTAATACAGTATTTTAATCTGTTGCTTGTAGAATAATCTGACAAAAAATCAGAATGATTGTATGTATATTACTATGGTTTTTATTGTAAAAAGCAAGTTTTTAGAGATATCTTCATGATTTTTTTCTGTCGTATCAAATTAGTTGTATTATGTTTTCAACACACTATCTACCTTGCATATATGCTGAAGAATCCATACGAATATTATGAATTCGAAAGTAACTCTGTCTGTCTGTCTGTCTGTATGTTACCTTTTCACGCCTAAACCACTGAACGGATTTTGATAAAATTTGACAGAGGGAAGGACATAAGATAGTTTCAGGGGATCAGAACGGAATAACTATTTACAATACCTACTAATAAAACTGTTAGTATGTGTATTGTGTAATTACGTAGTAATCCTCCAATTAAAATGTTTTTAATATTGTCACACTGATTATAATAATGAATCCATAAGTTAATGGAAAACCAATTAAAATCATTATTGTGAATTGACACAAATAATACCAGCGATATAATGTCTCATTATACCGCTGGTATTATTGTGTCAGTTCAACAACACGCAATCTTAATATGATTGTTTGTTTTATACAATAATAACCATGTTTCAATTAGTAATTTACGTTTTTTAAATAAAACAGGTAGACCTCTAACAAAGATTGTTTTCAATGTCTACGTAAGTTGTAGAAAACGTTTTTTATGAAAGAAAAAACACTGCAAAAACTAACAAATAAAAAATAATATATTACCATTGATCGATGTCTGCTAGGCTAGTTTCTGTTGACTTTGAAGCTGAATCTGTATATTCCCACTTAGCTTTCACTACAAGAAATCCTAACTTTCAAAAAACTGAAAACCTTCCCAACATTCATGCCAAAAAAAAGATACAAAATAGTAAGCCAGTAATATTTTATTGATGGCTCAACTATGTCCCAGTTTTTGTCCCGGCAATCCCGCCTAGATAGCCCCCCGGGGGGTTGTAACACTACAACTATCAACTACCGTCGTTATGACGTCACAAGCCCCTCTTCAGCAACTTGCCGCTACTTCTATTTACTTGTTTTGCTGGATTTTCGTGAATATTCATAAGTTGGGCGCGGATTTTAGTAATATTATGAGAGTGTTTCATTAAATTCTATGTTTGTGCGACGATATAACTGTGGTAAAGTTTTGCTCAGAGGCAACTTAGTCCGTTTCTGGTTGGATTACATCTGATGTTGATAATACTTATACAGCGATCGTGTAATGTAATGCCCTAACGATGTGCTTCAGCTGCGCACGTTTAAAAAAACGATATTATTAAAGGATTATGTTATCACACACGCATACAGGAAAAATACGTATGGAAAATGTTTCTCAGATATGAATGGAAAAAATATTTCATTCACAATAGATGTTGAACGAAAATACAAAAAAACCATTGAAATCAAATCCATTCCCATTTGAAACACAATACATACACGACTCCATGATTTTTTTCCAAAACGCCGCGTAGTATGATATGTACAGCTATTAGTTTAAACCGCGGCGCACACTGGCGGTAATTCAGCCCGTAATTGAATTCCTATCGGGCTCAGCACGTGATATGTAGGGTCGGCGCTCACTTGCCATCAATTACGCCGGCGGCTTTTTTGGCGCAATATTAACGTTGTCTCTTGTGTATACATGGTGTGGTATCGGTAGGTACAGGGTGATGTTATATGTAGGTCTGCCTGAGGGAGCACTTTGTTATTTGCTAAGTGCTTAGTAAAAGATACTTTCCAGCCTACAGAAAGGCGTATAAAAGATTAAATTAAGAAATACAAAGAGTAGTGACGTGAATTTACTTATCATTACAACAAAGATTACCTATTCCAATACAACAAAGTTTTGAAGCGACTGCTCTGACTCTGCTCTGACTTGCCTCGTTGAATGAAGGGTTCGTTCTCGAGGTTTTATTTAGAAATTCTATTTTTTTCTCCAAACAAAAATATCTCGCTTGCAAAACTCCCCATAGACTGCGAATGCTAGATTCATCAATTTATAACAGAACATCGAAACTGTAACGATACAACATTTTTATGAAAATGGATGTATTACTTACAATAAACTCTACAATGATAACTAAAATATTATATTTGCCTTTTTGCTTGTTCAAACATTAGCCTACAACTCAACATTAAAATCACCAAACCATAACAATTCTTATCCATAATATTAAAACGCTGACTAAACAAACTCCTCATACTTAATTCCTTATCAAAGCAAGTAAACCTGTAGTTAACGCCTAGTATGCGATTAACGGAAGTGATATTTATTCACCGAGTGACCTCCGAAATTTACAGGCTGTGGTGATTACGGGCCTCGTTTGGTGATAACATCGATCGGGCATTTGCAAGCCAATGGGACATTAATAGCCCATTGCTTACTAAAAGCCTATTTATATTGGTACATAAAGATCCCGTTTCCGAGCCCCGCGGCCCCGGCAGAATAACAAACGGGAGAATATCGTTTTTCCCTGTCTTTGAAGGTAGTTAGTTTATAATTTGAGTTTTAAGATGAAGAGTAGGTAAATGAGTTTAGTAATAAAGACTTAGCCTAATCATCAGTGTTGTTATTATGTTACATTTGGCGCATAACATCGACAGAAAGAATAATATAGTATTATATTAAATTTTTAGTTAGCGACAAACATCTGACGAAATGCGATCGAAATTGTACTCAAATAACCTTTTAGATGAGCACAAACAAATTTTAAAAAGATCCAAAGAAATGCGAAAATCAATAAATAAACGAAGAACAATGGAAACTGTAATGTATTTTAAAAAAGATGAATGAGCTTCTAAACAATGGCTACAAAATATAATGGACTCCACGAACGTGTGAAAAGGGGGATTTTTATCCTTCATTGACATCGTTGAATGGGTTTTTTAAAGGGCAATAAACTTGTCATAGGTCATTTGATATTATAACGCTCTCATGTCGAGTTACGAGCTTAAAGTCGTTCGCAATATGTCCCATCTTATATTATCTTATTTTCCAATAAAAAGCAGCGCAGAAATAAAAATATAATACGATTTTTTTTGTAAATTGTTTCTGAGTTCAGACAGCTACTGTGATTAATTTTAGAAATAACTTCATTTTGCGCTGTTATTAATTATACCTTTGATAATAGAATTTTCTTGATCAGATATGATCAAAAACAATGCTGTGATTATAATAAACATTTCTAGAAAATTAATTTTAATCCAGCAAGAACAACATTACAGGTTGTTCATATTGTTTTGGGTAAAAAAACATTCTGGGTGCAAAAAAAATGTTATTGCAATAGGTAAATTGTTGTTATAGTCTTAGATAGTTTTTATTTGTCGAATAACTTGGGAAAAGGTTCTCGCCCGGCAAAGAGACATCAATAGCTAGATCTTTTGCCAGATTTGATGATATTTTAACAATAACGAAAAACAATTTTGCAGCCATTTCTCTACGAGATTGACTTTCTTTAAGCTCCGATCACCTTGAACAATTATTACTTCATTTACTTTCCAATATATTTTTAACCAAACATTAAACGATTGTTTACACGATTCCCTGAAATTAATTTCAAAATTCAATCAAAACTTTTGGTTAACAAACAGTAAGTTAGTTCGTAAACTGAGTTAAATAAAAACAGTCGAGGTGTGAATAACAATACAAAAGGTATAAACATAGTAGGGAGAGCGGCCATTTTACGTGGAATTGATAGGCGGGCGTTTATTTCGTCGGAATGCGACAAACTGCGCTGACATAAAACGCTCAGTGAGCCTATCCGATGGAGAGTGGACACACAAAATGCGTTAAGTTTCCATCGGTGACGTAAAATGTGTCGTTTCAACGGATTGCTAGTAAAAGAGTGACAACATGTTTGTGAGTTGGCTCCGTGGTATTGTACATTTTTACAAGCTCACATTTTTTATACGGCACGCTTTTTAAGCGTCATTTAAAAATATATCTAAATGTAGTAGAGATTTGTTTAAGCAGGATATAAGTAGGTTATTTGGTTTTCAGATACTTTTAAGCAAATACTTACATAGTGATAACGTGAGTAAGTAAATAGTATTCTTTTATTATTTCTCTAACTTCCTTTACAACCACGGTTATCCACAAAATATAAATAATACTTTGTGACGAGAATTTGCATAAGTATCTTTAAAAAAGAAATGTTATCTGCTAAAAGCATTTGAATATTCTGTTGTATATTCATTGTTTCATCTCTACTTCACATATTGTTTTTATAGAAATGTCTAGATTTATTGAATCGCACGAATACAAGACGTCTCAAGAAATTCTCAGAAAATACATATGAAACCATTTTAGTACAGTCGGTGACCAACATTGTTTGACCCACCCAACATTCCCCGACCCACCGGCATATCTTGTTAAGCCATTTTAATCATTATCTTCTTGTCGTTAAAGTTGAAAAGCTTTTAAGTAACACGGCAATACTTAATACTACCTAATCTTTAATTTCGCGTATTCCCAACTAGTCATTGTGGCGTCGCGGTTCGATTATTGGATTGACGACGAACAGTATGTGGGTTCGGAAACACAATCCAACTTTTATCAATTTCTTTTTTTATTTGTTTTTATTTATGATTTCTACAATATTTCTTGCATTATTAAAGCTCGACCAATATGATTTTCGCTTAACAACTTTTCTGGAAAACAAGTGGGTAAATAAATAAAACTATAAGTCCTCAAATGAATAGGACGAAGTAAAAGTTTACTTCGTGGGTAGATGAATACTAAATTGATCTAAGTGACAAAAGTCAGTCTATCTACGCCTAAACAGTGACTGCGCACAAACATTTCTAAAACGTTTGACGTAAATCGTGAAAAGTATTTTTAATGAATTTGGTGTAATCAAAGCGTCATGTCGCAACTTAATGACTATACAAAACATTGCTGGCTGGAGGGTGACGTCGTGCTGTCGACTGTGCGAATTGCCTATCCAAATACAGATATTTACTTCGTGCAAGATAACTGCTCCATCCACCGTGCAGGCATTGTGAAGAATTGGTTAGCTGCTCAAGAAGGTGTAACTGTTATTTACTGGCCATCATAATCTAAAACTCCCGATTTGAACCCTATAGAAAACCTATGGGGTCAAATGGTTTTAAATTGGGACACATCCGAAGTGCGAAATAAAAACAATTTGGCTGAGATCGTGTCATCGACTTGGGAGCACATGAGAGGAAAAGATTTGTGTTGGAACATGGTGTGCGGTATGCGTAGCCGCTTACAGCAAGTTATAGAAGGAGACGGTGCGCCACTTCGCTACTAACTAATCTACTTATAAGTATTTTGAAACACACTATGTAAGTAAATGCTCAATTGAATGAATGCTAAACCATTAAAATGTAAGATTCTGTGGTGATGTTATTGTTGTAAATGGAAATGCATTTTTCTATTTAAATAACATGTTGATTCACTACTTACATATACTTAGCTATAAATCTGTAAAACATTTCACAAATTCATTCATTTTCTCGCATTTATACATCAATGTTTTCTCGATAACACACTTCCAAGCAATTACCATTAGCATGACTTTTTTTAAATGTTTGTAAATGGTTAGGTTTGAATATGATACCTATTATAAAATGTATTAATTTTGAACTAAAGAGCATTTACTTACTTTATCTTACTGATGTATATTTTAATGAATTAATAAACATTTTTATTACTTGCAATGATTTTGTTTCATTTCTATACAAACTGCCCATTTAAAAAGATATTTCCCGACTTCATTCGTAAAAAAAGTAAAAAAATAGATAATAATTAAAAACAAAACATTGCCAACAAAAAACTGTTAGGTTTTTCCTGGTTTCGAACGCAGACAACGATAAATATCGATCTGCCTTAGTGAGCACGAGACCAACTCAACTCTTGTAATATGCTTTGAAATTCGATCTTAGTTGTGATGACAGACGCAATATTCTAAAGAATTTGAACCATATCGTATATTTTCATAAAGTTCATTATCGCACAATCACAACCAGCTATTAAAATGAATCACGGAATTTAGCTATTAACCGTAGACACCTTTAAAATGTTACTGATGCGCGATATTTTTTTTTATTCATCCACCCTCGCCTTGGTTTTTTTTTAGTAGTCTTGAAACTCATTAGCCTTTCAACCTTAACAACAACAATATAATGATTAAAATCGCCTAACAACATGATTTATCGAAATGCTTGCACGGAGTATTCCAAATGTTCACGATAAGGTTCAAATTCGCTATCATTCAAGTGGGTCAGATAATGTTGGCCACCGACTGTACAAGGTCTTTCAGAAATAGTCATATTAGTTTTAGGTCGCAGGGTTCGCCCTACCGACCGAGGCAAGTAACCGCTGATTGCACTATTATGTGAAAATCTAATTATAACCCAATTATTTAGTTAAAAACCATTGTTTTTAATAAAAACAGCTGAGCTTCGCGATCTTAGATATATCTGTAACTAAATCCGTGAGAAATGCCGAATGAATGAGGAATGAACTGCACCGACCCCTGTGCGGTTTGACCAGACTCGATTAATCGAATGAACCCCAAGATTTGCACTAGCCCCTGAAACCTCATGTTTCATGTTGCTACATAGGCCATTGCATATCAAGGAATAGACCGGGAGGCGCTGTAATGATAGAGTAGACGTGCCCGTAGGATAGGAAAGGATTTAAGAGTCTACCAAATATGCATCCTAGAGTAGGCATAGGACTAGTGGAGAGACGGGAAACCCGCGAGAAATGCGGTATGCACAAATAAATTCCACATAACTAAACAAAATAATAATGTCAATTCTACAGTAAAATTATACGATATTATTTATTTGATAATAACTAAACATCATTATCATTAATAATAACCTATTAAATTATAATTATTACCATATACATAGATACATTCGCCCTTTATTACACACCGAGCCACAATCACGTGCGCAATTCGAATCACGTTGGTATTTACAAATCACAGAAGCGAAGACTTATGTATTTATAAATGTATAATGTAGGTACGTGAGACCAATGTCGCTATTATACAGGTAAATAAGGTATAACAGAAGGTTTACTTACTAAATACAATATTGTGAAAAGTAACGCTAAATGCATGCACAGTCTATCGCTAGACAGCACCTAGTAATGTCACTTTGCCAAGGAACCATGATTTTAATTGACAAAATAAAATCTTTTTCATGGCTTTTTTTTTCGGATGGGAAATTATCAAATGACACCTCCCACTCTGGGTGGAGCGAAAGGGAGTGTCAGACTCTTACTGACTAAAACCCACCCGTGTTCCTTCCTTAGTCCTTTATGTTCCGGGCCAGCGGTGACCCTTTCGGACAATCCCGCTCTCCTGGCAGGCTTCGGCCCTAATCCCCTTCTCTGCTGCTAAAATCTCTTTGAGGCGCGCGTGGAACACGTACGCGCCGTCCGGCAAGGGCCTGGTCCTGATCGGACGGTGAGCTACCCATTACTCTCATCATAATCATCTTTTTCATGGCTAAGGTATACATTGTGCATTGGAATATATAGATTTCTGTTATTTATTAACACGCTTTATTAGGTCGACCTGTATTTAATGGAATCCAAGGTTACTAATTTAACCATCTTCCAAGGGTCATAGCGTAATGAAAATTGTCAGCTGTATGTAGTTCTGATGACAATACGATAATATGGTACTGTTGAACTGATCTGACGATGGAGCCGGAAGATATGAACTGGAACTTCATGATGGAAAATCGTATCATAGCTGTTATGGATTTCTTAGAAAAATCTTGTAATTTTTTGTTTTTATGTGCATTTATACAAGCGTATTTTTCTAGTGTTTTTTAAACTATTAATTTATTGTGTTGTGACATAGTGCAGTGACGAGATATCGTTAAAATTCAGTTTTCCAACAATATTAGACGTTGCGTCATTTTTTTTAGGACTGAAGTGTTTTGGTAAAAAGGATTTTTGAATGGACTATGTCACCAAGAGTCTATTTTTAGACAAAAAAGTTATTTTGGTTTGCTTTTAAATGTCTTTGACAAGTTCTGAGTAAGTCTGAAATAGATATAATATAGACCTGAGGTCCAATAACCATGACCACACAAATACTTTACTTGTCCTTTATACAGTTAAACTAATTAACATACGTTTCCTTAAATGAAAAGGTGTCACAAACCACAACAAATAATAAAACATATCCAAGAAATTAAGCACTGGAATGACGGCTCAGTTAAGTTGGAACACGCCATTACATTCACGCCTCCCTTCTTTACACCACTGTTAATTTTAATAAGCGAAGCTTTGTAGGACACCTGTGGTATAATGTGGGCATTTATTCTCAGGGATGCTCTTATAGGGCAGAGTGATCTTAATGTTAGCGCAGAATCGATAAATCCAGTGTTAAGACAAGATAAGATTTTTGGTGTATCCATACAGCGTGCAAGATATTATGTCAGCAAGACCATTCATGTTTATCCTTATGTCATCATCGCATCACAATCAGCCTATAATGTCGTACTGCTGGGACACAGGCATCTTCTCTGTGAGGGGGAGTAATAAGCTTGTATATCAACATACAAATATGTTTATAACAAATTATTAACAACATGTAAGTCTGTAGGTACTCTTATCAAATTGACACATATTGTATGTATTTTGATTCATGCCAAGCATATTAACGGGTAAGATTCAAACTACATATCTGAGAAAGATCTATCAGTTGCGGAAAAAGAGCCTAGCAACACAGAAACACATAGTAGTACCCACAGTCCCATTGGTACCCTTGGGTACGAAGCCCCATAAAATAGCTGAGTTACATTTATGTGGGTTTGTAATTTGCTCCGCAAGTTTATGTGACTTGACATTGTCAAGTAGTGATGTGCGACATATTTTGTAGCGTTAGTATTTTTGATAGCGCTGCTGACAGGCTTGGGATCGCCGGAACTTGATAGACAAGGCCAATCTTAAAAGGTCTTTTATCACTACACAATAATTTGATATCAGTAACAGTATTGTTTTCTCACGAAGTGATGCGCGCTTTATTTGTGGTAAGCAAGTGTACAAACACGTTGTGAATGTGAGCGTGAAGACGAGTAGCGTCAGCAAAACACATACACACACTTCCGACTTCGCCATTGTCTCGGACGGTACCGTGAGATCCTGCGCTTACGAACACATTCATGGCGTGGTTGTACACTTAGTAACCACAAGTAAAGCACGCGTCGCTTTGTTAAATAAAAATACTGTATTCATTACCTAAAATCACACTCCACGTGATTCTATACCGCCAATAATAAAAATAACACTAATATCTTTCAGTATAACTACATCCCAGGGAGCGTGTTGACGACTCTTTAGACCGAAACGAATTCACACCTACATAGATGGCGCGTGAAATTGATTCCTTCCCCTATTGTCCATTAAATCAAGTGGAATTTTGATGTCGTCTTTATCAGTTTTTTAACAAGGTTTAGCTAGATAGGTAGGTGTTATGTTTCAAATTCATTTATTAAAACTTACAAGTTGCATGCAGTTCTAACCAAGAGAAAACTTAGACCGATTTAACAGCGGGTCCCAAACTAGGCTCAGCCTGTATTTTAGTGACACAAATAGATACTATACAAAGTTACTAATTGAATCAGTTCTGCTAGCTGTTTACCTGTTTTTTTTTCTTGCGACTCGCACGAAGTTAATTTATTTGTAATCTAGACGACAACTCCAGAAATAAATATTAGGCTATTGGTAAATTTTGAATTTTATGCAATAAAGTATTGAAATAACACCTCTCTGTTTTTGTCGCGGGTTAAAAAGGACAATAGCGTACAAAAGTGATAAGAGTTAAATATTATAAAACGCGAACTGTAACTTTGTCCGAGTCGCCTATAGAAAAAACAACATTATTATTCAAAAGGGACGGTTCGTCCGTTTCGGGCGAGTAAATTCGTGCGAATCGACTAATACGCCCATTAAACAGCACCTGTAAAAGAGAAAACGTGACAAATGTGATTTTTTTGACAAATATTATGTCGCAATGTCAGTTTATTATATTATTCGTCCATGTTGGTGAAAACCGTTTGAAAATCCGTCCTCCATCCGCCGGGGGGCTTTGTTTAATAATAAGTGATAAGGCCCAGGTATTTATGGTAAGACAGGCATGAGTGCGTTTTCAAATATGTCTATGAGTGGGTAGCGGGGGTAATGAAATCTAGTGCATGTTTTTTATTTTTATTTTATTTATTTGGTTCACCAGAAATTGTTTACACAGGTTCTATGCTAAAGATAACATGCGAATCTATGTATGCAATAGTGCAACAATCACTTATAGGCAAACCATGCATGCATAATGAAGTTGTACAAAAATTAAATATTAAACAATTTTTTAAAATTACTTAGGTATCTAAAAGTGTAAATAATGAACACATCGATCCAATGAAATGCAACAATAAAGGGTACTTATTATATGTAAACACATTAACACACACATCTATTTAGGAAGGTAGGTATTTAAGAAGTTTGGCTTTCAATTTGCCCAAACTTGCATAGTGTACATCGATTTTATCACTGCAGCTATTTACGACCTTGCATAACCTTGCATATGGGGAATTGGCACCTAGAACAGTTCTTCTCTGCGGTGAGCAAAGTGGAAAGTGGTGTTATGGGACTACGAGGAATTCTTGAGGGAGCACGGAAATTAAAGGTGTGCAATATTTGTCTGTGTGGTGCCGGACTTAAAGAATACCACCACCCCTTACTTCCCGTGGGTGTCGTAAAAGGCGACTAAGGATCGTACCGGAGAATGGGCAGCAGCGTTCTCTATGTATTCCACCACCATACCATACTGCGATCGCCAACCCGCCTGCCAAGCGTGGCGATTATGGCAAACCCTCCCAAAATTGGGGGAGGCCTGTGTCCAGCAGTGGACGTCCATCGGCTGAAACGATGACGATGAACGATGAATATTTGTGGACAGTCAATTTTATGGTTCATTACTTTGCACACAAACACTGCGTCATTAATGAGTCGGCGATTATCTAGCGATGTGACCTAAAAAGTATTGTAGTTATTCCAACGTCACCACTTATGAAGCTCCAGCCAGTTCCATAACTCACTCAAGTAAAAAACAAGGCTCAAATAGGTAGTTAAGTGATGATAAAGGGTTATTGTAAAAGTTGGCCGACACACAAGTTTGTAAGTAGCTCAAAGTATGCCAAACTTAAGTCAGAACATTTAGGACCAAACATAAGTCGGCGACTCTGTTCCATGCCTGGAATAGCTCAGGAATAGTTTTAGGTACAATGTGGATGGAACGCCTACTGTGACAGAAACTAAGAGAGTAAGAACCTTAGCTGGTTCTACACTCTCACCGCAGGACTTAATTCTAAATATCGTACCTACACGTGTTAAAGCGGTGTTGGTTACCTCTACACGTGTAAACCAACTTCTATGACTTTGAAGAACGAGCCATTTAATAGACGTGTTCAATAAACATAACCGGCCAAGTGCGTGTCGACCACGCACTATGGAGGGTTCCGTGGATGGAATGAATTTATCCCAAGAACAAAAAATCTAAGTTTATAGTTGAAAATATGTAAATAAATTATTATATTATTAAATATTGCATCGAAAAGCACGTTAAGCCGTTGGCCCGGCTGTCATTCATGGATCTTTGACAGACGAGACGGATAGTCAGAAGCCCAAAAGTCTGACAACCAGTCTTACCAAGGGGTATCGTACTACCCAGTTACTGGGTTGTGGTCAGATAGGCAGTCGCTCCGTGTAAATTACTGGTATTCAGTTGCATCGGGTTAGACTGGAGGCCGACCCGAACATAATTGGGAAAAGGCTATCGCTGATGAGTTGAAAATATGTTCTCTTATACATCGATATGCGTCACGGTCAATTCTCCGACTGCGTAAGTTTATAATCAAAAAAAAAAATTGTGATAAAACTACAAATTAACGATTTTAGAAATTTATCCTTAACTTAAATTTAAATTTTACCTTTGGTAAATTTCATGATTCTAGGTCAACGGGAAGTAGGTACCCTATAGGTTTTGATTTATATGTATCAAAATATGTTGCATAAAGGTCACACATAATAATCTCACCGCTCCAGCGCAGTAACCGCCCGTCACCACCTCGAAAAATTCCAATGCGCTGGCAGCAAGACGACCGCTCGGCGCTGGCTAGCTCACCTCACCGTCCACGCGCCAACAGCTAGTTTTAAGCTTACGGACCGGTTTGCAAACATTAGTGAGCGTGAGATTTTACGGGCGAACGAGGCGTGAGTATGCATACCGCTTGCAGGCGTTTCATCACCGGGGTGCGGCGGTGGCGCACAGCTGCTTGCTTAAGGCTGCTTTTCCACCAGAGTATGCAGTTCTGCTGCGAGGATGAGAAAGCTAAGCTACGAAAATGTGCAACCGTTTCCACTAATGCTAAGCTATGTATCAGAGCGACTAAGATGTGCTATGAACATGCGCCGCCGTGAGGTATAACTGTGCGAAAAACTTGCGCAGCTCGAGCTATGCAAAGCATCGATTGTAGGGAAGGCGCGGGGAGTACTCTGCTCTGCACATAGCTACACCACTCGCGCATCCATAGCTCCCATCCATGACACGCATCCTTCCGCATAAAAAACATAGCTTAGTTGAACCCGTTTCCACCAGTGCTTTCCTATGTGGACCAAAGAATAAGATTGGTAGATATTATCAATCTCATCTATAGCAACGTAGCATAGCACGTCTCTGATGGAAAAGCAGCCTTAACCGCGCGGTTGACGCGACGTGTGACTATTCTGTATTGTCATCGTAAACTATACTTTGTAACAGTGGATTTAAAATCCCAACTTGAATGACAAGGAATTTGCTTTCCTGAGATAAAGGGTCTTGACAGCCAGACAGACAGACAACGAAGTGATCCTATAAGAGTTCTGTTTTCCTTTGAGGTACGAAACCCTAAAAATAAGCAATCCGTTTTCTAAGCGGAAAAATGGTACAATTTCCTCGTTCCCCACGTGTGGATTTACCTTATTTGGTTGGAAATGGCCCTGTTCCTTATTCCTTCAAGTCAATATAAAGTCTAGGTACTTTCAAATGGACAAAGAAATCGCTTCTCCGGAAATATAGCCAATTATGAAATACCTGATGTTCACCTTCATCTCAAGTCAAAGTAAGATGAAGTATGAAAGTACATTTATATAATATAAGTAATACATTCCTAACTGAAACTCAAAGCATATATTTCAATTAGATCACTTTTGAATTGTCAAGGGGTCGGTCAGGCAGAAAGCTGAATCTAGTTGCCCATTTCAAACCGTAGTAGGTATCTTACCCATGGAGAAGAACAGGCAAGAAACTCCAGGGACACTCTTTTAAATCAAAATATGGTTGAAGAAACTACCTACCTATACTATTGAGTTTATACAGGGTTATTGGTAAAACATTAACAACCTCTTAAGAGGTCATTGTACTCATCATTATGAACAACTTTTACTATGGGACCAAACCTGAAATCGCGAAAAAAAAAATCAGATGTTCCCTACATTTTGACGAGTTATACGAACATAAAAGTAGGGAACAGCAGATTTTTTTTCGCGATTTTAGGTTTGGTCCCATAGTAAGTTGTTCATAATGATGAGTACCAAAGAGGCTGTTAAATAACCCTGTATATGTTTGGAAACGACAACATTATAATGTAGGTACATAAGAAGCGGATCCATATATTATGGCTTTTTAGAACCAATTTTCCACGACGCTACTCCAAGTAAAGTGCTCCAAGCAATGAGTAGCCAGAATGTCAAAACAATAGTATTTTAATGTTGGTCCGTACGCGACGTGCCTTACTCACGCGTTATTAACTAGTTTTTGATAATGTGTCCACTGCTGGTACCAGGCCTCCTCTCATGGGCACTTATGAAATGTCAGAAGCTAGGTACGCGGTTCCAATTGGTCTTTCCTATGGTGAAGGGCCGGCAAGTAATTCCACGGTTACAGTTTTAAAAATAATTGGCTTTTCCAATATTTTCAAATTACCCGAATATTTCGAATATAGGTATGGGAGGACAATGTTACAACAACAAGTACCAGGTACTTAACAAAATAGAAAATATTCACCAAATAGAATCATTTGTGAGTCTGCAAGGTTGCGTAGGTTAACAACAGGCCTAAGATGTAGGTATAAGTTTGACCACTTATCTTTATGTAATAAGTACACAGGCATACATGAAAAGATAAGTAGTCCCAAGTTCCACAGTCCTTAACATCATATCATGGCTGAAGTGGTCCTTTATTCGCCTACACAATGTCAACTCGTGATTCTGTTATGTAGCCCCCCTTATTTCGTGTAGGAAGCCATTTATCAATCGGCCTCGCTGACTCTTCGCCAGTAACGGTGGGACGACTGACCTATATTCAAAGTAGCTTTTTATTGTGATAGTTGTAGCGTAAATAGGAACGGTTTTAATGGTGTTTTGGTGATCCGTGGGCCTAGCACGAATGTGCGCTATAAACGCAAAGTCGAACGATTTTTTTCTCGTTTTGTAATTAATATTTATTTACTTTGTAGACTTTATTCGTATATGTCGCCAACATTTAAACCTGCTTAAATGCTACGAAGTATTTACATTTTTATTAAAAAATACTGCGATGTTACGTCGCGCGTTTGTGCTAGGGCCTGTGGGCACTGATAGCCCCATTTACACAGTGCAAGTCTCTGGAACGTTCAAGAGCGATCATCGCATGCCTTAAAACATGCTCAAATATTGCCATTCAAGAATTGCATGCAAGTATTTAACGCGTGCGATTTCCATAAAATGGCATACAATAATTGGATGCAAGTTTTGTCAATCAATAATTGCATACGACTTCAGTTTAGCCTCGTCTAAATACAGAGTTGCACGTCCGTGTGCAATTGAGTCAAGTAATGCCTATATTTTCGCTGACAAATCATCATCATCACTGCTGGACATAGGCCTCCCCCTCGCACCTCCACTTCGATCGGTCCTGTGCTTCCCGCATCCAACGGGTTCCTGCGGCCTTCACAAGGTCATCGATCCACCTTGTGGGAGGCCTTCCAACGCTACGTCTTCCGGTACGCGGTCACCACTCCAGAACCTTTCAGCTGAGAAATATTGCATTAATTTAATTGAACGTCCTCTCAAGATTGTTTTTATTTTTAAATTGTTTCGTTCGCTCAGGTCGAATGAAATATTTTTTTAATATCAGAATTGAATGCGATATAATTGCATTAAAAGTTTTGAATAGCAACCGTATCATGCAACAATTGTGCATGTTGTTTAGATGGTGCCAGTCAGTTGTTGCTTCAATTTTATGGTATGTCATAGGCAATAAACTTGCACTTAAATGGAGCTTAAGCTTAGTAGACTAGAAGCCAACAAGGTACGAATTTTATGTATCTGGTATTTATATTTTAGAGCTAATTTTATAGTGTCCAATAAGCCATTCATCAATACTTTGAAGGCGACTTTCAAATAATCCATTGATCTAGTTTTATTTTCACTCAGAACTTAAGCTCGAGTTAGTTCAGAGAATAAAATAACTAACCTGGCAACAGATTTCGTGCAAGTATTAATTAATGATATATCCGTCTATCGAAAACTATAGGCAGTGTGGAAGGGGCACCAATGTGCGAATGTTTTATTCAAGAATGGAGTTGAATTGAAGATTTCCAATGACTATTTAAATTGAAAAATAATCAGTTTCTTTTTACCCCAATAAACTTAGTAAACTGAATAAGATACAATATACGTATTTCTCATTGGTTGAAAAAAGTTTTGTCTGGACCCGATCAAAATGTTATTTTTATCTAGAGCCATTCGAACCACAGCGGAGCTGAAGAAGTTCTTTGATGTTTAGATCTAGTGTCGTTTTGGGATATTTACGAAACAAATGGAAATGTATGTGTAATGAAATTTCCATCTTTCAGTTCATTTGTTCAGTAAGAGCTAAATAATGCGAAGTAGATGCTGGTTTAAGTTGCTTTCAACCTGTTTCAATTTACAGTGCATTTTTATACCATTTAGAAAGAAAATAATATTTGGTTAGATCAAAAACTTCTGACCGTTTTATTTGTGTAATCGCCGAGAGAGCACGCACTGGAAGGACATGTACCTAGTGACTTTACTGGTGAAGTTCTTCAGAAAGGTCGGGCGCGTAGTATGACCAGGGGGCCTAAAAAGGCCACTTTGGCAGAATCATAAAAGGATAACATAATGGACAGTTAAGCGTTAAGTTAATCGTATCAAATCCGATTGGTGAAGCATTTTTCAGTATTGTTTTTTGTCTGTGCTAAAATAACAATCAATCCGATCCAAATCCAATCACTTTAATTATACCTACGAAAAACAGTAAAAAAAGACAAACACGGACTGTACTCGCCATATTATGATTCATAATGTTATCCTTTATGATTCTCCAAAGTGGCCTTTTTAGGCCCCCAGATGTATGAACGTAAACCAAGCAAATTGAATATGTGGGGTAGCAGGTGGCGTTCTGTAGTTTCTGCCTACTCTCATGGGACGGTGTGGGTTTATGTAAATACAGGCTAGTAAGTAAAAATAAGATCAAAAGCTACCAATACTCGTCAATATAATTCAATTCAATTTTGAAGATTGGGCTCGCAAAGAATTAGAAATATAGTTATAAGTATGAAGAAAAAGTGTTAATTCAGACATAAAATGAAATGTAGATAAATAACAACTTATACCTAATTAATTAATAAAAAAATTAATTATAATTTTCCTATCCTTTCCTATCCTCCTTTTCTATCGCAGGTAAGCTGGAAGAGATTTCTTTAGAAATAAGCATCACCTTTATACTTACCCATTGATCTGTTCTTTTTTTTTCTTGTCTGTTTATATTAAAAGTACACTTTGTAACAAGGATATTTCAAATTAGAGGATTATATCCAAGATAAGAATGCTTGGAAACCTGCTGGTCCTGCTCCATAGGACAATCTAGAATATAGACAAAATCAAACTGGTTGCTAATTTAATTGTATATTTTTTTAATTTTATGACATTGATTTTTACATTCAATTACTACTGTTATTCACACACTTACAATTCAATTACAATTCGAGGAAAATGATCTACTTTTACAATATTTGTAAATATTTGAGCACCAGTATCTGTCGCAACCAACTGATTTAATTAGCCGTTTAGTTAACCGCCGCGCCTTTTAATTAAACGGCGGCCGTTCAACTAACGGCCTGAATGATATTCAATTAACTATAATTATAACGCGCGTGATTGGTTACAGTTCCACCGTAAACT
This sequence comes from Mesoligia furuncula, assembly GCA_916614155.1. NCBI lineage: Eukaryota > Metazoa > Arthropoda > Insecta > Lepidoptera > Noctuidae > Mesoligia > Mesoligia furuncula. The sequence continues at coordinate 871,333 of OU744804.1, forward strand.
ATTAGGGTGGAACTGTCCCAATCACGCGCGTGCCGAATTGGTCGCAGTAACTAAGCCAGGGAACCCCGACCAAATGGAATAGGTTAGGTTAGACTGTGATCAACCGCGTGCGAGCAACGGGAGCGAAGCGAGGAGGGCACTACTTCCAAAGGCCAGGTGGTTAACTAAACATATCTATCACATAATTTATTTACCTGTCATTGCTTTATTTTTAGTCTTTTTTCCTTTTGGGTAGAGTAATTTTATTCTAGGTGCGTCGTCTTCACATATTATTATTTAATCACTCAACTCAACTCAACTCAAAGCATTTATTTCAATTAAACCTTGAACCTTAAATTTAATCATTTATGTACACACATAATTATATATAAAGTCAAAGTAGAATCATTTATTTCAAATAGGCACATAAAAGGCACTGTTGAATTGTCAAAATTAAATAGTCTGTCAGTTAATCAGAAAGTTGAAGCTAGTTGCCCATTCCAAAACGTAGATCTCTATGGAGAAGAACGGGGAAGAAACTCCATGGACACTCTTTTAAATCAAGTTATTACAAAATCCTGGGTACATTATTCTTGTTGCTTCTATATGTGAGAACAATGTAAAAAAAACCGGGCAAGAGCGAGTCGGACTCGCGCACCGAGGGTTCCGTAACATCCGGGTTTATGCATAAGGTTTATGTTTATGAAATTAAATGTTTTTTTTTTATTTTTGAGTTAATTGAATGAATGGTAAATTGTGGTTTACGATTTATGACGTATTAAAAAAAAACTACTTACTAGATCTCGTTCAAACCAATTTTCGGTGGTAGTTTACATAGTAATGTATATCATATATTTTTTTTTGTTTTATAATTCTCTTATTTTAGAAGTTACAGGGGGGGGGACACACATTTTACCACTTTGGAAGTGTCTCTCGCGCAAACTATTCAGTTTAGAAAAAAATGATATTAGAAACCTCAATATCATTTTTGAAGACCTACCTATAGATACCCCACACGTATGGGTTTGATGAAAAAAAAAGTTTTGAGTTTCGGTTCTAAGTATGGGGAACCCTAAAATTTATTGTTTTTTTTTCTATTTTTGTGTGAAAATCTTAATGCGGTTCACAGAATACATCTACTTACCAAGTTTCAACAGTATAGTCCTTATAGTTTCGGAGAAAAGTGGCTGTGACATACGGACGGACAGACAGACAGACAGACAGACAGACAGACGGACAGACAGACAGACAGACAGACAGACATGACGAATCTATAAGGGTTCCGTTTTTGCCATTTGGCTACGGAACCCTAAAAAGACAAATGAGGATACAATTCAAAATATAAGATTAAAAATAAGCCTTGGCAGTTAAGAGATGACCAGTCTCAACCGTCTCACCAATCTCACTGTATACAAAACCTTATAAAACATGTTAAAAGAGTAAAGGTGGAGTTTCTTGCCCAATCTTCTCCATACGACAACTACTTTTTGGAAGGGGCGACTGGAATCAGTTCTATTTTATTGTAATTATTGACGTTCAAAAGTGCCTTTTATGTGCCTATTTGAAATAAATGATTCTACTTTGACTTTATATAATTATGTGTGTACATCATCATCAACTGCCTAGCCTTTTCCCAACTATGTTGGGGTCGGCTTCCAGTCTAACCGGATGCAGCTGAATACCAGTATTTTACATGGAGCGACTGCCTATCTGACCTCCATAACCCAGTTACTGGGTAATACGATACCCCTTTGTTAAGACTGGTGTGTGTGTAATTAATTAATTAATTATGTGTGTACATAAATGATTAAATACATAAATACATAACTTAACTAAAACTATTAACAAACAAAAAAATGCATCGATAAATTCCTCCGCATCGCTGTCAACTGGTAATGTACCCAAGAGACTGGCGGCCTTGCCACATTGTACGGCAAATAAACAATATTATAAAGTAGATAGGTAAGTAAAATAGCGCCTCTTTTTAATAAAGGGCTAGTTGACTATCAAAACTGACTTGTTAGTATTGTTACCCACATCATACTGAATGTGTAGATTGTAGAAATTTTTAGGGTTCCGTACCCAAAAACTGCCATCAAAACCTATTACCAAGGCTCCGCTGTCTGTCCGTTCGTCTGTCTGTCAGCGGGCTGTATGTCATGAACCGTAATAGGTAGACAGTTGCGATTTTTACAGAATGTGTATTTCTATTGCCGCTTTAGCAATAAATAAGGGAAATTAAATTAAATTAAAGGAAACCTGTAATGTACTTGCGTCATATAAGAAATCTGTTTTTTTTTTTAACATGTGGTGTTAATCATTGTATGGTGGTACGGAACCCTTCGTGTGGTGATCAGTCTCAGACTTCATGTGGTAGTCAGTCTCACACTTCGTGTGGTAGTCAGTCTCACACTTGTTTTTCTTGGTTTTTCCATATATATTTTTTAAATTCCAGTAACCGCGTCAATGCTGTTCGGGGACCCCTTAGTACCTACCTCATCATCATCATCATTTCAGCCAAATGATGTCCACTGCTGGACATAGGCCTCAAGCACATCCACTTCGACCGGTTCTGTGCTTCTCGCATCCAACGGGTTCCTGCGGCCTTCACAAGGTCGTCGGTCCACCTTCTGGGAGGCCTTCCAACGCCACGTCTTCCGGTACGCGGTCGCCACTCCAGAATCTTTCGGCCCCATCGGCCATTTGTTCTGCGAGCAATGTGCCCTGCCTACTGCCACATAAGTTTGGCAATTCTTCGGGCTATGTCGGTTACCTTGGTTCTCCTGCGGATCTCCTCATTTCTGAAGAGGTCAATCATCGAATCCGACTCGGCTGGGCATCATTCGGGAAGCTACGCAATATCTTCTCGTCCCACATACCGCAGTGTCTCAAGACGAAAGTCCTTGACCAGTGCGTGTTGCCAGTCTGATGACATACGGCACTGAAACGTGGTCGCTCACAATGGGCCTTATTAGAAGACTAAAAGTCACCCAAAGGGCAATAGAGAGGGCTATGCTTGGAGTTTCCTTACGTGATAGTACCTACCTACTGACTTTAATATAATTGGATGCAATTTTGCAGAGAATCTCCCCAAAATATCTTACTTCGTAGTTTTAAATACATACAAACGATTTAACAACAACAATCATCATTTAACTATCTAAAACATCTTTGATCAATTTACTTTCATAAAAACATAGAATGTCAATTAATAAATGTTTCCAGTTACCTGTTAGTAACACAATATGTCAATAAAAGTTGAAAAAAAAAATTAAAATTGATTCTTGTTATAAAATGTTTTACTACAACAAAATGCAGCAATATCAAAACTATAAATATAAATTGAAATGAAAATATTTTCTAATTTAGTATTTATCAATGTTGCGTTATTGCGGAGATAAAATTTCTAGGTACTCGTATTTCTGATTCCAGAAAAAGTAACAACTAAATTGTAAGTACATATTGATACTGACATAATAACTGACATGACTTTTAAAGCATAAAATATCAAAATAGTTATGTAGGTATATATTATGTTAAATAATGTTTCTATAGATTAGAAAACATTCCTCTTTGACACACAAGGGCGCTCAAATACTCAACTCAACATAATTTGAATGAAATAAACTTTCACAGATGGCGGGACACCCCTGAGTATATTTCTTGAATAACGGCCGTCAAATTCGGGACTGTCATATTAAAAGTTGCCAGATTATGGACATTAGCTCCGGGGGAGAAATTCCAAGTTTTGCATAATACCTATTGTACCTACCCCGTGAGGGATATTTTTTTGATGTTCTGCCCTTTGGGGGTCTGTGGGGCAGAAGGAAATGTTAGTTTATGATCCCTCGTGAAAAAATTTACTCATCTACCTTGATGAAATAAAAGTGTGGCCTAAAAGAGGAAACTGATTTTAACTTCATTTTCAAAAGATAATTACTTTGTAACCTCTTTAATTTTTTGTTAAAAGCTCAGTTATGAAAAACCGAAGCGAATTTTTATATGGCTAAATAAATAAATAATAATAAATACCTGTAATTTTGTAGGTATTATATCTTAATTAACTCTCCGATAAGTTTTTTTTAGTTAAATTAGGATTTAACTTTTTTATTTTTATTAATTAATTAGGTATTAGTTGTTATTTGCTTACTTGTTAACGATTAAAGATTACTTACGATTAAAAATCGCGTTTACACTTGTACAATATTTGAAAAGTACCTACCAAAATCGGCATAAAGTTGTAATTATACCTTTGTTGGTGGGTACTGTTCAATTGTCATTTTGGTAGATATATAGAATAAAGGTCTTTATAGCAATACAGACCGAAAATTTTTCCCTTTTTATCAATATATTTGGTACGGGACCCAGTAGAACTCTTTGAAACAAAGTTACCGTTACCTTTTACCCAGGGACTCCCAAGCCAAGTTTCCGCGTTTTAATGTTTGAAATGAGCTGTGTTTTTCTTTCAATTTATACGGACATCCTGTAACTTTACAATATATACCTTTTTTAAAGGTTATGAGCCTCCGAAGAACATTTCTTTATTTTCTTTTTAACTCGCCGAGAACTGTTATAAAGAATTTTTACTTGAGATAACTCATTTTTGAGAAGAATATTATTTTTATATTTGGTCTAACGTGAGATTGATTGATTGATATTAGATTTACCTTTTGCTTTTTTATTTAAAAAGCTTTACTGCATTACAAATATTGTGTGAGGCTTAAAAATATCAAACTGACGAATAGTATAGAATTCGTCTTCAGTCTTCTGACCACACTTAATGGTTTAAGATATGATTTATTCCTAAAATAAATACGTAAAGCACCTCTTATTATTTGCTGTCTGTCTCTATTTACAATCCTAAGTGTATGTTGTAAGGTTAAGTGTAGGTCAGAGGACAATAGACGATAGAACGGTAAATATGGTCATAGAATTATTTGTAGTTGATGAAGTCAGTAAACTTTTAAGATCTGCTTTAAAACTAAAGTGCCACTTTTGTTTATTTCGTTTAAGTCCTACATTATTTAACTAATATTCGGGTCGCATAAACATTGATCACAGAATGTTTTCGTCAACCATTAACTTTGGATCCGAACAATAAATCCAACTACGCAGCCCTATAACATTAGCCCCAATTTCCATCGAAAGCGAAAGATAGAAATCCAAAAAAGCTATAAACAACAATGTATAAAGCGACACTAACGTTGAGCAAATAAAATAAATCAGCGCATAAATAACGCTGTTAACTATATATTTCCCAAAACGTGGGGAACGAGCGTCGATGTTAGCAACACTTAAATAATTTTGGGCAAGCGATGCTATAGAGTGCTTAATTTATTGTGGACTACCGGCTATATTTATGGGTGGGAGCGTAAAAGTGGAGTTAGCTGTTGTAGCTACAACGAGTAATGGTGAAATAATAGTTGTTCGTAAAACTATCGTAATCGCTCTGTAAGAGAGGGGGGCTCGCTTTCAGCACGCACTCTTGAAAGTAATTATGTTTTAAATTGCTCACACTTTTTGTTGCTGTAGAGGTAATTTTGAAACAAAAATTACAAAGTACACACATCAAAAGTGTCTAGGGATCAAGCATTTTTATGCGGATTTCTTGAGATTGAGATGTGGCTTTGTAATAAATTTATGATTTTATAAATTTATATGGATCCTTTTTGGTGCATTTCATAATTTGAATCAGGAACTGTGAATCAAATTCGAGTAAAAGATGAAAATCAGCTGTCAATATTTTCCCTATAAAAACATACAACGCATTGAAGACATTATTAGTGCTACTGTTTCCCTACTACTGATTAAAACCAACGTTATTATGGAGCGGCGACGTCATTTAAGCAGGGAAGAAATGCTCAGAGCCGTGGGAATGATAGAAGCTGGTTCCCGGCAACGTACTGTGGCTTTAGCTCTGAATACAAGTCAGAGTGTTATCAGTCGACTTTGGACACGTTACCGAAGCACTGGTACCGTGGCTGAGCGCCATGGAGGACGGTATCGCTGCACCACACGGAGACAAGACCGATACATTCAAATCTTAACTCGAAGAGCTCCAACAATAACCGCCATGATGTTAGCCGTGAGGCTTCATCACTCTTCAGGGAACTTAATTAGCGACCAAACAGTCAGAAACCGCTTGCATGAAGTGAACCTTCATTCCCGAAGACCGCTACGGGTACCACCTATAGCAATGCACAATCGTAGGATTCGATATCAATGGGCTCTTGAACACAGAAATTGGGCAGAAGAACAATGGCGTTTCGTGTGCTTTTCTGATGAGTCTCGTTTTGGTATGAGACCGGATACAAGACGTATACGACACTGGAGAACCCCTGGACGCCAACAGCGATTAAAATCCTGCCAGGAAGTCCATCCTTATAGTGGTGGAACCATCATGTTATGGGCGGGTATTTGGATCGGCGGAAGAACTGAGTTGATTTGGATCAGAGGCAACCTCAACGCTCAAATTTATGCTGAGACGATTGTATCAGACGTCATCGTTCCTCTACAAGTGCAAATCGGTCCCTTATTTCAGTTAATGCATGATAATGCACGACCGCACACCGCAAGAGTTGTAAGACAGACTCTCGCCGCAGCTAACATCAATGTCCTGCCCTGGCCTGCTCAGTCGCCAGACTTGAACCCGATTGAGCATGCATGGGATATGCTACAGAGAAGAGCTCTGCCGAATATGGAGGGTATCCAGTCGCAAGAAGACCTTTTTTTGTTGTTGCAACGAACATGGGCGGCCATTCCACAGCGTGATTTGGATGAACTCATTTTGAGTATGCCAAACCGATGTTCTTGTGTTGTTAGTGTTCGCGGTAGAAACACGGATTATTAATTGTTTAAGTTACCCAATATAATTTTAAAGAAAAATTTTATTTCAGTCTTTTTTTCGAACTTTTGTGTTAGTGGTTCAAATGTCAAAAATCCCTTTATTAGGAAAATGGCAAATTTCTTTATTAATGCAAAGGTGACTTGGTTTATCGTTACTGTGACAAACGAAAACACTTTATTTGATGAATCCTTAAAGAAAATTTTAATTAATATCAATCAGGAGAAAAGTTATTGCAAAAATATATGTTGATCCCTAGACACTTTTGATGTGTGTATTTTGAAGAAAAACTTTATTTGAAAATTTGCTAGCTCAGTAATTTCAGTATAACTATAAACAATATTTTTTTTTTAATATCGCTATAAGTAAGGAAACCAAATAATAAACAAACAACAATTTGTAATAAAAAAAATATCTTATATCTACCTGTCTACTGATGAAGATAAAAATTCTCCTTGTAAAAAACAATAAATTTCCATAAATTGTAGACAAACGGCCAAGCGAGTCGATCAACAAAATTATTACCATGTTTTCCCAATAGAACAAACAAATTATTAAGTACCTACACCAATACAAAACTACGGCGACAATAATTTTCACTAAACACGCCTATAAAATGGGAATAATAAAATTATAATATCGAAACTTTGTCAATAATTCTGTGATGGGCGAAGAACAAAAGCTCAAAGTGGCCATTGTCCCCCGAACGCATCAAATTATGGCCACATTATCCGTGACGGCGGTATATTTCCCCTGTTATTGCGACACCCTATTTATTTGGTACTCCGGACTGTTCATTATATAAGTTTTTATTGCAAGGTCAGAAGGAAGCGCAGATAGTTTACCATAAAATATTAGATTTATTTAATGACCAAATATGAGGGAGAGGATGACCGGAACGTTATTTTCAATGATTTCGGTGAGTGGTTCTGTATCGAGTTATGGCTTATTGGATATTTTATATTTCAGCTTCCGGTATGATATTATCCGCAATGATATGAGCTTTTTATAAGAAATTGTTAACAATTTTGGAGCGTTATCATTTACTTGTTTAGCAGGTTTATGCTAAAGTGACCATAATAAACAAAAAAAGGAATAAAAGCAACACGACCACGGCTTTAAACTTCAGCGCTAAATTGCTAATAGACATTTATTTCAATGTACGAGTAACTTTAACATTAAGCTTTTTGCTATCTACAAGGAACGCCAAAAACCTCCTAATTAAAAACTTTTCCACGCTCATTTACTCAAACCTGATGTACCAGGCAAACATGAACATGTAGATATATACGAGTTCATCATTAATATAGGTTTTTAATGAGTTGTGAGCCAACAAGCCAAGAAGCAATCACTGTTCGATTAACTGTTAGCGAACAAAAAGTTGTTGTGTTGGAGACAAAACGCAGCACCACCGCCACTGCGACTACGAGAGCGGGGCAGCAGCGCGCGGGGATCGGGGGACGAGGCACGACTAGCCGCGGACCTACACTGCCCTTCACTTGATATACAACGGTCCGAGAGGCGCGCGTCCTGGTGTCCAATATACGAACCATAACTACAGTCCGCTATTTTATTTAAAACACCTCTGAGAATCGCCAACATATGGTCCTCTCACCGTGGAAAAGGACACTAAGGACGTCTTGAAGCTTATTTTGGAGACTATTCCGTATCATAATCAAGAAACTTGACGAGTCGTACGCGCCGGCCATTACGCGACGACTTTCGAGGACGAACAAACCGTCTCGTCGCTGGATAGGATAAGACATCTTGTGAGTTCGTTCCTATTTATTCCTCTTATTCCCTCTTCGCTTAGCTAGTCAAATTCATATTTCCTTTCTAAATATCATACTCATCTTGCTAAAACTTGAGTCGGTGCTTTGTGCATTCTTCATACGTTACAACTCATAGAATAAAATATATCCTGTTATCTATAACATTGCAGTTAATCTTGCAATCATAAAAACTCGAGCATTGAATGCCTATCGCTTGAATCATCTTGTTTACTTCAAATCGATGCGCACAGTCATTGAGCTCAGCTACCTACCTGGTTAAAAATTATTGCTTACATATTTTTATAACGGTGCATCAATTAGCTGTGTGTGTGATTGCTAATTTGAAATCAGCTGTTGCCCTTATTGTGATTTGAGGTTCGTTTTGTGATCATGTCCGAACTTAAAACTTTAATTAAAAAACGCTCGGCTATAAAATCAAAGCTTACTATTTTTGGCAATCATATAAGATTAATTGAAACTTCTAAAACATTAACGGAACTGCAAATCATAGATTTAGAGTGTCGCTTACGAAAATTTGAGCCCTTATGCGAGGAATTCGACACGTTACAGACTGAAATCGAGATCCTATCAGATGAGCCACCAACCGATGAAGTTTCCGCGGAGCGTGTGCAGTTTGACAACGACTACTACCCGCTGGTGGCCACAGCCAAGAGCCTGCTTGCTGCTGGAGGCAAGGGCGGCGGCGGGTCTGTGTTGGACTTCAGCGATGCAGAAACAGGTGGGCGAGTGAGAAACTTGGTTAGGCTACCGAAAATTGACTTACCACATTTTAGTGGTGGCTATCAAGACTGGCTTGAATTTAAAGACACATTCCTTTCTCTTATACATAACAGTGATTGCATAGATAACATAAATAAATTCCACTATTTACGGGCTTCTCTTCAAGGAACTGCCGCTTTGATAATTAAAAACATCGATTTTAAAAGTGACAACTATAAAATTGCGTGGGAATTATTGTGCGAGCGATTTGACAATAGTCGCTTACTGATTAACAACCACATACAGGCTTTGTTTAACGTAGATCCTATTCGATCAGAATCGTGTAAGTCGATTCAATATCTCATTGATGTAACTAACAAGAACATCAGGGCTCTCACATCATTGAATGAACCCACTCAGTACTGGGACACGCTCATAATATATATGATGTCAACTAAACTCGATAGTGTGACGGGTCGAGAGTGGGAAGAACACAGAAATACATTGACTTCATCCCCCACCCTATCACAGTTCATAACATTTTTAAATAACAGAGCCGACTTATTAGAAACTTTAGAAGAGAACAATAAGAACAATAAAATAAAATCAGAACCCGTAAAAGCGAAAAGTTTGGTAATAAATAATAATAGCACTAATAGCAAAACTAAAAATATTAAACGTAAATCATGCCCATTGTGTGACGATGAGTCACATCAGCTGTTCAATTGCGAATCGTTTAGAAGTCTTCCACTAGAAACTCGAATTTCAAAAGTAAAGGAGTTCAAGGTGTGCTTGAACTGTTTGCGTTTCGGTCATGTAGCAAAGAAATGTTTTTTGTCACACTGCAAATATTGCAAAGAAAAGCACAACACTCTTTTGCACGTAGAAAAATCCGAGCAATCGGCTTCTCGTGATTCGTCTTCATCGTCTTCAAAAGATATAGTACTGACAACTGATGTTCTACCGGTAACTACTCCGACGCGTGTTTTCCTTTCCACAGCGTTGGTGAAAGTGGTTGATGGCAGGGGCAGCAAACACACCGCCAGGGCGATCTTGGACAACGGTAGCGGAATAAATATCGTTTCCGAAGCTTTCTGCAGTAAGCTGGGTTTGACGAGGCGGAACGTGAGCTCCACGGTATCAGGTTTTAACAATCATGTATCCAATAGTACACAGTCTTGCAATTTCACAATTGAGTCATTGAATTCTAGCTATAGGACTAACATTGATTGTCATGTGTTTACCAACGTCACCACAGCAGTAACAATCACATACATTGACACACAACACATTCAAATCCCAGCAGGCTTATGTCTATCTGACCCCTCTTATAACATTCCTTCTAAGGTCGATCTTCTTATTGGGGCAGATATCTTCTGGGACATTCTAGGTAACAAAAAGATTAGCCTAGGCAAGCATCTACCTGTGTTACGTAGTTCGGAGTTCGGATGGATAGTCATTGGACACATCTCGAGTCCGAAAAGTACATTCAGTCAATGTCTTTGTACTCAAGGTCAACTTGATATTGCCCTCACTCGTTTTTGGGAAGTAGATAGTGTTTCTCTTGAGCATTCTCAATCTGCAGAGGAACGTGCGTGTGAAAATCATTTTAATGTCAACACAACTCGACATGACGATGGTCGCTTTGTCGTCACCGTACCTCTGAAGCAAGATCCTCAGGTCTTAGGCGATTCTTTTGAGATGGCTAAGCGCCGCTTTCTATCGCTTGAGCGAAAATTCGAACGAGAACCAATATTCAAGGAAAAATATATAGACTTCATGAAAGAATACGAGCGGTTAGGTCACATGACTGAAAATAAAACCCTTTTTCCATACAGTAACAATGCCAACTACTACCTTCCTCATCATGGTGTACTTCGGGAGTCCAGTACAACGACAAAGTTGCGTACAGTCTTCGACGCTTCTGCCGTCACCACTTCAGGAATTTCTTACAATGAAATTCAGATGGTCGGTCCTACTGTCCAAGACGATCTCTTATCTATTCTCCTCAGATTCCGCCAGCATAAATTTGTAGTATCGGCAGACATTGAAAAAATGTTTAGATCCTTTGACATAGTACCCAGTCAACGCTCGTTACAGCAAATAGTATTTAGGTATGATTCCTCTCAACGCTTAAAAACCTACACACTTAACACAGTTTGTCAGGGGACTGCTTCAGCGCCATATCTCGCGACAAAATGTTTGAGTAGTCTGGCATCCACAGTCAACGATAATAGCGTCAAATACAGTATATCGCATGACTTTTACTGTGATGATTTATTAAGTGGATCCGGTACTGTAAGCGAAGCTATAAAGTTATGTAAGGGAATTACTGCCGCCTTAAATTCAGCAAGATTCAATATTCGCAAATGGAAATCTAATAATGCATTAATTCTTAACGAGCTGTTCTCAGGTAGAACAATAGATTCAAACACTGTTTTAGATCTATCAGATAATAACAAAAATACATCATCAAAAACATTAGGTTTATATTGGCTTTGTCAGCAGGATACCTTATCTTTCTCAATTAACATTGAACTTCATGAGAAGGTTACCAAACGCCACATTCTTTCAGTTATAAGCCAAATATTCGACCCATTAGGGCTTATAGGTCCATGCGTTGTCGAAGCTAAATTGATTATGCAAAAATTGTGGGTCAATAAAAGCTCTTGGGACGAAGAAGTTTCGTCAGAGATCTTACATCTCTGGTCTTCATTTGCTAACACATTACCCTGTCTTAATAAATTACAAGTTCCTCGATGGGTTCTTAGTGATCTTTGCGTAAAGATTGAAATCCATGTATTCACAGATGCATCAGAAAGTGCGTATGGGGCATGCGTCTACATTCGGTCTGTGTGTAATTCGGGACTTGTGCGTGTTCAGCTCTTAATCTCAAAAAACAAGGTCGCACCGATCAAACCGACAACTATTCCCCGTCTTGAGTTGTGTGGGGCCCTATTAGGTGCAAGACTGTGTACTAAGGTAAGAAATTCACTTACTTTAAACATTAACATGTGTCGGTTTTGGTGCGATTCCACGATCGTCTTAGGGTGGTTATCAACCCCTTCAAATCAACTTAATCAATTCGTACGTAATCGAGTTAACGAGATCAAAGAAAGCACCAGCGGTCACACGTGGAGCTACGTGCCGTCTAAGGAGAACCCGGCGGATCTTGTTTCTCGCGGGGTGAAGTGGTGTTGTGGTGGTCGGGCCCATCGTATTTGCTTGAGTCAGATCATTGTTGGCCAAAAATGCCTAATGAATCCCAGAAACAGGACCTACCGGATCTCCAACCTTGTCTTGTTATAAATAACGACGTTAGGAAGAACGATGATGATAAACTATTTACAAAACTTATACCTAAATATTCACAATTTACACGTTTACAAAGAGTTATAGCCTATATACACAGATTTATTTATAACTGTAAAAACAAAATGAATAGACTCTGCGATCATCTTTCTTGTGAGGAATTGCAAAATTCATTTAATTTTATCATGCACACTGCACAGTTAGAAATGTTCCCAAATGAATACCTTATCTTAAAATCAGGTCACGCATTACCAAAGAAAAATAAATTAATATCACTGACCCCATTTCTGGATTCAAATGATATCTTGAGAGTAGGCGGTAGACTTGATAATTCACCTTATAGCTATGACACCAAGCATCCAATATTATTATGTAGCAAACATCATTTAACGAAAATAATATTTCATATGCATCACTTAAAGCTTTTACATGCGGGGCCTCAGTTATTGTTGTCTAATATTCGTCAAACTTTTTGGCCTTTGGGAGGAAGGAATCTGTCTAAATCCATAACGAAAGGATGCATAAAATGTTTCAGATTTAAAGCCAGCAATGTTCAGCCCATAATGGGACAGTTACCTGAATCCAGAACTACACTGGAATTCCCTTTTTTACACTGTTCGGTGGATTATGCAGGCCCAGTTAAGATAGCTAACCGTAAAGGTCGAGGTTGCCAATTAACTAAATCTTACTTGTCCATTTTTGTCTGCTTAGCTACTAAAGCCGTGCATTTGGAACTCGTTACAGACCTAACTAAAGAAGGATACATGGCCGCTCTAAACCGGTTTGTGGCTCGTCGAGGGAAGCCTCAAAGTATAACCTCCGACAATGGGACTAATTTTGTAGGTACATGTAACGAGTTACATCGTTTCTTACAGTTCCCAAATTAGTTCTGCAGTCGCCCAAGAGGGTATAGACTTCCTCTTCATTCCGAGTTACACACCCCATTTCAACGGTATGGCTGAATCTGCTGTCCGTTCCACTAAATATCATCTTAGTAGGCTGCTCCAACTTACCCATTTCACTTATGAGGAAATGCACACTTGTCTGACTCAAGTGGAAGCCATCCTTAATTCACGTCCTATTACCGCCTTAAATTCCGATCCTACAGACTTCACACCTTTAACACCCGCTCACTTCCTAATAGGACGACCACTCGTGTCTGTTCCACATCCACAGCTGACAGAAAGAATAACAAGCCTTGAGCGATACAAACGAATCGAGTTCGTCAAGCAACATTTCTGGAAACGATTCTCCAACGAGTACGTCACCACGCTGCAGCAAAAGACGAAGTGGCCTACTGCGTCAAGCGAACTCAAATTGGGTTCCTTAGTCCTTATAAAAGACAAGGCATTGCCTCCGTTACGTTGGGCCCTGGGTCGTTGTGTGGCCGTTTTCCCAGGGGCTCAGGATCAAGTTGCTCGAGTCGCCGATATAAGGATCAAGGGAGGAACTATTATTCGAAGGGCATTTAATAACATTTGTCCCCTTCCAGAACCTGCTTGTTGAATCAGCTGCCTACCTACTTCAACCCGGGGAGTATGTTGGAGACAAAACGCAGCACCACCGCCACTGCGACTACGAGAGCGGGGCAGCAGCGCGCGGGGATCGGGGGACGAGGCACGACTAGCCGCGGACCTACACTGCCCTTCACTTGATATACAACGGTCCGAGAGGCGCGCGTCCTGGTGTCCAATATACGAACCATAACTACAGTCCGCTATTTTATTTAAAACACCTCTGAGAATCGCCAACAGTTGAGTCGACGCTTACTAATGACTGTTTCATTGCATTAGCACAACAAGTGTATTAGCTGGGGTTGCCAGCTTTTCTAACTCACTTGAGTCTGGTTCCGTTAGGAAAAGTGGAAGAAGTGCTGTCGATTAAAAAAGGGGTTGGATCGGTGATTGACTGTTAAAATGGTAATTAATATAAATGATTCTTGAATTCATATTTATTTTTCTATTCTATTTTTGTATGAAAGTCTGCAAATCCTACTGACATTGCTTTAATTCGGTGAGTATTAATAATAAACACGGTTAAGGAAAAAAAGGGTCGCAAAAAAAAAAACAAAGTAAAAAGGTATAGCGTCACTTATTTTCCATAAATCAAAATAAATGTTGCCATTAAAAAAAAACAGAAACTCAGCTCCAATTAGCGCTACACAAGCGTGACTGTTCTTTTTATATTCACCACTAAAACCAGCCATGAAACAATATTTCATCCATTTATAATACTCATTCGGTCTACTCAACAAAATATTGTACCCGTTAATAGCACTTAAAGTGAGCGTGACACGCGAGTGTAATACCTTCTGAAACACGTCGTAAATAGCGGCAGTAGTCTTACTGATGAAGGCTCTGCAGTATGATTTTTTTCTGAAAGAGTGGACAGAAAGAAGTAACGTAAGCTACCCTCGCTGTGATCACCAATTAGAATCACACTAATATTATGAAGGCGAAAGTTTGTAAGTGGGTGTGTGAGTGTGTGTGTGTTTATATGTTTGTTACTTCTTCACGCTCAAACGGCTGGACCAATTTTGATGAAATTTTGTATGGTGGTAGTTGGCACCCTGGATTAACATATAGGCTACTTTTTATCCCGATATTCCCACGGGATCAACATTTACGCGGGTGAAACCGCGGGGCGCAGCTAGTATAAATATAACAATAGCACTGTTTTTAAGAACAAGTTTCTCTCAAAGGTTTTATACTTTCTTAGGTTCCCACCTATATAATAAAATGAATCGTATTACAACGATTTATCACCTTACTACAAATGCTTGTAAGATTACTATAGTTGAATAGCTCCATAATTAAGATTATAAACCAACTGAGGATTTACTAACTCATCCAAAATAGTCCAACCCCTACTCTCCCTGTGTAGGAAAAGTAGAGGGTTGGACTATTTTTAAAGGTGATCTAATATGTGTATATGAGATCACCTTTTTTGCACTTACTTCTCTTTTTGTTTTATTGTGTTTAATCTGTGTGTTGTCTCATTGATTTTATGTTATGCCCTGAATCCCTTCACATTTACTAAATAACTAATTATGTTCTCATACCGTGTGGTGGGACCCTGGTGATCTGCTACACAGGTATGCCTAGTGCAGACACCAGTCTCTCACAAACTAACTTCTAAGCTTGTCTAAATTTATATGATACCATGGTTTGTGAAGAGGAAATAAAATTATTTGAATTTGTTTTCTGAAAAATTTACAATCTTTGGCAAAATAATTTTTTGTTGATTTTCTGAATTCCTATTACGTTTTAAAGCCATAGAGATTTGACTGTTAATGCTTCCAAAATATGAAAGGGAATAAATCTAGCTACAAGGTCTACCCATCAATAAATTACCTTCAGCAACTATTATTATGGTTACCCATCCGTCCAAAGCCATGGTCGCCCTACAGCTGCGTCATCACTGTAACTGAGGGTGTAACTCGGTGCTAATTACAAGCCAGTAAGAACATGCCTAGTGATTGATGGGCACGCTTTCTTAATATTAGGTACGCCGAGCCAACTTTCGACAGAAATTATTTAATTACTACTTCGTGGCTCGTTACAGAAATGGGTAGAAAAATAAAAATAATAATAGCTTGTATAACGTAAAATTATGTTTGCAAAAGGACACTGTCTGGCAAAAATAATATGACGTCAAGCTTGCAACCAGAGAACTAGACGGTTTGAGTGAACTACTTTGTAACTTGCCTAGCCAGAAAAATAATATGACGTCAAGCTTGCAACCAGAGAACTAGACGGTTTGAGTGAACTACTTTGTAACTTGCCTAGCCATAAAAATAATATGACATCAAGCTTGCAACCAGAGAACTAGACGGTTTGAGTGAACTACTTTGTAACTTGCCTAGCCATAAAAATAATATGACGTCAAGCTTGCAACCAGAGAACTAGACAGTTTGAGTGAACTACTTTGTAACTTGCCTAGCCATAAAAATAATATGACGTCAAGCTTGCAACCAGAGAACTAGACGGTTTGAGTGAACTACTTTGTAACTTGCCTAGCCAAAAAAATAATATGACGTCGAGCTTGCAACCAGAGAACTAGACGGTTTGAGTGAACTATTTTGTAACTTGCCTAGCCATAAAAAAGTGGGTCCAACTGTGTCATAAAAGTAGATCGATTGCTTACGGCACTCCAGGGATCACTCCTTGTGAGTGCCGGTGTCTCAGTGTGACTACAGTGAAGAAAAAGTGGCCTGTGTGAAACCCTTACCTTATGTGTCGATCGATCAGTTGAATGTTGAAAAATCTGTCTATGAAAGATTGTATCGAACCTCACAAATATTTGATAAATACTGTAACAATATTCATTTGTTTTCGGCGGGCATCAATCACTCCAAACCAATCTGCTTTCGAAACGGCGAAAAAAAACATTGTGACGAAACACTCATGCCCTAAACCAAAACATCGAAGACGTGTGACATCTAATAACCTGCACTGGGCCCGCGTGGTAGATTACGGCCCACTCCCTCCCACTGAGAGGAGGCCTGTGTTCCAGCAGTGGGATCATTATAGGCTGGTTATGCACTCCAATCTGTGGCGCACAAGATACTGGACTTTAATGCTGCGAATGAACAGCTAGAAGAAGCCAAACCACCACGTATAGCTAACGGTCACTTCATCTGGTTTTCTTTAAAAAACTCTGTTTCTCATTGTTTAAACATTAGTTGCATTTTATATACTTACTAGCAGTGCGCGCGGTTTCTCCCGCATAAGTGTCGATCCCGTGAGAATATCGGGATAAAAACTATCCTATTTCCTTCCCCAGGAAACAATCTATCTCTCTACAAAATTCTATCAAGTTTAGGCGTGAAAAGGTAACATACAGACAGACAGACAGACCGACAGACTGACACAGTTACTTTCGAATTTATAATATTAGCATGGATGGATCTAAATTGCAACTTTTTCTGCACTACCTACACTGGATAATATGGCACTTCAACTATGGCACTTTAACTGCGATAATTACATACTACAATGCAGTGCAATACACAAAAATCACTACAATACATTATTTGTACATAACTTTTCCTTTACTACGCAACTCCAGCTATTTACACAAAAACTCGTGAGCTTATCGTCCTCAGTAAGTGCCCCGCCACCCCATTGGCAATAATGGCTCCAAAATTAAGTTACATTCAAATGTTACGGCTGAAAACAGGAGGGCGATTTATTTTGGTCTTAAGCGCTGTTTCATTGATCTGATACGATTTGACACTTGAGTAGTTAATGGGAAGTCTCCGGAGTGCCGGCTGATGGCTGATGGCTTTCAAACGGATTTTTATTATGAACGAGGAAGTGAGACTGGTGTTAAGGCAGATTTTCTGTAACGATTTATTTTTACCATGTTAAATAATGTTAAGGTTGTTTGTCCTAAACATTGTACAGTCAGGGAAATAAATTATTTATTAAAAGGTCAATTTTCCGTATAGCCATTTCATGAATAATAACGAATGAATGAATAAATTAATTAATGAATAACGGTTGAGATTTGAATATACTTACAAGTTTAGTTGGTAGTTAATTTGATAAACAATTAATTTCAATTATTTTTTCAGGTATTGCCTATATTTAATAAATTATTATAATAACACCAGTGACAGTAAAAAAAAATCGTGAGAAAATTGACCAGCACACAATGAGCTACCGCGGTGACAAATCCAAGCTCACAACCACTCACAACCTTATTCCCGCAAAAAAAGAAAAACAAACATTCGGCCATTAATCTGTTGGCAGGCGACGGGGCGCGAGACAAATGACGTCACACAATCGATATAAAACTATTTAGCTGTTTTATTGGCTATAAAGATAGCCGTTGTTTATGCCCGGGATAAGCATCCGAGGTGTTGATTAAAGCTGTGTTTTGTTTACGCTGTAAATATGGCGGACTTTTATCGGGTAAGTGTGAAGTTCTTGTGCATTTTAGAGGGTTGTCGTGATGGAATATTTGTAGCCAGTAGGAATATGGCAAGTGCTTTTGTCTACGCATTGTTATCGGGAAAAAATATACTTTGTATGTTTGAAACACCTGCCTAATAGTCTAATGTTTGCACGAGCGCCAGCCAGGGTTCGAACCTACGACCTGCATCTCGTAACTCGCGGTCGTTACCACTGGGCCACAACTGCTCTTTTATTAAAAAAATCTATGTTTTTTACGTAATGCTAAAGGGACACAGCGTAAATCAATAAAATTAAAGAAAGCCCTTAAAATTGCCCATAACATAATATTCTGTTTACTATCACTATGGTAAATAATGTCATTGTAACTTTGTATTTTTTTTTCCCACCAATTTGTTTATAGACATTATTTTTAATGAATTTATATTTAAATGAAAGACAATAACAAAATCTACACAAAAGTAGTCAAAGAATATAATCGAACATATTTATAGCAAAGGTATACAGGTAAGCTTATAAAATCGGCACGTAAGTACCTTCCTGTTGTCCCAACACGTGTACAGGGGTACATAGCAGAAGGCCACGGAAGAATTAACGCATGCCCCAAATAGACATTGTCGTCCACATTGACACTCTGTAAGTAACGGGAAATGTGACGTTGTACGATACACGAGGATACATTGGAATATTGGAGGAACGGGGACTTTTGTCACAATAGGAAGACTGTGGTGTGTGTGTGTAAATGTGGAAAATAAATGTAACAAGTAACTCGATCGAGCGAGCTATGCTCGGAGTCTCTTTAAAGGATAAAATCAGGAATGAAATTATCCGGAAAAGAACCGGAGTTACCGACATAGCTTGCAGAGTAAGCAAACTGAAGTGGCAGTGGGCTGGCCATGTCTGTCGAAGGACCGATGGCCGGTGGAGCAGACGAGTCCTGGAGTGGAGACCGCGTATCGGCAAGCGTAGTGTGGGACGCCCCCCAGCTAGATGGACGGACGACCTAAAGAAGGTGGCTGGGGTAGACTGGATGCGGAAGGCGGAGGACAGGGTGCTGTGGCGCAGTCTGGGAGAGGCCTATGTCCAGCAGTGGACTGCGATAGGCTGAGTTGATTGAACTCGATCGATATTATTATGTTATTTTAACCAATTATTATTGTAATGTATCCATACATTAAATGGTCCCTCATCATCATCATCATTTCAGCCGAAAGACGTCCACTGCTGGACATAGGCCTCCCCCAAAAGGGGGGGTTTGCCATAATCGCCACGCTTGGCAGGCGGGTTGGCGATCGCAGTATGGTATGGTGGTGGAATGCATAGAGAACGCTTCTGCCCATTCTCCGGTACGACCCTTAGTCGCCTTTTACGACACCC
Source organism: Mesoligia furuncula (assembly GCA_916614155.1). Taxonomy (NCBI): domain Eukaryota; kingdom Metazoa; phylum Arthropoda; class Insecta; order Lepidoptera; family Noctuidae; genus Mesoligia; species Mesoligia furuncula. Next base: position 891,255 of record OU744804.1, read on the forward strand.
ACGGGAAGTATGGGGTGGTGCTATTCTTTAAGTCTGGCACCACACAGACAAATGGTCCCTACGTAATGAATTTAATAAAATACTGAGCTCGTTGCTCAGTAAAGTAAAAATAATTTTGCTTAAAAAGCGAATCTTGATTAATGCAGTTTTATTAAACATAAAATATAAACTAAAAAGATGTAAGTATTTATAAACAAAAACAAACCTGTAATTAAAGAAACGACATTTTAAGCGTTATATTACACCAGTCGATTCTTGTTATGATAAAATTATTAATTAAAATATTTAACAACAAAAAAATCTGTTTTTCAATCTGCCATGTCATCTTGATATCTCTCTGCACATGTACAACTATCATAAATAATCTCTTTGGTGTTACTGACCAAAAAGTATTAATCAAATAATAAGAAATATACTTTCTTTACATAATTATATAAAATTCAACGTCCTGACTGACTGATTATCAACGCACAGCCTAAACCGCTGGTCCTAGAGACATGAAATTTTAAAAGTTTGTTCTTTGTGAAGTGTAGCTATGAAAGGGTTTTTCGAAATTCCACCCCTAAAAGGGTGAATGGGGAGAGTGAAATTTCACGCGGACGAAGTCAAAGCTAGTTTAGGTATATTTCATTACAAACAACTAAATAAACATTTGTCCATGCGTATTTATATTCAGAACGATCTTATTATTTACAAAATGTTTTACTATACACCTATATATTCTTCGTCGTATTGATGATTCCCTTTTATTAATTGTATATAAGCTTCGACCAGAATTCGGCCACTTCAATAGCGTTATCGTTGTCCACACAAAGATCTTCGCGTCTCTACGCCTGAATCGTGTTCATCATCTTTTCCAAAATCTGGAAGAGTAGACACTGATATAAATATCCTAAACTATAGAGCATAAATTACTATATCACGTGAAAAGCACCTAAACTTCCGCACCGTGTTACATAAGAGAGGGAGGTCCATGAAAAATTATCGCTCGACATCGCAACGCCCTCTGACGCCACACGTGAATAATTTCACAAGCTAATCCGGGTTTAAAACCATCGCTGGATTTTTTAAGTTTTGCCTTTTTATCCTGGTGGATCTGTTTTGTAACCAAATCTAACATAGTGCAAGAATAGACAAGACCGCTAAAAAGAAACCAGAAGCAGGTTATATTTAATTAGTGAATTATCACTTTGCGGGACACTAAACGCCCCCAGACTACAATAAAATGTCTCGTTCAGCGTTCTTTAATGGGTTAATACGATAATATTCACATCAAACGATATCTCAACTGTCCTTAACTGCGTTACAAAAATTAACTTTAAAGACCAGTCCTATACCACCAACTATGCTGTTCACGTAACAAACTTCTGATCAACACAAGAATGGAAAAGAAAAACTAACAACTTCTTCGAAAAAGAAAACTGACGCTAAGACAAGGAATCCTTCTTCAATATTTCAGTGCTTCAGCATTGTTGTATATAAACAGTATCTGCCGCTCAGTTCCAAGTCTCAAGTCGTAACTTAATGCCGTTCGCGGAAGGAGGGAGTTTTCATTACTCGTGCACTATTGCAATTTATTAAATCAACTGTTCGAACAATATCTAAGTTTCGACGGGTTTTGTTTACTGCATAAGATAATAATGAAAGCTGTTTATGAAAAGTATCGATACCTCGGGACTAACTATTAAATTGAGTCACTCTTTACATGAAGTAAGAAAAAATGAGATTGTTAGCCATTAAATAGCAACGATATTAACTCGGAAAACTTCATTTATAAAGAAAATCAAAGAGGATAAATAGAAAGCCGTGAGTTTATAATCTATGTACGAAAGACACGGTATATAAAATCAAAGTGTGGTTGACACAGCGGTTGTTTATGGGAGTTTTTTTATACTTGAGTAGGTAATCTAACACACCGTGAAATACGCGAATATTCCCTAAATATCTGCCACATCATCCTAGAACAATATTATATAATTATATAATGAACACCTGTATGTAACCCATGTAACACAAATAAACGATTTGATTTGATTTGATTTGATAACATTTCACCAAAAATTGCAAAATCAATACCTCACCATCAGAATCAGTTTACAATATCGTGATGCAGAGGCCCAAGTGGCTGAGAGTGCGGCCATCCTTGCGGTGGCCATTTGTGCAAATTTACGGCCTTCTGCCGCGGCCCGCCATTGTTCGAGACGCCACCGGATGCAGCCCTACGTCGTCAATACTCCGGCATGATTTATAGAATCAGGGGGAAGGGGGGAGTGCAGAGAAGTTCTAAGATTTGATTGGTGGAGTCGACTGAATATGCCGGTGAAGTTGTAAGATGTTCTTCTGCAAAAGTGCACAAGCACAAGTAAGAAATTAACAACTTTTAAAAGTGATTCCATATGTGTTGAATGTAATTTTATGTTGTTACGAACACAGTATTTTAGAACACTCTATTATGAAATCTCGAAGTTGCAATCTTTATTAAACGAGAAAATTGCATTTTAATTTTACTATGGGCTGATTTTACCAAAGTTATTAATCGTGGAATGGAATAAAAACAGTTTCAAAAAACTGTCAAAAATTCAAAATTTATTCTTAGGAAAAGACTTATTCTAGGTACCAGTTTGGTGAAATGCGCCCTACACAGTTAGTGATCATGACTGTACTATTGTTGGTTTTGAATGTGAAATAAGCGTTGTATTTATTTCAGAATTGTGTTATGCCAAGAGTAAATATTCATTTAATTCTACTTCTGTTCAGATTTTTATTAAATATTTAGCCCAATAATAAAGATTTAAACAATTGAAGTGTTCTTCTTTTCGAGTCATTAGTTGTGTCTAGTTGATGCCTACGTTAACAGCAGCATCGTCCTTAACGCTAACTTAGCTAAGTATTAATTAACTATTGTCGCTAACGCAAAATAAGACCAGAAGTAGATACTCCGGCAAAAAATATTCAATGTTCAACTATGCTGACGATATTTAATGTTATTGTTTAAACTTGAAATTTACATTGTCAATAATGAACAATGTCAAAGAATAATACTCAACAGCTCAGCACAAACACTTGTCTTGCAAAAATTGTGACTGGTACATATTAAATAAAGAAAGCTTTATAAAATTCAATAGGAATCCTGTAAAGAGTCAAAATGATTAGATTGCCTTTGTGCCCATGTCTCGTATTTTATCTAGGGCTGTATTTCTTAGGTCTTTTCACCTCTATAAGTATTTTAGAAGTCAGAAGTTAATAGTTTATTAACCGACTTAAAGTACTCCAGCAAGTAATTCCCAAGAAACTTCAAAACACAACATTTAAAATAAACGTAGTAGTTACCTATAAAATAATAATTTTGAGCTTCAACGAAATCGAAAACCAGTTTCTTTTACAAGTTCACCTAAGTACATTTGTATGTAAGTACAACTTATATTTAACTAAGCTAGCTTACTTTGTTTCAGTTTCCAAAGTAAATAATCAATGTTAAGTAAATAACATTACCCTTTAATAACGACGAACGATCAAATAATACTTGACGTTTACGAGGAAACTCGGTGCTACGCGCTCGTAGCAACGCGCTACGAAGCTACGACGCTACGGCGTAGCTCGTAGGCACTAAGTTACTATGTTAGTTTGATATCAAAACTTATTACGCTCTCGTCAGTTTATGACCATTACATATAACTATGATATAGGTGTGTGTTATATGTGCTCGTAGTACCGGCTACGTCTCAGCGTAGACTGACTACGCGTCTTATACAATTTTACTCATGTCTTATAACTTAAAATATTTTAATTTAATTAATTTTAATTGAATGTACAATATCAATGTAATTATGCTTATATTTTTAATTTAACTTTTCCTCATGTTCTTTATTCTTGATAATTATTTAAATTGTAATTCAGATTCGTCCTTTTTTTTGTGAATGATGTGCATGCCTATAAGTAACTTATTTACACAGAATCCCATCGTAAATGTCTGTACATGTCTTATTTGTAAATAAGTTGTTGGCACGCCTATATCAAAAAAATAAATAAATAAAATGGATGAAACTGTATTCGTGATCCACTCAAATAGAGATCTTTTATATAAAGTTTGTAGATGTTGTTCAAATGTAAACAGTTAAGAGTAATTGGAATTTTGAATCGGTAATTCCTTGAATTGCAAGATAAAATAGCAGTAACAATTAGGTATACTTAATTCATTTCTCAAAATAATATGAGAAGGTAATTTGGAATGAGTAAAGATTCCAACATGTTCTTGAACAATTAAATCTAACCCTACCGGTTGGTACGTTTGCATGTATGCAAGCACAATATTTCGAGAGCATCGCCATTGAGAATTAATTTGAAACACTATCACATACAGAAAATACACCAATTAATATAAGGACTATTATAAATATTTTATTAGCACTGCGTGATTAATTACAGAATGTATCGGAGCTCAGTTACTGCTCATATTCACTTGTGTAAATATAAAACATATTCATATCATAATTATTACGTTACAGTCATGTTTACAGTAATGGGCACCAATAATTTCGTTACAATTATTATAATGTCTATTTAACAAATGGAACAGAATAAATATGAAATAATCGATAAAGCAGCTTTGTGCCTTTGTGATAATACAGCGACTAATTGGCTTAAATCGGTCATTGGGTAGCGGAGAGTAGCCCAAAACGGGTAAGCTAAGGTTGATGATAAATAAAAACAATTTATAGATACATATTGAACATTTATTTGTACATTTTGAAATGTTTAGTTATCAAGGACTATAAAATAAATGACATATTTAGTAGTTTTGTTCATTAAGAATAAAAAAATAACCAAAATCTTTACCATTCAAATTACCCGTTTTGCCCGTAGGGGGGGCCTAAAGCAGGTAGGGCTTTTGGGCAAAGCGGGTAGGGACTGAATTACATGAGATCAACGTCAATCAATGATTAGAACTGTTTCATAACAATCATAACTAAGATGGAGCTCCACCAGGATCATCAGCTACTTGCAGTGATAATGGTTGGACCAATGGACCAGTATTCTTGGAATGGTTGCGGCACTTTGTAGATAACGTAATGAGTTGGCAACGTAAACAGATTATCCATATGAAATAGATATTCAACTAGCTCTAATTCTTGAGCTACTGTAAAAACTGTTGTGAATCTTTCTAGTTTTTTTTTACATCCTTTCTTTACATGTATCTGTAAAGTCGAAAGGTTGATGCCATATTTTTTTGCTGCACCATTGACGGAAGTTTTGAGAGCTTCTTCTATCGCAACCTTCATAACTCCCTCATCCCACGATGCATTTGCAGTCTTTCTTTTGTATGTATTAACCATCTGCAAAAATAAAAGAACTAATAAGCAGCCAATAAAATTATACAGGGCAAATCGGGTATGGGCAAAACGGGTACCCGCTTTACCCCTACCCTTTTTGCCCACAAGCATGTATTTTTTTCATTCGACTCATATCCTTAAAACCGAAATAATAAACGCCAACCTATTACACAAATAAAACGTCTATTTATTGCAAAATAATAACACAAAACTAGTAAGAACATATTGTAAACCAATTTCGAGTATTCAAAAGTAATGTAACTCAATTTTTTTTAGTGGAAATAGCAAAAAACTTCTTTCTTATCTTACCGTGAACTCGTGTCCGCCAGAGAAATGCGCTGACTCCCTGTGATTGGCGAGCGGCAGGCGCCGCGCACTGCACGCACACATTCTTATTAGCAATAACGGTGCGCAATTTAAAAAGCATACCCGTTTTAGGCGGGCTACCCGTTTTAGGCTTACCTCCCCTACCTAAATAACTGATAAATAATATATTAACGAACTGCCTCGTTGGTTTCGTGGTCGCAAGCGCGACTGCTTAGCGTAGGATCCTGGGTTCGATTTCCGGGTCTTGCAAAATGTTATTGAGTTTTTCCATTAAGAATTTCTTAGTAACAGCCTGGAGTTTGGAAGTTGGCGGTGTGATAACCCCGTGCCTCGGAAAGCACGTTAAGTCGTTGGTCCTGCGGCCGATCTCTCTCCGGTCGGGTCGGATTGCCGTCCCATCAGACTATGAGAGTGAGGGAAGAGGGAGTGCATCTGTGTCTGCGCACAGACTATTATGCACTATAATTATCTCCCGCGCCGAAGTCTAGTCTCCGTTGAGATTGGCCGCCGTGGCCGAAATACGGTCTGGAGGACTTTATTTAAATAATGGCCAGATACGGCCTGAAAAATTCAGCAGGGTGGAAAGAAATGTCAGAAGCAGTTTGTCATGAAGGAACTATAGGGAATTGACAACATTCTAGTTGTATGTTGGTAAATTCAGTGCTGACTTATTCCAAGTATTCAATATCCTTTTCACCAAAAGTTTTTTTATAGTTCCATTCATTGAGTTCTTTGAAGTCATATTCGTGGATATATTTGTATTTAAGCTGAATTCCAGACAAAAGCAACATTTTTATTCCTAGAAATAAGTGAGTCATTTTATTTCCCAGTAAATTAAAGTCAAATTGATAAAACAAAATGTTAGTTGTAATACGTAACCACAACTGAATATCATATCAGTTTGTTTAATTACGGACTGATTCATTAATAGCATTGTATTATGTTCAACCATACATATATCGTGGCAAACAATTAGTACAAACAGGCCGGACATACTAGTGTCTGCTGTATTGATTAATATGAATAATGTAAGGATATCATTCTAGAGGAAGTTCTAGGAATTGATAGAACAGGTCTGTTTGCAATGAATGTAATGTATTATCCTTCACAGTTTTGAGAGCAGTAGTGATGGGATAATTTACACAAAGTAAAGCGCCTGTCTGGGTTCGAATCTACGACCAACACCTCGTAGGTCGCGGCTGTTACCACTGGGCCTCCACTGCTCCTTGATGCGATCCTTGCCTCACAATTCTTTCCTTGGTAAAGTCAGATTTTCCACCACAACATCCGGCTCAAATAAATACAACTTTCTTCATATTATATAACAGCTTTCATCTTTCTAATGTCGCTCAAAGAAGCTCGCTAGGAGCTAAGAGTTTATATGAAGAGGTTATAAGTCTCCATATAAAGTAGGTTCTCTTTGACCCGAAGCCAGGCGGATGCAATAATCGTCGCCATGGAAACCTTTGAGCGCCTTCTTATATATACTATATGCCCTAAGAAATTGATACTGATATTTTGAAATATTTTTCTTATGTGACGCTTCTGTTGTTGTTGGGAAAATATGGGCGTTGAGGGTGTGGAGGTATTGGAGGTTTTTATTATGATTGGAACATGATATAATAACGATGCATCAATACAGTCAATTTCCTTTATTCGTTCAGACTACGATATCATTAAGAATCAAACGAACTTACCTTAGTGATGTTTGATTCCAATTATGTGAGTGTCCAACCGAAGACGATTACAATATATTACTTGCAGCAGTACATAAGATGGTGCTATCCTTGTCACACATTTAGAGCTATAATATCCTAAAAAACAAAAACATACTTCCGTCTCCCTCCCACCGTAACCGGCCTACCCGCGCCGGCGGCGTTTTCTGACTTCATTATATTTCAGAGTGGTAGTACTTATTTTGTGTTATAGGCCAGCCAGACTAGCTTTTTTATTTTTTAATTTAACCTTTTGGGTTGGGATGGGATGGGACGATGTAATCGTCTTCGGTTGGACACTCACATAATTGGAATCAAACATCACTAAGGTAAGTTCGTTTGATTCTTAATTATATTTCGTGTACCAACCGAAGACGATTACAATATATTACTTGCAGATGTTCAGAGCATTGCTATGTAAGTTAATTGTGTAAAAAATAAAAAACCGTGATTCCAATCACTATAATGCTAATTAGCTACGAAATTAAGTACATATACTAATTAACTAATTTAAGGGTCAATTTTACATTTATCAGATTCTTAACCTTTTAATGTTAATGGAATAAGTGTAATTAATCCTATTTATCGATTGTCAAATATGGCATCCGTAAAATCATTGTCGTTTGATTCCAGGATGTCTCTACAATAGTACTTAAGAAATATATTGGAGCGGTCACTCCAGCCTGCGGCCTTGCGAACCGTCTCCAGATTAACCCCGGCACGGTGCGCGGCAGATGTTGATGCTGCCCGTGTACTATGAGCGCCGAAAATGCTTATGTCAATGCCACTGTCTCGCAAGACCTTTTTTACCCAGTGTGCTAATGTCTGAGCACCAACTTTTTTATATGGTCTTCTAGTTCCGATAAAGAGATGTCCTTCAGTCTGATGACATCGTAAGTCTTTTGTTCTACTGACGTAAGTTTGGATTGCGAGTGCAGGACAGATACTAGGATTTTCGCGGATATAGGGCAATCTGATGAGCGGTTGGCAAGCCCCAGGCCTCGAAGTCTTAATTAGATCAGAAATCTAAATTACAATCGTATCATTATTTATCGCAATATTCTCTAATTTTATCAAACTAATCGTCTGCATCCTTTGCGCAGAAGCAATGGCGACAAGAGCACAAGTTTTATACGATAAATCAACTAATGAGACATTATCGTATGGATATATATTTGAGAGATGATTTAGCACTACATTTGTATCCCACGTGTATCTATATTTTGGGTTTGGGGGTTTTAGTCTGTAGGCGCCCTTAAGAAATCGATTTACACAATCATTTGACGTAACATTCGTACCAACAATTAGCGATAAGGCGGACCTGTGTGTGTTTAAACTACTGTAGCTTGCGCCTTCTTCAAATTTTACTGTCAAAAAAGTTAACACGTCCGCGACATTAGCCTCATAAACATCAAGGTTTTTTGTTTTACAGAAAAGCCACCAAGATTTAATTGAACTATTATACTGGTTTAATGTATTTTTTGCTAAAGAGGCCATCATTATATCTAAGGATCCTTGTGGTAGGCCACATTTTATCATCGAATCCCTGATAATTCGGCTGCCACCAGGGTAAGGCTCGCATGAAGTGGATGGCAGGTTCTGAAAGGAGAGAGTAATAAGGATTCGTCAGGACCAAAAAAGATTTTTTCCGATATGACAAGACTGGACCACAAGGGATATCATGCTTGTGATGGCCAGTAGGGTACTACTACAATACCTCTAGCTTTATCTGAAATGATTTTTTCTAATACTTTGCTTACTATACTGAATGGGGGAACTGCATAAAATTTAATATTTTTCCAACTAAAAGTAAAGGCATCAATTATTTCAGAATATGGGTCTAATTTCCAAGACGCATATCTACTGCATTTATAGTTTTGAGCACTGGCAAAAAGGTCAAATTCAGGTGTACCTAATACATCAACAATTTGTGAAAATACATGGCCAGAAATTTCCCATTCAGTGTCTATATTAATTTGCCTAGACTCCCAATCTGCTACTACATTATCGCAAGATCTTATGTAGGAGGCAAATACATAGATGTTTTTAGACTCACACCACTGCCAAATTTTTCTTGCATATTTATTTAAATGGGGATGTTGCACTCCGCCCATTCTGTTAATATAACATATGGTAGTGGTGTTGTCTATTCTCAATTAAATGTTTCAATCTTTAATATTCCCTGTAAATATCTTTAGTCCATAAAATGCGGCCATTAGTTCCAGCGTGTTAATATGAAGTGTCAGTTCGCTGGCTGTCCAGTTACCACTAGCACTTTGACCACCGCATGCCACACCCCAACCAGTCATAGATGCATCACTATAAATTTCCAATACGTAATTATTTTTGCGAATCGGGGAAAATGACGTCATTATGTTATCGATCCACCATGAGAAATCTGGACTCAGATATTTATCTAGTTTCATGTGTTTGTTGTAATTTTCCGAATAACCCAATGCTAAAAACTTCTCCCGTTCGAAGAATTTAGTGTACATCCACCCGTAATTAACGGCGGGACATGCGGAGGTCAAAAGTCCAATAAATTCAGCAAGATATCGAATTGTACATTTGTTCTTGCGCATGAGATCTATGGCTCGATTTTTGATACGATGTTTCTTTTCGTCGGGTAAGGTGATAGTCATATTCACGGTATTAAAGACGAACCCTAAAAATTTGCACATTTTACTTGGCGCCATAACACTTTTATTTTTATTGATGACAAACCCTAACGACTCTAAAAACTCTTTTGTAGTATTAACGTTTGTTAAGCATTCATCGTAAGATTTACCTATGCATAAAAAATCGTCTAGGTAGTTAACTGACAATAGGCCCGATGAACGTAGGTATTGCAAAACTGGTTTTAGTAATTTCGTATAAACAAAAGGTGCTGTACAGATGCCGAACGGGAGAACATTGTACTCAAATAATTGTGATCGCCACTTAAAACGTAATCGTTTGCGATCAGCTTTATCTATAGATACCAAGAAATAAGCATCTTGTAAGTCTATAGTTGCCATAAAGTAAATATCATCGAGTAATTTTAGCGCAGTGCGATAATCCTCCATCTTAAAGTGATGAACTCTAATAAATTTGTTCAATTCTTTTAAATTTAGTATAAAACGATGAGTTCCGTTAGGCTTAGGTACTGTGAAAATAGGTGAAACAAATTGTCCTTCACAAGGTGTACACGGTGATATGAAATTAGAACTCAACAAGTCCGATACACATCCGTCAATAATATCTACTTGGGATTGAACATTACATGCGTTATTTTCGGGTTCAACGGTTTGTATAGGGTCACGTATAAAGGGTATTTTGTACCCTTTAACCCAATTTAAAATAATCTGATCGTTAGTGAGTTCACACCACTGGTTATAAAAGTAAGACAAGCGACCTGCTATGGGTACCTGCGGTTCTTCTAGTAGCGCCTCCTCGTGGTCGCTTGAGGCCGCGTGTAGCCGGTCGAGCGGCGGCCCCGCGGCGCGTCCGTGCGACGGTCCCGCGGCGGCCGGCGAGGTGCGGGGGGCTGCCGCGGCTCGGCCGCTGCTGCTACTCGTGGCGGCACCCCCCTCGAGTTTAAAGTACCCCGTTGTTGCTGTACTGCTACTGGTGGTTTGTACGCAGTACGCACAACTGTCGATTTCATTTCTGAGCCAGTCTTAATGATCGCTTTTGAAGACTTTATATGCTCTGCTAAGTCTGAGCCGAAAAGATGTTCATCAATTTTGGTATTTTTAACAGTATCTCTAATATTTTTATTTAGTGTATTTAGAGCTGCGAACCGACGGGACTGAGATTCTCTGTAATGACTGTCGCATATGAGTCTGCCGGCGTCACTCAAAGTTTTTAATATATCTTGAGGTACTGTGTTCTTAGACGACAGCGCCCAATTTAATACTTGTCCTATTGCAGCGAGACTACTGGACAGCTGGTTTTGCTTACTTTGGCTGTATAGATCCTTTTTTAAATTAATTTCCAAAAGGGCTGCTTTTATTTCTAGGTTTAACATCGGCACCCTCATATTTGGACAATTTTCAGGAGGTAAATAAAGTTTGACTAGCTCCAGTTGAATATCTTTGGATAAACCATTTGTCAAAATATTTGCCCATCTTGTCGCAATATCCTTATGTAGGTTTTTGCCGTATTTTTTGTTATTGGTTGGGTCCTCGCCAAGAAGTTCTAATATTTCTGGTTCCAATGACGGCACAGTCTCGTCATCCAGGGTTTCTGTTGTGGGGCTGGGCAGCGCAGCCTCTGCAGGTGGTGTGGGCGCTTCGATCGGTAGGCCTAGCCCTACCTGTGTCGCAGCGCTCGGCGCGAGCGTTGCGCTCGGCGCGGGTGACACAACTGGCACAGGTGTTGAGTTGCCTAGCTCGACCAACTCAGGCTGCGCAGCCTCCAGGTCCCCGTAAATATCAGAGCTATGATTACCTACGACAAAATTATATTCTCTCAATATTAAACATATGACAGGTTTTTAAGAAACATTGAATGTAAAATTTGTATTCTCAACACGACTAGCGTGGTGTTTTTGCCAGCACAGCAATGATCCATATGAGGCCCTCAACACTGTTAAAGTGGAGCTGATGATCGGGTTAGAACGTATGATCCTCTACACGGTTTACGTGGAGTACGAAATCCTCAACACTGTTAAAGTGGAGCTGATGATCTGATTAGAACGTATGATCCTCTACACGGTTTACGTGGAGTATGTAACCCTCGACACTGTTAAAGTGGAGTAGGTAAACGTAAGCATTAATAGATATATGTATATCCTCTACACGGCTCGCGTGGAGTATACAAATGTCAACACTTCTTGAATCGTGGAATGATTATACTTTAAATCCTCAACACAGTTTACGTGGAGCTATAAATACATAGATAAACCTTTTGTTTTCGTAATTACATATAAAGATCATTACTTTTTACTCGTAACTTAACTTTAACTTTGTAAAAATAACCATTTCTAATGATTTTATAGGTAGGTACTAAGATGCGAACATTTGAAAATACCGCTATCGTAAGTACCATTATTACACATAACCAACAACAATTCAAAGTAAATTTTTCGTTAAAATGTTAGCAATAATTACCTTGATAATCCTCGTGATGAAACTCGGTTTCGTTAGACCGTTGATGTTCATAATTTGAGTTATCACTTTCCGATGACGATAAGTAACGCCGTCGCTTTTTTGATTTGGATAGTTTTTTCAATTTACGTAATATGAGGTCGTAGTCCCGATCCCTGGACCTTGATCGTTTTCGTTTTCCCATGACACTTAACTACTTCCACTGTTCTGTAACGTTAAAATTTCGTGCGACTCGGATAACACACAAATATGTAATGAAGTCAGAAAACGCCGCCGGCGCGGGTAGGCCGGTTACGGTGGGAGGGAGACGGAAGTATGTTTTTGTTTTTTAGGATATTATAGCTCTAAATGTGTGACAAGGATAGCACCATCTTATGTACTGCTGCAAGTAATATATTGTAATCGTCTTCGGTTGGTACACGAAATATAATTCAAATTCTATAACAGGAACACTAATAAAGTGACAAGGTACCTTCAATATGTTCTAATTTATTTATTTTCAATTCCTTAACAATCTATGATCAACTTGCTGAAAAGAACATACAATATTCAACAATTCGGGAATACTACCAGATAATTAATCACGATAGAACCATTCCACAAGACAAGTACTGAATCATTCCACAAGACAAGTACTGAATCATTCCACAAGACAAGTACTGAATCCAAAAATACACCTACATAAGTTTATCTCGGCAATAAAAAAAATACTGGCAACAAAATCATAACGAAAAATGTCACCCAGCGAATCGTATCGATTCAGCAATTAACCATTTTCTAAACTATCGTATAAAAGTGAGCCGTAACGCGTCATATAAAAGGGTATCGATGCGGGACGTGACGCGCATGTTTAGGGGCCCGCGTATCGACAATAAAACCCAAATGTCCCGCGGTCCCGTACTTTGTAGCACGTTTTATTACTTTTATTTACTTTTAGGGTTCAAAGATTGAAACTTGATGTTATTTTTTTAAGAGTAGAGTGACATATGATTTGTTGTAAAGTTCATCTGTGAACGGAGAACCTTTAGTTTTCTCTTGACAAGGCTTTGAGATAAATAATGGCCTCATTAAAAATAGCGTAATTTGGTTGTACAGCAGCTGTGGTTAAGAATTTGAATTAACTTACTTAAATGATTTATGTCAAAATGTGTGTAAATGTCGAACCCGTGGGAATATCCGGATAAAAAGTAGCCTTTGAGTTAATGGAGACAGCTACCTCCATATAATTTTTTTGCAAAATTGATCCAGTCGTTTGAGCGTGAAGAAGTAACACACCCCCACACCCTCACACACTCACAAACTTTCGCCTTTATAATATTAGTGTGATTTACTTCTAAACGAGAAAAACCAAAAGCATTGAATTCACGCTACCTCACGTTAGGCAGTTGAAAATGTGTTGATAAAGGGCGAAGAATTGAATCCTGAAGACAGCACAGTATTCTTGGGAATAACTTTGGATGCCAAGCTTCAGTGGGGTCCACATAAAGATAAATGTCAAAAAGTTAAGTTCCGCAGCATTCGCTGTTCGAAAAATTCGTATCCATCTCAGACATCGATCTACATGGTCTCCACATAATCTGCCCAAGATTATGTCTGGAATGTGACCTCAGTTGGTTTCGGCCTTTCTTCTCAGACTAGTCAGATAGGAAACACCGATCTCATCTAGTTTTTAAAATATGATTGACGCGTAAAAGATAAAATCATTTATCATTGAAAGTCACAGCAAATTTTCAGTAAGTGGTTGTTCTCTGAATTTAATCTCATTAATGATATGTTTTTAATGAAATAATGCAATGGACTTTGTCTGAAAATAAATAAGTAATTATTATTTAATTCCTTTAAAAAAGCACTGTTTAAATGTTAAATGTCTTATTAGTCATTAACTTAATCAAATTATGATATAACTCATAATTAACACGAAACAATGTAACAATTACAAATACCGGCTAAAATAGTAACTAAATGAAATTAAACCATCAAACATAATAGTAGAAATAATTACAACAAGCGGCCGACAGTGGCACTACATTGTGATTAGTGGCCGTTTCACGCCATTGTGTGAAGAGCCATGCTTTATGAAAATTAATACTGGCTTCAGTGCTCAGCTGGTAGTAATTTTGGCCAGTTTTAGTTTTAGAATTCGCAATGTGCAGTTTTCCCACAAGTTAGGATAGTTAGCCAATATCAGTGAGTAGTTTTAGTAATGTGGTTTTAACTGGTCTTGGAAAAAAAATGGACTTGGATGTGTGTGTGTATTTTCGGTTCGGCTTTAAAAAAAAAAAAAAAATTCATTTAATTCAGACTATTTTGCATGTCCATATATTATGAGGTTAGTATTATGGAACTTAAAAAACTATGTTAGTCAAACTAATTAAAATTCAAAAATTCAAATTCAAAAATACAAAAATACCAATGTCAACAATGTCAATGTCATGTCAATATCAATGTCAACATTAAATTCATAAATTCCTAAATTATTACAATCTTTTTATGCTATGAATTCCTACCTATATGCAGTTTTATAAACCTATCCCACACAGCTGACTCAGGACTTTCAGCGATCATCTTTAGGATTCCGTTGCCACTACTCCTAATTCGATGCATCAGTGAGGCTGACTTTTTGCGCATTATTGCGTAAAAGTCATCCACACCCGCGTCTGCAAACATCCCCGAGGCACTGCAGAATCGAGGAAGTCGCACCAGAACCCTAAAGGCGTTGTTGAACTGAACCCTAAGGGCGTTGTAGGCCCGCCGCGTGAAGTTGGTCCACAGGGCGCTGGTATAGAAGCTTTGACAGTAGGCTCTGAACAAAGTTATCTTTACCTGTACTGTGCACCTTGCAAACCTGTGCACCAACATGTTCGCACGCACCGACAATGCCCTCCGCTCGCGCTCAATATCTGCGTCATCATTCAAGGTCTCAGTTACAATATGCCCCAAATACTTAAACTGGGAGACACGACTCAAAGTCTTTTGAATTAAAAGTGAAATTAATTTTATGGCAATGGGTGGCGTATACAACGTTCGTTCTTGCATTAGTGGTGTATGGGTGATCATCAAAAAGCTGTAGACGGTTAAACTTTGTGTAATAAGGAGAAACCGAAATGTTATTAAAAGTTATCAGGCTTTTCGGTACTAAAACAGTGCAAATAAAACTCAAGTCATCAAGTGTGGTCGTGTTGATTGATAAGCTAATGAGAATCATAAAAAGAAGGAACTATAAAAATCTTCCGTTTAAATGCTCAGCAAATAGTTTGAATGCACTTAGTAAAGAAACACATCCATACTAATATGTATTGTATTATTAATGCAAAAGTGTGTCTGTCTGTATGTTACCTCCTCACGCTTAAACCGCTGATCCGATTTAGATGTACTTTGGTATAGAGATAGTTTGAGTCCCGGGAATGGACATATAATAGTTTATATCCCGATATTCCCTCGGGATCGAAACTTACGCCGGTGAAACCGCGGGGCGGTGCTAGTATTACGTAATTACATAAAACAATGTTTAAACAAAGCATTATAATTATTATAACAATTTGTATACCTACTTCTATTTTTATCCGCTTACACAAAAACACGATAAAATTCTAAAGGGACTAATGCCATAACCATTTCGCAAAGCGGTTAAAAATACTTCACAGCGTTACATAAACATTTAGGTCAACATTTAGTTGAATGAGATCTAGCAGTTTCTACGCAAGATTTTGTTTAGAGATTTTCTTTTCTACCGCAAGCAAAATTAATTTACGAAAGTGTCACTGCCATTTTTATAATGCAAAGGATCACTTTTTATCTTATTTCATTAGATTCAGTACACCACTACAGTGTCCTGTTAATATTCATTAGTGTAATTACTCCCTCCGCCCCCGCCTGTCCCCTGCCCTCCCCTTCAGTCGTCCCATCCCCGGCTCTTTGTCACCGAAGCTCTGAAATTCAGCCACTTTGCAGAGTCAAGTGACTTATTATTTATGAAGTGCCGGATATGAATTTTTCCTAAATAAAATTCATGATCTTTTAAAAAACAGTGAATTTTATAAAATTTGAGTTTGGTTGGGAGTTTGTTTTGTTATTTTATTTTGTTGTTTTTTTTTATTAGCTTATTATCATGTCTCGTTTTACGACTAGATTAGTTTGTTTTCCTTTTGGTGTCCCAAAAGCAAATGTAAGCAAAATTATCATCTGCCTAGCCTTTTCCCAACTAAGTTGGGGTTGGTTTCCAGTCTATCCGGATGCAGCTGAGTACCAATATTTTGCATGAAGCGACTGCCTATCTGACCTCCAGAACCCACTCACTGGGTAATACGATACCCCTTGGTAAGACTGGTTGTCAGATTTTCGGGCTTCTGTTGACCCGTAACGACTGCCAAAGATCCACGAATGACAGCCAGGACCAACAGCTTAATGTGCTTTCCGAGGCATGGAGGGGTCTTGGTATCTAAAGATGGTCATGGTCACCCATCCTCGGACCAACCGCGGCAAGTTAGCTTAACCTGATCGATCGACCCGAGCCGCTCTTATTACTTAGCTAAAAACCCCTCAAAAGCAAAATTATCATCTAATAATAAGCCAAAAGAACTGGTGACATTGAACACTCAATCATTTGAATACGTGTTCTATGACTAAACCCTTTTCGTGATTCTTGGATAAAGTAAAATCCATGATTGGAGTCTCATTTACTTCGTGTTGTATAAATAAAGCAGTACCTTACCGAACACTAAAATGTTAGTCATCAATTTAAAAAGTATTTATGTAAATGAGAAGTATGCCAGTTCAACAAATGTGCTCGCGTGACGTGCCTGTGCCAGCTAAGGAAACAAATGCAAGCAACACTTGTAAATAACTTTACTTTTGACTTTTCTATGTAAATTATGAAGATATCGTGGTGAAGAAAATGAGGTTTTAAAGAGTTACCGATTGTTATTTGTTTTTGTGTCAAACTAGTAACCCGCCTCTGCTTCGCACGTTTCTACGACTTGACAAATCATCGAAATTTTTAAAATACAATGTAAGTTTACCTCTATGTTGTGATATGGTAAAAACGGCATACAATTCATTGCGTAATTTAGAAGAACAACGCGGAGACGCGGTCTTTAATTTGTAATATATATATATGTATAGATATAGAAGAATGCACCCAGACGGACGGCTCCCTCGGACAGTGGTCGATACAGACACCTGCATTCGAGCATTCGACTATCGGTTGGCAATCTTAGAGACAGGGAAATGCCTCACGCATCTGTATTTTCTCAGGTAGCAATTTCCATCAAACTGCAATACAATACATACATTCTACTTGGAAACAGAAATAGGCGCGAGGAAGGCCTGTTCCTAATACATTCTACCTTTAATACTACCTACATATATGTTCCACAGTTTGGATGAACTCAAAATCTACCTAGTCTTTTCCCGCCCTAGCCTTTTCTTATTCTTATGTTGAGGTCTGCTTCCACTCTCACCAGATGCAGCTGAGTACTGGTATTATTCATGGAGTGACTTCCTGAACCTCCACAACCCAGTGACTGGGTAAATTGATACTAGGTGAGACCAGTTGTCAGACTTTTGGACTTCTGACTACCCGTAACGACTATCAAAGATATCCTAATGACAGCCGGGACTTGACGTGCTTTCCAAGGCAAGGGCCCACGGCACGGGCCCACGGCATGGGCCCCGGGGGTCTCGATATGAGGTGTACGCTCGGAATAGCTCGCACGAGCCCCTATAGCTAATTAATGTATAGCTAATAAATCCTTACTAATACATATATCCATACTAATATTATAAATGCGAAAGTGTGTTTGTCCGTCTGTCGGTTACCTCTTCACGCTTAAACCGCTGAACCGATTAAGATCAAATTTGGTATAGAGGTAGTTTGAGTTCCGAATAAGGACAAAGGATAGTTTTTATTCCGATATTTCCACGGGATCAACACTTATGCGGGTGAAACCGCGGGGCGCTGCTAGTGAATTATAATTCTGCTCAGCTCATCCCGCGTTATGTCCACATTCGTAATGTCGGTCGCCAAGGATGATTAGTACCAAGTTAGTAGTATATTATACATGCAACCGTATTAGCAGAGTTATTAGTAATCTGGAATAATTATGCAGTGACGAGTTACTGCGTATTAACGTAGGCAGTGGCTTGCGGTACTATTAGTGATACTAGCTGACTAGACTTACTGGGTTATTAGGCTAACGATTTTAGGCATAATAATCAGTTAAACGTGGCTGGCGACATGTGGATGCACTATTTCCTACAACTGCCTATCCCAGCGAGCGGGATACGGAGCGGATACGGGCGTGTTGTTGTAACGTAATGTTAGATGAAGTGAATGTTGAATAAATGTCAGATTATAAAAACATTTTTACAAAAAAAAAACAACCGACTTCCAAAAAAACACTACAAATTGAAAAATAACTTTAATTTCGGAAGTCGGTGTCTTCGGTTCCGCGTTTTCGTTTATTGACACCGACTTCCGAAATTAAAGTTATTTTTCAATTTGTAGTGTTTTTTTGGAAGTCGGTTGTTTTTTTTTTTTGTAAAAATGGTTTTATTTTTCACTTTTTAGTGGGTCAGTTTGTAATTTATCTAAGTTACAATAGCCTAGTGCCAACTGTTCATCACCTTTTACAAAATTTTGCTTTTCGCGATGCTGGGACGTTAATTGTTGAGGAGTTCTCCCGGTAAGAACCAGGAGATCCTCAACAATCACTCGCAATACGCATCGTGACGAGCATAAAATGCTTAGCAACCATATTAAAGTAATTGAATCGCAACCCGTGAAATATTTGTCAGTGAGTAGTTCCGATGGCCATCTGTGATCTTCATCATCAGCTCCACTTTACCAAGTGATGATTTCCGAGAGCAAATGCTCAAGTTACTTTAAAAAATATCCAAATCGCTGTAGCTTTGCCTATAAAATTTGAGGGTTTCCCTCGATTTCCATGGAATCCTCTCATCAGGTTCCAACTTGATGATAATGGGACCACCTCGAGAGTATACCCTTTCAAATAAAAAAAGAACTTTTGGAATCGGTCCAGCCGTCTTCGAGTAATCGGTTAACATACACAAGGTAGCTACTGTAAACTGTTGAGGAATTCCTTTAACTGTCCTTCGTCTTCATCATCAGACCCCTAATGACAGTCGCAACCCATCTAGGTGTAAAGTTCACATCAATACAAATTAATCAAGCCCAAACACAAGGTAACTGCTGTAAATCGTTGAGGAGTCCCCTCGACTGTCTTTCGGCTCCATCATCAGATCGACTCCAGGCCTTCATCAAATTGTAGTGCTTTAAAATACTTAATGAAAAAATTAACAAACGCACTAGTCGCTCCTACGATTTTCGAAAGTTCCCCTCGATTTCACTGGGATGCCATCATCAGATCCTGGTTTCCTTATCATGGGACCACCCTTGGCATATATCCTTTCCAACAAAAAAAGAATAATCAAAATCGGTTCATAAACGACGAAGTTATCTGCGAACACACATAAAAAAAAAAAAAATATATATATATACGGTCGAATTGAGAAACCTCCTCTTTTTTTGAAGTCGGTTAAAAAGTACGTTTTAATAATAATAATACTAAATTTATTTCATAATAAAAACATTTTTACAAAAAAAAACAACCGATTTCCAAAAAAAACACTACAAATTGAAAAATAACTTTAATTTCGGAAGTCGGTGTCTTCGGTTCCGCGTTTTCGTTTATTGACGCCGACTTCCGAAATTAAAGTTATTTTTCAATTTGTAGTGTTTTTTTTGGAAGTCGGTTGTTTTTATTTGTAAAAATGTTTTTATTTTTCACTTTTTAGTGGGTCAGTTTGTAATTCATCTAAGTTACAATAGCCTAATGCCAACTGTTCGTCACCTTTTACAAAATATTGCTTTTCCCGATGCTGGGACGTTAATTGTTGAGGAGTTCTCCCGATAAGAACCAGGAGATCCTCAACAATCACTCGCAATACGCATTGTGACGAGCATAAATTGCTTAGCAACCATATTAAAGTAATTGAATCGCAACCCGTGAAATATTTGTCAGTGAGTAGTTCCGATGGCCATCTGTGATCTTCATCATCAGCTCCACTTTACCAAGTGATGATTTCCGAGAGCAAATGCTCAAGTTACTTTAAAAAATATCCAAATCGCTGTAGCTTTGCCTATAAAATTTGAGGGTTTCCCTCGATTTCCATGGAATCCTCTCATCAGATTCCAACTTGATGATAATGGGACCACCTCGAGAGTATACCCTTTCAAATAAAAAAAGAACTTTTGAAATCGGTCCAGCCGTCTTCACAAGGTAGCTACTGTAAACTGTTGAGGAATTCCCTTAACTGTCCTTCGTCTTCATCATCAGACCCCTAATGACAGTCGCAACCCATCTAGGTGTAAAGTTCACATCAATACAAATTAATCAAGCCCAAACACAAGGTAACTGCTGTAAATCGTTGAGGAGTCCCCTCGACTGTCTTTCGGCTCCATCACCAGATCGACTCCAGGCCTTCATCAAATTGTAGTGCTTTAAAATACTTAATGAAAAAATTAACAAACGCACTAGTCGCTCCTACGATTTTCGAAAGTTCCCCTCGATTTCACTGGGATGCCATCAGATTCTGGTTTCCTTATCATGGGACCACCCTTGGCATATATCCTTTCCAACAAAAAAAGAATAATCAAAATCGGTTCATAAACAACAATTGTTTACATTTTAATCGTGGTCTGGCAGTTTGAGTAGTTTATGCGGCCTACCCAAATGTCCTGTCTTTGGTATTGTTCGTCGAATCGTTGAGCTCCTGAAGTTCTGAGTTGAGCTGCACGGTTACTGACAAATGCGTGCACTGACTGGACAGGTCCACTCAATCTGTGTGGTTCTTTCCTCAAAAGATCTTTTCAGACACTAATATACATGGTCCTCAAAGATTATGTCCGGATTTTTATATACACATTGACATTGATGAATTTTATTTAGACAATGACATGAATATTTACTGTGTAAAGTATTTTTTATTTTTCTTTTCATTTAATTATTGTGAATGTGAGGACTATGTGGGTCATTTTTTTTTTTCTGTTTTCCTTCTTAGTTTTAATCATGATCTGGCAGTTTGAGTAATTTACGCGGCCTACCCAAATGTCCTTTCTTTGGTATTGTTCGTCGAATCGTTGAGCTCCTCATTTCTGAGTCGAGCTGCACGATTTTTGACAAATGCGTGCACTGATTGGACAGGTCCGCTCAATCTGTGTGGTTCTTTCCTCAAAAGACCATTTCAGACATCAATCTACATGGTCTTCACACGATCTGACCAAGATTTTGTCTGGACTTTAAAAGAGACTGTGACCTCTGAGTTTGTTTCGGCCTTTCTTCTCAGAGTAGTCAGATAGGAAACGCCGACCACATCTAGTTTAAAAAATATGATGACGTGTAAAAGTGTTTGTAAAAACCTACTTACAGAAAATAAATCATTTATCATTTATCATTTATAAACGACGAAGTTATCCGCGAACACACATAAAAAAAAAAAAAAAAAAATTATATACACACATCAAAAGTGTCTAGGGATCAAGCATTTTTATGCGGATTTCTTGAGATTGAGATGTGGCTTTGTAATAAATTTATGATTTTATAAATTTATATGGATCCTTTTTGGTGCATTTCATAATTTGAATCAGGAACTGTGAATCAAATTCGAGTAAAAGATGAAAATCAGCTGTCAATATTTTCCCTATAAAAACATACAACGCATTGAAGACATTATTAGTGCTACTGTTTCCCTACTACTGATTAAAACCAACGTTATTATGGAGCGGCGACGTCATTTAAGCAGGGAAGAAATGCTCAGAGCCGTGGGAATGATAGAAGCTGGTTCCCGGCAACGTACTGTGGCTTTAGCTCTGAATACAAGTCAGAGTGTTATCAGTCGACTTTGGACACGTTACCGAAGCACTGGTACCGTGGCTGAGCGCCATGGAGGACGGTATCGCTGCACCACACGGAGACAAGACCCATACATTCAAATCTTAACTCGAAGAGCTCCAACAATAACCGCCATGATGTTAGCCGTGAGGCTTCATCACTCTTCAGAGAACTTAATTAGCGACCAAACAGTCAGAAACCGCTTGCATGAAGTGAACCTTCATTCCCGAAGACCGCTACGGGTACCACCTATAGCAATGCACAATCGTAGGATTCGATATCAATGGGCTCTTGAACACAGAAATTGGGCAGAAGAACAATGGCGTTTCGTGTGCTTTTCTGATGAGTCTCGTTTTGGTATGAGACCGGATACAAGACGTATACGACACTGGAGAACCCCTGGACGCCAACAGCGATTAAAATCCTGCCAGGAAGTCCATCCTTATAGTGGTGGAACCATCATGGTATGGGCGGGTATTTGGATCGGCGGAAGAACTGAGTTGATTTGGATCAGAGGCAACCTCAACGCTCAAATTTATGCTGAGACGATTGTATCAGACGTCATCGTTCCTCTACAAGTGCAAATCGGTCCCTTATTTCAGTTA
The DNA here is from genome assembly GCA_916614155.1 of Mesoligia furuncula. Lineage (NCBI taxonomy): Eukaryota > Metazoa > Arthropoda > Insecta > Lepidoptera > Noctuidae > Mesoligia > Mesoligia furuncula. The sequence goes on from OU744804.1 coordinate 914,233, forward strand.
ATGCATGATAATGCACGACCGCACACCGCAAGAGTTGTAAGACAGACTCTCGCCGCAGCTAACATCAATGTCCTGCCCTGGCCTGCTCAGTCGCCAGACTTGAACCCGATTGAGCATGCATGGGATATGCTACAGAGAAGAGCTCTGCCGAATATGGAGGGTATCCAGTCGCAAGAAGACCTTTTTTTGTTGTTGCAACGAACATGGGCGGCCATTCCACAGCGTGATTTGGATGAACTCATTTTGAGTATGCCAAACCGATGTTCTTGTGTTGTTAGTGTTCGCGGTAGAAACACGGATTATTAATTGTTTAAGTTACCCAATAAAATTTTAAAGAAAACTGTTATTTCAGTCTTTTTTTCGAACTTTTGTGTTAGTGGTTCAAATGTCAAAAATCCCTTTATTAGGAAAATGGCAAATTTCTTTATTAATGCAGAGGTGACTTGGTTTATCGTTACTGTGACAAACGAAAACACTTTATTTGATGAATCCTTAAAGAAAATTTTAATTAATATCAATCAGGAGAAAAGTTATTGCAAAAATATATGTTGATCCCTAGACACTTTTGATGTGTGTATATACGGTCGAATTGAGAAACCTCCTCCTTTTTTTGAAGTCGGTTAAAAATGGGAGATTGTAGTACATGAGGCTAGATAATTTGGTATTCAGACTAGACTTTGTTTTACAGAAGCGAGCTGTTCGATCAATTTATAAATTAAGTCCGAGACACTCTCAGAGACAAATTTAAAGAGATTAATGTAATGACTGTGCCTTCTCAGTATATTTATGAAAATCTTTTATATGCCCATAAAAACATAAAATTGTTTAAAAAATACAGTGATATCCATAATATAAATACTAGAAATAAAAACAAATTTGTTGTACCTACAACAAGGCTCAAAAAAATAGGTGGCTCGTTCAGATGCCAATGTATACGCTTTTATAATAAGCTACCAAGCCACGTTCAAGATCTAAGCCTCAATAAATTCAAATCATTCATTAAACGTAAGTTGTGCCAGAAAGCCTTTTATACCGTTAAAGATTATATTGAGGACAAAAAGGCTTGGGATTGAGCTGCTTCAAATTTCTGCATTTTGAATGACTTTTTTTTTTATATACACATTGACATTAATGATTTTTTTATAAACAATTACATTTGCTTACTTTGTAAAGTATTATTTTTTTTTTTCATTGTGATTTGTGAATGTGAAGACGATGTGGGTCATTTTATTAATTTTTTATGTTTTATTTTTCTCTCTGTTCTATTACTTGTTTCTTTTTTTTTTCTCTCTCATGGTCTGGCAGTTTGAGTAATTTATGTGGCCTACCCAAATGTCCTTTCTTTGGTATTATTCGTCGAATCGTTGAGCTCCTTAAGTCTTGAGTTGAGCTGCACGATTTCTGACAAATGCGTGCACTGACTGGACAGGTCCTCTCAATCTGTGTGGTTCTTTTCTCAAAAGACCATCTCAGACATCGATCTACATGGTCTTCATATAACCTGACCAAGATTATGTCTGGACTTTAAAAGAGACTGTGACCTCTGAGTTTGTTTCGGCCTTTCTTCTCAGAGTAGTCAGATAGGAAACGCCGACCTCATCTAGTTTTAAAAAAAAAACATGATTGACGTGTAAAAGTGTTTGTGCCACTGACCTCTACAATACAAGTTGTATTATAGAGGTCAGTGGTTTGTGCAAACCTACTAACAAAAATAAAATCATTTATCATTTATAGTTTTTAGCAGTGTGGTGATTGTGATGAAACCCAATCATCTATTATACGTCCTGACTGACTGATATATCAACGCACAGCCTAAGCCGCTGGTCCTAGAGACATCAAATTTGGAGGGTTGTGTTCTTTGTGAAAAGTAGGTGTCCCCTCAGAAAGAGTTTTTCGAAATTCGGTGAATGGGGGAGGGTGAAATTTCACGCGGACGAAGTCGCAGGCAGAAGCTAGTCAAATATATGTTAGTTTCGGTGGGTTATTGGAAAATTTGGAAATCCAATATCATCATCATCATCCACAGTCCCCTTTCACCCACTGCTGGGCCTAGGCCTCTCTTGTCTTGTTCCAATCCCCACGCTCCTGTCCCAGCCTCATCCAGGTTCTGCCCGCGATGGCAACAATGTCGTCTGCCCATCTCACCGCCGGACGACCAATCCAATCGAAATCCAATTTACCCTAGTATAAATACTAACCCAACCTTTATAATTATTTAATCAGTTCTTATACAAATGATAGAAATAATGATTAACTGACTCATCTACGATTTTTTACAACATAATAGATATAGGTAGCCCTTACCTTAGTGGTATTCCCATTTTGTATTATTATCGTGTATTCCCGTTGTTCCCGTAATCTGTGTCCCCATTACGGACAAACATCGTCAACGAGTGACGAGCACATGGGAGTGTCTGCTCGTCACTCGTTGATGATGTTTCATCTCCGTGTTTGTCATCTGCTTTTGACACAACACTCACAAACTCTGACCACAACAACAACTCTCACTAAACAATTAAGTAATTATTACAACTGAAACTAACACCGAAAAGATACTTGAAGAGCGTTTCCATCACATTTATAACAGACGTCATGAAAACCTGTCATTTTCACCGGTATTTGACATTAAGATTTTTTTAACTTTACAATTGACGCTGTGTTTAGACATTACGGCCGCATGTGGCAGCCATCGCACTTGTAGGAGACCGTAGCTTTAGCATGCAAGTTATTTATTAAGGTACACCAACAGCTTTTGTATAATTTATCTTAAGTAGTAAGTAAGTAGTACTTATACATCCAAAAGTCTCGGTCTTACACAGTCGCTAATTACAAGTTATTATAGTAGAGAGCAGCATAAATGATGGTGATGGTAGTAGAGTGCAGTGGTGGCCGCGATTTACGAGTTGCAGGTCGCAAGTTCGAACCCAGACAGGTGCTGGGTTTACTCTGTGTAAATTATATCATCACCACTGCTCTCAAAACGGTGAAAGAAAACATCATGAGAAAACCGGCATGTCCTAGAATCAAAAATTCGAAGACATGTGACATCTACCAACACGCACTCAGCCCGCGTGGTGGATTACGGCCCACCTACTCTCACCGAGAATATGCCTGTGTCTTAGCAGTAGAAACATTATAGCCTGATTATACTATTATTTATTAAGTTATTATTGAATAAATGTCAAAAAGTGTTGTCTCTGTGACTGCTAGCTGTGCGCAAAGGTAACAAACACAACATAATTTGTGTTATGCCTATACGCGGGCATTAATGGCGGCTCAACGGAATATTGTCAATTGAAATTTTATTTTTGATTATCTTATAGTACCTACTTATACTTAATTTTACTTACTTATAGTATTTTGTATATGATGCACCGGTCGGCGTCACCAAATCAACGCCGGCTATCGCTGAAAACCAGCGTTGTGGCTTTGTTTCGTGTGTTATGTATTTATCCACAATAAGTTCTAATTTGAAAATCATAATATTTACTCCTCCATCAATTGTAAAGTTAAAAAAATCTTAAACAATACTTGAAATTATTTGTTGTGTCATAGATGTGGTGGAGGCTGCTGTGGAGCGTACCCACCCTATTGGATGTTGATTTGGGCGCTATATTACAGATATTATTCAAGGTGTTTTGATAAAATTTCATGAGTAAAAAAATAATAATACTTACTAAAACACTCGTTTGATTCACCCCTGTTATACTGTAACAGTTTTTTACGACAATTGACACAAGTTCCGTTCGTGATTTAGAACTATCCCCAGTAAATGAAAAAATGTACAATAAAAGTATTCAATCCACTCGTCGTCCCTAGTTAACAGACACGACAGCTACATAGTTTCTACAACAAATTCTCGGTAAATAGTAGGTACTGAAGCAATACCGAACATATCTACCAATGTTGAAATGCGCCAGTTGCGTCGCGTGCCACACTTTTTGCCAAATCGCGTGCAACTGACACGACTAGCGTTCTGCAATCGCTTGCGAACATTCTAAATATGCACTATACGAGAATGCACAGTATTGCACTGAGCTGCACTAACCTAGCTGCACTAGTTCGGGTCGCTGCTGGCTGAGATATGTGCTACTGATTGGATTGTGATTGAACGTTATTGATAGCGTTCTTGTTGGAATGTTATTAGTTCAATCTAAATAAAATTATCTTTTCAATCTGCCTGCCTTTTCCCAACTATTATGGGGTCATCTTCCAGTCTATTCGGTTGCAGCTGAATACCAGTATTTTACAGCGACTGCCTATCTGACCCCCACAACTCAGTTACTGGGTAATACGATACAGCATAATTATCTAGCATAATTATTATTTTTGCATTTTCTTGCGAAATTGGCAAAGAAAAACTATAGTGTTTTTTTAAATCCTTGTTTAAGAACTAGCTGCACCCCGCGGTTTCACCCGCGTAATTGTCGATCCCGTGGGAATATCGGGATAAAAAGTAGCCTATATGTTAATCCAGGGTGTCAGCTACCTCCATACAAAATTTTTATCAAAATTGGTCCAGCCGTTTGAGCGTGAAGAAGTAACAAACATATAAACACTCACACACACACTCACAAACTTTCGCCTTTATAATATTAGTGTGATTGTAACCAAATCAAAGTCAAATCAAATGTGTTTTTTCGTGCGAACTGGTACAAGGTAGGTGTTACAAAATATATTAAGTGGGTATCTGTTTATCCTGCCACAGTAAGTGACATAGTGGTTGTTTCAACACAAGAGACCCTGAGGGCAATTCTCGTAATTTTAAGAACGTTCACAGTCTGATCTCAGTCTCAATCTGTCAAAAATACCTCTAATTTCCCTGCATTTTTGACAAGTTTTTGACATTTGACATTTTTGACAAGTTTTTGACTTTTGACATTTTTGACAAGTTTTTGACATTTGACATTTATGACAAGTTTTTGACATTTGAAATTTTTGACAAGTTTTTGACATTGATAGTCGCTGAGATGAGATTGCGACTAAATTTTGAAGGTTTTTCATTACGGGAGTTGGCTTTCTGTTATTCTTTATAGAGTAGTTTCGCCTGTACTTTTAAATTCTTAGTGATTACAGTATGTGTCTAGAGTAAGCACTCAATAAAAGAAATAATAGTGAATCCTACATGACCATAAAGTTACAACAAGTATTCCACAACGTACCGCATAAAAATAATTTCATCCATTTGCTTCGCCAACACCCATTTCAAATCGGAACGCTTAGCAATAACTCCGCCATGCAATATCAGAAAACGGTTAGTATCACGAAAATTGTTCAGCTTTCATCGATATAAAGTGTTGCTTCTACCTCGGTTTAAATCCATTTAGAATATATCTTTTCAGGTACCGGGGACTTTGAAGCGAAGTGCACTGAAGCGAAGCGGAGGGTAGCGAAGCATGCTTCTGTAAATGTAGAGCAGTGTGGCTTATTTCTTTTGGCACATGCCCTGAACGTCATTGTTACGGACGGACGAGAATTTTGTGTTTTTATATTACATCGTAGTTTTTTTTCGTGGTCTGGTCTTTGGAACGAGTTATTTAAAAAATAATGTTTTTGGATGGTCGGTTGTATGGTGAAAGTTTGTGGGTTACCTTTTACCTTTCAGAGTGGATATAGACTGAACGAGGTTGTTAATGTTGTCAGACAAACCAAGTTTTATCATTTCGGATAGGGATTGTGTAAAGTCTTCGGAGAGAATCGTGAATCTAATACTGATTGCCTTTGTTTTTTAGAATTGTTCATTCATCTCCGATAACTAGTATGTGAATTACAATAAAAATAAAATATTACATCTTGATATTAAAGTGATCAATATCTACTTAAGTTTTACAAAATATCGTGTTGAAATCAAAAGATATTTTCATCAGATTTTCTAACTAAAAATATTAATTATTATTATTTTCTCATTTAAAGTAAGTCAGTATTCCGGGCAATATCTGAATCGCCTTATTTCAGGTTTCTCAGTACCAATGTTTTTAAGAAAACGTACTTATACAGATACGCAAACAATTTCTATTGGTGAGGGTTTTCGAACGAAGAGAACGAGAACCAGGAAATTGTAGTTACACTGATTATTATATTATTATTATTATATTATCTTACTAAGCATTTCAGGATATTTATTATTTACCACATTACTTTTCATGGAATCTGTGTTAGGTGCTGATAATTATTTATTTTAATTTATTATGACTAATATACAAAATATAAATCCCTTTTGAGTTAGCTTTAATTAAAGATTTTGTGATTACAATCAGATAAACAAAAATAAATCCATGAACGTCGCAAAAAATAGCTTTGGGAGGAATGAAAACAGAGTTTGAATAAATAGTTTTAAACCTATTTCAAATTAAGTACATTTTCCTCCATAATGCTAGGGAATAAGTACATAAATGAATTGTACCTACTTACAAATTAAGGCTCCTTCAACCAGGCGCGACACGCGATAAAATCGCGCGCGACACAAAGGCACCACAAGTCGCGCAACGAGCGGTACCTTTGTGTCGCGCGCGATTATATCGCGTGTCGCGCCTGTTTGTAGGAGCCTTTAAGACTCGCATCGACGCGAGGAAAACGTAATTATTACATAACTAATATCTAATTTTTGAATATTGTAGATATCTTCAAAAATTATAAAGTTTTCAGAAAGTTATGTAGTTATTTACAAAAACATGAATATACATAGGTTGCCTCACCTGTGCACTGTGTAGCAATACGCGCTACGGAAGAGACACGTTATAAGACAAAAGAGTCAACCTTGGTACTCGCGGACTGAAGTCACAAAAGAACTTCATCGCTGTCATTTCCATTTTCTTACTGCACCACAGACTTATCGTGTGGCGCTAGGACAACAGCGGGTAGAAGATGTTCTTGTAAATGTGTGCTAAACTATAAATATATATGTAAGTAGGCTATAAAATAAGTTGTGAACTTGTAATTTTATTGAATACTAAAATACCCTTGTGTAGAGATAATAATATGCAGGTATTATACAACCAGCTTTTGTCCATGACTTTATATGAGTGTATTTTGTATTTCATCATTTTGTAATACAAATATCCAGCGGACACGAAGGGTTCCTTACCACAAGGCAAACGCTCAGAAGAAGACACGCTTCTTGTATGGAGACCCCCTCCTTTTGGTCTTTATTTTATATTTATAATAATTATGTTGTTATAGCGGCTACAAAAATACTCACTCTGTGAAAATTTTAACTGTCTATCTATTACGATTCATGAGTTACAACCCGCTGACAGATATACGGAGGGACTGACTGACAGCGAAGGCTTAGTAATAACCCTACAACTTAGCCCATGTCCTTTTCAGGGCTAGGCGTGAAAGGCAACAGACAGACAAAGTTACTTTTGCATTTATAATATTAGTATGGATATTGTTTCAAGCAAACCTGTAATTGATCAGAGGGGCAATTCTCGTAACTTTAAGAACGCTCACAGTCTGATCTCAAAAATACCTCTAACTTTCCTACATTTTTGACTAGTTTTTGACATTGATTTTCATTGAGATGAGATTGCGATTAGATTTTGCCTTCAGGAGTATGATAAGCTCTATTTATAAAGTATTCACGCTTAAACTTCAATACTAACTTAAATCCGTTGGTGGATGTTTATTTTAAGTTTGCAAAAAGGATATATAGAATTAAGTAACTCTAACAGACTAACTATGATGATAAATCGTCATAGGAAACAATGCTCCTACTATTATTTCATCTCAGTTATTTAATGTCACATACAAAATAAGTAAACGCGTAACAATTTCATAGCAAAACCACTCAGCCCACAATAAATGGCCGTCTGTACGTTTATTTCCAAATAAAAAATAGTTTTCCAACACGTTTTTCCTCGTGTAATGGCGTCTAACAATTCCCGCCGCGAGTCTAGTGGCCCGACCACAACTTTATGTGCTCTGCCGTGTTTCCTTTATAAGAGGGCGGGCAAAGGCTCCGTTCTTATTTCCGGTTCGGTGGTGTGACGGCACGTAACCGGCACGGAACCGGGAACGAACGCCGCTCACCGCCACTTTCCAATAATAATATATGTTGTGCTCCTTTTCTTAAGATTTGAATTTGAATGGAAAGTGAAGTTGGTTTTGATAATGCAGAGGTTAGTTGCAGGTGGTGTAAGAAAATAGGTACAGTTGATCTCGTAATAACTTTTCCACTTTTGATAACAATAGTACATTAAAACATCACTAAGGGTTGAAGCTACCTACAATAACTGTCACATAGATGAATATACGTTAGGGTCTAGGAAAGTGGCAATCTCTTTCAAGCGTTTCGTATTTATACAACAACTTTCAACAGGATTGACATAAGCTTTCAGTAGCTTAAAGGTCCAATGTTGACTTTTCCATCATCTTTATCGCTAATATAATATAACTTTGTCGTGGGTGGTGAAGCAACCACGAGGTGAACTACACCGCACAGGTGAACAATACTTGTCTAAGCAGGGATTAAAGGAAAAACCAATTCTGAAATGTATCGATTGTTATAATATGTAAGAGACCTCCTCATATCAATGTTATCTTTTACAAACAAGAATAAGAAACAGGAGAAAACATATTGGTGCTGGATACAAAATACTTAGAATTTGTGTGACGTAAATTGAATTTATTTACTTTCATTATAAGTACTTAGTGGATGTAACTTGAACTTGTTCGAACAAGACAGGCACGTTTTATATTTTCAACGTACAAAATCTAGCCTCAGTTGAGACTGAGACTAGAATTTGTACGTTGAAAATATACCGTCGCCGAGGCGAGCCTCGGCGACAAACAAAAGTCAAAAACTTGTCAAAATGTAGGGTAATTAGAGGTATTTTTGACAGATTGAGACTGAGATCAGACTGTTCTTAACATTACGAGAATTGCCCCTCTGGTTAGTGAAGACCTTTCCGTAGGAAAGAAAAAATCAAATTTTCGTAAGGAATACTTTGTTGTTTGCATTTTCATGACAATCTTCTCTTCTTTTTCTATTCTTGAATATATAAAAATATGAGTCGTAATATGACACCGGCAAGTATTGAATGTTATACTTTTTTTTATTTACACTCTGTGAAAGGTGAGCTTTAGAGAGGCTAAAACACTCATGAATATTAATGACTTTCTCTTCCTATATTTGAGGGTTTTGAGTAAGTAAATCTCCAGATATTAAACTTGAAACACCTAAACTTCAATGCAATGTTGGTAAATTGAGTTGCTATCCAAAATAATAGATTGTTTGCCAAGGGAGCAAACAACTATTTTGAAGGCGAGAGTGTTTCTTTGAATCCAGAGCGGAGCGAAGGATTCAAATTACGTCACTCGAGCTTAAAATAGTGTTGCTCCCGAGGTGGACACTCCTTTTTATCAACCTCTATGAAAAAATAAGTAAGTGCAACTTATGAATAAGATTAATACCTTTTCAACACACTTGCTCGTAAAGTGGCTCTTATTGAACCGCTTTTAGGTCCATAATGCAGTGTATTGAAAACGCGTGCTTTTTCTTTACTTTAATCCACAAGTGCTTTATTTCCACAGATAACTATTTACTAGTCGGAGATGTGCGCTTTTTTAATCTCATCAATTCACTTTTTTTTTAAATAGTCTGTATTGTCCTTGGTCCCAAAATTAACTAATATTTATTTACTTCAAGGTGAATGCGCAGGGATCACAGACAATTTAAGGTGAATACGCAGTGGTAGTTCACGAAATTCAAATTTTCTTAGGTTTTTTGCAGGTCAGTGTCAGGTTGTGTCTTGATCAAAATATTATGATTTGCGACTATAACAGGTACGTCTTTACAGAATGATAATCATTCGAATCATTAATACATCTTTCTTATGGAAAAGTTCTTAGGGAAAAAATCTAACCTGAAAGATTCTATTCTAATGACTATAATTATGTAAATACATATATATTATAGTCGCGAATCATATTTGATCAAGATACAACCTGATACTGATCTGCAAATTACAAAAAAACGTAAGAAAATTTTAATTATAATAATAATATTCATTTATTTCAGGTCCGAGACCCATATAAAACAACGACAGATAAAAATTACAAATACTTACAAAATCCATAAAGTATTAGTAACAAAATAAAAATAACTTATTGCCTAGTGTTAGTATAAATCAAAATCCGCACAAAATGTTGAAAAATCGGAGAGCCAAAGCTCTCCGCTACAGTCCTCAGGATGCTGTTATGACTGCCCTTCACTCTCCTCAGTAGCGACTCAGTTTTCTTACGAACAACTGAATAGAAGCTGTCGGTACGGGCTTGCGCTAACACGTGCGACGCGCTACAGTAACGAGGCAGCCCCAACAACATCCTGAACGCATTGTTATATTGGACACGCAGGACATCCAGCGATCTCTTAGTATAATCGACCCATAGACCCGTGTACAGACTTACGATTTTAATTATCCACCTTAAATTGTCCGTGGTCCCTTCCGAAACCAAACGGAAAAGACCCTGACTGGCGTTCTATTATTGCGGATTCTCACTGAACTAATGACCGCGCGCAAGTGTAAATAAAAGCACTGACCACAGAGCATGTAAAAAAAAATTGTAAAAAAAAAAACAATTGTAGTTTAGTTAGTATGGAATTAGAAAGTACTATTGGCATAGAGAAATATACCTACATTAGTTCAGTGAGAATCCGCAATGATAGAACGCCAGTCAGAGTCTTTTCCGTTTGGTTTCGGGTTGGACCACGGACAATTTTAGGTTTTTTCAAATTTTCTTACGTTTTTTGTAATTTGCAGGTCAGTATCAGGTTGCATCTTGATCAAATATGATTCGCGACTATAATATACAGAGCGTTAGGTTAAACGAGGGACATACTTTGAGGGGAGTTAGTACTCATGAAAATGAACAACTTTTAATATGGGATTAACCCTGAAATCGCGAAAAAAAAATCATCCGTTTCCTACATTTATGTTCGCATAGCTCGTCAAAATGTACTGAACAGCTGATTCTTTTTTTGCGATTTCAGGTTCGGCCCCATAGTAAAAGTTGCTCATTTTCATGAGTACTAACTCCCCTCAAAGTATGTCCCTCGTTTAACCTAACGCTCTGTATATGTATTTACAGAATTATAGTCATTAGAATAGAATCTTTCTAGTTAGATTTTTTCCTAAGAACTTTTCCATAAGAAAGATGTAGGTATTAATGATTCGAATGATTATAATTCTGTAAAGATGTATACCTACATCTGTATGTATACAAACCTTTTAGAGTCGCAAATCATATTTTGATCAAGATACAAACCTGACACTGACCTGAAAATTGCAAAAAACCTAAGAAAATTTGAATTTCGCGGTAGACCGCGAAATTCAAATTTTCTTAGGTTTTTTCGGACAATTTAATGTGAATGTGCAGTGGTAGACCACTGCGCATTCACCTTAAATTGTCCGAGGTCCCTGCGCATTTACCTTAAGGTAAATAAATATTAGTTAATTTTGGGACCAAGGACAATACAGACTATTAAAAAAAAAGTGAATTGATGAGATTAAAAAAGCGCGCATCTCCGACTAGTAAATAGTTATCTGTGGAAATAAAGCACATGTGGATTAAAGTAAAGAAAAAGCACGCGTTTTTAATACACTGCATTATGGACCTAAAAGCGGTTCAATAAGAGCCACTTTACGAGCAAGTGTGTTGAAAAATGCTTTACGCGCGTTTTTTATTTTTTCACAAACTTTTTGCTTTAATCAAATCAAATCAAATCATTTATTTGCTTGAATATGGGTAGGTACATGAGGTGATACATAATTACAACAGTTCTTTAAACCATATCCTACCTTAATAGGTGTGCATTTAATATGGCTCGCGCGCGTTTTTCTGTATCATACAGCCTGTTATACTTATTCATACAATGTTCGTGATTGATCTTTTTGGTGACTGGAACTTTTACTAACAATATCCACATTCCAAATTCAAATCACTTTTAGTCCCTAGAGATAAAAGAGCTAGGTATTTAAGTCCCTGTTTACGAAGAATACCCTAGCTGTTTTTGAATAGATGTGATAAAAAAAGAATTATTTACTAAAGTACTTCAACGTCAATTTCTTCTAAAATTATCCCATATTTGCATACGAAATCTCCGTACCCTCGAACGCAATAAATGTTTGTAACTTAAATAATCAAGTTATGTTTGTGTTGTCAGATATCTCGCGACATGTCTAAGTTGGCAAACACCGCTGCGGCATATTACGTTGGGTGACGGCTCCACGCTGGCGCCAATGTTTGGCCAATATCGCACGTACGGTAGACGCTCAACTAATGTTTTGTTAGTAAAATTGAGTTCGCTAGGGATGTCTAAATTGAAAACTCGCAGGTGAAAATTCCAACTTTTAGAGATACTATTTTGAAAATATTTTACTAACATGTGTAGTCACGCTGGTTGTAGGGTTGGTATGACTTTATCTCGCTATTATGATAAGGTTTGCATTTTTATCCCTAGACAAAATGCTCGATTAAATTTAAAGTTTTGGGGTCCTTCGCCGATGTACAGAATGCATCAGGACAGATGGGCCAAGGTCACGTAGTGGGTGCCTGAAGACGGGCGTGGTCACAGAAGCAGGCCTAAAAAACGCTGGCGCGACGACCTAGACTCGTTCTTGACTAATTGGCCGGAAAAGGCAGCAGGCAAAGATGAATGGCGAAGTATGGGAAGGCCTTTACCCAACAGTGGGACGGTATAGACGCTGTAAATGTTGCGCGTACCTACTCTTGCCCGCGACTTCGCCTTGTGAAATTTTACCCTCCCCCAATTCACCCTCTTAGGGGTGGAATTTCTAAAAACCCTTTCTTAGTAAATACTTCTTCACAAAGAACATACCCTCCAAATGTCATGTCACTAGGACCAGCTGTTTAGGCTGTGCGTGGACATATCAATCAGTTAGGACTTTGAATTTTATATAAATAGATTGTTGAAAAGTAGTCATTGTGAGTTTTGTTCTATAATAACAACATGTCAAAAATTACCACCTCATAAGATACCTACATATTATGCTGTATTAGTTGATACCTACACATACAGATACACATAAGCCCTGAGCCAACATTGGTCCCAACAAGTGTAGTTAACACAAACAGTATGCAAATCACGTTGGTCTCAGGTGGCGACCTGTCACTCTTATTTGTTAATTTCAAGATTTCATTCAACTCGTTGTAAGGGATAATTGCTTGTATCTCAACCAATCATACGAATGGTTTAGTTAGAGGAATGGCATTTGTTTGTTTTGGAGGATTTTACATTTCTTTTCGTGTTGAAATAGCAACTAAAAGTCAACTATGATTGCAGAGAACATCATAGGAATCATAGAAATAGAATAGACATAGGAATTATATTTGTGATAAAATTATTTATTTTTAGGGTTACTTAACTTAAAAGGAAAAACGGAACCCTTTTAAGATCACTTTGTTGTCCGCTTGTCTGTCCGTCTGTCAAGACCCTTTTTCTCAAGAACGCGTGGAATTATCAAATTGAAATTAATATCAAATTCTCAGGGCTGCAATTCCTTGAAGCAGTCTAAAAATCAAATTTCTAAGTCAACGCAGTCAAAAGATGCGGGCGTTTATGTTCCGTTTATGCCGCATATTTTGACACTCACAAGGGAATCGAAACTTAAGGGTCCCGTTGACCTAGAACCATGAAATTTAGCAAGAAGCAATTTTATGTAGCACAAGTAAAGGAAAAATCCGAAAACATTACAAAAAATAATTTAAAAACTATTTACATACCTACGAATCTGTACGGAACCCTCGGTGCGCGAGTCCGACTCGCATTGGACCGGTTTTTTTTAGGGTTCCGTAGCCAAATGGCAAAAACGGAACCCTTATAGATTCGTCATGTCTGTCTGTCTGTCTGTCTGTCCGTCTGTCTGTCCGTCCGTATGTCACAGCCACTTTTCTCCGAAACTATAAGAACTATACTGTTGAAACTTGGTAAGTAGATGTATTCTGTTAATCTGGTTTTAATGCCCAGTGCTAAAACAACTCCTAATTATTCTAACCGTTTAATGAAAAAGCCATTAAAACAAACACAGAATCCTGTCATTTAAAGTTTTTAATTATTTATAAAGCTTCTAAAGCAGTCACCAAAATACTTTAATTGTGTTTAGAGTTTATTATGAGTGAGTGAGAGAGGGTAATTAAGAAGAATGCAACGAAATGCCATACGAAGTACTGAAGTGCCATACTTTGCATAACATTTTAATGTATTTCGTAAAGAAAAAGCGTGGGTTTTTCTAAGCGATGAACTTCATGATTGAAAAGCAAGAGAAGATGCCAAGTAAGTTGAAAGGGACAGCATTTTGTAATAATATTAGGACTTCGTCCGCGTGAAATTTCCCCCTCCCCCATTCACCCTCTTAGGGGTGGAACTTCGAAAAACCCTTTCTTAGTGTATACCTACTCTACACAAAGAACACACCCTCCAAATTTCATGTCTCTATGACCAGCGGTTTAGGCTGTGCATTGATATATCAGTCAGTCAGGACTTTGAATTACATATATATAGATGACTTAACTTGGTCTAAGTTTGTCGCCTAATAATAATAACAAACATTGCGCGGCTGTGTCCAGGGATTGATTCAGACAGCAGTAGGGGAGGTAAGCCTAAAACGGGTAGCCCGCCTAAAACGGGTATGCTTTTTAAATTGCGCACCGTTAATGCTAATAAGAATGTGTGCGTGCAGTGCGCGGCGCCTGCCGCTCGCCAATCACAGGGAGTCGTCGCGCTTCTCTGGCGGACACGAGTTCACGGTAAGATAAGAAAGAAGTTTTTTGCTATTTCCACTAAAAAAAATTGAGTTACATTACTTTTGAATACTCGAAAATGGTTTACAATATGGTCTTACTAGTTTTGTGTTATTATTTTGCAATAAATAGACGTTTTATTTGTGTAATAGGTTGGCGTTTATTATTTGGGTTTTTAGGATATGAGTCGATGGAAAAAAATACATGCTTGTGGGCAAAAAGGGTAGGGGTAAAGCGGGTGCCCGTTTTGCCCATACCCGATTTGCCTTGTATAATTTCATTGACCTTATTAGTTCTTTTATTTTTGCAGATGGTTAATAAATACAAAAGAAAGACTGCAAATGCATCGTGGGATGAGGGAGTTATGAAGCTTGCGATAGAAGAAGCTCTCAAAACTTCCGTCAATGGTGCAGCAAAAAAATATTGCATTAACTTTATATATGTAAAGAAAGGATGTCAAAAAAAATCTAGGAAGATTCACAATAGTTTTTACAGCAGCTCAAGAATTAGAGCTAAATGAGTATCTATTTCATATGGATTATCTGTTTACGTTGCCAACTCATTACGTTGTCTACAAAGTGCCGCAACCATTCCAAGAATACTGGTCCATTGATCCAACCATTATCACTGCAAGTAGCTGATGATCCTGGTGGAGCTCCATCTGAGTTATGATTGTTATGAAACAGTTCTAGTCATTGATTGACGTTGACCTAATGTAATTCAGTCCCTACCCGCTTTGCCCAAAAGCCCTACCTGCTTTAGGCCCCCCCTACGGGCAAAACGGGTAATTCGAATGTTAAAGATTTTTGTTATTTTTTTATTCTTAATGTACAAAACTACCAAATATGTCGTTTATTTTATAGCCCTTGATAACTAAACATTTCAAAATGTACAAATAAATGTTCAATTTGAATCTATAAATTGTTTTTATTTATCATCAACCTTAGCTTACCCGTTTTGGGCTACTCTCCCCTACTCCTGGACACGTCACGCATAGTGAGGGGGTTCCTCTCTCTAGAGAGGGGACCACGCCGAGCTTGAACCCTATTCCCGATACCGATGGGCCACTATTTTTATATTTTTAAATATTTTTTATAAAAGTATTTAAATGTATAAAAATGTAATAAAGGGCAGTGAGGCTCTCGGTAGACAGGATCAAGAAAGCGGTACTTATTGACACTTCTCGTATGTTTTTGAAGTTTTATAATTTATATTCAAATGTAAAAAAAAAATTAAATGTAGGTATGAATAAATGACACAATAAGTATAATAATAATTAATAAAAAACTAACTAATATAATATCACATCTAAAAATAAAAAAATTAAATCCTAACTTAAGTAAAACTATACAGAAACTAAAAAATAGCGTCGATAAATTCATCCACATTGCTGTCGACTGGTAATGTACCCAAGAGACTGGAGGTATTACCACGCTGTCTGGCGAAAGATATAATAAGTATAATTAAGTATATATTATAAGTATAATAACAATGAAAATGCTACAGACAATAAAATTACCCGGCTTGCAACAACATTTTCCAAAAAAATCTCCTCTAAGAGATTATAATAAGTTAGAATTTATTGTAACTTCCTTCCGTTTCCATTGTCGCAGGTGTGCTGGCGGGCGTGAGCGGCGGCGACGGCACGCGCGCGGAGCGGCCGTACTTCGACGACGTGTCGCCGCGGAACGTGTCGGCCGTGGTCGGGCAGGCCGCAGTGCTGCGCTGCCGGGCCAAGCACATAGGAAATAGGACTGTGAGTATATTGTACTATGTATTTTACGTTAAGTTAAAACGACGTCACCTCTCGCCTAGCAACTGAAATTTCGAAGGTTTTGTGGTATCACACGTTTATTTTTCGAGTAAAATCTATGGTTTTTTGAAAGAATTGGCACAAATACAAACAAAACCGCATGACTTCTCAAGTTCCGCTAATGAGACACAATTAATTTTCATCGTGCTACATTTAATACGTGGGGCTAGACCGGTTTAAAGTAAAAAAAAACTTATGCCAAACCGGCTTCAGCTCAGCATAATGTCAGATGGCATCACTACAGAGTACAGACTGAGGCTGATTTTCAGCTTAAGCCCACGAGTCTTTACGGTCGGATACGTTTAAAAACTTTGTGTATTTTTAGGTCGTATGTAGATATTCTATGGTCATCAGAGTAATGTTGAAGTTTTACATGGTACACATACGGTGCATCGCAGCTGCAGTAAACAAAAATACCATACATTTTGTCGATGAATGAACGTGTGTGAACAATAGACCTTACATCCAGCACCCACGGGTGCTAATATTAGTTGCTGCTTAATCAACAACATTATTGCAGCATGCCAAGACTGACTATACCATCGGTCACGTGTGATGGTTTTGGCTACAAATTCCTAAGTTAAAGCGGTCACTCTATGGAGGCATGGAGTGCTTCCAACTTGCGGTCACGTTCAGCAGTGGACGAAAAATGAGAAAGACGTGACTCGTTTCATTCGTCTGCGCCATAAATCACTTATAAAGTGTACTTCGGAATCAGATGCAACAAACTAGTTACCTTGAATAAATAGCAATTAATTGAGTGGCAACAAACCGAGCACTCAGCTCCCATCGCCTTTCGTTTCCTCCCTGCCCCTCTCCCTGTCCACTTCAAATAGCAAACTTCGACAGTATCAATTACAAACTGAACCTTAGAACATTTACTTCTATTAATTACAATTTCCACCGACTATTTCTACTCCTAAATCAAAACTTGGAATCCCTTAATCAAGATTTACAACGATCGTTTAAGACATGTTCTTAGACCAGGGTATTCCATCAACATAATCCGAAACATAAATTCTATTATTAGAGCAATGATTGCGGCCATATCCCCTTCGGTCAGCCGAGCGAGATATTAACCCAAGCGGTTATTATCTTAGTCATTAATACCTTGATTACTATGTTCTATACATACACTTTGTGACTGAGCCATAGTGCGCAATGTGTACGTAGTGATGTGCAGAGTTAGATGGATGACTGACGGATCAGGCAGATGTTACTGCAATTATTGAGTTATGTACTCTCCGTAATGAAATTTGAAATCTGCGGTAACTTTCTAAATGGATTTTCTTGTTCCAAGTTTACATCTGCTGGACCACTGTTCACTTTGAAAGATTGTTTTATGACTTTCTCGATCTCATCTTTATAATCTCTTATTCACCAAGCACCGCAGCTGGAATTGTTTTAAAAACATGTTATATGCTTTACATTATCTGACGTATGGCGTGGGTGAGCAGTGGTGGCCCAGTGGTCAGTACTATAATTACTGCAAATAATTTCATCTCCACTTCTCTCAAAACGGTAAAGGAATGCTATCCGACATCTAATCCTCATCATCACCAACTCAATCTCTTGCACTGTACAACTAACATCTAATCCTCATCGTCACCAACTCAATCTCTTGCACTGTACAACTAACATCTAATCCTCATCATCACCAACTCAATCTAGCACTGTACAACTAACAAAAGTCTTCCAACAATTTATAATTTGACACCCCTCAGGAAAGATAACCAAACTCAGCAGCCCAACCACAGTCACAGATTAATTCGTACAAATCAAAATTCACATGGCCGTTGCCCTATAAGTCTGTGACCCCATGGCCACCTCTCGAAATATCATTTTTCAATGTCGATGTCCTCATTGGTTCGATATCCCTCCTCAGGTTCGCTCCACTGGCCGCCATATTAATGGTGGAGGGCTCCCTAACCCATTCGAGAAAATAAATAGCCATCTGACATGTCCTACGATGCATTATAATATATTGTTCGGCATGGATTATCTGCCGTCATTTTCTTGTAAAAAGGCCGCGTGGATTACGAACCCTTTTTTAGGTTTTTATTCCTGTTATATCACGTTTTGATGGGGTTTCTGTGTTGGGTCGAAGTGTGTGCTGAGTGGTACAGGGTTAAGTTATTGCTGTCTCTTGAGCTGATTTGGTTTTGGTTAACATTCAATTTATATGGAATTAAAGTGATACAAAACTCCTGAATAGCCCTAAGCTATAGGTTCACTTCTTATTACATGAGACTTAAGCAAAATGTGCACTACATAAGTATCTCTTCTTACCTCTTCGGGATGGCGTGCACATGATGTTTTGTATCTGGTACACTTTACAGTCATTTAAATACCAATGAAGCTGAAAACTGAAATTGATACAATTTACCCAAATGTTTCCTGCACATAAACATTCTTTCAATCGTAAAATTACCGAAAATCAGTGCTGAAATTGTCCTTGTAATGTACTGATATTGTCATAATGATCATACTCGTTAAAATAGCTTCAACAGCAATTTGGCACAAATGTAGTATTTGGGTCACCGCAGGCGATGCCGCGCACCTTTATGTGTTGTTGTATTGTCCGTGTTTCCTCTTGCAGTAGTGCGGACATGTTTTTGTACAATATAGTGCTATAAAAACATAGCATTGATTTATGTCGTGTAGGCAATATAAAACTCGTTCTCGTTTAACGAAAATAGCCTCAGCTCTACGTACCTATCTTGTTTTTATTACTTCTTTAGCATCCTACTCAATGAGTATTTCAGTTCCTATATCAGATTCCACAACATCCACTTCCAACAAACTTAATTAAATTCTAAGATAAACTGTGACATTTCTCGAAGATAAACATTTAGCGCCGTCCCCCGTCATAAACTGCCGGATGATCATAGTAAATCCTACACATTTCCTCTTCAGGGAACAACGTGAGCAGGACAGAATAAATCTTCCTTAGCCCTGACGAGGATAATAAAATAAACAAATATCCTACATACTTTTGCGGAAATATAAAACGACGTTGGCTGACCCATTTCAATGCTGAGGTTAATTCATCAAATTTCTGCGAGCGCTCAAGAGGAATTGAGAAAAAACCTCTCGGTCGCTTAGCCGTTACTTAATTTTATTATTTTAAAGGCTGTAAACAGTCTGAGGACGTTCCATCTTGCTTAATTACAGGGCGGGCTTACGGGCTCACCCCCAGCTTACTCTAATTACGTAGAAAAACAAAAATTCAACAAAAGGGAGGGGAATTTATTTTCTAATTTCTCAGTCGGAGCTCTCGAATTAAAAATATAATACAAACGTTTATTGTCGGTGTAATTTTAATCAAAAGGCACAGGCCTATCTTTATGATGTAGGCGCATCACAGAAAAATAAGTTAAAGCCCTTGAGGCGGAGTGTATGGTTTACCTTCAAGTTGTCACGAAAAAGTTATTGCAAAACAAGTAAATGTATTAAAATCAAATAAAATTAAGCATCGTTTTGGGATATAAAATGAATACAAAACGTAGTATCAAAACATAGGACAAAATGTAGTATCAAAACGTAGAACACAACAATATATCAAAATGTAGAATAAAAAGCAGTATCAAAACGTAGAACAAAACGTAGTATCAAAACGTAGAACAAAACTTAGTATCAAAACGTAGTATCAAAACGTAGATCAAAACGTAGTATCAAAACGTAGAACACAACGATATATCAAAATGTAGAACAAAAAGCAGTATCAAAACGTAGAACAAAACGTAGTATCAAAACGTAGAACAAAACGTAGTATCAAAACGTAGAACAAAACGATGTATCAAAGCGTAGTATCAAAACGTAGAACAAAACGTAGTATCAAAACGTAGAACAAAACGATGTATCAAAGCGTAGTATCAAAACGTAGAACAAAACGTAGTATCAAAACAGAACAAAACGTAGTATAAAAACGTAGAACAAAACGATGTATCAAAGCGTAGTATCAAAACGTAGAACAAAACGATGTATCAAAGCGTAGTATCAATACGTAGAACAAAACGTAGTATCAAAACGTAGAACAAAACGTAGTATCAAAACGTAGAACACAACGTAGTATCAAAACGTAGAACAAAATGTAGCATCGAAACGTAGAACAAAACGATGTATCAAAGCGTAGTATCAAAACGTAGAACAAAACGATGTATCAAAGCGTAGTATCAAAACGTAGAACAAAACGATGTATCAAAGCGTAGTATCAAAACGTAGAACAAAACGATGTATCAAAACGTAGAACAAAACGTAGAACAAAACGTAGTATCAAAACGTAGAACAAAACGTAGTATCAAAACAGAACAAAACGTAGTATCAAAACGTAGAACAAAACGTATATCAAAACAGAACAAAACGTTGTATCAAAACGTAGAACAAAACGTAGTATCAAAACAGAACAAAACGTAGTATCAAAACGTAGAACAAAACGTAGTATCAAAACAGAACAAAACGTAGTATCAAAACGTAGAACAAAACGCAGTATCAAAATAGAACAAAACGTAGTATCAAAACGTAGAACAAAACGTAGTATCAAAACGTAGAACAAAACGTAGTATCAAAACATAGACCAAAACGATGTATCAAAACGTAGCCGAAATCACAATAAGATTTACTTGCCGCAAGTAGTTACTCGTAAAGGTCTTCACTTCGAGACTTCTTTCGTCTATAACTATTTCGGAGCACGTATGAGTAGGAGTCCCTACAGATTCAGTGGCTGAGACAATTCCCGTCTCGAAGGAGATTCTGAGAACATAAGGAGGGTACGAGTGAGAACAGCCCCATACTCAATTAATATTAACAGGCACAAATCAATATCGGAGGACTTCTAATCAAAAAGGGACCTAATCAAACTTGGTATATTGAATACTGTAAACTGTAAACGACTTTCATCCTAATTTTAATAGACACGAGAAAGGCTCAACGCAATATGAGTGGTTTCTAATTGATATTCGTCAGGTAAAGTTGGACTGAAACTCAAGGCCGGCTTTCATTCGAAAATTCTAGTGTTTGAGCCAAGTTGGCCGGTTTTTGAGACCCTCAGGACCTAAGTTCGTAATTCATGTTATTAGTAAGCTTGACGTTTCGAATTAGATTTGATGTTTGTTAATTGAGTTATTAATGACATTTTGGAATGTTGTGTAATTTTTATGATTGATGTTGTGCTGTTTCTAAATAAATGGTTATTTTATTTTTGAATTAATGTGTTAATCAGTCATATTATTGAACTTATTCATGAAATTGTGAATAATTCAATTTAATTAAAATTAATTACCTAATAACCTGTATGCTTAATAAAGCGTGTACAGTGGTGTACACTGCTACAAGGAGAACAAAAACAATAAAACCGGCTAATTGCGTGTCGGACCACGCACAACGAAAGGCGCCCAAGAACAAAGTTTGTAGTGAAAAATGTCCTTGTAGCTGCATCATACATCATCTTAGCAACCGACCGCGGAGCCTGTAGCTGCACCGCGGAGCCCTTAGCCCTAGCGCTCTGCTATCGCCACCGCGATAGTGGCGCCCCTGTTGAGAGCTCAGCGAACTACAACCTCAACGTGTCGAGCAGCGATTGGACAATATGCGCTTCGCACTGATTGGTTGTTAAACTCGCAAGTTTTAAAGTGCCCACTATTATTTTTTGTTATCTTAGGAATTTGTATAAGTAGTAGTTATTTTTAGAAAATAGAACATTACCGTTTAGCGTCTCGAACCCGTTGTTTCCTTTAAACCTGCATATTCTAAAGTGGTGACCCCGAACTGAACACACCTGAAGAAAATAATCAATCGACTAGAAGAATCATCATTTCTCACCCATTTCAAGATGTCGAATCCCTGCTCAACGGAAGAACAGTCAAGCTCAAGCTCATCAACATTACACACCATGACGAAGGCTGAAGCTGCCGGCATCTCTCTCACCATGCGCATTCCACCATTCTGGCGCGACCGACCACGACTCTGGTTTATTAGCTTCGAGGCTGCAACCAACGATCTCAAGAAGGGCCAAGCACAGCTCGCCCAGATGGTCATAGCACAGCTGGAGCGACAAGACATCGAGCAGATCGTAGACCTACTCTACAACCCACCGGAGACGGACCAGTACAAAGCCATCAAAGACAGACTCATATCTGCCTACGAGGAATCTGACAGCCGCCAATTCCAGAAATTACTGTCCGAGATGGAACTCGGAGATCAGAAGCCGACCCAACTACTCCGCTGCATGCGAAACCTTGCAAGAGAGAAAGTTCCCGACTCCACTCTGCGTCTCATGTGGACCAACCATCTCCCATCACACGTCCGCGCAGTTCTCGCAGTCAGCGAATCATTCAGCACCAAGACGGCTCTCGAAGAACTCGCGCTACTTGCCGACAAAATGATGGAGCAGACTGCATCAACACTAGTCGCAGCTTTGCAGTCACCCGCACCACTTACGTCAATCACACCGCAAGTAGATACACAGTTTCTCATCAACGAAATAAGAAAACTATCGCTTGAAATAGCCGAGCTCAAATCAAGACCATCATACAACAACAACCATCGCCGCAGCCGCTACCCATCTCGTCACCGTAACACATCAAGATCACGCACTCGAGAAGCATCGCCATCACCATTCTGTTATTATCACCGACGTTTCAAAGACCAGGCTAGGCACTGCACATCGCCTTGTTCATTCAAGAAAAAAAATACGGAAAACTAGAAGAACGTTGGCAGAGGCGGACACCGGCGTTCAAGAAATATCTCACCGCCTATACATCACCGACAGAAACTCGAAACTATCATTCTTAGTCGACACTGGAGCTAACATATCCGTGCTACCGAGAACAAAGGGTCGAGTAGAAACGCCGCTACCATTTCAACTATACGCTGCGAACAACACTAAAATAGCTACGTATGGCGAGAAAACATTATCTCTCGATTTCAATCTACGACGCCCTTACAAATGGAAATTCATCGTAGCTGACGTTTCAAAACCAATACTCGGAGCCGATTTCCTCAAGCACCATCAACTCACAGTCGATTTGAATAACCGAAAACTAATCGACGGTGTTACAAGCCTAAAGGTCAACGCCCCGGTACGAGCATCGAACGTACCCACCGTACGCAGCATTGACATGTCGCAATCATACCACGACATCCTAGCTCAATATCCCGGCGTAACAAGATTGACATCGATGCAACTAAATTCAAACATCAACGTGCAACATTACATCGAAACTCGAGGACCACCCATACACTGTCGCGCTCGACCAATTCCACCGCATCGTTTCGAAACAGTCAAGAAAGAATTCGAAAACATGATCGAACAAGGATTATGCAGACCTAGTAAAAGTCCATGGTCATCACCTCTACACATCGTCCCCAAGAAGAATGGCGATATTAGAGTCTGTGGTGATTATCGCCGACTCAACTCCATCACCGTACCAGACCGCTACCCCGTTCCACGCATCAAAGATTTTACTCATCACCTAGCTGGGAAAACTATCTTCTCTACAATAGACCTCAACCGAGCATACCAACAACTGAGCGTAAGAGAAGAAGACATTGAAAAGACAGCTATCATCACACCAATGGGATTATTCGAATTTCCACGTATGTGCCCTGGTTTAAAAAACGCGGGACAAACGTTTCAACGATACATCCATGAAGTACTACGAGGATTGGATTGTGTTTTCCCATTCATCGACGATTTATTAGTAGCATCAGAAAACGAAGCTCAACATCGAAAACACCTTCATATCGTACTAAAGAGATTAGAAGATAATGGCATCACTATCAACCCCGCCAAATGCAACCTAGGACAACCAGAAGTTCAGTTCCTAGGATACACCGTATCATCAGAAGGCATCAAACCACCGGAACATAAAATTCAAACTATCAGCAACTATCCCAAGCCGACTACAATCGAAGAGTTAAGAAGATTTCTTGGTATGATCAACTTCTACCGCGAACACATACCCAACGCCGCATCCCTTCAAGCACCATTGAACGCATACCTACATAACGTCAAGAAGAGGGATAAAACTCAAATTACGTGGACAGACGAAGCAACTCAAGCTTTCGAGCAATGTAAAGCTAGCATCATACAAGCAGCTCTACTCGCTCACCCATCACATCATGCTACACTTGCTTTGTTCTGCGACGCATCCGACAACTCAGCTGGTGCCGTACTACAACAATATATAGACGAAACATGGCAGCCGCTCGGATATTATTCCAAAAAATTTAATGACGCGCAAAAGAAATATTCCACTTACGACCGAGAGCTACTCGCAATCTACATGGCAGTCAAACATTTCCGCAAGACATTCGAAGGACGACACCTCATTATATTTACGGATCACAAGCCGCTAACATTCGTAATGACAAAAACGCAATCGAATACAGAAACCCCGAGACGAACGAGACAACTTTTGTTTATCAGCGAATTTACCACAGACATACGTCACGTGAGCGGTAAACAAAACATTGTCGCCGACACACTCAGTCGCATAGAAACAATCACATGCCCATCTACAATAAACTACAGCGACATAGCCAGCGCGCAAGAAAAGGACACCAACATCGAACAACTATTATCACAAAATAACATCATTCTCAAGAAAATAGTGATACCTAACACCAACATCGAATTATACTGCGAAGCATCTACTCCTTATGTACGCCCGTACATAAGGAGTAGATGCTTCGCAGTACCTGCATATTCTAAATCCTCCTGTTCATCGATACCTACGTCACGGTCAATTCTCCAATTCTCCGCAAATGTGTGTTTGTCATCGCATAACAATATTTGTCAACGGAAAATACGGTACCTAGGCTTTGATTTAATTGCAAGTATCGAAATATGGACGCCGGATACTAAATGTTACAAAGACAAAAAATCAATGGGCAACATAGTCCTAGTGTCAAAATGTACAAATTTGCCTAGTGCCAAAATGTCATTTTGCCCAAATGCCGCTATAATAGAATACATTAAAGCTGTAATGGTCTATTGTACAAATTGCCTACTGGCAAAATGTAATTATGCCCAAATGCCGCTATGATAGAATACATTAAAGCCGTAATGTACAATTGATATAAGGTAAAAATGTCATATGTACAGTAAGTATAGTTGCAAGTATCTAAGACTATGTTGATTGATTGATTTTTTGTCTTTGTAACATTTAGTATCCGGGGTCCAAATATGTCTCATAAATGGCCGTATTTTTTTTTTGCGTTGATTTTTAATTAAATGCTTTATTTTTTTAGAGCCCCAATGGCATGGGACCGTTGACTTATGTACTTCATATTAATTTCAACTTAATACCTCCACGCGTTCCTGAGAAAATGATTTTGATAGACAGATAGACGGACAACAAAGTAATGATGAGTGTGAATTACTCTTATATCCTGTCCTATAATCTAATTTAACATCTTGTATACCCACCATATTTCAGGCAAATAAATGATTTACGATTATGATTATGAAGGGTTCCGTTTTTTCTTATGAGATACGAAACTTTGAAAACAAGCATTGTTCTTCACCCCCCCGCTTTTGAAATAACGACATAAAACCTCTTTCCTCTTTACCCAGGTATCATGGATGAGAAAAAGGGACCTCCACATCCTGACTTCCCATATCTTCACATATACGGGGGACGCAAGGTTCAGTGTCCTACATCCAGAACCCTCAGATGACTGGGACCTGAAGATAGACTACGTGCAGCCACGAGACGCAGGAGTCTATGAGTGCCAGATCAATACAGAACCCAAAATCAACATGGCCGTCATTCTAACGGTCGAAGGTAACTTTTTTTGTCATATGTTTTGAAGAGGTCGGGTTAAACTGGAAGTTCTAAAATTGTGTTTAAGACCAGTTTGAGTTGACCTCCGATTTTGGTTTGTGTTCATTGATCGTAATGAAATGTTGCCTAATAGAAGATTATTCTTCAGTGTTTTAGGAATGACGCTCTGTTACATTTATTCATTTTAATATTTGCCTCGGCCTAATTCGTTTTTAATTGTATTATAATATGTACTAATGAATCTCTATAATATTAAAGGAACAAACAACTTGCCACTCAACATAAATTCAAGGCTAATTAACACTTAACGCCACTCAACGTAATAACAATAAAACTTCTATTGTGTCTCGTTCAGTGTCCTTAAATGTGTTAAAAACGAATGAACAAAATCTTAATTTGATAAAAATGCTTAGAGTAGGCAATGCGTTGAGAATAAATTAAAATAATAAATGGTAAGTAGGTAAAAAGTACCTTTCAGCTCGAAATTAAATAAAAATTATATACAAACCGAAGTTAATTAAGTGTTTGATATTTTTCAAACAAAATTGAATTACAATTATTGCCAAGTGCTCAAGAAACCTTTTAAATTCGATTTTCGAAAACTTTTAATTTACGGAAATATAATAATTTAACCGAGGCAAACGTAAATGGAAGTCTTTGAAATAATTATTAATTCCAATTTGTAATGCGATACACAGTTTGAAAACGATTGAATTGAAACATCTTCTCTATGCCATTGAAAAAATTTTTAAAAAATTGTTAATTTAGTTAACAATTTCGCTTTCGCTGTAATTAGGTAAGCCAACTTCATAAAATTAAATTAATTTACTAGAACATTTATTAATATTCATAAAGCCTTCAAACCTTCAACAAAACTTAATACCTTAGACTCTGCACGTCATGTAGGTACTATAACATAACATCGTAATCAGCCTAAAGTGTTTCTACTTTTGGGACCACGTGTCCCCTCTTCTCTGTCAGGAGGAGTGTTGGATAAAAGACGGTAAATAGAATATGAAAACATCATTCAAACAACCTTGACGTTTTGAAATAATATCATATTTATTTTAATAAACCGTATTTTGTTACAAAAACACATGGTGTACTCAAACGAAATATATAATGGCACATTGAAATGGTTCCTACATATTTTACGAAGGGGTCAGGACGACCCTCGAATTACAAGCGGGGTAATCATATCCGGCAATGAAAACCGAAATAAAATGAGCGAAAATAGTAAAGGGGTAAAATTGAGGGTACTTAGGAAAAATTACATGCGGGTTTATGGGATTGAGAGTTGCCCTCATTTACCTGCAATAATTGTAATAAGTATAATCAAAATAATAAAGTCCTATCTTAGCAATTCGCTTATGTCGAGTGCATTATTTTGATCATTTTTGCACTTTGCACTAGAAGGTTTTTTAAGGCACCATATTTTTTTTTTACTCATCTTTAGGAAAACACTTACACTTGCTTTCTGGTTAACATCTCGCAAAATAAGTATAAAAGTATTACTATCCAGTTTTAGGATACAAAGGACCAAGCCGCGTGCGAAAATAATATCACAACACCAGGTTTAAAAAGAAACATATCAGGCCATTATCCACAGCGTCCTCGTATAACAAGGATAAACAATACAAGAAAGCCTTGGACCTTTAGTCCGGGATCGTATTCAATGCGTGAACAGTGACGATGGAGTAATCCGGCATTCATCTCTCGTCATATTAGTAGTGGCTCTAATGCGGCGGTACAAAGTGGAACACATCTATCTACGTCATGCGAGCCGCCCCTCGTCTTTGTATCGCACTAGTTCAGTTATTTTATTCTGTTTTAGTTTCATCGGATTGAATGGGCTTTTTATCATTTAGAGCAGTGAAAATTATAATACAAGGAAGTGGTAGGTCCCCTTAACAATGACATTTATTTTTACAGGGTTTTTATGTTTCAAACAAAGATTTACTGTTAATGTTAGTTTGCATGATCTCACTGCAAAGGCCTCTCCCTATGCCTGCCAGCTCTTTCGATCCAAGATTAATTATACCCTTAAAAAAAACAATGTCATAATAGTTCACAGACCTTTTAAACAGTCGATAATATGTTATTTATATACGGTTCAGATTTTAAGCCTCTCAATCGCAATACGTTATTGTGGAACGTGACTGAGAGGATATTACTCGTGTTACGGAGGCTTTACTTTCTGTAATAATTCTATAATAAATGTGTCTCTCACAATGTGCCTCATTAGAAGACTGAAACTTACCCAAAGGGTGATGAAGAAGGCTATGCATGGAGTTTCCCCACGCGATCGAATTAGAAATGAAGAAATCCGTGAGAGAACCAAGGTAACCGACATAGCCTGAAGAATTGCTAAACTTAAATGACATTAAGAAGGGCACATTGCTCGCAGAGCAGATGACTAATGGTGCCGAAGGGTTCTGGAGTGGCGTCCACGTACCGGAAGACATAGCGTTAGAAGATCTCCCACAAGGTGGACCGATGACCTGGTGAAGGCCGCAGTAATCCGCTGGATGCGAGAAGCACAGAACTGGTCGAAGTGACGGTGCTTGGGGAAGGCCTATGTCCAGCAGTGGACGTTTTTCGGCTGAAATATTGATGATGAATAAATGTGAAAATTGGCAACGTCTCGCGTCCATCGACTTCGTG
This sequence comes from Mesoligia furuncula, assembly GCA_916614155.1. Taxonomy (NCBI): domain Eukaryota; kingdom Metazoa; phylum Arthropoda; class Insecta; order Lepidoptera; family Noctuidae; genus Mesoligia; species Mesoligia furuncula. The sequence goes on from OU744804.1 coordinate 943,261, forward strand.
GTGTAGTTAATGTTTTTAACACACTAAAGTCTAAAAACACTGGTGCATAGTATCTCCATTAAACTTTTAAGTAATATAATATACATCGTAGCTCCCTAACTAGCTGTTACTTTTGACAAATGTGTTGATTTAGGAACTTTTCCTGACCTCATGAAGAGTAGTAAAATCATACCATTATTTAAATCAGGTAATAAAAATGATGTTGGCAATTTCAGACCTCTTTCTATCTTACCTGTATTTAGCTAAATATTTGAGAACTTAATACTCAAGCAGTTGCTAAGATATTTTAATTTAAATAGCCTCAAAAACGAAGCTATCAACGTACTAAATTCTTATTTACATAATAGGTTCCAATCTGTAGATGTTAATGGAGTGAAATCGTCCGGGCTACCAGTTCAGTTAGGAGTACCGCAAGGCTCAATACTGGGTCCATTCTTGTTCTTAGTGTATATCAATGACTTACCATTCTATGGGTATCTATGACGTTTTACTGTTTGCAGATGATACCTCTTATTTTTAAAGTAGACAGGAATAGACAAGATTTCGACGACGTAAACAGTGCAGTCTCAACGGTTACTCATTGGTTTACGTCAAATAAGCTAGTTCTCAATGCACTAAAAACGAAATGTGTAAAGTTCGCCTTACCGAATGTTAAAAATCTAGGACCCAACATCGTCTTAGATAAAGAGGAGCTTGAGACTGTAGGCTCGGCAGTTTTTCTGGGCATAACAGTAGATGCCAAACTTCAGTGGGGCCCACATATACATATATACGCCGTCAGGAAAATAAGACAATACACTGACGTTGATACCGATCGGTTAGTCTATTTTAGTTAGTTTCGCAGTGTTATCTCCTACGGTATTCTACTGTGGGGCAAAGCCGCTGATATTTAAATATATTTATCCTTCAAAAACAAGCTGTCCGAGCAATTTCCCAGCTAGAAGTCAGTTTCTCTAAGAGATTTTTTTTTAAACATTGGTATTCTTACGGTTGCATCACAATTCATCTTAGCCAACATATTATATTTTAGGCAACATATACATTTACACATTAAAAACAAAATGCTAACACTAAAAATAAGGACAAACTACGTGCCCCCTTTTACCGGCACCGGCACCGGCTTTCATTTGTTGAACTTGGTAAAACCTTTTAACAATAGTTGGTCGCTGTGATTAACTCAAGACAATGTTTGAGTTCTTTCTCCAGAATTAGATTACCTACGGTCTACGGAAAGGTTATGTGAGTTCATAATGGTATACTTTGTTTGACTATATAAGTAACTTCAATTTTATTTTAATTTATTATTATAATCTACTCACTTCAATGTTTTATTAATGAGTTGTATTGCAATATTTGGTTAGCTAGCGACCTCGAAAATTGATAATATTATTCTTGCCTGAGCAACCGGCAGCAAGTTCGTCATGCTCCCTTAGATGTCACTGCTTGCGGTAGCGTCGGGGATAGGGTTGCCTCCTTCCCTCAAATATGGCGAGGGGGGTAATGGCTGGTCGTCTTGCTGACCATGGTTTTGTTAACAATAAATTACTGTTTATTTATTTTACTTCGATGGTCCTAGGTTATCATTTGTGACTTCGAGTGACAGCTATGTAAACATAAACCAGCATTGCATAAATATGCAAGCTGTCACTTTGGTTTTATTTGGGTGTTAAATTTTGTTTTCATTCAAATTTTTAGTTATTTTTTTTTGCTTGAGTATAGTTTACATTCTATTTATTGGTCTATAGGCGTGGCTAGCTGACATATTATAGCAAATAGTTTAATTTAATGTTCTGTATCTCGTAATATTAACTACTTTGCATTATCTACTATTATAATAGAAGCAAGTTTTTTTTTCTTGAACAGCTGTGCTACTGGGGAGTATGTTGCGCCACTTTTTCTTCCCAGCAAATCCACTGGGAAGTAGTGAAGGGCGGGCGTTTTGAGGGACTGTCTTCTGTAATTTTGACGTTCCAAAAGTTGAATAAACGACTTATGATTTTGATTTTGACCAGATGCTATCAAAAGGACCAGTAAATACCAAATGGTACAATATGATCAGGTGCAAGCAATATGCAGGGTGTAAAAAAACCCAACACATAACTATTATATACGCATTCCGTACACAAACTAAGTAACATTGAGCAAAAAATATTGGAAGGAAACGACTTTTATTTTTGGCGTGAAAAATCACTGTTCACGAAATCGCTCAATGAAACAAACGTACAACATTGTGCTTATGGATGCAAGTAACGTTACGGGAGTTGTGGGAGTATTTAAAATTAAGTTATAAAATTATAAAATTTGGTTCTTATTAACAGTAAAATAAAATTGGAACTTGACTTGTTTATCTCGGTAACCAAAAGGTTCACAGGTGTAAGTGATGCTTTGGCTTCGATAGGCGTCTTTTTACAGCTGTTACTATTCCAAAGTCATTACTGACTTAAGAAGACTTGTCACACCACATTTGCCCTCAGCTTGGAAAAATCGAATAAGTAAATAATACCTATCAAGTGCAATGCAATATAAAAGTGACTGTTATATTCTGGCCTTTATCATTATGTTTAATTAACTGAGAGTTGACGAAAGCCCTCAAGACGATGAAGACATAAAACGTATTAATTCTGCTACAACACTCTTTTTCTTACACATACTCATACACATTTTCATTAAATTTAAGTGTATACGTAATTATTGTGTTATTATTCTTAAATGTTTTATTTATCAACGTAACTTTCATCGAAATTAAACCTGCACAGAAATTCCATTTAAACATTAGTAAATTAAACTAAACTTCAAAATATTAAAATACGAAAACGTCGTGAGGAAACCGGTATGTCCGAGAACCAAAAATTCGAAGACGTGACATCTACCATCCCGCACTGGGCCCGCGTGGTGGATGGTGGATCACGTCCTATCAGTGGGAACACTTTGGACTGATTATATAATGTATGTTATGTAAGTGGTTAAGGCAGTTAAAGGTAATTAAAGGACAGAAGAATAGACAGAGTTACTTTCGCATTTATAATATATAACACAAAATGTCAATACAATACTATCATGATAACATTTCAATAGAAATTGATCACTTTCTATCAGATCTGTGTCCTGTCCTAATGAACGATCAAAGCGAGGCATCCAATATAAATGAAGGGCGCTGGTCCTTTAGTGAATAATTCAAAGTAATCTCTAAGGGAGAATCGTTTCGTCATCAATTCTAAAGGAATTATTTATAAATCAGTGTACATGAATTAGATATTATTATGATAGCTTGGTTCAGTGGTCCTTTGGTACGAAATTGTGCAATATCTTCCATTATTTAGTAGATACGGAATGTTTTGAATATTTATAGGTTGTTTCTTATTCGGGTTTGATGTGATTCAGGTCGGATCATAAATAAATAGAATTTTACAGAAACACGATGTAAGTTTAATAGTTAATTATCTTTCACACAGCTTTTAAAAAATGTTTTTATTTGTATGTTTTTCTTTTTCACTACCTACATTTTTGACAACCATCATACGTAGTACATACAACATACGTAATAACTGAGTTACAGGTATAACCTAGTGTAGGAGCCATGGGCCCTATGTTTAAGACACTTCTTCTGTCTGTATGTTGTAAACGTAATGTCTGTAACAACGTAGGAACTTTTTTATATTTAACTATATAGCTTCTGCCCGCGACTTCGTCCGCGGGAAATTTCTTGTTTTAACATAAATTACACTCGGCAATACTGTAGCTTCCCATTAGTGAAAAAATGTTTGGAATCGGATCATTAGTTCCAGAGAATACCCCCTACATACAAACTTACAAACTGTACCTCTTTATAATATTAGTATAGACAAAACATTTCTATTGCAGTCTACTGCTGGACATAGGCCTTTCCCAGGCTGAGTCACAATACCCTGTCCTCCGCCTTACGCATCCAGCCCGTCCTAGCCACCTTCTTTAGGTCGTCTATCTAGTTGGGGGCGTCCCACACTACGCTTGCCGGTACGCGGTCTCCACTCCAGGACTCGTCTGCTCTATGGACCATCAGTCCTTCGACAAACATGGCCAGCCCAAAAAACATTTAGCAGTCTTAAAATGGTCAACGGTCACCTGCAGAGTAAACTAGATTGCCACTGACACATACTGATAGTCCGAGGAAACATGTGAATTGGGTAGTGAATTTTTACAGACTAACTTAGATCACGAATCAAAAAGAACCTTACAGAAACCGGTTGAAAATGTAGTACACAGCACTGTCATTACTAACAGTCAGCGGAATATCTCTGTTAAAACCATTAGGGACGAAAACGCTGGTATTTTTTCATCCGATTATGAATCTTTAGAATGGAAGCGGCCGGTGGGTTTTTTATGAAAACTTTGTGACAAAGTGGGTCAAGACCCAAAAAATTGAGTGAGTTAATTAAACAAATTGCTACGTTCCAAAATTATGTTTTTTTTTTTATTGTTTCCACACAATTTAATTTTGCACAACAGGTCAGGGTTTTAGAAAATGTGTCAGATTTTATTAATTGCGGATGATTAATTGTTATGAAAATCACGAAGTTCATGAAATTATGTTATTATTAATTGTTGTTTCAAAATGTTATCTTCACGAAACAAAAAATAATGGTCCATTATCCACTTTGTTAACATAACTAATTATAGAGCCTTTGTTAGTCAAAGATCTTTTAGATTTGATTTTCAAGAAACAAGTTTTTCGAGATAAGTTTGGGTTTCATTCCCCTCGTACCATGAATAGCAAAATCAAAAGTCATTTATTCAAATCAGGCTGAGAATCAGCACTTTTCGAACGTCGAAATTACACAGGACCGCCCCACCTACCACAAAACGTTCGCCCTTTCACCACTTCCTAGAGCTTTCGCTAGGTAGAAGAAGTGGCGCTCCCAGCACCACAGTATTATGATATTGTCATTAATAAACGTTCTAAGATTTTAGTCACCTCCGGTAATTGAATCGCGATTGCATGCAATTTTTTCACCTTATAAAACAGAATGTAAAAAACTGTCTTCGTTTTCACATAGGTATAAAAAAATTACGACAACTACCTATGATAAACATTTTTCGTTTAGAGACCGTGAAGGACGCCAATTAAATAATCATTCAATTCGCAGCCGACTCACATGAGTCGTCAAAGTGAAGCTCGCGGGTGCGTTCAAATCAATCTCCACACGGTAGATCGCTCTAAAAGTACCACCCAGTGGGACTCACAGAGATTATTCAGGAAAAAATATACACGGGAAAAATTCTAACGTTGTTTTGTTTCAATGGACTGAGAAATTCTTCTGTCCCTGCTCATGTAGCAGGAAAATGCTTTTATCTTGCAAATATGTGCCATATTTATTATGTCCTATAAACTGATGGGAGAGGAATTTGCTGTATTATCGTTTTTGTTTTGGTTCTATGTCAACTAAGGAATTTGCTATAGGTATTTGGAACATTTTTATGAAAGTTTGTGTCCTTTATCATTATTAACATCATAACAAACATTAGAGAGTAGGTACTAAGTATACGTACTTATACTTAAGTTTTGTTAAATATATAATATTTAACGCAACAGGGTTTCAAAATTGGTTCAGGAATAGTCAATAATTTATTGTGTAATAAATTAACTATTCCTGAACCAATTTTCAAAAGGGTTCCTAACGTGTGTTAGGAACCCTTTGAAATTCGATTCAACTTATTTAATTTATTATTTTGTTACGGAAAACAAACAATTGTACATTATAAATATTTTAAATATTACATCTAAGATTACATTGGAAGTGGGTAAATGTACACACCACGACGTTTCCACAGATTACCTAGGTTAATGATACAGTGAAGACACAAGATTCAAGTTACAAAAACACAAAAAAGAAGACAGGAAGAGAAAAAAGAGGCTGTACTTATTTTAAACTAAAAGAAATATTACTAGACTAGCTGTGCCCCGCGGTTTCACCCGCGTAAGCGTCGATCCTGTGGGAATATCGGGATAAAAAGTATCCTATATGTTAATCCAGGGTGTCAGCTACCTACGACCAAAATTTTATCAAAATTGGCCCAGCCGTTTGAGCGTGAAGAAGTAACAAACATATAAACACACACACACACACACACTCACAAACTTTCGCTACTAGATACAATTATAACGAAAATAAAAAAAAAGAAAAGACACTAAACATTATGCAAAAGTAGACTATTCACTAAACTTAGAGAGTTGATAATGATAATAGTGACAAAGTTGTCAATATTATTAAAATTACCTATCAGATAACGACGATACAGTTACGGCCATCCAGTGTAATCTTCAAATGATATTAGCCAGACTGATATCAAAAAGATTTGTAATAATAAATAAAGGTCACGTTTTAAGGGGCTTATATGACCTAAAGCGCGGCCACTGTCGGACTGCATAGAAAAGAAAGAGAAGCGCGATGACACAACACTGGTAATTTATTGCAAAATATGAAGCAATTATTTAATTACAAAAAATCTATTGTTTGGACTAAAGAAATAATTAAAATCAGAATGATTGTATATTGTGTGGTGCCGGACTTAAAGAATTGCACCACCCCTTACTTCCCGTGGGTATCGTAAAAGGCGACTAAGGGTCTTACCGGAGAATGGGCAGCAGCGTTCTCTATTTATTCCACCATCATACCATACTGCGATCGCCAACCCACCTGTCAAGCGTGGCGATTATGGCAAACGCCCCCAAAATTGGGGGAGGCCTATGTCCAGCAGTGGACGTCTATCGGCTGAAACGACGATTGATTAGTATGGTTTTTATTGTAAAAAGAGAGGAATCTTCAGGATTTTTAGGGTTCCGTACCCAAAGGGTAAAAACGGAACCCTATTACACCCCTTCGCTGTCGGTCCGTCTGTCTGCCTGTCCGTCTGTCCGTCCGTCTGTCTGTCAGCAGGCTGTATCTCAAGAACCGCGATAGCTAGACAGTTGAAATTTTCACAAATTATGTATTTCTGTTGCCGCTATAAGGACAAATACTAAAAACAAAATAAAATAAATATTTTAGGGGGGCTCCCATACAACAAACGCGATTTTTTTTGGCCTTTTTTGCTCGATATCAAAAATGGCAACAGGTAGGCACTTGAAATATTCACAAAATACTCAGTTGTATTTTTACTTTAGTAATAAATAATAAAATTAAAATAAAATTAATATTTAAGGGGGGCTCCCATACAACAAACATTATTTTTTCGGCGTTTTTCCTTGTGGTACGGAACCCTTCGTGTGCGAGTCCGACTCGCACTTGGCCAGTTTTTTTCTATCGTATCAAATTATTTGTATTATGTTTTCAAAACAGTATTCTACCTAGCTTATATCTTGCAGAATATCATATATTTTTCATAATTTTGTTTACTGTAGTGGATCATATATTTTTATTGTTTCTAAAACTTGCGTTTTTTGCGTTTAGGTCCTGTAAGCCCCTTAAAGGAGACGGATACGCTTTCATAAAATCTTGGACTTGGGTGTAAAATGATGAAATTGGTATCAATTGACAGCTAGTATAAGATCAAACCATCACTGATAGTTTTACGGATTTTGGCAATCTGAGAGTTGAGTTAAAAGAAATTCATTAATAGTGAGATTCCGTAACAATCAAACAGCTGATTTTAGAACTGTGATCCATACTCCATACTAATATTATAAATTCGAAAGAAACTCTTTCTGTCTGTCTTCCTGTCTGTCTGTCTGTATGTTACCTTTTCACGCCTAAACCACTGAACGGATTTCGCTAAAATTTGGCAGAGAGATAGATTGCATACACATAAAATAGTTTTTATCGACATACTTCGCGAGCGAAGCCAATATTTTATAAAGGGTTCCCTATCCATTTGCATAAAATTTTAAGACCTAATATAACTTAGCATAATTTTGTTTGGCATAATTATATTTTCGCATAATATAATTACGCATAACAGCTTACGCATAATTTTTTAAAGCATAATTTCTCTAACCATAATAATGATTAAGCATAATATTATAAAGCATAAATTTATTAAGCATAAAGTTCTAAAGCATAACTTTTTTAAGCATAATATCCTAAAGCATAATTTTGCCCGAAGAGGATATACCAATTTATTTCGACGATTGGAAAAAAGCTATATCTCCTGAATCAGGTAATATATAACATATTAATATTATATAACGTATTGAACAATTTAGTGGGTTTTTTTTCGCTGTAGAAAGCATGAAGCAAGCAAGCATACAGCATGCAAGCAAGCATACAGCATGCAAGCAAGCATGCAAGCAAGCATGCAGCAAACAAGTAAGCATGCAGCATGCAAGCAAGCATGCAGCATGCAAGCAAGCATGCAGCATGCAGCAGGCAGGGTTTCTGTCACGGCTCCGGCGTTGCGGGCCTCCGGCGGCCCCACGCGTTCTAATCGTCGCAGACGGCTTTCGCTCACCGCCGCGGCTGCGCCCCTACGCGCCTACGCGATTTTAAATTACACTCTAGGGGTAGGACAAACAAGACTACGTGGAGTCGGTTTTGCAGCAATTCGGTTCTGTCACTAACTTTTGTTGCACAGCATATTAAATTTAATTAATTGTATGCCTAAATATTATTATGCTAATAGTCATTAGGCCTACTAAAGTTATGCGAATCAAATTTATGCCAAAACAAATTAGTCTTTAAGATGATTATGCCAACATAAAATGTATGCCTAAAAAAATTATGCCGAAGTATTATTATGCCATAACAAATTGTGCCAAAATCGTTATGCCGAAGTATATTAGGACAAAGAACATTATGCGAAAAGAAGGGATCCCTTTATAAAGATGGGATGGATGATGTTAATTATATTTGTAGAGTGGGAGGACGTTAAGAAACACAATGATTTAAAAATCATGGAGATGATGTTTAAAAATAAAAATTGTTTATTTAGTCATCATCATCATCATCTGCCTAGCCTAGCCATCTCCCAACTATGTCGGGGTCGGCTTCCAGTCTAACCAGATGCAGCTGAATACCAGTATGTTACATGGAGCGACTGCCTGTTTGACCTCCACAACTCAATTACTGGGTAATACGATACCCCTTGGTAAGACTGGTTCTCAGACTTTCGGGCTTCTGACTACCCGTAACGACTGTCAAAGATCCAGGAATAACAGCCGGAACCAACGGCATAACCTGCTTTTCGAGGCCAAATTGATTATTTAGTATTTTTTATTAATCTTCAATTATAATAACTGATAAGGTAAAACAAACAGGAACCCAGTACTAAACCAAAAGCTACTATTTGTAATATTTTAAAAATACTGTCTCACCCTTCCATAATCCAGCAGAGATAGTTAACCGTTACAACAGACTGCCACTAACCCAGATTATAAAATAAAAAAAGCATAACCCTTTTAACTTAACCGCAACCCGGAAAGTTTAGTGCACACGCTGTTGTTGTCACTTAAATTTTATTTCATCGTTATGAAACATTAAAAACTCGTCCCTAAAAAATAACTCGCCCCTGCAAAATAACTCTATTTCTGAGTGTTTGGATCGCCCGACGCTCCGCAGCTTATGTTTTTAATTATACAACGTGGATTATGGACGCTTACCATAAACCCTTTTTGGATGGATTTCTTTAAGTGCAAGTCTGGTAACGTTTAAATATACTATCTGCCATCTGCATGGAGATTTGCGCGCGAACTGTACATTTAAAATACGTTACTGTACATTTTAATTACGCGTACGGTATGTGTTACTTGGGAATAATGTAGCATTATATCAGTAAAATATTTTGTGTCGTCAGCGGGGTGATTGCGTAACTCTTTAACAACACTCTTGCATTATTAACGTTGTTGAGCACACAAACTTTTCGAACTTATGAAGTAACGGATTAGCAACATCCTTCAAAATTATTCAGATTGTGATTAATAGTGTGTTATGCAAAGATTGTCAGTAAGCTGTATTATGTTTATAAAAGATATGAATGTTGTTAGCTGTCCTGACTCTTGCCGACAGCGAAAATCTATACAGCCAGCGAGTGTTCTATTTTTAGCAATAGACTTACTTTCGTGTTCCTTCACGGATTTTGTTTTTTATTTTTATCAGTTTCAGTTTCATGAATATGCCTGTTTTTTTTTGTGTTTTGAATAGAATTTAATTTATTTATGAGTATATAATACGGTACATTATGATCATTATGATTATTAAAGTTAAGAACAATAGTTGAAAGTGATTTTCTAGGCCTCATCTATGTACGAAAGAAAACAAAGTTATTACAGGTATATGATAATTATAATACAATCAATATTTTGAGAATTACTCAGAATATTTTTCTGGGAGTTTGTTGCTTAAATAAATCCTTGGTATCATATTATGAAACTGTGAAGCCATAAGCTTCTGAATCTGGAAACCATTACAATATAATTAATCGTGACATCTGAAATGAATATTTATCTTTGTTAAAGTCATAAGTTTTGGAAGCCTATTCTGTATTACAATTACCGCGTCAAAGGAATACCGGACGGATAAAAAATACCGAGAGGGAATAACAAAATTAGATAAATGGAATTAATAATAATAATATTTAAATCTGTGGACAAGGAGAAGACGTAACGTAAATTAACGATGTTATAATTGAAAACACTTGTTTCGCACATAACGTTTACTCAGTTTTGAGACTTTATTCATAACCTTGGGTGATACTTATTGTGCTTGTCGCAATCATTTTGACCTGGATGCTATTATATAAGAATAGTGCATTTTCGTTTAAAAAATCATTCACATTACGTTTACGTAGCGCGTTCATGCCTCAGAGAACCAAAGTATCTGTGACTGTAACAAAGTATCCGCTGTCCCGGTTTTATCAAGACGACATAGTTATACCAGCAGCATTTCTAGAAGAAAAATCTAGTCCATCTATTCCAGAAAATCCAGAGTCTAGGACTCAATGTCCATTATCGATTACGTGAGTGATGTGCCGGAACAAATCCGTTTCGTTACCGAAACCGATGTTGCCTAAATGAGCTCAATTTTTTACCCGACTCGTTTCATAGTGGCCAATTTGTTAGTGCACGCTCCGCTGCTAGATACATCATGCGAGCCTCTCAAATTCACCTCACAGCCAATTACAGCGCTTGTTATTGTTGAAAAATGTCCGACAATGCCTCACTGAGATTGTTTCGTGTTGTTTTATGGATAGTTGATTGTCCGGAGTATTAAATTGGATAAGAGTTCTCGGATAGCAAAGCTTATGATTGTTTTTAAAATTGATGTTTTTGAATGCGTTGTTAATTTCTCTTCACTGTAGGAAAACGGCCATTTTGTTAAACCATCTAAATTTGTAGGGAATGATAATTTATTACAATTTGTTAGCGGAATTTTAGTTGAATTTAGAAAGTGACAACTGGTCGTCTATCTACCAATTAACGGTCTCGTTTATAGCATAATTGGTATTAACGTTTTTACTTTAAGGAGCGACGGAGAAAGTCGAAAGTTAGGACGCCACTGATGTTGCCAATGGCGCTAGGAGTAGCAAGCTAATTTTATTATTCAAAGGTGTACCTAATTGTTGTTTTAGAAAAAAAATATAAGCTTGAGAAGATAATAATGATTAAAAAAGGCATTAGATCAACTCATATCAGTAGATTTATTAGGTTCATTTCATTTGTATTAGTAAGAATTGCATATTGTGCTGTTTCTGCTATGTAGGTATGCAAAGACAATGGTAAGTGCACATGTAGAAATATCACTCTTTAACTATCCTCTACAATTTACGATTCGCGGCGGGGTCTTAACTACTCTAATTGACAAGCTCTCACAAAACTCCCAAGTTTAACTCATCTGAGACACAGTTTTAATTCTATAATGTCACCTCCAATTTTCTAGTCCCCAGACTTCTGTACATACTGTAATTTGAATAATAAACACCGCATCAAGGTCGTCTGCCACAGTTTGCCAGTCTGACCCCAGTTCACTCATTTCCATTCCACGACTATCTCTATCACTAATTCTACCAATTCTAATGCTCGTATTATGTTCAACTCTTTCGATGCATCTCTGGTAGGGTCACATGCTGTTTTGTATTCCTCGCCCTCTCCTAAGCTGTTGTCTTGTGAATTCCAGATGAGTCCCTCATCCCCGCGACCTCGGCCCCGCCCCGCTCCTCAGGTACCGGTTTCGTATCCTTCTCTTCATTTTTAATTACATTTTTCATTTGTTTATTCATTAGTACTTCATTATACTTTCATCTGTTCGTAGCGGCTTAATTTTCGTGTTTTCGTTGATAGCACGACATGTTTTGTTGGATATTATTAGATGGAGTTTGATTGGACGTGCGGCGTAGCGCTTTTTGAATTTGCATGAACTTGACGCGGGATGGTACATGCGGTAGAGTACAGTTTCTGTAGTCCATGTTGGTGGATCTCCATCGGATAGTGTACAGTATAAACTGATGCAAGGTTGTCGCTTAAGATACCAAAGAAACGAAACCATAACTTTTAATTCAACGAAGGAGAAAAGAAATATTGCCGTAACAAAATTAACCCGACGAGCCGACGAGCTATTACTGTCAAAACCTTGCCGCAGAAAGTAGCATAAAATTTTATTGCCAACATCCAAATCGGTGGGTTGCCATAATAAAAATAAACGTTTTAGTCGTTACGTCAACCAGTGTTTGGAATTGAGTAAGTTAAAGAAAGCCATAACGCTAAGTTAAACACTTTTTAAAGTCAAATTAGGTTTAGTCGAAGTGGAACTGGCTCGGGTTGGCTTTTAAAGTTGCATCATCATTATTGTCTTGTTCGAGTAGGCTCTTAAAAGAGTTATAAAGGATTTCAGCTGCGCTTAGGTACCAGTGATTTATTTACATTCAAGCTTCAATTTATCTTCATACGAGTGTAACTAACTGTGTGGAAAATTCCATAAGTAGAGAACTAAGATCACTTTACGTCAATGGTCTTATGAGATTAATGTTCAGGTTATTTTGCACGTGACATTAGGTATTGAAACTCGTTGATCGAGGACTTTTGTTGACCATTTATAACTTGAATACTGTTTATTACCATCCATTGTTTGCTTGAATACCCCGAAACCGGCGAAGCTCCTAAATGTTACTAGTTTCATTACCCGATATTTAAAAACCTTACCAATCAGCCCTGAATTCCCATTTGCATACGATTTGTAAATATGCAAGCATTTTCTTGTGTTTGTATTGTAACTGTCATTGGATTGTGTACTTTAATGCTATGTAGTGAAGGCTCTGTTTCATTTGTTGCAGCTGCTGCAGCGACCATATGGGGTTCGCAGGATGTGTACGTGAAGAAAGGCAGCACAATATCGCTGACGTGTTCAGTGAATGTGCACTCGTCGCCGCCTTCCACCGCCTCCATTTTATGGTAAATCTTATTGTTCGTTATATTTACGTGGACGGTGAGAATATCTGCGTTTCTATTTGGCAGAATTTTACTTATAGTCTTTCACGAGCCTTTTGGGCTTATTATTCTTAGTTACGCCTTTGGAATGTTGGCGAAAATTAATGTTTGTTCCTACTTCCACTGCTACCAGCTTCCGAACTATTTTACTCTAGTCGTAATTCTATTTAAACTTGCTAATTATATTCATCAACTAAACCTTGCTATTTAAACTGCCTAACATGATACAAGCTGGCCTACAGACAGCAATGTGTGATTCGTATCCGTAATACCACTCTTTTCCCCCAGGTATCACGGCAACTCAGTAGTAGACTTCGACTCCCCCCGCGGTGGGATCAGTCTGGAGACGGAGAAGACTGAAGGCGGCACCACCAGCAAACTGCTGGTGACGAAGGCTGCCCTCACGGACTCCGGGAACTACACCTGTGTGCCCAACAATGCTCATCCTGCATCTGTCTCTGTGCATGTGCTTAATGGTGAGTGAGATATTTGTAGTGGAAAAAGTAACAAGACTGTATTTAGCTGATTAAAATTACCAACTCACTGACACCCCTAATTTATTTGACATAAAGTTAAAAACAAAAGCCATGTTAATAAAACAAATTTAAAAAGATAAATCATATAAAAAAAATTACAACAATAATACAGGGTAGAATTTTGTAATGCCACCTGAAGGGAAAGTACTACTGTAGATAGAAAATTTTACTCAACGAAAACATTCCTTTATTTTTAAATAGAAAGAAAACTGCATTCAAAGATTTTCGAAAATTAGCTTGCCACACCCGGGAATCGAACCATTCGTTAGAAGAATACATTTGTGTATCCAAGAAAACGGAGCCCATTTCGAGCAACTAATTAGTTCGTTTACTATTTTTTGTAAATAATTTAAGATTTCGTGGTTATCCTATTATTTAATTTATCAGTTCGTTAGAGAGATTTCATCCTTATAATTATTGATCCTAACGATCAATGCAATAAAAGTACAAGGTGTAATTTTTACAGATTTTAGTCGGTCCGTTTCCCGGGTGCGGCAAGCGAATTTTCGAAAAATTTTGAATGCAGTTTTCTTTCTATTCAAAAATAAAGGAAAGTTTTCTTTGAATAAAATTTTCTATCTACAGTATTAAGAGTACTTTCCCTTCAAGTGACATTACAAAATTCCACCCTGTATACCTACATAGAATCACGGGACAGTTCATAATAATTAGGGATACCTACCCTAATTATGACCATAACAGTCTGCGTGGTTAGAGCTCGACCACGGTGGACCGAAGACCGCCAAAGTCTTGAAAATCACTCGTTCCACTAAAATCCCCTAGACAAGTCCCCCAGGGGACTACTGGATGCGAGAAGCTCAAGACGGTTGTTGTGGAGATGTTTGGAGGAGGCACATGTCCAATAAGGGACGTTATCTTCTGAATGACGATAATGATGTTGAATATCATTTTCAGTCAGTCTTTACAATATTGACGTACTTAAATCATGGTTCTTAATTTTTTCAATCTCAGTCACATTAAACTTGCTCACTTTTACACACTGGACATAATTATTTGTCTACTGTTTATCTTCAAAAAATGTCTTTCCCTTCCGTCCAGGCGAGCATCCAGCAGCGATGCAAACGAGCAACCGAGCGTCGTCCTACCTCACGTCACAGCTGAGCTGTGCCATCGTCACCTACCTGCTGTCGTCGGCCGTCTGCAGATGATCGGCTTAACAGCCATCCGGTCACGGGGGCATGGAGCGTTCCTTATTTAAACATGCAAACACACGGGCAACTGAAATTGTGCAACTCTTGGCAACTTCTATACAATTTTGACAGTTTTGTAAATTGATCGGTGTAGCTGAGACATATAATTGCCAAGAATTGCGCAATAAAGTTGCCCGTAGGTATAAGCGTACCTCGATAATTATCCATTCCATTTTATTGAAACATGACATTCCATTCATGAAAATGGAATAATTTATTCATTCTTCGTTATTTTTGTAACGTTTGCTTTAAAAAGCCAGAAATCTAATTTTGTAACTGAAGTCATTTGATTAGTAGGTATAATTAAATGTACAAATCCTTTTGGCTTGTTATGTGCGTAGTTTCAATATTGAAACAGGACTCGGATGTTGCTCTCACGTCTCTTTTACTGTAACCACAAATATCAGTTTGTGTAGACGGAGCAATTGAGTTACTTCATGTAGTTAGTAGCCAAAATATTCTTTTGAACGTTAATACAGTGGAATAAATTGTGATATTATTATGTTGTTTTAACTTTAACATCTATATTAAAAATAACAACAAAAGCTCCACCCCCTCTAACGTTGTAGAGTTAATATTAAATTAAATAATAGTCTTAATTTAGGAATTGTTATAAAAATAATTGACATTTTCGCAAAATTTCAATTCGTGACTTTAATGTTACTCCGCAGTATTATTGTATAATTTATTTAAAATAAATGAAATGTAATTTCGTTAAACTCGTTTAATAATGCTCATTTAAATGTTATTATTTTCGAAAAATAATAGGTAATTTTGTTGACGAATTATTATTTAAGAAACAAGTGAATGTAAAACATTTTTTGTAAATAAAGTAAACTATACGTAATAATGTAGAATAAATAAAGTTTATATCAGATTGCATTGTAAATATTTCGTATTGTTGTAAATACAAAATAAACGAGTTTAATACATAAGATTGGATATTATAGTACCTAGTGGTTCTACCATTCGAGTGGTGAAAAACTGTTTTCCTTATTTTGTTCTTAGAACAACCTATTTAAATTAACTTAAGCCTCTTTTTGTCGGAAATGGGAGCTTTACCTAATGATAGATTAATTAATGTAGAGAAACTGCTTTGCTTTTTTCATTCGAAATATTTCTAAAGAATGTTATTTGTCTTGAAGTGTCTGGTCCGAAAATATTTATTGCCTTATTTCTTGCCTACACAATTTTAAAGCATGGCTAACAAGAACTGATTACCAATTTGGTGAATATTATTTACTAAAATAATATTATTAGATATTATTATGCACATTATTAGAGAGTTTATCCTTAAGCAGAGTGTACACTGATTGTTTAAATTACGCAGCATGTTCCGTAAAGTAAAGACTGTTTGACGCAAACAAAACCGCGCAAACTTGGTCCCTCCTCGCCGACTAATACGTGATTCACCTGTGGGTGTTGCAGTGTCAAATAAGTTTGTGTTGAGAATCCCAAACAGGCAACTTGGGCAACAAGCCTACGGTGAAACTTCGCCTTTACACGCCTACGCAAGCTACAGACTCACCTTTGTATCAAACTTTTCCTTTTGAAATAATGAAACATTCCAAGAAGCCATATTTCTGATGACAAGAGGCTTCAAACTGTAATTACTAGGGAATAAACGACAAATAATTATTAAGAATCTATTGACTGTTTTCCACTAAAACTTTTATGTATAAACTGAATTTTCATCGCAGGTACTAGAATTTAATTTCCATGTTAATCTAGATCCGTACAGAGTCAATTTACGCGCGTAACACGAGACTTATTAGGTTTACGGCGTGGAGTAAATTTGGGGTTGTTTAAGGCGGAGTGTCTAATTGATTCCCCCGCGCAGCTCGTTACTCGCGCGTACGTTGAGCTCTCGTACCACTAGAGCGACGCCGCGAACTGTTCACTTTTTCCATCTTCTTGTATACTTGTAAAGTAGTTAATACTGAAATATTGCGATAGTACGGTAGCTGAAATATACCTAGCTATGTTCCTTTAAATAAAGCGTAGTATGATGTTATTAAATGTAATTCGACGACTTATTTGTACGGTTGAACGGAATAACGTTTTTAATAGTGGGTATTCGTGTGAATACCCGACAACGGATTATTGAAGGGGTTGATTTTGTTTTTTTGTATCTTGTACATAAATTGTAATAAGAAAAAAGGGAGTATTAATAAATATTATTAAAAATTCCGTATTTTATTTCATCATACTAGTAATATCACAAGACCATTAGTAGGTACGAAGTATAAGTATCTGTAAACAAAATTGCGGATGGATACAAATTGTGGATGGATACAAATTGTGGATGGATACAAATTGTGGATGGATACAAATTGATGTTTGAAATGCAAAATAATGAAATGTGGAGTAATCCCATATCGGTTAGATTATATCAGGTGGAAACAAATTTGATATTATTATTATTATTTTTACATTCAAACGAAAATGTAAACGCAAAATGAAATCAAATAAGCCTCGTACGAGCACTCACGTGAACATCTTATTTGCCTTCTCATAATAAAATCGCATTAAAACCAACTCAGGAAATCCGATTTAGTACGAGAATAAGCAAAAATATATCTTTACTCTTTTGAAGTGGAGTGCCAATCTTGGAAATTATATTTTTTCTTTACATAATCTCGCTAAGTACAATATTTTCTTCAGGAGGAATAAAATCGTGGGGTGTATCAACTGGTTGGTATCTTTCTAAGCCGTCGTCTCGATGTGATGACACACGCGCGCGTATATTTTTAGGTCGGCGGATTACCATGCTTTATTTCACTTTGTTGAAATTTTTATAGGAGTCTCATAATCTCGGTTACGGGGATTTTTGTATCGGGATTTAGATTGGCGATTTATGGCGTTCTGTTTTGGTGGCTGCTATTGAGGGCCTTATTAGTCCCTAATTATGATGGTGAATGGCAACTATCATTTTAATAACATTAAACATGCTTCTGTTTTTTTCCAAAAAATCGCAACCTTGTTCTAACAAACTTTATTACGTTACGATTTCTTGCTGATGCCCAGAAATGTCCATTTTTAAAAAAGAGAACACTTACTTTGTTCATATTGATAAATCACTAAAGACTGTATTGTACAAATATTTGCAAGAACGAAACATTTTACCTAACTAACTCCAATTGAAAATCTAATTTAAAGCCAGTCCTGAACATCGCCCCACATTGATTTATCCCCACGAGTGGACAGCAATAGACAAACGTACAAATAATTCCGGCTCGGCCCGCTATCGGGAATGTTCGACCGAATAAACATGGCTTGTTCGCACAAGATTGCACAAGACTCCGACCAGCGCACAAAGACTGGACACCTGCAGTATGAATGAGACGAGCTGTAGAACACGTATACGGAACTAGATACCTACTACTACTACTTTAGACGTAGAGGTTTTGACTTGGGCGGCTTTCTCAGCCAACGTCCAAGAATGTTTGATAAATTAATAGTACCTATTTCATATTATGTAGAATAAAAAAAGATTCGAAAGTCAGCCCGGTTGGCTGACAGACGGTGTATTGTTATTTAAAAGTCATTCAGTGAGTTTATTTTATTTACCTAATACTCCCGGACCTAACTATACGTACTTTATAAACTATAACACACTATCACCCCTTCACCCTTTTATAATACATTCTGGATAACAATCCTAACAATACAGCAAAATTCATACTGCTTGAAATGTTTGAAAAATTCGTGTACTGAACAGCAAAAAAAAACGCGATATTGTTAAATTGTCAAACTTAAAATGCCAAACCCTTTCAGATTTTCATTTCGAGTTTGTTAAACAATGAAAATGCTGAAGTATTTGTATTCTACTAATGAGTTACACAATTATTTGATTCCCAATTAATTGTGTAGATAATGATGAGAATTAATGAACATGACCTATAAATAATATACAGAGTTGATAATTATGAGAGAGGGCATTAAATTACACTATGTATACTATACGTGTTTAACTGTTTAGTATTAATTCGATATGGTATAATAACCCTCCTTTTGGGCTTCGCCGCAGTCGGGTAAAAATAAAAAGCGCCAAAAATGAGTTTTTTTTTTTTACCTTATAAATCAGAGTAAAACGCAACCACCCTTTGATAATAAATTTGACTGACCTTAGATACCTAGTGTAGCGAAAATAGACGGAAAGAAACACTTTTCGCTAACTAATACGTATAATTTGTTTTTAAAATCCAAACATTGATTATAAAAAAAGATAAAAAATATAGGTACAGGTAAAAATGATGACAAAATATCTTGAGAAACCGTGACGTGAAAATTGGTTATATAAAAAAAGGAATACCTAGGGATTGTACCAAAAAAAATTAAGATTTGAAAACGCGACGAATTTAAAACGTGATTGCAATCAATTTTAATCCGTACGCGTGCTTAAAAAGGTCCGCAAAAATAGGTAAGGTATCACACCCGCCGTATTTCAGTTAAAATAAAAAAAATCAAACTACCTACAACATACTAGGTAACAAAAGAATAGGGGAGAAATAAAAATATCTGTTTAATAGAGGCTCCTGTCCGTTGGCGAATACGACCGGCGAATCCGGCTCAGCACGGCTCTGCTCGTCCGCGTTGACCCCTACGAATCGGCTGTTGCTCCGGGAATTTCAGGATAACTTATTGGCAAGCGACTGGATACCGGGGAGGAGCCGAGTGTATCGGCTTGCTGTGAGTTCGGGCCTTAACCAATGAAGGAGAAAAAGAACTTTTAATTTTCCATCAGCAGTGGAGACTCTTTCAAAAACGTCTTCTAGCGAGGAACCATGATTTCAATACGAAAACACTTTCAGATAAATAAAAATCAGAGATTTAGGCGTTTAGATCGAGACGAAAAAAAAAAATTTTTTCACGTCAACAGATTTCTTTCAAGTCAAGCTTAGCACCATAAAAAATGCCATCTGACGTATCAACGATTCGTAATATGAAAAAAACTAAGTAATACATGGCCTGTATTAAAAACGAGGTTGAATATCAACTCCAAGAAGGCTTGATGACGAAAAAAAAAATTATGCAGGATTTGTTAATGCTGCACTAGGTAACAAAGTGGCAACGTGGCGCGTGCGCCGGAGCGCGGCGGGTGTTATCTCGTGTGGAGGCGGGCGGCCGGCGGGCAGTGGCGCGGGCGGCTGCTTAGGCCTCCGCTCGCGTTGCGTCGCGTCGCATTTTTTTATGTTAGGTAAGATTTTGAAGTACGCGCACAACAACAATAACAACAAAAACACTAACACTAAATAATAATAATCCCAAGTTACGTGTCCTGTCACAATAAAAAAAAGAAATACTGACTTAAACTTATTTAGTGTCCTATCACAATAACAAAACCAAATCACAATTATTGTCAGCGCGCGAGTTCGACAAAACAAAAGCGGCGCAGGAGCTTCCGTGTTACGTAACGTACTTTCCGAAAGGATAGCGTCGGTACACTGAAAAAACAAGAATTTAGAGGCCCCACTTACCGATCGCAAGATTCGCAAGGATCTAGGATCCAATAGCAACACACTGACCTATTTCTATTTCTTTTACGCGCGGGATGTTTTGCTAAGATTGGCACTCGTAATGAAAGTGCAAGTGTGAGTGTATTTATTGCTTCCTTGTTTGCATTGCCAACTTTTTAGTTAAATATTTGGTTGTACTTGTGACTTGCGTCGGAGCGGCAACAACGTATTAAGGTGCATGACCTATGTGTATAGACATAATCAGCTGTTGGGAAAAATACATCGTATTCAAACGGAGCAAAAATTTTAAAAATAATTTGCGACTAAACTACTGCTCTGCTATTTAATTGATTTTTGGTACACAGCTTGAAAATGGCAGTTTAAAGGAACCTCTGTCGTATCAACATTGTATAATGTAAACTATATACGCTACTGAAAATGCTATTCGTCTAGATTGTCATTGAAACGCTAAGAAGAATATTAAGCGACAGATAAGTAGCGCTCTACTAGTCTTCATACTCTCAGTCCCAGCGGTGTACTGCCGAGAAGTGCGGCGCTGCGATTGATGAAACGTTCGGCTATTGTGCTAAGCAGGTATTTAGTTGTTCGATACTTTGTACAACAAAGTCTGAAATAGATAGGTAACTATTCCTTCTAAAGAAGGTTCGTAAGTAGTTTACACAACTTACGTACCCTCTTTGATGAGTGAAGTTTCTTAGAAGTTAGAATAAAACTATAGTCACCAGTCTTCAAGCATGGGTCCTGACATGACTGCTAATTGTTTAGGTACATAATATTATTCTTATTCTCGCCACGTTCGATGCATGCACTTTTCTCTCAATAATATATTATGTAGTAACGGCTACGGAGAGCAGTAGTAGTAACAGGCAGGTGTTTTACTATGTGTAAATAATTTAATCACCACTGCTCTCAAAACGATGAAGAAAAACATCGTAAGGAAACGAGTCCTAGAAGCAACATTTCGAAGGCATGTGACACCAACTTCCAGTGGGTCCGCGTGATAAATTACAACCCACTCCCTCTCGAAGAGAGGAGGGCTGTGGCCCAGCAGTGGGAACATTATAGGCTGATTGATAATGTAATGTAGTAAAAGCTAACAGTTTCGTTAGTCAGAAATCTAAAACACATTCAAATACTACATTTTACTGCGCTAAGTTGTCTGTACCACTTCTCTACCTACTAAATAATACTATTATATTATACTATTATATAATATTATTGAAGTGAAAATTTTTTTAGGCGGGTTGGGCATTTTTTGAGATGGGAAAAAACCATTAGACTCGCGCCACTGTTACTGTAAGCGACACCGCTCGTGTTTTGTTTATAAGACGATTTAAAAAATACCCGCTTCGGGTGTGTTCAGCTGTCCTCGGGATGTACTCGGTTTTAATGTAAACATATCTTATATATCAGTTCTTCTTCTGTACTTCTGTAAAGGTATTGGTAAGATAGGTAGGTATTTTGTAAAGTTATTTGGTACTAGCTTCCGCCCGCGACTCCGTCCGCGCGGATGTCGGTCTTCGCGTGGATGGTTTATTTCTCCATTTTGAGTAACTCTGACAATGACATCTTATAAATATCTATTGGACCCAAATACGGCTAAGCCTATAATAATTAAGGAGATCCCTCTATTGAGCTACTGCTGTTGAGCTCGCGTTCTGTAGTATTTTTTTCATAGTAATTCCGACCTTGATAAGTAGCATGTAGCAGTAAATTACTGACAATGACGAAAAGTTTGCAATAATAAAAAAGTGATCGTGACAATGCGACAGAAAGTTAATTGAGAGCTTCAGCATACACAACATTGTTAGTGAGCTCGTCCGGAATATGAACATGAAGATTTCTTGGACTGCTCACACGGGAAAGAGCTACGTAAAGTTGCCCGTGTGAAAAACAACTCGCGGTAAGATCTACGCCAGCAACTCCTAGGGTCTGACCTTGAGCCTTATTTATTGTCATGGCGTAACACAAAGCTACAGGAAACTGTATTCTCTTAAATTGAAATGGAAAATTATCCACTACGGGTAATGCAACGTGTGTTCGCGTTTCTACAGAACAACGTCTATGAATAAAACCGAAAAATAAGATTTTTTTTTTCTACGTATTTTTCCAGGATAAAAAGTATCCTATTTTATGCCCAGGATAATAAGGTATAATTATACCAAGTTTCATCGAAATCGAACCGTTAGTTTTCACGTGATGCCTGCATATACAAACAGACAGACAGACAAAAATTTTTTTAATCACATATTTGGGTTTGGTATCGATCCAGCAACACCCCCCGCTATTTATTTTTTCAATATTTTCAATGTACAGAATTGACCCTTCTACAGATTTATTATATGTATAGATTAAGCCGTTCAGCATCAGCCTCCTCGTTACCTTTGGTTTGATGATGACAAATTAAATAGAAAATTTGTTAAGCCAGCTTTAAGACTTCGATCTGAACACTATCCATCGGCAAAGTTTGCATTCTTGATGAAAAAAGTCGACTTGCCAAACTGTAATGCTTGTAACAAAATTGAGGCATTTGCTGATGGATTGTGTAAAAAATAAGAAAGAAAGAGAAGAATTAGAAAGAGAGCATGCATTGAACAGATTCGACGTAGGTTTAGTTCAGACGATTTTGTCACGCCCTAAATCGGATCTAGCAAAACAATTTTGTAGTTTAGCATTAGTGAAACCCGAATTTTCGTAGATTTAATTTTTAATTTTTTTATACTCGTTTTAGTATAGTGCTTAAGATATTGTTTTAAGATACAATGGGGTTGACATATCCCTAAAATAATAAAGAATTAAAAAAAAGTATTCCGTTTGTGTTTTGTTCGGCACTTCCGGAGTGCCACTGTTCTTTTGTCCCTCTGCAGGGCGAAGTCCTTGTCTCATACAGAGAAGGCACGAGCGTTGATCGCCACGCTTGCTCAAGACGAGCCCAGGTTTCCTCATGATGTTTTCCTTCACCAATGTCAGTACATAATGTCCAACACTAACTCGGAAAGTACATAAACCTACTAATTAGTTATAACAACTCTCTATCTGTGTTATCTTGTTCTTCTACGACTAAATCAACGCTATCACAATATCGTATTTTCGCGCCGCTACACCGCTGAAGTTGATATATTTCAGCAGATATTTCAAAGTGAAAAATACCGCCGTAACATGATCCTAACTTTAGTTGCAAACGGCGCGGTTTAGTGCAGCCCTGCTAAACTTACCGTTACAGTATCATAACTTTAGCTCATAGCTCCTACGGCTATGTTATAACATTCACCATTTTTGCGTAAATCGTGGCTTATTTTACTTTTATCTTCATTCTTAACTACAACGGAGCTCCCTACGTAAAATTGTATAAGTTTTTGAGAACTTGAATTCTTTTGAACAACATGAGGATCTGTCCTTATGTCGTTCTCCCGAATTGTAGTTGCTTTAACTGGTATCAGAGCAGTTATTTCGTAACTAACTACTATATGCAACAAATTGACGAATAGACACATTAATCTTACCGTTTTAAATAATAAAAACCAAGATTTTTTCAGATTGTAACAACAAGATGAAATAAAAATAAATTAGTGTAACATTTTCGGAAACTATGTAGGTAGGTACACATCATGGAATGTTTCGGTTTCGCCTACAGCTACGTAAACAAGATTCAGACTAAATAGTCGAGTAAATGCCTGTCTAGACCTTTATTTGGCAAGAAAATACCACCCAGTGAGTTTTTATTCGTAAAAATCTCTTGAGAGACTTAACTAATAAGAAATTCTTCGAATACATGCTTAGTCTGCTAAGTATAAGAATAAAAATACGTCAGAATCTCCGATAGTTAACTACCGTCAAATACGGTCGGAGAACAAACAGCCTCACCCGAAATATGTATAACCGCGTTACATAACAATCTCCAAAGCGATTCGTGAAGTGTTTGCCTGTCGCGGGATAATAAGCCGCGGGATACGCCCCGAGGAGGCCTTAGCTGATGACGTAGCGATGTGGCAGAATGGCGGGAACACGATGTGTGACGTCACTACTGACGGAGATCGGCTTTGGATGTTTGATAGTTGTTTGACTGATTACGCTATAGATGAGTGTGACGTTAGTACTGTAGAGGTTATATCTATTTGGTGCTTAGAAGTTAATTGCAAAAATACGAGACAAACATTTATTTAAATAGAGAATAGCAATAAAACATTAGTTATAACAATAATAACTTTTTTTATTCAAGTATAAATTAAAAATATGATTTACATTAAGTACAATCGAGGAAAATTGAATTCTAACTGTAATGTAGACCTGCCTGATTTAGGTTTATGGAAAATCTGTGTTTCAGGCAATTAATTTACATCAAACATCTAAAAAGAACACAACAGTAAATGTATTTGAAGCTAAATTGAAAAGAAGACATTAGAAGTTAGATTATCATAGCTCACAAGCGAAGTCATGTCATAGTAAAATATAAAAAACTGGCCAAGTGCAAGTCGGACTCGCACACGAAGGGTTCTCATTACCACAAGGCAAAAACGCCAAAAAAAACATGTTTGTTATATGGGAGCCCGCCTTAAATATTTATTTTATTTTAATTTTATTATGTATTATTAAAGTTAAAATACAACTCAGTATTTTGTGAATATTTCAAGTGCCTACCAGTTAACCTCGAGCAAAAAAGGGCAAAAATATCGCGTTTGTTGTATGGGAGCTCCCCTTAAATATTTAATTTATTTTGTTTTTAGTATTTGTTGTTATAGCGGCAACAGAAATACATAATTTGTGAAAATTTCAACTGTCTAGCTATCGCGGTTCTTGAGATACAGCCTGGTGACAGACAGACGGACAGACTGTCAGACGGACGGACAGACGGACAGACAGCGAAGTCTTAGTAATAGGGTTCCGTTTTTACCCTTTGGGTACGGAGCCCTAAAAACGTATTAAAAGTAGAACCGTTCTTAGGAGTTATTGTGGAAGTTATTCGACAAACTCTCGTTTAATTTATTCCTCCTAGTACCGCGATATCGTAAAGGATAATATTGACGGGAATAATTTATGGATAGTTTGATAGATGTTTTACTTATTGCACACAGATTGTGGGGATTTATAATTGCTAGTCGTAAAAGATATCGTGTATTTCAATGCAATGCAATAAAGTGACTATCTAAATATGGGTGTGCCTACTATAGATACACCTATGTCTAACCCATTGTTTTGTGTAGACTGTAAGGGTGACAGGGACATTGACGTGAAAGCCGAAGCCATGAATTCAGCACATGATTTTATATCCCTAGGGTAGAAAGTATTCGTCAGTTATAAAAAGATCTGCCGGGTCAGCGGGATTGTCCGAAAGGGTTACCGCTGGCCCGGAACATAAAGGGCTAAGGAAGGAACACGGGTGGGTTTTAGTCAGTAAGAGTCTGACACTCCCTTCCGCTCCACCCAGAGCGGGAGGAGTCATTTGATGATTTCCCATCCGCAAAAAAAAAAAAAAAGTTATAAAAAGATCAGCTGTTTCATAGAAAAGTGCAATTCCTACGCGGTTAAAATGCATGGAACAGCAAATGTTATTTTAATAATTGGCGAAAAATTTCGACGCGATGGTGTTCAGAATCATGTTTTGATTCCATGGTAACAGGTTGTGATTGGATGTCCATGCCACCGTGTATAGCTAACTTAATGGTTTGTGGAATAAACTACATATTATATCTATGACTGATTCGAGGGTCTTTAATAATAAAATCCCACTTCAGGTTTTTCATTAAGCCTACTTAAGATTATTCACCATATTATATATTTTGTCTTGGTCGGCACCATAGCTATAAAACATTATAGGCATAGTAAGAAGCTAGCTGAGTAAAACTTATCATTATTTTATTAGTCACGACATTTCACAGCAGGTTCACTCGGTTGTACAACCAACCAACTAGTTGTAAACTAGCGCTGGGGCTCTGTCTCGCATAGGGTCGTAGCATTATGCTAGCGATGCCTGTTTTACGTGGAACGCACATTTTCTCCCAACTTCTTATTTTTTTGTGTTTGTGTTCTTTTTCTGCGTCATGTTTTCCGCGAATGTACATATTATTGAATCTTTCAATTATTTTAGCTTGCAAAGCATTATTAGTTTTCCATCTACCTTATACCTTTGACGCCAAAAAATATCCTGTTCCACTTAAAAATACAAAAGACCTAACAATACCACATGAGAATCCTAAAGGCCAATGTTTATGTCGGGAAACCGCCAATAAAGCCCGGTTAAACAAACAGATTAGCGGACATAAACACTCACTATTTACATATAGATTCAATGGACAGACTGGGAGAGAGATAGCCTGTGGTAGGTACGAGAGCCGTTCAATAAATAGTGAGAATGGATATGTTACAGATAACTTTCATTAAATGTTTTTTTTATTTTTCAGCATGCTCACCTTTTAGTGTATACTTTTTTTCTAAACTTAAAATTCTCTTTCTAAAGAACTCTTCCTCCTGAGCACCTAAAAATGCTATAGGTACTGCAGCGACTACTGCTTCATTATCTTCAAATTTATGTATTCTCAGATATTCTTCAACCTCGAAAATAGATAGAAATCACTAGGGGCAAGGTCTGGAGAATATGGTGTTCAAGTATTTCAAAGCCAGCATATTGAATTGCAGCCATCGCAACGGTGGACTTGTTGTAGTGACGTTATCTTGATGAAACAAAACAATCTTTGCAAGTTTGTATACGCATTTTTTTAATTTGTTATATAATGTGCATATAAAGTGCCTGTGAAAAAGTAGCTCCAAGATCGAAGTATTCAATCATTACTAACCCTGGACTATCCCAGAAAAGAGAGCCCATGACCTTACCGGCAAAAGGAATCGCCTTGAATTTCGTTGGAGTTGGAGATGATAGTCTTTACCATGTCATAGACTGTAATTTTGTTTTGAGATCGTATTGGTGAAGCCAAGTTTTGTCCATTGTTATAAATCGAGCCGAAAAACGATCAGGGTCTTGTTGCAACAATTCCAAAGAGCCTCCTTAAATATTCAGTCTAGTTAGTTTTTGCGCATCGGTAAGCATTCTGGATACCTAACGCGCGGATACTTTTTTCATCCCCAAGCGTTCATGTAAGATGCTATGCACACTCACTGTTGAAATCTTTGTTATTTCACCAAGCATGGTAAAATTTTTCAAGCACAGATACTTAATAACTGCGCGTATTTATTTATTTTTCCATTTTGGCCAAAATTCTGCAACCGTCATCTTCTGATGATGATTGCAGTATTCTGCAACCAATCGCAAACAAAATGACTTCTATTATTTAAAAACAAAATATAATCACTTTTTTTAAAGTAACAGATATTCCAGCTTTACCACCCAGTATTTACTTTTAATACTTTCAAAGCGTTTATATCCCATTCTCACTTTTTATTGAACGCCCCTCGTACTATTGGGTTTGTTCACAGTCGATTGGATGCACTTCAAAGAGCTTTAGGAAATCTCACGTGCACTGAGGAATGGCTTTGTATTAGTAAAGAAAATAAATAACATTTAAGGTTAAGGTCAATTAAGGTTTTTTTTTTTTTAATTAGAACGATTTCAACTACCGGGATCCAGGAGAAATCATAAGTTACTATAATTATTTTCTTTCGTTTATATAAACTTAAACCAAAGATTTACTAACAAGTTTTAGTTTAAAATAGGAGAAGGAAAATAGTAATAAGTATTTATTTATTTATACTTAGTTAGTTTTTAATAAACATTGTAAAGAAATCTACCAATGTTGTAGAGGACGTTTAGACGGTGATTTCACATTCTCATTACCTTATAATGCCAATAGAATACATAGCCACATGAACAAAACGGGGCGGGTGCACAAGTAATATGACCCATAAAATTAACAACAAAGAAAAATTTAAAACAAATGGGGAAAACTGGCGTCACATCCGTGCAAAACGGCCATCGTTCAGCATAGGTAATGTTGCGACTCATGTGTGAACAGAGCCACAGAGCTGGTTGTCACTGACAGCTGGCGTTGGTTTGATGACGATACCTATGCAACAAATAAAGTCATTAGATCAAACTTTATATATTATGTTGTAACTAACAAAAATTTTAATTAAATTAATTAGGTAATTAGAAAACAATAAAAAATATTGAATCAATGCAATTAAGAGAATTGCAAATTATAATATTGAAATATTGAAATATTGAAATGAAATGTTGCCCACATTTCGTTGCACCGCCGTCGACGCACGCGCAGGGGCACAACACAAACTAAGTTTTTTTTTTATCTGAGCGCCCTACTGTCACAGAGAAATGAGTTTTGAGTATGTTTTTTTTTATAATAATAACAAAGATTAGCTAAAGTTATATTGAAAAGTTTAGAGCAGTTGTTGTGATCAGTGTTTGTGTGAGTCTTGTGACTTTAATCGGTCAAGATAAAAGAAGAAAATACGAATGTCACAAAGGGCAACTCATAATAGTAAAGTTAATTAAGTCCACCGCGGGGCTGTGGCTAAGTAATAATAGCCGCATGGGGCAATCGGTCAGGTTAAATTACGCATACCGCGGTTGATCCGTGGAGGGGTGATCATCTTTACATACCATCCATACATCCATTCATACATTCCATCTTTACCGTGCCTGGAAAAGCACGCTAAGCCGTTGGTCCCGGCTGTCATTTGTGGATCTTTGACAGTCGTTACGGGTCGTCAAAACCCGAAATTCTGACAACCAGTCTGACAAAGATTTATCGTACGAGTATTAGCCAGATACGAGGTTGTGGCGGTCAGATAGCGAATTACTCCATGTAAAATACTGGTATTCAGCTGCACCCGGTTAGACGGGCAGCCGACCTCAACATAGTTGGGAAAAGGCAGGCAGGTGATGAATTAAGCCCGTCTGTGGTCAGTTATTTTTCACTGGGCATTAAGTTTCAATAAGTAAATAGTATTTAGCAGTGACTTATAAAACTTAAAATAGATAGGATATCTTCCAAACATACAAGATGAGCTCAACCTACATTTAATGAGATAGCTTCTTGTGGTTTCCCAATTCAAACGTTCAGACTGACTCTGTAAATGTATTTAAAAAAGCCTGGGAAAACGTTAAGTTCCCAGCAGCAACTGATCGATTGAACAACTTAAAATAAACGTCATCAATCAACTCCGAGAGTTTCCATTTCCTTCTCCAGACGTTGCTAACGAGATTTCGAGATTTTTCCAGCAAATGTACGGATTTGCAAGAATTTCGCCAATGTCAGCGCTTTAGGCGCTATGTCATCGACTATCAGATCAGAGACAATCAGATTTCTAGGTACCGAAGTAGTATAGAAGTAGATTTCTTAGAACCTTTTTTTATGTAAATACAAGCAGCGGCTTATTATTTTATCAAAATATAACAAAGAAATCGATCGAATTACTTTGCCCTTAATGTCATAATTCTGTAACTCAACTTGTGTATTGATGAGACGGACACTTATATTTGTTGTGGTTACCTTAATCAACATCAAGACAACATGAATAAAGGTGTGTAATGAAGCTATAATATTTTGTATTTCAGATATCCTTCTTGCCCCCGGGTAGTCGCTAGTCTAACATAAGTTAGAACAAAACTTTGATTGGATCTACGATCGAGTGAGATACGAGCTCACGTTGAACAGACTGTTCTATAACGAGCTCAACATAATGAAGAGATACATCCATACTTCGATGAAGCTACGTACAACACACGAAGGCAGGGGAACAAACAAAAAACACAAAAGCAACCCCCGGATGCCGCGGCTTTCTGACCGCTACTGTGCCCAACTCTCTAAATTGTGCCCGTTACACTACCGGAGTCTGCAGAATGCCATACGAAAAAGTTTTGCCTTTTTTCAACAGTCCACACAAATGTAATCATTTCGAAAAAGGGCGATTTAATTTTCTACTTAACGGGTTAAATTTTAATAAATCTGCGCGTGGTTGTCGCGGTGAATTTTTTATTTTCGCGGTGTTGCCAGTGTGGAAAACGTTTGTGATGTCAAATGTGTCGCTGAGCCACTTACTGACAGCATCATGGAAAACATTTTGTTGTGCAAATTGTTTAAATTATGAACAGCAAAAATGGGTTAAAATTTTGCGTCACGTGCACACACACAATTATAACATGTGAGGATATTAATATAGCGTTAGTTACCAACAGGATGGAACTGTGAAAAATACAAAATACGAAGTTCAAAAATACAGTTGATTATTTTCAGTACATACCTGGCTATCGCTAGCACGTATTTTGCAATAAGTACTCAAGTAATTAGGTGCCCTGTGCTAGGTATAATGACCACAAAAATTGGAAAGCTAATTATTTTCCAAAAATAATAAGCATACTTTTTCTTTGCGTAAAAGAGCCCACACAACACGCACAACCATGTTCTTATAAAAATAAATAAAGTAATAATACTGTGGTTGGTCCGTAAATAAGAATTATTAGGTCGGATAAAAAAGTGCGTACGCCATTAGCACTAAAAATCAGAGAATAGTAGGCTCATTCACATTATCCTTATACTTCATGTAGTAATTTCGTGAATCACCCAAAATAACCGTTATTATAGTACCGAGACTAAGGTTAGAGGCTTTTCACACGGGGCGAAGCAAGACGCTGGGATTGACTGACTCTAAGGGCCCGATCACACGTACCACAACCACAACACAACGATAACACGTGGGCGGGAGCTAATTTGTATTGAAATGAATAGTTTATTCACACGGACCACATTTGACCGTCAAAATCAACCGTGTGGGTAATACCGACCACATTAGAGCCACGTCGGAACCACAACGCAACCACCAGCGAGACCGCGCAGTAGCGTCCGGCCGCATCGCAAGCACAACGATGTCTGTCTGCAAACACTAGCCACAACGCAACCACGTCGCAACTACTAGCGACAACGCGACTGCACGAAGATATTATAGCGACAATATTCACACGCTGCTTGCCCACATTTTGTCGCTGCGATGTGGTGTGGTTGTGATTAGGGGATAAATGCGTGTTTAGCTCGCTGCCAGTGACTAATTTTGTAAGTGTACAATATGTATAAAGGTAGTCATAGAAATTTAATTTAAAAATATTTGACGCAGTATTTGTAAACACTACAAATTGCACGAAAGCACGTTAAAAATATACCCGTTACAAGATTAATGTCAAACGGTAGGCATTGCTGCAGTTTGTTTCAGGATATATTGGCAAAGTTTTTCAACGTTGGACACTTGATGGATTAGTGTCCGATGTTGCGTCGGGTTTCCGATCGTATCGATAACGTGTTGATGTCGCTTCCATCGACTTGCTTGAAAACAAATCGAAAACGATCGAATGCGTTGTGAGGGATGGGTCATGACATTCTTGATTATGGCAACTCTATGAAAAAAAAACGAGCTTAAAATAAAAAATCGGTAAGCCTTTCAACTGGCTGAAATTAACATAGAAATTTCTACTCTAATTGGGTTAATAGCTATTGCAGTCTATAATACAATTGTGAAACATCAAGCTTAACAAAGTATAGTATTGGGTGCTAAAATACAACAAAAAGAAAACGATTACACATGAAAGCATCTTCCTTCTTAATTTTCAAAGATATTCGATTACCCTACATAGTACAGACCCGTATCGAAGAGTCCGTTCCGGAAATGTAATCAAGCTAACCAGGGGCGGGCCCGGACGAGGACAAAAAGGTCACTTAGCCAAGATCAGAGCCAAGGTCAGCGGTTAGTAGGTGGTTGCTTTTTGCTTCGACGGAACATTAGAGATAATATTTTTTTGCTAAGGTAGGTACATGTTGATACAAATGTTCAATACTGCAACATACATTAGCGAACTAATGCCTCCTAGTGAATATGGGGTTGCGTACAGACCGCAGATTTTAGATTCAGCAAACAGATTTTGCAGCTTGTTATTACATGAGGGTTACCAGTTTACATAAACACAATCTTGTTTTGCGTAGGTTCATTATTTGGGATATTAGAATTTTATTCACATAATCAGCCTTGTAATGTTCCCACTTCTGGGACCCAGATCTTCTCTCTTCGAGGGGAGTGGGCTGTAATTCACCACGCGGGCCCAGTGCGGGTTAGAAGATGTCACATAATATCTTCGAATTTTTGGTTCTAGGACATACCGGTTTCCTCACGATGTACTGATGTAGATCGCGGGTGTGAATTTTATTTATTAGACTCAAACTGAACCATTATCATTTATTTTAAATAAACCAATCACAGGCATTTTTGAATTGTCCAGGAGTCAGTCAGGCAGTAAGATAAAGCTAGTTGCCCATTCCAAAGCGTTATAGTAGGTTTCCATAGAAAAGAACGGGTATGAAACTCTATGGACATTCTCTACTTTAGAAAACCGGTATTAGATACCTTGATGCCCACAACAACGGCGCTTTCCAACCAAACGCCAAACTAAAGCAGTCTACACACCAAACCCGCCGACCCGCCGACATGATGATCCGCCCACACGCGTGGGAACAAGTCGCCACATGATTCTGTAGAAATAAAGCCGCCGACATCAAGTTGCCGGGCTGTGTCGGCGAGTCGTCGGGTTTGGTGTGTAGACTGCTTAACGCACAGAACCGTTCGACGCACGTCACCTCCCATCTGAAAGGCCTAGGTCGTGATCGCATTTGTCGACAACCGAGTCACGCGATCCAATCATCTCGTCCAATTCCAGTCCATTGTTCTGTTGCTGCCTAATTATAACCACAACCTGACGGCTATCGTTGCCGATAGCACCACAATTTGGGACTGGGGAACCTACAGTACCCCGGTATTCGGGATTCGGAGGCATTCCCCCGAATGCCTTCGAATTTTAGGCCATTTCAAGCTGCTATTTATGATTCAACAAAATGATTTGGGGGTTAGTGTTAGGAACATGGAATGTGATAATTAAGCTTGGTCGGCGATATTTCAATATCGAATTTCAATATGGAATATCGGGATAAAATGTAGCCTATATGTTAATCCAGGGTGTCAGCTACCTCCGCACAAAATTTTATCATAATTGGTCCAGCCGTTTGAGCGTGAAGAAGTAACAAACATATAAACACACACACACACACAAACTTTCGCCTTTATAATATTAGTGTGATTCAGTATACGCTAGTGCTAATGAAAGGTATAATGAGTACATAGGCGATGAGTGAAATATCTCGAAAGCGTCAATATTAAAGTAACTTATTTTATTCGTATTTACTGATATTTTTGTTGTTATATTATGTTGCTGTTCCCTAGCCTCCCTTTTACATTGTAACCCACAAAATGGGTGAAAAGTTACCAGTTCTTCGTCAGGAACGACATGGTACTAAATTATGCTTTTCGTCAAAATATTATATACTTATAATATCATTGCTTTTCTTCATGAAAATATGCCATAAAAAGCAATCTAAATAATATTTGACAGCTTAATTTAACACCTTAAACATTATGAACCGACCGAACATAAAATCATCTTTTATAAACAAAAATTGATTCGTCATAAACACCACGCGATGCCTTTAAAAACCAATAAGAAGCTTCGTATACACCCCAGAACACATAACCACGACCGCGGCAATAACAGTAAATCACATAAGCGCCCCTATAGGTATATAACGTAAAGATGATTATGGCAAATCAAATGTAGGTAATGCACCAATCATAATTTCTTTATCGGCTGATCTGAATAACAAGTGTGATGGCATTAAATATTTATGTAGTGTTCGTCTACAGAGTGATGCTAAAAGTGATTTATAACAAACAGGGGGTGCTGACTAGGTAGATTTTCAGGAAATCACAAAGTATTTTTCATGAAAGTAGGTAGGTATGTGAATAAACAAGTGTTTTTCATAGTGTTCATGCTTCTTTCCGCATCTGAGCGTTATCCTGTGTGATTATCAAGAGCAGTACCACTGGTGGGAAGAAAAATAAGTTATCAGTTACCTTTACGGTCAGTCGTGACCGTGACTTGTGACCGTGATATTTCACACACTTTTCGTAATACTATTGAGTGGATTTTTCCGCAAACGTTTAGTTATGACACATACGAGTACATTAATAATGTTTCGGCTTTATTAGTATCGCTATAATTGGAAGACACGACAGATGAAAGTAAAATACTTTTCCTACAGACATTTTTCAATGAAATTCCTATACTGCCTCGATGGTCTAGTGGTCGCAATCGCTAGGTCCTGAATTCGATTCCCGGCTCGGGCAAAAGTTATTGGGTTTTCCATCTGGAATTTTTCAGTAGCAGCCTAGAGACTGTTACATCGAACTTTAATATAACTGGCGAAATGTCGGTGTACTATAGGTACACCTCCGCCTAACCCTCTGAGGAATATAGGCGTGACGTTATATATGTTATGTAAAATCCTATATTTCCACCGCATTTTCCACGTAACTTCTGTTCTTTTTCCTCCAAGCTACTACAAGCACTTGCCACGTACTCTTTAAACGTGTCCCTGATGTCCATTGTTGCTTGTTCTCCCTTGTGTGGGCATACCATGAAGTTACGAGGTAAGCTATGAGGTTTTTATCATGTTATTTGCGAAAGCTTACGTTGATACTGTCTGGTATCACTAAGGGGCCGAAGTTCGTTTCTTGGGAGAGGCCATTATAGACAGATTTGACCTTAAGCCTTGTCTACCAGTGGGGTGATGACAATCTGGTCTCTTTTAACGCCACCAAAACATAGGTGTGTGTTTTTACCGCCAAAAGGAGTCGTTTCGACCAGACTCCTACTTTTCGGGGTACATTAAGCAAGGAGTTGACATGTAGTCTCAACATCGGCACCACCATCGAGATCGAGTACAAAGCCCAAACTGCGGCCAAGAAGCTGGGCATCCTAAATAGGGTAAAGCGATACTTTAGGCCTGGACAGCTTTTAAACCTTTACAAAGCAATATATTTAATACTATTTATTTATAAATATATTTTTGAGGTCGCAGTTTTTGTTAAAAATAATATTGACCTATTTAAATATCGAACGCGTATACGACATCAGGACAAGCTAGACATAAGGTAAACGCAGGTATTAACGACCCCCCTAAGGCAATTTTAAAATCAACCATATTTTTTTAGTATACTGGTTCCTCTAAAGATTAATAGTTTCATTTTATATGCTAGTGTTATGTATAAAACATGTATTTACTGAATCAAATACATTTAAATAAAGGATTATCTTGTAAAAAATAATTTACAAAGTGAATTAGTCGATTGTTGCAATTACCGATCCATAAAAACGGCTGTGAAGCTATTAACGATTTTTATGCAGCTATTCCCGATCGTGTATGAGAGGAGGCCTTTTTCCAGCAATGGAATGAATATAAGCTAGTGATGACGATGATTACTGATCTTAATAAAATAAAACAAAATAAAAATGCAAATACTTATTCGTATTTTTTTATTATCGTTATTTTTAATAAAAACAAATTAGTAGGTACTTCTTAGTAATACCTATGAACTAAATAATTATAAACTTTTAAATTACTTAATCAACATAATACTATTAATAGACATATACAGGGTTATTGGTAAAACATTAACAACCTCTTAAGAGGTCATTGTACTCATCATTATGAACAACTTTTACTTGGGACCAAACTCGAAATCGCGAAAAAATAATCAGCTGTTCCACACATTTATGTTCGCATAACTCGTAAAAATGTAGGGAACAGCTCATTTTTTTTCGCAAATTCAGGTTTTGTCTCATAGTAAATGTTGTTCGTAATGATGAGTACAATGACCCCTTAAGAGATTTCGTGTATGAATAGATAGACCTTATATACGATCGGTAATAGCTTCTTATAGTTGCTATTGCCGACCCTCATGAGTCGGTAATGAAGAATGTAAGTATAAACATAAATTGTATTACCGACTCATAAAAAAATGGTTATTTTAATTCAATTGACCTTCGGACTGTAAAATAGATTATAATTGATCAATGTCACAAAAATATGAACAAATGCACTCTGTTTTAAACACAAAAACAATGATTTATTACTGTAACTATTCAATATCGATCCTCGAAAAATATCATAACTTTGGTTAAATTGACAACGCTAAAAGGTAAAAACTAGACAAAAAAGTTAAGTCGCTAATAGATTTTTATAAAGACTGATAGCTTAGATTTACACTGGTCCATAAAAATACTTATGTTAGTGTGATATAATAACATAAAAGAAAAATAAAACGAAAAGTTACGTTGCTGCCATTGCCGACTTATGGGTCGTTGATAGCTGCCACGACTAAAACTGATGAAGCTAACACCACCCCATTTTAATTTAAAGTTTTATCGTTTCAAATTACTTTTTATTAATAAAATGTTGTAAGAAATCAAGAGTTGACACTTAAATGAATACATTTAGTAATATAAGATAAAGTATAGACTTCATTTGTTTGTATAAATGTCTTAAATAGAAAAGTCACGTACTTACTTGAAGGAACAAGGGAAAAGTACGACAAGTCCTGCGTCCACGCTGCCCCGCAGTAACTGACGTATTTTATCACTTTTTTGCACAGCTGCTCACACTAAAGTAAAAGTATACGATGCTCAAGGAATAAACGCGTGTGTATCTTTGCCTACTATAACTAGAATAGTTCTGGAAACGTAAAGATTTCGAATTACTTTTATAGGTCGGTAATAACTGCAGATTTTCGATGGGTCGTTGATAGCTGCGTTTACCTTAGTGCCTAGTAAGACGTATTTCCTGCACAAAAGTGTATTTTGCTCGGCTCCGCGTATTTCCAATAACATTCCAAGGCCGATAAGAGCAATTACTGAAATAAAATAATTTAAAAAGTATCTCCATGAACTGTTAGTGAACAAATGTTATTACTCTGTGAAAAACTTCTTTGCCGACAAATCACTGTTAGAATACAATCTGCCTAGGTCATGATGCGTTTTTTTATAGATACATGATGCGTCTTAAACATGATGAAGAACTCTGAAAAGCATGACGAAGAAGAGAGTGCTATTATTTACGAACTGTTTTTTTATTGAAATTTATTATTCCAACAAATATTTAATGTTTAGACCATTAAATATTTGTTGGAATAATAAATTTCTGTAATGTAATTTGAAATTAATATTGTAAAATTTGTAATTTGTTATAATGTTGTTGTTGACATGCATTTAAACTCACTTTATGTACCTACATTTTAATGTACGCCCTAAGGGCAGGACATAGCTGTTCGCAAAACACTTAAATTAACACCAGCTGTATTATGTACACTTTCCTATGATCCACAATAAAGAT
Source organism: Mesoligia furuncula (assembly GCA_916614155.1). Lineage (NCBI taxonomy): Eukaryota > Metazoa > Arthropoda > Insecta > Lepidoptera > Noctuidae > Mesoligia > Mesoligia furuncula. The sequence goes on from OU744804.1 coordinate 981,109, forward strand.
GAATTGAATTGAAAGCGCAAGTCCGATCCTGCATGGAGTATTGCATCCACCTTTGGTATGGCTCAGCGAAATACCAACTTGCCGCGCTTGACTCGGTGGAAAGCAGAGCTAAGAGGCTCATTGGCGACGTAGAACTGGTGGATGTCGAGCTTCACAGCTTGGCTCGTCGCCACAAGGTTGGCTGCTTGTCGGTCTTCTACAGATTGTACTTCGGTGAGTGTACCCAAGAACTCCACGACCTCACACCGGCCCTTTCTACCTTTGGACATCCAGACGCACTACAAAGTAACCATCCCTGCCTAGTTGCTATTCCACCATTTCGCACTTAGCGTTTTCAAATGTCCTTTATAATGCACACAACAACAAAGTGGAACTCTACCTGCGTCTATGTTTCTGAGCGCGTACAACATGAATCTCTTCAAAGTGAGAGTCAACAAGCTTCTTCTGAGTAAGCTCACTCCATCGTCGAATTTGTCTGTCACTTCTGACCTAGACTAGAGTCAAGAGGAAACCCCTTACAAAAAAAAAAAAACTTACCTATTTACCATAATACCATAATCAGTCTATAATGTTCCCACTGCTGGGACACAGGCCTCCTTTCTGTGAGAGGGAGTGGCCAGCACCAAGACGCGGGCCCAGTGCGGGTGGGTAGATGTCACATGTCTTCGAATTTATTTTCTTCTAGGTCGTACCGGTTTTCTCCCGGTGTTTTCCTTCACCGTTTTAAAAGCAAAATTAAGACCAAGCTTACATAAGTAAATGGAGATCTTTTTTATTGAAGCTTAAGTAGGTAATTAGACAATTAGGTTTAGGTTTGTTTGCATTATAAACCATTAATTAAGAAATGACGTGCTTTTATCCCAAAGGTGCAGTTTTTTTTTTGTTTTACCTTGATTATGGAGTTAAGTGTTACACAGACCACGGGGCCTCCACAGCAGTCGCTGCTAAAGACGGCATTGTCAACACTTTCCATACACCAAAGGAAACAGCCAGATGAGGACGTATGACAGAAAAAAGTGGAGACCGATACTCTTCCGGGCTGAATTGATGATGATGAGGACATGCCGGTTTCCTCACTATATTTTTCTTCACCGTTTTGAGAGCAGTAGTAATGAAATAATTATTTTTACACACAGAAAAGGACCTGTCTGGGTCCGAGCCTACGAGCACCAACCCGCAAGTCGCGGCCGGTACCACGGAGCCACCATTGGTCTCAAAGCTTGTGCAATCAACACATTTTTACCGACATGAAGTTTCTTAGTAATGCCGTGTCAACAATACAAAATGATAGTATATTATTATGACGGTTAACTGATATAGACAAACATCACATTTGCCTTAAGGTACCTAAGGCAGAAGTAAACAAGTAACCAACCTAGCACTTACCGGTATAAAATGTCGGTAATGTACTGTTTGACAGGTCGCCGGCGCGGTTACTGTACCGGTAAGATTTACCGCGAGACAGATTGTTCAGTGAATAGCTAACTGACCAATATCTACAGACTTTTTTTTTTGGTGTTTAGAATTCGTTTGTTTTTTTTGATGTTTGATCTTAGATTTTGCTCTTGCAGATGACAAAACTTAATCAAATACACGACCAGACAAGGAAGGAGTCGAAGTTTTTTGAGCAAATATTTTTTATCGCTCAAAGAAATTTTTGACTTTGGGACTAATTGAATCTGATTAAAGCATATTATTACAGTTTTGAACTTTGCAAGTAAATCTAACAAAACTTATCCCGTAGACAAATCAGGAAGTATAAAAAGAAAAGAAACTTATTCCAAGTTCCCATCATTCCCACTATGATGAAAAAGCGCTTGCCAGCGTTTATTTTATAGACCTGACTCCGGCCATCAAATAAGTAGGCAGCGGCTAGAAGATAAACAAAAGCGCTTTAACTAACACATACAGATGACGTATCACTGGCGTGATGGCGGCGTGACGTCACGGATAACTTTTTATTGGCAGCCGGGAGGTTTATACGGCTATCTGACGGGTGACTAGGGGAACTTTGGACTTAGGGGGGTATAAAATGCTGTTTAAAAAGCCAAATTCCAAAAATATGCATAAGTGTACAAGGCTCCGATAGACAAAAGATATGTAGAATTAATGTTTGATGGATCCATTTTGCTTGCTCAGCTTGTCTTGTAGTCTTTGTTTCTTCGTCACGCGTCTTTCTTCTTCGTTTCAAGCGTCTTCTGTACCGCACGCCCCACGTTTTGCCCGCGAAATCTTCGGTTTTTTATTCTAACTATTGACATGTTCTTAAAATATGATTGACGTGTAAAAATGTTTGTACAAACCTACTCACAGAAATAAAATAATTTATCATTTATGTAAGCTTTTTATAAGATCAATTCAGCAGTAAACTGTGATGAATAGTCTTAAGTGCAGATATTTTCTCATTTTCTAAAGAACAAAATGTGGTAGAAAATTCTCAAAAAAATCTTACATTAGAAGTTACGGCGCAGCTTATCTAAAATTACATTTATAGAACATAAAAAAAAAATATTTTCGTGGGAAAGTGCGTGAGTGAGCATCAAGAGAATTTGAGCGACTAGCGTTTATATTTCGATCAAAATGATGTGTCTTTTCGCATTAGAGCAGTTTAGAGAATAAATTATACATTTTCTTTGGTTGCACGAGTTATCTTTAAATACCGACTTGGCGATGAAAATATAAGAGTTCATAAAGGGTTTATATTCTCAAAAGATAAAATAAACTGTAAGTTATTCAAGTCTGAAGTTTTGACTAAGATAAAGAAAATAAAAATATTAAGTTTTCGTTAAAATATAGTTTACTTAGGCTGAGGCAAACATTGCCATGCTAAGCACAACAGAAACTCTGAAATTGGGCCTGCACGATATACTGAAAAACTATTTTGGTAATTTTTTTAACTATCGCAGATGGCGGTACGAGCTCGAGTCCTTTAATAAAGAATGGTCCTTGGCAGCTCTGAACAGAGAGAGATTGAAGCAAAGTAGGAGGCCTTTACCTAGCAGTGGGACATCAATGGCTAGTCATTTTTTTATTGTGAATTAATGTTTGAAAACAGGTACCTACTGTAACTCATTACTTTTAACAATATCGCTCTGATTTAAAAACCTGCTTCGACTATAAAACTGCATCACCAAATAGTCACATCACATAACCCTGCCACACCACTCTGTTCACTAACACAACATGCCCTGCCTCCCCACTTCGCTCAAGTCCGCAGTCTCAGTAGCAACCAACCAATTTTTATCTCGACCCGACAATACGAAGTTATCTTTCGATTTCACTCACTCAGCGCTGTTTGTCTCTTGTCTCGATAAACGCGAGTTGTATCGAAAAGTTTGTTGCTTGTTATAAACACAGAATTGCTGCCACTTTTCGAATACGCTGTTATTTGGGGCGGGTACTGATAATTACCTACCTGAGTACAACTTTTGATTGACAACGTGATGTTTGTGAGTTTTGGAAATGGTAGGTGTAATGTTTTTATAAATGGAAGTTTATTGTTCTGATTTGACTTTGACGAAAGAAATAAAAGGTAATTAATTTATGTACAAACTGAGTTGCCTCTTATCAAAAAAACATCTTGTGTAAGAGCTGTGTGGGTTGTGGCGAACGATTCTATTTAAAACAGCACGTAGTTGGCACGTTGACCTAATTCCTCTTAACAGCATCGCACACAATTCAAAACTCCTGAAACACAACACAAAAAGTAAAACCTCATTACGAAAATGTAAAGATAACAATAGAGCCATCGAATGATAACAGGTTTTTATCTCACATCAAATAGCAATCACAGACTGAAAGCGTCCTTCCATCCTTTGATCCAGGCTGCTTTGTGCCAGCGCCTGACTTTTTGCCTGCCATCTAATGGACGCGCATTTTAAAATGATTTTTTAAGCCGAGAGGAGAATTAGTCATTTTTCTGGGCGCCAATAATGACTATGTAATTAAATATTAAAAGATCGTTTGATTCATATAATAATTGTTGCTCATTTTTATGATAGATGGTGACTAATAAATAACCATTTATTTATAGGCTCAGAATAATAATAATATAATACTACCCCGCCGCCGTATCTCTACGTTGACGCCGTGGTGGGGCTTGCGCGCTCCGAACTCTAGGCCTATGCCGGAAGAGTTTACTTTGCTGGAACAGGTCTAAGGTGAGGAGCCAGACCAAGAGAGATACAGAAATCCGCAGGGCAGCATGTGGCGAGCTGTTGGGCAGTAGCGACCCCACGGACCCTATCTTCAGGGAGAAATCTTGTTCCTCACCTCTGGCTTGCCTTTATTGGCCGGCTGGAGTGAACAATGACAATGAACAGAGCTCCCACCTCATTCTTGCCTTTATTGGCCGGCTGAGTGGAGATTCGCAAGAGCAAACGTGCTCGGAGGAAGGAAGTATTCCAGTAAGATGCTGGTAGGGATCTTGACCGTACTTCCGGGATTGTCCTGATTTAGCCGTGGAATACCTCTCCACTCCTCATAAGCACCTCAGGACATGTTGCCCCCTTGTTGCTACGTCACTATGTGCTAGCGACCGTTTCCGGGGGCCCATTGTTGAGTGTGCAAGTCACCCCCTGGCATTTTATCCGTGTATATATAAAACATTGATCAGGCAGGGGTCGTAGTTATTCCATAGTTCTTGGTAACCAGTCCACTTTAGCCACCCAAACCCATAGTCCAACTTTTTATTTTTCCATATCCTGCAATAGACCTACACCAACCGGGGGTTATCCTTGGGTGCACTTGCATAGCGCATACAGGGATAATCGTCGGTTGGTGCCGCATTTCATTAAAATTTCCTAAGGGGCCTCTGCGAGTTGGCTTCGGCCCCTCGTACGCCTTCCAAAGGACCGGGACCCAATGGTTCCGAGAAAAAAGAAAAATTAATAATATAATACTACTAATAATTTATATTCAAAAATATAGGGACCTATATCAGTATGATCCATCGTCAGTTAAATGACTGTGCCGGGTTTAAATAAACGATTCGTCGTTAATATGGTGCGACGACGAGACGGCGCTCGTGCCACACGTGCCGAGTCTACCGCCTCGCTACCACAGATTCGACGTTCGACGCTCCGTAAGAATGACAGCAAGTCAAATGTCACTCTAGTCCGACGTATACTATACCACAGAAAATCTCATGTGTCCTCCATGCCGCGGCGACATGTTTATAAGTTGCCAAATAAAGAAGAATTGTTCTAGACACTTGCTTTGTTCAACATTGTTTTAAGAAAGTCTAAAAAAATGCGTCATCCACAAAATAATGTATAAGCACCGAGCACAATTTTCCATTTCTAATAAATGAAAAACTCCGCAGCACAGAACACGAATAATGTATAAACAATAGAAAGAAGGGAAATAAGGCAGTATTATGTTAATATAAACAGGCACCTCGTCACGGGGTGAATGACGGGACGAATATTTTGATTAAAACTTATGAAAATCTCTATGAGCACCAGGCCTAAGGGACGGGCGCGAGCGGGCGCGAGCGGGCGCGGGCGGGCGCGGGCGGGCGCGGGCGGGCGCGGGCGGGCGCGGGCGGGCGCGGGCGGGTGCGGGGCCCCGAGATATGAAAATATTATTAAAGTTATTGAAGGGTTACACTCGTTGGGAGCTGGACGTGCGATTATTGTAATTGAATGGAGCTGTTTATAGAGTATGAGGGTTTTCGAGTGCGTGAATATAGGTCAATTTTTGCTTCAAATTTTTGGGGCAACTATTAAGGGCTGTTCGGTTTTATGGGGACAGAATAGATACATAATATTATTGTATTGTTTACTTTTGTTAAGAAATTAATTGAATTTTTTCTTGTGGTCGAAGCACATAATAACGACATAAATATGTGTCTTTAGTTTGATCAATTATTTTATACTCATATTCAGTTTGAACTAAATTCATCATGTTCTATACACAACATCATGTCTATTTTCCCTGAAGGGTTATGCAAATGTGACCTATAGTATACCTACATTTTGCCAGGTATGTTTAATGTTTAAATCCCACATCCCATGCTCTACACTTCCTTTCCAAATCCAAAAATCGTAAAAAAAAAGTTAACAATACCTTGAAACTTATCGCATACAAATCTGTGACTTAAACCGAGGCTCGCGGGACACACCGACCAAACTTGTTAAAAATGTATCAATTTAACTTTCCATGATAACATCGCCGAGTTTGCCTTCGCCCTTTGACAGACCGCCCTCTAATTTCATATCGAAAAGTTCAATGATTAATTTTTTATGAAACAATTCATAATATTTTAGGGATTTTTGGCGATCTTTTGCATATTACAGTCTGCGAAGCATCCGGGATAACATTAAAATTGAGGCCGCTATACATTGTTGTTTATTCGCGTCATATACGCTTTTGTCTGGTACTTTACAATCCATTTTACGCAAATGGGCATTTTTCTTAACAGAGCGTACAAGGTGGTCTGTTGTTCCTCTTTAATAGAATATACACAATAGAGTGTGAGGCCTATGCCCAGCAGTGGACGTCTTTCGGCTGAAATTATGATAATGATGAATACAATACACCTCACACAATGTGGCGCTATAGTGTAAGTGGCGACATGAATACAATACACCTCACACAACGTGCCGCTACAGTGCAAGTAGCGACATGAATACAATACACCTCACACAACGTGGCGCTACAGTGCAAGTAGCGACACGAATACAATATACACCTCGCACAACGTGCCGCTACAGTGCAAGTGGCGACATGAATACAATATACACCTCGCACAACGTGGCGCTACAGTGCAAGTAGCGACACGAATACAATATACACCTCGCACAACGTGCCGCTACAGTGCAAGTGGCGACATGAATACAATACACCTCACACAACGTGGCGCTACAGTGCAAGTAGCGACACGAATACAATATACACCTCGCACAACGTGCCGCTACAGTGCAAGTGGCGACATGAATACAATACACCTCACACAACGTGCCGCTACAGTGCAAGTGGCGACATGAATACAATACACCTCACACAATGTGGCGCTACAGTGCAAGTGGCGACATGAATACAGTACAAAGTGCCGCTACAGTACAAGTGGCGACATGAATACAATACACCTCACACAACGTGCCGCTACAGTGCAAGTGGCGACATGAATACAATACACCTCACACAACGTGCCGCTACAGTGCAAGTGGCGACATGAATACAATACACCTCACACAATGTGGCGCTACAGTGCAAGTGGCGACATGAATACAGTACAAAGTGCCGCTACAGTACAAGTGGCGACATGAATACAATACACCTCACACAACGTGCCGCTACAGTGCAAGTAGCGACACGAATACAATATACACCTCGCACAACGTGCCGCTACAGTGCAAGTGGCGACATGAATACAATACACCTCACACAACGTGCCGCTACAGTGCAAGTGGCGACATGAATACAATACACCTCACACAACGTGCCGCTACAGTGCAAGTGGCGACATGAATACAATACACCTCACACAATGTGGCGCTACAGTGCAAGTGGCGACATGAATACAGTACAAAGTGCCGCTACAGTACAAGTGGCGACATGAATACAATACACCTCACACAACGTGCCGCTACAGTGCAAGTGGCGACATGAATACAATACACCTCACACAACGTGCCGCTACAGTGCAAGTGGCGACATGAATACAATACACCTCGCACAACGTGGCGCTACAGTGCAAGTGGCGACATGAATACAATACACCTCACACAACGTGCCGCTACAGTGCAAGTGGCGACATGAATACAGTACAAAGTGCCGCTACAGTACAAGTGGCGACATGAATACAATACACCTCACACAACGTGCCGCTACAGTGCAAGTGGCGACATGAATACAATACACCTCACACAACGTGCCGCTACAGTGCAAGTGGCGACATGAATACAATACACCTCACACAATGTGGCGCTACAGTGCAAGTGGCGACATGAATACAGTACAAAGTGCCGCTACAGTACAAGTGGCGACATGAATACAATACACCTCACACAACGTGCCGCTACAGTGCAAGTGGCGACATGAATACAATACACCTCACACAAAGTGCCGCTACAGTGCAAGTGGCGACATGAATACAATACACCTCACACAATGTGGCGCTACAGTGCAAGTGGCGACATGAATACAGTACAAAGTGCCGCTACAGTACAAGTGGCGACATGAATACAATACACCTCACACAACGTGCCGCTACAGTGCAAGTAGCGATATAAATACAATACACCTCACACAAAGTGCCGCTACAGTGCAAGTGGCGACATGAATACAATACACCTCACACAATAGTTCGTAATTTTGAAACGACCGCCTGCACCGCTCGCCTACATAGGGCTCTCTCTCTCTTACCTTCAACTCGCCTACCCTTCGCACGTCGTTGCTCCAAGAAGCTATTTTAGAAAATTGTGAATAAATAAATCATAAAGTTTAAAAAATATATGTTCTTATAACTAAAACGCGAAATGGTATACCTACATGTGTTAAATTAATTTCGCCACTAAAGAGGGACGCTGTATAAAGATTTGGTACAGCTAAATAAAATTAATTTTATCCTGAAACAAATACAAACTTTGTTACTTGATAAAATGCATCTTCAGTGGAAGACAATGAAAAATTCGCCAGTATGTAACAATTCCGACTACAAGGCAACAATCCCGATTACAAGGCAACATTGACTCTTGACGCGTACCTACGAGTACAACAATGACTCGTCTCCTTAGTGCATCGTAAACCGATTACTTAGCTATATCAGTTGGCTTTAAGCTAAGCACATTAGGTGAAAATAACAATACAAGCATCCCTAATCCTTCGGCATCCTTGATTTAAGTCTATTATGTACAATACTCAGTACCTAATGGTACCACAAAGTAGATAAGAGCGGAAGGTCAGGTCTAACTTCGTATTCATTCGAAATTTGAAGTTCTCTTTCTAGGGTTCCGTACCCAAAGGGTAAAAACGGGACCCTATTACTAAGACTCCACTGACCGTCTGTCTGTCTGTCTGTCACCAGACTGTATCTCATGAACCGTGATAGCTAGACAGTTGAAATTTTCACAGATGATGTATTTCTGTTGCCGCTATAAAAACAAAATAAAATAAATATTTAAGAGGGGCTCCCATACAACAAATGTGTTTTTTTCGGCGTTTTTGCCTTGTGGTACGGACTCACTCTGTGCGAGTCCGTACCAAAAGCTCCGACTCGCACTTGGCCAGTTTGTTTTTGTTTATTTTTGGCCAGTTCTTCGGTTTGATCAATCCTTTGTGAAACAATCGGTTAGTGTCACATTTTCTATGAAATGTATGGGAATAGTTTTTTGGGATTTCTGACTTTCCTAGTACTCAAACCTCAGTAAAGTTGGTCCGATAGACTTTCTGATCCTTAGGTATAAGAAACAGGATCGATTGCATCAAAAAAACTTTTTGTGATACCTGCCTATTTTCTTGCTAACTGTATTTTTTTTTTTCAAAATCTGTTAACAGACTCCTAAGACCGTTTTTTTTTTTGTAGGAATAACGGTTAAGGTACCAGTCCTTACTGAACCATCTCAAAAATCCACCCTGTAGGTATAACGAGCGAAAACACACAAACAAACGCATGCGTACGGCGATCTCAAACGAACTCAAACGTATGTTGTTGTCTTATTTTTTAAATGTATCTAGTTTAACTTTTTCTGCGAGCTATAATAATAATTTAATGTTTGAACACATTATAAGTAGTTTTATTAATTTAAAAAAAAATGTAAAATGCCAGTCGCAAATGGCCTTGCACTTGGGTAAACTGTACTCCAAATCTTTGGGGTTTCTGAAGAGGACTTTTTTTTTTCCTTCATTTGTTTTACAAAATTATGGAGCGCAGGAAAGTACCCATGAAAAGTCACCGTACACGGATGTGTGATGTGTGCATTTCTGCTCGATGTATGGAGTTGACCTTCTGTGTCCATTTAGTGAAGGTGCCGTGAGCAGTTCATCAATACATTCACATACTGACGGACAGATAGTGACAGGGCAATCAGCTTCGACCTAAATTATCGATAAAACACTCACAAGCCATTAAAATCCTTATGTGATGCTAATAGTAACCATAATTGAATACACATATGGAGCAACTTAGGCGTGTTCTGTTCACAATGAAGGCAAATCGTAAACATTTTACGGTCGACGATACACTAAGTCTCTATGAAATTACAGAACATCAACGAAGCCTTGATGACGTAACGAACGAACGTATCGTAAAAAGAAGCCAAATCCGATTCGCACTCGCACAATATGGATTCACCAGTCTACGTCACCACCGTCACATCTGTGAAACAAAATGTTGAAATTTAGTATTTTTTATCTAAATTAATTATTTGTGCACTATCAATAACATTATAATTAAGCGGATCGAAATAAGCAAAAAGCATTTCTCACTATCGTAACTTCATAGTCGCTTTAGATAAAAATAAAAGTAGGTACCTACAATCAAACGTAATAAGGTGCGCGCTATTAAAAAATAAACAAAAAGTAGTTTTCATTTTCAAAACTTTTTAGATTTGTATGCGGAGCTCTGTTTCTGCTGTAGACTTTTTATTTTTTATCATTATTTTCATACCACGAGTTCTGTGAAATTGTCAACTGGCTAGCTATAACAGCTCTAAAGATACAGCCGTGTGACAGACATGCAGGCGGCGCAGGGTTAGTAAACGGAACCCTACCGTACCGCCGCGCCGTTCCGTAGGGGTACGGAACCATGAAAACATGCAGTTTTATTGGCACTAGATGGCGCTAGTGTGTTCTGGCACGTCAGCCAGCTCGCCAGTTTCTGGCACTGTCGCGTTGCATGAGAGAACGTTTCCGAGAGTTTTATCGACACTACTCTTAAATATTCTTACGGAAACGTTGGCGTGAGGACTCTTGCTTGTAAGGGGGCGCGATATTTTTGTTTTTTCGGTTTATTAGGGTAAGATAATGAAAAATGACGTTTGTCTTTATTATGCTTGCCTTCGATGTTATCACATTTCAAAAGGTCCTGTCGTGTTATTATTATTTTCATTATAGTACCTATAACTGTGATTTTGATACATTCCACCTAAACGTATAGAAGCGAACTGTTGGATTTTCGACGCTTGGCTCAGCGCCGAGAATTCAAAATCCAACAATGCGCTTTTGATAGACAACACAATTAGGTGTAGCATACTGATATTGAGAACGGCCGTTATTGTCTTAAGTTACGAAGTATGATGGAACGTTACTGAGAGGAAGTACAACTATTTCCTAGAAAATCAATAGGTATAGGGTTTCCAGCTCGCTGGTACTGAACATGAATGCTGTAACCCGGTACGGCACAATTCCGGCTACAGCCTGGGATTAGAACGTTCCTGATTAACGACGGTAGGCTCGTCCCTTATCTAGTCAGGGCTTACTACACATGTACAGACGCCAGCACATCAAGCTACCCGAAACTGTCAAATTTTCCCAATCATTTTTGAACCTTATGCTTTAGCGTTAAAGTTGAAAATCTATTAAAGAAATTTGACAGATTCTAGTAGCTTGATGTGCTGGCGTCTGAACATACTGTTACCTATACTGTTTGTTTCTTTTACGTTAATAAAAATCAAGCGAAATAATTACTGAAAATTACACTATTATTGTTCTTGATCCATATTTTGTTGAAGAGGTGAAATATTTAGCAGAAACAGGGGTTTATTCCGTTCATTACCGATAAGGAAGAAAAACGTTGGTGTAGTGGTCGCAAGCGCTATAGTTACTGCTGAGCGTGAGGTCCTGACCTCGATACTCAGGTCGGGCAAAGTGTTATTGGGTTTTTCCGTCACGGATTTCTCAGAGCAGCCGGAATTCCGGATTTGTGCCTGGTTGATGGCGATAGCCCCCATGTAGGTGGAAGTTAAACATAACTGGTAAGATGTAGGTGACAGGTACCTACTATACAGGCTGGCAGGGACATTGACGCATAACCTGTTGGGACATTGACGCACAACTTGTTGGGACATCGACGCACAACTTGTTGGGACATTGACGCACAACTTGTTGGGACATTGACGCACAACTTGTTGGGACATTGACGCACAACCTGTTGGGACATTGACGCACAACTTGTTGGGACATTGACGCACAACCTGTTGGGACATTGACGCACAACCTGTTGGGACATTGACGCACAACCTGTTGGGACATTGACGCACAACCTGTTGGGACATTGACGCACAACCTTTTGGAACATTGACGCACAACCTGTTGGGACATTGACGCACAACCTGTTGGGACATTGCCGCACAACCTGTTGGGACATTGACGCACAACCTGTTGGGACATTGACGCACAACCTGTTGGGACATTGACGCACAACCTGTTGGGACATTGACGCACAACCTGTTGGGACATTGACGCACAACCTGTTGGGACATTGACGGATTATAAAAAATTCAAAACATGACATTTTTCTTAGGTTATCGAAATTGAAAAAAATACAGCTGTTTCTACATAAGTGCAACATACGCGGTCAAAACGTATGGAACAGCAAATCTTTTTTAGGGTTCCGTACCCAAAGGGAACAAACGGGACCCTATTACTAAGACTCCATTGTCCGTCTCGTTTTCGTTTCGTAGGCGTTTTCGCCTTGTGGTACGGAACCCTTAGTGTGCGAGTCCGACTCGTACTTGGCCAGTTTTTAATAATCGCCATTATATTTTAGCTGTGCTTCGTTGTCCCTGCCACCATATCGAGGTACACCTCTGCCGAATTCTTCGTGGATTTCAGGAATAACCTCTCGTTATATTATTTGTAAGGAAGAACAAGATAAAAGCCTTTAGAATAAATTCATAGGTTAGAAATGACATAGAGGAGGCTTTTGTCACCTTAGGACAATTACTAATTGCTACTAAAATTACACCAATGCACAGCTAAACACACTAATAGTAGCACAAACAATGATTTAATTAAGGGGAGGCTCAAATGAGCTTATTATCGAGCGGCGTATTAACAGCATGGCGCAGATTAATGCGGTAATGATTACTGTCCCTCCGCCATATTGAGAGGCGAGGTGGTGCAAGTGAGAGGACGCTACCAAGTGGTGGAGGATTTCAAACTGTACTGAATTTACAGCCCTCATCATCATCATTTCAGCCGAAAGACGTCCACTGCTGGACATAGGCCTCCCCCAAAAGGAATTACAAAACCACAATTAGGAATTTACAGCCTTATTTAAGTGTAATGTAATTTTTCGGGTGTAAAAAGACACCCAACGAAGCCGAGTCACCTTGTACTCCCCGTCATTGTAATCATTTTTGAACTGAAAACTTCTTTAACGTTGGGCAATTTTTGAGATGGGAAAAACCATTGAAATCGCGACACTGTTACCATAACCAACACCGCGCTACATCCGGATGTGTTCGGCTGTCCTCGGGATGTACTCGGTTAATCGGTTTTAATGTATATCAGATATGTCAGTGAGTGATGGCAAAATATTGTTTGTGTTTTGTTTATAAGACGATTAAAAAAATAGACACGTAATTGTTTAAGTTTTCACTTTTGTTGGCTGTTGTACGAAAACAAGTTTTTAAAGTTATGACACAACTTCAAGCAAAACAACAAAGGTCGTTTCCTAGCAATTATTTTTGTGCTATGTTACTTAGTTTGATGCACAGAATGCGTACTGACGGCTTTGTGATGTGTCTCTTTACACCCTGTACCTGTAACAATGCTGATTCATACAGATACCTACTGTTTAATCTTTTGTTCTCACTAAAAAACTTTAAACAGTTGAATCAATATTCAACTGTTTAACCAAAGTTTTTTAATGAGAACAAACGATAAAAAAAATTAAGGTGCCACTAGTCGATATTTTTTCCATACAAATTTCGGGTCAGGGAGTATTACACCACTGTTTGACATTCTGCATCCAAAAGATGTTATCGTTTTGACTTATTATTAATTTTGTCTGTACGGAAACAGAATAGTAAAAAAAAAGTCATTAAAAAGTTATGAGCCAACAAAGATTCGTTTTGCTTGCTATTTTTAACGTAACTTTGGGTGTAAATAAGTAATAAAAGAACTGAAAAATCTTCAAAACAAAGTTGAAACCGACAAAGCTCAGTTATCGAAGAGTTCAATAAACTTTATTTGTAATTGATTTATGCAGTGGTTTTTTTATAAAACTCGTTTTTCCAAAGCACTTTTCGATTTTTTTTACGCGCCTGTCAGTTAACGGTGTTTCTGTGCGTGAGAACTAGACGTTGTGCGTGTAGACTAGGGTCTAGCTGCTCATCACTGCTACTGTCTCTGTCAGACACGAAGCCAGGTGAGGCACCGTGCTTTTTGGCCATGACCACCAGTGAGTTCGAGCTTGCGACTAGTTTACTCATATGTCTATTTTCTCCACTACATAATCAAAAAGTAGTTCGTACAGTAGTTCGTACAATAATACATTGATGTTGCGATTCATCCTTCTCCCCCCAATATTGAGGCGTTGGAGGAACTTAAGGACGATAATGAAAAAGCAAAACTCGTAGCTAAGTTCAAGGTTAATACGATTTAGTTTTCTATCAACACGCTAAGAAGAAGAGCATTTTAATCACTGCCTTGGCATAATGCTCGCAGCTCTTCTTGTGTGTTTATGACAACTAACACGATCACTCGTTCTATTAAGTAAAGTGAACACCTTGTTTCCCTTTTTGTTCAATCGCTGCCTTGTCTTACTCGCGCCACAAACCAAGCAGAGCATCGCACAAGACATTGGCAACGATTATGATCACTAAGTATCACTAAACGAGTTATTAGTGTAGCGATATGTTATCCTAGATAGTACACGCAGTGAAAGCCTACTTAGTTTTAAGAAATTAAGAACCTATGGTAGCTATTGCCTGCGGCTTCGCCCGCGCCAATGTCGGTAATTATCGGGATAAAAGTATATCCCATTTCCTAACCCAGGCCATGGTCTATTCGTGTGCCTTTCAACTAAATCCGTTCAGAGGTTTAGTCCTGAAAACGTGACAAACAGAACGAGTGTCTTGGGCATTTATAATATTAGTATGGATTGTTTGTAGTGGACTCAAAGCGTGTCCAAGTCATCGGAAAAAATACGTACCTACCACTACATATTGATAAAATACATGTTTTACAAACATAACCGATACCTACTGTAGGCCCACCGCTTAACTGAGACGTTGCCTGAGGTAGCAGCGCGGCGCGGGAGGGGTGTGGTGACGTCATGCGAGAGCTCAGAGATTCGTCAACTTGTGACAACTATCACCCCTCCCGCACCGCGCAGCTACCTCATGCAACGTCTCAGTTAAGCGGTCGGCCTATAGGCAAAAACGTGGACTGGGT
Source organism: Mesoligia furuncula (assembly GCA_916614155.1). Lineage (NCBI taxonomy): Eukaryota > Metazoa > Arthropoda > Insecta > Lepidoptera > Noctuidae > Mesoligia > Mesoligia furuncula. The sequence continues at coordinate 996,454 of OU744804.1, forward strand.
TTTTTTGCACCCAAGCCCCATCCTTGCCTTGTTTGTCCACTGGCTTGGTTTTTGCACAGTCTAGATTAAACCTTCCCAATAACATCACCTAATATCAAGGAAGCACACAGCAAGACAAGAAATAAGTAAGTAGGTACGTACCTACTCACAGCTCTTTCTAAAAAGATATCTAAAAACGGCACAAAAGACAGCAGACATGTTCAACTACGTCTGGTAAGTACCAGGACAGCAGGAATCCTTGAGAGCATACAACAAAACGTTCTCATGTCCAGAGGCACATAAATCAAGCGCGCCATACATCACCCGGTCAAAAGGAGCGCCTCGCTAATGGTCCGGTGATACGCCGCAGTGGACGCTGAACGTCTTATTTTTTTGTGTTTTCTTATTGGGCGATTAGGTATGAATTAGTAGGTAGTAGTGAAAAATAAAAATAATTTAAATTTGTAGTTTTTATTTTAATAATCTAAGTAGTTTGTTAGTTAATTATGGGCTAATTTTTCCAACGCCAGATAATTTTATCCAATAATTTTTGACAGAGAATTATTGACAGTTCTTTCATACAAAATCTGTCAAATGTCAATTTAATTCCACAAATAAAAAATATCTGTCGATTGAAAAATCAGCCCTTAGCTAATGTAAGAAATGTGTCGCTATCTTATTTTTTTTCTATTACAGCCAAAAATTTGGCTAAACAACTTGCTTCTCTTGAGCAATGCAACGACATTATACCTAAATAAATCTGCCAATAATTTGGTCACTATTAATGGCATTGCTAATAATTTAAATTAGAAATTAAAACAATAGAGGCAACTTCTAGTTATAATAATGTACAGAATTTCAAAAATAATTCCAAAAAAAGTTTAAAATCAGTAAATAGTATCAACATGGTGCATCAAAATATTCAAGGATTTATGAATAAAGATTTAGAAGTAGAATTTATTTATGAATTTTAATAGTATTGACATTCTTTGTATAACAGAACATTGGCTGATAAGCCACCAGTTCTTGTTCAATTTTAATAATCACCAGCGTACAACACGATTCTGATCATTGCGGGCAAAGGATTACTATTCAAAACCAAAACAAAAAGTGACAAATGATAAATGATTTATTTTCTGTAAGTGGGTTTTTACAAACACTTTTACACGTCATCATATTTTTTAAACTAGATGTGGTCGGCGTTTCCTATGTGACTACTCTGAGAAGAAAGGCCGAAACAAGGTCACAGTCTCTTTTAAGGTCCAGACAAAATCTTGGTCAGATCGTGTTGAAAACCCAAATGTCCTTTCTTTGGTATTGTTCGTCGAATCGTTGAGCTCCTTAAGTTTTGAGTTGAGCTGCACGATTTCTGACAAATGCGTGCACTGACTGGACAGGTCCTCTCAATCTGTGTGGTTCTTTCCCCAAAAGACCATCTCAGACATCGATCTACATGGTCTTCATATACCCTGACCAAGATTATGTCTGGACTTTAAAAGAGACTGTGACTTCTGAGTTTGTTTCGGCCTTTCTTCTCAGAGTAGTCAGATAGGAAACGCCGACCTCATCTAGTTTAAAAAAAAAACGTGATTGACGTGTAAAAGTGTTTATACAAACCTACTTACAAAATTAAATCATTTATCTAGTGTATACACCGTGCTTCACGTTTTCCTTAGACTTTGTCAAACGCTATAGCTTTTACAAATTAAATCTAACAAAGGACAGTAGTAAAAAGGCTTCGTTACAAAGATATTTGTAATTTCATTTATTGAAATTTAATTGAGCTATGCAGTAAGAAAGTGTCCTAACTTATTTTTGACAAGTTTCAACCCGCCAAATCTTATTAATGAAAATACGTCGTTGCCAATTCGGATAAAGAGGCAATGAAAATAATGAAAAATGCTTATTTTTATTTCCGTGGTATATCGTCCGGAACACGGTGTATATTAATAAAACCCATAAGAGAATGTTCTGATCTGTTGAGAATGTTGTGTTTCTGTGTTTGAAAATTAGGGTTTTGATTAACAAAAAAAAAAAATTGTTTTTTTTTATGTAAAAAAATACAATTATTGTTAATCAAAATCCTAATTTTCGAAGGAAATAGTTATGCTCTTTAAATTGGTGATTGAATTGTATTTTTTTTTTAAACCATATTTCATTCTACGAACCTCTTACCAACTTCTGACGACGGTTCTCATCACACCGTTTTAAAAATAGGTAATTCTTTCCCCACAAGAAAAGCAAAGAATAAAACTTTGTTTTACAGCTCTTCAAGAAACATTCTTCCATCCGCAGCAAAACTGCAACAAACAAAGTACAAAATTATCAAAACTTACAGCACTATAACCCGGCTAAAGCGAGCACGCCCCTAGGCATTGGTCGTTCTAAGTGGAGAATGGCCTATTAAAAGCTGCACACCTTTCATATCGCGCAGGAGGCGATACCCGGAGGATAAAATTTAACTACGACGTTAACTTGGAGTGCAAAATAAAACATGCATTTGAGTTGATCGCGTGTGCATTTACTGGATGATAGCGGTTCGTAGTTTTTGAGTTACGTACTGGGCTCAAGTAGGTACTTTAGAAAAGGAAATATTAAAGGTAAAAAAATTAAGATAAAAAATAAATTTAAAATTTAAAAAACCCCCGACACAAAAAGATAATAAAATTAAATGTAAGTAATTGGAAAAGGATCAAATAATTTAAAAACCCCCAACTTAAAGAATCTAGGTAAGGAGACTAAAACAGATAAATTCATATGGCAGTCGGGGGACCTCTTAGCATAGAAGGTGTTCCACATAGCATAGAACGGTCCCCCGACTTCCATATTAGTTTATCTGTCTTAGTCTCGTTCTTACGCTTTTTAAGTAGGATAATTCCATTCGTAATAAAAATAGGTAAACTCGGTGGTCGTAGGTACCAGTCATCACTCCACTTTCCTCATCATTCTAGAGCATTGATCAGACAAAAAAGTATTTTCAAGTTTTTAGTTTTCATTTCGTTAGTTAATATTCCTCATTCCCTTTCAATATAGTGTACATTATTCTACTTGTCAAGCCATTGCATTTGATACCTATATTGAAGGAGTTGTGAAAAAAAAAATACGCCATTTTGTGGTGGCGGCCATCTTGGATTTGAAATTTGTAATAGCGTATAGTATTCTAATAGTCAAGCCCTTTCATTTGATACCCATATTGAGGGAGATGTGAAAGAAAAATTAAAAATTAAAAAACCCCCGACACAAAAAGATAATAAAATTAAATGTAAATAATTCGAAAAGGATCAAATAATTTAAAAACCCCCAACTTAAAGAATCTGGGTAACGAGACTAAAACAGATAAATTCATATGGCAGCCGGGGGACCTCTTAGCATAGAAGGTGTTCCACATAGCATAGAACGGTCCCCCGACTTCCATATTGTAATAGCGTATAGTATTCTACTAGTCAAGCCCTTTCATTTGATACCCATATTGAGGGAGTTGTGATAAAAAAATGTAATTCGCCACTTTGTGGTGGCGGCCATCTTGGATTTGAAATTTATCATAGTGTATAGTATTCTACTATTCAAGCCCTTTCATTTGATACCCATATTAAGGGAGTTGTGAAAAAATATGTAATCCGCCATTTTGTGGCGGCGGCCATCTAGGACCGATTTTCATCAAACATAGCTAAGAACACTCCCGACTAATTCACCTTTCAAACAAAAAAAAAACAAAATCAAAATCGGTTCATCCGTTCGGGAGCTACGATGCCACGGACAGACACACACACACACAGACACGTCAAACTTATAACACCCCGTCGTTTTTGCGTCGGGGGTTAAAAAGAAGATACGTGAAACTAATTTGTTTTTTTTTATTTATAACCTACTTATTTTGGGAAAAGAAGAAAAAGTGCATCTCGGACACGTTAATGGGTAATGAAAGTCGTTCTTTTTAACCCCCGACGCAAAAACGACGGGGTGTTATAAGTTTGACGTGTCTGTGTGTGTGTGTGTGTGTGTGTGTGTGTGTGTCTGTCTGTGGCATCGTAGCTCCCGAACGGATGAACCGATTTTAATTTTGTTTTTTTTGTTTGAAAGGTGAATTAGTCGGGAGTGTTCTTAGCTATGTTTGATGAAAATCGGTCCAAGATGGCCGCCGCCACAAAATGGCGGACTACATATTTTTTCACAACTCCCTTAATATGGGTATCAAATGAAAGGGCTTGAATAGTGCAATACTATACACTATGATAAATTTCAAATCCAAGATGGCCGCCACCACAAAGTGGAGAATTACATTTTTTTTCGCAACTCCCTCAATATGGGTATCAAATGAAAGGGCTTGACTAATAGAATACTATACGCTATTATAAATTTCAAATCCAAGATGGCCGCCACCACAAAATGGCGAATTATATTTATTTTTCACATCTCCTTCAATATAGGTATCAAATGCAAGGGCTTGACAAGTAGAATAATGTACACTATATTGAAAGGTAATGAGGAATATTAACTAACGAAATGAAAACTAAAAACTTGAAAATATTTTTTTGTCTGATCTGAATGATGAGGAAAGTGGAGTGATGACTGGTACCTACGACCACTGAGTTTGACTATTTTTATTACGAATGGAATTATCCTTCTTAAAAAGCGTAGTTATTTCTACACCAGATAGCGTCGCTGTCCCATTTTACAAACTAGATCAGAAATACCTAAGATATCTAATAGCTATGAAATACTTGTACGAAAATTGAATAACTAAAGGAAGAACTAGAAAAAGGATACAATAAAACAAAAAAATCTGTTTAGTCTTAAAAATTATTCTTCAACTACTTATACTTAAATTAATAATTATTTTTTGACAGATAAAAACCTGATTAAACACCAAATTACCTGAATCTTAAAACGCAAGAAAATAAAAGAAAAGAAATAGGTACAAAAATTAAGGAGTCCCTACAAAAAGCATGAAATAAAAATTAAATTAAAAATTTAAAAAACCCCCGACACAAAAAATAATAAAATTAAGTGTAAGTAATTGGAAAAGGATCAAATAATTTAAAAACCCCCAACTTAAAGAATCTAGGTAACGAGACTAAAACAGATAAATTCATATGGAAGTCGGGGGACCGTTCTGTGAAACACCTTCTATTCTAAGAGGTCCCCCGACTGCCATATGAATTTATCTGTTTTAGTCTCGTTACCTAGATTCTTTAAGTTGGGGGTTTTTAAATTATTTGATCCTTTTCCAATTACTTACACTTAATTTTATTATTTTTTGTGTCGGGGGTTTTTTAAATTTTTAATTTAATAATTAGGTGCACTAAAATGACACTTCTTACTATTGCTTACAGTCGCCGGCACGTAACTTGGCAAGGTTTTGGCGTAGTGGGAGTAAGTTAGCGCATGTACACTTAGTGCAACAAGAAAATGGTCACTTTATTGTTTGTTATTATACTATAGTTATTGCTTTAGTTTATTTTTAAAGATGTCTGTTTACAAAGAAAGTTAAAGACAGGAAAAAGGAATCTAACGACTCTTGCCAAGTTACGAGCCGGAGACTGTACTATCATTTCGTAAAAAAATCTTGCCACACTCTTTCTACTACTGATGATTAAAACGCAATGAAACATCGTTTTAATTTAGATATTCGCAATTTACCAATTTTGTTTTAACCGTACACAATCAAATATTCTTTGCATTCATCGGAATAAATATATGTTGTAGTTTCAGATCATCATAGATACATATTTTACTAAAGAAAATTTTGTGTAATTTTTTACTCTAAAAATCCTACTTATCGATTTTTTTATTTAATTTTAATTCGAGTTTTTAAATAAATTTAACTTTTCATTAGGAATGACGTTTACTCCCCCTCAAAAATAAAAATATTTCAAAGAAATGTTTGTGATTAGAATTACATAATGCGTTTTATAAATCCACTGATGTGATGGCAAAACAATAATTAAGGGATAAGACAAAGATTAAAACAGAAGACGATCCAGGAGGGGATCGAGGTGGGGGGGGTGGAGGGGGGGTTCAGGGGATCAGACCGGAATAACTCGCTCAATTTTATTATTGTAAACTTTTATTAACCTTAATTTCATTATAAATATCATCCTCTAATAATATTATTATCCTCTTTTATCAAATCAATTTAACGTTGATCGATTTTAAACTTAATTATACTCGTGCTTCGTTCTCGAGATTAGTAACCTGAAATAATAAACCTGTTACTTATTTACACATGTAGTATCACCCATCACCCAGGATTCACCACATAGCACTGTATTTTGAGAGATAAGAGTGTATTTTTTTTTTTTTGCCATGTAGGTAGACGTACCCTACAACTCCGCTTGTCATTCACGTTACAGTGCTTCACCACTGCACACCCCGTTCTCGTCGGTACGGACTAAAAGTGTTTTTTTCCAGTGTGTTTTAAGTTTTAACAAAACAAAAATGCCGAAGAGGAAGCGTGATAACATCGAAAAATTAAAAAAGAAGTTTCGTAAACTGGAGAAAGAATTAAAACGTGCTGAGCGGCAACGGTTTTCAATATCACCGTCATCCCGAGAGGACTCCATGCTATCGGAGCATAACTATGAAGGTATGTTATAATATTTGTTATTGCTACAAATTACAGGCGTAACATAAACAAATCTCTTGGCCGTGCAATACATAAACAAAGGTTCGTTGAATTCACTGGAATTTGACACATACCTACTCTTTATTCGAACTCGAACAGTACAAAGGGCTGTTTATATCGTTATCTACTATGGTGCGTTCAATTCATTGGAATTGCAACATCTACCATTCATTTAGGAAAGACGTTCAATTCATTGGAATTGCAACCTTTCTCTTTGACTTGCAGGAGCAAGAAACTCAATGGACATCTTCTCGGACGATGACAATATGGCAAGACCTAGACTGGCATCAATTGTACGGGCCGTCTCGTCAGATGAGACAACGGAGTCGCGGGCGCCGCCACCTGCGCCGTCCCCCGCGCCACCCCCTGAGCCGGCGCCCGCGCCACCCCCTGCGCCGTCCCCCGCGCCGCAACCACGCGCGCCATCGCCGCCGCCGGTGCCACAGCCTAACCCGTTGTCGCATCCGTCCTCAACGACGGCGCACCCGCAAGCCGCTGAGCCTTGCCCGGTCGCTGAGCCTAGCGCAATCGCTGCCACCGTCAGCGATGTAACTATTACCCCTGATGAGGACTTGATCGACATATTAGGTGATGATCCCACACAAACCACCGAGTATGGCAAAGATATTCACGTTGGCCTAGCTAACCGCCTAGAGCATTTAATTGTCAATGGACTGGACAACGACGTACGGAAGGAATTAGGGAAAAAGCACTTGACACCGGCCAACTGCCCTAGAATAATTCCACCGATGCTCAATCCGGAAATAAAGGCTGCCTTGCCCGAAGCAAGCGTGAAACGCGACAAGGGAATAGAAAATAGGCAAAAACAGGTTGGTACTGCCTTGGCCTGTTTGAGTGACATCATAACAACTAAAATGCAAGAAAAGGACAAAGACCAGGCCCTTTTGAAACAACTTATGGATGCGGCAAAGTTAATGTGCGACACGTTACACTCAGACTCAGTCAAAAGGCGCTATTTTGCTTTGTCGTCTTTAAAGAAAGACATTAACGACCATTTGATGCAGACAAAGATAGACAAGTATCTTTTCGGAGGCCCTGGCTGAAACATTGAAGACTGCCAAAGCTGTGACGAAATCTGGTGCCGATATAAAAGTCGCTTACGATAAAAATAGGAAGACCACTCAACCTCAGCCATCAACTTCGCGTGGTTTAAACTGGAAGGCTCCCCCTTCGACTCGCAGGCAGTCGGGGCCGCAGAGGAGCCGCCAGCCTTTCCCGCCTGCTGGAGCGAGGGCGCCACCGCCGCCACCGCCGCCGCCGAGCCGGCAACCGCCGCCGCCGCACGCCAGCTGGTCGAGGACATCGCGCTATCAGCCGCGGCCGACCCGCCGCCAGTAAATGAGGTACAATATGCTGGTCGTTTAGCGTCGTTTGCAAGACAAAGGTCTCGCCTTACACAAGACAAAACTGTTCTTTCCTGGATTGAAGGCTATAGGATAAAATTCTTTAATCATGTCTCACAAGAAATTGCACCTTCTGTTCCTGTTTTGACACAAACTGAGATCAATGATTTTTACAAAGTTATTGATAGTCTCATGACAATTGGCGCTATATCCGAATGCGCTCCGTGTGCCAATCAATTTATATCGAGTATTTTTCTTGTGCCTAAACCGAATGGCAAAAAAAGGTTTATCCTGAATCTAAAAAATCTAAATAAACATATACAGACTGACCATTTCAAGTTGGAGGATTTACGCACAGCAGTAAAATTGATGACAAAAAATTGTTATATGGCAACTTGTGATCTCAAAGATGCATATTTTTTATTAAAAATCCATCCAGATTCCAAAAAATATCTCCGTTTTCAATTTGACGGTAAGTTATTTGAATTTAATGTCTTGCCATTCGGTTTAAACACAGCTCCATATGTTTACACTAAATTGATGAAACCCGTCATTGGATTGCTCAGATTGGCTGGTTTTATATCTACTATATATCTAGACGACCTATGTTTAATTGGATATTCATATAACGATTGTTTAAAAAATATTAATATTTCCATTAAATTACTAACAGCCTTAGGATTTATTATCAACTATGAAAAGAGTTGCTTACAACCTTCCATGAGATGCAAATATTTGGGTTTTATTCTTGATTCCCAAAATTTTTTAATTATTTTGCCCGATCTTAAGAAACAACGCCTAATTAACGAGATTTACATGTTTTTGAGATTAAAGCGTATCAAAATAAAAGATTTTGCTAAATTAGTCGGTTTATTAATTTCTGTTTGTCCAGCCGTAGAATACGGCTGGCTCTATACCAAAGAATTAGAACGTTGTAAGTACCTTAGTTTACAAGGTCACGACGATTACAATCGTTACATGAGTATCCCCGATCACCTACACGATGACCTGAGGTGGTGGCTACAGGCCTTAGTAAAGCCCGAGAACCGTATCAAAGATGACACCTACTCGGTAGAAATATTCTCTGACGCCTCAACTACTGGGTGGGGTGCAGCGTGTGGCTCAGAGACAGCGTGTGGCGGGTGGTCGTTGTCAGAGCAAAAACAACATATAAATTACCTGGAACTTTCGGCCGCCTTTTTTGCACTTAAAGTTTTTGCAAGGGACTTTCACGATTGCCAAATACTTCTACGCATTGATAACTCAACTGCTATTAGTTACATCAATCGGATGGGTGGAATTCAATATCCACACCTAACCAAGGTAGCAAAGGATATTTGGCAATGGTGCGAGGCCCGAAAAATTTTTGTGTATGCGTATTACATTAAATCTGCAGACAATACCATAGCTGATAAAGAATCAAGACGCAACCATCCAGATATAGAATGGTCCTTAACCGAAAATATGTTTTCCTATATACTTGAAAAGTTTGGCACACCATGCATTGATTTATTCGCGAGTCGTTGTAACAGAAAATGTACAAAATACATTGCTTGGCATAGAGATCCAGACGCGTTCGCAATAAACGCCTTCACAATTAACTGGTCTGAGATGTATTTCTATGCTTTTCCGCCTTTTCCAGTTATTCTAAAAACTTTAAGAAAAATCATGAATGATCAAGCAAAAGGCATTGTAATAGTACCTTTATGGCCTACGCAGCCTTGGTTCCCCTTGTTTAAAAACCTATTAATATCTGAATTAATTACTTTTAAATCAGACAGTTACAATATAGTTTTTGATCATTCCAGCAACGGCAACATTCAAAACCATCTTACCCTGGCTGCAGGGATTTTATCAGGGGAGCCTTATCGCGAAGAAGCGTCCCGGAGTCGTCGGAACATATAATGCTCGCCTCTTTAGCCGACAGTTCTATCAGACAATATGATGTTTGTTATAAAAAATGGTTCGATTTCTGTGTCCAGAATTCTCTTGATTTTTATGCCACATCGATTACCGATGTACTGAGATTTTTAACAATGTTTTTTGATGCCGGTACTAAATACAGCAGTTTGAATAGTTTTAGAGCAGCCCTATCTTTGATATTGGGACCTAGTGTCTCAAAAGATGAAAGAATAACAAGGTTTTTTAAAGGTGTGTTCCGTTTACGTCCACCCATGCCCAAATACAATGTAACGTGGGATACCTCATGCGTTCTATCTCACTTAGCTACTTGTTATCCTAATGAAACATTAATGCTAGATCAACTGACAAAAAAATGTATAACCTTATTAGCTCTTGTTACGGCCCATAGGGTCCAGACCTTTTCGAAAATCAATATAAAGAACATTGAAATCAAACCTAACGAAATCATAATAAAAATACCTGACTTAATAAAAACGTCAAAAAAAGGAACCAATCAACCTCTCTTGGTGTTGCCTTACTTTTTACAGAAAAAAGAAATATGTCCTGCACAAGCATTAGTGGATTACATTAATAAAACTTCATCTTTACGTAAAGATGACACTTTATTTATCGGATGCAAAAAGCCCCATAAAACGGCGACCACACAGACGCTGTGTCGCTGGATAAAGAGTACGCTCCATGCGAGCGGGATCGACGTATCCATATTCTCGGCGCATAGCACGAGACACGCCTCTACATCTAAGGCCCACCAGCTAGGCGTAAATATTGACCTGATCAGAAAAACCGCTGGCTGGTGTAACAATTCAGATACGTTTTTCAAATTTTATCAAAGAAATATAACTAAATACGATCCGTCAGTCTTAGCAAGAGCTATTATTAATAATATAGATGATTAAACTATGTAATTGATTTAAAAGATAACTATTATCATGTAAAAGTTAATTACGTCTTCGTACTAAGTATACCTATTTATAATGTGAATATAAAATACTAACTTATTTATAATTATGTATTATCATAGATACAACACGATTTTGATGATGTGATTAAATATAATATTGATTCTGATATTGGCGTTGATATTTTCAGAATTATACCTCTCAAAGTCTACATGTGTAAATAAGTAACAGGTTTATTATTTCAGGTTACTAATCTCGAGAACGAAGCACGAGTATAATTGATGATTAAACGAACTTACTTGTACGTGAAGTTCGATCATAATTATACGAAGTGCTTCGTTCGAAGAGATTAGTAACTCCCTCCCGCCCAACCCAAATCATTCCAAAAATATCAACGATATTACAGATACTGGTTACGCGGAAAAAGCTAAATTAAACAACAAACTCGACTTGGTAGATAGTGAAGTGGGAAGTTGAAAGACCGCGTGGAAGCACAGAGAAAATCGGTCTTTTTTAAGGGTTACAGGGGTGCACGGTACCTTTATTTCCTCGTCAGCAGCTCCTCAGCTCGATCACAGCGGTTTTCACGCACAAACACCAAGTTTTCCAAGTTTTCTAGGGAGCACAATGTTCTCGACACGAAAGTTTATAGCCAACGAACCAAAAGTCTAGTGAATGACGGCTCACTTCCGCCGTACGTTCGCCATCTCGCTTCCACGAGTACGATAGGTTCCGTGCAAGGAAGGGATGGGAGATAGGGATGTATTACCAACCAAAAGTAATGTTGCCAAATAATAAAGTTTAATCTGCGATTTAAAATTAGCGCAACCATCCCCCCGGGCTTGAAGCGATGCCTTCAAGAATTGAAGCTAATTTACGAAACTAAACTAAACGATAAACTAAGTACCTAATCACTAATGTTAACCTAACCTAAAATGACGAAATTGCTCAATCTATTGGTTAGGTAACGGACAAAGACGAACGACGGGGCGCAAGTAAGAGCCAGTCGTCGTCTTAACCCGAACGACGCGAGTGACTCCGGTGGAGTCAGAAAAAACTTCCTCCACTACACCCAACGGCCAGTGTAGTGGAGGCGAATTATCAGTTATAAGAATCACGACCGTGCCGACAGCGACCGGATCGACGGGCGTGTTCCATTTGCGACGCGATTGCAAGGTGTGGAGGTAACCGCTCCTCCAGCGCTTCCAAAACGACTGTACCAGTCTATCTAATAATTCATGTCTAGCGATAGTAGTTCTCTCGTCTATTTCCTCGGCAGGCAAATATTTTAAAGGCGTGAGATTCAAAAAGTGCGCTGGAGTTAAAGCTAGCGGTTCCGAAGGATCACTAGAGAGTGTCCTGCAGAGAGGTCTGGTGTTCATTACCGACTCGACTTGGGTAAGAACGGTACTTAATTCCTCGAATGAGAGAATCGTGTCACCTATGACTCGATACAAATGCGACTTTAGACTTTTAATGTTAGCCTCCCAATTGCCCCCAAAGTGACTAGCAGTCGGGACATTGAGTGACCAATCTATGCGACTCTCAGCTAGCATGTTACCAAATTCAGTATTATGGTATTTTGAGCAAAGAAATTCGTGAAGTTCCGAAAGTTTGCGTTTAGCGCCTATGTAGTTAGTCCCGTTATCCGAATAAATCCTACTCACCGGGCCACGCCTTGACAAGAACCGCTTGAAAGCGCCCATGAAATTAGCTGTGCTAAGGTCACCAACGAGTTCAATGTGCACGGCGCGTGTAGTCATGCAAACAAACAGACAAACGTAGGCCTTGGTGGAACGAACACCTCGACCGCGAGACATTGTAACCCTAAACGGTCCGGCATAGTCCGTGCCCGTGTGGACAAACGGCTTAGCGGATTGGACGACACGACAAGAGCGATGATCCGCCATTTCAGGGAAACTTGACTTAGGACGAAGGCGAAAGCAGGGAATGCATTTATGGATCCTATTCCTAATTAAATTACGGGCAGAAAGTATCCAATACCTCTGACGTAAGAGTGACATCAGCAGGTCGGGACCTGCGTGACAGTTTGATTTATGATGGTATTCGACGAGCAAATTCGTGGCCCGGTGAGTAGGATTTATTCGGATAACGGGACTACCGTTATCCGAATAAATCCTACTCACCGGGCCACGCCTTGACAAGAACCGCTTGAAAGCGCCCATGAAATTAGCTGTGCTAAGGTCACCAACGAGTTCAATGTGCACGGCGCGTGTAGTCATGCAAACAAACAGACAAACGTAGGCCTTGGTGGAACGAACACCTCGACCGCGAGACATTGTAACCCTAAACGGTCCGGCATAGTCCGTGCCCGTGTGGACAAACGGCTTAGCGGATTGGACGACACGACAAGAGCGATGATCCGCCATTTCAGGGAAACTTGACTTAGGACGAAGGCGAAAGCAGGGAATGCATTTATGGATCCTATTCCTAATTAAATTACGGGCAGAAAGTATCCAATACCTCTGACGTAAGAGTGACATCAGCAGGTCGGGACCTGCGTGACAGTTTGATTTATGATGGTATTCGACGAGCAAATTCAAACGGGATCCTTGCTTGGAAGCAAAATAGGATATTTCCCTTCATAACTTAAGTCCGAATTTCTTAAACGGCCTCCGACTCTAATGAGTCCGTCCTTGAGAAACGGCTTTAAGTGTCGTAAAGCTGGACTACAATCCTTGCCTTCCCCGATTTTAGCAATCTCAGTGGAGAAATAAAGGCGTTGAAGCTCACGAAGAACGAGTAATTCAGCGAAGTCGTAATCCGACGCTGACATGCGATATCTAACAGGTAACAACCTAACAAAACGACAGACGTAAATTACTACTCGAAGTAATTTACTCCAAGACGAGATGCGATCAACTAAAGAAAGAATAGGAGATCTTTCATTTGCTACAGCGGATAGCAACGAAAGCTTCTTCTCTTCGGGTGCTTCAGGCACCGACAAAGGACTGAAGGGAACGACAGGCCACTGTGAGACGTTCAAACGGGCCCACGGAGGACCACTAAACCAAAGCGGGTGGTCAACGATTTGAGAAGGCGTGAGACCACGCGACAGACAATCTGCGGGATTGTCCGTACCGGACACGTGATACAAATTTTGTGGCGACAAGTCGCTTTGTATTTTCGACACTCTGTTGGCCACAAAGGTGTTCCACCGATGGGGCGACGAATGTACCCAACAGAGCGCGACTGTTGAATCCGAAAAGGCGAATATGTTACGAAAAACAATGCGGTGTTGACAAGCGACTATGACATTTTTTATAAGTTGAGCTAGCACAAGAATAGCACAAAGCTCCAGACGAGCGAGAGAAACGACTTTCTTAGGTGAGACCTTCGATTTAGCGGTTAACAAGCAAACGATATTGCCATCGCTATTTTGGACGTGGAAGTAAATCACTCCCCCGTATGCCTTCTCACTGGCGTCTGCGAAAGCCAAGATGGTGACCACACTATCGGCAACGATACCAACGTGACGTGGGATTTTTATATTACAGAGCAACGGGAGCTCTTCCTTGAAGCGAGTCCACAGTCTGACTATATCCTCAGGTGGGGTATCATCCCAGTCACAATCACGCAGCCAGAGCTGCTTGATTAGAAGTTTAGCGTACAGGACGACAGGTGCGACAAATCCCATGACGTCCCATAATTTAGCGACACAGGATAATATTGTACGTTTAGTACAATTTTGTGCGGGAGTATTGACTCTCATGCTGAAGTAATCTGACGTAGGCGACCAACACAAGCCTAGTACTTTCTGCTGGTCGGACTCATCGAATTCTTTGACAGCTAGCAGACGATGCGAGGGTGGAATAGAATCTAAAACGGCTTGTGAGTTACTGGTCCATTTAACCAATTCAAATTGACCAGCTTTCATGAGACCTATCATCTCCGAGGCGGTAGAGATACCCTGGTCTTCCGTGAGAACGGAATGGACGAAATCATCCATATAAAACCCTGAGGTGACGATATTTTTAGCTTGAGGGTAGGAGCCACCCTCATCCTCTGCTAGCTGCCTAACAGTTCGCAGCGCATGGAAGGGGCTAGATTTAAGCCCGAAAACAACACGATTAAATTCATAAACCTGTAAAGGTTCTTGCGGGGAAAAGCGATACAAAATGCGTTGGAAACGCCGATCAGATTCTCGGACTCCAATGCTAAGAAACATCTGACGAATGTCTGCGGAGAGTGCAACGGAAAACAAACGAAAATCAACGATAATATTAAACAAACTCCCTTGCAGGTTTTGCCCACCGTACAAGAGGTCATTAAGCGAAATGCGGGAGGTAGTCTTACAACTACCATCGAGAACGACACGAAGTTTGGTGGTGACCTTATCATCCCTGATCACGCCATGATGCGGAATAAAGTACGAAATTTCTGAAGAATCAGATTTTGCAGGTGATATATAACCCTTTTCTAAGTATTCGAGGATGACGCTATCATACGCGTCCTTTAATTGTGGAGAAGCTTGCATCTTCCTTTCCAAGCAGTAAAACCGACGTTCACTTGCTTGGCGCGAGTTACCAAGGGATTCGACATCACCCTTAAAAGGCAAAGCTACCACGTACCGACCGTCACTATCCCGAGTAGTGGTGCGTGTGTAAAACTCCTCACACTCCCTGTCGTCCGAGCTGACTACAGGGGGGACATCCACCTCCTCCAATTCCCAAAATTTCCGGACCGCAGAGTCCAACGGGTCCGCGGTACAACAATATGAAACGGTCGAGTTGCTATCAACACGGACCGGAGCGTCACCTACTATAACATAGCCAAGGACAGTTTCTAAAGCAAGCGGTGATACATATGGCGGCTGTCCTTGAACCTTATTCGACAAGAGTAAGTGTGGATAAATCGAAGCACCGATCAATAATTGAATTGGGCCTGGAGAAAAATATGTGTCGTCCGCCAACGGCAAGTTTTTGAAGTTAGACAAGAGTGAAGAATTAACCGTGGCAGTTGGTAAATATTCAGTAATTTTATCTACTACCAAAGAGTCGACACTATAATTTATATTAAGATCGAAGCGAGAATGAAATTTAAATTCTACGGAACCTTGTATTGTTTTACTTGAACCTCCTATTCCTTTCACGGCGGAACAAGTAGGTCGATTATTTATGTTTAAACCTAAGCGTTGACAACACTCACGTGTTATAAAGTTACTTTGCGAAGCGCTGTCTAACAATGCACGAACAACGTGTTTATTACCATGCGAATCTACGACAATAATACGCGCAGTTGCAATTAAAACCGTCGTGGGGCGTCGCGACAATTGGTCAACCTCATTATTATTAGCCGATAACGCACACAGCGCGACGTCATCGCGAGCGGAGGCAGCGTTAGCGTCACTAGGTGCCGCATTGGCAACGGTAGCAGACGCGGCTTGCCGGCCCCCAAAGCACAATAATGTATGGTGCTTTCGGTGGCACTTTCTACATCTAGAAGTTGACTCACACACGGAAACACGATGTCCACTACTTAAACAATTTATACATAAATTGTTAGACTTTACGAAATTAAAACGCTGATCCGGGTTATAACTATTAAATATCCTACATTTATAAATGTAATCATGTTGCTCACTGCATAGACCACATGTAGTTTTCTCGGGACCAGAGGTGCTGGCGTACGCGACGGTAGACTTACGTTCGAGTGGTTTCTTGTTATTGGTGACCCTAGCAACAGATGATGAAGTACGTTCTAACATTTTTATATGGTCACGAACGAAACTATCCAAATCAGAAAAGGATGGAATTTCGAAACTATTAGATCTTAGTTGATAATTAGTTTCGAAGGCACGCACAGTGTCTTGGTCGAGTTTCTTAATAGCGACATGTAACAAAATGAAATCAGCGAGGTCATTGACCTTTGTGTTTTTTAAAGCGGCTACAGACGACGAGAATTTATCGAGGAATGATTCTAAATTATTTGGGGTTCCAGTCGAAATAGATTTAAATTCAAATAATTGATCTAAGTATGAAGTTGCGGACTGACGCTTATCTTCATACCTTTTACAAAGCGAATCGAAAATAAGGGGGTAGTTATCCGCTGATGGATTTATTCCAGCACATATTGAACGAGCCTTGCCTGTTAATTTTCCTATCAAATAATATAACCTCTCACAATCTGTCAGAGAAACATTATTATGCACTGCGTTTTTATAGCTAGCGATAAACAATGGCCAATTTCTATGGTCTCCGTTAAATTCGGGAATTTCGATAGGAGGTAGTCGAGGCGACCTTTTGACCTCATTACGAGATTGAATAAGTAGTTTTTCTTCTGCTCGCTTTACACGGCCCAAAAGGTCTTCGAATGAAGAAAGCGCCTGATAGGAGACAGCGCAGTCAGGCTTTAATTTGAGCTCATGGGCAACAATTTCGTCCAATATGTTTTCGAAGTCCACACGCAATGAATCCACTGTTTTAATGTCACAGAGGAAGGACTCCTTATCGAATCCTTCTAAGTCGATTCTTTTTGCCTGATCAGAGATGGTTTGCATGCGAGCAAATATCCGATCGCGTTTCGATATTAATCTTTTTAGAGTTGCGTCCGCCATATTAGCGGCTTACGACTAGCTAAATATCTACGATGTTTGCTATGTTCCTGGGTCACGAAACGAACTAATGTGCCCAACGTACTTGTTAGGTTTGCGGTTGCGAAAATCTAACTTACTTGCTAGATTACGACGATACGACACGACGAGACGATACGATATGAATAAGAATGCGAATTTACTACTTTTAGCGGGGTTTACGAGATACGATAATTAACCTATTTGCGACAAATTGACCCAGGATAGGGGAATGGTTGGCTATTCACTGATTCCAGATGGAATCCGGCTCGAAAAGGACCAATGGTTACGCGGAAAAAGCTAAATTAAACAACAAACTCGACTTGGTAGATAGTGAAGTGGGAAGTTGAAAGACCGCGTGGAAGCACAGAGAAAATCGGTCTTTTTTAAGGGTTACAGGGGTGCACGGTACCTTTATTTCCTCGTCAGCAGCTCCTCAGCTCGATCACAGCGGTTTTCACGCACAAACACCAAGTTTTCCAAGTTTTCTAGGGAGCACAATGTTCTCGACACGAAAGTTTATAGCCAACGAACCAAAAGTCTAGTGAATGACGGCTCACTTCCGCCGTACGTTCGCCATCTCGCTTCCACGAGTACGATAGGTTCCGTGCAAGGAAGGGATGGGAGATAGGGATGTATTACCAACCAAAAGTAATGTTGCCAAATAATAAAGTTTAATCTGCGATTTAAAATTAGCGCAACCAGATACTCTAAACTAAATGACAAGCGGAGTTGTAGGGTACGTCTACCTACTTGGCAAAAAAAAAAAAATACACTCTTATCTCTCAAAATACAGTGCTATGTGGTGAATCCTGGGTGATGGGTGATACTACATGTGTAAATAAGTAACAGGTTTATTATTTCAGGTTACTAATCTCTTCGAACGAAGCACTTCGTATAATTATGATCGAACTTCACGTACAAGTAAGTTCGTTTAATCATCAATTATAATTGAATGAATCGATTATTTTGTCACGTCACTATTTACATTTCGTTAAAAATTGGTAACACATGTACTGTCATTTTACTACAGGTAATTAAGAGCTTATGGCGTAGGTGTGACTTATAACATTAATAGCTTGTCGGGATAACCGGCATTCTGGATAGGGACTTTTTCAGCTTAGTGATCATCTATGTTTACGATAAAATAAACTCGCTGCAGCTAAATTAGTTAATGTAATAATTTTAGTTTTGATAGCTCAAAAAACATCTAGAGATAAACAACGCACCTAGCGACTAAAAATATTTTCACACAACATCCGTTCTAAAAACAAAACGTAATCCCGGAACAACACGAAGCACTAGTTTTATTAAATTTAATGTACGGACGTAACTAGAACAAACAGACGGCGGCGAGCCAAGCCTCTCTAATACGTACATTTTCTTCACAACTCCACTTCGAAAACTCAATTTACAAAGTTCCCATACAAAATATAAGGAAATCAAAGGAATGCGGGAAACGTCACTACTTTAACCAATTCTTGACAATAAACAAGTTGACTAAAAGACATGTTCTGCCAGGCGAGTCGCTCTGCTGGGAGCCGACAGGCGCGCCCGGGCGCAGAGCGAGGCTCACGAAAATACACATTCGGCGTTTTGTATAAAGTTGGGATTTCTTTGCGTATATCATATGAAGTACAAAACTACTCATCAAACGAAATTAGACTTTATTTGTCATATCATAGAGCACAATTTAGGTAACGTAGTGTTGTATATCTCAAAGGAGCGATTTAAACCATGTTCAGAAATGCTTGTGGTGAAAGCTTTCTTGGCAGAGTTCTGCTTGCTGTTTTATTTTTTTAAATCGCGATTTATGTTCGCGGAGATGTTAAGGTATTCTAAAGGGTCTCGGTTCTCTTGCTTCTATAAAATTATGCGTTACGAGACGTTGAAAAATGAAATAAGTTTATGAGACGGAAATAAATAGCCTTGGCTCTGAAAGTGTGGCTTTCTTGCATCAAATATATTAGTTGGGAGCGTTTGTATCGTTGGTTGATGTGTTTAATTTAGAAACTTGGCTCTTTTTGCCGTCTTATCTTTTCCTTATTTTTGTTTGATCTACTGCCCCACTGCTGGGCAAAAGCCTCCCCCAAAACCTCCCGGGAACTATTTTCCCGCACCATCTCGAACCAACTATCAAAATAACAGTTCAGTAGTTTAGCGTTTAGTACGTAGAATCGGTAGAATAAGTCATATCATATCTTCAACTTCGTTCCTTGCAACATCCATGCACCGGTAAACAGCTGATATGTTCAGTTGCCTTTGTTATCTTAAACCAGAAATGGAAATAAATATGAATATCCTGGTTTCATCTCGACGTTAAACTCTTCTCTCTACAGTGTAACAGTATTCTTTGTAACAGCTTAGTGAATTCCAAATGCGATCCGTTGTAGTTCGTTCTTATAATATAGATGTTCTGATAAACAGAATCGTTGAGCTCCTCAATTTCTGAGTTGAGCTGCACGATTTTTGATAAATGCGTGCACTGATTGGACAGGTCCGCTCAATCTGTGTGGTTCTTTCCTCAAAAGACCATTTCAGACATCAATCTACATGGTCTTCACACGATCTGACCAAGATTTTGTCTGGACTTTAAAAGAGACTATGACCTCTGAGTTTGTTTCGGCCTTTCTTCTCAGAGTAGTCAGATAGGAAACGCCGACCACATCTAGTTTAAAAAATATGATGACGTGTAAAAGTGTTTGTTAAAACCTACTTACAGAAATAAATCATTTATCATTTACACAATACACCGATGAATTGAAGTCTAAAATTATGTCAACACGCCCACAAATTCGTCATCATTTAGACTCCTAAACGACTTATACGACTTATAAACGAAAATTCTTCAAACCGATTTTATTCCTATTTCAATTTTAGTCCAAAACCTCCCGAAACTCGACTATCTTTGAGCGAACAAATCTTCTGTCTCCATAAAATCGTTTACTGCCGACTTTCAGTAATCTTTTCGCAATGTAAGCATTTCAATCAAATCAAAATCATTGTAGTAAAGCTTCGGTAAGGCAGTGCAGGCTCATAATTGGGGTAAGGAGGAATAAAAGTGTCCGTCTTGGATCGTAAACATGAGGAGAGGTGGGCTTAAGGAGGTGTTATGAGCCGCTGGAGGAGGGAAGTGCTGTGAGAATCACTTTATGTGGCTTGTGGTCTGAGCTTGATGTCTAGAAAAACTGGACAAGTGAAAGGTATAGTCGATGTGATTGGTGAATAAATTTATTAATATCTGCCTATCTCGGTAATATTATAAAGGCGAAAGTTTGTGAGTGTGTGTGTGTGTGTGTGTGTGTTTATATGTCTGTTACTTCTTCACGCTCAAACCGCAGGACCAATTTTGATAAAGACTTTGTATAAGGTAGCTGACACCCTGGATTAACATATAGGCTACTTTTTATCCCGATATTCCCACAAGATCGACACTTATGCGGGTGAAACCGTGGGGCGAAGCTATGTACTCCGCGCTCTTGTGTAAGTTTTTGGATTGAGGTACTGAAAGACGATTTTTCTTTAACAAAACTGATAGTGTCTCGAACTGAAATACATTCTACAGGTTCTGATGTATTTACATTTTTAGCATTAACATTTTGTCCAGACTATATTTATTTATTTTATCTTGATGCAACACAAACGCTTTAATGGCGGACTTTATATTCATAGCTTTTAAGAATTGTTTTTGTCCTTACTCGCACTGTTCAAGGTCTGAGGATATACACGTATTTACAAGAAGCGCTTGTAATATAATAACAGGGTTTGTATATAGGAGACGAGTCTACTATCTTGTTGTAGGTATATATTATGTACTTACTTTAGTTAGATGCTTACACTCATGTTCATCTTAATATCAAACTACAACTATTTCCAACGGATTGTTTCTAGCGTTTCCTGTATCTGCTACATTTTACAGTATTTTGTCTTTATAGATAATTACATTCCAGGAGGAAAGCAGTTTCTAGAAATTATGTCCATGCAATGAATGTGGAGTAAATTGTTTCAAGGATAAATATTTTTTTTAAACCATCTATACATATAATAAAATTGTAGAAAAGTGGTGTCTGTACAATGGAAATATATTAAAAAAAAAGTAGCAGGGGTTGTTATTATATCGATGCCGAACCCGAAATTGTAATTAAATTTTTTTTTGTCTGTTTGTCTGCTGTGTTTGTGCACGCTAATATCAGAAACGGCTTATTCGATTTAGATGCGGTTTTCACTAATATATTGTAGTAAGCTTCACTTAACATTTAGTGTTTATTTCATGTCAATCGGTTCATAAATAAAAAAGTTATGTCAATTTAAAGAATCACGGCGAACATTTGTTAAGGTATTCAGCGAACGCACGTATCCTGGAGAGTATAGGCGAATAGTTGCTTTCGATTATTGCGATTCACTTGAATACTGACTTAGGCGGTTCTTTCCTGGATTTTTGGGTATTTACTTATCTTAATTTTTATTCAGGGTTTGTAAATAAATATTGTAAGCATTTATTATAGGTTAGGCACTTATTTCCCTGATTTTCGGTATACTTATCTTAATTTGTATTTAGGGTATGTATATAAATATTATAAGTATTATATTTGGTATAGGTTAGGCATTTCTTTTCTCGATTTTCTTTATCTTCTTATATATATAAAATGGTAAACTGACTGACTGTTGATATATCAACACACAGCCCAAACCGCTGGTCCTACAGAGGGTTTTAGTCAGTAAGAGTTTGACACTCCCTTCTGCTCCACCCAGAGCGGGAGGGGTCATTTGATGATTTGCCACACGAAAAAAAAAAGTCATCGAAACATCCCAGACGATTGTTCAAAATTCCATCCTTATGGGGATAAAAAGATGGGACACTGTTTATATGAAAAATCTTATTTATTTGGTTTATAAACTTTATAGACTTCCAGAAATACTAACTTTAATTTCGGAAGTCGGTGTCTTTGGATCTGTATTTAAGTTTTTTGCCACCGACTTCCGAAATTAAAGTTATTTTTCACTTTGTAGTGTTTTTTTGGAGGTCGGTTTTTTTTTTTGTTATAACGTTTTTATTTCTCACTTTTTAGTGGGTCTGTTTATAATGTATCTAAGTTAAAACATCCTAATATCAACTTGCTCATCGCCTTTACCAAAATATTGCTTTTCCCGATGCATGACTGACATTAATTGTTGAGGAATTCTCCTGGTATTTCACCATCAGCTCCATTTCACCATTCGCATTGTGACGAGCATAAATTACTTAGCAACCATGTTAAAGTAATCGAATCGCAACCCGTGAAATACTTATTATGGAGTAGTTCCGGTGGCCATCTGTGGTCTTCATCATCGGTTCCACTTCACCAAATAGTGCTTTCGAGAGCAAATGCACGAGTTATTGTAAAAATTGGCCAAATCGCTATAGGTGTGCCTATAATATTTAAAGAGTTCCTTCGATTTCTCCATTATCCCCTCATCAGATCCTGACCTGATGACAATGGGAAAATGGGTATGGGTCTTTGAGTCAAGTTATGAACACATGCATCCCAAACGATTTTTCAAAATTCCATCCCTGTTGGAGTGAAAAGCGGGGATTTAGTTTATTTGAAAAGTACAAAAACTCTTTGATCTATAAACTTAAAAATTGGCCCGAATACTTATTTATCTAAATAAATGTTAAGATCATAAACATAAATTTTCGAAATATTAGGAGGAAAGTACGAATTTCACGCGGACGAAGTCGCGGGCAGAAGCTAGTGTCTAAATAAATGTACAAGTTGCCCAGCATTTTAATATTGCTATAACCCACTTATAAAAGTTATAACCTGAAGGATATCAACTTTATGAAATGTAATATTAGCGGTTGTACCTACCGATACCTAAGTTATTTACCTACTCCACAGATAATAGCCAATAAATAGCGTAAACTTGCGAACTAATCGCCTCTGAGTACCGCAGTAATTCATGTCCCTACGCATGTAGGGTTGGTACTTAATAATGCCTAAGACCGGTACCTGCCCGGTGGTACTACCTGGCCCGAGGTACCTGCGCGAAGGTACCATTGGCTAACTAATTTAGGAACCTAGGTGAATCAAGAACTTTATCTGAAACCCTTTATTTATTCAAACGGAAAACGTGCGTGTTTTTAGGTCTTGCTTGAGTGTTTATTTGTGTAATAGAATAGAATAGGAGTTTGCTTTATTAAAGTGACCAAGACTCAAACTCAAACAAGATTGTTAGTAAAACTTACGACTATGTTAGTAAGCACAGACACTCAACAAAAACACAAGAAATAACGGTTGTCCACAGTTGCGGCATCCCATGAGAGACGGCACAACAGTGACTCACGTACACACAGTCAAGGCGACTCGCAACCATGTTTAAGACACTGTTGGAGCCGCCCCACACCCTGCGCACCAGGGAAGCGCACCTTTTACAACAAGAGTGAAAAGTTCAAAAATAATCGATCAGTAAAATTAAATAAGACGATTGACCTCTTAGCTAGCGTAGCAAATACATTATTTTGATCTCGCAATTAAAAGATGAAACGTAGAAACAACAGCATCTGCTGTACTGTGTTAAAATGGTAGTTATTGTAAAGTGTAATAACTAGAAACAACAACACAATAACAGGAAGTTCAAAGTGAATTACTAATAATTTAAAAAATGAGCTGCTAACATAATTGCTTACTTCACAACAACAGTTCGTATTATTACAAATAGTACCTAACTAAGTAGTTATCATTTGATAAACATTGAGAAATGAGTTTTGAACTTTTCCTTCGTTCGTAACAGTTGCTATTTGCTTGTTTTTACGACATGTTGTTATTCAAATATCTTGGCAGCAGTACATATACTTGAATGGTACTAAAACTTTGACAACAGAATGATTGCTCGTAAATATTATGCTAATATTATTTACTTGCATTCTCGATGTAATGTTTATGACAGGAAAGAAGACGGCTCGTTTTTCATGGAATAGGTACTATAGAGATTTCCCTTGAGCTCTGTGGCCGAAAGCGAAGGGCAGTGGTGGCCCAATGGTAACAGCTGCGACCTACGAGTTGTAGATCGGAGGTTTCAACCCAAGTAGGCACTTTACTTTGTGTAAATTATTTCATCTCCACTGCTCTCAAAACTCTAAAGGAAAACATTGTGAGGAAACCGGCATGTCCTAGACCCAAAAATTCGAAGACGTGTGACATCTACCAACTGGGCTCGCATGGTGGATTACGGCCCACTCCATCTCACCGAGAGGAAGCCTGTGTCCCAGTAGTGGGAGCATTATAGGCTGATTATGCTGTGGTCGAAAATATACCAAAATCTACTTGATCCGTATTCAAAACCTTCGTTTTGTTACATTGTTTTAAGCTCTTTTAATTGCGATCCAAATGATCAAGACTTCAGAAAAAATTTATTACAGGAAAACAATAATTTTCGTTAATTTAGGTCAACGATTTTTTTTTAACTTTTCCCCACACTGGGAATTTTTCCTGTAGGTATTGGGCGTGCGTTTGCAAACATTTAAACTCACATACACACAGCCAGACTCTGAACAACTACTTGAAGGTCATACAAATATTTTTTCCGTGCGGGAGTCGTACCCGCGACTCGCAGCGCCGCAGTCAATCGCTTGACCATTGCTCCAACCGTGCCGTCCAAAAAAAATCAGAACAAACAAAGTAACGCTCGTGTAATTTCAATTAAACATTAATTAGGTGGGCTCTTACAGAGCAAAATTAAAAAAAATACGTATTTAATGATAAATCGGGACATAGAACGTGATCAATCAATTCGCAGTCCACTGCTGGACATAGGCCTCTACCAGGCTGGGCCACAGCACCCTGTCCTCCGCCTTCCGCATCCATGTCCCAGCCACCTTCTTTAGGTCGTCCGTCCATCTAGCTGGGGGCGATCCACACTACGCTTGCCGATCCGCGATCTCTACTCCAGAACTCGTCTGCTCCACCGGTCATCGATCCTTCGACAAACATGGCCAGCCCACTGCCACTTCAGTTTGCTTACTCCGCAAGCTATGTCGGTAACTCCGGTTATTTTCTGGATAATTTAATTCCTGATTTTATCCTTCAAAGAGACTCCGAGCATAGCTCGCTCTACAGTGCGCCGAGCGACCTTGAACGATATTTACAACGTGATATTTACATAATATTAAAAATAATAGTCCTCCAGACCGAATTTCCCAATCTCAGTTGAGACTAGCTATCGACACGCAGGACCAACGGCTCAACCTGCTTTCCGATGCACGAGGGTATCACACCATCAACTTCCAAACTCCAGGCTGTTACTGAAAAACCAGAGCATATATTTACATAATATGCGTATATATAACAACATTTTCTCCTGAATTAAAATAAAACCGAATCAAACTTTCAACTAAAGCAAGAAAAATAAATCAAAAGTCATTTATTCAAACTAGGATGAGAATCAATGGGGGGTTTGCCATAATCGCCACGCTTGGCAGGCGGGTTGGCGATCGCAGTATGGTATGATGGTGGAATGCATAGAGAACGCTGCTGCCCATTCTCCGGTAAGACCCTTAGTCGCCTTTTACGACACCCACGAGGAGTAAGGGGTGGTGTAATTCTTTAAGTCTGGCACCAACACAGACACTAATAACAACAATAAAACCATGGTCATCAAGACGACCAGTCACCACAAGCAGCACCTGTTCACGAGCATAACGCAAAGATCAGCCATTACCCCCCTCGCCAAGGTACATAGCTACTCCGTTACCAGGTACTTTATTAAATCCAATATGACCTCTTTAACTGTAAAGTTTATTTCTTGACTGTTTCCAAGTACAGCTACTTCAAGTTTTACTTACCATCCAGTAAACTGTTGAGTCAGAGCAAAAAACTGTTTCAAGTTTATTTATTTTCAAACTTAAAAAGTAAGTAAACGAAGTTTTTCTTAAGTATTCGTAATATTCATGCTGGTGTTTGCAAAAGAGTTACATAAAAAAGAAAATCGGCTATATACTCTGCAAGCTAATTTGTTTAATGCTTGTGGTCTTCTGGTATCTTCTAATGCGGGTTTTACACAGGTGACAATAGCCGCACGTCATCTAATGGCACCGCCGCCGCGCCGTCTATAAGGCTATTCGACTAGGCCGCAGGTGACTAAAATCGCAAATTCCAAAGTAAAGTAGGTGTCGCATACGCACTAAAATCGACCGTGAAAATGCTCAGTCGCAGGCGATCGCCGCACCCGCCGCATGAAGGTCGACATGTTGATGCAAAATGAACTAGTGAACTGCAAATTGTTTCGACCTGTGTAAATGGGATTCGATTCGGCTTGTGCGGCGATTTTAAGCGACCAGCCGCACGGCGAAAATCGACCTAGTTACCCACATTACATCAACAGTTAAAAGTTTCATTTTAGTCCAATCACTGATTTTTGTAGTGTGACACAAATAGTCTTCTAAGTCAACAAATCATGGAAATACTCTATACATTTTACTAGCTGGAAAGCCACTTTTCGACTCAAATGAGGTGGACAGTAAAAATAAAACTACCCTGACCAAGTTCAGTACCTCAGTATGAGGAAACGTAGCTCCACTGGCATATCGAGCCACTTCGCTAAATAGAACAAAGGGTTAAAAGATAACTTATACCGTTGCTTTATTACTAGCGTGGCCCGCTGCTTTGCTCGCTTCAATGTAGGGAAACCCCCGCGCCCCACACGCCCCTGGTCGAGTATACAACGTTCTTAGCATTCATAGGAGAGCTGCAGTAAACTCGTTATTGGTATTTTCCCATACTGTATGGGTACAATGTACAATGTATGTGAAACTCAGCTTAATGTATACTGTTCTTTTTAGAACGGTTTACAACTGGAGTTTGTGTTTAACGTTTCTGGCAAATTTTGCTTGGTGTGCCAATTGTTGGAATTAAAATACAATGTTACTAGATTTTGAGGTGTAGGTTATATTAAATGGGAAACCTCAGTAGAATATAAAATATTCAGGACTAATTATGCAAGTGGAAAGAGAGCATGGAAGACCTCTGCCCTGAAGTGGGACACCACAGGCTTTTAATAATATTATTACAGTACTCGAGCTTGAGCAGAACTGGTCCCGCGACGAGAACTTCTGTAAATAGCACTCGTTAATTTTAATATCGCCGGGTTAAAGGCAAAACCGACTAATTGAGATTTTTTTCAGTTTTTCACTTGGTTTTAATTCTCTAAAGATACACTTTCTCGATTTAGGTATTTGTTTCTTAATTCAGTCTACTAAATATATAATCGGTGTTTACATTCGGTAACTCGGGAACGGTAAGTCCTGCGGTTTAGTTGGTTTTACCATTAGATAAAGAATCAAATGCCAATTCGAATGGCAAAATCGCAGATAGTTGGTTTTGCCTTTAACCCGGCGATATTGCGATCACACAACACCTAGATTCAGGAAAGTGAAAACCATAAAAACTTGAAAAGTACGGCCCATTGAAACACTATCCAACAGGCATATCCCAAAATGTATGCACACCCTCAAATCCTAGATAATAAGCCAAGAGAAGGACGCAAAGAGCTGTAAAATATGATAGAGGTGCCCCTCGGAATAGTTTCCGAAGGTTCGTTCCCAAGGTGATGTGGCGAGCGAGTGGCGGTCTGCATTCAGTTTTATGGGCGGCTAATAAAGTTTGTGCCACGGGAAATGTTATTAAATTCGAGACGCTGTGACGTTGACGGAACGCTCCTGTCTGCGTAGTGAAGAACACAGGCTGGGAGCGTGGATGCGAAATGTAATTTGAAAAAATTAATTCTATGTTGGTGCCGGACTTAAAGAATAGCACCACCCCATACTTCCCGTGGGTGTCGTAAAAGGCGACTAAGGGGCGTACCGGAGAATGGGCAGCAGCGTTCTCTATGCATTTCACCACCATACCATACTGCGATCGCCAACCCGCCTGCCAAGCGTGGCGATTATGGCAAACCCCCCCTT
The DNA here is from genome assembly GCA_916614155.1 of Mesoligia furuncula. Classification (NCBI taxonomy): domain Eukaryota; kingdom Metazoa; phylum Arthropoda; class Insecta; order Lepidoptera; family Noctuidae; genus Mesoligia; species Mesoligia furuncula. Next base: position 1,024,778 of record OU744804.1, read on the forward strand.
TTGGGGGAGGCCTATGTCCAGCAGTGGACGTCTTTCGGCTGAAATGATGATGATGAATTCTATGTTTTGCACTCATCATCACTTCAGACGAAAGAAGTCCACTGCTGGACATAAGCCTCCCCCAAGCGACGCCACATTGACTGGTCTTGTATTTCTCGCATCCAGCGGATGCCTGCTGCCTTCACAAGGTCATCGGTCCACCTTGCCGGAGAACTTCCATCGCTACGCCTTCTGTTACGCGGTCGGCACTCCAGAAACGTTTCTGAATTTTCCGTGTTTTGCAGTACTATAATAACATTGTTGTATGTGACACTGCCTACGGGGGAAATGACTTTATTTTCCAGGCGTAGTTTGGTTCCATCAAGATCCCCAGTCTCTTTCTTTTTTAATGTGGTGACGTCGGTCAAAATTACGTTTCTATATTGACGTGACCCAAAACATTTTCTTGAACAGTAGACCACGAAGAATTCTATTCGAGAACAAAAACTAAAGTCTACCACTTTTGCTCTATTTTCTTCTACTTGACTTGATTTCACCAACCAGATATAAAAAATGGTTGCTTTATAAAACGATTGCTTTATATTTTAGTGTAAGCGTGTGTACATAGGATTGGATGCTGGAATTAAAATATTTTTTTTAAATTAGAAATATTGCAAATTAGGTAAACTCATCAACCACCATTTTCCGAAATCAAAGATCTCTTTTCCATCAGTTATGCGCTCCTCCCTCCCGGGCTACAAGCTGTGTCGGCTGGCTACCATCCAGGCGGCGCGCGATGTTAAGTTGCATTAGAGCCGTCACGCCATCGCTACGTTTGAAGTCGCATCTAACACTCCGAGGGCACGTTTTTCTCAGTTGCCACTTCGTATTTCGTTTTGACTTCGACTTGACTCTCGAATTCGTGGATGGTTTCTGTAATTTTCCATTTAATTTTGAAATTGGTACTGAACATTATGTCTATTTACAGTCTAGATGACGTAATGTTTTTAATACGGTGGTTAATTTTAACGTGATATTTACTGTAAAAAAGAATGCTTTATTGTTTGAATCGAGTTTGAACAAAATTCCATTAGTTAAATGATTTCCATTTCAACCACATCTATATGCATAATCCTCTAATCTTATTTTACGCTCAAGCTCAGCTCTCAATCCTCAAACAAAAATAAAAATTTTCAGTCATAAAAATATTTTTTGTGTAACCACATAAAAACTATGAAATTATTTGAGTGCACGCGCGTACCGTCAGCATGTGCCAATGGCGGTCGGCCCCGCACATTTTATAAAAAACTATTTTTCATCGCACCACTACTCGTATCGGGGAAAACAGTCAACGCGTCGCGTCGAATTTTAAACCGAATTATCTCACAAAAAAAGTTCGTCTAAACCGTTTCGTAAAAAATTTCGTTCGAAAACCCATCCGTTCACGTTTCGCTCCTCCGGCCGCGTTTCCACGCGGTTTCTGTTCAAAAAGTTTGTTTGGACTGTGCGAAATTCGTTTGCTGAACAAATATTCATTTTTTTCGCCGTGCTCTGTATACAGCACTTTGCATTGTTTTTTAAACGGATGTCCTGTTTACTTTTGTCGGGCCACGGTCGCGGTTTTATAGCCGTGTTTATTATGTCTCGTGTATGGCCCGCTTTATTTCGACTTTCGGCCCCGCTCGTCTCTGTTACAGTTTGAAAGATTTATTACATTTTTAATTGTTGCGGAAGCGCGCGCTGTAAACAGTTTCGTTTGATAATGTTTGTACAAGTTTGCGGGCAACACTGCTAGATTACTATGTTACCAACGTTTCTAGCTGACTGTACGTTTTAAATGTTGTTTATTTACTCTAATAATTCAGTGCGGTAAACAGCTATACTTTCCGGTTAGCAGGACGATGTTGAAGTTTCTCAGGGATTTCAACCCCAATGTAGTGGATAAACACAAACAGCAAGTCATGAGGTAACAAGTACTGTGCTATATTTAATGCTCTTTCAAAGAGAGTTATCTGTCAATCTATGTTGTGTATCAAGTCCTCCGCTACTTACTTACCGTTAATCAAAGGAAAGCAGAGATCAACGGAACTGATAGAGAAACTGGTCTTACCAAAGAGAATTAAACAGTTATACCAAACATAGAACCAACAAAATAAGCAAGTGGAATCCTTAAAAACATTGTGTGCGCAATAATATTCAAATAAAATTCAAAGCAGCAAGTAATAGAGTGCGCGATCTGAAGCTCACATAACTATTTGTTACAAAGAAGAGCGGCCGCCATTCCGATCACGTACTCAGAGAGGAATAATATATCCCACGGGAATTGTTATCACCGTCTAATATTAATAAACGCACTCTTTGTGGGATGTGGCGAGAGTTTAGTAGAGAAGAATGAGGGTAGGTAGGGTAGCTCGCGAAATTAAAATTTTCTTACGTCTTTAGCAATTTGCAGTTCAATATCAGGTTGTATGTTGATCAAAATATGTTTATGGATGGAGAGGGAGAGGAAGGCAGAAGAAAAGATAGATGGATTGTGTGAGGAATGATATGAAAGAGAAGGGAGTGAAAGATAGCGTGACGGTTGACAGCAGGGGAGAATGGAAGAAGAAAACGTGTTGCGCCGATCTCAAGTAACATGGAATAAGGGCAGGAAGATGATGAACCGTAACCAACATGTATTTACAGAATTAAAATCACCAATACAACTCTCTGAACTTCAAATTGCCCTATTGAATGACTATTTCATGAAATCATGTCATTTGAGGTCAATTCTAACTAAAAAAATTGTATTGATAATTGTTATGATTACTTATAATTATCTAAATACGTATTTGTTACAGCCGCGAGGCGCGAATCATATTTTGATCAACATTCAACCTGAGACCATCATGCAAATTGCGAAATAATAATAATGTCGCGGCTATCTTAACCCCTTTGTGCGCTATGGCTAGTGCGCGGCGGCATGTGGTGCAAGATGTTTGTCTGGAAAATGCCAATTGTTAATTGGCAAACACAGCATTGGATACCATCATCAGACAGACTGACGGGCTGAAGGAGAAAAACCAGCTAAGGGTAAATGTACCATACGTCACCGTATGGCTGGGAACACCGTTAGTTTATAATCATTCTCGCGAGATTGTAAATTTTCAATAAATAAATACTTTTATCTGATAAGATTTTTTGTTTTGTTTCTCTTGTAAGTGAATATTGTAAAATTATTTTAGATAAATAAATTCTTGAAACCGAAATTGTGAACCGTACCATACTGCTCACCTCACAATATAACGTATTCATTTTCGATACTTTATAATCTATCCATGTCAAACCGTCAAATTGTGAACGAACCTGCTCTTCTCTTGTTCACAATCTGTCCGATTTTATCACCCGTAAAATTGTGCATCGTTCCTGATTTGTCAGTCTTGGCGGTAGGCGAATTGGCCGCAGTAACAAAGCCAGAGCACCCTGACCAAATGGGTTAGGTTAGGTTAGAACTGTGAGTAACTGCGTGCGAGCCGAGCGAACCAAGCGAGCGGTGCCGCGGCAGTGATTGGCGAGCGCTCAAGCGCTGCTTCCAAGTTGGTCACAGTTACTTGGTTATTTAGTATTATGCCGGGCACCTCACATTGGATTATGATTTCAATCCAAGCTTGGCTTCGAATTGAATGGCCAATTATTGTACCCTAGATATGCGGCCACACATTCGCTCCAAACACACTAGCCAAGAGCATTGTACAGTTGGACTGTTGAAAGTTCGAGCAGGTTTCTTTTTGCGAGCAACAGTCATGTCAGACGGGCAACTTTTCGCTCTGGCTACTTACGTCTATGCATTGAGCACATATTATTATTTAATCAATCAAGTTCAGCTTGCAGTTAGGAAAATGAAACCAAGGAAAAGGCGATTCTGGATGATAAAAATGCACGCTGATCGAATGAAGTAATTTACAAAATGTTTGTTAATACACTTTTCATGTGAACTATTATTAACAGAGCGCTTACTGATGCAAACAATGTGTGGATCGAGAAGCGACGTTGGACCCAAGTTCCCCGCCCGCCTACCCCCTTCACTCCCCTCACCTTTGATCGTGTACAAAAAACCGACACACGGCGGGTTGACATTGGCTATTTATTTATTTATTTATTTATTACTTTTAAGAAGGCTTACAGACTAATTACATATCATAGGTAACAACAATACATTGACAAGTTGCTAATAACAAGCCTCCACAGATATATAGCATATCGATTACTCAAAGCCGAACAATTAAAGTACATTGTGTAAGCAGGTTAGGCTAGTTTTATTTACTTAAGTAAGTATTTGTGTCGCTACATATGAGTTTAAGAACCACTAGCGCGCATCATTCACAAAAAACGATTTGGCTAAGAGCGTCCTTGCTGTGCTTATCTTAGTGCAAAATAAGTCAACATCATGTTCGGAAGATACATCATTGAAGCTTCGAGCGCTTCTTATAAGAAACGCATTACGCCTATAATTAGTAGTGGCAGAAGGCACACCTAGAAGCGGCCTTTTACGTAATCCAATAGTATTAGTGCGTAATGCTACCTTTGATAATAGTTCAGGGCAGTCGATCGAGCCATTCGCTATATTAATCAAAAAACACACATCATTAATGAGTCGCCTACGATCCAATGGAAGAAAATGGTACCTCTTGCAACGGTGACTGTAATCTTTGGAAACTTGGTGTGCCTTATAATCAAGATATCTCAGAAACCTTTTCTGGATACCCTCAATGCGCGAATTGTAGATCCCATATTGAGGGTTCCAGACTTGCGATGCGTACTCCAAGTGGCTGCGCACGAACGAACAGTACAATACCTTGATCGGCTTCAGAGAACGGAAACAGGCTGAGGCTCTGATTACAAATCCTAGTGCTTTCGAGGCCCTGCCCACGATACTGTCAATGTGTTGATCAAATAGTAATTTGCTATCCTGTATAATACCTAAATCCCTAATGCTGTCAACCTTGCCCAAGGTTAGTCGGTTGAGACTATAGGTTGAATTTACTATAGACTTCTGGCGTGTGAAGGTCATTTGAAAGCATTTAGAGGCATTCAATTGTAGCAAATTAAGTTTGCAATATTCTTCAAACCTATTAAGATCAGCTTGCAACTGGTTAGTATCAGAGATATCACGTATAATCTTATGGACCTTCATGTCATCAGCGTATAGCAACACGTAAGAGTGCTTGAAGCAGTTTACAACATCAGCAATAAATATAATGAAAAGCAAACTCCCCAAAACTGAACCCTGTGGTACACCCGAAGGGACCGAGGTCCAACCCGAAGTGTAACCCTGGAGAACCACAGCCTGACTCCGATTCTCAATGTAAGATGAAAACCATCTATAAAGGTCGCCATGTATACCGGCTTTGAGCAACTTCTCCAGCAGCAGACGATGGTCGATACGATCGAAGCACTTGCTGTAGTCGGTATAAATGACATCCACCTGCGCGCGTTGTTCCATACCACCCGATATAAACTCGTGCGATAACACCAAGTTAGACGTAGTGGATCGCTTTTTGAGAAAACCATGTTGTTCACCCCCAAAGTTACTTTCCATAGCCGCATACACGTCATTATACACTATACGCTCAAGGATCTTTGAAAACAGACATAATTTAGATATCGGGCGATAGTTTGTAACATCAGATTTGTTTCCTTTCTTGTGAACTGGGGTGATGAATGCTGATTTCCAGATTTTAGGAACTATACCCTCATTAATGGATCGATGGAATAGGATACATAACGGGGCAACCAAATTGTCAGCACATTGTACTATAAACACCGGGGGTAAGAGATCCGGGCCACCTGATTTGGAAAGGTCCAAGGACTTGAGCAACTTTAATACTCTAGAATGAGATATTTCCAACGTACTGATAAATGCAACACTATCAACACCACTCGCACCAGTATAAGTCTGCGAAGATGTACCAGGGACTGGTACAGGTTCCTGGAAAGTGGAGTGAAAATACGCTGCAAATAAATTGCTGATATCCTCACCACTACTCGCGGTGACGTCACCATATTGCATGAACTTAGGCATTGCATTAGAGATTCTCTTACTTTTCATGTAGGACCAGAAAGATTTTGGGTTTTTAACTATCGATGATTCTATTTTTTCCATGTATATATCAAAACATGTCTTTTCCAAGTTAGTAGCTCTACTCCGTAAGAGGGAAAAACAATGAAAATCGGAGATATTACCATACGTTTTATACTTACGATGATACTTATATTTCTCCCTCAATACTTTTATTAGAGCAGAAGTATACCATACTGGATACGAAGATTTTTTAACACATTTAAGTGGGATGTACTTGTCCCTAAGTTCATATAATTTACTGTAAAAGACTTCAACAGCGCTGTCCATTGACTCCGAATTTAAGAGATCAGTCCAGTTTACTTTGTCCAATTCAGATCTAATGGCCACATAGTCACCCCTAGAAAATATATGTCGACGTTATGTTATCCGCCAATTTATGAATTTCAACAAAATCAGCTTGAATTGATATCGGTTTGTGATGCAAATCAACTGGCAAAGCTAATGGATCATGACATTCACTAACACTCAACGAGTCGTTAGAAAAAACTAAGTCCAATATCCTTCCGTTGATATTCCTCTCACCGTTATATTGAGACAAGTTAGAAGTAAGAATGGCATCAAAAAAATCACTCAAGTGTTGACACTTAACGTTTTGCGAAATTAATTCATTGCTACCAGTGTTGGTACTCACTATCCAGTCTACACTATTTCCGAAGTTAAAATCACCCAATATTATGAATTTGTCCAACGGGTGTGTTAAAATTAAGTGTGTCATGTTATCAGTGAAATTATTTAATTGAATGCTATATGAATTGCCAAGATTTTCCTTACAAAGATAAAGGGCGCAAATGTGCAACTTATAAGTAGTAGCCGGCCTAGACCTCTTGAGAGCCAGCGATACCCAAATGTCCTCAGCAGAACTACACCAATCACGTCTCTCAACTACAGCAAGCTCGCTTCTCACCGCTATTAAAACACCACCACCGCGCTGTTGAGCAGTACGAGAGTAATCACGATCTCGTCTTATCACCATGTATCGACCATCAAACATCTCACTGCTGAATATATCATCTACCAGCCACGTCTCGGTAAAAACAATAACATCATATGAATTAAGTAGTATTTTACGAAAGATATTGTTCGTTTTCGTACGCAGGCCACGTACGTTCTGATAATAGATGTTAAGAGTAGCCATTTCTCAATCTAACCACTATAAAATAGATAGTAAAAACAATTAAAACGTATAGTAAAAGTTCAAAAGTTGATTTTACCATAAGAAATAAGTAAACTACGAAGGTAGGAGCTAATAACTCACGATAATGTAATAGGCACAGTAATGCACAGTGTCCGACAAATAGTATGTTTAAGAAATGTACGCCCAACGACTTATGAATAGAAACAAAAGGTGACGATGTAAAATAAGATAAGAAGCAGATGGCAGTAACAAACACGATGTTGCATTCAAAATTATGCCGTAACACAGTAAACAAAAGATCATAATTACATTGGAACAAATTATATGAGTAAAAATAATATTTAGAAGACTTACTCTTTAGCACTATGCAATGACACAATGTAAATTGGAAAACACTAATAGCACGCTGCTTTGTGTGGTTCTCAAACCTTGTATGCAATGAAATGTGTTTAAAGTATTTTATGAAGTTTTCTATCTGAGTTATACAATTTTTGTGAGATCCTTTTCCGACTTGACAAATATTACCGGAGCGGTGTCCATTTTCCTCGCGTGGATTTTCGCATGCTTGACCCATACGTATTGAAAATCCATTTCCGCAGCCATTTTTTTGGTTTTCGATAACAGGAGCTTATTTTTCGTTGTAAGGTGATCATTAATGAATACTCTTTGATTCCCAGATAGACCAAATTGGCTTGCCGTTATAGGCGAAGTCTTGAGAACGTATCTCGCGGCAGCAACAAAATCCTCCTTCACGTAGCGGCTACAGAAACAAACTATTATTGGCTTCGAACGATCTTTTTCCCTCGCCGGCACCCTGGTGACAAAGTTGATTTGTGTCTTGGTAATTGGATAATTGATCTTGGCGGCAATTTTGGTAATAATTTCAAATAGGTTTTCATTATTTACTTGTGGCAACCCTTTTATTTCAACGTTATTCGATCGTGACCATTGATCCCTAATGTCAGATTCTTCTTCCAACTTGTCCAGACGATCCTGAAGTCGATTCACTTGCTCCTTAACCGTTTCCATCACGACAATACGCTGTTCCATTTCGCAGATCTTATGTCTAAATTCATTGACCGTCTCCTCAAACTGCTGGTGTAAGGACGATTTTAGTTCAGCAAATTCAGTTCTTAGTGCCAAAATCTCCTCTTTTAAACTATCCAAGGGAGCAAGCTTCGCAGCCAACGCTCGTATTTCCTGTAAGACTGCGGATTCCGGGTCCTGTCTTGACAATTCCGGTTCAAACATTGGTGATCGAGGTGCGCCAGTAGGATTGACAGTAACTGCAACTGCGTCAGGTGGACGAACAGCTCCTGTCTGCTTACAGTTCATGCATCGCCAAGTGAGTTTTCTATCACCAAGTTTCCGGTAACCGGCCTCCGTAATGCCTGCACATTGAAAATGCAATTCACGGCCACACACCGTGCAAGGTACCCCATCCGACATCGATTCGTCACAGGCTCCACACGTTCGTGTTCCCTCCATTGCGTACAAGGTATGTAAATAATTTGTTTAGAACAATAAATAGCAACAGCTCTAAACTTTGAGAAACACTGTTCAAGCTTTAGAAATCGTTAGTAGGTTCAACCTAAACACGACCGTTAACAACAGGGTCTACGATCGTATATGAGGCAGTGTTCCGTTTATGTCCAAAATCTGTCCAAGACCGATCTACACATTGGTGTGTTCGATCCAAGACTACAACTTGTAGCCAATATACCCAATGTGAAGGCGTCGGCAAGGACAAGGTGTGATCCGTCGCACGCAAGTTTTATAGGTACCAATTCACAATTTGTTGGTTTGCCATGGATAGATTATAAAATATTGAAAAATAATGGGTTAAATTATAAATGATTCATGCAGTTTCACAATTTTTCGATAGGTTTATAGCTTATAATCTCATAATAGTTTTTTTTTTTTTACTTTAGCAAAAAAGAGTTTGCGGTTAACGAAAAAGCTTTTAACCTACTGACCTGTTGGTAGATTATATTTTTAATTCAAGTTGCTTTTGAAAAGAATAACCAGCGCAAAAATAAAACACTGTTTTAACCCAGCAAAATAACGTACCTATCTACATAAAACATCAACCAAAGTATAATTCACAAAAAAAAATAAACCACTCCAAATCATATACGTACAATGTATCAACAACGCCTAAACAAATAATATTATCGTAAAACACTCCGATTCTAAGCTGAACTAAACACATACCTTTCCCAGTTCTATATCGCTATGTATTTCAGCCTCGTTCCCTATGCAAAGCTTACCTAGAGGAAAATGCAAGCAAATCTTGGACAAACACTAGTAGTTGGCAAATAAAATCTGTATCGACTAGGAATGGATAGACATGAATAAAATATGTGTGGGTATTCAGTGAAACTGGTTATTGATGATAGACATGTCTCGATGTTCGTGAGTCTGTGTCGGTAAATAGAGATGGTGTTATGGTTTTATTGTGGTGTGCGGAAAAGTGGGTCATTGAATTTGCTTGCTGTTGCAGACTTTTTTATTGAAAGGTTCAATATTTAGGCATCGCATTAAGTCTGTGTTTTTTCAGAATTTATCAAACCCGGCACCGTATCAACTCGAGCTGTTCAATATTCTTTGTATGAAACTCCCTACTGCAACGCACACTAATCGGAATCGTAACGTAATCGCCTCGCCTCGGGACAAGCTCAAAAACCGCGGTGCGGTGCGTTACGGCACGTCGTCCCCGCGCTTACGTCACGTCGTCCCCGCGCTTACGGCTCGTCGTCTCTCCGCTTATGTCTCTCCGAGTCCGTACCCGAGCTTACGTCTCTTCGTCCTCCCTTGCCCCTCTCACCCCTCCGGCCTGCTATTCATTGCTGCACCATCAACCAGCAGTCGGCGAGGCGCGTCGTCGCCTAGCCGTAGCCGAGTCGACGTATCGGAGCTTCTGATCCGCTTTGGGTACGTGATTACGTGCTTACGATAGGTTGACGCCGGTTTGAAGGCGAGGCGAAAGGGGATACGGTGCCGATCCCTTTCCGATTTGATACGTGTGCTATTACTTTAATTTTGAGATCATACCGTTGCTTTGTCATGTAGGTATATAGACCGTTTGTTACTGGCATAAATGGAAAACTCATACATATTCTTTTTCTTAAACCTCATTATTCAGTAACTCTCAATTACACCTCGAGCCTGCCAGCGATAATAGGACATTAATAGGCCGTTTGCACAATATACTCAGGGCCAGTCGTAAACCACATCAATGTTGCCAGCCTTCCATTATCCCGTACGTATTTATTGCTCGCTGCCCATAATTTCACCTTACTTTAACATTTACGATGTGCGAAGTTAAAATAAAGCCACACTCAATCTGGGAGCGAAATACGAAGGGATCTCAGGCACTCTCCAATATTCAATTTATTTTCTAACAACTACACTGAGTACACGTTCAGTATACGTGGACCTAAGCCCACAGAGTACAAAAGTTCTTTCAAGTTCGCGGCTAGGAGGCCAGTTGGAACATGTTCCGTGGGGTGTTGTCTTAGGCTGTGGCTGTGGATGCGGCTTGCATTACAAATGTACGCACGAATTCTCAAAGGACGTCCACTGATTGAAAAAGAAAACAGCTTCGCCGCTGTCCGATTGATTCTTTGTGCCCTCGCCGTGTATATCTTGTCTTAGATAGACCGGGAGCTCGGAGCATGAACGGAAATCGATTTCATTTTTAATTTGTAGGAACTATTGTCTTCCAAGTGACCTGTATTCTACAGAGTGCGACGTATTTTGTTACGAAAATATACGTAGGTACATTGTTTTGTAGTTGGTACGATCAATTAGAAGTTCAGCATAAAAAAGTCGCTAAAGATTAATTAGATGTTTTCATAGCCGTCAGTAGTTTTCAATAATTACTATTATTCAATAACCTACTTTTATACAAAATTCTATAAGTATTTAATTATGTAGAAGAGTTACATCGTCTAGAACTTTCCACTCCAATTTGATTAAAACTTGAAAGGTAGTGACAGCGTCATTTAAAGCCACTTTTAGTATTAACGTGTTGCGTTTAACGACCCTGATACCTATAAAGGGTCATCCCTACGCACGCCATAAACCCCTGCTCCATTAATTAACTTTTATTACATATATGACATTATGATCTCCCGATAACTCTATTTCAATTAGACCTTTAAATCAGTATTAAAATGTTGGTATGTTTTTTAGCTGTTTAAAAATAGTTATAGTCAAAATCATGTACGTAATTTAATAATTCAATTTATGCTGGAAGTTGACAGAAAATTCCACGTTTTGAATTCTGGTGGTTAGAATTCAATAAATAAAATGAAAACAATAAATCAATAATGTCCTCCAGACCGAATTTCGGCCATAGCGACCAATCTTAGTGAAGACCCGCCTTCGCCGCGAGAGATATTAAAGTGTGAAAGTGTATGCGCAGACAAAGGTGTACTCTCTCTTCTCTCAGTCTCATTGTCCAATAGGACGGCAATCCGACATGACCGGAGAGAGATCAGGCGCAGGGCTAACGAGGCACGGGGGTACCACACCGCCAACTTCCAAACTCCGGGCTGTTACTAACAAATTCCAAATGAAAAAAACCCAATAAAACAATAGTCATAGGTAAGTAAACATTGACAAAAAGATGTTTTATAAGCTCACATCAATCAAATTTTTCATAACAAGCCAAAGCTAAATTATAGTACCTTACCCACTACAGCATTATTATTTAATCAGAGCTCTATTACCGAACACCGAATTACTTAAAACACCAAACAAAGTAAAACAATCCCGGCTCCCAGTCTCAACGGTTCGTACAAACAGTGTCCGTTCCGGTCTGTTCGTTACGCAGCACTTCTGCACGTCACTCGTTAGTTGTATGCAAAAATACTGAGAATTCTCTACGACTACCACATTTTACTGTATCTGAAACGTATCGGGGAAGGTTTGTTTAGAGTTTAGTTAGAATCTAGCTTACTTTGTAGTTGTAGGTTTAGAAAGTACAGAATACTAACGTTGTTGCATTCGAAAATGTTCGCGCTTAAACAAAATATTGTTTTTTTTGTTATGGTTCCTCGGTTGAATAAAGCGATTTGCGGGTATTCAAAGTTTTCTTTTTATATTCTTACATCAATACTTGTCATTGTCTGGACTTAGTCACTTGCCCCCATAACAAAACGATAAAATCATGAGTCAGTATCTTCAAAAAAATTTCTCACTACAGATAACGATAATAATGACACATGAGATATGAATACACATCAACCACTCCACACTTGACCATTCGCACAACTTTCAATAAACGTCAACTATTCTGGAAACTAATAACACGTACTACTCTGCAACACACGCAAACGTTTCAAATTCCAACATAGTATATCTACCGTTTGTAAATAAAGTTTAATGAAATGTCGACACGATCGTATCAATCCGACAGTTCCCAGTCATTAGCGCGTTAATAGGTTAGTATTCCTACGAATCACAGGGCTTTACAATTTAAATAATTCCTCATGTTGTTTGCCAATTTACGAATATATGAACGATTTGACTAAATGTTACGTTGTTATTACCCGTTAGTTAACATTGGTTGTAGGTTTAATTACAGGAGCTCTGAGAATAGAACTGTTTTGAATTTGGTTTGTTAATTTATCGTGTTATGTACGTAATTATTTAGAACTACAAAAATGCGCGTAGATGCATGATTTCCCCGTTGAAATTGAATACTAGTAAGTTGGTATAAAAAACAATATTTATTCACTACTAGTTGTGCCCGCGACTTCGTCCGCGTGGAATAGTGACTTTTCGGGCAGCATATTTTGAATTACATATACCGTCTACAGACCGGGCATTTGCTGTCCGAACCCTCCGAGAACTCAGGCGAATTTCAGTGAAAGTCTCAGATTCTAGTGCTTGAGCTTCACGATCGGCAGTGAGACGTATTTCTCGTTCTTCCTGTGTTTCCTGAGACCGAACATTTGCTGTCCGAACCCTCTGAGAACTCAGACGAATTTCCCTATCAGTGAAAGTCTCAGACTCACGCGATAGTGTATGAGCTTCACGATCGGCAGTGAGACGTATTTCCCGTTCGTCCTGTGTCTCCTGGAATCGAGCATTTGTTTTCCGTACTCTCTGGGAGCTCAGGCGGATTTCCCTGACAGCAAAAGTCTCAGACTCACGCGATAGCGCGTGAGCTTCGCGATCGACAGATAAACGTGCCTTTCGTTGTTCCCCGTTTTCCCTGTGGCGATCGCAGTATCAGTATGGTATGGTGGTGGAATGCATAGAGAACGCTGCTGCCCATTCTCCGGTGAGACCCTTAGTCGCCTTTTACGACACCCACGGGAAGTAAGGGGTGGTGCTATTCTTCTACACAGATAAACGTACTAACTTTATAAAACAAAAGAATTGCTAGAAAAAATAATTACTAACCTAAGCTAATGAACTTATACTTAATAAAGAAAATCAAGAAAAGAAATGCCTAACCTATACCAAATACTTATAATATTTATATACAAACCCTAAATACAAATTAAGATAAGTATACCGAAAATTAGGGAAAGAAATGCCTAACCAATAAATAAATGCTTACAATATTTATTTACAAAACCCTAAATAAAAATTAAGATAAGTAAATACCCAATAATCAAGGAAAGAACCGCCTAACCTATACCAAATACTTACAAAATTTTAAAGAAAATTAAGAAAAAGAACCTAACCTACAAACCCTAAAATATAAATAAATGAAATATGCAAACAGTCAGTATTCAAGTGAATCGCAATAATCGAATCCAACTATTCGCCGATACTCTCCAGGATACGTGCGTTCGCTACGAATAACTGAATCCTTATGGCAGCGGCGCGTTTTCTTTTGAAATGGTCATCTCGCAGTTCAACCTGAGGGGTTGTCGACTGCTTAACCTGGGTTTCCTGTGGATGCCTCAATAAATTAAGGCCTTCAGCCAGGGCATAATACACAACTTAACTACACAATATAAACTTAAAAACTAAGCGACTACACGCTAAGGGCACCCCCTGTGGGGTAAGGACCTCGGCTTAGGGCGTCGCTGGGAGAGGGCAGCAAGGGACAGGCTGGATCGGAATTATGGCAGCGGCGCGGCTCTCAGCGCGCTTTATACAAGGTGCAACGGAAAGGGGGTATCAACCCTGAAGGAGGTGTATGTGCTCATGAAACTGAACAAATTTCCCCAAAGAACATAGGTCGAAATATGAAAAAAAATTTGGACCTCCCATAGTAATAGTAAATCATTGATGTGCTATTACTATGGGAGGTCCAAATTTTTTTTTTCATCTTCATTCACCTCCTTCAGGGTTGATACCCCCTTTCCGTTACACCTTGTATATATAGCCACGGACGCGCAGGCGCGAGGCGTTTACGTACTCTGATAGAATACCTTAACAAATGTTCGCCGTGATTCTTTAAATTGACATAACTTTTTTATTTATGAACCGATTGACATGAAATAAACACTAAATGTTAAGTGAAGCTTACTACAATATATTAGTGAAAACCGCATCTAAATCGAATAAGCCGTTTCTGATATTAGCGTGCACAAACACAGCAGACAAACAGATAAACAGACAAAAAAAAATTTAATTACATTTTCGGGTTCGGCATCGATATAATAACAACCCCTGCTACTTTTTTTTAATATATTTCCATTGTACAGACACCACTTTTCTACAATTTTATTATATGTATAGATTTACTCTTTGACATTTATTTAATTATATATTAACCGCAAAATACATAATAAATAGAAGTATAAATATTAAAAAAAAACATAAAAGACATCGCCAAGCGGTTGGTTGACTCTTCACGTGACAAGAGGGCTGGCCTATTTTTTAGCCCAAAGAATAAGCATTGCCATCCAACGTGGTAATTGCTGCCAGCCTTTTGGGCACTTGTGCCATTGACAGCGATGCGGACGAATTTTTTGATGCCCAATGAGCTCCTGTCTTTTTCTTTTCCTTTTTCTTATTATATAGGTACTTGTATATAATAAGAATTAATTGGTGAAGATAGTTCGTTTTCTCTTGTACAATAATAATAAACCGATATTTTTATTATGTATTTATTTAGCAATAATCGTTCTCCTGATGCATGTTTAGGCAAAAACTCATGGAGCTGATTTGAAATCTCTAATTTGCAGATTTTGTTGAATATAATCCATCAAAATATTTTTTCTCATATCACAAATATCTCAGAGGTACTTACTATAATAACAGATACATTTTTATTACATGCCTTATAAATAAAGAAAAAAACCGGGCAAGAGCGAGTCGGGCTCACGCACCGAGGGTTCCGGGTTTATGCATAAGGATTATGTTTATGAAATTAAATGTTTTTTTTTTTATTTTATATTTGAGTTGATTGAATAAATGGTAAATTGCGGTTTACGATTTATGACGTATTAAAAAAAACTACTTACTAGATTTCGTTCAAACCAATTTTCGGTGGAAGTTTACGTGGTAAAGTACATCATATATTTTTCTTAGTTTTATCATTCTCTTATTTTAGAAGTTACAGGGGGGGGGGACACACATTTTACCATTTTGGAAGTGTCTCTCGTGAAAACTATTCAGTTTAGAAAAAAAATATATTAGAAACCTCAATATCATTTTTGAACACCTATCCATAGATACCCCACACGTATGGGTTTGATGAAAAAAAATTTTTTGAGTTTCAGTTCTAAGTATGGGGGACCCCCAAAATTTATTGTTTTTTTTATTATTTTTATGTAAAAATCTTAATGCGGTTCACAGAATACATCTACTTACCATTATAGTTCTTATCGTTTCGGAAAAAAGTGGCTGTGACATACGGACGGACAGACAGACAGACATGACGAAGGGTTATAAGGGTTCCGTTTTTTGCCATTTGGCAATGGAACCCTAAAAACGACTGGATCTGATTCAATTTTCTACTGGAAACAAGTCTAACTCGTCAAGCATATCTCAAAACTTCTAGATCATTTTCACGTAGTATTTATACCAAAATAATCTCTAATAATTGCTAAAACAATTTCAATTTAAAAAAAATACTCTTTGATTTTTTTATAAACAAAAGTACCTACTATATATTTCACTGCGCCAGCGATGCGAGGTCGCCCTGGCTGGAGGCCTTAATTTATTGAAGCATCCACAGCCACACCTGGTTAAGCAGACGACAACTTCATAGGTTGAACCGCGAGAAGCCACTCATAACATAAATTAAAACCGGCCAAGTGCGAGTCGGACTCGCACACAAAGGGTTCCGTACCACAAGGCATAAAACGCAGAAAAAAACGTTTCTTTTTCCCGGTTCGAGCAAGGTTTAATTGGGTTTTGTCCTCTGGAATTTTAGCACGTTTAGAAAAACCCAACAACACTTTGTCCGACCTGGAAGTAGAACCCAGGCCCTCATGCTCAGAAGAAAAACTTTATTTTTTTATTTTTTTATTTGTTGGTATAGCGGAAACAGAAATACACCATCTGTGAAAATTTCAACTGTCTAGCTGTCACGGTTCATGAGATACAGCCTGGTGACAGACAGACAGACAGACAGACGGACAGTGTAGTCTTAGTCCCTTTTTTACCCCTTGCGTACGGAACCATAAAAAAGATGCGCGCTCAGTACCGAAATGTAAGAGAGCTCTTAAAATGTTGCTGTTGTGGAGCCTTTTATGTATTTTCTTAGTTATTTTTAGGAAACGTTGAGAGTTTCCTCTTAACGTTTCCTAAAAATCCATAATATGACCTTAATAGAATTTCCGTCAGAAAATGTGGCAATCATTGTAGTAAAATTCTTCCATAATTTAGTTAGGAAATGATGATAGAATTGCACGAAACAAAAGTTAATATCGCCCATTTTTAGGGTTCCGTAGTCAAATAGGAACCCTTATAGTTTCGCCATGTCTGTATGTCCGTCCTTCTGTCCGTCCTCGCTTAATATCTGTGACCGTTAGCACTAGAAAGCTGAAATTTTGTAGGAGTGCGTATCAATTACGCCGACAAAGTGGTAAAATAAAATTTTGGAAAATATTTTTTTTTTAGGGTAGCTCCCCCACATGTGAAGTGGGGATGAATATTTTTTTTGTCGTCTACCCATCGTGTGGGTTATCGTTGAATAGGTCTTCTAAAATGACTTGGGGGTTACTAAAATTATTTTTCAATTTAATGCTCCATTTACGAAATATTAAATTTTAAAGTGCAAATTTTTCTTCCAGTAGGGCGTGTCCCCCCCCCCCCCCTCTAAAACCTAAACTGCTGGCTTGAAAAATCTGGAAAAATTCACAATGATAGTGCATTTCATGAACTTTAAAGGAAAGTCTATACTTTTCCTTTAAAGTTCATGTTAAGATAACTTTATTAGTTTAGCGGTAATAGTCGTTGAACTTGGGTGTTGGATAATTTTGTACCAAATACAAAATCCTTAGCATTGATCCTTTAAAGTGACTAAGATGAAGTAGTTGCTTGTTTATAACGGGTGAAGACTTGCATTGAAAAACAAAAATGAAAAATTTTAATGTTTTTTTTTTTACCTATAAGTATTTAGAATAAAGAACAACAGAATCGTACTAAATTGTAATAACAGGCTACTACGGAACCCTACACTGTAAGTTGCCCGACACGCACTTGGCCAGTTTTTTAACAAAACTCATCTTTATCGCTACCATTCACCAAAAATTTCAATTTTCTAGTACCTACTTGCACACAAGTTTTTGTGCGCAATATCTTTGATCTTTGAAATCATCGAAATAAACCGACTTTGTCCACGTATCTCAGTCGGAAAGCAAACCTCAATAACGTCGGCTCTGTGCAATGAAGACTAATGTCCCTCCTGCGGAGGACCTTTAGATCGAGTGCTCACCGCTCGGCATCGGACACGAGCAACGTCTTTGTTGTGTTGAGCGTTTGTCTCAACATTGTACTGTTTAGATGTCATTCGGTTTTCTTTTATATTTCAAAGTATTTAGGGTAAAAGACACATACACGATTATATTGAAATCCTGTATTATGATTGAAACCATACGATTGAAATCATATGATTGAAATACATTTTCACTTTTTAGAGTTCCGTACATAAAGGGTGCCAAGGGAAACCGCTAACAAAGCCTTCGCTGTGTCTGTGTGCTGTATCTCCCGAACAGTAATAGGTAGACAGTTACAATTTTCACAAAATGTGTATTTCTATTGCCGCTATAAAAACAAATTATAAAAATACAATAAAGTTAAAAATTCACGGAGGTCCCGTGAACGAGGAGACGTTTTTAAAAAAATATATGTAACGGTAACTATAAGATACGATCGTAATTAAGGAACCCTTCGTGTGCGAGTCCGAGTCGCACTTGGCTGGTTTTTGTATCCTACGCTCCCGCTTACCTACTTGATCAGTTTATTTTACGATTTGTTACTCAAAACATCCTCTATACATTATACAGGAGACAAGATAAGTTTTCATTTTACTTCTCACACAGACTAAGGAAACTTCTAAAAGTATATTATAGTTGCATAGATAGTAGGTATGTTGTGTACCTAATAAATATACATTCGACATCACCATAAATCCTTGGAATAAATTCGCACGTCTGACCTGTTTCATCGCATTGCTGCCCAACACACCACTTGTGTGTGTATGTTTATTGCAAAAACTGTCTCCCATTCGGAAGCTTTGTCGTGATGAAAACACAGTGACCTTCTAGTTGGGTGGTGCAGGGCAGCCACCGGCCATTCGGGCGATACTTACGGCTGTCCATTCTGTCAATATTTTCGAGAGACAAGTATTTAAATTACAATCGCGTAGGAATTTCGTTTACAGCTTCAAAGGATTGTTTGAAGTAATCTACATCCGTTACGAGACTATTTATTATTTAACTGCTGATGCTTTCGACTTGTTTTATTGGTCTTCAAAAATGTCCTTATTGCCAGTATGGTTATTAAAAAAAACTTGTGGCGTGAGGACCCGCTATGCGATGCTCGCAAACGCGCATAACGAAATCACTCCTACCGCAAGCCGAGAAATGAAACTCCGCCCTAAAAAAAATGGCACTCGAACGAGTTAGAAAGATTTTAACTTGATTCATGAAACGAGAAGACTTTCCCATATAACACTTAACAAACAACATATATATACAACAGTAGATCAGTATTATCCTGGATAATCAATCAGACAAAAATAATACGATATTGATCTAAAAGTGTGTTTTTGAAAGCCTCCGTGTTATTGTTCGGGAACCCCGTGAGGAAAAGGAGTAAAGATTACATTCCAAGCAGAATTTGATATAAAAGAAAAACAATATATTATGATCAGCTTGTATCCTCGAAATGTCGTAACATTTGAGTAAGTGGAATGTTTCTGCACGTGTAGATAGGAAATTGGTTGAGAATTCTTCGCTATAAGTTGCTTTGAACTGTAAATGGTCCATTATTATTTTAACCCTTTTCATTTTATGTAGGTACCAATTATTGTAACTCTTTTAAGTATAAAACCTACTAAGTAATTATAAGCAATGCCTGAAAATCATTCAGCAGCATTGAGGCTGATGCAGACGAAGATGGGTGGCGGGACGGAGGTGACTCCAGACAGAATTGGTCCTCAATAGCACAAGAATGCAAAGAAGAAAGAGAGGCGGTGGCCCTAAAAAGATACGACATGATTAAAAATAACAATAAAAATCTATTAATAGCATTTGTAAAGTTTTAGTTCTCTATTCGATTCAATAACCTACACAGCATAATCAGCCATGTTACATGTTACCACTGCTGGGACACAGGCGTCCTCTCTGTGAGAGGGGGTGGGCCGTAATGTACCACGCGGCCCCAGTGCGGGTTGGTACATAAATAACCTACAAAAGAATAGATAATATTAAGTTACATAATCCTAACCTATAAATGAAATCAGATAATATTGATTAAAATAGAATGTGAATAAATACTTTGTCATTCAATTTTTATCCCACGTGACATCCTTGTCTTTCCTGTTTCCCTAACGTGACCCAAATTCTGATGATGGTATGAATTCAGTGCAAAAACATATTGAAATTAAATTCCGCACGAGAGGTATGGCATGTGTCAGACACTACGGTAAAAGTTTTTGTCGTTCCCGTTTACTAGGGAGTAGTGGGGTGTATTGGATTTAAGAGCTATTGGATTTTAGAGTAAAATGTATTTGTCTGAGTTTGGTGTATTATATTGTAATAAAGAAAACCCATGACGTACCTTTATGCATTTTTACATTCAATTTTAGCGGCAGCAGATTTGTCATTCTGAAAAAACATCGATATGCCAACAAGTTTAAAAACGCATAATATCACATTTGTATTAATAAAAAAAAAACAAAATATCGCCATTTGTATTAATAAAAAAAAACGAAAAATCGCACATCCTATAAAAAATGACACGGACAAGCCAATCATACTAAAACACCCCTCCAAGATTCTCCTCATGGGACAACGCCAATCCCTAACTCGAAATCTTCACGACATTACCACAGTAAATAGATCTGCAAATTAACAGGCTAAGGAAGAAGCACGAAACAAGGGGGAAGAAAAAAAAAACAAAAAAACTGTAAACGTTTCATTGAAATACATAAAGGCCCACATCAAAATTCACTTTGCTCGCGGGGAGGCGCAATAAAAGTCGTGGGACGGGAACTGACGCGCGCTGAGCCTGTGATAAATAAAATAAATGCCCGTCAATCTGATCAGGGAGATCTTTACCAGGACCCCAAGATCGATACTCCACACTGTTCTGATTACATTGCTGGTTTAATACCAAATGACAAAAGTAACGTTGAAGAAAATAAGCAATGGATTGGAGAAGTATGTTTTGTTGCAGCTATTGTCAGTTGTGTAGAGGATTTTTTAGATGGGATGGCTTCAAGGGTTTTGAAGCAGTATCTTGGGGATCCTGAGTAAGCTATTGTTGTACTAGAGTTTGTAAACGATATTTGTTCGCAGACTAATGCAAACAATGTGATAAAGTTGGAGTTGTTTGAGAGATCAAAGATTTAAAATTTATTCTTAACAATGAACGTTGAGGAAACTTTTTAAATAATTCATCTGAGTAATGAAATAAGACTTGTGATAGCGAAATTTATGTTGTTCATTTATTCTTACTTTATTATTTCTTTTTGCTTTCGTACTGATATGATTATTTTGGTAAAATAAAATTGTAAAACCGAGTTCGGAAGAATAACTTCCAGTCTGATTAACAACAGGAAATACGGTAATTGTAGGCAATAAACACTATTTAAAATATAACGGAATATATATATTTTATGTTATTACCAGTTCGTTGAAAAATTTTATGGCGGACTATGAACTAAGTCAAATTTACTGTTCCATTAACTTTCATTGGAGAGATTGAACATAACTGGCGAAATGTGGGACTTCTCGTCGCCTAATCCTTCGGTGCATACAGGCGTGATGGTTCATTGTGTAACAATTAAACAAACCGATTTTAAACAAAATGTTTTATGCATTAAAAGAACACAAACATAAAAAAATACCAAGTTGAGACAAAACATGCGTCACATCACATCCACCCAAAATGGCGCAAAATGCTATTTTTATAATTCATAGGAGCAGGCTCTTAAGTGTTATTAATTTGAAGCATGTTTGATCAACGAGGTGGGTACTCTTATAGAAACATTGATCGCTTTCAACTTTATGTTGATAAAGCTAGAACTTCTATCAAAACCCAAAGATAAATCGACCAACTTTTAATAGACTCCAATATTTACATGTCAAATATAAAGAGTTTGAACAAAATTTCAATCCGTGTAAGATATTGTACATCAAATTTAAACAAACACCAATTCGGGCCATGAATAATACATAGAGGAGGTCCGTCGATCCTTTCACTGCCTATCGATATACGCAGGTCGGAAACTACCAACTTAGCTGCTGCATTTGGTGAAAACCTTATCCTGTACCACTACAGTTGAAAGTTGAAAATCCTGGATGCAGCATACTCGAGTTCACATTTTCAGTTACAAAATTCTTGCTGCATTCCGAATAGATCTTATTCCACTGACATAACATTGGAGGCGGTGGTTTTCGGGTGCACATTTGTCGTGGTTCATATTTTCCCTAAGGACGACTTCAGTGTTAGGTTTATGGTAATTTTTAGACCTCATCCGGTTATTATTGCTGGCTATTAAATTTCCCGATTGAGATGTTTCTATAAAGATCTTTTTGCTTTCATTTTTAGATCAATTCCAAAAAAAAAATACTGTGGATTATTTTCTGGAGGTTTCTTTTCTAATTTATTTACATTGAAATGGTGGATTGGATCGTTTATTGGAGTGAGTTCATAATTGGTGTTCGTGGGAAACTTCTGTCGCACGTCGTCAAATGTTCCGTTTCACAGTTCTCACTTCCTCGGTGATATTGGTCGGGGTTCTCGTCCATTGATCGTCGTGGCACCTGAGCAGTATTGCTATAAGTGGTGCGGTCATCGCGTGACCGCCCGCCGTAATTGCCTCGCAGACAACGCTATAACGTCCTGCCGACGACAGGCAATTTTACTGCACCCATGTTTGATTGTTTTTAGTACCTTACCGTAGATTTGACCGCATGCCAGGAACGTGTCGTAGTTATTTTGGAGGTGAAGTTATGTTACCGGATGTGTTGGTCGCATTTTGTTAAATTAATGCTGGTAGGTACTCTTTTTTCTCTTTCTTTTTTTCTACCAAAATTTGTTTGGAGCACTAATAATGAATCTATTTAAATAAAATTCAAAGTCCTGACTGACTGACTGATATATCAACGCACAGCCTAAACCGCTGCGCTGGTCCTAGAGACATGAAATTTGGAGGGTGTGTTCTTTGTGAAGTGTAGGTATCCACTAAGAAAGGGTTATTTCTAAATTCCACCCCTAAGAGGGTGAATGGGGGGAGGGTGAAATATCACGCGGACGAGGTCACGAACAGAAACTAGTATAAACATAAAGTGCAAATGGCAAATCAATTCAATATTTCGGTGTAAGTGATGGATATGTAACTCTTCCATGGAAATAAGGAAAACATCTTACAGATACAAAAATATATAATTTGACGACCTAACTTCTGGCCAAAACCATTCCTATCAGATTTACGTCAATGATGCTAGGAATACTTTCACCAAAACACTAACAAATATAAAACCCGTCCCATAAGCCAAAAACGAACCGATTAAAGTTCCCCAGAAATTGCAGCAAAACATAATCCCAGCAATAAAGGGGAAACGTGTTTAGTAGTTCAAAAGATGAGATTCCGTTAGATAGCAGTTACTATAGGGTAGCGTGTTCAGTGCCCATTGTTCAACAGATCACTATCGCGCACTAAGTAGTACAGTTGCTAGTCTAACTTAGTCTGGTTCTGTCTTTTAACGTTTTAGAAGTATTTCTGGCGTTCGTAATTTCTTGTTACTTTTGTTGGCTGCAAGTTGGAATATTCCATCTTCTTCATCGTTGGTAAATAGGTCACCTGATTAAATAATGATAAAATAATAACGTAAGGTTTGCAGGACCAACATGGCCTGAGGTCCTCAAGGCAGGCAGGTTTGGAAGGAAAGAGGGGAAGCTTTCGCCCAGCAGTGGGACACTATATAGGCTAAAAAAATTATTACCTACTTACCGAAATTTTGCACTTTAGGCATAGGTACTTAGGTATAGGTATATACTGTCGGTGCATTACCTGACTCCCTTATACAATGATGAATAGGGGAAGAGGGGTCTGTGGAAGCTAGATTTCTGTTGGGGATTTTTTTTTTTCACTTTTTAGTGGGTCAGTAAGCTACAATAGCCTAATGTTAAGTGCTCATCACCTTTTACAAAATATTGCTTTACCCGATGTAGGGACGTTAATTGCTGAGGAGTTCTCCTAGTAATAACCAGGAGAACTGGAGCTGATTGAGAAGTCACCATCAGCTCCACTTCACCATACGCATTATGACAAGCATAAATTGCTTAGCAACCACATTAAAGTACTAAATCGAATCGAATCGCAATCCGTGACATACTTATTATTGAGTAGCTCCGATGGCGATCTGTGGTTTTCATCATCAGTTCCACTTCTCCAAATGGTGCTTTCCGAGAGCAAATGCACGAGTTACTATAAAAAAATACCCAAATCGCTATAGGTGTGCCTATACTATTTGACGGTTTCCCTCGATTTCCAAGGGATTCCCTCATCAGATTCCGCCTTGGTGACAATGGGACCACTTCGGGAGCATACCCTTTCAAACAAAAAAAATATTTTTAAAATAGGTCCACAAATGGCGAAGAAATCGGTGAACATACATAAAAAAAAACCTGGCAAGAGCGAGTCGGACT
Organism: Mesoligia furuncula; assembly: GCA_916614155.1. Classification (NCBI taxonomy): domain Eukaryota; kingdom Metazoa; phylum Arthropoda; class Insecta; order Lepidoptera; family Noctuidae; genus Mesoligia; species Mesoligia furuncula. The sequence continues at coordinate 1,049,317 of OU744804.1, forward strand.
CGAGCACCGAGGGTTCCGTAACATCCGGGCTTATATAAGGTTTATGTTTATGAAATTAAATGTTTTTTTTTATTTTATATTTGAGTTGATTGAATGAAAGGTAAATAGCGGTTTACGATTTATGACGTATTAAAAAAAACTACTTACTAGATCTCGTTCAAACCAATTTTTGGTGGAAGTTTACATGGTAATGTACATCATATATTTTTTTTAGTTTTATCATTCTCTTTTTTGAGAAGTTACGGGGGGGACACACATTTTACCACTTTGAAGTGTTTAGAAAAAAAATGATAATAGAAACCTGAACATCATTTTTGAAGACCTATCCATAGATACCCCACACGTATGGTTTGATGAAAAAAAAAATTTGAGTTTCAGTTCTAAGTATGGGGAACCCCCAAAATTTATTGTTTTTTTTTCTATTTTTATGTTAAAATCTTAATGCGGTTCACAGAATACATCTACTTACCAAGTTTCAACAGTATAGTTCTTATAGTTTCGGAAAAAAGTGGATGTGACATACGGACGGACATACAGGCAGACAGACAGACAGACAGACATGACGAATCTATAAGGGTTCCGTTTTTTGCCATTTGGCAACGGAACCCTAAAAAGTACATAAAGTCGAACATATAACCTCCTCCTTAAAAAGAAGAATTTGGCCTAACTACAAACTGCCTTAAAATAATTAAACTGCAGCCCACTAAAAGATAAGTCCCACAAAAAATCACCCACTACTTTCAACACTCGCCACCTCACAGGATGCACTTAGCAGCTCAGCAGTAATGAGCAGAGATAACCCGACTGATAACATCGGTAGTACTGAACGAAGCTCTGACGGAGACTAAACTGAGGAGTTTCGGATTAAATGGCTAGGTGGGTCTAGTCACGTGATGATCATGTAAATTATACCAACATGAATTATTTAAGTAGCTATTCACTATTCACACTGATAAAGCTGCCGCAGACTGACGCGGTGCGACTCTAAAAGAATAATTTCCATGAAGTTTTCATAGAAATGTTTCTGTCTGCGGGAGCCTTTAGGCCTATCGTCCACGTCGCTACATAAAAGTAACGTGTTACGTCGTGTACCGATCGGCATTGCAATACTAGCGCTGTGAAATTCTAGCTACTCTTTGGTGTCTTGAGTTTACTTCGGTTTAAAACCATTTACAGAAATTAAAGACACAGTTTGTATATATGTCGCAGCCAACTGGTTAAATTCGCCGTTTAGGTAACCGCCTAGCCTTTTAACTAACGGCCTGAATGATTTCCAATATTATAATTTAGGTTGGAACTGTAACCAATCATGCGAGAGCCGAATTTGTCGCAGTAAGTAAGCCAGGGCACCTCGACCAAATGGGTTAGGTTAGGTTAGAACTGTGATCAACCACGTGCGAGCAAAGAGAGCGAAGCGAGGCGAGCACTACTTCCAATGGCCAGGCGGTTAACTAAACGGCTAATTTAACCAGTTGGCTGCGAATATACACATAAATGATAATATATAAAATCATCAAGTAAAAAGTTAACAACACTTTCATAAGTCCCTCTTACAGTACTTCTGACATGCCGACAAAATCTTCGTCCATTCGTCCGCAAACAGATCGTTTGTTGGATTAGAGTCCAAGAGATCATTAAGTGCGGCCAGAGTGCGTGGGATTGGGAGTGTAAGCCCCTCATTTAGCATACGCAACTGTACGACATGGAGGCACAACAAACAGCCTGTGCATTCTGCCGTGGTAGAAAAGAAGCGAGCCAGCACAGCATGTAGATCAGGCGCATCAATAGTGCCACGGAGCAGGCTATGGTGAGCTGGTCTTTGCTCGCCGAGTTTGGAACAGGTTATGTACTTTTGGGTAGCGTCGTGGACAATGGGTCTTATTTGACACAAGTCAAAAATCTGTGTCTCTGGCAAAGTCTGAGTCAAATCCTTTATTTCACACAGGCACAGTAAAGTTATTTTTGAAAGTCAAAATTTACAAAAATAGAAGTGATTCTAGTCGGCCCTTCCAAAAGGTAGTTTTGTATGAAGCTGGACCAGCATGTTTCCAAGCATTCATATTTGGGATATGTTCCTCTTATTTGTAATCTGTTTGTTTATCAAGTACACTTTTATAGAAGTTTTAAATTTTCTTTCATTTAATTGTAATATATCACAAGGTATTTTGCTGTAACATTTAACACAGTAGGTAAGTACTCCATAAAAGTAATATACTACTTTAGATAATCTGAAAAATGGTTGAACCAATTTACCTTTATTTCTAGTATTAAAATTATGTCTATCACTTATTTTATTTTAAAAAATTTAACTAGCGTGCTAACTATTTGTAGTATTTCTACATATAGACACTGATACCCATAAATTCTGTGAAGTTTCGCCACACAATTGAAAACATGACACAAGACGACAGTGACATTAAGCATAACTTGTTGTAAGATAAGATATTTATTTGTCAAAAACACTTGTAGGTTTACAATCAGTTGGAACGATTACAAAAAAAAAGTTTCAGCATGTTTTGCCTAAAAATGCGTACAAATATAATTAGGTAACAGTTGTACATAGGGTACAAAAAATCATAAAGTTACGTTAAATTATTTTATTCTGTATGCTTTTGTTTATAAAACTATTACCTTGCTACACAAAGCAGTGTTTATCAGTTGTTTAGGCTAAACACCTTTTAAACACGACATATTTATATGGACTTTGACGTAACACTGACATTAGACACACGTTTAACAAGTGCTTAAGTTTTTGTGGTAAGAACATTTTTTTTTTTTTTTGGGTGGGAAATCATCAAATGACCCCTCCCGCTCTGGGCGGAGTGGAAGGGAGTGTCAGACTCTTACTGACTAAAACCCACCCGTGTTCCTTCAGTTGCCTGTACCAGGGGCCACGGTATCTCTTTCGAACAACCCGCGACCCTGGCGGAAGACCCTTAATATTCAAATCTTTGTATGCCTTTGGTATCTTGGGTAAAAACGACATGCACACTACGACACTATATTTAAACACCGTGTAAAGTGTCCGTCACCCCAAAATTTGTAGGAGCACCAGCCACTCTCCGCAATGTTCTCACCTGCAAAAGGTATTGATTTCTAATAAGGAAGTTTTGCGCGAACTCGCCTACTTATCGGAAACGTCTCATTAACCTCCGAGAGCCAGTAACTTAAATGTCAACATGGCTCTCATACTCGTATAAAAATAATGTTACGTTTATTACCTACTAACGTAAAACCAGTAGACTTTATAGTATGTTTAGACGATCACTATTGTGTAAAGTTCATCATCATAGCTTATTCAGCCTTTAATGTTCCCAAAGCACACACACTGCACACTGGCCACTTCTCTGTGATATAGAGTGGGTCCCTCGTCTTCGAATTTTCGGTTTTAGGACATACCGATTTGTTGAAGGTTGTCGGTGTGGTGCCGGACTTAAAGAACAGCACCACCCCATACTTCCCGTGGGTGTCGTAAAAGGCGACTAAGGGGCGTACCGGAGAATGGGCAGCAGCGTTCTCTATGCATTCCACCACCATACCATACTGCGATCGCCAACCCGCCTAGCGTGGCGATTATGGCAACCCCCCCCCCCCTTTTGGGGGAGGCCTATGTCCAGCAGTGGACGTCTTTCGGCTGAAATGATGATGATTTCCTCACAAAGTAAGATGCCATTTTTTTACTAAATCACTACTTAGCTAGGCGATAAATAATTATTTAATGGTTAGAAAAGACCATTAAATAATTATTTATCGCCTAGCTAATCTCAAACTACATCCGCGGTTCCTTGAAGGTCTAATGTTAAGGAGTTAAATAATTTAATAGGAGTTCCTCGTATTGAATGCCGCTCAACGACCCTCGGGTTAATTTGTGGGAGGAGAGCTCAACAACTAAACTCTTACCTACCTAACTCGCGCGATGAGGGGGAAGTGGAAAATCTTGTGTGGTCTGATGAAAGAAAATAAATACCTAAATAAAGCTTTTTTTACATAGTTTTAACAGTCAAAGCGAGATCGATAGTAACTGGTTTTATAAAGACTATGTCCTAACCCGTGTCATGGTCTATCAGAGTGCCAAATTCTTTCTGTCATTAGGGCGTGAAAAGTAACAGACAGACATAGTTAATTACAATATTTATAAATATGGATTATTATTAATCATAAATAATCGGATACTAACTTTCTATTTTCGATTTACCTATTCCTATAATATAGAAACCATTGCAAAAATCTAGACTTTTTTGGAAACTCATTCACTGGTCTACGAATAGCAGGCTTTACTAATCATAAATACACACACACCAAAAAAATCAGCGATAAACTCACAGGTAAACCAACATAAAATCCGCAAAAAAAAAATCATAGAACATTGTTCACTAACTACCTTCTCCCCGCACACCGGCCCCGGTGCTCAATCCCTAACTTCGAAATACCATTGAATAATTCCTATCAGCAGGAGTACTGCCAACGTAACGGTGGTTTAATATTTTTCTGCGGTTGGCCCGCTTGCTTGTTAGTATGAAGCCTACATAAGTTCATTGTTGAGAAAAGTTGTAGTACAGAATACGTGAACTGTTTTCAGTAATCGCAGTGTACTCGTAGCGTACTCGCAGTGTACTCGTAATGTACTCGTAGGAGTATTCGAAGTATTCAAATGATGGAGAGGAATGGAAATAATAACATAAGTACCGTCTAATTAAACCGGAACCAGCGATCTGCTAAAATCAGTTTTTGTCTGTTTGAGTGACAGCTCAGACAGACACGAAAACTGATTTTAATTCATAATATGTATAGATATAGATATAGAAGTAGTCTGTGTGGTGCCGGACTTAAAGAATACCACCACCCCTTACTTCCCGTGGGTGCCGTAAAAGGCGACTAAGGATCGTACCGGAGAATGGGCAGCAGCGTTCTCTATGTATTCCACCACCATACCATACTGCGATAGCCAACCCGCCTGCCAAGCGTGGCGATTATGGCAAACCCTCCCGAAATTGGGGGAGGCCTGTGTCCAGCAGTGGACGTCTATCGGCTGAAACGACGAGATACAGAAGTGCACACAGACATGCTGGTCTGTGTTCCCGTGACGAGCGCGAAGGCGTATTGACTAACAGCATTTTTTATTGTTTTGTTATAATTTTGTTTAAAATTTCAACCTAAATTACCGTAATTACTACCAACCAGCACTGGGCCCGCGTGGTGGATTACGGCCCACTTTCTCTCACAGAGAGGAGGTCTGTGTCCCAGCAGTGGGACCGTTATAGGCTGATTATGCTCATGCTTGACAAATTCCGCCATGAAGTTCGGTTTGGTTTCCTTTTCAACTACAGCCGAGTCTTGCTTCAAATTAGTATTATTTAAAAAATTACCAGAATGCAATGATTATCATAGTTTTGAACGCACCAACCACAGATCCCTTTCCAGCCATCCTTCATATCCACACAACAGTAGTTTATATGCAAAACAGCTAAAATTCAACTTGACTGTGTCGCCAGGACAGGTTGGTAAAGCTAAAAGTAAATAATGGTCTGTTGTTTGTGCGAACTATAAACCATTACATTCTGTGATTGTTTGTTTAACGACTACGAAATAATATGGGATTAGTCTATGGTCACTATCAGGGAGACTTTGTGGATAATTTGAGGTGGCCTCTGAGAGGCACGGGTACTGCAAGTGGTGCTTATACGCGGAATGTTTTTATCTTCCTTTTATCATGGGTGGCAGAGTCTCTTCAATAAGTACCTAAATAGACGTAGTTAATGTGCACAGTGTACCTACATACAATAGATTTGATGAGAACAAGAAGGTGTTGCCTATGATTAAACGGGAGTCAAATTTACAAAGTTTTACAAACTTACATATGTAATTTAGGGTTGAAAATTTTTGATAAGTCTAACTTTTCTGTCCATCCAAAGGTTGTCTGTACCTTTAGTTTAGCGGAAACATCGTTACTTTATTTTGCTAATTTATCCTCTTTCAGAACGAAAATATACTAAGCAGACTTACTTTCACTGTCCTATATTAAATCAACAATATTGGGATTGTACACCTAAAAATTTTCACATCGTATCTGCACCTTAATCTGTGGCGACTTAAAGCTATGTCCACACGCGCCAACGTCACGAGTCGCGAGCAAACACCGCGGCCACCGCAGCGCTATTACATACATTTATACGTGTGCAGCGATCCTAACGGACACTGTCACCGCAAATCAGTGCGCTATGGACGTAACGTGATTTTTGTGGGCGTCGCGTGTGGCCCGCCTATCGGGTTCTACCTCGAATTTGTAGTTGGAAACTAGGATTTTTGTATTGGTATTGTTGGAGGAATGAAAAAGTTTGTATTCTAGAAATTTCGCATTTAAAAAAATATATTATTCTTATTGTATAGCTAACAAAGTACTACTTGTGATTACGTCTCATTCAAACAACTGACTGATTAAGACTAAAAACAACAGACTAAATAAAAATTAAAGTACGAAAAGCGTCATCATTTTCATATTTGTTATTGTTTTAAAATTGTCAAAGAGATGTACAAAACGACATTTTAATTATGTTTGTGTTTTTATAAAACAACCTGTGCGTGCCATCGCATTCAATTCAAAAGTCGTTTAAAATCCTTTTGACTGGAAAAAAAAGCAAAGGTATTCGATCAACATACCTACAGCAGGAACTTAGCTCTTCATGTGGCGTAACTAGCTCAATATTTCCCATCAAATATAAAAATGTGGGCACACATCGTAGGTTCGCACATAAATCGCGGCAATCTGAAGTGTGCCGTACAAAGCGCGCGATGAGTAATGTGCACCGCGCCTTATCGAGCCACCGCGAGCCTTGGGTAACGACTGCAATTAATACACACGTGAAAAATAAGCAAATTATGATATAAGCATACAAAATAATTAGGAAAGGAGAGGGCCAGAGAGCTGGCCTATTTCTTGGCCAAAGAATTAGCATTGCCATTCAACGTGGCAATGCTGCCAGCCTTTTGGGCACTGTTCCTGTTGACAGCGATGCGGACGAATTTTTTGATGCCCTATGATTATTTTTCTTATTCTTTCATATAAATGTACATATTAGGAAAGTGGACTTTTGAACTTCATTGGGTTATTTTCCATCATTGCATAAAACAAAATGTTACTACTAATATTGTGGATCGAGACTTATACGGGTGAAACCTCGGAGAGCTAGTAGTGAATAAAATAGATTAGTGTTATTAATCAAAACGGATGTAGCCACAGGATTTGAAGCCAAAATTAATATATATTAATCTAGGCCTATAATAGGATTATAATAATCTGGATATAGACTATGGTATGTGAAATATGAGATTACAGTAAAAAATAGAACTCTGAAGGTAATGTAGTGCGTTGCCTGATCTAGGTTTATTTAAACCTGTGTTTCAAGCCATCTCCCTACGAAAGTATTTGTTAAATAGGATAGTCAGTGAATTAAGCTAACATATATTTTCAGTAGGTATCTAAGCAGATACAATATTTTGCGCAACCTCGATCACATTTTAAGCAAGGAGATGCTTGTGCTAGGTGACTCCGCTCTTCTATTTAAAAAAAAGGAGCGCCCTTGTGTGATATATGCGAGTGAGTTTTTGAGTGTGTGTGTGTGAGTGTGCATTGTGTATATAAGTTAGTTTAAGTTGAGTTTTTTATTTGATATTATTTATTTCAGTTTTTTTTATTAGTTTTTAGATTTCAGTTTAGGTTTCGGTTAGCCCTGCGACAATGTCTTGAGATGGGAAGAAGCCAGGCACATCTTCCTCCACTAACAATTTCGCTACCGCAGTCCGATTTTATGGAAGCGATGATACCAAAGCCTCAATTTCGTCGTAGATTAAATATTCTTAAGCCAATCAGTCACAGCTAGTGTAAAGTCACATATAGTTTCAGAGGATAGATCTGTAACTCTTTATTCAGAAGGTTGTATAGTCGACTTCATAATGGCTTTGTCACTTTTGACAACAATCCCCACTGAATTGAAAGTTCGTTAGTTTCAACCTTACTGAAGTAAGGTTGAAACTAACGAACTTTCACATATACAAAAAGGCCTTGTCATTTTATGAATTGCAAGTGACATTGAACCTTAATGTGATTTTAACGAATGACAAGGTCGTCTATAAAAAAATATTTTTTAAGTCCAGTAAAAAAATGCCATCATTATCCAAAATAATGTCTATATCTCTATAAAAAATATTGCATGTTCACATAAGTAAAGAAAGATTAAATAATACTTTAGGGAGGGAAAGCACCTATGAATATAAATAGCTTTTAGTAAGGGAGCAACTCTAAATTTGTGAAATAAGGCTGTTACATAAATTCTAGTTTAGTGGAGACTTATTCCTATCAAAGAGATTTTTTTCCAGACTTTTTGGGTTGCTCTTATAATAAAAGCTTGTTAATGTCATTGCCCTGTTTGTGTATACCTACATAGGCATTAAAGAGCCCCTAAAGAACCAAAAACTGAAGGCCGATTCTCGTACTTCGTCGTTCGTCGTTTCAGCCGATAGACGTCCACTGCTGGTCACAGGTCTCCCCCAATTTTGGGAGGGTTTGCCATAATCGCCACGCTTGGCAGGCGGGTTGGCGATCGCAGTATGGTATGGTGGTGGAATACATAGAGAACGCTGCTGCCCATTCTCCGGTACGATCCTTAGTCGCCTTTTACAACACCCACGGGAAGTAAGGGGTGGTGGTATTCTTTAAGTCCGGCACCACACAGATTCTCGTACTTAAAAAAGTTTAAAAAATTATATTCAAATCACAATCTCCTAACCGTGACAATCAATGTCAAAAACATGTCAAAAATGTAATTTTTTTGACAGATTGAAACAGATTGGAATGCGAAAGTTCCTATAAAATATGGAAATTAGGTTTAGTAGTTTATTCCTTTGTTGTCGGACAAATATATCATCAATTTAGTACATTTGTATTTGACACAGTGAAATTAATTTCCAAATCGGCGTGGTAGCATCATTAGCGACTGCCATTGTTTGAAACTGTGCTGAGTGAGGCGTCAACACATTACCATGTTAATATTCCCGTCGGATATGTTGATCGGCATTTTTAATTTAGTCGATTGTAATAGCTTTGCAGCGATTCATAATGATGTGTCGAATTTATCATCAATTTTCATGAAACGTGTACATTTTTGAGAAATAATTATTAATAGTGTCATGATATCATCTACATAATACGCTGAAGTATCTACAGTGTACCTAACCATCCCATCCATGCCTTTAATTTTGATTACGTTAATTATTTCCAAGTAATGACTTGCTATATCAGTAACATTTGTACTTCATTTGAGGCTTCCGCAATTAATACATAGTAATAATTACTATGATAACGATATAACTAACTTTCGAAATCCTGTTGCTACATCCATTTTTATTAATAACAATCTATTTTATTCAATATGAGCTCCCCGCGGCTTCACCCGCATGTCTCAATCCACAATATTAGTAGGATTCCTTTTTCTGTTTAACAAACCAGTAAAATCAAAGGCACCAATAATATGAAAGTCAATTATAACGAAATACGTGTTCAAAATATACAAATCCAAAAATAATGTCCACAAAAGGTTGAAACTGAAATAACTTTGTTATTATTTGCCCTTCGTTGAACGTACGCGACGCGGCACGGCATATAATTGACTCCAAAAGCCGATTTGATCTTTTGGGAAAATTGGTTTTCCATAAAAAAGGCGCTGTCTGACCTGTTAATATCAGTTAAGGAAATTATTTCGGGACTTAATGAAATACAGTGTAATGTACGAGTGTTTGGTGCTTAATGCTGATGAGTTTGACTTCAATAGAGGATTAATGCTGGTCGTTTAGCGTCGTTTGCAAGACAATGGTCTCGCCTTACACAAGACAAAACTGTTCTTTCCTGGATTGAAGGCTATAGGATAAAATTCTTTAATCATGTCTCACAAGAAATTGTACCTTCTGTTCCTGTTTTGACACAAACTGAGATCAATGATTTTTACAAAATTATTGATAGTCTCATGACAATTGGCGCTATATCCGAATGCGCTCCGTGTGCCAATCAATTTATATCGAGTATTTTTCTTGTGCCTAAACCGAATGGCAAAAAAAGGTTTATCCTGAATCTAAAAAATCTAAATAAACATATACAGACTGACCATTTCAAGTTGGAGGATTTACGCACAGCAGTAAAATTGATGACAAAAAATTGTTATATGGCAACTTGTGATCTCAAAGATGCATATTTTTTATTAAAAATCCATCCAGATTCCAAAAAATATCTCCGTTTTCAATTTGACGGTAAGTTATTTGAATTTAATGTCTTGCCATTCGGTTTAAACACAGCTCCATATGTTTACACTAAATTGATGAAACCCGTCATTGGATTGCTCAGATTGGCTGGTTTTATATCTACTATATATCTAGACGACCTATGTTTAATTGGATATTCATATAACGATTGTTTAAAAAATATTAATATTTCCATTAAATTACTAACAGCCTTAGGATTTATTATCAACTATGAAAAGAGTTGCTTACAACCTACCATGAGATGCAAATATTTGGGTTTTATTCTTGATTCCCAAAATTTTTTAATTATTTTGCCCGATCTTAAAAAACAACGCCTAATTAACGAGATTTACATGTTTATGAGATTAAAGCGTATCAAAATAAAAGATTTTGCTAAATTAGTCGGTTTATTAATTTCTGCTTGTCCAGCCGTAGAATACGGCTGGCTCTATACCAAAGAATTAGAACGTTGTAAGTACCTTAGTTTACAAGGTCACGACGATTACAATCGTTACATGAGTATCCCCGATCACCTACACGATGACCTGAGGTGGTGGCTACAGGCCTTAGTAAAGCCCGAGAACCGTATCAAAGATGATACCTACTCGGTAGAAATATTCTCTGACGCCTCAACTACTGGGTGGGGTGCAGCGTGTGGCTCAGAGACAGCGTGTGGCGGGTGGTCGTTGTCAGAGCAAAAACAACATATAAATTACCTGGAACTTTCGGCCGCCTTTTTTGCACTTAAAGTTTTTGCAAGGGACTTTCACGATTGCCAAATACTTCTACGCATTGATAACTCAACTGCTATTAGTTACATCAATCGGATGGGTGGAATTCAATATCCACACCTAACCAAGGTAGCAAAGGATATTTGGCAATGGTGCGAGGCCCGAAAATTTTTTGTGTATGCGTATTACATTAAATCTGCAGACAATACCATAGCTGATAAAGAATCAAGACGCAACCATCCAGATATAGAATGGTCCTTAACCGAAAATATGTTTTCCTATATACTTGAAAAGTTTGGCACACCATGCATTGATTTATTCGCGAGTCGTTGTAACAGAAAATGTACAAAATACATTGCTTGGCATAGAGATCCAGACGCGTTCGCAATAAACGCCTTCACAATTAACTGGTCTGAGATGTATTTCTATGCTTTTCCGCCTTTTCCAGTTATTCTAAAAACTTTAAAAAAAAATCATGAATGATCAAGCAAAAGGCATTGTAATAGTACCTTTATGGCCTACGCAGCCTTGGTTCCCCTTGTTTAAAAACCTATTAATATCTGAATTAATTACTTTTAAATCAGACAGTTACAATATAGTTTTTGATCATTCCAGCAACGGCAACATTCAAAACCATCTTACCCTGGCTGCAGGGATTTTATCAGGGGAGCCTTATCGCGAAGAAGCGTCCCGGAGTCGTCGGAACATATAATGCTCGCCTCTTTAGCCGACAGTTCTATCAGACAATATGATGTTTGTTATAAAAAATGGTTCGATTTCTGTGTCCAGAATTCTCTTGATTTTTATGCCACATCGATTACCGATGTACTGAGATTTTTAACAATGTTTTTTGATGCCGGTACTAAATACAGCAGTTTGAATAGTTTTAGAGCAGCCCTATCTTTGATATTGGGACCTAGTGTCTCAAAAGATGAAAGAATAACAAGGTTTTTTAAAGGTGTGTTCCGTTTACGTCCACCCATGCCCAAATACAATGTAACGTGGGATACCTCATGCGTTCTATCTCACTTAGCTAATTGTTATCCTAATGAAACATTAATGCTAGATCAACTGACAAAAAAATGTATAACCTTATTAGCTCTTGTTACGGCCCATAGGGTCCAGACCTTTTCGAAAATCAATATAAAGAACATTGAAATCAAACCTAACGAAATCATAATAAAAATACCTGACTTAATAAAAACGTCAAAAAAAGGAACCAATCAACCTCTCTTGGTGATGCCTTACTTTTTACAGAAAAAAGAAATATGTCCTGCACAAGCATTAGTGGATTACATTAATAAAACTTCATCATTACGTAAAGATGACACTTTATTTATCGGATGCAAAAAGCCCCATAAAACGGCGACCACACAGACGCTGTGTCGCTGGATAAAGAGTACGCTCCATGCGAGCGGGATCGACGTATCCATATTCTCGGCGCATAGCACGAGACACGCCTCTACATCTAAGGCCCACCAGCTAGGCGTAAATATTGACCTGATCAGAAAAACCGCTGGCTGGTGTAACAATTCAGATACGTTTTTCAAATTTTATCAAAGAAATATAACTAATTACGATCCGTCAGTCTTAGCAAGAGCTATTATTAATAATATAGATGATTAAACTATGTAATTGATTTAAAAGATAACTATTATCATGTAAAAGTTAATTACGTCTTCGTACTAAGTATACCTATGTATAATGTGAATATAAAATACTAACTTATTTATAATTATGTATTATCATAGATACAACACGATTTTGATGATGTGATTAAATATAATATTGCTTCTGATATTGGCGTTGATATTTTCAGAATTATACCTCTCAAAGTCTACATGTGTAAATAAGTAACAGGTTTATTATTTCGTATAATTATGATCGAACTTCACGTACAAGTAAGTTCGTTTAATCATCAATTATAATGGATTCTGTGCGTGCCCAGAGGCCATTAATTTGGACCTTTTTTAATCTTTACCAGGAGCTTTTGTATCATTTTTGGGCCTCGGATTATATCTGTTTAGAGTATTGTTTGTTTCATAGATATTTTTACATTTCTATCGTTTGTTCAGTGAGTTGATGACGTGAAGAAGCTTAGATTCCACCCTGTAGGTACATTGAAAGAAATAAGCAGTAAATAAAAATGAAAAACATCGATCTGAACTGCTTTAAACAGTTCCATATGAGCCTAACGTTCATCGTACGGTCCATGGCCCTATACGGGGCCCCGGTGTGGGCGCGTTCACTGCGGCGGCGAGCCGCCCACTACTTGAACGCGCCCCAGAAGGTGGTAGCCGTAAGGCTTATCCGGGGCTAGCGCACGATCTCGGGCAAGGCGGCAAGCCTCCTTGCCGGACTGCCGCCATGGGATTTGGAGGCGATAATTCTCGCGCGCCTGAACGAGCAGCGCGCGGGGGCACTAAGCCGGGGGAAACTCCACTTCCGCGGCAAATCGCGGCGGAGCGGACGGATCTTCGGCGCGATCTCATGGCGACGTGGAAAGAACGACAGTCGCAACCCAGCGCAGGGCACGCCACGATAGCGGCGATAAGATCCCTCTTTGAGGAGTGGCTAGAGAGGCGCCACTGTGCCTTCACCTACCGCCTGACGCAGGTCCTCACCGGACACGGATGTTTCGGGAGGTTCCTGCACATTATCAGGCGTACGTGTTCCACGCGCGCCTCAAAAAGATGTGAGCAACAGAGAAGGGGCCCCTGGGCCGAAGCCTGCCGGGTCAGCGGGATTGTCCGAAAGGGTTACCGCTGGGAACATGGGTGGGTTTTAGTCTGTAAGTGGCTGACACTCCCTTCCGCTCGACCCAGAGCGGGAGGGGTCATTTCATGATTTTAATTCCCATCCCAAAAAAAAGCCTAACATTCAAAACAGTATTTTTTACTGATCCGAAAACAGTTAAAGCTTGAGGAAAAATGTTACCGTCGTGACAGTAAACTTTAACGTTTTAACTTTAACGTGTTTTTCAGTAAATCATTAAACATTACTGTTTTGTCTTTTATTGTTTTACAAATATTTTTATTGTTTTTCTTCTGTTGGTGTATACAGTCAGTAAGCCTTAATGAAATCGCTTTATTGTGGTGTAGAAAGAAAATATTTTTTTCAGTGTACCTAATAGATAATTATAAACCTGTACAAGAAATTGTAAAATATAACCTTCTCAAATTACTCTAGGAAGAATGAAATAATAAGTAGCTGCGACAAATAACCTAGACAAGCCAAGTAGCTTTTTAGTTTGATGAGAACAAAGTGGTACCTATCTAGTTCATTATTTATGCATATATTTCATAGTGTCTTCTACTTAATACCTCAGAGACAAACCCGAGACATATTTATAACTCTAAACTAATTTAATTTCGTCAGCAAACATCAAAAGTTAGTCTCAAAATATGAATAATAAAATCTAAATTATAAAGTAAGGAGCAAACAAGAGCTATTTCGCAATCACCTAAAACACTCATTTAAATGGAAACTTATTAAAAAACGTCTGTCATTAAAGTTCAAAAACACTCCTTATTCATTAACTGTTGAACAACAAAACAGTTTTAAGACAGCATTCAGAGCGAGCAGAATTTTGCTGGAACTCTTTTATACTTAAAGTCAAAAAGTCAGAGGAAAGTAGAGGGCGATGGGATGTTTATTTTATATCTCAATTAATTAGCGTGGCTCGTAGCGAGTTTAATCCCGTATTCATGACGCAGACTTAATAAGTGAGTTGATTCAAATTGCAAAACTGCTAACTCAACAGGCGACTGTGTCGGACGGTGTGCGATGTTGTGGCAAGACTGCTTGCAGCTATTTATTGTGCGAGGATTTCAAATATTATTCTCTAGGGTTGTTTGAGAAAAATGCGTTTCATTTTTTTAGAATTGTATCAAATGAGTACCTACTTGTATTTCAGCCGAAAGACGTCCACTGCTAGACATAAGCCTCCCCCAAAAGGGGGGGGGGGTCTGCCATAATCGCCACGCTTGGCAGGCGGGTTGGCGATCGCAGAATGGTATGGTGGTGGAATGCATAGAGAACACTACTGCCCATTCTCCGGTACGCCCCTTAGTCGCCTTTTACGACACCCACGGGAAGTATGGGGTTGTGCTATTCTTTAAGTCTGGCACCACACAGACGTACCTATTTATTTAACAGCAATGGACCCCTTACGGCTGAAATGATGATGATGAGTATTTGTTCTATGTTTTAGCAACCACAACACAAAGTTTCATAAGCATTCTGAGGTCAATAAAATTGCTCATGAGCGTTGAATACATGGCAGCAAAACCAACGAATTCAGACGGATGTCACTAGTGGTACCGCCTTAATATCGCACACCACCACAAAGGAAGTTGAAGGTAAAACAAACTAGTAGCATGGTCCTCTACTTTTTGCTAACAAAGGCTCACAGAGAGCTTAATTTCCGTATTTGCGACATATTTGTATGTATGACAGTGTTTGTATTCTGTACGCGACGTATTTTGGTTTTGTGAATTCAATCCCTGTGCGGAGGTGCAAATGACTGTGTTGTCCTCATATTCAGGTCATGTCAGAAACAGAGAAAACCTGCTGTTTCTAGCTGCTAAAATTATGATATTTCTCTAACCACGTGTTTCCCATTTGGATGGAATTCATTTCATGAAGTTTCGAAACATTTTCAGAAATATCGATTTTGGTGCAACTTTGAAGGGAATAAGCCAAAGGTCGTCAAAGTACGTATATGTCGCCAACTTTAAGGACTGATACCAAAAAATACCAACAAAAATCTGCATAAACACGTCTCAAATTCAAATTCTCGATCGCCCCCAGAATACCCAAAAATATTAAGAGGCCTAAACAAAATTGTCTCTAACCTAATAGTGTGGACCTCCTTCGGAATCGTAGCGGTGCGTGACGACACCGAATTGTGCGCACCTTCCGTTAAATTTGCTCCGACAATAAGGCCCAGGGGAATCGGCCCTGCGAAAACCGTATGATATTATCCCGGAGTGACCACGGGGCCCTCAATCTACCAAAACATTGGCGTAAGACAGGAGAGGACAGAGATTTATATAGGTTTTATATCACCAGCGGTTTTGACCCTTCTTACTCGTTAGTAACTGTCCAACGTTGACTGGAACTCGAATGAAACTGAGAAAATAAGATGAAATTAAAAAGATTTCTTTAATAAATTCTAAGCATAAATTAAACCAGCCACACAAACACACAGATGGATACGTACAAATTGATCACAATCTTATTAGCAACATAAATTACAACAATGATCTAAGCAATTATACAGAAGGCATCAGTATTCATTTGTATAACAATCGCATCAATAGCTATCACTGACGGAGGTGATTATGTAGATACCACTACCGGACATAGCCTACTAGTCACAGCACTAATTTATGGTATCGACATCCTAAATTGTCGTGTTTATAGTGATGTCCTTTATTCTACGATCTATGTCTTCCGACGTACAATGTATGCAGATAGTTAGATTTACTAGCACACCTGATGCCCTGTTCTAGCTTTATATTGCTCCCGACCACCAGTCGAATCAAATCTGTTTGCAGTAGTAACTGGTGCAGATTCAATTGCTCATAGACTCGATAAGACTTCGAGAAAATATTTCCATTATCAGGCTTAGCCAGGCTTAGATGATAAAACGAAGGAGGAAGTCAATTCTGAAATGACAGATAATAGACGTGTTCCAAAGATATTGGGATATGTGCGGGAGGATGATGATGATGACCAGGTTCAGCCAAAGGTTTGATTTATAGATCTTTTTTGTAATGAGGAAGCTACTGTATGACTATTGTCTGTGCCCATTATGATAAATTAAAAAACATCAACATGACTATTAGAAGTGGCAGCATACAAAACGTTGCAGTTTGCCCAAGCGTTCTCTTGACATAATTCCATAGTTACCTTTTACTGCTCCAACGTGAATAGAGGAGCTGTTTTTATAAAACCACCTCGTTATCCCAACCTTTTTCCCGGATACGAAGTGAATGAAATATTCAGTGCAAAATTAAAACTTTTTGGATCGACTCATCAAATAACCCGTATTGCAGGTGTCGTTCACAAAAAGTAAATTCCACACAGGACGTGCTGCGCCGTACGGACAAACGAATTGTTTTCGTTTTGCTTCCTGTTCGTCGGCAAAGGAGAATGTTTTTTTGTATTGTTGGACAAATTCATGGGGAGGATTCGAAATGGGGTTTATTTCGTGATGAAGATGGCTGGATGAGAGTGAAAATGTTACCGTCAGCAATGTGATACTGATTGTTATGTTAGCTTATTTGTATGAATACGATACCATAGAAAGTTCTATTCCCAGTCAATCCACAGCTGACTGAATTTTAGATATTCTATTATTGGCCGATTAATGTATCAATAGTTTTGGCGTCAGAGGTCAAGACCAACTCTTATCATTCTCTTACTCTTTATATGCCTCTATTGTGTCATTAATCGTATCTTTTTAATTATCTAGTATTTCCTGTCATATTACTAGTAAGAGATGAAAAAAGGGGCGACAGTGCTCCGCCAGTGACTTGGGCCACGGCGCAGTTTTCTGATTAGCATCAGACGCTGCCCTTTGGCTTACCTTTTGACGTTCGATCATATTGACCGTTTGTGAGTACCTTTTTCGACATCTATTGCAAATAGACATATCAGTTATATTGAATTTTATATTAACTTTGCGCTGAATGGAAAATTTTCCAGCTTATTTACATTATGAGGATATTGATGAAGTTTACTATTTTGATTACTTTTTAAACGTTGTCTTCTAAGGTCTGTGTCATCACATTATTATAAAAGACTTTTCTCGACAAGTTTTTATTAAAATTATACAGAATCATACTCCATATCGAATCCAAATAATAAACAGTGACTGTAGTGTTTCTTATTATTTTTTTATTCTTAATTTTGCATTTAATTTTATTGTTCAACTCATTTTAATTTAAGCACTTCTTTGTTCAAGAACACAATTTTAAAATGCAGCCTCCAAACGCTACATTCACACGTCTAGTTGGAATTATACTCATATCATAAAACACCTCGCAAGACCAACTTTAACATAGCGAGCAAAATTACTAACAAAAGTTAAAAGTGCAGACCGAAAAAAAAGAACATATTCGCAAAAAACTGACTTTCCTTACTGGACCTGCATCAAAAATGCGGTCAGAGCTGTGGGGCGAGGCGCGGCGAGGTACGGCGAGGCACAGTGACACAGTCTATGCAAATGTTCCACCGTACAAAGGGGCGACTTCTTTCGCCTTATGCATAACAATTTTGGCTAATTCCCTACACCAGCTCTTAATCGCAGCCGGACACACTCATATTTTTTGTTACGCTGCTTTAAATCCTACATTTTATGGCATGAAAGTAGTTAAAAAATTAGATGACTTAAACTTGTTGTGAATTGGTCGACTGATTCGTTGGTAGTAGTAGTAGTAGTGGTAAGTGCGACTGCTAAATATGGGGTCCAGGGTTTGATTCCGAGGTTGGGAAAGTGTTATATGATTTTTTCATCTAGAATTGCAGCCCGGAATCTTGTTTAAAGGCTTGCCCTCTTCTTTATGGGACTAAAACATAACTGTCGAAATATTGGTTGACACATACACACATCTCTGCTGAATCCTTTGGGAATAAAGACGTTATGTTATGTTTTTATTGACAGTTTCACTAAAATACTTAGTGATAATCACACAATAGTGTGTATCATTGCGGTTGTTTTGCCGTACTTACATATTCTAGTAGCTACATGAAAACTTAAGGAACCGGAGAGAAACATCTTGTTCAATGCCAATGCTAATACATTAGTAATGAGTGTAAGCGCGGAGCAACCATTTCATTAGCTACCCTAATAAAGCTGACTGTACGATTATCTTCTATTTATTGTGCGTTAGTTACAGCTTAACTACTATAGTTTGCAATTTAACGATGCTGAGAAATAGCTCAGCAAGGGTTTATTTCCTCTCTCAAGCCTTAAAAGGGAGTAAATAGGGATGGTCTTTTCAGTCATGTAGACATTACGAATTTCAAGCATGTTTATAAAGCAAAGCTGTCCCTGATCAATTTCCATAGAACAACAAACAATCTATGTTTACATTTTCAGACGATCCACAACTCCAAGGGGATTTTGTTCGTCTGTAGGTACCTAGGCAGTAGGTATCAAAAGTCTATAGGCGAACTCACAAAGCAATAGCTTGATGTTTAGTTTGACTTACGATCTTCTTATGATGAGTAGGTACCTAATTTATATACTATAAACACACACACTCGCATTCGTTGGCAACTGATTGTATTTTATAAATTCAACCATTAGGGTATATGGTATGATAGCTTAGCGGTTATCATACGTCGGTAAGCGCGTTTATGCGTAGCGAGCCGTGAGTTCGAATCTCACGCGCGATGATCATTTTTATTAATTGATTTGTTAGTTAATTGAATTATCACGATATTGAATATAGTTCCGTGTCATGTTCGTCTTGTTCACAAAATTCGTAAAACTTTATGATTCGTCGTTTCAGCCGATAGACGTCCACTGCTGGACATAGGCCTCCCCCAATTTTGGGAGGGTTTGCCATAATCGCCACGCTTGGCAGGCGGGTTGGCGATCGCAGTATGGTATGATGGTGGAATATATAGAGAACGCTGCTGCCCATTCTCCGGTACGATCCTTAGTCGCCTTTTACGACACCCACGGGAAGTACGGGGTGGTGGTATTCTTTAAGTCCGGCACCACACAGACACTTTATGATTATTCCCACAGAAATCTAAATAAATAAATTATAAGGTAGACAGATGCAGTTAACTTACAACTCATTCACCGAGACTACATGGAGCGTGGTTGGTTGATAATTTGATATTGTGGGTTAGTGACGTGTGTTTAATCTATTAGCGGTGTGGTAGTTCATTTTGAAATGCAAGCTTTAAATATTGAGATGAAAGCGGATATTATCGCGCTGCGTAAAAGCATAGGAAAAACAAATAAGAAAGCCCCCAAGCGAGAGATAATAGCCTAAATATGTAGGGCTGTCACTTACAGTTTATTCAATCGTCAAAAATGCATAAGCAATCTCTATACAAAACAATTTTCCCCTGTAGGGTATGGCATCACATTTTTTAATTATTTTTACTACATAGACCAGGAGCTGACTACATTTTTTTCATTACAGGACCTACGTCAGTTATCTGTTTAGTTATTTGAATAATTACGATCGAAATATGATTACTTAATTAAAACGTGGTTTTACTGAATCATGTATTTATTCAAATAAAATAAAATTATTATGAAATTGTTGAAGGAGGTGGGTACCTACCTACCTCCTTTAACAATTTCATAATAATTTACACACGTGCAGATTATTACGAGCAGCAGGGCAGCGGCGGAGCGTACGCGGGCGCGGGCGGTATTACGTACGGCGGCGGCGCGGGCGTAGCCACGACTGGCGCACCTTTAGCAGCGATACATTTTGTCGGTGTGTGCGTGCGAGGACGCTTAGAGCTATTACGCACTGTCGACTGGTCGCCGGCGACTCGGTCGACGGCTACTGTGACTTACTATTATTTAAATGGGTGTTTACGCACTTGGTCACCGGTCGCCCGGGCGACTCACCGACTCGCCCCGTAGTGGCGACACATAAGCGACTGTCGGTCGCCGGCGATCAATAGGAGCACGGCTTCAAATGGAAGCATTCACATTGCGAGCAACTGTCGTAAGGATCGGACGTTGTAGTATGTGGTTTCAGAAGACACAATATCTCACCAAACGAACGCACAGACATTCTTGCGTAATTAAAAAAATTACATTCCTGTTTAGCTGCACTGTCACATTCCTGTTTAGGGTATTTTCTAGCACCTTCATAAAATATTATAAGCATTCCTTTTAATCGCCGTTCTAGTAACAAAGGATGTATCCGACACTCTTTTGCTTTTCTTTTATTTTTGTTTTTCTTTATAATTCGTAGCGCTACTATGCAAATTCTTCGACGTCCATTCTGCACGAATGTACTTGGAATACTGTCGCTCGGCTTGGTCTCTTGGCCCTAGTTGCCTATGTTTTGGTCGCCGAGAGACCGAGTCGCCGGCGATATGTACGAAGAGATCCTACTCATTTGTATTTACTCAGGTAAAAGTTGACTTAATATTATATCACAAATATTTTTCACACAGCTCAATAATTTCAGGTTTTTTTTTTGTAATAAGTACGCATTAAAATGACTTCTTGTGCAGCTAAACAGTGTTTTAATAATACAAGGAAGAAAAATAAGACACACAGGATTACTTACCACACGTAAATATAGCCAAAAATGAAAATTTATTGAAAATTATAATAATATATTTTAATGTTTGCTTCGCCATGTTTGTGAGAGCGAGATAGATATGCGTGAGAGACACGATACGCACGCAATGCGCGAGTTGCCCTGAAGTGAACGGAGTAGATCTGAGAGTGGCGGTAGGAAGGCTGAAGGTAAAAAATACCGCCCCAGGACCCGACGGCTTGCCAAATAAAGCCTGGGTCCTGGCCTCGAGGGCTCTCGGGCCTCGACTGGAGGCACTCTTAAGCGCAAGTATGGAGAAAGGCCAGTTTCCACACCGTTGGGAGACGGGGAAGCTGGTCCTCATTCGGAAGCCAGGGCGCCCTGCGGACTCTCCGTCCGCATACCGGCCCATCGTGCTGCTCGACGAGGTCGGCAAGCTCTTTGAAAGAGTGATTGCGGGCCGCCACGTCGGGCGCCTGGTGAGGATGGGGCCGTATCTTGCGGACAGCCAGTTTGGCTTCCGCAAGGGGCGCTCGACGGTGGACGCCATCATGCGCGTGAGAGCCCTCGACGGGGGACGCGGTGTCCCGGGGTGGGGTCGTCGTGGCGGTGTCACTCGACATCGCCAACGCGTTTAACACCCTGCCCTGGGGCTTCATTATTGAGGCTGTAACCCGGCCTTTACAAGATTAAAGAGCTTTTGCTCTACCTACTGAGCTGGCCAAGCTACATTAATTTTATAGGGTATATAATCTGTTAGGAAAAGATTCAATTAAACAAGTACCTATTTACACAATACAAAGTTTATTGTAATAAAACACAAATGAAGGTACACAAACAAATAATGTGGCGAGCCACCAAAGTAATATATTTTTCCCAAACACCAGAAGGTCAATTCTACTAATTAACGTGCAATGTGAAAAACATGACACCGGAATGCGATGATATTGTGAATAGATCAAAAAACGGTATTCTACTAATCTTAAAATTCGGTTTGTTCACATTCAAGTCGCAATATCATTGCAGTATAGTCAACTTTGTTCTCGTTTACGAAATTAAACATATTTTAATGTTGGTTCAATGTACGTAGACTATATTGTGATACATAGTGATACTTTAATGTTTATCAACCTTATTTTCTGATTTGTTTAATGTATTTATTAGTTTGCTTGATTAAGTGTATGCTCATAGTATTTTCATTTCCCGTTTGTTATTAAATATCTTTGAAAATACAAAATCATTAAAAGAAAAAATCGGCTAGAAAGCTAACATGGAACGTAATTGGTAATCGCCAGGCCGCATTCCGATTTAAGCGCTTTATACACTATTCAATTTGTAGGAAATCGAAAGATGTAATTGAAGTTAGAGCTGTTAGATTCCGGTTTAGTGCGATTAGAAGGTCCCGACCGCACTAATACCTAAATTGTTTACGATTTAGGTGAGTTTAATCGCATCCCTACGATTTATAGCGACTAGTCTTTAGTTTTTAAGCACACTCAAATCGATTACATCGCAACTCGGAACGCAACACATTGTCAACATCAAACTGAATCAAACAATAACTTAACAATATCGTGTGTAGTTTATAACAAGTATTTCGTGCGAGAAAGATCGTTTTAATACAAAGTAAGTGTATAATTGTTTGACTTAAATCATTATTTAATCATCATGCTGTGCAAATGTATTCAAATGTACGTAATATTTTGTAGGAATGGAAAGACGTGCAGCTAGTGCCTGAGATACAATGGAACAAACTGCTCAACTTTCTACAGTCAAAGTGGAAGCGCTGTCGGTGTTGAGCGATCACTGAGCCGATCGATTTTCGAGATCACTGCAGCCCCATGTTCTGTCCAGACTCGTGCGTCAGCACCAAACCCTAGCCCTGCCGATGCTACAACAGTGCTCGAACTCTGCAAGCGAGATACCGCAGTGAGTGGATTTTTCTAACCCTACAGCTATTCATATTGCGGTTAAGACTTATGATGACTATTGATAACGATTAAGTATGGTATTTTTATTACGTTTTTTAGGTCGCCCTCTGGCTGTAACTAGATGAGGCTCGGAGAGTTTTACCTCAGGTGGAGATGCAACATGTCACAGCTGATACAGCAAATTAATAGTGCAGAACCTTGGGAGGCTTGCTGATGCTGTCGAAAGACTATTTATTGGTGTCCCATAGAGGTAAAGTATGAATTTTTTGTACATGCAATAAAAAAATCAAGTCATTCATATAATATAATTATAAAGAAATACAAAGGAAAACATACTATATTATAACATTTAAATAACACAAAAACTTTGCATAAAAGGAAAAAGGTATCGGGATCTGTGTCCACTTGTGGTATCTTCAATGTTGATTTTTTAAGGGATAGCCTGCGCCACCTGAAACATAATCATTTTATTATTATAATAGTACTCAAATTAAACAATGACGGGGTAGTCAGAAGCCTGAAAGTCTGACAACCAGTCTTACCAAGGGGTTTATTACCCAGTAACTAACTGGGTTGTGGAGGTCAGATAGGCAGTAGCTCCATGTAAAATACTGGTATTCAGCTGCATCCGGTTAGACTGGAAGCGAACCCCAACATAGTACATATTTGGGAAAAGGCCAGACAGATGATGATGATGATTTGACTTACTAAAAACCACAAATTTTCCTTTTCAGCCTGGTGGAGTTGTTCCAAGTGGGTCTTAACTGGATGGTGATTCTATAAAACAGGAGACATGGTTTGCCCCTCCGCAGCTACCATCAACACTAATTAGTCGCAAACCTAAATGAATGAATGAAAAAAAGCCTAATTAATTATTATATTTATATTCGTTTTTTAATAATTTAAGATGAGAATTGTTAATTTATTAAAGTATTTTTCATACCACTATTGTTTTATTTTAGTAAAATGTATACTAAGGTATCCTCTTCTAGGGTCCTCTTATATTTTATTATATACTACTTAATACAATTGAAGTAAATATCACACCTTTAAATCCCTGAAGGGTTAGGCAGAGGTGTACCTATTGAACACCTAAAATGTGAATAGAATATTGTATGTATTTCACCGAGGCCAGGGGTATAGAGTACCCAAAACCTCTATAGTAATAGATGACAGTGTCTATCTGGAACCAATAAGTTAAAAGTGTTACAACACTACTTTTACAAGAATGTAAGTAATTATTTATTTACCAAAAGACTTAGCCTAGGTAACATCAGTGTTAATTCAATAGGGGTTGGGAATGGCTATTACATTTGAGAAGACCCCTGCACTTCAAACTAGGAGAATCCTGTCTCTTGAAGGGCAGTGTAAAACAATCCTTTTACTTGCCTTGGGTTTAGTACTTATGCCATCGTGGCGGGTACAAATTAATGTACGGCTCGTGGATGAGGTCGCGACACACACTTTTATTTAGCCTGTCTATTTATAGAACTTCACTTCACTAGCTTGTTCTTGTGCTGTTCTGTGGTACTTGTCCGCGGAAGCGACGAAACACCACGTCCTGCGGCCAGAAGTCTTCTTCCATGACGACGGGCAGATAACAATTCGGCACGCGCACCACGAACGCCTTGAAGTTGACGTTGCGGTACGACTCCAGTAACTGCACCCTCGGCGTGTACCTCGTCTTCTGGCTCACGTACTCAACGATGTCCTCCACCTTAGTGGTGTAGTGTAGGTGGGAGATGTACACCGGTGTGTTCGGCTTTGCGGCACGCCAACATTTGTTGCATTTGAATTTGAAAATATAATGATAAAGATATGGGTCCCGCCTGCTTCCAACTTTTATTTAATTTAAAATGGGCTTGTTTGTAGCTTTTCAGTTTCGCAGTCGGGTTTTTTTATTTTTTAAATTACTTTTTTTTTATTTTTAGTGGAATACCAATAAATTTTTAAATGTCATGTCGAAACTTTAGCAGAATACCGTTTTGGTACATTTTTTGTTTTCAGTCTAGTCGCAATATCATTGCAGTAAACGTTACGTTTGACATACTTTTTTGGTTTAGTAGAATACCTTTTGTGACATTTTGGAACTTTTGAGGCACTGCGACTTGAATGTGAACGTTTTTTTTTTACGAGAATTGGCCTTCAGGGCATTCACACCTGTCGGCGACGAGACCCTATCTGAGCACAGGGGCGCAAGTAGTGCCGGGACCGCTATGCAAAAAGTAATGTGAAATATTGTGTTATTAGATTCATATCTTTAAAAGTGATTTATTTCGTGTTTTCTATGTTTCTAATTAGTTATTTAAGTTGGATTTGTTATTAGCTTTTGTAGCTCAAACCAATAAGACTGTTTTTGAAAGGATTCTTATAAGAATTATTTTGTTCAAGCAAATTTACGTAACTTGAAAACTCACCTTTTTGTTTGTGGACGGATTTTAATAATTTTTATTTTAAAGGATAGGTTTAGTCATAAAACCATGTATACCGTTTGAATTATGCAAATCGGACAATTAGTTTAGGAATTATAAAGGATTTTGTATAGTGAAAATGTGTCGACTCACGAATTTTTACAGTTATTGTTCTAGGATATTTTTATTGTTTATAGTTAAGTGTTAAATTGATGTTTAATTAGCATAAGGGTTACATAAGGAATGATAAATAACAAAAAACTGTATGGAAATATTATAAAAGGTTTATAAAATAAAGGCTCAAAGATTTCGGCTTAGAGAAAATTACACGCAAAAGAGACCTAAAAATACATGGTTCTCAATAAGGTAACGTAGGCCGGCCTCGCCGGGTATAAATTAAGCGACATTTGGTCGCAGAATTCAATCACAGCTCAGCCTTCGAAGAGGCAACAACAACTAGAACAAGTCGAAATCTACAAGCAAGAATTCAAGAAAATCCTGCAGTTTTATTTCACCGCCTCTTCGCTACCCATCTCTCCGAGTAGTACCCACTACAACGGTACGCATTCAGGGGTGCGTGGTGACGTGTGGACACCAGCAAGTACATAGGGAACATACGTCAAAAACGTGGGAGACTGTCCCAGGTACGGCCGTTAGATACTGGTCGTGTCAACGGTCGCTACCGCAACAACACCCATACAACCAGTCTCCGTACGTGGTTGTACCGGAGTGTACGCCTACATGAGACAATGACAAATTCTCAGAGTCGCTATATCGAGTCCGTCAGATGAACCACTTAATAACTTCTAACTCAACCGTATAAGTATCAACCTATTGGATTGTGCTCATATAGGGAAAACAAATACAAGCAAAGCAAACCCGAGACACAATACTTTATAATAACTGGTCTTGTCACCTAGTTCCTACAAAGGGCCTAACTCTCTCATAGTTTAAATTATGACACTACAAATCAACTCAATGTTCTCTCAGAATAAATAATTCCGTCAGTTAACGCTCTCAGTTGACCCTCTCAATTGACGGATTTTCGGCCCTTAGCATCATGCACAGGATAAACCTGTGAACACACGAAGAACGTGGCCGTAGGCCACGTGACGGCTTAGATGATGACGCTTGCATTACTTATTGGGAGTGGAGAACTTCCCTCATAACGTGGACTCGGCTTAGGTAAGGCCTTTTTGAACAACAAATGATCACACGACAAGGGATAACCTCAAAGTTGCCGGCGCCTGGATCAATTCCAAATCATCTGACCACAGGGCTGCACCAAGGCATCACGACTTAATCGCGCATAGCACCGATCTTAAAAGGCTAGCATAACAGCCAGACCTGTAACAACGTCCTCGTGTCAGAACACACATGTAAGACCTACGCTATAGGCTATCCAGCAAGAACAAAGAAAATGGTTGAATACTCACAGAATTCAGCTTCCAATGAACTTAATAAAACCCCATCGGGTTATTTGGGCACATCCAGGTCCAACCTGGAATAAGTCCCGCTCAATCGGCTCAATCAGCCTTTTCGCTCGTGTCCTCAGTCGTAAAGACCGGAAACCTCCTTTTACTTTTCAAACCTATGTGTCAGTTTGAACTCTAAAGTATTCCTTCACAGACTAAATAAAATCTTATCGATTTGTGACTTTAAATTTATTACATTTTTTATAAATTAAATGGTACGGAAATTTAGTTATACAGAAGGTGGTAGCTGTAAGGCTTACCGCACGATCTCGGGCGAGGCGGCAAGCCTCCTTGCCGCCACGATAGCGGCGATAAGACCCTGTTTGAGGAGTGGCTAGAGAGGCACCTCGGCGCCCTCACCTACCGCCTGACACAGGTCCTCACCGGACACGGATGTTTCGGGAGGTTGCTGCACATCATCAGGCGGGAGGAAACGCCTGGATGTCACCATTGCCAGGATCGCCCAGAGGTTGAGCACACGGTGGAGGTCTGCCCCGCTTGGGCGGAGCACCGCTGTGTCCTCGTAGAGGCCATCGCCAGCAGCGGTGACCTCTCGCGTCCGGCCCTGGTGCAAGCCATGGTCCTGGCCGAGAGGGAGTGGGAGGCAGTCACCTCCTTCTGCGAGGAAGTCATGCTAGCGAAGGAGGTGGCGGGACGGATGAGGGAGAGAGCCTGCCTTCCCAGCCGCCGCGGGAGAGGCTCCGGGCGTCGGGAGCCACGGGACGACTCCCTTACACCGTAGGCATACAGTAATGGATAGCTTACCGTCCGATCAGGACCAGGCCGTGCTGGACGGCGCGTACGTGTTCCACGCGCGCCACAAAGAGATGTCAGCAGCAGAGAAGCCTGCCGGGTTAGCGGGATTATCCGAAAGGGTTACCGCTGGCCTGAAACATAAAGGGCTAAGGAAGGAACATGGGTGGGTTTTAGTCAGTAAGAGTCTGACACTCCCTTCCGCTCCGAAAAAAAAAAAAAATAATGCGCGAGTTGCGAAACTCATACGCGACGAGAATTTTTCGGCGACTAACGCGATTTCGCTCGCACGACAGCGTCGGCTCCTATCTCTGTCCCTGTCTATCGGAACTGTAGGTTTGCGACTGTTATCACAGATGTGTGAGTTTCGGTGCATGTAGCCGTACGCCGAATCCAGGTTTAGTATTTGCGATGTTAGCACGTGACATATCTTCCTCTAGTTACCTAATATATCAAATGTTCAAAAT
Organism: Mesoligia furuncula; assembly: GCA_916614155.1. Taxonomy (NCBI): domain Eukaryota; kingdom Metazoa; phylum Arthropoda; class Insecta; order Lepidoptera; family Noctuidae; genus Mesoligia; species Mesoligia furuncula. The sequence continues at coordinate 1,077,631 of OU744804.1, forward strand.
AGAAATTACCTACTGTGAGTCCGATGTCAAAAGATATGAAGAAGAGGGTAGCCTTGCCAGTCGAAAGCGAAGTGGAAGGCCCCAGCTGGTCAGTGAATATGAAACAAGTGATTTCATACCAACAGGATATTTTACCGAATTATTCGACACGTCTTTACAAACCGTTCGCCGTGCAAACGAAAACCAGCTCAAAAACCATATTTGATTGAAAATCATGTATAAGAACGTTTTTATTTTGCGATACATCGATGATAGATACAGCGATGGGAAGCATGGAAAGAGAGATCTGATGAGCAGTTGAAGTTGCATTGCATGGAAAATTATTACAAAGTATTTAGTTATAAATTACAAATTGATTTTAGTAATATTAAAATAATATTGTGTCGTATCCGTATTAAGGATTATTTTGAGGTTTAGTTTCAATCTTCTTTTCATAATGAAAATGAATACCTATAACCGCAATAAGAAAAATAACAAAAACGTATAAACATTTTGAAATCACTTATGTATAAAGTTTTTATTTTTAACCCCATATAACTTAAGCATAACAATATAATAATAAAATCAAAATAATTATTACATTATTATTCTCGTTTACTAATCTTTCGAATAATAAAAAAAAACGATAGATTATTGTTGAAAAGATAAAAATAAAAGTCTCATCTCGAGATTGGAACCCAAACTACGCGTTTACTAATCCAATACGTTACGCTACGGGTACTTGGGTGCTTGTTATGAAAATGTGAATTTTAGGCTAGCCATCGTATGAACCAACCAAGGAGGGGCCCGTGGCTAAATAATAACAGTCGCACAGGTCGATCGATCAGGTTAAGCTACGCTTGTCGCCGTCGGTCTGTGGATGGGTGACCATCTTACATACCGTGACCCCTCCGTGGCTCGGAAAGCACGTTAAGCCGTTGGTCCCGGCTGTCATATGTGATAAATGATAATGATAAATGATAAATGATTTTAATGTGGATCTTTGACAATCGTTACGGGTCAGATCAGAAGCCCGAAAATCTGACAACCAGTCTTACCACCTATCGTATTACCCAGTAAAGGTTGTGGAGGTCAGATAGACAGTCGCTCCATGTAAAATACTGGTATACAGCTGCATCCGATTAGACTGGAAGCCGACCCTAACATAGTTGGGAAAAGGCTAGGCAGACGATTTATGAATCAACCAAGGTCATACGTAATTACGTACCCTGTGTGAAAAAGCGACGGTATGTTTTTTGTTTCGTTTGACGCTAGCCAGTGTTCGAAATCTGAGGTGTGCGTTCTGTGTTGATATATCACTTATACACACAGATGTAATGTAAGTATGGCCTGTACGGCGTGTTCACACCAATACGATCTTTATCGTGCTTAAGCAATTTTGATTCTTTACTGTACATCATCATCTTATCATCCGATCTCAACAGAAGCTGCAAAACTGGTGAAATATAGATACACCTCTGCCTTAACCTTCCGATATTGCAGGGGTTATGTTATGTTAGAAGTTGCTGATCGCATCTGTACCGTTTCACGGTGAAGGCCCACAGACGCACAAAATCAAGGCTGCCAAATGCTGCGGGTATCTAGAAACAAAATTAAAATGGCCGCGGTTGACTCCGGTTCGGTCCCGGTTCCCTCCCGGCTAGGTGCCGGCTCGGTCCCGGGCGTGCATTATTCATGACACCGGCACGCACGCCCGCGTATGAATTGAAACGAACCGGCGCGACGCTCGCCTTTTATGACCCCAATGTAAATACGCTCCTCGAGCGATCCGTTTCGGATGGATTTGATTTTTCAATGATAAAATTTAAGATGTCATTATTTTTCATGGCGTTGTTTGTGCCTTTTCGTTGTTGAGATTTTAAGCTGTTTGTTTGTTGTTTTTTAAATTAACAAACACTTGTTTAAACGTTACAAAGTCCTTGCTGCAGTGAAATTTTAAAGCAAACGAATGATAATAAAATGCAACGCTTTTCGTTTTTTAAAAAAACAGCCTGAATATTTGAGCGTTAAAAACGGCATGGTCGAATTTACAGTTTAGTTAGATGTAACTTCTCTACACTCGAAAAACTCCCCACTAAAATGCTCGCGTTATTTTTTTTATTTTTAACTAAACAAATGCCAGGCGGGCAAAGACCGTCAGCAGTCCGTCAAAGGGTAGGTACTATTATAACTATGAAGGTTCATATTACACAGTAATAAAATTTCTAACTCATTTTTAACATTATCAAGTATCTACAGACGGCATACAATTGTTTTGTAAATATAGTCTGTTCCAAAAATAGCCGATGAAAATGTAAACAAATGGATCATTCTTATTTTAGCTTAAAGATGTTTTTCTTCTAACAATTGAGGTTAATTTAACAACCTCAATTTACTTTGATGATTTTTCAAATGTTGGAAAAAGTGGTGACTTAGGCAAATTAAAACCTTCTTAATACAGATGAATGTGTTAATAATTCGCTATAGTGAGTGATTGCGTAGTATTTTTACCTGAACAGGGTTTGCTTAAGCTTTCATCAGATACTCTCGGAACAGACTATAGTAGTGAGCGAGAAAATGTATGATGAAACACAGCTTACATTAAATGCATGAGACACCTATGCAATTAATATTCTCCACATTTCTGTACTTGATTAGCTGAAAATGCCAATTTCTGAATAAGTTCCGTTACAAAAATAACTCGCTTCGAAAAATTTATATTTTGTGTGTTCGTGCGGTGAACAATAACATCTCTTCTAATATTGGAATTATAGGACAATTTTGAACATTGGCAAGCCTTTCATCGAACTTTTCAAGGTAGATACGTAACTAAGTACAGACGCCAGCACATCAAGCTACTACAATCTGTCAAATTTCTTTAATAGATTTTCAACTTTATCGCTAGAGCATAAGGTTCAAAGTTGATTGGGAAAATTTTACAGTTTCGGGTAGCTTGATGCGCTGGCGTCTGTACCATGGGTATTCGGAGAATATGAAAATAAGCGATGGTTTGAAAACTTTGGGACCAGAACATTTTATTTAACACCATTAGTCTAGTTAAATACATTAGCAGCCTCAGTAGCGATTGTTTTGCTGACAAGAAAAAGTTTCACGGGATCCCTCTTCAAAGCAATTAATATTCCGTAAGGTTCCTCAAAAAGTCGACCCAAAAAATTTATCACTATCGCGTCAACAAAATGCTTCTCCTGCGCTGTGGCCATGTTAAAAAATTCAATTAAAAACCTCATTTGTGTTTTTCATCAAGTTAAAAACTCTTGTCGTGTCTGTTCGACGCCGAAATATTAACACACGGTGTGAGAGGAAAGAGGGAAGCGAGAAGAAAGATGAATTGATTAGGAAAAACCAATTTTGGCTTAAATCAAAACTACCCAAACAATCTACTAGCATTTTTCTTAAAAACGTTTGAATAAGCAAATGCAAAAACGCTTGAAAATATTGAGTCAAGTTTTGGATTTGGAAGACAAAATCTTGTAATCTTATACATTCCTGCTATTAATTAAAATAGACGACAAAAATGAAGTTGTATGTAAAACTATCCTCGGTGCAACGATACTGATGACAATTGAACAAACCAACAGCACTTACTAAACTCTCAAACACACGCACACGTATCTGAAAGCTGCACTGCAAACAAACTAAATCCTCCTGTAACTCGCGCCGTGGAAACGAAGCAAAACTCTACTCTTTGACTTGGAAACAAATAGTTAATTACCTAGAGAGCTCGTTAGGCATGGATTGTGCCAAAGTTGCCGCTACTTTTTACAGTGGAGCCTTAAGTTCGCGGGATTTTAAACGAACCAAGGAACGTCTCGTTCTACTTACGACGTTTTTTTAGACGACCGTTGTAGTGAATGGAAAGCTTGAGAAATGGAGGTGACTCGCTCTAAATGGAGTTCTGTTTCGGTGTGAAAAGACTTATTAGGCTAGTTAAAAAGGGATTTAGGTTAGTTATTTTGGGTGTAGGAATTAGGTGCTATTTGTTATTTAACTAAGGCTATAAGCCAATCTTATTGCCTTAGACAACATGAGACAAAGCTATTTAGCAGAACAAGGATCCTTGAACCAAAATGTAATAAAATACCGAGATAAAGAACATGACACAGATAAAGAACAAAATGAAAGTCGTGCCATTTAAAAAGGTCAAGGAATTATTATTGGCCATCGACAAAACAGCGTGCAGGTGCTACGCCCTCAAAGACAACAGCGTAACCCTCATGTTTAAAAAGGATTTGAAAATGTCACTTTATGTCATACACAGCAAGATTCGTCCATGTGTGATCCTGAGGGTCATCATTATCATCGGCCTAGCCTTTTCCCAACTTTATTGACGTCGGCTTCCAGTCTAACCGGATGCAGCTAAATACCAGTATTTTACATGAAGCAACTGCATATCTGACCTCCACAACCCACTTACTGGGTAATGCGATACCCCTTGGTAAGACTGGTTGTCAGACTTTCGGGCTTCTGATGACCCGTAACGACTGTCAGAGATCCACGAATGACAGCCGGGATCAACAACATAACGTGCTTTCCATGGGCCTGAGGGGGTCTTGATATGTAAAGATGGTCACCCATCCACGAACCAAACGCGGCAAGCGTAGCTTAACCTTCGATCGACCCGCGCAGCTATTTTACTTAGCCACAAGATCCTGAGGATATTGATAAAAATAAATATAAGCAGAAACGCTCAAAAGTGAGCAATTCAAACATACTTTATACATAACTTACCCCTAACCACCATACTTATAGAAAGCCAAATGGTCGGCCACTGAACCACACCATCGAATAAATTAGCATTAAAACTAGAGTCCCACTACGCAAAATTAAAAAGAGCATAAACAATGAGCATCGAAACAAAGATCCTTTGTAGTAATTCAAAAAGGAATTGTTTCTAACATATCATTTGAAGGCGAACATCCCAAATTATACAGTTTTGCTTCACAAAGAGAACAGCTCCAATGCACTACGTACCTGTGAACCAAAAGGGTGTATGGTCGTGTTTTAAATCGCATTAGACCAAACAAAGGGACCCCGCGAGCATATGTTATAGTGCTTTTATTACACCGCATATGGGCCAAATGTGCGCCATATTGGTTTATTTATCTTTTTCTTACTGTGATATTTAGTAGCATTTTTTTCATGGAAATATTATGTGCTTTTCCTTCCAAGCAGATGTCGTACAAGTTTTATGAACTGTGTTATGACATTTCGTGGTACTTGGAAATTTTAATTCAGTTTAGAAGGTTTTTGAAATGCCGGGAGCATTTTTGACGTGTTCCGAATGGTTTTTTCGGAGAGAGATGGGTATTGAATTAATGAACATGTCTTTTTCGAGTTCTGAGTAAACTCACTCAGAGCTTAGTCGAAAAAGACATGTTTGCTAAAGGGGAAATTGGTATGGGTGTATTAAAAGTCATAATTTCACTGCCCAGGAGCAAAAAGAGACAACTCATCGATAGTTTCAGTCAGTTAGTCGATCCACAGTTACAAATGCAGGAACTTCCAGTTCTACTGAATTCCATTTGTTTGAACTAGCTATTCATCATCTGCCTCACAAAGTATTTTCCTCCGAAATCGGCTCAATAATGTTATAGTCCCATAACAGAAACACAATTTAAAAGCGGTGTTGGTACGCTAATATACGTTACGTAAGATTCACTATATATTATTCATAGAGACGCACGCACGCTTTTTCGTCTGAATACATCGGCGTTCGCCTTTATTGCCAGACCCAAATGTGTTTATACACGCTGTGTCTCCGCGAAACTCTTTTATGGTGTGTTTATGGGATTCAGAAATTTGATTTTAAATCTAGTCCTCCGTGTGATTGTAATGTTTGGGGTTTAATAAAGGTCGTTATGAAGGGCGATTTCTGTGTGTTTTTGGAACATTTGATGATAAAATTCATTGATGTAGACATAATGAATTAAGAGTAAGTAAACTCTTTGTTATTATTGTGTTTATCATTTATTACAGTAAGAACTGCAAGATCAAGATATTACATTGACAAGTAACGAAAATCCTATCTAAGATACTTGATATCTTGACAAAAACAATTTACAACAGTCTAGATATTCTTCGACTCAATCACAGTAAGAAATATTGTATAAAAACTTGCCTATCAACACGACACAAGTTTGGTTTGTCATGAATACTTAAATACGCCTGCGGCTACTAAAAGTACACAGCAAATAAAAGCCAATAGCAACTAGATGGCAACGATAGATAGAAATAGAAACAATCAATCCTCTTCAAATGCTTTCAAAAGAGCAAATAGTGTGTACAATGAAAAACAGTGATTGCCCACTTAAAATTCATCAGCGAAGTTCGATGCTACCAACATTTTCTGGGGCAAATAATAACAAAAAGGCTTTGGCCTGGATTTTAATGCTAGGGATGTGCAGAAATAAATTCACGAAGATTTTTCAGTGGACGCGGAGGGACTGCGTAATTTGTATGCTGCGTAGTATCGGGGTTCCGTATGCTGGTTTGTGGCGGTTGTAAATTAAATGTTAATGTTTAATTTTGAGAGAGGTTTATATAGTCTCGACGTTTAATTTCTAGCTGATTTAAAACCCTATTTGAGCAAGAATGGGTTTTGAAACTGTCAAATATGTGATATAATCATTTTGACGTAGTGACATGCGCTCTAATGAAAAGCTGTTGAAATATCAAGATTGTTGAGCCAGTTTAATTTATCTGACAACTTGAAGATAGTGTACATTTTTGCAATGAAAATATTAACACAAAAATATCACTCACCGGTCTATTTGATAAATGATGAAGTTTGTCCAATATTTTTTATAAAACATATTTATATTATGGTACATAGCGTCACGCCCGTCTTCCTCCGAGGGTAAATACGACAATTACTGGTAAACCAACATTGTCAATTAAATCAACTTATAAACAAGGGGTACGAAACTGCCTGCAAAACTTTGTTGTATATTTTGAAATGTACGGAACCTTTCCACCAGCCACCGCTACACTCATCCCCAAACTATGGGGCGTCCGTCACCCGCGGGTCGGACCGTCAAATCCTGCTATAAATATACCCGCGAGCTCATTTATATCCAGCACTTTTATTATTTGTCTACTGCTTTAATTTATAATATGTAATAACCATTGTAAATAAGGCTTATTTAACATGTGATGCCATGCCGTGGAAAATTGGTTAATGAAGGATTATAATAAGAGATAGACTTCACAATTAATTGGACGATAAACACAAAGTCATGCACTTAATTAATTATCTTACTTATATTCTTGGTAGGTACAGTCAGGGTAAATTAATTGTTCGTCCTCACGTCAATTTGTCGTGTAATTGTCATTTCATACCACTGTCAGAGAATGACGATCGTGATTTGAATTTAGGGACAATATAATTTGGCTGTCAATTTGTTCGCTAACTAACTAAACCTACTGATTTTCGCAAAACAAATCTAATATAGCCCGCTTTATCCAAAGAGAAAACAAACTCCCGTCCCGCAGTAACTGCACACATGTTTTACTTTCAGTGAACAAACCTCGCTCGCAAGAACTAGCAACCAGCTGTCCAATAACAGCAATATAAATCCCAACTACTTCACTTAAATTGTCCGTTAAAATCAAGCTGGAACAACAATTGTTCACACCACTACAATAAAAGTTAAATAAAGGCCTGGCGGCCACTTGCCTCCGGAAATCCATTCGTTGAGGCCGCAGGCTCTAATTTCCTGTTCATGGCCGGGCCGCATAGAAAACGTGATTCTTTGCGAGGTACCCTGTACGGTGTGGAGTAGTACGAGTTAATGGTGTTGGGAATATGCAGTTTTGTTAAAGGTTTATGCAGTAAAACCGTGTTAATTTGAGGAGCGAGAGTGTTTGTTTTCATTTTTAATTGAAACTGCGCAAACTTTTTGATGTACTACATAATATACTGGTCATTTAGTTCAGCGTGGCGTTGTATGATATGCCAAAATTGTCTTTATTAATTTAAGCAATAAGGCTATGTAGGTACATGAAATATTAAAGGAGAATTCAACGACTACGCATGTGCTACGAGAATGCTACGCTACGTCGTAGCGGTGTTTTCTGCTACGCCGCGGCCGTAGCACTATCCTTTTTCGGTGAACATAATATTTGTCGAGCATATTGTTATGACGTGCTAGCAAGCCTTAATATTACATACGGTATACAACACACCCTATAAAGTTGAATTTACGTATGAAGTCTCAGCGTTGCCTTATCAACAAAAAAAAAGATATATTATATTTAACTAAGTAACAAAAACTTCCCCGTAGGCGTTTCACGAACCGGAAATTAGTATCTTCAGGCGTTTCTCATGAAAAGCCGGGAGCAGTCCCGGAAGTGAGGAATTTCCCGCCGCCCGAGTGGCCGATGGTAATGTGCCGAATTAAATGGTGCCATATTAGTGAGTGTTCCACTACCTGTAGTTACTAGTTACTGCAAACAATGAATAGTAAATCACCGTTTTTTTTATTGCATCAAAATAATTAATAGGTATTATTTCAAATAAACGAATTACGGGTTTTTTTTTTTATACGAGATACTAAACTAAATGACTAACTAACTTACGTAAAAATAATTACAAAAATAAAGCACACTACTCGCCACCTATTAGTTTAACTATCAATGTTTACCTAATTAAAGTAGTATTTAGTTACCTACGTGAATACTGATCAACTGTCAGTATAATCGTATATGTAATTGAATGGAAGGTATGATCTTACAAGCAGTATGTTAATAGTCTTCAACCAATTGCATTGTCCCTAGGACCGATAATGAAAATCTTTAAGGTCATATGGGGTTCTTAAATCTAGTATGTAAAGTAATGTTCTAGTAATTTTTAAGTTTGTTCGAATGCGCACGGTACTGTGTAGAAATAATATTTTACTTTTTTCTCATTCTTTATTCATTCTTTTTTCTTATTAATTAAATAATCCTTCTGACACTAAACTACAGTCGTCTTAAGGCGTCTGTGCCAAACTAAAACAAAGGAAGGCGGTAGTTCTTAAGGAATTCTTCACAATAGCGTGTCTCGGGTCAAGTAATTAATTATTACAGACCTGAATAATTTCGAGAGCGCCACGGAATTAAGTTAAGAGCTTTGTCGAAGTAAACGGCAGCAACAATGGAGAAAATGACTTCCGTTGAGACATGTTTGATGTTAAATTACTACATAATGTCATGCCAGCGTTGCACAAATGAGTATGCAGATGAAAAACACTGCCCACATTTGCCAGTTATGTTAAGACGAAAGCGCCAGCGTAGCCCGCCAAATTCAAATTTTCTTACGTTTTTTGCAATTTGCAGGTCAGTACCATGTTGATCTAAAGTACCCAGTGTAAATAGTTATTTGCGTTATATATTCTGAATGTTCTTGAAATTAAGTAAATCATACATTTCTTAACAATTAAAGTAATATTATATTCACATTGTACTGGGATCGATCCATCATCACTGACAGGACTATTGTTGCCAATTAGCCTGATATAGTGGTGGTGAATCGATTAGAGCGGCGCGCAATGATTGTTGACATAACCGTCGCGCATGATGAAAACCTCGCGAAAGCCGAAAAGATAAACAAATCAAGCAGGTTGTCGACATATGGGATGAGGACTCAGCGATAATTGTGCCGATAGTCGTAACAACCAATGGGTTAATAGCCAAAAGCCTCGACCAACATCTGAGGAGGCTCTCGTTGGGCATCTGGAACAAGGGCTTGATTCAGAAAGCGGTACTTCTGGACACGGTCCGCATTGTCAGGAGGTTCCTCTCTGGAGTCCTGCCCGCCGGTAGCTTGGACCCTGTTCTCGACACCAGTGGGCTACTTTTTTTAAAATATTCCAGTATTTAAAAATATAATTTGTATTTAAATAATGAAATAAAGGAAAATCACACTAATATTATAAAGGCGCTAAAATTGTCTGTGTGGTGCCGGACTTAAAGAATACCACCACCCCTTACTTCCCGTGGGTGTCGTAAAAGGCGACTAAGGATCGTATCGGAGAATGGGCAGCAGCGTTCTCTATGTATTCCACCATCATACCTTACTGCGATCGCCAACCCGCCTGCCAAGCGTGGCGATTATGGCAAACCCTCCCAAAATTGGGGGAGGCCTATGTCCAGCAGTGGACGTCTATCGGCTGAAACGACGATTATAAAGGCGAAAGTTTGTGAGTGTGTGTGTGGGGGTGTGTGTGAGTGTGTGTGTGTGTTTATATGTTTGTTACTTCTTCACGCTCATACGGTTGGACCAATTTTGATAAAATTTTGTATCGAGGTAGCTGATACCGTGGATTAACATATAGGCTACTCTTTATCCCGATATTCTCACGGGATCGACATTTACGCGGGTGCAACCGCGGGGCGCAGCTAGTAATATCTAAATATGATTCGGGGCCGTAAAATGTTTATTTATAAATTAGATAATCATAAAAACCGGGCAAGAGCGAGTCGGACTCGCACACCGAGGGTTCCGTAACATCCGGGTTTATGCATAAGGTTTATGTGTATGAAATTAAATGTTTTATTTTTTATTTTTGAGTTGATTGAATGAATGGTAAATTGCGGTTTACGTATTATGACGTATTAAAAAAAAACTACTTACTAGATCTCGTTCAAACCAATTTTCGGTGGTAGTTTACATGGTAATGTACATCATATATTTTTTTTAGTTTTATCATTCTCTTATTTTAGAAGTTACAGGAGGGGGGCACACATTTTACCACTTTGGAAGTGTCTCTCGCGCAAACTATTTAGTTTAGAAAAATTTTTGAAGACCTACCCATAGATACCCCACACGTATGGGTTTGATGAAAAAAAAAAATTTGAGTTTCGGTTCTAAGTATGGGGAACCCTAAAATTTATTGTTTTTTTTTCTATTTTTATGAAAATCTTAATGCGGTTCACAGAATACATCTACTTACCAAGTTTCAACAGTATAGTTCTTATAGTTTCGGAGAAAAGTGGCTGTGACATACGGACGGACGGACGGACAGACAGACAGACAGACAGACGGACAGACAGACAGACAGTCAGACATGACGAATCTATAAGGGTTCCGTTTTTGCCATTTGGCTACGGAACCCTAAAAATCATCAATAATTCTACCTAAGTTCATATCACCTATCCTGTTGAAAGACTATTTTATGAAATCATGACATTTGAGATCAATTCTAACATTTTTTTTTTTTTTGCGGATGGGAAATCATCAAATGACTCCTCCCGCTCTGGGTGGAGCGGAAGGGAGTGTCAGACTCTTACTGACTAAAACCCACCCGTGTTCCTTCCTTAGCCCTTTATGTTCCGGGCCAGCGGTAACCCTTTCGGACAATCCCGCTGACCCGGCAGGCTTCGGCCCTAAGGGGCCCCTCCCCGATGCTGACATCTCTTTGAGGCGCGCGTGGAACACGTACGCGCCGTCCGGCACGGGCTTGGTCCTGATCGGGCGGTGAGCTACCCATTACTCTCCGCCCGCAGGCCCGCGCCTACGGTGGCCGGGAGTCGTCACGCGGCCCCCGACGCCCGGAGCGTCTCCCGCGGCGGCTGGGACGGGAGGCTCTCTCCCTGAGCCGTCCCGCCACCTCCTTCGCTAGCATGACTGCTTCGCAGAAGGAGGTGACTGCCTCCCACTCCCTCTCGCCCCGGACCATGGCTTGCACCAGGGCCGGACGCGAGAGGTCGCCGTCGCTGCCAATCGCCTCTACGAGGACACGGCGGTGCTCCGCCCAAGCGGGGCAGACCTCCACCGTGTGCTCCACCGTGTCCTCTGGGCGATCCTGACAATGGTGACACCCGGGCGTTTCCTCCCGCCTGATGATGTGCAGGAACCTCCCGAAACTTCCGTGTCCGGTGAGGACCTGCGACAGGCGGTAGGTGAGGGCGCCGTGGCGCCTCTCTAGCCCCTCCTCAAGGAGGGCTCTTATCGCCGCTATCGCGGCGTGCCCTGCGCTGGGTTGCGACAGTCGCTCTTTCCATGCCGCCATGAGATCGCGCCGGAGATCCGTCCGCTCCGCAGCGATTTGCCGCGGAAGCGGATCCTCCCCCCGGCGTAGTGCCTCCGCGCGCCACTCATACAGGCGCGCGAGGACTATCGCCTCCAGATCCCATGGCGGCAGTCCGGCAAGGAGGCTTGCCGCCTCGCCAGAGATCGTGCGGTAGCCCCGGATAGCCCTTATGGCTACCACCTTCTGGGGCGCGTTCAGGTAGTGGGCGGCTCGCCGCCGCAGTGAACGCGCCCACACCGGGGCCCCATATATGGCCATGGACCGCACGACCCCCGCGTAAAGCCTCCGGCAGGAGGCGTTTGGCCCCCTCAGGTTGGGCAAGAGTCGCTTGAAGGGGGCCCCGGCCCGTTCCAGTTTGGGGGCCAAACGTCGGAAATGCTCCACGAAGTTCCACCGGCTGTCGAGGACGAGACCCAGGTATTTCATCGTCATCCCGACGCCGATGTGAACCCCTCCTACCGTTAGTTGGGATCCCGATGGCGGCGCGTTCCGGGGCCCATGAAACGACATGGCCTCGGACTTGTGCAATGCCACCTCGAGACCCAACTGCCGGATCCTCTCCACGACTATCGCAACCCCGCGTGTCATCGCGTCGGCCGCCGCCTGATGCGACCTCCCCTGCGCCAGGACCAGCGTGTCGTCAGCGTAGCAAACCACGCTGACGCCATCAGGGAGGTCGGCGCGCAGCACCCAGTCGTACCCGATGTTCCACAGAGGCGGCCCCAGGACCGATCCCTGTGGGACACCGCACGACATCTCTCGCCGGTTCCACTCCCCATCGCGACCGGGGTAGCTGACAGCTCTTTCCATCAGATACGCATCAATTCTAACTTAAGGAGTTGTATTGCTGATTCTAATGATTATACAATGGGGTCCTCATTTAACATCTCTTGCAGGACGGCTAAGTTCAGCAACTTATGCTGTTAGAAAAATCCGTCAATTTACTGATATAGATACCGCGAGAGTAGTCTATTTTAGTTAATTTCATAGTATCGTGTCTTACGGTACTTTAGTTTGGGGACGGGCTGCAGACATCGATTAATTTCTTATTCTGCAGAAAAGAGCCATCACAGTCATAATAATCTCTGCAGGCGCGATTCTCTAAGGAACTGAAAGCACTTCCTGTCTCCTTAAACATCATCGTTATATTTTCTTTGCTCATGTTTCATGTTTATTATTATATGTATATATTTATATATATTACTATAATATACTTTATGTATGTAAATGGTAGGTACACCACAGACTACCTACAGTATTTGTCTGTCCTTTCCCTTTTTACCCGACTGCGGCGAAGCCCAAAAGGAGGGTTATGTGTTTGACCTGTATGTATGTATGTATGTATGTCCGTTTCTTTGTTCCCTCGTAACTTCTAAACGAATGACCGGATTTTGATAAATTATACGTCTTTAGATTTGTCTTGGTAGCGCGAGTGTCACTGGGTATATCAAAATTGAAAAATATAAAATAGCCGATTTTTGGCGCAATATTGTCTTCAAAAAAAAAAAATTCTCGAAACCTGTCGAGTGGGGTATCAAAATAAAGGGTTTTTAAAGGTGATTACAAAAATATATACAACTTATATGGTTGAAGGTAATTCGAAGTGACAAATCGTAAAAAACACGTGCCAAGAGCTAAATCGTCTGCGAAATCTTTCAAATTTGTAAACTAAAAAGCTAGAAATAAAAAACAAGTAATTAAAAAAAACTAAAAAACCCTACTGCGGTATAAAAATTAAGTTGAAAAAAACTGAAAAGCTAAAAACAAGGCCATTTTAAATTAAATAAAAGTTGGAAGCAGGCGGGACCTATACCATTTTTTTTTATTACATTTTCAAACTCAAATGGGTCCCGCCTGCTTCCAAGTTTTATTTAATTTAAAATGGCCTTGTTTTTAGCTTTTCAGTTTTTTTCAACTTAATTTTTTTACCGCAGTCGGGTTTTTTAGTTTTTTTTAATTATTAATCCATCCAAAGGTTGTCTTTAAAAGATCGCTTTTAGCGATAAGACCATTGTGTCGCCCTTTGTACAGTTTCTAGATATATATGTCTGTAATTTATATGGTGTACATAATAAAGAGTATTCTATTCTATTCTAACTGTTTAAAGATATTAACATCGTGACGATGCCTTGTGAATATATCTACGAAAACATGTGAGTAAGAAAAAAAATACTTATTTTTAGTAAAAGAGGTAAAAGACATAATTATGGCACTAGAAATCGAGACCTATTAGTTCAACCAGGTTTCAGACTGGTTAAAGTAGATTCATCTTTCACGGGGTACTGTTTAAAATGTTATAATAAAATACCTCCACACATACTTCAACTAAATGAGAAAAAATTTAAGTAAAGAAAGTAGAAAGAAAGAAAGAAAAAGTATTTATTGCGACTCGTACAGGAAGATCACAAACTAAACTAAACACAGTAAAATAAATTTAAAAAAAGTATTGTATAAAACGCACACTATGGCCGGCAGGCATACTATAAGTTAAGGGATTACATTATAATAATAATATATTTATTAGACCAAAAATAATAAACTAGTTACACAATTTGTCTTAGCTACTTACAATTATTCTTAAGAGTAAATCAGTTACAAATGTGTCTTATTATTAGCATCTGTTGCTAAACTAGGTTTATAGCCTGTGTTTCAGCACGCAGCGCCTCAAGCCCTCGGACTGGGTATGCAAGTATGAGCTTAGCAACAAAAGGAAACAGTTTATTAAAATATGGACATAATTATTTTAACTGAAAGAAAGTGTACTGTCCCTCGGTGTGTAAGGTGAAGAAGGTGAGTGTATGTGTGTGAGAGGGTGTGTAGGCTGATTGCTGATAAAATGCCTGGCTCAGTGCTGGTCCTGGTACCATAACTAATTTATTAACACTTGAAAATACTGTTGAAGCTGCTTTAGATTATAAGACTATCTTTGATTAATGACATTAATCATCATTTAAATTAGACATTAAGACAATAGAGACAACCTCTTGCAAAAATGTAGCTAAGGTAAATAATAAGTCAAATGACAGTGTAAAAAAATTAAATAGTATCAATCTGGTGCATCAAAATATTCAAGGATTTTTAAACAAAGAGTTAGAAGTAGAATTATTCCTGAATTGTAACAATATAGATATTCTTTGTTTGACAGAACATTGGCTTAAAAGCCACCAGTTCATGTTCAATTTTAGTAATCACCAGGTTGGTAGTTCATTCAGCAGAGTAAATGCTATACATGGTGGCTCATTAATTTTAATAAATAACCAGCTTAAGTTTAAGGACCGAAAGGATATCGTAAGCCTCTCTGTTGAGCGAACAATTGAAATAGCCTGTATAGAATTGGAGCAGTTCATTATATTAAGTGTATACAGACCACCTTCAGGATTGTATGATTGTTTTGAAAAAGTTATGGATGAAGTGTTGCACAAAATCTGTAATACAAAGAAGTCTATCATCACTTGTGGTGATTTTAATGTTAATTTGTTAGACAATTTTGGGTTAAGTACTAAAATTATAAGTTTGTTTCAGTCATACAATCTTGCTAACCAATTTTTAGAGCCCACTAGAATAACTCCTACTAGTGCCACATGCCTAGATAACATTTATACAGATGTTATACCGACCCACAAAGAAATTATTAACTTAATAGACTCAGATCATTGCGGACAATTGATCAGTATTCCAAATTACAACAAAAAAGTTACTAAAAAAGATATCACTGTTAACCCAAAAACAACTAATCGCTTGGAAACATTTAAAACTAAACTCTTGGGTAAATTACCACTTTTATTCACTAATGATGACCCTAATCAACAATATAATGATTTTTTTAATATGTATTGCATACAATTTGATACCACTTTTATTCCAAAAAGATTATCAGTTAATAGTAACGCTTCCTTCAGTGACTGGGCCACCATTGGTATACATAAAAGTAGAAAACGACTTTATGAATTATATGAAGAACGGATTTGTATAAACACTGCTGAATTTAATTTATATGTTAAGAATTATTCTAAAATATTTAAAAAAGTTTGTAGTATTGCCAAGTCACGTTATTTGAGTTCAAAAATTAAAAATAGTAGCAACATTATTAAAACGACTTGGAATGTCATTAATAGCGAAACGGGAAGGTCATGCACCGAAGTAGTGACTACAGCCTTGCTATTGATGACAATATAATTAAATCAGATTCTCAAGTCGCCGCGGCCTTTGAAAATTTCTTTGCAGAGATTCCAGTATCAACTACTAAATCTCTTAACTCATCACCCGCTGCCGCAGAGTCTTTACTTAAAGAAAACGTTTCAGTTTGTGATTCTGAATTTCACTTTGAATATGTAACCTGTAACGATATAATTAAAACCTTTCACACGTTAAATGTTAAAAAGACCGCAGATCTATGGGGTAATTCTGTGGATGTGGCTAAGTCGATTATAAACATTGTAGCACCTACTTTAGCTGTTATATTTAATAATTGTATTGACCGTGGTGAGTTTCCTGATCTTATGAAAAACAGTAAAATAATACCGTTGTTTAAATCGGGTAGTACATCAGACCCTACTAATTATCGACCTATTTCAGTACTACCTACCTTTAGTAAAGTTTTTGAAAAACTTATTTTGAATCAATTGCAAAGATTTTTTAATAAAAATAAATTACTGCATAATAAACAGTTCGGTTTTACAAGGGGTCGTTCGACTACCGATGCAGGAGTTGAACTTTTAGGACATATTTATAATGCATGGGAGGACAAATGCGATGCCTTGGGCGTCTTTTGCGATTTGTCCAAGGCATTCGATTGTGTTCTTCATGAAACATTAATCAGGAAACTGCACCACTACGGAATCCGGAACGCCTCTCTGGATCTTCTTACTTCTTACTTGAGTGATAGGATTCAGAGAGTTGATGTTAACGGAAAAAGGTCACCCGGATCTGTAGTAAGAATGGGGGTCCCCCAGGGCTCAATTCTTGGTCCTTTCTTGTTCCTTATTTATATCAATGACTTGCCGTACCTCATAAAGGATAATCATGATATAGTGTTGTTTGCAGATGACACTTCTCTTTTGTTTAAAATCAAACGTCAGCAGCTGGTTACTGACAATGTAAATAACGCCCTTGCAAAAGTAGTTAACTGGTTTAATGTCAATAACCTACTTCTTAACGGAAAAAAAACGAAATGTATTAAGTTTACGATACCCCACGTTAGACAAGTAGAAACTAGTGTTCTCATTAAGGATGAAGAGTTAAAACCCGAAGATACCACAGTATTCTTAGGCATAACGTTGGATGCCAAGCTTCAATGGGGCCCCCATATAGATAAATTGTCAAAAAAGCTTAGCTCTGCAGCATACGCCGTTAGGAAAATTCGTGATTTGACTGATTTAGAGACAGCCCGTTTAGTTTACTTTAGTTATTTTCATAGTGTGATGTCGTACGGTATTCTGTTGTGGGGAAATGCCGCCGATATTCAGACAATTTTTATTTTACAAAAAAGGGCAATTCGTTCTATTTATAAATTAAGTCCTAGACACTCCCTCAGAGACAAATTTAAAGAGATTAATATAATGACTGTGCCTTCTCAGTACATTTATGATAATCTTTTGTATGCACATAAAAATATTAATCTGTTTAAAAAATACAGTGATATCCATAACATAAATACTAGGAACAAACACAAATTTGTTGTTCCTACAACAAGGCTCAAGAAAATAGGTGGCTCGTTTAGATGCCAATGTATACATTTTTATAATAAACTTCCTAGCCACATTCAAGAACTAAGCCTAAATAAATTCAAAGCTTTTATAAAGCGAAAACTATGCCAGAAAGCCTATTACACTGTAAAAGACTATATTGAGGACAAAAAGGCTTGGGATTGAGCTGCTCCAATAGGTTTAGACAGTGAATGTTATTTTGCAATTTTTACACTTTAATATTTTCTTTTTTTTTTTTTAAGTATCTATTTACTTACACAATGACATGTACATTTACTGTATAAAGTATTATATTATTTTAATTATTGTGAATGGAATGTAAACTACTCAAACTGCCAGACCACGATTAAAATGTAAACAATGACCCACATAGTCCTCATGTGGGTCATTGTTTACATTTTAATCGTGGTCTGGCAGTTTGAGTAGTTTATGCGGCCTACCCAAATGTCCTGTCTTTGGTATTGTTCGTCGAATCGTTGAGCTCCTGAAGTTCTGAGTTGAGCTGCACGGTTACTGACAAATGCGTGCACTGACTGGACAGGTCCACTCAATCTGTGTGGTTCTTTCCTCAAAAGATCTTTTCAGACACTAATCTACATGGTCCTCAAAGATTATGTCCGGATTTTTATATACACATTGACATTGATGAATTTTATTTCGACAATGACATGAATATTTACTTTGTAAAGTATTTTTTTTTTCTTTTCATTTAATTATTGTGAATGTGAGGACTATGTGGGTCATTTTTTTTTCTGTGTTCCTTCTTAGTTTTAATCATGATCTGGCAGTTTGAGTAATTTACGCGGCCTACCCAAATGTCCTTTCTTTGGTATTGTTCGTCGAATCGTTGAGCTCCTCATTTCTGAGTCGAGCTGCACGATTTTTGACAAATGCGTGCACTGATTGGACAGGTCCGCTCAATCTGTGTGGTTCTTTCCTCAAAAGACCATTTCAGACATCAATCTACATGGTCTTCACACGATCTGACCAAGATTTTGTCTGGACTTTAAAAGAGACTGTGACCTCTGAGTTTGTTTCGGCCTTTCTTCTCAGAGTAGTCAGATAGGAAACGCCGACCACATCTAGTTTTAAAAAATATGATGACGTGTAAAAGTGTTTGTAAAAACCTACTTACAGAAAATAAATCATTTATCATTTATCATTGCATTGTATAAACTCAATTTCCTTTGTATTGTATAATTGCATAGCACAGGTGTGGCTTATATGTACTATACAGCCACCATTTACCGGGTAATATGTCTTTCATTGACTTGAATGTGCGATGGCGGCTTATAGTATGTCATGCTCACTCAAATGTCTCGCTGACGGTGGCATATGTGGTGGATCATTTAGCTCCCTTCGAAATGGTTGAGCTGAATGGTGCTGATCCATGCGTCATGTTCGGGAACGGGCGCCGTCAGTTGGGGCTGGTCATAACTTAGTTGCCTCGGCTTATTTTTGATTATTCATTTTTGGATTGTTTGTTTTGTTACTATTTTCTGTACTCTGAACGCTTTTAACGTGTACGTCTTTTTTACATCGTTCTCATTAAATTTAACATTAATGATGTAAGTAAAATTTTTGTAAAAATGTAATTAAAAAGATTGTCCATGGAGCTTCATATTTTCTGACTGATCGACTTCTTGACAATTCAAAAGTGCCTGTAAATGGTTTAATTGAAATAAATGCTTTGAGTTTGAGTATATTTACGGTCGCGAATCATATTTTAATCAACATACAACCTAACACTGAACTGCAAATAGCAAAAACCATAAGAAAATTTGAATTTCGCGAGCTACCGTACCGTATCCCCTTTAAAGCCCCGTATGATGTGATCGGGGGCTAGCCAGTAACAGGGCATAAACTAAAGCTCCGAGCTATGAATTTCCTAAAATAAAACATACTACATACATACAAACTATATATTACTTTAACCCTACAAAACTATTTCGACAATAACTTTGTAAAAGCGAAACTCATACTTATCGTTTCCTGTACTCTTCAATAACTAATAACACACACACCTAAACATTTTTATAATGCTAGTCGTACTTCCTATAAAAATACATGTATTCATCTACGCCACTAAATCTCAAGAATCTCGACTCGAGCGCACAGGAGGGCCATTGATCAATACAAGCCATTTCACCAGCATTCGCAAGCCAGCACATACCCGTACAATTTACAGAGCTACAACACCACACTACATGGCCGTACTACATAAATCACTCTTATTTTTCGTCGGTTAATACTTTTAGAACTTCCCTGAATGTGCTAAGTCGTAAATAGATTTAGGTATGTTTGTACTATATTTTTAAGTGCACATATGAAAAATACTTGGTATATTTAAAACATTCTAGATTGATTTGTATGTTTTTGGCAATACTATTGTTGGATATTGTCCTTGGAGTGCATCCGTGATTTACAAGGGTTAGGTACCGTTAGAAAAGATTTGCTTTATATTTTACTTTCAGTTTGTGAGACCGATGTCTGAGCGGGAAGATAAGAGAATAGTTTGCACACCTAAGTTAATAAATAATAGACGTATAAACTCTTTTCTTTCCAATTTTGTTTTATTCACTGAGTTCAATATATCAAAACCGAATAATAAATCTACCTTATGCTAAGACAGCAGCAGGCATAGCAACTATTGAAATATTAAAGACAAAACTAAAACAAGTTTCAGGCATTAAATTAAATTCGAGCAGTACTTAACAAACGACAGCGACAACGTTCCACTTAGATATTGTGAATTCCTTCAGTTTCAAAATTCATTGTGACTACAATACATCTTTAGAAGTTCATCCTGTTTCTTTGTTTCACATTTTTGATTCAAAGTCTTTGAAAGCTTCCGTTCAAAGAGTAGGTATAATTAATTTGTATTAAGATGGCTTCATGGCATTGTTCAAAATAGTACAATTTTGACTCGGTTTCCGGGAATCTTTTTGATAATATATTTCGCAGAAACTGAAATTAACTCGTATTCGCAACACAGAAATAGAACGTTATGAGCTTGTAAAATTCGTGTGTCTGTAGTTTCGTGGCCCTTAGTCTCTCATTACGGACAGGTGGGCAACTAAAGACATAAATCTTTGATGAACCTCCCGTGATGACGGGCGGGCGGAACACTAGCATCTTCCCGCTACTTCATCCGCGTGGAAGTTAGCAATACCATAACCATAATCAGCCTTATAATAACACCACTCCCTGTGTCCCACTGCTGGGCTGGCTATAATCCACCACGCGGGCCCGCAGGTTGGTAGACGTCGCAAGGCTTTTGGTTCTAGGACATGCCAGTTTTCTCAGGGTTTTTCGTTCACCGTTTTGAGTAGTGGAGATGAAATAATTTACACAAAGTAGAGCGCATGTTTGGGTTCAAACCTACGACCTACAACTCGTAAGTACACCACTGCTCTCAATAACAATACCATATAACTCTGCATAGTACAGCTTTATATGAGTAAAATATATTTTTATAATTGCATTAAAGTTTCCGAGAATACCTGTTACAAACAAAATAAACGAAACAAAAAGAAATGTATCGATTTTTTGTACAATGTTTTGTTCGCTTTCTCGTGTCATAACGACCATGTAGTAGGTATTTAACTGCCCCGTCGGTCTCTTGGTTGCAAGCGCGACTGCTGAGCGTGGGGACCTGGGTTCGATTCCCAGGTCGGGCAAAGTGTTATTGGGTTTTTCCATTAGAATTTTTTCTCAGGCCGGAGTTTAGAAGTTTAGCTATGAAACTCACATGTCTCGAAAAGCTCGTTAAGGAGTCGGTCCTACGCCTGATCTCTCTCCGGACTATGAGAATGAGGAAAGAGAGAGTGCTCCTGTGTCTCAGTACACGCTTGTGCACTATAATTTCCCCCGTGTAGAAGGCTAGTCTCCTCTGAGAATGGTCGCCATGAAATTCGGTTTGGACGACTATTTAGGCTCAGACCAAATAAAAAGTCAAGACATAGCGCTGCGAAAAATACAGTGAAGCATGCAAAAACTACACCTCCGCTCTGCATATTCACACGCACACATTTACAACCATTTACAATTAAACTACTCCTCACCATGTGCACACATGTTTACGAAACCGGCCTCACTTTGCTGTTGACAGCCCTCTGTCTTGGTTTTTTATTTAGCCTGAGCTATTAGGTGTAGGCCCTCGGTCGAAGTGGAGGTGCTTGGGGGAGGCCTATGTCCAGCAATTGACGTCTTGGCCTGAGCTATTAGGTGTAGGCCCCCGGTCGAAGTGGAGGTGCTCGGGGGAGGCCTATGTCCAGTCCACAATTGACGTCTTGGCCTGAGCTATTAGGTGTAGGCCCCCGGTCGAATTGGAGGTGCTTGGGGGAGGCCTATGTCCAGTCCACAATTGACGTCTTGGCTTGAGCTATTAGGTGTAGGCCCTCGGTCGAAGTGGAGGTGCTTGGGGGAGGCCTATGTCCAGCAATTGACGTCTTGGCCTGAGCTATTAGGTGTAGGCCCCCGGTCGAAGTGTAGGTGCTTGGGGGAGGCCTATGTCCAGTCCACAATTGACGTCTTGGCCTGAGCTATTAGGTGTAGGCCCCCGGTCGAAGTGGAGGTGCTCGGGGGAGGCCTATGTCCAGTCCATAATTGACGTCTTGGCCTGAGCTATTAGGTGTAGGCCCCCGGTCGAAGTGGAGGTGCCCGGGGGAGGCCGATGTCCAGTCCACAATTGACGTCTTGGCCTGAGCTATTAGGTGTAGGCCCCCGGTCGAAGTGGAGGTGCTTGGGGGAGGCCTATGTCCAGCAGTCGACGTCTTTCGGCTGAAATGATGATGATGATGATTAGGTATTTTCAGAAGTATGTGAAGATTACCAAATGTTTTTAGAACCGCGTTACTCTTTAGGTCTTAGAAACGTATTTAATTTACCGACAGTTAGTTCAAACGTTTTATAGAATATAATAGAATACTCTTTATTATGTACACCATATAAATACAAAACAAACAACCAATGTATTTACGTAATATGTATGTATGTGTGTGTGAATGTGTGTGTATATGTATGTTTTTACAATGTTTGTTTTACCTTAATCATTCATTTCTTTTTTCTGTTTTCCTTCTTAGTTAGTTTTAATCATGATCTGGCAGTTTGAGTAATTTACGCGGCCTACCCAAATGTCCTTTCTTTGGTATTGTTCGTCGAATCGTTGAGCTCCTCAAGTTCTGAGTTGAGCTGCATGATTTTTGACAAATGCGTGCACTGACTGGACAGGTCCGCTCAATCTGTGTGGTTCTTTCCTCAAAAGACCATTTCAGACACCAATCTACATGTGTCCACCAGTCTGCACATGATCTGACCAAGATTTTGTCTGGACTTTAAAAAAGACTGTGACCTCTAAGTTTGTTTCGGCCTTTCTTCTTACAATAGTCACATAGGAAACGCCGATATCATCTAGTTTAAAAATGTGATTGACGTGTAAAAGTGTTTGTACAAACCTACTTACAGAAAATAAATCATTTATCATCAGCCACAGTCCGACTTCACCCACTGCTCAGCACAGGCCTCTCTTTTCATGTGCCATTCCCCCCGCCCCTGTGCCAGCCTCATCCAGGTTCTACCCGTGATGGTAACACTATCGTCCACCCAGCTCGCCGCTGGACGACCGACATTTCGTATTCCAGTCCTGGGATGCCACTTGGTCACTACCTTACTCCACCTGTTATCACTGCGCCTTGCCAGGTATTCTGCCCAACTCTATTTGAGTTCCATAACTCGTTTTCTGATATCAAAAAGCTTCCTTGCTGCCAACTTACGTATAGATAAAGTATATTTAAAAGTACGTAAATCCATTCTATCTCTATACAAATAATATGCTTTTAAAGATAAAATATAAACCTGCACAAAAAGAGCAATATTAAAATCATATACCGAAAGTTTTATTCGACAATACCACGGAACCCAAGACCGAGCGAGACCGACGTGTCCATCTTTTTTTTATTTATTTCCAATCGCGAAGTAATCTTGCAATCTGCAGCTGCACTTTAACATTGTAAGAGAACACGCCATTAAAATATAGTTACGGCAGTTGGGTATACCAGTAATAACAGTCGGGTATACGGTTTTTTGATACCGGGGATAAAAAAGGTAGGGTTTTGTTTTTATTTTGGTTTGTAAATTCAGATTTAATTGTTCGAATTCATATGAACGTCTGAATCAGTACACAAATAAATGTTTTTTTTTGTTTTTGTTTTACAATTCAAATACTGAGTTTTATTTTCATATTCAACCCGGTTATTATTATTCTATGACGTCATCAACAAATGTACCGAAATAGTATCCAGTGTCAATCAATCAACTTAGTATATCGCAGTCCACTGCTGGACCTGGCCTCTTCCATTCTTCCGCGTCCTCCGCCTTCCGCATCCAGTCTTGCCCATCCACCTTTTTGAGCTCGTCAGTCCATCTGACAGGGAGGCGTCCCACACTACGTTTGCCGACACGCGGTCTCCACTCCAGGACTCGTATATATACAGTGTATTTAGTATAAACTACTTCGTAGAGTTCACCTTCAGAAACTATCGAGAAAAATATTTTTTAGATATAAAACTGTTTTGCATACACACAGGTAATTACAACATTACAAATCGTTGGCCACGCGTACTGACGCGTGGCCAACGATTTGTAATGTTGTAATTACCTGTGTGTTGTAGTTGTATTACCACTGGGTAATAAAACTAATACAAGCTGGCCTCTTGCTCTATTGAAACTCCGTCCTCCGTCCGGAGTTTCAATAGAGCAGAGTTTGACCTTGAGCTAACCTACGTCAGCTCAAGGTCAAACTCTCAAATTAAAACATCTGAACAGAGGAAGCTCGTGAAAGAGAGATAGATCCATTCACAGGATCAACATTTTGGGAAATTTTAGCTTTTATAGACATGTAAGGGGACAAGATTAAGTACAAGATGTTTTCCAAGGCGAACGTGATGATCTGTTTTTTATTTTTATAATTACTTTTAAAATCACTTGCATGCTGACAATTTGTGTTGTATGTACACACGGCGACATATCAAGCTATACATTTCCAGTTTTAGTTGACCTCGCATTGTATATAGGCTTTTTGTAGAATGAGAAGTCAGCTTACACTCAGTCAAAGTCAGCTTGTACTCATGTCTGAGCAAAAGAAATGATTATAACTTAAAAATACACACATGAAGTTCAGTTTACGCTACAACTTGATTTTTTTTATAACTGGCAATAGTACTAGTCATTTTAAAAAGAACATAATTTACAAAAAAATGATATTTTTTTAAGTGGAAATAACATATATTTGGAAACGGATTTGAATAAAGACTTTAGTTCCAAAACATTATAATGCCTTACTTACTTTCCGTACGCAAAATACGCGCATTGACGTGGAGTTGCGGAAACCAGCCCGTATTACCTATTACCTAAGGCCTTACTTTACTAGATACAGCCACTTTCTATCTGCCTACAATATAAGTAAGCTAGCCATCCCCGCCAGACTATCGTCCTCCCGCCAGACTATCCCCCCGTCAGACTATCGCCTTGGGAATCTCGTTTAGAGGCAAAACACGTGTCGAATTACATTTTAATTAATTTGCATTTGTTCGCAGAAGATTGCAAATTACTGCGATCTCTTGCGTAATGGTCAGGTTTCAGGAGAACGATTGAAAATAAAATAGATGAAGCTTTTTTTAATAGGTTAGGAAGCTCTCATAATAGTGAATAGACACTATATTAGGTAGGTATTTAGACAGCAGAACTATTAAAATTGATTACAAGGAGGGGGTTATGTATGAGTATTTACTCAGTAAGATAACTATATCTATGTGTCTGTGTGGTGCCGGACTTAAAGAATAGCACCACCCCATACTTCCCGAGGGTGTCGTAAAAGGCGACTAAGGGGCGTACCGGAGAATGGGCAGCAGCGTTCTCTATGCATTCCACCACCGTACCATACTGAGATCGCCAACCCGCCTGCCAAGCGTGGCGATTATGGCAAACCCCCCCCTTTTGGTGGAGGCCTATGTCCAGCAGTGGACGTCTTTCGGCTGAAATGATGATGATGATGATGATAACTATATCACTACCCTTTTTCTATTCTAAGTTTGGCGACACGTGCACCTGTATCCGCCTATTGTAGCAATTAATCATATTTTTGGTCCTTATAGCCAACAGGCACTGGTAGCGGCCCGCGTGGTAGATTACAGCCCACTCCCTCTCGAAGTGCGGAGGCGCGTGTTCCAGCAGTGGTAACGTTGTAGGCTGAATATTCAGCCAAACTGACCAGATAATATAAAACGACCTAACAAAGTTTATTTTATAACTAAAATACAAACGTAGTGAGTTTATCCTGCCACCACGCAGCATTAACTCTGCGCTTGTATCGATCGCTACCGAGCCGTTACACCGACACAGTTACCTGAACACTGACATTTTCAGCCTCCGCTCCTAAAAATGGACTAGGATTATAAAAGTAACGCGTTTTTTTTAGGAACAATGCTAGATTTAGTAATATTTACACGATTTGAAATGATAAAGATTTTCAAACGAATTAAATCATTGTTCTACGAATGTGTAGCGTACAAATAAATCCACAAGCACAACACACCAACAGCAGCAACACTTTCTACCTTTCTTACCATTTCTGGTTATTTCACTTCAACTTTACCTGAAAACATTCCTAACAGAAAAGAAGTCTTACGAAGCTACACCATGTGGACTATAATGACGTCATTTTTCTTATAAAACAACCAAGTTCGTAGTTTCAACCACTCGTCCAGCTCTTAGATTAGATGAAACTATAACTCTGGATGGAACAAGACTTTGGTTTTGTCTTTCTCTGAAACTAGTTTAACGCCAATTCATTGGTTGAAACTAGTTTTAAGTAATGCTCGAGTCTTGGGAGAGGTTCTGTAATACTGCCTTAGTTTCAATCACTTAGATATTGGTTGAAAGCAAGACTCCTGGATCTATCTAGAGCTTTGCAAAGTAACTGGTATTGGACTTTGGAGAATAGCAGAATAAGAGTGTTTGATTTTGCCTATTTTTTTCTAGTCATCCTTGTTCAGTGTATATTTGAAATTTGGCTCGAACCATTAGGCATTGTATGTATCGATCGTACCACGGTCACAGCTACCTGCACAGTGAAATTTCGACAAACAGTGTTCCGCAAATTTCTACGGGAGCGCCTCCCCACCGCAGCCGCTTCTAGCATTTGCATCTCATTGGAATGCAACCGCTGGATGTAGCGGATGCGATGCAACGCGGCGCGGATGCGGTAATATCGCGATATGTTTTGTTAAAATATTCTTGTTGAATTTTGCAGCGATGTAGGATAGTTATCATCACTTTGGACAGTCTCCAAACAAGCCAAGTTTTTATTAAACGTAACACTTTTTTCAACACACTTGCTCGTAAAGTGGCTCTTATTGAACCGCTTTTAGGTCCATAATGCAGTGTATTAAAAACGCGTGCTTTTTCTTTATTTTAATCCACGAGTGCTTTATTTCCACAGATAACTATTTACTAGTCGGATATGCGCGCTTTTTTAATCTCATCAATTCACTTTTTTTTTTTAATAGTCTGTATTGTCCTTGGTCCCAAAATTAACTAATATCTATTTACCTTAAGGTGAATGCGCAGGGACCACGGACAATCTAAGGTGAATGCGCAGTGGTAGACCGCGAAATTCAAATTTTCTTAGGTTTTTTGCAATTTTCAGGTCAGTGTCAGGTTGTATCTTGATCAAAATATGATTTGCGACTATAACAGGTACGTCTTTACAGAATGGTAATCATTTGAATCATTAATACATCTTTCTTATGGAAAATTTCTTAGGGAAAAAATCTAACTCGAAAGATTCTATTCTAATGACTATAATTAAGTAAATATTATAGTCACGAATCATATTTGATCAAGATACAACCAGATACTGACCTGCAAATTATAAAAAAACGTAAGAAAATTTTAATTATCCACCTTCAGTTGTCCGTGGTCCTTTTTGAAACCAAACGGAAAAGACCCTGACTGGCGTGTTATTGTTGCGGATTCTCACTGAACTAATGTATATTTCTCTATGCCAATAGTACTTTCTAATTCCATACTAACTAAACTACAATTTGACATACGACAACACTACGATCAGTCAAAATATTATTATGTGTTTACTATATTTTTTCTATAGGCTGTGTAGAGGTTTTGTCAGTGCCATAGACTAATACATTTAAAATGAGAGTCTGCTTTTATTTACACCTGCACGCGCATCGCTAGTGTTGGCTAGCACAGCGCGCAGAAAACAAAACTAGCGCACCATTTTCCAAACAACTTAATATTTAACAATACAAGTCTGTTTTTTTCCTCGCAAGTGTGTTGAAAAACGTCGTATGAAACGCGTGTGCATTGATCATTAGACTCTCAGCTTTCTTATCGCGCTCGCCTACGGCTTGCGCGAATAATACCGCCTCGGGCATAATGATCAACATAGTACTCATGTATCATAATGTACTATGATACAACTATTGAATGCAGACAAGGGTCATTCAAAATTGGTTTCTGAGTAAAAGTCAGTAAATAAATAAATTAGATAATATAAATTCTAAGAGATTTGAGTAAATCCACATTAATAAAGTATGGTTTCAAAAGCGCTACTACGGTAAAATAGCGCATTAAGTTCATACGCATTTTTTGCAATTAATCCGAAGCTGGTACTTACGAGCCTGCGCAAATTACAGCACAGAAAATGGACTCCAAATCCTAAATGAAGTACCACATCCACCGAAACGGAAGCTCGTTAATGCCATTATACGTCGGGGTCGAGATTTTGCAAGCAATTTCCGCCTTAGCGACGAATGCAAATACGAATGAAATGTGTTATTTATCGCGTGAATTACAACTCTTGGTGTTAACTACTGCTGCTGGTGTGCTAGTGCTGGATGCCTCCTCAGGACATTTGCATAGCCCCGAATTATAGATTCGACATTGCTCCCTAATGTTACGATAATGGTGGTGCTTTTGGCAGGGCTCGAAATATTGCCTGGCGATTGAATAGAATTAAGTCGAAGATTATCTTGTTGATAGTAAAATTGCCTAAATACTTAAGCTTTATTGTTTTCCGTTACTAGCCAAGAATATTGTTTTAAAATTAACACAAATATTTATTCGTCATCGTAATTAATCGGAATGATTGCCATTTATTTCCTTTTCAATAGAAATCGAATGATTTGCTCTCCATTTATATACCTACCTCCATTCCTATTATTTCAATTTGTTGGTGTTAGTCTGAACGCCTTCGGACATTTGCATACTATCATCGTTCCCACATTGCTTCATTATTTTACTACAATGGTCTTTTGCCACTATTTGGGTTGTTGAAATTTAATTGATTCACTTTTTATTTTCTTAAGCTTTAATCTCCGTTTTAGTTTAAGCCCTTTTTTCCGACAATTCAGACAATGTCCCCTGCGATAAGTCTGTGACTTTTTCCTCAGTAAAATAATCCATTAAATCTATTTTTGATTTTGAGACAAAGCATTGTAAACGCTTTGAACTGAGACAGATTATGTTTCAAATGCTTTTTAAAAACGTTTGTACCTCAAATACTTTATAAAATGAGGATCAAAAATCGCTCGGAGTTTTATTGAAGACCGGAGACTTGATTCTCAAAATTATCTCCTAAAATTAATCACGAAAGCCTTTATCAAAACAAGGCATTTGTTGACGTAAGACGCTTTAAGGCCCAGTTTAAACCCTGAGCCACCGTCTTAAACTGTGTCCGAGAGAGTCCCGAGGGACGGACGTTTGACCTAATTAAGCCAAGTGGCGTGGAAAATTACAGTCTGATGGGGCCTGTTCGACCGTAATTGCTGAAGGGTAGCCGATTGACGTCGCGAGGGTTAAGGTGTCCGCCTATCTTGGAAAATCTTCAGAGGTAATCTTTTTAGGGTTACAAGTTATTTAGTTTGGATAGTGAGGTGGTTTCCAGTTTGGATATTTTCTTGTATGTTGACTTTTTTTTTCTTAGAGCTTCTCAGTTTTGTAACGTGTACAAACACTGAATACGAGCATTAGTCATATGCCAGTTCCTGCTATTTTAGAAGACAATATCAGTTCATTAAGTCCAGGTTTTCTTCACAGTAAATAACTCCAAGTAAATAAGAGTACTTACTAAAACTATTTAAATAAACCGACTTCCAAAAAAACACTACAATGTGAAAAATAACTTTAATTTCGGAAGTCGGTGTCTTTGGATCTGTATTTTAGTTTTTTGCCACCGACTTCCGAAATTAAAGTTATTTTTCACTTTGTAGTGTTTTTTTGGGAGTCAGTTTTTTTTTTGTTAAAAAAGTTTTTATTTTTTGCCTTTTAGTGGGTCTGTTTATAATTTGTCTAAGTTACAATAGCCTTATGTCAACTTGCTCATCACTTTTTACAAAATATTGTTTTTCCCGATGCAGGGACGTTAATTGTTGAGGAGTTCTCCTGGTATTTCACCATCAGCTCCATTTAATTTTACAGTGTATCGAGCATAAATTGCATAACAACCATAGTAAAGTAATCGAATCGGAACTCAACCCGTGAAATACTTATTATTGAGTAGTTCCGGTGGCCGTCTTCATCATCAGTTCCACTTCACCAAATGGTGCTTTCTAAGAGCGAAAGCACGAGTTACCATAAAAAATACCCAAATCGCTATATGTGTGCCTATAATATTTGAAGAGTTCCTTCTATTTCTCCAGGAACCAATCATCAGATCCTGACCTGATGAATAGGGACCACTTGGACAGTATACCTTTTCAAACAAAAAAATAATGTTTCCTATCGGTCTAGCCGTCTTCGAGTAATCGGGGAACATACATTTAAAAAAAAACATTCCGACGAACTGAGAACCTCCTTTTTTTGAAGTCGCTTAAAAATAAAACGTCACGAAGCAAAACTAAGAATAAAAAGCAACATATCTTTATTTAGTTCATTAGCTCCGTCAGTGGAGCTAGTGCAGGAGACAGCTTGATTCAGTCGTTTAATTAAAAGCAAGTAATTACTTGTAATGCCGAGCTCCCCAACTATGCTATAGTTAGTTTAAGAGTAGTGCTGTGTGACATATTAGTGACGTACGGACACTCGTTTCGAGTGTCAAGTTATTGCTAGGTCTTTTGAACTTACTATGTGATAAAATGATTAAATAGATAGCTA
This sequence comes from Mesoligia furuncula, assembly GCA_916614155.1. Taxonomy (NCBI): domain Eukaryota; kingdom Metazoa; phylum Arthropoda; class Insecta; order Lepidoptera; family Noctuidae; genus Mesoligia; species Mesoligia furuncula. The sequence goes on from OU744804.1 coordinate 1,108,520, forward strand.
ATAAATTATTTAAAACCGCCTCCACCTTACTCTTCAGGAATTACCTACTTGATGTTGGAATAAGTGTATTACATTTATTAATAAAGTACTGCCACATTGTATAGTAGGATGACTGCAAAATGATCATGATGATTCAAAAAGCAATCATTACTACTAGTGAATCAGACATTGTGCAAGCTGAAAAAGTTCTGACAATGATTTTAAACCACTTAAAAGTCGGCTCATTCTCCAAAATACAGCAATATTAATTCCATTCGTGGAACTCGAATAAAAGACAGCAGTAAAACACAATTATAACTAGCGGCGCGTCCGGGTAATGTCGCGGTCCCCAATAACGGTGCGAAACAGAAGGGCCGATATTATCGTATAATTATCGAAAACCTATAGTAATATCCGACGCAATAACCTAAAAATCAATCAGTCGTCGCCTCCCCGGAGCCCCGGAGCCACGGACTACGGGAAAAAATTGGAAATCAATCTATTTCTATAACCAGGCGTCTCCCAAGTATCCATTATCATAATGTGATGGGGACCCAATACTATAATCAGATATCTGAAACCTTCAGTGTTATGTATTATATATGTATATTTTTATGAGTCCGGAATATGGGACGCGTTCCGTTTCGCAAATGCTGCGTATTTTCGGAATTATTGTGCGACGCCTGATCGCTTTATGAATTTGATTGTGTTGTTGCGGGTGAGGCGAATAGGTTCCATTTTGTGTATGAGCTGAGGGTTTTGGCAAAACTCCTAACAATAAACACAGAATTCTGGAAATTAGTCAATTATAATATTCAGACACAGCAATATTACTCTATTGGGGGGCTCGTGGCTAAATAATAACAGCCGCTACGCTTGTCGCGGTCGGTTCGTGGATGGGCGACTATTCCTTATCTAGATCCGTGTCTCGAAAAGCACAACAAGACGTTGGTTCTGGCTGTCATTCGTAGATCTTTGAAAACCGTTACGGGTTACTACCCGTAACGGTTATAGATTTTTGGGCTTTTTACTAAAAGCCCAAAAATCTGACAACTAGTATTACCAAGGGGTATCGTGTTACCAAGTGGTTTGTGGGTTGTAGAGATTATATAAGCAGTCGCTCCATGTAGAATACTGGTATTCAGCTGCATCCAGTTACACTTGAAGCTGACTCCAACATGTTGTTGGAAAAAGGCTAAGCAGATTGATTGAGCAATAGAATGCTATCAGAGAAATACATAATTATATAATTATACGTAATTTCGTACATTATGTATTGCCATAATATTATATTACCAATACATAGTAATTCTCACAATAATTTAATTATAATTAATTCAATCATGATACGAATTGAATTGGATTGGTAACGTAATCAATAGCACAAGACTGTACCTAATTACATGAGATAATTTAGATTATATTAGGTACCTCAATAGGGATAGTACTCAATATTATTATATATATATTAATATGCTCAATATTATTAATGGCTGGCGAAACTCCTTATTAATAGGCCCTGTAGGTACTACATAATAATAAAATTCCTCCAGACCGTATTTCGGCCATGGCGGCCACCCTCAACGGAGACCAGCCGGAGAATTACATGTATTGCACAAGTGTGTGCACAGACCCAGGTGCACTCTCTTCCCTCATCCTCACAGTCCGATGTGACGACAGGGTACCTAAGTAATCACACTAATAATATTAATATATATATTATAAAGGCGAAAGTTTATGAGTGTGTGTGTGTGTTATTATGTTTGTTACTTCTTCACGCTCAAACGGCTGGACCAATTTTGATAAAATTTTGTATGGAGGTAGCTGACACCCTGGATTAACATATAGGCTTTTTATCCCGATATTCCCATGGGATCGACAATTACGCGGGTGAAACCGCGGGGCGCGGCTAGTATGACAATAATAATTACAAAATCTCCAATGTTTCTAAAAGCAGTACAAACAATGAATATAAAATCGTTTTATATACCCGTCAAAAGACATAAAACTTTTTTTCTATCCTTACGCAGCAAGCATGCAGCATGCAAACATGCAAACAAGCATACACCAGGCATGCAACATGCAGCAGGCATGGTTTCTGTCATGGCACCGGCGCTGAGGGGCTCCGGGGGTCCGACGCGAGCTTATCATCTTCCCAGATGGTTTTAACACTTACCACCTGCTCCTCAGCTCGTGGCCCGCCTCGCCCCTCCGCGCCTACGCGGGCTTAAATTACTCTCTAGGGGTAGGGCAGACAAGACTACGTGAAGTCGGTTTTGCAAAACATATTGACATTATTTTAATCCACGAAGCCACGAAGACTAAGGCAACCTAACATATCTAATCAGGGTTTTAACCATAATGATGGTACCAAATATTTTAAACGATAGACCTAAAGATTTTCGATGAAATAAACGTTATATCCAATACCGATAAACGAAATAAGTTTTAGAGTACCTATATAAACGTTACATGTAAAAGAATTATATCAACAGTTGATATATCTGACGTTTATTACATCTTGTGAACGTTATTGACATAAAGTATTGTACAATCAACAGGAAGTCCAAGGTAACAATTTGACATAGACAACCCCTTTATTCCGTAGTAAGATCGGTTTTTGTAGTTAGCATGTTACCACTGACGTTCACAGAATGTCACTTAATTTCTATTATTTTAATAGAAAACAAAAAAGTGACCAAAAACAAAAGGATTTTATTGTATTTATTTGTGTGTATGAAATAATAAAAAGGTTATATAGCTTTTTTTAACAGAGCTTTTTAAAAGTTTTTTTCTCCCATATTCTCCTAAGATCTAAGAAACTTCTCCCAGGCACCTAAAGTTCGAAGATCTCAGCATCCCTTCACAGATATCGTTCGCAATGTTTGTAGATACAACTATCTACACGGCACAAAGAGCTTTTAATCAAGTTGATCCCGCTCGAGTTGATTGTAGCCCGGGCACACTATGGCCACAGTCGGTCACACTGTGGGCACGGTGTGGGCACACGCTGGGCACATTCTGCCACGGTCACTTGGGTGAAGGGGTACATTGGAGCGATTACTTAATGAAATCGTAATTGTGATATAAGGGTGGTGTTTGGGTACAAGTGTTGTGGGAGAGGGTTGAGTTGTAGGAGGTTCAGGAGGCTTCGTTTTGGTAATGATTTAGGTGAATAAAAGAAATTGTACCTACTTATTGGTATTTTCAATTTTTCTGATCAAAATCTAAATACGAAAGAAAATACCTTTCAGACAATATAAGTAAGATCCGACTGGTACTCGTTATTTAGAATCCTATCTTTAGAATCTAGTTCCTATCTAACGACTTATGAAAATAAATAACTAAGTCAAAGGTCATCGTCTCTTCTCAAAATGACGACATTTTAAAAAGATCACGTTTGAGATCTATCTGTATCCTAAAAGGTTATTCAACTTAATGTACAGTCAACAAAAAGATAAGTATGCATCTTCATCTACCTAGTTATCTCACATATCAACTTTATGAACTTAAAGTCAAATTCAAATTCAAATATTTATTGCTCAACACAGTCAATTTTATACATTTCCAGATGTTAAGTGAATGCGCAGTCCACTGTATTGTACCAATTCAGGCATGCAAAATTCATAGTTATAGTTATACAATTTCATAAAATCCAATTAATCCGATACATAATGTCATAAATTAAAAAAGAAAAACAATAACTTGTACAATGATATAAATTCAAATTAATAAGTAAACAATGTCATAGATTCAAATTAAAACGTAATGTCAAAGTATAATGTCAAAATAATTAAGGGAATTTACCAATTTATAATTTTCCATGCATTGTATTATTAAAATTATTATCCAAATTAAGATATTTGCTATTAATCATTCAAATTACATTATATAATTGCAGTTAGATAGAATTAAGCTTAAATAAATAGGATATTTGACATATCTAATTATTATTTATTTAACTTGTTTGTTAGGAATTCACCAATGGAATAGTACGCTTTTTTAACCATAAGGTCTGTTAGCATTCTTTTGAATTTGTTAACATCATTCTCAAGTCTTAGAGTCGTGGGTATTATAAATTTTTGGAGCCATTCCCAGAAAACTTTTTGCATATAATGCTGTTTTGTGAGGCACGGCGTGAATTTGGTCCCGGTGACGTTTACTAGTCAAGGTTTCAAATAAATATAGGTGTTTTTTAACGAACATTGGTACTTCAAACGCATATAGGGATGGAAAAGTCATTATTCTCAGGTCAATAAAGTGTGGTCTACAACTATCAGTAGCTTTTATTTGGCACACAACTCTTAAATACTTTTTTTGTGCCTTAAATACTAGCTCCTTATCTGATGAATTTCCCCAGAACATTATGCCATAGCGTAATGTAGAAGACACATAGGCATGATATGCAGTCAGTACGGTTTCGAGGCTTGCTATTTTACTGAGATTATGTAAAGCGTACTGGAACTGATTGTCTGAAAGTCACGTGTCATCTTAAATAAATTGGTTGTTCTTATGTCAGTCAAGTAATATTTAAACACCTAGTTTACCGAAGACTTGAGTTTATCGAGTTTAGTCTGTCCTCGTATACAAAGACGGACTAAACTCGATTACATATTAAAATACGGACAATATAACATAAGCCCGGTCAACATAGACCAGATGGATAACGCAAAATATGACGCAAAAACTAATGACATTTTAAAACAGAACGCCTAAAGATGTATTTTGTAATAAAATTACACTTTCTTATCACGAAGGACTAAGTCAAACCTCCATCAAGAAGACTGATGAATTTACCATATTTAGAACAATGAGGATACCTTAGGATTCTGTTATATATGTAGGTAATCTAATTTACCGTTTTTAGGGTTCCGTACCAAAATGGTAAAACGGAACCCTTATGGTGAGACTCAGTCTGTCTGTCTGTCACAGCTGGATATCTCAAGAACTACTAATGCTATCAACTTGAAATTTGGAATAGTGTTAGATGACGTTTGCCCAGTTATTTTGCAAATAAGAAAAAATAAAAATGTATGTATATTTGAAAAAATAAAAATGTATTTATATTTTTTGCAACTTGGACTGAAAGGGGGTATAGGCTAGGTAAATTCTTCTAGGTAATTTCGAAGTGGGGCTACTAGGGCATGGAGGGTATCATACGAAAGAGCGCATTTTGCACATTCTCAAACATTTTTTTTTTATGTTGCTAAGTTTTCGGCTTTTGATGAAAAATGTAATAAAAAAACAGCCCCCCCCCCCCTTATCTCCGAAGTTTGCAAAGAGATTACAGGAAAAATAAAATGAAACTAACGGAAAAACTAACGGAATGTCAGACACCAGACGAAATATATAATATGACACAATGTCTAAAACACACCAAAGAAACGTTAGTGGTCTCCAACAGAACTTGTTACCAAGCCAAGGCATACGCGGCAGAAACGTAATGAACATTATGGAATGAAATATTCCACACATAGGCACAACAGAACTGTTACAATGATGCAGCTGCCCTGCCAAAAACAATAACACTAGGAATTCATTTGGATAACCTAGTTTTGTAGGCACAATTGCACATCTGGAAAATGTAAAGAATTAAGTAATTTTAAATTCACAATTTTGAATCAGAAGTTTGAAACCCTAATTTATAGACCATTCTTCGTCGATAAGAATCATCATCATCTGCCTAGCCTTTTCCCAACTATGTTGGGGTCGGCTTCCAGTCTAACCGGATGTAGCTGAATACCAGTATTTTACATAAGATAAGAATTAAAATTAAAATCTTCGTCGATAAGAATCTTGATATTAAAATTTAATTCGTCTTAGGCCCGTATTAATAAACGTTATTCAGCCCAAGAGCTCGCACTTGAAATTGATCATGAGGTCATGATCGTATTAATAAACATAATAATTTAAGTACTCAAATTACGGTTTGGGTTTACGATATCAGCCGAGTGATAGACTGATTAATAAACGAAACCCTACACGTAAGTTCAAAATAGGTGTACACTCAAGATGTTAAACCTGAGAGTAGGTAATCCGTGACTTGAAGTCGTGATTAGTAGTTTAAAAATATTTTGTGTGAAATTAATTATTACAACGAAATAGTGTACTGTGTGTGTGTATTTTATGGTACGAGTATCTGCGTTTACCAATAATATACACAGGATGCCTCAAATCTTTATTTTCTACAACAGCCCTATATTTTTTTACAATTTCGTGAAAGTATTTTTACTTCATTGGAGTGTGCTTTTCCATTTTCGTTTATAACCACTTTTTGTCAAATTAAACACGCGAGATGTTCGTGACAGTAAACAAACAGAATAATGTTGATTGTTGTTTGGCGCCCTTTTTAGGGTTCCGTACCCAAAGGGTAAAAACGGGACCCTATTACTAAGACTTCGCTGTCTGTCCGTCTGTCCGTCTGTCCGTCTGTCTGTCACCAGGCTGTATCTCAAGAACCGCGATAGCTAGACAGTTGAAATTTTCACACATGATGTATTTCTGTTGCCGCTATAACAACAAATACTAAAAACAAAATAAAATATATATTTAAGGGGGGCTCCCATACAACAAACGCGATTTTTTTGCCCTTTTTTGCTCGATATCAAAAATGGCAACAGGTAGGCACTTGAAATATTCACAAAATACTCAGTTGTATTTTAACTTTACTAATCAATAATAAAATTAAAATAAAATAAATATTTAAGGGGGGCTCCCATACAACAAACATGTTTTTTTCGGCGTTTTTGCCTTGTGGTACGGAACCCTTCGTGTGCGAGTCCGACTCGCACTTGGCCAGTTTTTTAATTTGTCACTTGAGGCAGACGCTCCAATCTGACGCTATATTGCGTTGTTATTTGTACCTATTGAGTTGAGTAGTAAGCTTCTACACACAAGTGGAAAACAACTTTACAACGTGATACAGCGCTATTCATTAAAGTTTTAACAAAATACAAGTTTTTCAATAAATCTTACGACATAGCAATAACGAAATGTGATGAATATTATTCTAAACTTCGGACAATGTGACGTTATCGTTCCTGTAATCAAGCCCTCAAGTACAGCGTCTTGAGGAACTTAACAAACTTACAAAATATTGTAGGTCCCGTGTAAGTAAAAGAGATGCATATATCAGCTTACCTATGAAATAGCCATTTTATAAAGAAAAAACCGGGCAAGAGCGAGTCGGACTCGCGCACCGAGGGTTCCGTAACATCCGGGTTTATGCATAAGGTTTATGTTTATGAAATTAAATGTTTTTTTTTATTTTTGAGTTGATTGAATGAATGGTAAATTGTGGTTTACGATTTATGACGTATTAAAAAAAAACTACTTACTAGATCTCGTTCAAACCAATTTTCGCTGGTAGTTTACATGGTAATGTACATCATATATTTTTTTTAGTTTTATCCCTCTCTTATTTTAGAAGTTACAGGGGGGGGGACACACATTTTATCACTTTGGAAGTGTCTCTCGCGCAAACTATTCAGTTTAGAAAAAAATGATATTAGAAGCCTCAATATCATTTTTGAAGACCTACCCATAGATACCCCACACTTATGGGTTTGATGAAAAAAAAAATTTTGAGTTTCGGTTCTAAGTATGGGGAACCCTAAAATTTATTGTTTTTTTTTTATTTTTGTGTGAAAATCTTAATGCGGTTCACAGAATACATCTACTTACCAAGTTTCAACAGCATAGTTCTTATAGTTTCGGAGAAAAGTGGCTGTGACATACGGACGGACAGACAGACAGACAGACAGACGGACAGACAGACAGACATGACGAATCTATAAGGGTTCCGTTTTTGCCATTTGGCTACGGAACCCTAAAAATCAAATATTTTCAAAGAAAATTATTTGTTTCATTAATCGAAGTATTAGAAGTTCTTTGATGACTCTGCTCTCTCTGAGGACGGGAATCGATGAACACTTTAGTGGCGTTTTTCACCGGCTTTCAGAATAAAAATGGAAATTAGTTGGTGCAAGGTCTGGTGAGTATGGTGGGTGACGGAGAGTTTCTAATCATGACTTCAGACGGTCCGATGTCATGGATTGTGTTGATGGCCTCAACGCAATTTTATTGTTGTTGTTCAGTGAATTCATACGGTACCTACCCACATTCTGAGGATTCATTCTGAGAATCGATACTGATTCATTTCAAATTGGAAACATAAAAAAATATATTTCCAATTTGAAATGAATCAGTATCGATTTATCACCTACGTTGAAAGGCTGCTGCAATTTCCAACGTGGTTTGAGATGAATCTGCTTCCACTATGGCTTTCAATTCATCGTTATCGACTTTCGTCTCCGGTCAGCCACGGGGCTCCTTGTGGAGATAAAAAATTCCAGAACGGGAGTGATGAAACCATAAACGGACCGTACGTTTACATGCGGTACCATGACCGTACACGTTGTTAATATTGCGTGTTCTTTGGGTTGCGTTGGTGTCTCGACGGAACTCGTATTCGAATATAGCGCGCAATTTCGATTTTTCCATGGTTACAGACAGCGTGTAGCGATATCTACAAAGCCACATGTGAACTACACGTCATACTGACGTCACGCAAAATCCTGCATCTCGCAAGTAGACTTTACCACACAACTAGCATATATACCTACAACAGCCCGTCATGAATCATCGGGCTGTTGCCCGCCAGACACAACACCCGTTTGGTCGGAGGATCTTCCCTTTTCTATAGGAGAATGAGTGAACTTTACACCCTATTCCTCCCTATTCCTCATATCTCTACGCTTATTTTTTTTTTTCAATTGTTATTGTTTAAGCAATGATGGGAAACTATTTTGGTATAAATACTACGTGAAAATGTATCGAAGTTTGGAGATATTCAGACTTGTTTCTAGTAGAAAATTGAATTAGGTCCAGTCATTTTTTTTAAGACATTATATAACAAAAACGTATTCTTTTATTAAAAAAGTATATGATATTTAAAATAGTATTCAATTTCGACGAGGGAATCATGCGTCTACGCGCATTTTTGTAACAGGCCTCTTAATGTCATTTAGAACTAAGGACTAAAAGGTGAAGGCGCTAATAATTAAAACTAATAACTCTTACGTTTTTAAATGATGCATCCATTCTTGAAATTTTACTCCCCTCCTGGAGAGCAAACACCTTTTAAATAGGCATTAAACTTTAAAAGAATCTAGATAGGTTTTTAAAGTAAGACATCAATCAGATTAATGGCGAAGTAAAAGCCGCTATTTTCTCACGAATCATTATTATTCGATCTCCTCAGAAGCAGAGAGAAGCCTCAGAATTTTTATTAAACTCAGACGACCGAATAGTATTGGGTGCCTTAGTATAAAACATTTTTCAACACACTTGCTCGTAAAGTGGCTCTTAATAAACCGCTTTCAGGTCCATAATGCAGTGCATTTAACACGCCTGCTTTTTATTTTATGTACTGCACTAGAGCGGTAACGTCACAGATAAACTATTTATTAGTCGGAGATATGCGCTTTTTTAATCTCGTCAAGAGACTTCATTCCAAAAGGAATCCGCGGGCCACATTTTACTTTTTTTTAAATAGGTAGTCTTAATTGTCCTTGGTCACAGAAAGAACTAAAATTTATTTACCTTAAATTGTCCGTGGTTCCTGCCGGAACCAAACAGAAAAGACCCTGACTGGCGTTCTATTATTGCAGATTCTCACTGAACTAATGTATATTTCTCTATACCAATAGTACCTACCTACTTTCTAATTCCATACTAACTAAACTACAATTTGACATAAGACAACACAACGATCAGTCTAAATAAATATCATTTTGTGTTTATTATATTTTTTATATAGGCTGTTTAGCAGTTTTGCCCGTGTCTTTATTTAACCTGCGCGCGCATCGCTAGCGCGGCGCGCGGAAAACAAAACCAGCGCGCCATCACACTAATTATATAAAGGCGAAAGTTTGTGAGTGTGTGTGGGGGTGTGTTTATATGTTTGTTACTTCTTCACGTTCAAACGGCTCTACTAATTTTGATAACATTTTGTATGGAGGTAGCTGACACCCTGGATTAACATATAGGCTACTTTTATCCCGATATTCACACGGGATCGACACTTACGCGGGTGAAACCGCGGGTGCAGCTAGTTTTCTAAAAAAGTTAATAACAATACAAGTCTGTTTTTTTCCTCGCAAGTGTGTTCAAAACGTCGTATGAAACGCGTGTGGATTGATCGTTACACTCAAGTATCATAATGCAAGTACTATTACAAGTTTTAGAACATGAATATATAAAAATTAAAGGTACAGACTCAGCACATCAAGCTACTACAGTCTGTCAAATGTCTTTAATAGATTTTCAACTTTAACGTCAAATCATAAGGTTCAAAGTTGATTGGGAAAATTTTACATTTTCGGATAGCTTGATGTGCTGGCGTCTGTACAAGGTTCAAATAGTAACTTATTAATTTTGGAAGGTTGGTATTTGTAATTATGAACAAAATGATTTTGTAGAAGATGAATAGAAAAAATTTATGTCTAATCAACCTGTTCATACTTTAGTTATTTATAGTATTTCATCTTTTTTTCCTGTTGTATTGGCTAGATATCAGGTTTTTTGATACCAAACATAGTTTACTCTTTATTTGTGACTTCAAGAACGCTTTCCTGTTCAAACTCAATCACCAATTAAAACTGAAACATATCTAGAATGGAAAACAAAACTAAATTCAATTCCACAAAGCCAACCTAACACGCCTGGTACCCAATTCCATTATAAAATCCATTAAGTAGTTCGTACACATATTTCGGCTTTAATCCGTTATTAAAATATTAAATCCTACGATTATATGGCATTGTTGAAGCGCTGACTGGAATTGAATTAAAATGTCAGTCAAGACGCCGAAAGGACTGAGTCTTGGCAATTCTATTGAGATATGACGGTAGTTCCACTGTGATGTTGGGCTGTGTCTAAAAGGAGATATTTTATATTTTGAATCTTTTATGTGATGGCCCGTAATTAATATCCATGACCGTGTCATGCCCGCTGCGTACCAATTGGTGGCAGAAATTGATGTCATATTTTTAATACTCAAGTTAAAATATGATTTACTACCATTAGCGGAATTTACTTATGTTCTCCCGCTAGTAAGTTATGATGATTATGATAACAGCTTCTTGCTCTATTTATATATTCTAAGCTACAGCCCTTCCCCTTTTGGGAGAGGCCTATGTCCAGCAGTGGACGTCTTTCGGCTGAAATGATAAAGCTACAACTTGTGGTCTAAAATGGATGCAAAAAACAAACCACTTAAGTTTATATTGTCCCTGAAACGTATTACCCAAATGTACTGTAACCCGGTTGTTTCGGTGTCTTAAACGACATCTTCTTAAAAAAAAAGACTTTCCCGCTATTATTCGGACAACAACAACGTAAACAGTTTAACTGAGGGACGTACGAAGAACCACTGGATAAGGCGGGGATATACTGAACTTTTATAAGACCTAAAAAGGTACTCGCATACGTAAGTGTACGTTTTTATCTGTTTTATATACAATGCTAGGATATACCTATTGTTACGGACGCCGAGCTCGTCATAGAATTATGCGTACAAAAATAGTACATAAGTAACAACTAGCGTATATTATGTTTAGAATAAGTATATGAATAAGTTTAAGTTAAGGAAATGTTTGTAATTGGTTGCGGAGTCTTGCCTCCGACAGGTCGCGACAAGTCGAAACCTGTCGGGGACCGGACACGAACCAAAATGACCGGATTGGTGGGTTGCCTAGTTTTTCGGAAAGTAACACAGTAGTGTACCCACTACTTGCGCCCACGTGCTGGGGTATAATAAGGGGCGCACAATCCGGTAGTTTTGTAGCTCGCAGTAGTTCGACGATAGTACAGCTGATCTCTCAAGAAAATAAATAAGAAGCAAAAATTGGAGTTTTATTAGAAGAACCTGAAGAAACCATACAGTCCACACACCGATACAGTCCGACCACTACAGTCTGGTCCTTCGCAGCCGAATCAAGAAAGGAGAATCTGCGACTTGGAAGAAGGAATTGTTCGTGAGTGAACCAGTATTAACTTACCTGCATATCGCTGCTGTATTATCTCTGCTGTGTCACTGTGCGCCGTCAACCGAACGCGATGGTGGTCACCCGTAGTCAAAGTGACTTAGCAGAGATGGAAGAACAACGGCGAGCCCTAGAACAAAGGGACGTACTAACATCGGTACGTCGCAAGGAAGCGGAACGAATAGAACGAGAGCGACTACGACGACTATCGCTTGAACCACCGGCGTCACCTCAAGTCGAAAGTATGGCCGGACCTACTACCGCCGCAGACCTCGCTACAGCGGGACCATCGTCAGAACAGCGCCGTATAAGGTCGCCGCCGCGATCAGTGAGATCGAACACCAGCGTGACTACGCGGCTTCGATTGGCCGAACTTGAGGCGGCCGAGAAACTAGCAGCCATACGACGAAAGGAGCTGGAAATTGAAGCAGATCTAGTGAAGAAGAGATTGGCTGCCGAGGTCTCCGTGATCCAGGAAGACCAAGAAAGCGTCCATGAAGATCTACTTCAAGAGGAACACCAGCACCAGAAGGTGGACCAATGGCTGCGCACCCACCCCATCAGTACACGGGGGGAGGGGGACGCAAACGCAGAAACAAAAGAAAATCCGAAGCAGCAACGATTTGATGTGCCACGAGGAAGGTCGCCGACGCCAACGAGAGCCAGAAACAGCATTGACCAATTAGCTGCGACCCTGGAGAAGATGGCCAGACCACGACTTCGGCACACAGATCTACCGACTTTCTCTGGTGCGGTTAGTGAGTGGTTACCGTTCAAGGCATCCTACTACGACACGACCAATATGTACAACGTGTCACCGGCAGAGAACCTCCAGCGACTTAGAAGTTGCCTCAAAGGTGAAGCACGAGAAACAGTAGCGGCTCTTCTGCACGCGGCCACAGAACCGGACGCTGTCATGAAGACGTTGGAGCAGTGCTTTGGCCGACCAGAGGTGATCATAGACAAAGCGCTGGACGACCTGAAGAAGATGCCTAAACCTAGTGCCTCAGCCAGTGACCTAAACAGTTTCGCGATCAAGATTCAAAATACGATATGTGTGTTAAAGACAATCGACCGCAAGGGGTACCTCTATAATCCCTTGCTAACCCGGGAAGTGCTTGAAAAATTAAGTCCCCATCTCCGATCCCGATGGTGTGACTTTGCCTGTGACAACGAAGGAACAGCAGAGCCAGAAATAGTGATGCTATCTCGCTTCTTAATGCGTGAAGCGGATAGGGCGTTGCGATACACATACGCCCCAACAACGAGCGCCGCGACCGCACCACACAAGAAGGAGACCAGGCCTGCCATAACACTGAAGAAGAAATCCAACACAGTGTACGCCACGGTGGAAGGGACCGAGGAAGATCAGTGCCCCAGTTGCAAGCAAAGCCACATACTAACCCAGTGCCCGAAATATAAGGCAATGTCAGTGGACCAGCGGTGGGAACTAGTGAAGGAGCAGAAGATATGCTTCAAGTGCGCCCAGAAGAAACACAGGCGCATCATGTGCAAGGCAAAACCGTGCGGTGTGAACCAGTGCCGCCGGCCTCACCACGCCACGCTGCATCAAGAAAGAAAAGAGTCGCCCGAATTAGAGTCAGCGACTGAACATAAGTCTGAAGAACCAACAAAAGAGGAGGCAGTCATGTCGGTGGCTACCCGAACAGCCGCCGGCCCGAAGACTGTCCTTCTCAAAATGTGCCCCGTGATCATCACAGGTCCACGGGGGGAAGTAAAGACTCACGCACTCTTCGACGAAGGAGCCACCATTACCCTCATTGATGAAGACCTGGCTACAAGCATCGGGGCCGAAGGGATGTCACAACCACTGCACATCCATGGGGTAAATATGTCGTCGCGAGAGCAAGACAGCAAGATCGTCACTGTGCAAGTGAGAGGAATCAGCAATGATAGCGCATCACACAAGCTTCGGGCAAGAACCATGAAGAACCTGAGGCTTCACCAGCAGTCAATTCCGGACTCTCTGCTTGAGTATGGACACCTGCGAGACCTCCCAGCAAACGAGGTGTGTTATGAACCAACACGCCCCGGTCTCCTAGTGGGGACAGACCATTGGGAATGCATCGTGTCAAGAGAACTCCGAGTCGGCGGCCCCAACCAGCCAGCTGCCTCCCTAACGCAGCTCGGCTGGGTAGTGCACGGGACCACACCACGAAACGTCATCATAAATGAAGACAACGTGTTGCATCTCTATGAGAACGAAGAGCAGCAACACAACCACCAGCGCCTTCACGACTTAGTGGAAGCCCACTTCAAAATCGAAGCGCTGGGAATTGCGCGAGAACCACGCGTAAGTGACGCTGACCAACGAGCGACAGCCATCGTCGAAAGAACCATAAAGAAGATCAACGGTGGCTACGAAGTCGGACTGCCATGGCGACACGACAACGTCACCATGCCGCCAAGTTACGGTGCAGCGCTCCGCCGATTAAGAAAGATCGAACAGAGAATGGACGCGTCGCCTGACTTCGCCGAACAGTACAGTGCCCAGATCAACAACCTGCTGGAAAAGGGATATGCAGTGCCGTGCGATGGCACAGAACAGTCAAGTGCCGTCTGCTGGTACCTGCCCCACTTCGCCGTGCAAAACCCGAACAAGCCCGGCAAGCAGAGACTAGTGTTCGACGCAGCGGCAAGAAGTCACGGCATGTGCCTGAATGACAGATTACTAGAAGGCCCGGACCTGCTGCTATCGTTACCGGGAATCATATTCCGCTTCCGGGAAAAGGCGATAGCGGTCACTGCAGACATCCAGGAAATGTTCTTACGCATCAAAATAAGGACTGAGCATCAACCGGCACAGCAGTTTCTGTGGAGAGGCACCAACAGAACAGAGCCCCCGCGCCACTACAAAATGACGAGCATGATCTTCGGCGCAGCCAGCTCTCCATACATGGCCCACTATGTCCGTAATCACAATGCGGATATACACGGACAAGAGTACCCACGCGCGCTAGAGGCTATAAAGAACAGCCACTACATGGATGACCTGGTAGCGAGTTACGATGACCAGGAAGAGGCCCTGAAGGCAATACAGGAAGTGAGACAGGTGCACGCGGTCGCCGGGTTTACTCTGCGTGGATGGAGCACGAACGACGAAACAGTGCTACGCGACGTACCCCGGGAGCTACTTGCCACCACACCCACACAACTGGGGGGAGAGAAGCCCGCGAGCAAAATACTCGGGCTGTACTGGAGCGCCGAACGGGACGAACTCGGGTTCAATACCTCAATGAACCGAGTCCCCCGCTCCGGTACGAGAACGGAAGCGCGCGCCCACAAAGAGAGAAGCACTCAGCTCGGTAATGTCCATCTACGACCCTCTAGGACTGCTGAGCCACTTCACAATACGAGCAAAGATCATCCTGCAAAGTTTGTGGCGCCTCCAAATAAGGTGGGACGAACCGATACCGGAAGAGGAGAACGAACTCTTCACCACCTGGCTCGCTCAACTCACCGACATCGCCCAGCTTCGAATACCTAGAAGCTACACGTCGAAGAAGTACAAGGACATAGAACTACATGTCCTATGCGACGCGAGTGAACAGGCCTACGCAGCCGTGGCCTACTGGAGAGTAGTGAACTGCGACGATACTGTGAGCATCGTGTTGAACGCCGCCAAAGCTAAGGTGGCACCACGACAGGCGCAAACTATTCCCAGGCTGGAACTACAAGCCGCGGTCATAGGGGCTAGACTCGCTGACACCCTCCGAAAGGAACATCGCATGGAGGTCAGCAGAACGGTATACTGGACAGACTCTTCCACCGTCGTGCACTGGATAAAAAACGACATGCGACGATACACGCCATTCGTCGCGCACCGACTGGGAGAGATCGCCGAGCTCACCTCAAAGGAAGAATGGCGCTGGCTGCCAACTGACCAAAACGTAGCCGACGACGCCACCCGACTTACCAACGCGCCGATCCACATAACCGATCGGTGGTTCCAGGGGCCTAGCTTCTTACGACTACCGGAGGAGCAATGGCCCGGAATAACGCCACCCACGGAAGACGATGAACAGGGAGTTTTGCACGTCATCGAGGAACCACGAGACAGCTGGCTACCCGACCCTGCCCGCTTCTCCAAGTATGAAACGCTGGTAAGAGCGGCGGCGAGAGCCCTGGCGTTCATTGACATATGTCGACGCACCGCTACGAGACTTGAACACAGACACATCCAGCGCGCCGAGAAAGAACTCCTGCAGCAAGCACAGCGGGAAAGCTTCGGCGAAGAAATGAGGCGGATGCAGTCAGCCCGTCCTCTCACAAGAACGAGCAGGCTGTACAAGCTCGACCCGGTCTTAGAAGACGGCCTCCTGCGGGTACGAGGCCGCATTGAAGCATCAGCAGCACCACAAGAGGCAAAGAGGCCGATTATACTGGACGGTCGCCACCGAGTTACGAAGCTTCTGGTGCTACGCGAACACTGCGCTGCAGGTCACGCCAACCGTGAGCGCGTTACCAATGACCTGAGACAACGATACTGGGTCATACATCTACGACCCACCGTGCGCACCATTGAGAGAAACTGTGCTTATTGCAAGAAACAGAAGGGGACACCACAGACGCCCGCCACGGGAGACCTGCCACACGCTCGCCTAGATCCCTTCCACCGCCCGTTCACTAACTGCGGGGTGGACTATTTTGGACCCATGATGGTCAAGGTGGGCCGTCGTCGTGAGAAGAGGTGGGGCGCCTTGTTCACATGCCTCACATCCCGCGCCGTACATATAGAGCTCGTCGCATCCCTTTCAACGGACTCTGCAATAATGGCATTAAGAAGAATGGCTGCGCGCAGGGGTTGGCCGCGGCTCATGTATTCAGATAACGCGACCAACTTCAGAGGGGCGGATCAAGAGCTCCGCAATGCCTACGTCGAGTGGTTACCTGCCTTGAATGACGAGGGGCTGCTTCACCGTATGGAATGGCGGTTTATACCTCCTGGCGCGCCGAATCAAGGCGGAGCGTGGGAAAGAATGGTACGCTCCGTCAAGGCGGCCCTCAAGGTCACCCTACATAAGAAGGCACCCGCTGAAGAAGTCCTCAGCACGCTCCTCACCGAAGCAGAGTTCTCCATAAACGCACGACCCCTGACCCACGTCAGCGTAGACCCGAACGATCCTGAGGCCCTGACCCCCAACCACTTTCTGTTGGGGTCTTCAAACGGCCTACCTACGACGGGGCCATGCAAAGAGGACGACCGACGAACATGGCGAGCTAGCCAAGCGCTGCCGACCACTTCTGGCGGCGCTGGCTACGGGAATATCTGCCCACACTAGTACCCCGCGGCGAGCCGAAGAACAACGCGAGACCGCTGCAAATTGGCGACGTGGTCTTGGTGGTTGATAACACCCTGCCCCGAAACACCTGGCCGATGGGGGTCGTCGAGCGCACACACCCTGGAACTGACGGCAGCATTCGTGTGGTCGAGATACGGACAAGGACCGGAATCTTCCGACGACCGGTGAGCAAGCTCGTCGTCCTTGAGAAGAAGGAAGAGGCTTCGCGAGCTACGCCGGGGGGAGAAATGTTACGGACGCCGAGCTCGTCATAGAATTATGCGTACAAAAATAGTACATAAGTAACAACTAGCGTATATTATGTTTAGAATAAGTATATGAATAAGTTTAAGTTAAGGAAATGTTTGTAATTGGTTGCGGAGTCTTGCCTCCGACAGGTCGCGACAAGTCGAAACCTGTCGGGGACCGGACACGAACCAAAATGACCGGATTGGTGGGTTGCCTAGTTTTTCGGAAAGTAACACAGTAGTGTACCCACTACTTGCGCCCACGTGCTGGGGTATAATAAGGGGCGCACAATCCGGTAGTTTTGTAGTTCGCAGTAGTTCGACGATAGTACAGCTGATCTCTCAAGAAAATAAATAAGAAGCAAAAATTGGAGTTTTATTAGAAGAACCTGAAGAAACCATACAGTCCACACACCGATACAGTCCGACCACTACACCTATCTCATTATTTTATAAAAGGGAGGAATGAATCAATCTAGTTGTTCTTCATTGGAACAGAAAATAAGAAAAGAGCAATCAACTACCAAAGCAAACGGTTTCTTTTCAGTGTTTGTTTTTTTTTTCTTGGCGTCATGTTTTACCGCAAATAGACGTATGTTATTTCTTTATTTATCTCTATAAAATCAATACAACATCCTTTTTTTTAAGTTAAAACATTTTTAGGCGCATTTGGCATTTCTTGAGATGTGAAAAAATCATTGAACTCGCGCCACTGTTACCGTAAGTGACATCGCGCGTGTTTTGTTTATAAGACGATGACATGACTCCTTAAAAAACTTTAAAACCCAAATTTTAAGGTCACAAAGCACGCAACCCACACAATCTAAAGACAAGATTCGTTGTATTAGTATGTAGGTTCTCTTACAATCTCTGTAACCATCTGTAACTTATATTTACTTTTAACTTTTTCCATTTTATATTTCTGTTTACGTAGGTAGTTAGTTTTTTCACTTAATTTTTACACGTTTCGTTTTTACCTTAGGTTATCAATGTATTCGAGAATGTTGGTTCACCTGTTATTGGCAACTGTATAAGCACATGACTGTAACCTATTGTTAATTGATATCTTGGATACAGAAGCTGTTGGTGTACCTTTTATAAATAAATAAATAAAAGACGATTAAAAAATACCCGCTTCGGATGTGTTCGGCTTCCCTCGGTTTTAATGTATATCCGATACGTCAGTGAGTGATGGTAAAGTTACAAAGTATTATGTTTGTCATTTGTTTTTACTTCAGTCGGCACTCCCGGAGTGCCACTGTTTTTTTTTTTTTTTATACAACATCTCAGACACACACACACAGTTTGAAAAAACAGGTTCACGATTGTTAGCCTTGCGTTCCGGATTCCATCAAGAAATTTACTGTTACTGTTAGCCCGCATCATCCCACTGCTGGGCAAAGGCCTCTCCCCATGACTTCCAGCTCTTTCGATCCAGGACTAAAGTGGACCACTGGTCGTTTGTGAATTTATCAAGAAAGCAAAAATTATTATTCTACACTATGCCCAATAAGACCACACGACGAAACCAAATGCGATACCTGAAGCCAAGTTGAAGCGGTTCAATCTAACGACATGACATTGAGTGGACGTGCCCACTTGAATTATAGTCACATTTAACCACTGTTACGTTAACATGATCTATCAGTATGGGAACATCTTCTAGCACTCAAATCTATGCTATTCTTTCGTCTGGAATATTTATAAATAATTAGTATTCTGTCACTCGAACTAACAAACTTACAATACAAACTTTTTCTTTCTTAAACCAGGTCAGTGGAGCTTTTACTTGTTTTGTTTGCCGGCTTGTTGCTACAGATATCGTTTTTTTTTTGTTGGAGTTCTCTTAACTAAATAATAAAACTGCGGAAATAAAAAAAAAATACGTTGAATCGTTTACGTACAATCTCACTTCAAAATTAGTCTAAGCCGTTTCATCTTAAAAAAAGTGAGATATCAAAACTTTGACATTGGAATTATTCACGATAATCGCTGAAATTCAAAAGACAAGACATTCTAAGGTCATTTATTTAACTTTTCCTTCTGTAACAGTGGGGCCTCGTCTTTACAATACCGGAGAGGATTTCATTTGGGCAATTACGGGGGCCCACTAATTGCCAACCATCTCAGAAATGGCGTTCGCCAGAGAAATTGTTTTTAATGAAAAATTCACGTAAAGCCTGCGTTGAAGTTTTACTTTTTTCCGCTCCGTGTAATAACATTAATGTAATGATAATTTCTGAAGTTGCGCGGCTGATGGATGGCCGGGATCTGCCGGGATGCATTTTATTGGAGTAGTGGCAGCTTGCGACTTGGCTCCTTCAGGTTTTATTACTGTTTTTGTTCGTGGAATGTTGAGTTTGTCTCCTGAGAAGAGTAGGCTTTCTTACCTTATCCTGTGAGTTTTCCTACTTTACTATTATAGGCATTTCTTTTGGGCCTTTATGACATTTTATTATTTTAAACTGACAATAAAACAAATAGTTATCGCCGTTTTTAAAGACCTTTGAAAGTTTTTTTTTATATGCCAATTCAATTTGTTGAATTGAAACGCAAACGATTGGAAAAAACATGAATTCACAGGCAGTGCTTTAAAATATTTCAAAAATACGGCACAATCCAACGATATAGACCGACGAAGATAAATATAATGAAGCTACAGGAAACGTGGTAGAAAATTCTAATATTCCGCAGCAAAATAAGCCTACGTCTGACGTCACTCCCCTCCACGTGAGTAACAATAATACACGCTTTGGTTGACGTCGACGTGACGTGACGTCGATTCGATATTACCTGACAGCAGTAGCTTAGAATATACAATTACAAATAGAATTGGATCCTAAACAAATTATGACAATTTACGCCATAATCATTTCTATCTCGTTCTCATATGTATAATTTCAACATGAATGATGTAACCAATATTTTCTAACAATATTTTGATTTAAATGAGTGTCCGTGGAGTTCCTTGCGCGTTTTCTCCATTGGATCCCACTACGCTTTGGAATGGGCAACTAGCTTCATCTTTCCAACTGACGGACCCCTTGACAATTCTAAAGTGCCTGTAATTGGTTCATTTGAAATAAATGCTTTGAGTTTAAGTTTCAGTTTGCTATGTTATATTAATTATAATACATAATAGGAACCTTTAACACGATAACAATAACAAAGTGCAATTACCAATTCGTTTAGTAAAAGTCATAATAATTATGTTAATTGATAAATTTAATATAGATGGTCCATGATTAGCAGAGGAAGCTATATTAATATCTGTTATACTGTAATGGATTATTGAGGTTTGATTATAATTCAGTTGGCGTTTGAGGGAGGTCTATGTCCAGCAGTGCCGTGGATGTCTTTCGTCTGAAATGAAATTGATGATGAATATGGAAAATTCTATGGAATATCATCCGAGGGGCTCGTGGCTAAGTAATAGCAGCCACACATATTGATCGAACAGGTTACCCTACGCTTGCTGCGGTTGGGTCTTGGATAGGTGACTATATTTACATACCGAGACCCCTCCGTGTCTCAGAAAGCACGTTTTTCCGTTGGTCCCGGCTATCATTCGTGCATCTTTAAAAGTCATTACGGGTCGTCAGAAGTCCGAAAGTCTAACACCCAGTCTTACCAAGGAATATCATATTACCCAGTAACGGGGTTGTGGAGATCAGATAGGCAGTCGATTCATGTAACGTACTAGTACTAAGCTGCATGTGGTCCGTAAGACTGGAAGCTGATCCAAACATAGTTGTTAAAAGTCTAGACAGAGAGATGATCAATAGAATATTAAAAACACAGGTAATGTTGTATGTATTGAAATTCGAAAATAAAAATCATCATAGAAACATTTAAAACAGTTTCTAAACAAATTACACCAAGTAGAGGAGAAAGCTAATGTAAATACATACAAAGCCCCCTGGGAAGCATGACTGCACTTCATCCAACTTCCAAGTTCCAGTGCTTAAGACCGTTTAAGTGCGTTCGAAGTACGAACTGAACCGCGGCGCGCGAGTTTAGATTCAAATCAGCGCATTAGATGGTATCAGCCTTTGTAAGTATTGTTAGGGTTATATTTTATAGGGTTATCTTCTGATGCATGTACTGATTGGGAGTGTTAAGAAGATGGAGTGGGTTGTGTGTAGTTGTTTGTTTTGTTGTAATGTTTTACGGTTTTTTAATGGTGAGTTTTAAGCTGTATTTGCATGTGTAAGTTTGGGAGAATCACTAAAATTACTATCTTTTTCAATAATTTTTTTTTCTGAAACAAACTAGATGTGGGTTTTCAGCAAATACTTTTTTTTTCTTTTTAATGGGCAACTAGCTTGATCTTTCTGACTGACCCAAGCCTTGACAATTCTTAAGTGTCTGTAATTGGTAAATGGCACCAGCGACCCCCCCTATAAGTAGCCTGTTACCTGTGGTTCAGTTTTTAACTAGTACAAGAGTTGTGTGGTTTTGCTTAACAACAACTCTGGTGGAAAAATAATCTGTAACACTGTTTTGGGAACAAAAAAATCTTATCTTATCTTACATAATATTGTTGTACAGTCAGTAGATACGTATAACAGCGTTAGCACTTGCACTATTAAAATTGTCCTTAGTGCTACGACATAAATGTCAATGTCAAATTGTAACCAACGATGTGCAGTTGGCAATACGTACGTGTCAAAAAATAGGACTGCTTCTCGATAAAAATTGCTTCCATAAGCCATAAAATCAAATCTGTTGAACGCGCACATAAACCCAGAGCATTATAGCACCTGTTTCCAAGCAACACCTCACTATAAGAATTCCAATACACATGTATTCCCTCCCCCCTCTAGCCCCCGCCCCCCTAGGACATGCAAGCCTAGGACATTTATCTCTCGCTCAAATCCATGTGGCGATATTAAATATTTCGCATCGCATCTCTTCACAGTGTTGAAATATCTCCGTGTTACCACCAACATTATCATCCTGGTGTGTGTCTACGAAGCTTAATGGTTTTAAAATGAGGTCACGAATATATCCCGAAGATTCCTTCAGATGTGATTCGTTGAGCTCTTTATTCCTCGGCAGAGTTTTATTGATTTTGCTATCAAAGAGATACGTGTTTTAAATGTTTGTTGGTTGTTCTGACGGGCACCACACTCACGCAGGTAAAATGTTATATCGGTCTTTAGGGATTTGTTTTCGTTTCCTTGTTGAATATCTAAAATATGTTTTATTTTTCTGAATTTTTCCTTTGGTTTAGAATAAAAAAATATCGTTTTATATCCTGCGGGTGTTGTCAACAATAATTATGCTAATAACACCACGTGGGATGGCATTAGAATAATTATGTATTTGGTTGTATAACGTGGAGTGTCGTCTCCATCTTGTAAAACCAAACAACGACAGTAAACTGAACTTCGTATAGCTAACGGCGCGGGCGTTGCCAGTCTGCATACAAAAACTCAAACAACTAGATCCAATAGCTTAGTCACTTAGCTAGTCAAAGATTGGCAAAATCCATAGGACCAGAAGTACCCACTATTTAGTTTGTTTGAAAAAATCACTTTTTAGGGTTCCGTACCCAAAGGGTAAAAACGGGACCCTATTACTAAGACTTCGCTGTCTGTCCGTCTGTCCGTCTGTCCGTCTGTCCGTCTGTCCGTCTGTCCGTCTGTCCGTCTGTCTGTCTGTCTGTCACCAGGCTGTATCTCAAGAACCGCGATAGCTAGACAGTTGAAATTTTCACACATGATGTATTTCTGTTGCCGCTATAACAACAAATACTAAAAACAAAATAAAATAAATATTTAAGGGGGGCTCCCATACAACAAACGCGATTTTTTTGCCCTTTTTTGCTCGATATCAAAAATGGCAACAGGTAGGCACTTGAAATATTCACAAAATACTCAGTTGTATTTTAACTTTAATAATAAATAATAAAATTAAAATAAAATAAATATTTAAGGGGGGCTCCCATACAACAAACATGTTTTTTTCGGCGTTTTTGCCGTGTTGTACGGAACCCTTCGTGTGCGAGTCCGACTCGCACTTGGCCAGTTTTTTTTATATTCGATGAAAGGATTTATTTGATTCCGAAATACTCATATACATTTTAGTGTGGAGACAACGACAACCTCCGACCTGAATTAAAAGGTAAAATTGAGGTAGTTTCAGGAGATCAGTAGAATGGCGCCTTAAAAGTGTTACCACTAAAAGTTAACCCCACATAGTCTCAAGTCTGAAACTCACGAGAATTGCCAAGCAATTACACACGCTCGTATAACTAGGTACCAATGTTTGTAAACTCCCGTCCGCGCTGTTTAAAATTCGGTGGTGCAAGTTTGGCTCTCGGTGTAAACTGTAAATTGACATAAATCAGTTTTGACAACATTACAAACTGCTCTTCATGTCTCCACCTATTGAGCCTAGTATGTAGTTGTCTTTCAACTTTCTCCAGCTATGATACTGACACTGATATTGAAGTAAATTACTGTTATGTGGTAGATGCTTACAGTGCGGCCGACTAGAGAATACCGCCTCTCTGCTTCAATAGTTGAAAATTGAAACTGTCGGACTCATCACGTTATTGAAGCAAAGAGGCGATACGTTCTTGACTCCTGGCAGTTTCATACAAACGAATACGTGTTTTTCGAATTTGATGTTTATTAGCTACTAGAATTGTTTGTTTGACACATGGAACAGATTCTTTTGACGGCCCGACCATAGCTAATCGAACCCTGATCATGTTAATAAGCGATGTCAGAATAAATGACATTCCTTATCCTAAAAACCCTTTGCTTCGTTGGGAATGAAATATTTATCCTATGTAAGTATTTTCTTTGTTGTATTTTAATTACTATGACAAAACTATTATATTAAAAACCTGAACAATCCCGACAATAATCCTAACTCCTCTTAGTAGGTAACACACTACAAAATCTACATATTTATGGTAAGTAAAACTAACACAATCAGATAGCTACCCTATCAACACCATGATCTGCCATAAAAAGCAACAAACATACAATTTGTAACACCGAGTAGATGCCACGAATATGACTGGGGAGGCAGATTAGCAATGCAAATACCAGCGTATGCCAGGGTCCCATTGCGGGCCAAGTTCACTAAGTGTCGCCGTTACATCGACTGACAGTTTCGGCTTTTGATTGCCTTTGTGAATTATGTTAGGTATTTCGTGACTAGCGATGTGTTTACATAGGGTTATAGATGTAAGTAGTTGGGGTTGTGTCTAGAAGGTTGGATGCAGTCGGGCTTATGTTTAATGTTTCGCGTTTAGATCTACTTCTACATCTTAAGTCCTCGAGAGTGTTATGCTAATTTTTGAATAATTATTGAGTTTTGGGGTTTGAGTTCTTCTCTTAATATAAATGTTTCAAACCCGAGATTCCTCAAGACTAAAAATATCCATCTATATATTCCATTGATTTCAGAAAAGATAAAATGTTTCTAAAGAATCAGAAACTTGTCTTAAATATAAACTCAACGTTTAAATAAACCGTTCCTGCTTTCCGTTACAAACCAACAACGAATCCTTCCAAAAAATCAATTGACATAGAATCGTCAAGAATCCCAAACGTGCCAACAACAGGTACTCGTACAAAGTCCCACAAACTTGGACAAACAGTTAAGAACATTGAGTTGTTTAAAGTCGTCTTTTGAAACACTCCACCGACTTCATTATCCTTTCCTTTGCGGCTATCTTTTGAAGAGTAGTTTAGCCTCAGGAAAGGCATGTGGAGGTTCTGTACTCCCAGTTCCCACTCAGCTTCCTCTTACAATTTAACTGGATGCGGTCGCGAAGCTTCGTTTTCTACATTTCCTGGCGACATTTCGTTGAGTGAATTTTCAAAGTGATTTATAACGGTCACCTTATTTCGTATATTATGTATGTACACGAGAGTACGAGATTTGAAATGTTATTGCTGGATGGTGAACGGAGATTACCATGTTTTACATGTAATATATGTCGTTTTATTTATTGGTAACCTGATGCCATCCTTATTTTGACGGAGATTTTGAAAGTAATTATTAACTACTTTGCTTGAAACTAGTAGTTAGGTAGGGGCCGTGACTTACGAATTGTAGGTCGCAGGCTCGAATTCGAACCCCGACAGGCGCTTTTTATTAAAACTATTTCATCACCACACCTCTCAAAACGGTGAAGGAAAACATCGAGAGGAAACCGGCATGTCCTAGAGCCAACAATTCGAAGACATGTAACATATACTAACCCGCACTGTGCCCGCATGGTAGATTACGGCCTTCTCGAAGAGGCCTGTGTCCTCTGTCCCAGCAGTGGGAACATTATAGGCTGATCATGCTTGCTTGAATCTGCTTAATTTTTAGATCATCAAAGCATGGCTGATAATGCAATTAGTAATCTTGGGATTGGACCTTGATAGCTCATTTATATACAATAATTTATTCAACTCAACGTCAGGCTTACAAATTCATATACCTTTCCCTAAAACTAATCTAAAACTGAAGGGAAACAAAATTATCATTTCGCGCTAGTCGTAAAACTCCATCGTAAAAGTCGATTGAAGGGAAGGGTTACTCTTATTTACTGTACATGGGTACTACATGGGTGAGGGTCTTACAACCTACCACTATACATATATTTGAATTTTAACTACTCTTACACTAAAATAATATCTGTAGCTGCTGTCCTTTCAACTATAGGTCTATCTAAAGATTATACATTAGATTATGTATTATTGATATTTTCACTAATTTTTTTAGATAAATAATGAAATTCTTTACAAAATTAATCACAATCTGCACTAAGATACCCACCCTTACAAGAAAACATTTCACATTTCAGCATTACCATAATAAAATATACGACAGAAATATTCGTAGGCTTCTTTGTAAGTACATTCGGACGTGTACATAATAGCAAAACATCCTTAACCCTGCTAGATCTAGACCCAGATAGACGTCCAAAATAAAATACGCCGCGATTTATCACCGGAGCACCACTCAAAGCGGGTGGTTAATAAAAATTCCACACTAGAAGTTATTTTGCAGAGGCCTCGGGGGAGTCTCGTATCAGAATCTAGCGTAAAACGCCCGCCGTTGGCGAGAACATGGTGGTAGTGGGTGCAAGGCAAGAACTGAATGAGGGTTTAAAGGAGCCATGGGCTTTAAGCCTTTGATGATAACAACGGGTTCAGGTAGAGTCTGTGTGATGAAAGTTTGGAATAAGCCGATGCCATATGAAGGCAAACTTTTTAGTACTTACGAGAAGATTACTTAGTTGAGACCCTGATGACGTAGATAGAGCGTAATACAATAACGTCTTTTTCAGAAAAAGACATCATATCCCAAAGAAGATTCTATAAATCTGATGGATTCAAGAAGCCTAAACACCATTGTTTGACGAGTAAACGATGATGCTATAACGCTTTGTCAACATCACACAAATTTACTGACACATAAAACCCTCACTCGCTCCAACCCAGTGAATGGCATACAAGAAGCCAAATTTAAAGGAAGGAAACTCAACCAACTAAAACAAGACAAACAAATCAAAGCTCGCACATTAGCATCATATCAAAGTTGTTAAAATGCTAATGTTACGCTAGTAGGGCAGAGAATGGCTCCCTGGGGCACGCCTAACTATCGCCGTAATTAATGCTTTGCCATTATTTAGAGGAGTGCTTACACTTAATGTTTGCGATTGTATGGAATATGTGTGGGTTGTACTTGTAGAGGTGGGCTCAAGGTTGAAAGGGGTACGTTTTTATGAATGTTTAGTTATCTGGGTGACGTTGCATTAGTGCATTGGCATGCAGTGCTTAAGAATTTCAACACTCTTCTTTCTTCTTCGTAGTAGTTTGTGGTATTGATTTTTTTATATTCTATAATACTGAACCAACTTGCAGTGTAAGCAAACTGAAGTGACAATGGGCTGGCCATGTTTGTCGAAGGACCGATGGCTGGTGGAGCAGACGAGTCCTGCTGGTGAGGAGACCGCGTATCGGCAAGCGTAGCGTGAGACGCCCCCAGCTACATGGACCGATGACCTTAAGAAAGTGGCTGGGGCAGACTGGATGCGGAAGGTGGAGGACAGGGCGCGGCCTGGGAGAAGCCTATGTCCAGCTAAAGTGGACTCTAATTTGATTGATTCATTCAAAAAATACTGGAAGAGTCTAATTTTATTGATTGATTGAAAATACTGGAAATAAATCCCAACGTGGAAGATGGAATTGGCACCTTAGATAGGTTTTAATTATGTAAAATCGTAAGACATAAACAAAGGTAAGGTTCTAAGCTCGTTCTAATATTATTCTCCCGACCGAATTTAATACTAATCAATGCAATGTATATTACCAACGCATCCTTGTGTAGGTCTGTTAATATTGCAAATTATATCATGTGCTAACCCAAATGTACACAGAGATACCTATGTGGTGTGCTAATTAGGAGTTTCCTGACCATAATCACGTAATAATGTAACGATTCCCGCATTAACTATGTAATTGTGAAACTGCTTCCAAGTCGCTTGTACTAGCGGTAGGTACGTAACATGAAAATTAAACTTGAAATTACTTGTTATTATTTAATTCCTTATGTTCCGTTGCGGTGTTACAACAATAGATAATGTCTTGTATTCAAATTAGTGTTTAATTTTAGAGAATGTTTCGGGCAATGTTGCTTGGTTTTAGACGGCATAGCATTTCTACTATAAAGTCGATTTAAACTAAAAACAAAACTATTGAGGAGGCTGTACTCTCTGAGTCATTGAATGCTACATAGACGTAAACCAAAAGATCATCAACATGAAGCAACAACCAGAAGTACTATAAAAACAAATGCTGTGAATGTAAAGCGTGAAAAATAGTCTTGCTAACTTTCTATTTCAAAGCAAGCGTTTTTATTTACCCGCTCCCGCTCCCGCGCATGCCTCAGCCCCGGCCACGCTAGGCATCCCTCTATGAAATACCATTGCTCCTTCCTAGGTGAGAATATGCTGTAGAGTGTAAAATTTCCCAAGGTGACAACCGTTAGGGGCATTTTTCTGTGTAACTATGTATGCCCGTGTAATATTAAGCTCGGGGGACTTTAAAGAGTGCAAAATGCACCATTTTTTCGCTAGAAATTTTCAGGAAAAGATAATGGAGGCTGCCTTTTTATCGGTTGAGTGTTGAAAGTGTTTTTAATGCAAGTACAAGGATCTATGTGCATAGTTATAACGTAAATATAGTAAGTTGTGATGGTATGACTCGTAGAGTGTTTATAGATTTATATAGATTTTGGTCTTCCCCCATTAGAAGCGCTGGTGTTTTTTAAAGTCATCTTTTTGTTAAAAATGTTGGGAGGAATCCCGCTATAAGTGTCCCGCTAAAAGTTTCTTGAGACGAATTCGCTCATTCGGAGAAATATCGACGTATATTTATTTTTTCCAAAAATGAGTTAAATATGACAAAGCACTTAGAAACGTATTTACATTGGGAAAAACAAACACGTAAAAAAAAGTAAAAAAATAGCAGTTACGTCGATGTTTCTCCAAAAAAACGACATGACCTAAAACGCGGTCACTTTCGGACTGCATAGAAAAGAAAGAGAACTGCGATGACACAACGCTGGTAATTTATTGCAAAATATGAAGCAATTATCTATTTACAAAAAATCTATTGTTTGAACTAAAAAAATAAATAAAACACTAGTGCTTTAGTATGGTGTTTGTAAAATAATCTGACAAAAAATCAGAATGATTGTATGTATATTAGTATGGTTTTTATTGTAAAAAGAAAGTTTTTAAACAATCAACATTTAAACAAGAAAAATTTTAAAGACCATGAAGGTATCTTTCATGATTTTTTCTATCGTATCAAATTATTTGAATTATGTTTTCAACACACTAGCATAATTACATCCTGAAGAATATCATATATTTTTCTGATTTTGTTTACTGTGGTCGATCATATACTTTTAGGCATTATAAAACTTGCGTTTTTTGCGTTTAGGTCATATAGTCCCCTTAAAAGGAAGGTAGCCTTAGGGTTGTATACACATGATCGAGTCGGCACATTCAATTCGGCATTATTTGTTAAGGTACAAAGCCAACCAACGAAGAATTACTGCACATATTCGGCTTTCATTCGGCTGGTGACGATCGACAAACTGCGTTCGGCATATAGATGCCATAAGAGAAGAAGAGGGTAGCTTCTTCCACACATATACGGGTCGGCTCGGCAAAATTCAAGCTAAGCTGAGCGGCTTTTTCCCAGTTTCCCACATACAACGCCAGACTGTACCGGATCATG
Organism: Mesoligia furuncula; assembly: GCA_916614155.1. Taxonomy (NCBI): domain Eukaryota; kingdom Metazoa; phylum Arthropoda; class Insecta; order Lepidoptera; family Noctuidae; genus Mesoligia; species Mesoligia furuncula. The sequence continues at coordinate 1,138,366 of OU744804.1, forward strand.
TAGCCACTCTCCTAAATTCAAAACAGCTCGAACATGACAAAACTGTGGCCCGACACCCGCAGGAAGCACGTGATATAGCGTCACATGGCATCAAATACAATCCTTTTAGAGTGGGAACCTCGCCAGGCGGTGATTGCATTGGCAGCAGGCTGTATATTATACACTACACTGTGTTTTTGCAAACAACTGCACAGATTAATGCTGCAGTGTTGCATTGATGAATTGGAAATTAAATGGTCTTATGAATATGATTTTGATTGGTGTTTCATTTTATAAATTTTTTCGTCATGTCATTCGGTATTGATATCGTTGTCTATTTATTTTAGAGTGAGTCAAATGTTTAATGGTATATTAAGTTTATTCACTGATTGATTTGTTAATGTTAATTATATTTTGAATTGTTTCTTCATTTGTCTTTTTTAGGGTTCCGTACCCAAAGGGTAAAAACGGGACCCTATTACTAAGACTTCGCTGTCTGTCCGTCTGTCCGTCTGTCCGTCTGGCCGTCTGTCCGTCTGTCCGTCTGTCCGTCTGTCCGTCTGTCCGTCTGTCCGTCTGTCCGTCTGTCCGTCTGTCTGTCTGTCTGTCACCAGACTGTATCTCAAGAACCGCGATAGCTAGACAGTTGAAATTTTCACAAGTTATGTATATCTGTTGCCGCTATAACAACAAATACTAAAAACAAAATAAAATAAATATTTAAGGGGGGCTCTCATACAACAAATGCGATTTTTTTGCCCTTTTTTGCTCGATATCAAAAATGGCAACAGGTAGGCACTTGAAATATTCACAAACTACTCAGTTGTATTTTAACTTTAATAATAAATAATAAAATTAAAATAAAATAAATATTTAAGGGGGGCTCCCATACAACAAACCTGTTTTTTCGGCGTTTTTGCCTTGTGATACGGAACCCTTCGTGTGCGAGTCCGACTCGCACTTGGCCAGTTTTTTTACATTGTTCTCAAGAAGCAACAAGAATAATGTACCCAGGATTTTGTAATAACTTGATTTAAAAGAGTGTCCATGGAGTTTCTTGCCCGTTCTTCTCCATAGAGATCTACGTTTTGGAATGGGCAACTAGCTTCAACTTTCTGACTAACTGACAGACTATTTAATTTTGACAATTCAAAAGTGCCTGTACAAGGTTTAATTGAAATAAATGCTTTGAGTTTGAGTTTGAATGTATGATCATCTATATCTAGGATATAAATAAAAATGAAATGCTGTTCATTGGTAGTTAAGTGGATCACTTCAGAACGGCTCGAACGAATGGGCTAAGTATTTTTTAATTGAAAAAGGTTTTAGGAAAATAAAAATTGGAAAGCTTTCGGAACTTCGGAAATATAGGAAAAGCTAAAAATCCCTTTTCTATAGGTTTTTATGGTTGTACAGGACTTGGCTGTGAGGTCAGCCAGTTATATATATTTATACACCAACACAAACTATCATTAGAGAACCATTTTCGGATTTTAAGTCTTGTTAGTGTAGTGGAGCAAAATATTGATTTAAAGTTGACCCGCACTTACTGCTGAACAGGTTAAAAATCAAGTTCATTCAAGCGAAAACGTTTTCACATTTCAAAACAAATTTAAAATCCATCCCAATAATAAGTTCAGCGTTCTTATTTACCCCCAAATCACATTACAGGCATACCAACACATAAATATGACCCCCCACTAGACATGGCGGTACAGCGGGCTGCCAACATAATCATGTTTTGGCTGGTCGCCCGAACAAAACTGATTCTTTCGCTCCTCGCTCGTATCAGGAGTATTTGTCCAACACACTTCTAGACGCCTAGACTGCCACAGGGTAACATTGCAGTGGATCAACGACTTTGTTGAGCAACGATTTTTATACATTTCAATGCCCTGATTGTTATATCACAGGTTAAACGAGTGACATACCTAAAGGGTGTATGGTACTCATGACAATGAACAACTTTTCCTGTGGAATGCTCCCTGAAATTTCGAATAAAAATTCCACATCACTCGTCACAGCCGTTTTTTGTCATGTTTGGGAGTTGGTCCTATAGCAAACGCTCATCATTTTCATGAGTACAACATCCTTAAAGTGTGCCTCGTTTAACCTAACATTCTGTAAGATATATGATAGCCCCCTATCGGCCAATTACAAACACACTTCCAATCAGTATAGGCCATTATCAAACCTGCAACATGTGCAATGTGGAAACATTTATAATGAACTCATAAAAGTAGATCACACTAATATTATAAAGGCGAAAGTTTGTGAGGGTGTGTGTGTGTGATTATATATTTGTTACTTCTTCACGCTCAAACGGCTGGACCAATTTTGATAAAATTTTGTATGGAGGTAGCTGACACCCTGGCTTAATATATAGGCTACTTTTTATCCCGATATTCCCACGGGATCGACATTTACGGGGGTGAAACCGCAAGGCGCAGATAGTAAATTATAATTTAATTTAACTTTTGCGAGGTCCTCGTTTATTTAAGCTAGCTACTGCTTGACATCGTAACCGTTCAAGACGTTTCTTGTCCCTTATTTTTGAAGAATTTTCTTTCTTTGCTTAGACAAACTGTTAGGAGTTACACTTTGTTCCTGCACACAAATTAGATCAAACCCTTCCTAGAATTTTGTTAAACATTTTGTTCAATTCTACCCGGATTGCCTTCAAGGTCGACACGTAAAAGGCTAACTTTAAGAGAAACATTTATCCAGACGTAGGTAAAAGTTGAACTAAAATAATTCAATAGAAAACTGGCCAAGAGCGAGTCGGTCTCGCATACGAAGGGTTCCGTGCCACAAGGCAAAAACACCGAAAAAAAAAAAACACGTATGTTGTACTGGAGCCCCCCTTAACCATTTATTTTATTCTGTTTTTAGTACGTGTTGTTATAGCAGCGACAGAAATACATCATCGGTGAAAATTTCAACTATCTAGCTATCACGGTTCATGAGATACAGCCTGGTGACAGACGGACAGTGAAGTCTTAGTTATAAGGTCCGGTTTTTACCCTTTTGGTACGGAACCCTAAAAACGAAGTATTTTGATAATAAAATCAGTTTTCTCTGAATCGTTTATTTTCATCCTCTTGGTTTTGTTCGCTTCAATTTCCCTCGAGTGTGGAGTGTTAAAAATCGATGTGCGTGTGGTGTGAGGGCCACTTTGTTAAAACTCTTTGAAAATGTGCTTAGGATTTAGTGAACATTCCCAAAGAATTGTGAAAGTTGGTTTCAGATTTTGTGAAAGTCTAATAACCGAGTTATAGACTGTAAAGTTGGGCCCTCAGTTCTCACATAGAGGATTGAGGGCCCACCTAAAACTGATAAACTATGGACACTACAGAAAAAGTCTTAATGCCAAAATCTAAGCTAATGCCAAACAAAATTTGTGAAAACAAGATATTATCGCAAAACACTGTCCTACTTTGTATATCTTCGTACAAAATGGGCCCTCAATTCTCATACACGTAAAAGTTTATTACGCAATTATAATGAAATCATTAACTTACAGCTACTGTTTGAAATCCTATATGCTACTAAATAAATTGTGAAAATTTATGAAAGCAAGAACAGGTCACCACCTTTTGTTGTTTAAAAGTTATGACCTTGATAAAATTCGGGCCCTCAGTCCTCCATTTTATTTTGTTTTCGATTTATTACGCTTATCGTATGAAAGATAAGACAAATACAAAATTGTGTCTTTTTGTGAAAAAAATTGTGCAACAAATGCGATACCAGAAAGAAATTAAAAGACCCTTTATTGTATAAGTAAATCGAGTTTTATTTTTATTCTCTGTATTAGGAAATAGGGTGACCACAATTTCTTTTAGATTGCAGTAAAGATTAGTAAATGTAGAGTCATAGGTTTTAATAAACTTTCTTCGATTTTTCGCTTATTATCGTCATAGCATTTGTACTCAAGTTTCGTGATAAAAAAAATAAATTTCGGAAATTGAACGATCACATAGAAAAATACTGTTCCCCAAATCATTTTTGCTTGAAAAATCGTTCGTTCCGAAAAAACTAATGACAATAATCAAATAATTTATTTATTATTTTTATAAAGGCTTTTGCCCAGCAATGGGACAATGTAGGCTAAATATAATCCTAACTAAGTAATATTACAAATGCGAAAGTAACTTTGTTTGTTAGCTTTTCACGCCTAAACCACTGTACCTTTCATCCCGAAAAAAGTGCTGTTCCCGAGGAAAACAATAATAACGTTATTATGATAATAGATGGAGCCATATGACTTTCGAATTTCACGCGGACGAAGTCGCGGGCAGAAGCTAGTACCTAATAAAGCAGTGCGTTCTTGGATGTTTTTTTTATTCCTAGGTAGGTACTTGCACAATAACAAATATGTTTTCTGGAGTATGAAATAATTATATTTTATTAAAAAAAAATTACAATTTATAAATAGGTGAAATTGAATTACCTAAACAATTCTTAGAGTGACTATCTAAGTACTATTTAGTAAAATATTACGAACTTATAAAATTATGAGTACCTAGGTATCAAAACAAACTTACCTTGAATGTTTGATATCTGACCGAAGATGATTGAGTGTCTTGACCGAAGATGTGTTTGCGTATTAAAAAATTATTATTATTCTTATTCTTCACTACAACTGTTTCATAAAACTCGCCTTAATGCTTTATTACCTACAACTTCCGCTGCACTATCATAAACTATTGTTTAGTAACTACACTAAATATTACAGCTATTAGTTAGGATTATATTTAGCCTACATTGTCCCATGGCTGGACAAAAGCCTTTATAAAAATAATAAATAAATTATTTGATTATTGTCATCAGAACGAACGATATTTCAAGCAAAAATGATTTGGGTAACAGTATTTTTTTTTTGTGATCATTCGAATTCCGAAATATTTTTTTTTTATCACGAAATTGAGTACAAATGCTATGACGATAATAAGCGAAAAATCGAAGAAAGTTTATTAAAACTTATACTCTACATTTACTAATCTTTACTGCAATCTAAAAGAACTTGTGGTCACCCTATTTGCAAATTCAGATAATAAAAATAAAACTCGATTTTCTTATATAATAAAGGGTCTTTTAATTTCTTTCTGGTATCGAATTTGTTGCACAATTTATTTCTCAAAAGGAGACAATTTTGTATTTGTCTTATCTTTCATACGATAAGCGTAATAAATCGAAAACAAAAGAAATGGAGGACTGAGGGATAACTTTCAAACAACAAAAAGTGGTGACCTGTTCTTGCTTTTATAAATTTTCACAATTTATTTAGTAGCATATAGGATTTCAAACAGTAGCTGTAAGTTATTGATTTCATTATAATTGCGTAATAAACTTTTACGTGTATGAGAATTGAGGGCCCATTTTGTACGAAGATATACAAAGTAGGACAGTGTTTTGCGATAATATCTTGTTTTCACAAATTTTGTTTGGCATTTGCTTAGATTTTGGCATTAAGACTTTTTCTGTAGTGTCCATAGTTTATCAGTTTTAGGTGGGCCCTCAATCCTCTATGTGAGAACTGAGGGCCCAACTTTACAGTCTATAACTCGGTTATTAGACTTTCACAAAATCTGAAACCAACTTTCACAATTCTTTGGGAATGTTCACTAAATCCTAAGCACATTTTCAAAGAGTTTTAACAAAGTGGCCCTCACACCACACGCACATAAAAATCGGAGTATACTAGAAGCATGTCGATAAAACATAAATAAATGAAATAGGTATTTTGTGGTCTTGACGCCCTTCAAATGCCTAGGTAATAAATAACACCCACATCATGTCTGATCTTGTAAGGTTACTTTGAAATGTGAATGATATATCGATTAGGTAATTTATCGAGTAAGTAGATAGGTAGGTAATGGTAGGTAGGTACGTGGCTTATAGGTAGATATGGTAGTTGCCTTATCGACTATTATGTCTGAAACTACTTTGGTCTCCAAGATCCTTTACGCATCGGCAAATTTCTTGGGTCCGTGGCTTAGGCCCCCAGTGGTCGACGCACCTGTGGCCGACGCCCCCGATTCGATTAATTTAATTCAAAGTAATTTTTTATCAAATGTACTGTCAGGCACAAAAATTGTTTTACAAAAATATTAAATGTACTTAATATTGATTGTAAGTATATGCATAACATTAAATCGTAATTATATTTATAACATAGTACTTTAATTAATTATAAATGATAAATCCATCTAATTGTACCGATATTTTTACCTACAAAATCATGAATTAATTTTTTAATTTGATTCTTGACATTGCCCTTTGTCTTTTTTTATAACAAAATACCTGTGTCTTTTTTTTTATACATTGTTCTCACATATAGAAGCAACAAGAATAATGTACCCAGGATTTTGTAATATCTTGATTTAAAAGAGTGTCCATGGAGTTTCTTGCCCGTTCTTCTCCATAGAGATCTACGTTTTGGAATGGGCAACTAGCTTCAACTTTCGGACTAACTGACAGACTATTTAATTTTGACAATTCAAAGGTGCCTGTACAAGGTTTAATTGAAATAAATGCTTTGAGTTTTGAGTTTTTAAACAAAAGTGTCGTTTCGTAATTATTTTGCTCTTCATACAGTATGTCGTTTCGTTAACTTTTAAGAATGCATGTATTCATTCCCATTTGGCCAACCTCCTGCTCGGTAAGTACCTACAGTCAGACAACGTTGCACATTGCCAAAAAACACCTATAGTACGTAATAATAATAATATTGAGTTAAAGAGAAAAAGGAAAAACAATCTCAATTCATATCTGTCTCCAGACTACATAGTACTGGAAATGTGGCCACCACTAGTTATCGAACAGGGGCAGCACTAGCGCGGCCATTTTGATTTTCTGATAGAGGATTTTAAAGAAATGCTGTACGCACGTTGTTTTATTTTCTGAATGGGCCCACTCTTGATCTCGGTCACGCCTGATGCAAAGCGATGGATGAGGTCTATGATGGAACGAGCGTGCCCAGAAGATGCCTAAGGCACTGGAACACCCACGCATCGACGAAACACAGCAAGCTGTACAAGTATTTTACATGGAGCGATTGCCTATCTGACCTCCACAACCCAGTTACTGGGTAATACGATACCCCTTGGTAAGACTAGTTGTTAGACTTTCGGGCTTCTGACTACCCGTAACGACTGTCAAAGATCAACGAATCACAGCCGGGACCAACGGCTTAACGTGCTTTCCGAGGACGGAGGGGTCGGCAAGCGTAGCGTAACCTGATCGATCGACCTGTGCGGCTGTTATTATTTAACCACGGGCATTACCATTAATTACCTTACCTATTAGAAGATATTTAAAACAACATGTTTGCGATCGCTTTACGTGACGCGAGAAAAAGCGGACGTGTGTTTTGTATTGATTGTAATGAAATAAACAATTACGCCAAATAAATATAATTATTTGCGCCGTCAGTATAAAAGTAAAGTGTGTCGCGTGTGACTTGTACGTTTTTACCGACTTTTCATGTGCAAGATGATCTAAATATTTTTTATAAACAATAAATAAATTGTTTCTGGTAGCATGTCTAACCCAGTATCAAGCCCATTTGGTCGTAGCCAATTACTACCGAGAAGTCCCCCACCGACGCCCACCGAACCATTACCCCCGAGCGACCCAAATTCACCAGCACCCGCGGAGAATGAATTGCCGGCTGAAGTCATCAGTACGCCGGAGATCCAGAAGTGGGTAGGATCTATTGACGCCCTACTGAACGAAGTTTGCAGTATTGTTGGTGAAGGAAAAATGAACTCGGACCAGAAGCTTCGTGTCTCCACTCTATGCAGGAGGGTCTCAAGTGGAACTTCTCAGATGGCCATCTTATACCAAGCGCTGAAGCAGAAAACGATTCTGGCCCATACCACAATCCAGCACCTTCAGGTTCACCAGAACGTTTTGGACTCATTACAGCAATTCAAAGAGGTCGTACAAACTAAGCTGAGCCCCTCGGAAAATTCTTCGTATGCTAGCATGGTGAAGAAAGGATCTGATAACTTCGTCCGTCCTGCAAACTTGAGTTCAGTCGCCATCTATCCCAGCGATAAGACCCAAACAAGTGACGACACCAAGTCACTTGTCCAAAAGATAATCTCCCCCGAACAACTTAAGCTTCATGTCCGTGGCCTGAGAAAAGTGAAAAATGGGGGCGTTCTGATTAGCACTGAAAACAAAGGCGATATTGACAAACTTAAGAAATCGGAAAAGTTAGTATCTTCAGGCCTTACAAAAGAAGAACCGACTAAACGCCGGCCGCGGGTCGCTGTCATTGGTGTCCCCGTAGCCCTTACCGAGAAGGAGGTACTGGACTGTATTTACGAGCAAAACCTCTCCGACAAGTTGCCGAATATCACCCGTGAGTCCTTCCTCGAGAGCATCAAATTGAGCCATAAATCGGGTAAGAAAGACCTTCCTACATGTAACTACATTTTGGAACTACCTGCTAGCATCCGTAAAATCATAATAAACCAAAGCCGAATTTTTATTAATTGGACATCATGCCCTGTGAGAGATTTTACGATCGTCACCAGGTGCTTCAATTGCCAGCAGTTCGGACACGCAGCCAAGTTTTGCCGAGAAACTAGTCCTACTTGCACCCACTGTGGAGAGTCTGGACACGCCTTCAAGGAATGCAGCAGCAAATCTTCTCCGCCTCAATGTGCGACGTGCAAACGCTTCAAGAGGAAATGTGACCATCCAACTGGAGATATTAATTGCCCGGCGCGCAAATATGCAGAGATGAACTATATTAACTCGATAGACTATGAAGGCGCCTAAGAGCGCTACCGATTTTTTATTTAGTAAGCACTTATACACGTACTTTATCTTCAATTTGTATTTCTATTTAGTTTATAATCGTTATAAACTGATGACATGACAAATCAGTTAATTTATGATCTGGATAGTTTGTCTGTATCTGAATCCAAAGTCTGTAATGTTGAGGACTGTAAACACCTCGTCCCTTCTGGTAACAATACGTTAACTCTGCTCACACAGAATATTCGCAGCATAAATCGAAACATCAGCGGGTTTGAAGCGCTATTACAGAACCTTGACTTATGCTGTGATGTTATTGTCCTAACAGAATGTTGGTTGTCAAAACAGACAGTCAACTGAGAGAAATATAAACCAAAACGATGGATTAGTAGTTTATATAAAAAATAATCTACGTACAATTAAAGAAGAACCGGTATCCCAAGATAGTAATTGCTTAATAATTAAACATTTTCCCAATACAGTAGTCATGGCTATTTATAGGCCTCCTTCTCAAAACATGGACAGATTTTTAGAATCACTTGACACAAACTTAAAAAACTTATCATCTTTTAAAAACATAATACTTGTGGGCGATATTAACATTAACATTGCTTCCGGGAAATCCGAGACCCATGTACATAATTATCTGAATATTTGCTCATTTCATGGACTATTACCAGCTCACTATCACCCCACGCATCAGAGCGGCTCATGCTTAGACCATATCATTCTAAAATCGAACAATCCATCCAAAACATTGGTTACTAATTCTTCGCTTACCGATCACCAAGCTGTTTTACTAACATTACAATTAAGTTCACCTAGAATAAATTGCATGCGTAGCTACACTAAAGTGAATATGACAAACCTCGGAAATGACATACACGGTATTAATTTTGACCCAATTTATAATTCAAACGATGCAAATAGTTCTTTACAGTATTTCATAACTTCGCTACAATTTGCAATAAGGAAAAACACATTTACTAAAACATTGCCCAGAAAGTATAGTTGTATTAAACCCTGGATTACACCCGGCCTTGTTCGTTGTATAAGACATAGAAACAAACTTCACCTAAAATTGAAACGTGCACCTGATAACGACATACTTTCTGTTACATATAAACGGTATCGTAACTTCTGTAATAATCTTTTGAAAAAACTCAAAAATCAGTATGATAAAAATGAATTACAGAAGGCGGGGAAAAATAGTAAACTTGTTTGGAAATTTATAAAAACTAACACATTTAGATCAAAAAATCCCGAACATCCGCTTGATTTACTATGTACAGAGATAAATCCATCAGAAGCAGTGAATAAAGTAAACGATTTTTTTGCAAATGTTGGAAAAAACTTGGCTGAAAAATCTTTACATTCTATCACTTTTTCCCCTCAAAACCCGACTACGGCATCCTGTACAATAAATTCTTTTGTTTTACTAGATACCGACGTTAACGAAGTTGTAAGATTAATAGACGGGTTAAAGGATGCATGTGCTACTGGGTGGGATGACATATCCAATAATATACTTAAAAGATTTAGATACCTACTTGCCCCTCCATTAACCCACATTTTTCAGCTATGTTTATCTCAAGGAATATTCCCCAAATTGCTAAAAAAAGCTGTGGTCACACCTGTATTCAAGTCTGGAGACAAAAGCTGTGTGGACAATTACAGACCCATTTCAGTGCTAACGGGCCTCTCTAAAATTTTGGAAAAAATCATTAACAGTAGATTGATAAAATATTTGGAAGATAACAGACTACTTTCAGATAATCAATTTGGTTTTAGGCCCAATAGATCAACTAGCCAAGCAGTACACAAATTAACTAATTATATTACCACCGATCTAGATTCTGGTATGCACACAATTGGGATCTTTCTAGACCTTGCCAAGGCCTTCGACACTATTTCATGTACTTTACTTTTGCACAAGCTTGAAACACTTGGGATAAGAGGAACACAACATCTACTTTTTGCGGATTATCTCAGCGATCGTCACCAGTGTGTAAAAATAGGTCAGTGTACAAGTTCTGAACTTAAAAATAGTTGTTTTGGAATTCCACAAGGCAGCATTTTGGGCCCCACGTTATTTTTAATCTACATAAATAAACTGTGCAGCCTGTCACTCCTAAATGGAGTCATAACGTCTTATGCGGATGACACTGCCCTATTTTTCTCGGCTAAATCAAGAGCGGAAGTCTATGACTATGCTCAAAATGGTTTTAACATTGTCTCTAATTGGCTCCATAATAATCTCCTAACATTAAACGCAGATAAAACAAAATACATTTTATTTACAATGAGAAATACTAACATACCGCTTACTAATCTGAACATTTACGCACACAATTGTAGCACGTACGCTGTCGCTGACACTGCATGTTCTTGCCCCACTTTAGCTAAGGCCGACCATTTGAAATACCTAGGTGTCACTATTGACTCCAATCTAAATTTCCGTAAACATATCGATTTACTTTGTACCAGAGTGCGCAAATTAATATATGTTTTTAAGTACTTACGGAACATAGCCGACTTTAAATTAATTAAACAGGTTTATTTAGCTTTGTGTCAATCCATACTTACCTATTGCATAACTTCCTGGGGGGGTGCTGCAAAAACAATTTTACTCCCTCTAGAGCGCGCCCAAAGAGCAATTCTAAAGGTTGCTACCTTTCGCCCATTTAGGTTTCCTACGCACCAACTCTACAAAGCATGTAATGTACAGACGCCAGCACATCAACGTAAACTGTATACATATCTATAACTACGACGCCGCGTATAGTGTTAGAAAGAAAGTATCCTTGGTATGATTGGTGGAGTTTTCAACGTTTCAAAAATTGCCCAATGGTAGCACGTACTAATAATTGGAAGCCAATTACCATGTCTCACTAGGAATAAGCCACACCCACGCGCCCCTGCGCGTCCGCTACCGCTCCCGAGTTTCCCCGAACCTTCACGAAGTTAAACGAATCGTCATCACATCGTTCGTTTGACATTTATTCAGTACGTCACTTGGAGCCGTGTTGCGGAAGTTCTAGTCCGCAGACATTTTTGAATGTGCGTTTTAATTATTTTTATCAAAGTTTAGTTAAATATCAAAATCAAGAATGCCGCCTCAGTTAACGCAAATTGAAAGGGAGCGCATCATAAGCCCTTCGATTGAGTGGATGTGATGTGATTGATATTTGTCGGCAGACGGGCATAACGGTGAGTAATATTTTTTGTAGTTATAAATTTTAAATAATAATAAACAAAGGTTGTATTGTTAAAAATGTGTCAGTGGTGTTTTTCTATAGAATTTTCGAATCAATAGAAGGGATAGATCTATATTTGTGGATAGGTATATCTTCTTTGTGTTCTTTCATAATGGGTGCGCGCTGTTTCGTGAAAGCTTAAATTCAGAGTTATACCTCCGTAAGCATAATTCGATGAACTATTGTTTTTGATTCCATTTAGGGCTGATTTTTCCAACGTCAGTTAATTTTTTAGCCAGCCAATTTATTACTATCGGAAGGAATCATTTTGAATTTTTGACAATTCTTCCAAACAAAAACTGTCAGATGTCAATTTTATTCCAATAGTAAAAAATATCTGTCGATTGAAAAATCACCCCTTACTCCTGGAACATTCTAAACAGAAGTTATTCCAGTAGGTAATGATTGGATTTTAAAGTAAATATTACCTATTATATGAATATTTGCGTGATTTTAGTGTCAAATGAGAGGATTATGTTTAAAACTGATATTCCCGTTTGAACTATGTAAATCGGTCCACGGGTTCTAGAGATAGAAAGAATTATGTCCTATAATGAAAACATGTCAAAGTTCGATTTTAGTAAGTTAATGTTCTAGAAAGTTTTTATTGTATAGAGATAGGATAAATGTTGATACGTAATACGAAAGAAGATTACATAGACCAATATAATGAAATTGTAACGATCGCCTAGGCTTAAAGAACATAAAAATAGGGATATTTAAGTGTCAGACCCAAGAGAAAATTACATGTAAAAATGGCTTAAAATCAAGGGTCTCTTTGCCTATAGTAATTGAGTAATAATGGGCAAATAAACTACAGCTAAGTATTTGTTTCGTTCCAGAAAAAAACAGTTTACTTCTGGCTTCGGCAGTGGGAAGAAAGCGGAAGCTTAGAACCGCCAGCTCTACGCGAGAGCCACGCGGCTGCAGACGAGACGATGTGGAGTAACCTCAATTTCGTACAGCGTGAGTAACTAGTAATCACACTTACCTATCACATTAACTTATATCATCACAGTTAACATAAAACATGGTTTTCCTAAAAAGTGAATAACAAAATTGATTAAAAAATTAAATTTAAAAAACCCCCGTCACAAAAAAATAATAAGATTAAATGTAAGTAATTGGAAAAGGATCAAATAATTTAAAAACCCCCAACTTAAAGAATCTAGGTAACGAGACTAAAACAGATAAATTCATTTGGCAGTCGGGGGACCTGTTAGCATAGAGAAGGTGTTCCACAGAACGGTCCCCCGACTTCCAAATGAATTTATCTGTTTTAGACTCGTTACCTAGATTCTTTGAGTTGGGGGTTTTTAAATTATTTGATCCTTTTCCAATTACTTACATTTAATTTTATTATTTTTTTGTGTCGGGGGCTTTTTTAAATTTTTATTTAATTTTTTATTTTATGCTTTATGTAGGGACTCCTTAATTTTTGTTTCATTTCTTTTATTTTCTTGCGTTTTAAGATTCAGGTAATTTGGTGTTTAATCAGGTTTTTTATCCATCAAAAAATAATTATTAATTTATAGTTGAAGAATAATTTTGATTAAACAGACTTTTTTGTTTTATTATATCCTTTTTCTAGAGGATGGATAGATAGAGGGGCCCGTGGCTAAATAATAACAGCCGCACAGTTCGATCGATCAGGTTAAGCTACGCTTGCTGCGGTTGGTCTGTGGATGGGTGACCATCTTTACATACCGAGACCCCTCCGTGCCTCGGAAAGCACGTTAAGCCGTTGGTCCCGGCTGTCATTCGTGGATCTTTGACAGTCGTTACGGGTAGTCAGAAGCCCGAAAGTCTGACAACCAGTCTTACCAAGGGTATCGTATTACCCAGTAACTGGGTTGTGGAGGTCAGACAGGCAGTCGCTCCATGTAAAATACTGGTATTCAGCTGCATCCGGTTAGACTGGAAGCCGACCCCAACATAGTTGGGAAAAGGCTAGGCAGATGATGAGATGATATCCTTTTTCTAGTTCTTCCTTTAGTTATTCAACTTTAGTATAAGTATTTCATAGCTATTAGATATCTTAGGTATTTCAGATCTAGTTTATAAAATGGGACTGCAACACTATCTGATGTAGAAATACCTACGCTTTTTAAGTAGGATAATTCCATTCGTAATAAAAATAGTCAAACTCAGTGGTTGTATCACTTATTATATTACTCTATTAGACAAAAATATCTTCAGTCCTTTACAATTACAACCATATTTTACAACCCACCTCAACAAAGGTGGAAGTTCTCAATTCGACAGATTATTTGTGTATGTTTGTTTATATTTGGAAGAATATTTTTTAACCGTTCCATAGTCATTTAAAGTTTATTCAAACTTCTTTCAAATTAATATTATTTCAAGTTAAACAAATATCAACTTTATTGTAATGGCAATTAAGTTGATTTCAGAGTGACTAGCACTATTGAAAAAGTTAAAGTTGTAGCGTAAACTGAACTTTCTTGTGTACGATTTAAAGTTATTTTTCTGTAAAGTAATTTTTGTTTACGATTTTTGGCAAATTAATCGCGAATGCAGATTAGTTAAGTTAGCCCCTACAATTTCTCATAACAAAGAATCCTATGTAAGTATTGAAAATGACAAAATTTTCTTTGTTTTAGATATCAATGGACACAGTCAGGAGACGCCGCCGGATTGAGAAAAGACGCCAGACATGTCGTTCGTTGATGTTGTGTCATAATAAACTATATTCCTCGCATGTAAGGACATGCGAGGAAAAATATGGAGATAGTTTGAAGCCTGGGGAAGGCCCCAGGCTTCAAACTATCTCCATATTTTTCATCACAATTGCCCACCGGCTTGGCCGCGAAGGCATAACACACAAAGTTCTTTCGCATTTATAATATTAGTATGGATCATTCTTCTAATATCGTGATAATTAATACTGTAAATTGAAGTTTTATATTTATTTTCGCACTACTGTTATATTCTTGAGAATTTTTCTTTACTATTGTTGGTGACAATTTAAGATAGGGCCGTCACCCACTGGCGGCATGGCATGACAAGGGATTTTAAAAGCTTACTTTTGTTTGGCGGCAGCATTTGATTTTTCTTAGCAGCCATTGGTAGTTGTAACTGTATAATTAATCTGTTACAAATATCAATAAAAATAAAAGCTTGTAAAAATAAATATTATTTACTTTTTTTTAATCAGTTTGTTGTGTGAAATGTTTGTGTTAACAGTGTTAAATTAGATTCGAAATCATCTGTAAGTATTACAAAAATCCCTTGTCGTGCCGTGCCTCCAGTGTGTGCCGGACCTTATACAGCCCAGTCAAATTATACTAATCTAGGTAAAAGCTTATTTTTGTTTGGCAATCAAATGCTACCGCATTTGATTTTGCTTGGCAGCCATTGGTGGTCTGTTACAAATAAAATTCTAATCTATATACCTAATAATAATAACGCCTTCGAAAGGTCCGCGAGATGTGTCAGACATTTTAAAAGTAAAAATTCTTTATTGACATAGGTAATGGTTACAGAAACTTTTATGTAAGTATGAAGCATGTAGGACTGTAGGTATATTATAAATTACCTAATGTATAAAAATATTAAATTGTAGGTTATTCAAAACTAAACTATATAGGTAGATGGCTGAATGAAAATAATTTCTATAATATTAATGATTCTTTTGAACATTAAATTATAATGTTTCTAAATTCAATTTTGTTTATTTGTGCATTTTTTTTTTTCATTTATTGCAAAACTGTATGATCTCATATGCTTTAATAACACCTGTGTATACCATGTTTTACGCAAATAAATTATCTTAATCTATGGTATAGTTTGGTTTTATAACTTTTGTTGTAAGTATATTTTAATTTAAAGTAGGTAGTTGTTATAATGTTTTCAATTATATTAATGTTTAAAAATAAAAAGATTTGATTGTTATTCCGCATTTTATTTTAATATTTTTCCCGCGGTTTCACACGCGTTCCTGTAGGAACCTATCCTATGTCCTTTTCTGATTCGTAGGTATGCATAATTTCATGATGATCGGTTGTGTAGTTATAGTGCCAAAAGCAGGGGGTTAGCTACCGCCGTATCTGTTATACAGTGGGCCCCGACGGCATATTTATTTACTTAAAAAAACGTCACCGTCCTTTTTGCAAAAGACCCCGCCAAGATATTTTGGGGGCCCCTGGGGTTAGAGCACACAGCCCTTTCGACTGCAGTCACTGCGTCTTCAGGTCATGACCGGCCGCCTTGCGGAGTTGTTTTAAAACTATGATATTTCCTAAAATATTCATTGAAATCAAATTTGTCAAGGGCAATTTTGTTCAAAATTAAATACTTGTGAATTTGTGATGAGTAACGTGTTTATTTGGATAAGGATTAATATCATGTTTATAAAAACACCTTTGCAATTATTGCATTATTTTAGAACTTTGATTACGATAAAAAACAGGCCAAGTGCGAGTCGGACTCGCATACGAAGGGTTCCGTACCACAAGGCAAAAACGCCTATAAAAACACGTTTGTTGTATGGGAGCCCCCCTTAAATATTTATTTTATTTTTATTTTATTATTAAAGTAAAAATACAACTGAGTATTTTGTGAATTTTTCAAGTGCCTACCTGTTGCCTTTTTGATATCGAGCAAAACAGGGAAAAAAATCGCGTTTGTTCTAAGGGAGCCCCCTTAAATATTTATTTTATTTTGTTTTTAGTATTTGTTGTTATAGCGGCAACAGAAATACATAATTTGTGAAAATTTCAACTGTCTAGCTATCGCGGTTCTTGAGATACAGCCTGGTGACAGACAGGCGGACGGACAGACAGCGAAGTCTTAGTAATAGGTAGGGTTCCGTTTTTACCCTTTGGGTACGGAACCCTAAAAACGTTATATTGAATCAAGTAGAGAAGAATTTTTCAATTCGAACCAGCAGTTCCTGAGATTAGCGCGTTCAAACAAACTTATCAGCTTTATAATATTATAGTATAGATTTAGGATGTAAAGTAACGATAATAATATATTAGAATTTTATTTGAAAATTCATAACCTTTGAAGTCGTATCTTATTACTAGCGCAATAAGGTTGAACATCATGTCAAAGCAAACTTCGGTAGGTATTGGTAATTTCGTTACAAGGTTCAACCTGATTGTTTTGTAATAAGATCATGCTGCGGACGAAACGTTAATCTTAAACACGGCGGACTGACAAAAGGCTTTTTGTAGGTATAATTAATTGGCTAAACTTCACACACGTTCGTGATGGGGTAAGAAGTAGGTGTCCATATTTCTTTCAAAATTTCAAGCAGATTACCTATGTTATGGGTTTTCAGCATTTAATTTCGTGAAAATAAATAAAAATCTTTTATTTTGGAACAATAACAGATATAATAGGTATTATAAAAATAGTTAAAGGATGATAACTACAAAAGTTTATAACTGTGGCGCATGGCGCAGCTATCAATAATAGAATAGAAGAGCAAGGAACGCGCTAAGACAGGTGACCGCCAGCCCGTCAGTAAGTAGGTAACAAAACCCGGAAAAGATCATTCAAACCTGCTTGAAATTTAAAAACTGGCCAAGTGCGAGTCGGACTCGCACACGAAGGGTTCCGTACCACAAGGCGAAAACGCCGAAAAAAACACGTTTGTTGTATGGGAGCCCCCCCTTAAATATTCATTTTATTTTGTTTTTAGTATTTGTTATTGTAGCGGCAACAGAAATACATAATTTGTGAAAATTTTAACTGTCTAGCTATCGCGGTTCTTGAGATACAGCCTGGTGACAGACAGACGGATAGACAGCGAAGTCTTAGGTCTCGTTTTTAGGGTTCCGTACCCAAAGGGTACAAAACGGAACCCTATTACTAAGACTTCGCTGTCTGTCCGTCTGTCCGTCTGTCTGTCTGTCTGTCACCAGGCTGTATCTCAAGAACCGCGATAGCTAGACATTTGAAATTTTCACAGATGATGTATTTCTGTTGCCGCTATAACAACAAATACTAAAAACAACATAAAATAAATATTTAAGGGGGGCTCCCATACAACAAACGCGATTTTTTTGCCCTTTTTTGCTCGATATCAAAAATGGCAACAGGTAGGCACTTGAAATATTCACAAAATACTGAGTTGTATTTTAACTTTAATAATAAAATTAAAATAAATATTTAAGGGGGGCTCCCATACAACAAACATGTTTTTTCGGCGTTTTTGCCTTGTGGTACGGAACCCTTCGTGTGCGAGTCCGACTCGCACTTGGCCAGTTTTTTACCCTTTGGGTACAGAACCCTAATAATAGGGTCCCGTTTTTACCCTTTGGGTACGGAACCCTAATAAAAAAGGAAATGTTTTTCTGATATGAGATTATACCTACTTACCTACCTACTTGTCTACTTAACAATATTCATCGAGAGCGTGAAATTTCGCTAATTCACTGTGTAACGAACGGTGTATACCGTACTACCTACCTGTTTAAATGTAATATGAGTAGGTAGTTACTACTTAATACTCTAAGTAATTTTCCAACAAATATGTAAAAATTAAGGATTAAGTAAAAGAAGACTATATACTTTCATAGGTATTTTAAGCATTGCGCTGGGCGTTTTGATTCAATTATTCAACCTGCTACCATAGAACTATTATTACTTAGTGATACGACGACGCGACGCCGCGCGCCGTCGCAAAACCAGTTTTTGCGCCAGGACGGGGGCCTTCCGAATTGCGTCAAAAGCGATTACTTATATCGCGAATCCGACCAACGCGCAACGTCACAAATAGTAGTCAATAGTCCTTATATTTTGTGACTATTAAATTTGGTTGGATTCGCGATATAATCGCTTTTGACGCAATTCGGAACGCGGGGTATGTTACCGACCGGTAACTACTCATTTATTTAGTCTTGCATGAAACGTGTAAGCGCCATGAAATTCCCGGCGCTTATGACGTTTTGGTCGCGAGAAAACTATACGTTTTAAGCGGTCTAGCGCTGCATGTTTTATAGTTTGGTGAGACGACACCTACTGTTTAAGCGCTGCAGCAAATACGCTCGCCCCACTGTCATCCTGTTGTGACACTGTATTTGATTCGGATAGCTACGCTATTTCTTATCGCACAGTATCTTATTCACACCACGACGACCATACGCACACACTATCACGTACGCACTGCAGCACGACACATTACTAGTAAGAACAGACAAAAGCTATATGTCTCTTTCGCACGATTCTCGCTGTAGATGCTCATAACGCGTTCAAGGCCAAAGTGGGGTAGGTTGATGTGCTGGCGACTGTACTAACAGTAAGGCAATTATTTATTCTAAGCATAGTACAACACCAGCACACTGCACTTCCTTTTGACCCAGTACCTTCCGACAAGAGAAGGAAAGACTTGGTTTGCATAAAGCCTCAAACCAGACATGCGTTTGCTAATCGTTTTTATGTATTCTTAGGACCTTTTCTGTATAATAGACTGAACAAGTTACTAAGCTTCTATAGCGTAAGCTATAAAAAATGTAGTACAATGTTATCAGAATACTTAGCGTTACTCAATTACACAGACACAGAAAAACTTCTAGAAATTTTGTCATGATCATAATTTGATTCTCTTGTAAGTATTTACTTTTGTATGTTTACATAGACTTAGTATTAGGTATTAATGTACAAATGTGCTTTTTGTCATAATTTTTAATTAATTATTTTTATATCAGTTTTATTTAAAAAATACCGCTCCAATTTAATAGAAATGTAAAGGGATGGCCTGAAACACAGGTTTGTATAAACCTAGTTCGGGCAGGTCGCTACCTAATACTCTAGTTCCGAACCATCACTACTTGCACTTGTAATAAAAAAATAAATATTTTAGTTTTACTTTAGTTTTAGGCACTATAATTGTACGGAAAATTTTCTAATCTTGGCTAAATGTACACCTTTTGTAAACGTTTTTATTAAATAAATAATTATCATTATTATTATCGCAATGAACGAAACTCATGGCTGCCATTGAAATAATGAGGTAAATAAAGGCTGGAATTGTTTTACTCCGAACGTACGCTGGCGATCACAATTTAGGATATATTTGCATGACAATCGAATGTGATTGCGAGCTCCAATGCAACACTGTCATTTAAACATCAGTAGGGTTAGTAGTTTTCATTTAGTGACGCTTTTCACTTCGTATTATTTAGTGATCAAGATATTTATGAATTAATGACTGACATCCAACGTATTTTCGCAGAATCGATTTAAGTAAATTATATTTGTTGAAGTAGAGAAAATATAATTATTTCAAAGTGTATCCGTCTATATAGTATCAAACCTCAAAAACAGTAATTAAATTCATTTAGTAGACCTACGTAGAGCTTACCGAAATACGTAAATTATTTGCAAATTCGGTTGAAATACAAAATGTTCGCAACAAGAAGACCGTACAAACGAGACCACAAAGGAAGTAATGATGAGAAGTCAGGAACCATTTTGTAAAATATGATGTGTACTTACCTTTATAGTATCTTGTCTGTGGTCTATGCTCCAACTCTATGTGATAGAATGTAAGAACTCTCTCTCTGAGTCTCTGCAAATAAAATGGCGAACGTACAAACGCGTCTTTTACTACATCGTCCCTTACACATTTTATTTGTGAAATCAACATTCCTAATAATAGGTACACCTATGTAATTGGAGATTCTATAACCAGCGTTTTCTGATTTAATTACCTGTGGATTGGCGCGCAATTCGAAATTCAAATAAATTTTATTCGAAAGCCGTGTTAATTTAATTTCAAATTCAATCATTTGTTTTTAGATAGTTTTTTGTTTTTGTGAAATTGTGGAAGTTTTTGGCGCCATGGATTAACTGAAAATTCGTACAATTTTGGAATATGAGTTCCTACGTGGAAATACCGCTGCGCAAACAACACGAAACATTAACGACGTGTACGGGCCTAACACTGCTTGCATAAACAAGGTCCATTATTGGTTCAATCGTTTTAAATCTGGAAATTTTGAGTTGAAGAAGGAGCCTCGCGGTCGGCCGGTAACCATTGTCGACAACGACGAATTGAAGGCGATAGTGGAAGCGGATCCATATCAATCTACGGCTGAGCTTGCTGCGGGCCATGGAGTTAGTGTCAAAACAACATTGCAGCACTTGCGTCAAATCGGAAAGATAAAAAAGCTAGATAAGTGGGTGTCACACGAACTAAGCGACTAACAGCGAGACTTACGCGTCGAAGCATGCATAGCACTATTGAATCGGCATAGAAACGGGGGAATTCGTAATCGAATTGTTACCTTCGATGAAAAGTGAACCCTGTGCGACAACCGCAAGCGTTCGTCTCGGTGGGTGGACCTGGGTACAGCACCTAATCAGTACGCTAAAAAAGATTACTCATAGGAAGATGATGGTGACTGTCTGGTGGACCAGTGCCGCCGGACTTGTACACCACAGCTTCTTACAGAATTGCACAACAGTGACGGCAGATGTCTATTGCAAACAATGATGGAGAAGCTCACAATTCAACAACCAAGACTGATCAATCGCTCTAGCTCTATCGCTAGAAGCTCTCCGTCACCCACCGTACTCACCGGACCTTGCCCCAACATTTTCTACTTTTTTCAAAATTTAGACAATTTTTTAACTGGGATAAAATTTATCACCCGAGAGGCAGTACAAAACGCTTTCGCTGACTTCATCGCCTCCCATCCGGCAGACTTCTACAGTAGAGGGAAAAACAAAATGCGATCAAAATGGCAAAATTGTATAGATAATTTGGGCCAGTAATTTGATTAGCTGAAATAAAAAAAAAATACCAAAAATTTTATATTTTAAAATTTTCATACAAATCTCCTTTTTCATAGGTCAAGACCTAATAAACAGAGCTCTTGATGCAACCCACCCATAATTATAACTATGTAGATCGTAAGACGCAGTGACGTGATGTCTGTTTTTTGCATGGAATTTATAAGTACTGTATAGGTAGTATGGTTTGTTGTTTATAAATAGTTAAATTCTCTTAGAGCTGATTTTACCAAATCAGATAGTTTTTATCCGCAGAATAAAATTGACATCTGACAGTTCTAGTATGAAAAAACTGTCACTATAAGACAGTCCTTTTATAAAAGTTTGGTGGAATGCGCCCTTAACGAGATAAATCAATGTACTCTTAAATTGTACACAATGCAAGATAGACGCATGCACCACTATTATTATGTTAATAGACACAAGATTTCAACAGACGATTTTCAACAAGGAGCACCTTATTCAAATTGGCACCAAAACCAAAAACCCTCGAGTATCCCTGAACCTTTGATTAAGGGGCATTAAACGGAATGGCTCCAAGATTCATAGTAGATGGTGATTGTCAGTGTCACAAAATATATGGGTTCGTGTGAAAGCTATCGAAACCGCTAGGTATCAACGGCTTGTTTTAAAGGGAGCGCCATAAAAACGACAGAGACGCTCCCGTGGGTCCTCCGATCCGAATGTTAAGATGTGTTCAGAGTGTGACTGGAGTTGAAGCGACAGTCCGACAGAAAAAGAAGGCTAAAATGAAACTACACATAATGAACAGTGATCAGAAAATAAACAATTCAGAGATCATTAAAGGCACGCAAGGCAAGGCAAGTCTATTATAGGCATGTTTTGCCATAAAATTTGGTCCTGTGGTTCTTCTTCAACCGATATCTATTTAAACATAACACGGCCTGAGTTCCCCTGCTATAAAGAGAAGTAGCTATGGCACAACCGCGTTACTACAGTTGTCTGTAACTATAGTAAGACGGAACGATCTTATCTAGTTGCTACAAAATCTTGTATTTACAGCGCACCAAAACTGATATTGAAATAATCCAAAACGTGACACTAATAATATAATAAACGGTCAATTTCTTTCCGACTTTATATTAAAACATCCTCCTAGTCCTATATCTTGTGACAGCAAGTCGCATCTCTTCACGGCGCACGTACCGCGCCCCACTGCGGCCAATACGGCAAACTGCGTAATAAATTCGCAGAAAGGACCTCGCAAAAATGGATGCTTATCACGAACTGGCTCGGTTTCGCACTCCCCCAACCCTGGCTTCTAAATAGCTCTGTTTTTGTCTCCGCCTGAGAACACTGTGTCACACGACGCAGATTTGATAAATAAGACGTCCCAATAAACTATTTATAGAATGTTCGAAGTTCAGTGATTTGAAAATGTAATTTTGGTTTCGAGTTTCTATTTACGCCTAAAATACTTGAACTTTTACAACTTGTTGATTGAAGTTTAACAACCATAGCAGCAAGTTTTTAAATAAATCTTTTGTCTAACAAGCGAGTCCTAAACAATCCTAAAACAATCTGCGAAATCCAACCAATTAACCCTTTAGTAATCCATGTCTGATTAGCAATTAGGCGTTCACTTTCCAATTTGTAGGTCAAAACAAAAGTCGTGTCCCAAGAGGTTATTGACACAAGAATCGTGACCGCAGCTAGGTGGCACAGCTTTACCACGAATCCATTTCAAAAGCTCAAAAACAAATGAAGATTCCATTGTCAAAAAAATCTTTTATTTGCACCAACAACGGTAGGACAAAACAGAAAATGTGACCAGCAAGAAATCGCGAAGGTTTAACGAAGTCTCCCTAATTAATGTTACAGTGAAATGGACCAACATCAAACACAAAGAGAAAGAAGATATAACGAGACTAACGAAATGAAAACTCAAATATAATTCAACGAGTTTATTCCATTATTAAATTGTTCGTGAAAGCAAGATAACCTCAGTTTAACTCCGTAAGAAAGTTTCGTTTAACTTCGGTTTAACGAGGTGAGGAGACCTGCCACTTTCCGACTTCCTAGGAGCCAGCCGGTGTTTTTGTTTCGGAACTAACTTACGTGCATTGTTACCGGCGATGCTATCACCGGCAAGAAGTATTAGAATATTGTCTTCAACGGGTATTTTCTTTTGGAGCTCTATTTTATAATTATTCCATTAGCCACGGTGCGCTGTTGAGCGAAAATTATTCCAAGCTAACAGTGTGCTAAAATGTATTCTTTATTCAATTTCTTAAAAAAGATGGCGGGTATACGTCAGAATAAGCCGCAGTTCCGTGCGGAAATTCTTGAACGTGGAATGTATTGTCTGTATTTCTAAACCGAGATCAAGGTGATTCGTGTTCGCTCGCGGCAAGCCAACGCCAAACAAGTAACACAAAGTCAATCGATACTTCCTGAAGATAAGTAGCAATAGTTTATTGGGTCACGAGCTGCTGTAATCCACAAGTTTAGTCTCCCATTTATTAATGGCTTCAAAACAAAGCCTGAACTTAAAGCTATGTTCCAGAATCTCAAGATTTTTAATTCCGCTTCGCCGTGAAAGAAAAGATACTGCGTTATTAAAATAACTCCATATTAGATGCATATTTCTTAAGCAGATAACAGTAATTTACGGCGCGTAAACATCCTAAAACCGTAAGAGGCAGGATTTTTTCATTTCATTACGGGTCCCTATAAAGTAGATAACACAACGCGCCGTTCCCAACGGTATATAATTACAGAGTAAAAAAGAAAAATGTACGCAGCCAGCGACTTTGACGGCGCACCTCGGTTTTCGGAACAATTTTATTTTTTATGTGTACTCGAAGGACGTGTGATTAAAAGGTAAAGAAAAAGTTTTGGAAGCTTCGCGAAATTGAATTTGGATTTCATGATTAGAGAATATTATTAGCTGTGCGTGCGCGATACTTGCTTTGTAGAAGTACTTATGGAGCCATTTGAAGGTACCTTTCAGTACCTACCTGTCATCCTACTTAATAGTAAAAATGAGTATTGTAGGACTTCTGGAAGATACATAATTTAATATTTGGACAGTAGTGACAGTTTCTGATCAACACGTCTCGTTAGAACAAACAAGAGAATAACGAGAATCTTTATAGCAAGGCTCTATACCACACAAAACTTTACAACTCTACAATTCTACAAAATTGTTAAATTTTAGAAAAAAATCGCGTGGCACTGAAATTACAAATATGAATGAGTTATAACTTTCTATCTACAATTATTTCGCATTTTTAAAAGCCTAACATAACGCATGACTATACATTGTAGACTTGTGAGTACAATTTAAATATTTTTTAGGTTTTTCTTTTGCAATTTTGTGGTCGGCCTTGTAAAATGTACACACTAATAACTAAAAAATTGTAAATGTGAAGTTTCGTGGTTTAGGGCCCAGGTTTTAATAGTAATCATACTCTAGGAACGGAAGGCAAGAAGCTACTCCTATCTATTCTTAGCAGAAAGAAATAAAGTCAGCAATCTGAGAGTCTGAGAGCACTTACAACGCCCTAATTCACAGCAGACGACAATAAATGGTGTTAAAATAGTACTGTAATAAAAATCATATAATAGTCGGGTCTGACAATAAAATGGCGATGTGCAGCCATAATCGAAGTCCTATAAATAGTTTTACCAAAGACGAAGTGTTCGGGGCGCGGGAGGGGAAGTAAAACATTTCATTTCGTCTGGCCACCTTCCAACGGACGCTGAACCAAGATTTGCACCAGCCAGATTTAAAATCAGATTTCCTGGACTACTCTACAATATTAATACCGTTATTTTTTTGTCAATTTGAGAATATGAGAGGAAGGTTCTTTTGTCTAGGACCCGATCAAAAACCGTCTAAGCCTAAATACCCGTGGGAGTCGTAACAGCCGACTGAGGAATTATTTTAGGAGGATGAAAATTCTTCTTTCTTTCTTCAATGTGCTGATAGCTGGCGTTTAGATTATTGCGATGTTAGGTACGCAACTATTACTTCCCATTATGCTTCACTTAACTAATACCCATTTATCAAGTCACAAAACAGATTGATTGAAAAGCATATTAATTATTTCAAAAAAGAGGCGATCATTATTGAAATAACCGTATTTATTATTATGCTAATAGGCGTTAACGCTGTTTTGCGACACTAATCGAAGTTTTGCTTACCCTTTAGACGAGATAAATATTGGTTTACGAGTATCATACAATTTTTAATGATCATCCCACGCTAGTCTAACCGACAAGGTCCAACATTATATCGGTGTAGTATATAGTTTTAAGATGTGTATAAGTAACCACCCACGTATTGTTATCCCTTATCTCTTAATAAAAGGATTCAGAATTCTGCCGACATTTTCAATAAAAATACTTGTCATTTTCCTCGCAAACGGATATGTATAGCTAGGACTAAAATTGTAATTGACATTGGATCGTGACAATAAACACGCTGAACGCCAATAAATTGGTAAATCCTCTCAACACGCAGAGATATTAAATTTTATTGTTGTACAGCGATCGTAAAAATTCGACAATGTTCAGTCGGGCGTCGCGGTATGGTGCGAAAGTCGGACGTTGTAAAAAAAATTTCTATGCGCGGGTGTTGTTTGTGTTTTGTTTCTTTCCGATTTTGTCATGTGAATTCCGGAGTATTTTTGTGTGGAATGGTGATTGCTTTTTAAAAAATGATATGACTTTGTTGAAGACTGAAACGAAATTTTCTCCGTAAACACATTGTCTTACACACATACTCTAATCACAGTAAACTACCTAATATTGAAACTACGCTAGATGCTTTGATTATATAAATGGCTAGACGATATCACCTAGAACGCAGATTCAACAGAATTAATCAAAAGTTAGAATTCCTCGATGAATATGAACTTCGACGATCAACGTTTATGCGTCTTTTGAACCAAAGTAAAATGGAAACAGCGATGGACCTGATGTACAAACGTCTTAAAGATCTGTCTGAACCAATAAAGATAAGAATAACCACCAGATTTTACGAGAAAAAGCGCGTCTAATACCGAGCCATCATTCAATCCAGAATCCTGCAAGATGTGTAAGTCATGTTAAACTCACTTCTCACAGGATTTTATACACGAGTTTATTCAAACACGGCGACAACGTCGTTCGGCCGTTTACAACGCTACCCTATTTCCCATATTTCTGCTACAAATACCTTGAAGGCGGCGACCAAAAAGTCTATTTTACGAGGGTGCTTGCATTAAGTCCGATTTATAAGAATAAATACATGGTAAGTAACGGCGGCGACAAGCCTCCACGTCTTACTCATTTATTTGAATTTACGTATGTAGCGGAGCACAGGTTTACTACGCGAGGCCACTTTAACAATGTTCACCACGTTTATATGAAGTGTTTTGTTAAGTAATTTTCTTTATAACGTTATTTGGTTTTGGAGGGTTTTCGTAGCTGAGTAGAGTTTACTACTGCAGTAATCTAGGTACAAAAGTACCTATTCGAAATGAAAGAGCTGTATGAAATATTCACTGTTAAACATGGGAAATAGCTAAAAGTTCAGTGCAATTAAAATAATCTTTTACTATAGAAGGTATCTACCTATTCTTAGTTGATAGTTATGTGTAGTGTTCAATGACCACCTCCAAACTAAAAAAGTTACTAAAAAAGATATCACTGTTAACCCAAAAACAACTAATCGCTTGGAAACATTTAAAACTAAACTCTTGGGTAAATTACCACTTTTATTCACTAATGATGACCCTAATCAACAATATAATGATTTTTTTTATATGTATTGCACACAATTTGATAACACTTTTATTCCAAAAACATTATCGGTTAATAGTAACGCTTCCTTCAGTGACTGGGCCACCATTGGTATACATAAAAGTAGAAAACGACTTTATGAATTATATGAAGAACGGATTTGTATAAACACTGCTGAATTTAATTTATATGTTAAGAATTATTCTAAAATATTTAAAAAAGTTTGTAGTATTGCCAAGTCACGTTATTTGAGTTCAAAAATTAAAAATAGTAGCAACATTATTAAAACAACTTGGAATGTCATTAATAGCGAAACGGGTAGGTCATGCACCCGAAGTAGTGACTACCTTGCCTTGCTATTGATGACAATATAATTAAATCAGATTCTCAAGTCGCCGCGGCCTTTGAAAATTTCTTTGCAGAGATTCCAGTATCAACTACTAAATCTCTTAACTCATCACCCGCTGCCGCAGAGTCTTTACTTAGAGAAAACGTTTCAGTTTGTGATTCTGAATTTCACTTTGAATATGTAACCTGTAACGATATCATTAAAACCTTTCACACGTTAAATGTTAAAAAGACCGCAGATCTATGGGGTAATTCTGTGGATGTTGCTAAGTCGATTATAAACATTGTAGCACCTACTTTAGCTGTTATATTTAATAATTGTATTGACCGTGGTGAGTTTCCTGATCTTATGAAAAACAGTAAAATAATACCGTTATTTAAATCGGGTAGTACATCAGACCCTACTAATTATCGACCTATTTCAGTACTACCTACCTTTAGTAAAATTTTTGAAAAACTTATTTTGAATCAATTGCAAAGCTTTTTTAATAAAAATAAATTACTGCATAATAAACAGTTCGGTTTTACAAGGGGTCGTTCGACTACCGATGCAGGATTTGAACTTTTAGGACATATTTATAATGCATGGGAGGACAAATGCGATGCCTTGGGCGTCTTTTGCGATTTGTCCAAGGCATTCGATTGTGTTCTTCATGAAACATTAATCAGGAAACTGCACCACTACGGAATCCGGAACGCCTCTCTGGATCTTCTTACTTCTTACTTGAGTGATAGGATTCAGAGAGTTGATGTTAACGGAAAAAGGTCACCCGGATCTGTAGTAAGAATGGGGGTCCCCCAGGGCTCAATTCTTGGTCCTTTCTTGTTCCTTATTTATATCAATGACTTGCCGTACCTCATAAAGGATAATCATGATATAGTGTTGTTTGCAGATGACACTTCTCTCTTGTTTAAAATCAAACGTCAGCAGCTGGTTACTGACAATGTAAATAACGCCCTTGCAAAAGTAGTTAACTGGTTTAATGTCAATAACCTACTTCTTAACGAAAAAAAAACAAAATGTATTAAGTTTACGATACCCCACGTTAGACAAGTAGAAACTAGTGTTCTCATTAAGGATGAAGAGTTAAAACCCGAAGATACCACAGTATTCTTAGGCATAACGTTGGATGCCAAGCTTCAATGGGGCCCCCATATAGATAAATTGTCAAAAAAGCTTAGCTCTGCAGCATACGCCGTTAGGAAAATTCGTGATTTGACTGATTTAGAGACAGCCCGTTTAGTTTACTTTAGTTATTTTCATAGTGTGATGTCGTACGGTATTCTGTTGTGGGGAAATGCCGCCGATATTCAGACAATTTTTATTTTACAAAAAAGGGCAATTCGTTCTATTTATAAATTAAGTCCTAGACACTCCCTCAGAGACAAATTTAAAGAGATTAATATAATGACTGTGCCTTCTCAGTACATTTATGATAATCTTTTGTATGCACATAAAAATATTAATCTGTTTAAAAAATACAGTGATATCCATAACATAAATACTAGGAACAAACACAAATTTGTTGTTCCTACAACAAGGCTCAAGAAAATAGGTGGCTCGTTTAGATGCCAATGTATACATTTTTATAATAAACTTCCTAGCCACATTCAAGAACTAAGCCTAAATAAATTCAAAGCTTTTATAAAGCGAAAACTATGCCAGAAAGCCTATTATACTGTAAAAGACTATATTGAGGACAAAAAGGCTTGGGATTGAGCTGCTCCAATAGGTTTAGACAGTGAATGTTATTTTGCAATTTTTACACTTTAATATTTTCTTTTTTTTTTTTAAGTATCATTTACTTACACAATGACATGTACATTTACTGTATAAAGTATTATATTATTTTAATTATTGTGAATGTGAGGACTATGTGGGTCATTGTTTACATTTTAATCGTGGTCTGGCAGTTTGAGTAGTTTATGCGGCCTACCCAAATGTCCTGTCTTTGGTATTGTTCGTCGAATCGTTGAGCTCCTGAAGTTCTGAGTTGAGCTGCACGGTTACTGACAAATGCGTGCACTGACTGGACAGGTCCACTCAATCTGTGTGGTTCTTTCCTCAAAAGATCTTTTCAGACACTAATCTACATGGTCCTCAAAGATTATGTCCGGATTTTTATATACACATTGACATTGATGAATTTTATTTAGACAATGACATGAATATTTACTTTGTAAAGTATTTTTTATTTTATTATTTTTTTTTTTTCTTCTCATTTAATTATTGTGAATGTGAGGACTATGTGGGTCATTTTTTTTTCTGTTTTCCTTCTTAGTTTTAATCATGATCTGGCAGTTTGAGTAATTTACGCGGCCTACCCAAATGTCCTTTCTTTGGTATTGTTCGTCGAATCGTTGAGCTCCTCATTTCTGAGTCGAGCTGCACGATTTTTGACAAATGCGTGCACTGATTGGACAGGTCCGCTCAATCTGTGTGGTTCTTTCCTCAAAAGACCATTTCAGACATCAATCTACATGGTCTTCACACGATCTGACCAAGATTTTGTCTGGACTTTAAAAGAGACTGTGACCTCTGAGTTTGTTTCGGCCTTTCTTCTCAGAGTAGTCAGATAGGAAACGCCGACCACATCTAGTTTTAAAAAATATGATGACGTGTAAAAGTGTTTGTAAAAACCTACTTACAGAAAATAAATCATTTATCATTTATCATTTAAAGTACGAGTAGACTGTAGGTCCGATAGGTTAGATAATGGATAAGAAGTTTAGAGGATGCTAAAATAAATAAACCATATTCGAGTCACGTTTAGGTTAAAATAGCTGATATTAAGTACACGCCACAACGCTCTGCCCTCCGCCTTCCGCATCTAGTCTGTCTCAGCAACCTTCTTTAGGTCATCGGTCCAGATGGACCGGCGACCTAAAGTAGGTGACTCCCCCAACTAGATAGCTGGGGGCGTCCCACACTACGCTTGCCGATACGCAGTCCCCACTCCAGGACTCGTCAGCTGTACAGCCATTTGCAGTGAATTAATTCGTAACAGGTTTTTTTTTTTATTTATAACCTAAAGTTAGATTTCAGATCTGCAATAAAACATTTCAAGAAAATAAAGATCACACACACTAATCCAGTTGTAACAATGGCCTGCTCAATTCAGTTTAGGGCATTTGGACACGAACCAAACTCTTATTGCAGGCTAAGATATTACGGTTGCCATTATACATTCCAGTGAAGTGTTACTACTTTTATATTACTGTTGATAATGGAGATTGCCAATTCACTCAGTAAAAATCACACTGATTTAGAATATTGATGTTGATATGCGCACAATAGACTTAATTTCTTTCTTCACAGTAGTTAAGAAACTGTGCCATAGCATTTAAATAAATCATTAAAAACTGTACTACTTTAATATTAAAAAAAGTTATTTTAAAGCATAATTTTGTAAAATATGTTTTACTAAAACTTTTTAATTTAATGTTGATAAAGTTATGGTAGTTTACAGTTTTGATTTCATAATAAGAACTTTAAGATCGGAGTGTAGATAAAAATAATTATGATCAGCAAATCATGTTATAGCTGGGTTATATTATGTGGACTCATTAATGTTTGTAAACATTCGACAACAGTCGAATATTTGCTCTAAAACTAGCACCTAGAAAAAAAAATTTCAAACAGCCTCTGAAAACTACAGGCACTTCCAGGATTATTGAAATGCCATACATCCCCTTGGGACCTTTTTTTTCAAATTCTACAAAATGACGTTTCTAAGCGATTTACAGAATGATCAGTAAAATGTAAACACGACATCCCTTTTGAGAGCCGGCAGCCGGAGCCGTACATCATAACGAGCGGACATGGTCATTAATATTTGATTACGTCGCGATCAGTCCAGCCGGCAGTCGATTACTGCCAGGAAATGGTCCGCTAACACATTCCACAGGAAAGTACCGAAGGACCACTAATTAGGTGGGTCTGGAAACTTTCGTAACTCTAATAAAACATTGAACAGCCGCCGCAGAGTCCAAGGTCCTATCACAATCGTTTGCAGAGCCGCAGGGCAAGTGAAAATTATAGTAAACAGTTGCACCAACTTGGTTTAAAATTTCTTGACACTTCCCATCACTTTGCGTCTGATATTGACGGAGAGATGAGTTCTAATAACCCCTTCAGGTCTGTCTATGAAATGAATTATCTCAAACTTTATGTCCCGTTGACATATTGAGCTTACATTTTGTGCCGGTTGTTCAATAAAGCTAAGTTAGACGGTATGCAGTTATCGTATTCAGTTTTACATACGCAGAATACGTTTACTGCATCATTCTGATTCATTTGGGGTAATTTTTAAGTGTCATTTGGAATGGACCTTCTCCACCCATCTACCTCCTGGTTGTCAGTCGCGACGTGTCCTCTGCCGTCAGATTAACGCAAACCGGTTTACGTGACGGCGTCAATTTGACGCCTGATGATGCGGTGGCTCCTTATTTGATAGGTTAGGTTTAGTTGCAAATGGCCCGGACATGGATGTAATATTAATGTAAGCAGGAAAGTTTCCGAAGAGATCGAAATCGCAGAACTTTTTGTGTGCGTCGTTTTTGCTACGAAAAGGATGTCTATCCCTGTTTCATTAGTAGGTGGCGATGGAATTTCATTTGGGGGAGCACAATCTCATTGAAGAGAAAGACGGTTTTTCCTTCTTTCATTCACATTCTATTTTTACACACGGCCAGGTAAAAAATAATGTTTATTGAAAAAGTGGCTCATGATAAAAGCTATTATTTATTTAAAGCTAGAAATAAAGACACCATAATATTTACATTTATGACGATATACAAAAAAAATACTTTCACCTAGCTGAGCAATTTTTAAAACAACATTTTTGTCTTTCATAAAAATTAATAAGAAAGCCCCAAGTAAGTACTTATTTATATAAACTTATTCATTCACAAATCAACTTGAAATGAAAACTGAATAAAATCACGTTCAGCTTTATAAACTGTGATTTACATTTGAATTTACGGTCTTGCAAAAAATTCAAAATGATTTGATTATCTTCATTGAATCGACTTCAATCCAGTTTAGAAACATTTGTCTAAATTACTTCCAAGTTAGAATTAAGTTCTTGTTAGTACCTGCTTTTAAGTACCACTTATCAACGGAGGGCCCACTTAAGTAACTTAAGAGCGGACCCAATGCAAAATCTTCAATCTTTGATTTAAACAGTAGTAAATCATGTTCAAATTGGAAAAGTATATGGCAGGAAACTTCATTATAAATTAATGTAAGGTCGACCCTGAGGAAAACATGTACGATAAAAATTTCTCGTTAGAAAACCCTCACAAAGTTACCTCTAATTTTCAACTTTTTTGGTTTGCATTCTATTTTTTACGGAACAATAAATTAGATAAATAATAACACTCATTATAACTTTTAAGAGGTCGTCATTCTAAAAAGGCTTAATTTCATCAGCTCGAAGTAAAAAAAAGTTTAAGGTAAGTGATGCGATTATATTAGTCTTCACATCGTTAAAAAAGAATTATTGAGTTTGTTTTGATCATGATTCATGATTTAGTATAAAAATCAAAACCCTTATAGGATCACTTCGTGGTCTATCTATCTGACCCTTTTCATCAGGAAGATATCAAGCCTCTAAGACGTTGACTTAGAAGCTGGCATAAATTGCCATTCATGTCGCATATTTTGACACTCGCAAATAAATTAAAACCCTATGCGTGTACCTTAAGGGTTTTAATTAGACCTTGCTTCTTGCCAAATTTCATGATTCTATGTCAACATCTAGAATCATGATATTTGGCTAGAAGCAAGGTCTCACACAGAAATGAACGATTTTCGGATATTTTTCTGTACCTATACAGAAAAATATCCGAAAATCGTTCATTTGTAATTTTATTTGGTATCGAAAATTTATGGCCGTATCTTGAATCTAGTTCATTCACCTTTACTCTCCAATCTAACAAAATATTTTTTACTGCATAGTAAAGTTTGTCCTTCAATCCGGAATTGGAAATTCATAAGCTGTATTACTTGTATGTCCATTAATCTGTTACCAACATCGGAACAGATTCACGGACATACAATAGTAGTGAAACATATACCTACTTGCACAGCTATCACATTTATAAGGTACATTGAATACGAGTAGAGCCATTTCATCTAATCATTGTGCGTATACTTACTACAGAAGATTCAAATTCAAACACAAATAATATAAGCCGGGCGAAAAGTTTCTGCTGGCTGAAAGGAATTGTCTTTTGTTTTCGTCGTGCTTGATGTGAGGGTGAGGGGGTGAAACTTGATTTTTTTCTTATTTAGAGAGCTTATTAGCAAGTAGTCTCTTACCAGGCGAGGCAAGATAAAGAAATCTCAAGACGAACGGAAAATGCCCGGAAAATACTGGTCCTTGAAGGAACTATTGAAGAGTGAGCTGCCTATGACACTGAAACGTAGGCTCATGGACATGTGTATTCTTCCCTGAACAAACCTGGTCTTTGACTAACATCCAGAAGTCCAAACTCAAGGTCTGCCAACGAGCAAGAGAGGGCAGTATACTAGGCGTTTTTAACGGATTGTGTTCCAAAACAAATATAGCTGACGTGGCTCAAAAGGCTGCTCAACTTAAATGGGACTGGGCAGGACATGTCTGCTGCATGCCGGACAAACTGTGGGCCCAAATAGCGCAGAATTGGTGCCCTGAGACAGTGAGGCGGGGTCGTGGCAGACCACGTGGGAGATGGCGGGACGAGCTGGATAGGTTCCACCAAGACCGGAAGGAGGACGCGCGGGCTCGCGAAAGATGGAAGGAGTGGAGGGAGGACTTTGCCCAGGAGAAGGACAGCGCAGGCTAAAAAATAAAAGAGAGCTTATTTACGAGTATGTACTCGTAAATAAGCTCTCTTTTTTTTATTGTAACCTTAAATCAAAACTCTGTTTTTAATTGTATCCTTAAATCAGAACTCTGTTTATGTAAATACAGTCCTGATTTAAGGATACAATTAGACTGTTATTATTATCTTGACTGCCTTCCGATTTATAGTGAACTAGCTGCGCCCCGCGGTTTCACCCGCATAAGTTTCGATCCCGTGGGAATATCGGGATAAAAAGTAGCCTATATGTTAATCCAGGGTGTCAGCTACCTCCATACCAAATTTTATCAAAATTGGTCCAGCCGTTTGAGCGTGAAGAAGTAACAAACATATAAACACACACACACACTCACACACACACCCCCACTCACAAACTTTCGCCTTTATAATATTAGTGTGATTTTCATTTAAATCGTCTAGCTCTTCTCTTTTAAAGAAAATAGGTAAAGATAAATTTAAGAGAGTAGGTATAGACTAGTCCTTCCTATCAGTACAGATTCAACCTAATATATGCATGATTGAGTGAATCTGTCAGTATATTATCGCTCTTACGTAGGAATACTCAGTTTACAGGCACTTCCGAATTCTTGACGAAAATCTACGCAAATATAAAATATAATGCACCATTCCTTAAAAATACCCTGACTGTCTAAAAATCAAAGCAACATCTATCGCCGGACCTCTCAAACAAGATTTATAATATACAAGCCAGATCAGCATTAAACAAGGCATGCACCTCAGAGAAATCAGGCGATACGGTCACTTCAGGCCCCGGCCGCCTCTGAATATTTGACGCGCGGGGAAATGAGCGCGACCGGTCAAGCGCGAGCTGACGCTAATGTAATAGCGTTAGAAGATGGCCGACGGTACAAGGTCACGTTGTTCGGATGCTCGGACCTTTGAGTGAAGATAAGTCTGGGGTACGAATTTGGTATGTTTGATTAATGATTGATTGTTCAAATCGAATTAAAATATTTACTTCCATAATATAGTGTGGTAGGTATACGATATAAATTCAGTTCACATTCCGCTCTTTAGTGATGGCATGCAAATATTTAGTGCTTAGGGCCTAAAGTATACATAAAGTGGGTATGTTACATAGTTTGTTACACAGTACAGTAGGTACGTTAAGTTTTTCTTGTCCGTATAATATATGTGTATAAATAAATAACATACAACTTTAATACACAAATCACAATCAATCGATAAAATACTTTTATTTATGGAATACATAAATGGCGGTTTGATACAATTATTTTCTATACAAAAGCTGTCAAAAATAAATTATTATTCTTCAGATAAAAAGTATATAATAAAGGTTGTAAAATCGGTTCTTAGACGTTTCACGAGAGCGAGCAGAAGAATCCTAGTAATACCTAATATACAGACATAACCAATTTACCTGCAAAATAAAAAAAAAATGGAAAATCCAAAAGTGCACGACTCACAAAACCATAGCTATAGATAATTATTATGTTAGTTAGTTTTTACTAATTATAATTGAACTACTTTGAATAAAAGAGCCATATTTGATAAGGTTCGTCCTATGGGTGAAACGAATTGTATATAAAAAAAATTTGACTCTATTAATTGATTTTTTCGCAAGCTACAATGTTTTCAGGTTTCACACTTGATTGACGGGATTTTTTTTTAATTTTTTTTCTGTTTTTGTTCGTTCTACTGCATTAAATACATTTTTGAAAAGTACAGAATTAATCTCCATTAAATTATCTATACAATGGTGTATAAATCAAGTAGGTTGAGTGTACTAGGAGGAGTATAACAATAGAAACAGTTGCAGAAAGGAGCCAAACAAAATGTTCGATCGTAAAGCACTCTCTAATGCTTTGCATTATGAGTCGTGCAATTTACCTGTGAAATAGGTACCTGTGTGTTTCTTGCGGTGGTAGGGGTAACGCCCGCCTGGTTTGCGACCACCTTCCCACCGGAGTCCGGGGTCAAGCAGCCTGCTGTGTTTCGTCGATGCGTGGGAGTTCCAGTGCCTTAGGCATCTTCTGGGCACGCTCGTTCTATCATAGACCTCATCCATCGCTTTCCATGAAGGCGTGATCGAGGTCAAGAACGGGCCCATTCAGCAATAACATAAAAAATAAATAAAAATGTAGGTAGTCTGAATAAAACATTTTCTACATTTTTCATAAATTGTATAGTATTGTTCTGAATATTGTACACCTCGCTACTATTGTTATATCTCATAAGCGTCCATTTTATTACATAAACCATGACTGTGAATTAAACAAGAGGCCTTCAAGTCCATCATGCTACATCGTCACCAGAACATCAGATTAGTGTTCATACACACGAGGGGCGCGTGTCAACGGCAGAGACTTGTCACATCGGCGGCTGCCGTCGACGTGTATCATCGGCAGAGACTCGTCTCATCAGCGGCTGCCGTCGACGCGTATCAACGGCAGAGACTCGTCACATCGGCGGCTGCCGTCGACGCGTATCAACGGCAGAGACTCGTCACATCGGCGGCTGCCGTCGAAGCGAATAAACGGCAGAGTCTCGTCTCATCGGCAGCTGCCGTCGACACGTGTGTACGGCAGAGACTCGCCTCATCGGCGGCTGCCGTCGACGCGTATCAACGGCAGAGTCTCGTCTCATCGGCAGCTGCCGTCGATGTGTGTCAACGGCAGAGACTCGTCTCATCGGCGGCTGCCGTCGACACGTGTCATCGGCAGCAGTTACCTCTGCCGTTGGCGCGTGCCGCTCGTGTGTGTGAACACTTAGTGAAACACCTTCAAACGTAACGTTTCCTAAACCTCGATAAATGGCTCCCATTGCAGTCCATATTTTCAGAAATAATTATATTACCACCACCAAAACCCACTGTACGGCAAAGGCCTCTTCTGATACTGAGAAGGTCGAGGATTGATCACAAAATCTCAACGCTTGCTCAAGAGAAGTTGGCGATTTCAGACTTATATTACTACTACTAGCTGCGCCCTGCGGTTTTACCCGCGAAAATGTCGATCCCGTCCGTGGGAATATCGGGATAAAAAGTATTCTATATGTTAATCCAGGGTGTCAGCTACCTCCATACAAAATTTTATCAAAATTGGTCCAGCCCTTTGAGTGTGAAGAACAAAAAACAAGAAAGTAACAAACATATAAACACACACACACACCCTCACAAACTTTCGCCTTTATAATATTAGTGTGATAATTCTACGTTTCCTCGCGATGTTTCTAACCGATATCAAGAACAACTTCAAGATAAACTCTGGTACTTGCCCGGAATCTATTAATAACTTAATAATCCCTTCCAAATCTCACCAAAAATCACGAGTGACCATTATTAGTTAAGAATTAGCACGTCCGCTAAGTAAACGAGGGAAAACATTTCACTTTAATGTAATCAAACGGAGATAAATACAAAAAAAAGATAAGAAGTGTTCGGCAAATTAAATTGGAAACTTTCCTTTGTTTTCCACTTAATTCAGCATAAGTCCCTGAAAACTACAATAAAAAACCACCCTAGGGATACCAGGATAAGGTTGAAATTTCATTGCAATAACAGCAGTATAAGGATAGTTTCACACGGGAGTAAAAAGAGGAAATTTTGTGTCGTATCGGATTTTAATTTCTTCTACGTAGAATTAATGACTTTGCTTTCGTTTCGATCGCCTTTGTCGATTCATACGTTAGAAAGTCGATTGGGTTTAAGTACTGCTTCAAGACTTTATAACACAATTCGTGGAACAACTTTTGTTTTGGGACCGGATTTTAATTTCGTGTGGGCGGAGCGAGTTTCATAACTTGACAAAGGGGAATTAATATTAAATTCTACTTCCACAGGTTGTTTTCTTACTCAAAGCCTCTGTAATTGTTCGTTCTATTTATTTAATTTAGATGAACCTATTGGTTTTTACCTCTGAAAGTACGTTTGCCTTTTAACAATCCTCTGTAATTGTTCAACTTTCCTCGTTGTTTCTTAAAAGCCAATGTTGTCAGTGTTAGCTAGTTTTTTAAGCGCCCGTAAAAACGTATCCTTCTATCGAAGTGATCCACATCGATCAATAATCTATAATACACCATTTCCTATCCAATAATTCCAGCTACTCCCGCGTCAACAAATAAGAAGAAACAAACTCACTTTAAGTCATGTTCGTGTCCATATATCAAAACTTAAACGGTCCAATGTCTTTCAAAACTCCACTGAAACTAAGTAATACAGGAAGCACAAAACCCCTTTTGGAAACTACCAAACAACATCTTCGCAATGCAATTTGTTTAAAAGAATTGTAAAGAACCCCGCTCCCGAAGTCTTGGCGCATGAAATTGAACCTTAAATCTTGGTTACGAAGATTTAAATTAGATTTGTTGTCGCTATAATATATCTTGCAGTGGTGCTTCTCTCACACACTTATGCACTTAAAGCCAATGCTTTTAAACTAAGTTTTTTGAAAATATGTAATGGCTAATGTTCTGTTATTTATAACTTAGGCGCTTCCGCAGCGGTCGGGAACCGCAGAAATATAAGAGTACTCGTATTATGCGCGGCAACGGAAGAGTTTGTATCTTAGAGTTTTATGAAATCAAGTTTATCTCTAGCGTTCTATGTAGCTAGAACGCTAGAGATAAACTACATATAGGTCCACTTGACTACATATAGGTACATTTTTTTACTTTAAATTATCACAAGTAACAAATTGTTCTCACAAAGTATTCCCTACATGAGGACTTCAGATTCTTGCACGTTGCAATGTCGCACTAGTGAAGTGAAAGACAAATCCGCCCCTAAGACGACCCACTGACCGTATTTTGTCACAGGAGTCTAGACTGGGTTATAACTATTTAAACAAAAAGAGGCAAAATACTTTTTTTCATATACCTAACTAGATAATATTATAAAACTTAATTTAGGATATAAATAGCTTTGGGTTAAACAGCTAGCTGGATTCTATTTTAGCAACACTACATTACCGAGATATAGCCGTCATTAATAAAGATTACATCATTCACTTGCTAAATGAGGTTAATTAAACTAAAACTGTCAAGACTCGAGATATTTCCTAGTGAATATAGTAAGTACTCGTAATTGCTTTATAAAATTATAGATAATCATTTTAATGTTTATGAAATAAACTTTAATAAATAATTCAGAATGTCATATTAAAACTCGTCGAATTAAAAATCAAACCAACGTAGCCACAGACTCAATAATTATTATCTATCTGCCAAACAATATACTTGAAGGTTTCTATGGACCGAGATATCTACAAACAATGTTTTCTATCAACAAAGTTTTCGGCGAAACGTGCTGTCTAGGAATAGAGATTTCTATTAACTTTGCTTTCTGTATGTAGTCGTATCGTACAAGC
This sequence comes from Mesoligia furuncula, assembly GCA_916614155.1. Classification (NCBI taxonomy): domain Eukaryota; kingdom Metazoa; phylum Arthropoda; class Insecta; order Lepidoptera; family Noctuidae; genus Mesoligia; species Mesoligia furuncula. The sequence continues at coordinate 1,178,438 of OU744804.1, forward strand.
GTGTTTCTATCTTAGGTTCCACACCGATTTATAAAGATTACATGATTTACTTGCTAATTAAGATTACATAAATTAAAACTGTCAGACTGAGTATACTCGAGATGTATACCTACATTAGCATTCGTCTTCTCTATAATAAAGAGCTCGTCGCAACAACAATTACTTTTGTCGTAAAATCTCATTTACTAAGCGACTGGTGTTGCCCTGAGATATTATTTAAAAAAAAACTAGCTAGCCCGTACAAAAATACTGTCCAACGGTTTACTTACGCCTTCCGGAGGATATTTCATAAAAACCTTGTCCTGTCAATTGCGAACACAACATACAAAAATATGTCATATCAATCGAGCTGTTCTCAAGTGAGGATCTTTCTTACATGCGGCAATTGATATTTTTAACATACACACATATGTACAGTAAATCCTTTATTCCCAGTAACATAAACAATAGGGTTAAACTGTATACGTTATTATTCTAAGATATACGTTATTATACGAGAGAGAATGACTTTTCGGTGCGCAGCCCAGCAGTTGACGGACGTCACACACGGCTAATGTCAACAAAGGTGCACGTCGAATGTTTTAAAGGAGGTCAGCAAAAGCCCATACAACTTTGCCCAAACATGTACCTCGAGGTACACGTGCACCAAATCGTAGAGAAAAAATAGAGGAATTCTAAAATAATTGTGTTTTTATCCATAAATAATTTAAAACTACATAATAAATTATTTAAAGTTCTAATAACCTGTAACACAATTAAATCATGTGGCAACTTTGCATCTACGAGTTGACATTAAGAGTATACCATAGATAAAAATACTTACGTGTTCTGTCTGTGGACATCACATTATTTCGTGGGTAAATGTTATTCCGTTCGTTTCTGCATAGACTAATATATTTATAAATATAAATGTTTCTGCGTTTCGGGATACTCGTCTGTGTTGTGTATTTTGTTTAATAACTTGGCTATTCTTTCTGGTATTCCGTTTGTCGCCTCACGATTTGGTTCCTGTCCTGACGGATTGGGTATTCATAATGGACATTACGATTTGGATACTCAGGCTTTTGGTTTGAGCGTCGCGTAAGTATCCTGTTCACGTTTTATCATTATGAAGAGAATAAAATACTTAAGATTTTAACAAATCTATTGCTTTCAGGCTAGTGCTTACAAACATGAGGTGCGTTTCTTGTCAAGGAGTACAAGATGATAACATACAGTCTTACAATATCTCCCATGTCGGTTTTGAGCTGACTGTGTCCTTGGAAGAAATATTAAACCATCAGGTAACTATTCTACTATGTAAATCAATATGTGAATGTCACAGTAAAATACATTTTAAATCACATTAATATAAAAAACAATCCATTCAATTTCAATATATTTTTAGGTTGATCATGATGGTGTTATGTAGTAATTGTTTCGACAATACCTACTGTACGTTGACTAACACAAGGAATATTGTGTGTGACTGCAAACCGTTGTGTAAGGTATTTCGAGTCAGTTAGTGGATGTCATGCTCACTCCCTATCAGAAGGCCCTGAAAGAGATTATATAGCTCTCCTCATACTTCCTAGACAAGTAAGATCTTCTAAACTTATTCAAATAGTTATTTTATATTAAAACAATGAATAGAAAAATACTGCAAATAATTAATGACTAATCTAGATCGGAATACCTAATAAATGTCTTCATTTTAGATTCAACCTGGAAGTAAAGTCTGTTATGCCTGTTGGCTGGCAGCTCGTAGGAATGCACGAAGACAACAAGACCGGCAAGGCACATCACCAGTCACACAAGATAATGATAGCCAACATATTGCTGTGATTGAAAGCCAACCATCAAATGAAACATCAAATTGTGTATGGTGTCAACAATCCCTTGCGAACAATCCTCAACAGCGCCTGCCACTTTCCTTGATAATATTTTAGTGAGAGATGAAATTGAAAATGAAGAATGCTAATAAAAAAACAAAAATGTTTATTGTTTTATTCCATACAACTAACTCTATAAGTTATTTTATTCCAATGCTATTGGTAGATATTACTGGAAAGTTGACTTCCAGGCTTTAATTAATTGAGTGCCGCTCGGGCTCCAGGGCCCGATAACAATAGGAAATGCTTTTGAATTCCGTGAAGTGGGCTACTCAGTATCGAATCTCAAATTCAACTTCCACCCCTTATGCACATCAAAATAAAGGCAGAGTAAGCATAAAAAAGGGTGTTTTATGTAAGTATTCGATGTTTCTTGGCCTAATGTTTTATTTATTTCAAGAAATCAAGATGAAGTCAATAAAAGACTATAAATGCGACTTCTATTCACTGAAACTTGATGATCTAGCTTATGTTAAGCTTGCTTGAAACCCTTGGATGTCGACGCTAAGGAACTCATTTATTTATCGAGTTTGTTAATCGCTCTGATAGACTTCTAGCACTGCTTCTAATATTATGTACTGGTCATCAACATTCACAGCTTGTATTCAGCTACTTTTGGGTTTAAGTATCCTTTCTTATGTTAGGTAGGTACATAACGTTGCCGAACGATAATCGAATAGACAATGAGAGTTATTATTGAATATAAATTGAATTATAATATAAAAATATTTGAAATGAAACAAAAACAACAGCAGCTGAAGCCGACAGCAGACAACTTTCAACTTCACATTTTGATAGACTGAAACGTCAACTTGACAGTTTTTATTTTTATTAGGTAAGGTAATGGACCAAGGTAGTATAATTGTGCCTAAAATGGCGAGCTTTTTATTACGATAAAAGGTAATTTATTCTCGTCCCCGGGTAACCATAAGAAAAATATATAAATGCAACATTATTCAGTGTAATCTAGTGTATTTTATGCAACTAAGTGTACCTCGGTACTTCGTTTGGGCAGATTTTGGTGACATCCTTTCTAGAATCTTTTAGAAGCTTTGACTCGCTCTCATTGGCCGAGCGGGAACGAGAGGCGTTTCCGCCAGAAGCGCGCGGATTTGGTTTGTGGCGGGAGAGCGCGAGCGGTTGGAAATAGTTTCGCTTTATATCCCCCCCTTTTGACTAGGTTACGACCCCATACGTGGTCAAACAAAGTAAGAAACGTTTCCTCCCCCTTTTGATCTGGCTATGACCCCATGACCAAGCAAAATACCTTAATCCTTAATGCGCGCGGATTGAGGCGGGAGCGGTTTGGTTGGGTTGATTCCGCGTTATACGATACTTATTTATACAGATAAGAAAAAACCGGGCAAGAGCGAGTCGGACTCGCGCACCGAGGGTTCCGTAACATCCGGGTTTATGCATAAGGTTTATGTTTATGAAATTAAATGTTTTTTTTATTTTTGAGTTGATTGAATGAATGGTAAATTGTGGTTTACGATTTATGACGTATTAAAAAAAACTACTTACTAGATCTCGTTCAAACCAATTTTCGGTGGTAGTTTACATGGTAATGTACATCATATATTTTTTTTAGTTTTATCATTCTCTTATTTTAGAAGTTACAGGGGGGGGGACACACATTTTACCACTTTGGAAGTGTCTCTCACGCAAACTATGCAGTTTAGAAAAAAATGATATTAGAAACCTCAATATCATTTTTGAAGACCTACCTATAGATACCCCACACGTATGGATTTGATGAAAAAAAAAATTTTGAGTTTCGGTTCTAAGTATGGGGAACCCTAAAATTTATTTTTTTTTCTATTTTTGTGTGAAAATCTTAATGCGGTTCACAGAATACATCTACTTACCAAGTTTCAACAGTATAGTTCTTATAGTTTCGGAGAAAAGTGGCTGTGACATACGGACGGACAGACAGACAGACAGACAGACGGACAGACAGACAGACAGACAGACATGACGAATCTATAAGGGTTCCGTTTTTGCCATTTGGCTACGGAACCCTAAAAATGGTTGTAGTGAAATACTCGCTGTATTTAATACCATTTCGTTGAAAAAATACATAATCGGCAAATATAAAAAAATAAAAGCCAGCTAGATAATACAAAAACTAAATAGGTTAAGGCTACTTAAATATTAATTTGCTTTGAAGGAACAAATTAGATTCACAATTGAATACTAATTTAAGGACAAAAGAAGGGGTCTAAAAAGGCCACTTTGGCAGAATTTATAGGATTTCATTATGAATCAAAATATGGCGAAGACAGTCCGCGTTTTTCTTTTTTTCGCTACACTTCGTAGGTATAATCAAAGAGTTTGGGATTGGATTTGGATTGGATTGATTGGTATTTTAGGACAGACTAAAAAAAAAACGAATTCACCAATGGGATTTAAAACGATCAACATAACAGTTAACTGTCCATTATAATTCATAATGTTGTCCTTTTATGATTCTGTTGAGATATGGACTAATTTTTTGGGGAAATTCAACAAATAAGGATATGATTTTTAAAACGTAGAAGAGGTGCCTGAGGGCTATGTTTGGTCTTCATGTTACAGAGAGTTGCAAACCATATTTTAAAGCATATAAAATATTAACCCTTCCGTCAATGTACATTTTAGAGACCATCATGTTTGTCAAATCGAATCCAAACCTATTCCCCTTAGAGTCAGATAAAGTAGTTCGAAATAGACGCGACAATAGTAAGCTATGTATCCCGAGATCCAGGACAACTCTAATGCGTAAAAGTGTATTCTGTATGGCGCCAATTCTTTATAATAAGTTGCCAAAACATTGGAGAGAACTGACTATTGAAAAATTAAGAAATAGATTAAAAAACCTTCTGTTACAGAAAGTCTATTACAGCACTGACGAATTTCTAACTGACAAATTAATTTGACTTGTATAATGACATCCTAATTTTAATAATAATTGCTTTAACATTTGTATTTTTAATTTAATTTTATATTTTATTTTTGTATTATTTGCTATGATGAGTTTATGACACTATTTGATTGTATTTTTATTGTACCATTTAGTTATGTATGGTCTAAAATTGAGTGTTAATTGCTGTATTAACTGCTGTGTGTAATGGACGAATTTAAAATCAATTGATGCTGTGTAGCGTCCGACATCTTATATTTGTACGCCGCTCAGGCAAAACATGACTGTCATAATTATAATTTTCATGTAACATCTTGCATACTATGTGTGTATACTCATGTTTTGGACAAATAAAAAATTATCTTATCTTATCTTATCTTATCTTATCTGTTAAAGTGGCCTTTTTAGGCCCCCAGGTAGTCCAACGTCTGCCATTTTCTTTTTGATTCTCAGAAAAATATCTCATTCGCGTTACGTAGAATTTCAACAAGTGACAATTTTTTATTATATTGTTGATTGTTCTGCAAAATTTTCAGAAAACTCGAGATAATAAAAATGGCAATTTGGTCAAAAGTGAAATGTGAAATGTCAATAAATGTTGGTCCCGAATGGATGGCTACCCCAGCGGGGATTGTCTAGACAAAAGTAAGTACGAAACATAACAATTTAATACTTTGAGAAAACGCCCTATAGGTATACCTTGAACATCGATAACATTTCCGGCATTGCGGCGCCGCTGTCCATCCCTCACGTTGGGTTCCGCATAAAAATCATATTTGTTGAGGCTGCCAGTCAGCAGAACGTTCGCTAAATGCAAATATCGGGACCGGCCATGTGTTTGCTTAGATGTTGCGATGCTCAGATGTTCCGCTTGATAGCGATACCGAGGAGTGTTACTGTAAGCCACTATTTGCTCGAAAACTGCTGATTTTTGTATGTATTGTACTAACAGTTTAGTTCGAATGTTTGGTTCATGTAAATGTTTGAGGATAAACAAAGGCGTTCGTGGAAACGAAACGTAGCATTTTTATTGGGAGCTCTGGTTTGGAAATAGTTAAAAAAAGGATAATAATATTTTTGGGGAAAAAGTATTTGTAAAATTGAGTAGGAAAGGAATTTAATAAGTACATTTATTTTTATATCATGTTAATAATGCCATTTGATGTTTGTCCTTTTTTGTTATAAATTCATGATTATAATATGTAGGTAGGTACCAAACAAAAAATGCTTACCTTTTTGATTTATACATAAAATATCATTTTCATCTCTCATACTCGGAAAGTAGTGTTTGTTTGATCCGAATAGCGGGTGGAAAACGCTGCTTCCCACCCTTGGGCGGGAAATACTCATAGTAATTGCTTCCCTCCCTAGGGCGGGAATGAAATTTGAAAATAGAACTAAATTTAGTTAGGTAGTCAGCTCAGTCAGACCATACGACACCCTTAATTGATTATGTAAATATTTATTATGCTACCCATCAAATCTTATGAATGTGCGATAAAAACAGGAGAGTTGGATAAAAACCTAATTATGTTAACGCCATTAAATCTTTCATACTTAACGCACAAGTTAATAATTTACCTTGAATAAATTCAACATACTTAGGTATATCGTACTTAAGTATGTTGAATATCACCATTTTGATGTCAGTTGTGGTCGAGGCTAAAAAACATAAAAATTGGGGATTTCGACCATCCTGACTTTACCATATGGGGCTGTGAATACATATACATCATTTAATTATTTGACGAATTTATCCATAGTTTAAGATAAATCATCATCTGCCTAGCCTTTTCCCAACCATGTTGGGGTCGGCTTCCAGTCTAACCGGATGCAGCTGAATACCAGTATTTTACATGGAGCGACTGCCTATCTGACCTCCACAACCCAGTTACTGGGTAATACGATACCCCTTGGTAAGACTGGTTGTCAGACTTTCGGGCTTCTGACTACCCGTAACGACTGTCAAAGATCCACAAATGACAGCCGGGACCAACGGCTTAACGTGCTTTCCGAGGCACGGAGGGGTCTCGGTATGTAAAGATGGTCACCCATCCACAGACCAACCGCGGCAAGCGTAGCTTAACCTGATCGATCGACCTGTGCGGCTGTTATTATTTAGCCACGGGCCCCTCATAGTTTAAGATAAATAAGTAGTGGTAATGAAGTTTTTTCGATATCTAATGTCGAAGTTTCGCGCCAATCGTGTGTGTTTACATTTTTACTTTTCACAAATTTCACACACACAGATGTAGATAAGATTTAAAATGTAACAAATATTATTGATAATATTATAAACAACACGAAAATGCCCAGGTTTTAACGTAATATTCAAACACAGGTTCAATAATACGTATTAATCATTACCACTAGGTACTCAATTTGTGTTCAGAATCGCCGACCATTATTGTTTTTTTTTATTGCAATGATGTGTGAAAGCGATTATTCCAAACAACATTTTTTTTAAATTTCGATTGACTCGAGTAATTAATATGACGAATGTAATCGATATTTGCAAATAAAATAAAATAATTTTAAGCAATAAATACAACAAGCATTGTTTATAATAATGACTTATGCTTTTCTAATATTATTTCAATCTCTTCTAATATCATGTCAATAACAAACAGGCCATAGGTACCTCATTTATTTATTTACTGAATTGCGCGCCGAAATGCTTCTATAATTGAATTTATATTCGGAATGCGCTCGCTGTTTAAAATTATTTTAATTTATTGGACAATTATTTATTGTGGATTTTATTTTTGATACTTTCTAATAGTTTACTACAGAATTCCCAGTAAACATTTTTTAGGTAGGCTTTCCAGAAGTTTTTTTTGAGAATGATGATAATTAATTAATTCTATAGATTGGATATTCTGCAAACACTTTACATTTCAATACATTTTGTTAGTTTAGAGAGTTTTTATTCAGTTTCTACAATTTTTTTTCATTTTTTTTATTGCGAGTATCGATTAGGCTGTATGCAAGTTTTGAATCGAAATAAGAAAGTTGGGTGGACGGTCAGCACTAAAAAGTGTCACGTCGCAACACAATTTTTTGTAATTTTTATCAAGATTATCGTGTTTTCTAAGTAATTTATAAAAAATGGTAAAAGTAAGAATGCAGACAGAATGATAATACCTAATACGGGCCCTAGTACGCGGGACGGCCTTAGACAAAGAAAGGGGACGGCCCCCGGTGGTGACACAGAATCTACATTGGTGGCGGTGACGTGGTGTGTTCCATACTTCAAATTTAAAAAAGACTAATAAATAGGTACTTATTATTCATGTAACTATTATCAATAAATATTTTAGAAAAACTACTAGTTTTTACTTTCCTTAAATTCGAAATGAAAAGTAGAGTGTTTAACGCGGGTGAAAGTCATCAATTCCCACTCGGACTATAGCCGCCCTCGCTGCGCTCGGGCGTCTAAATGCCTCGTATGGGAATTGATTCCTTCCGACCCTTGTATAACAATCTACTATTTATGGCATGTAATCAAAATAATACGGATTTAAATTTAAAAAAAGGCTGTGCTCACAACTGTAGTTTTAACACACAGTGTAATGGCCCAGACATAATCTGTAAACTAGTCCATCAAACACGAGCTTTGCAAAAAACAAAGCTATTTATTTCATATTTTTACACAAAACTAAACAGCTTTTATTTGCAGAAGAGAATAAAAAGGCTGCATGTCATATTTGCAGGTCGGCAGTAAATAACTTTGTAGCCTCACCTTTTCATTGCAACCGCGCCGACGACGGAACCCTTTGTCGTGGCAACACAAAAAAAAGAAGGGACCGATGTTCCCGCGCGAGAAAAAATGTATCTACTCCTATATACGGTCCCCGCGATGTCGACGTACCTCAATTTTTGGAGATTTTTTTTCAGTTTAAGCCTGAAACAAAGGCTTTTATGTGCAGAGAGTAAAATTTGCTCCAGCTTTAATGATAATGTCATAAAACTTAAAGCAAGGCTCTAGATTGTTCGTAAAGATATTGTTTAATTTATAGATGTCATACATACCTAATATGTAGTGTGTGGAATCTCCAGTAAACCTTCAGGGTCGTACAAAACAACACTTTATTTATTATATCTTTATACCTTTTACATCTCAACACCTCTTATTAATTTTTCTCGAATAGCCATCTTCCCTTTCTTCCTTCCTTTCATTCGTTCAATGACTCATCCAATCCATCGTTCAAAAACATGCTTTCAAAAACGCGTAGGTGGTCTAGTCACATACCAACCGGTACTGGGCCCGCGTGGTGGATTACGGCCCACTCCCTCTCACAGAAAGGAGGCCGGTGTCCCAGCAGTGGGAACGGTATAGTCTGATTATGGCTGGCTGATCATCTTAAATAATCCTACACATATATAAAATCGCGCTTTCTTCCCAAGCCTGCCAAAAACAGATGTATGCACGTAAACGAAATAAAAGGAGTCGCTCGTTCTGTAGGTCCTGCCCAACCCCAAAATCATAAAATAATAATTTAACTGAATCTGTTCCCCTCACAGGACTTTAGAGTCCAATGAGACGAATGTAACACGGCAAGCTTTCACTGGTCCTGCAATGTTAATGTAACGCTATACGATATAACATCCGTCTACCCGGCACCCGCGGTGCACCTCACCTCATGCCGGATTTCTGCCAGCTCGGTACTTGAAGCGGATACACGGCTCTAGGTAGTTAGGAAGTATTCGGTGTAAGCTCTCTGTTGTAATTGTTTTAGGTTAGGTTTAGTGTGTGTGTGTGTATTTATATATAATATATATAATTTTCTAATGGTTTTCTTGAAGAAATTCTCGTCTCCACTCAACATCGAGTCATTCAAGGAATAGTGGTAAAAAAATTAAACACGTAAGTACTATTTTTGTCTCGATCCGATGTTGTACGAAAAAAGTATAAAACCAACGTGCATTTTAATACCTTGTCATTCAGAATGAAATTCAGTCACACGACGCGGACATCCAATTTGTAAAAAAATATTTCAAGCTATAGTAATTGACTAGTTTATTTTTTCAACCACAAGTTCTGTTGATTAAATAAAAGCTACATGCTGTCACAACAGATTTAGCTATTTAACTGCATACTATACTTTTTGATAGCATTATGAATTATGAAATATCAAACGATAAAAGTCTAGACCGGATACGTTGGCTGCAAATTACACCAATCACAGTTCAGCTGTATTTTACTGCGCCAGACAGAATCATCGCACAAAAGCCAACAGATAAGCCTCAGACAAAAGGTCAAAACACCATATAACTAATGTAATGACAAGCCACGACCAGCCACCGATGTGGAGTTCCACTAGAATATTCCAAAGTAGCCGAGCGAGACTCCAAATCACCCATTGGGAGTCAAAATCTCACTATGCAAAAGTTTTTGCAATAATCCCCAACATCGAGTCCTAGTCACTCCACTTTTACGACAAAGGAATCTAGACTTAACTGTGAATTTTATTAGGTTCACTTTCGGTTGGGTCCCAAGGAGAATCTAATAAATTTTGTCTAGCATGCAACATTTGCTTCGTCACCCCTCAAGGGATATTGCAGTGTGCTTAGCACGAGAGTTTGACTTTTTTTAAAGTCCTGATTTAGTTCTATTTGTGTTTGGAAGTTCTATGGATTTGGTTTGTAGGAGCTTGCTTTAGGTTTCATCACGACATAATCATATTTAGCTTGCTTCAGATACTACATAATTGTTTAAAACGTGACTAACTGTAAGTAAAGTCTGCACTTTACGCCATGCCATTACAGTAGAGTTTACCTTATCATTTTGGATCATCATAAACATAATCTAACACTTTATTTGATTGGTTCCCTATCCATTTGCATAAAATTTTAAGACCTAATATAACTTAGCATAATTTTGTTTGGCATAATTATATTTTCGCATAATATAATTACGCATAACAGCTTACGCATAATTTTTTTAAGCATAATTTCTCCAACCATAATAATGATTAAGCATAATATTCTAAAGCATAAATTTATTAAGCATAAAGTTCTAAAGCATAACTTTTTTAAGCATAATATCCTAAAGCATAAATTTGCCGGAAAGTACCAATTTATTTCGACGATTGGAAAAAAGCCATATCTCCTAAATCAGGTAATATATAACATATTAATATGATATAACGTATTGAACAATTTTGTGGGTTTTTTTTTCGCTGTAGGAAGCATCAAGCAAGCAAGCATGCAAGCAAGCATGCAGCAAACAAGCAAGCATGCAGTATGCAAGCAAGCATGCAGCAAACAAGCAAGCATGCAGTATGCAAGCAAGCATGCAGCATGCAAGCAAGCATGCAGCATGCAAGCAAGCATGCAGCATGCAAGCAAGCATGCAGCTTGCAGCATTCAGGCGAGCATGCAACATGCAGCAAGCAGGGTTTCTGTCACGGTTCCGGCGCTGCGAGCCTCCGGCGGCTCCACGCGTGCTAATCGTCGCAGACGGCTTTCGCTCACCACCGCAGCTTCGGCTTGCCGCCTGCTCCTCAGCCCGCGGGCCGCCTCGCCCCTACGCGCCTACGCGATTTTAAATTACACTCTAGGGGTAGGACAAACAAGACTACGTGGAGTCGGTTTTGCAGCAATTCGGTTCTGTCACTAACTTTTGTTGCACAGAATATTAAATTTAATTAATTGTATGCCTAAATATTATTATGCTAATAGTCATTAGGCCTACTAACGTTATGCGAATCAAATTTATGCCAAAACAAATTAGTCTTTAAGATGATTATGCCAACATAAAATGTATGCCTAAAATAATTATGCTGAAGTATTATTATGCCAAAACAAATTGTGCCAAAATCGTTATGCCGAAGTATATTAGGACAAAGAACATTATGCGAAAAGAAGGGATCCCTATTTGATTATCCACAGCCCTAACAAAAGCAGCAAAGTAATAATTGTCAGTCATATGACGAAAACCAACTAAACAAGCCCAAAGAAGTCTCAATCAACCCAAAAACAACCCACTAAAGTTATCAGGTCCCTAAATAGTCAGGTGTCACGTCACGACACGAAACACGTGTCGCTGTGCATCTGCAGTGAGGCGGTCACGTCGACACGCTACGTGACGCGTGTCGCCCGCGGCATGCAACTGATTTGCTAAGTTTTGGCGCTATTGGGAATGGAACTAGACTTCATACATACGTGAATACGTGACTGTCTTCAGGTGCATGAAATAACCTGAATGATATAGTTTTATTATGCCTGAAGTCGCCTGGGCGGTAAACCCTGCCATGACCTTGGTTACTGCCATTTATTTTATTTCCTGACTGCAGTGCCCCGCGGTTTCACCCCCATAAGTGTCGATCCCGAGGGAATATCGGCATACAAACTATCGTATGTCCTTTCCTGGAACTCAAACTATCTATATACCTTTCAGCGGTTTAAGCTTGAAGAAGTAACAGACAGACACACTTTCGCATTTATAATATTAGTATGGATTGTACACGCTAGAGGCACGTTGTAGAGATTTTTTTTGTAATTTTGACTACTTTTATTTCTTAACGACCTACATAATCAGCCTATAATGTTCCCACAGCTGGGACACTCGCCTCCTGTCAGAGGGAGTGGGCCGTAATGTACCATGATTTACTTACACAAAGTAAAGTGCCAGTTTGGGACCGAACCCACGACAGTCGTAAGTTACGGCCGTTACCACTGTGCCACCACTACTCTCACGGTAACAACCAACAGCAACAATAAACTATATTCTGTGCGATTCTCAATTCTATTCTATTTTTACAGCTTCAGCTCCCATATTCTCGCCGTGATGAGACGAGAAAGGAAATCGTCCGAGAGTTAGAATTAAAAGCTTTGCCTATTTGGGGACATTGTCTGCCTAGTAGACGGCAGTCAGTATTTATTGCTTCTTACATGCTCAATGAACTAGACTTAAAGAGACACTTTATAAAATTGATAGCCAATTGGATGACCGCCTACGTAGTTCAATTTTATAACTCGCTCTGCGCCAGCAATAAAAGAGTTGAAAGACTTCGAATAATCTTGTCGGTCTTAAGTATTTTATTCATGTACGTTGAAGTAGAATCAGACTACATTGAAAGAGCTTACGTGGTGATCTGTGTCTAGTTACAGATAAACATGGTTTTGTGGTAGTCAATGTGAGTTGGTGTATAACACATGTTGCCCTTTATTTTATGTGTCATGTATTGTGTACATCTTTTGTTGGAGATCCTTAATAAATAACTGTCTAATAATACCTAAATTTCTGAAGGAGGCATCCTGTTTTCGACTTCTTTATTGTGTTGATTGTCTACTTACACTTAATGCGTGGGTTTATTCCCTTTTGAGTTGTAAAAATATCAGATACTAGCTTCTGCCCGCGACTTCGTTCGCGTGGAAGTCGTAGGACATCACAGTATTCTAAAATAACAATCACATTTTCATAAAACTTCCCTGTTTTTGTAGTTTTGGTCTCAGTTTGTTATCTTTGGTTATAATAAAAACAGATATCTATGGTTAGGTGACTGTGAATGAGAAATCCAACACCCCAGCAGTAGGATTGGATTTAATTTTGACAGTATAACAACATTCATCATCATCATCATTTCAGCCGAAAGACGTCCACTGCTGGACATAGGCCTCCTCCAAAGGGGGGAGGGGTTTGCCAAAAATATCCTTTTACACCCGTTATACAGAGAGATTGGTGACGCAGGAGCGACGCACAGCTGTCCATGAGGTGAACAGCTCGTGTTGAGGTCGACACCCGCAACCTTCAGTAGCATTTTCCCATTTCTTATGAAGTTTTTCGTTTCCAGTGAATTAATGAACGCTTGCCTTCCTGCATTTACTACCAAATGGCACAACACTGATGCACTGAATGATGCATTCTTACAGATTATTCCTGAGGAACAGCTATCACTAAAATAACAGTAGACTGTATACACACGGCACCCTAATTGCGTAACACACTATTAATCTGAATAATTTTGAAAGATATTGCTAATCCATTGCTTCATATGTTCGATAAATTTGTCAGCTCAACAACGTTAATAACGCAATGAATGTTGTCTGTATGGTGCCGGACTTAAAGAATAGCACCACCCCATACTTCCCGTGGGTGTCGTAAAAGGCGACTAAGGGGCGTACCGGAGAATAGGCAGCAGCGTTGTCTATGCATTCCACCACCATACTATACTGCGACCGCCAACCCGCCTGCCAAGCGTGGCGATTATGGCAAACCCCCCCCTTTGGGACATAGGCCTTCCCTATAGGGGAGGCCTATGTCCAGCAGTGGACGTCTTTCGGCTGAAATGATGATGATGATGAATGTTGTTATACTGTTACGAGCTTCGGGTTCGTGACAATAAAAACTGCCGATTTAATAACCAAAAAAATGACACTTTAATAATCAACACTAATTACAACTCAAACACACTAATTACAAAACACAATTGCACTACTGATCGCCTTAAGTCGCACTTGAATATCGCTTCGATGCTTTCACTTCGATCGCTTTATCCAAACTGTGTCGGTCGTGGCGCGTCTCGGCCTTATATAGCGCCAAAGAGAGTTCTAGAACCTTCCATTGTAGAAACATCTAGAATGTTCGAGTACATACAGGCCCCGATCGACCAGATGTCGAAAGTTCGGGAATGTTCTAGAAAGTTCTCGCATCGAAATTTCTAGAAGGGTCTTCATTACTAGTTCCGCTACTCGATACTAGATGGCGCTAGTGGTAACTACTGTTACCATGTACCAGGCATTAATTGTGGCGCGCAACACTGCCCCCTCCTAAGACATGCTCGTCCCGAGCATTATCGGCCCCATAATAACGCGCCAGTCGATCCACGTGGACGATCTTAGGAGTACCTCTTGCACCTTTCTGTATCCGGTAGGTTACGTTATTGATCTTTGTCACAATCCGGTACGGTCCGTCCCATTTAGCTTGAAGCTTAGGAGATTTCCCTTTGCTGCGTACTGGATTGTGCAACCACACTAGTGAACCTTCGTCGAACCCTTTATTGTTCATTTTACGGTCATAACGGGTTTTCATCTTTTCAGACATTTGCTGGCCCGATTGTCTGACGTGCTCATAAATGTCATTCATTTTGTTCCGCAAGTCATTCGCATAATCGGTTATACTGCGTGGGGCATCAGGTGGTATTCCGGTGATCAGGTCTGCAGGCAGCCGTAATTCTCTTCCAAAGTTTGCGAAAGCTGGTGTCACCGATGTGCTTTCGTGAACAGCGCTTCGATATGACAACAAAAACGGTTGTATGTGCTTGTCCCAATCTCGTTGCCGATTTTCCACAACTTTTGCTAGGTACCTCTCCAATGTCTGATTAAATCGTTCCACCATTCCATCTGATTGTGGGTGGTAAGAAGTTGTTCTTGTTTTATGAGTGCCCATAACTCGACAAGTTTCCTGGAATATTTGGGACTCAAAATTTCTTCCTTGGTCGCTGTGAATCTCCAAGGGTACTCCAAAACGGCAGAAGACTTCATGAACCAGTTTATCTGCAACTGTTGAAGCTTCTTGGTTTGGAATGGCGAAGACTTCCGGCCACTTAGTGAAGTAATCCATCACAACCATGAAATACTTGTTACCGCTTTCACTTACCGGAAACGGCCCCGCAACGTCAAGGGCTATCCTCTCCCATGGTGCACCAACATTGTACAATTTCAATGCACCTCTACTACGAGTCTGAGGCCCCTTTACAGCTGCACAACTTGTACATTTGCGACACCAGTCCTCGACATCGTCCCGACAGTGGACCCAGTAAAACCGTTCTCGTATCTTCAGTAGAGTCCGTTTCACTCCCAGATGGCCTCCTGAACAACCATTATGGTACAGCTGTAGAACATTCGGTACTTGAGCTTTAGGGACAACCATTTGCAAATGACAGCTGTCTCCTCGAGCGTTTTCCCATTTACGGCACAGGACTCCATCCTGAATCACCAAGCTGTCCCATTGGGCCCAATAGCTTTTTGTGGTCGAACTCATTGCTGAGACGTCGCTCCACCTGGGCTTAGGAGCTCTGGCCTTCATCCACTCCAGAATCGGCTTGATGTCCGAATCTTCCTGCTGTGCACGTTGTAGGCTTTCCTTCCACTCGTTGCTGAGGTCTGTCTTGAGCATCCTCACAGGTACGACTTCTTTACTTTCTTGCCTAGTACAATGCTTGCAGTCTTCAGGACAAGGTCTTCTTGACAATGCGTCTGCATTGCCATGAGATTTCCCGCTACGATGTTCGACCTCGAAGTCGTATTCCTGCAGTAGTTCAATCCATCTCGCAACTTGCCCTTCTGGATTTTTGAACTGCAATAGCCATTTCAGTGCAGCATGGTCAGTTCGTAGGTGGAATTTCCGCCCCAGAAGATATTTGCTAAAGTGCTGCAATGACTTTACCACAGCAAGCAGTTCCCGTCTCGTAACACAGTAGTTCCTTTCAGGTTTCGACAATGACTTGCTGAAGTATGCTACCACAACCTCTTGATCACCATTACGTTGAGACAACACACCGCCAAGTCCTATGTCACTTGCGTCTGTGTCAACTATAAATTCTTTGCCCGCATCAGGGTACCCCAAAATAGGTGTTTTGCACAGACGGTCCTTTAGCTCCTGGAATGCGATGTCGCAACTTTCATCCCAGCAGAAATGTCGCTTCTCTTCGGTTAGCTTATGCAGGGGTTTAGCTATATCTGCAAAGTTCTTGACAAATCGCCGATAATAGGAGCACAAACCCAGAAATGCTCTGACCTGCGTCTTGTCTTTTGGAATTGGCCAATCCTTGACAGCGGCGATTTTCTCTGGATCCGTGCGGATACCTTCTTCAAACACTACATATCCCAAAAAGCTAACTTGTCGTTTGAATAGTGAACACTTCTTCGGACTTAACTTGAGGTTGGCACTCTGAATCTTCATGAGCACGCGTTCCAGGTTTTGAAGGTGTTCTTCAAACGTGCGGCCTACGATGATGATGTCATCCAAGTAGACCAGGCAGGCATCGCCAATTAGTCCGGTAAGTACAAGTTCCATCAACCTCTCAAATGTTGCCGGAGCATTGCACAATCCAAACGGCATAACTTTAAATTGCCACAGACCCTTTCCTGTCGAGAATGCAGTTTTCTCCTTGTCGTTAGGATCAATTTCAACTTGCCAGTAGCCACTTTTCAGGTCCAGCGTGCTAAACCACTTTACTCCAGTAAGCATGTCCAGCGTGTCATCAATTCTTGGCAAAGGATAGCTGTCCTTCTTTGTAACGTCGTTCAGACGACGATAGTCAACACAAAACCGCATGCTGCCGTCCTTCTTTCTTACTAGCACTACAGGTGAACACCATGGACTAGATGAAGGTTCAATAACACCATCCTTCACCATTCCCTCAATCATGGTTTCCACTTCTTTTTCACGTGCTACCGGCAATCTCCTTGGCCGCTGACGGATAGGCAATTCTTCTCCTGTACTTATTTTGTGTTGAACTATGCCAGTCTTCCCGATGTCAGCCTCGTTTGACGAGAATACATCGGCGAACTTGAATAACATCTTCTTCGCCTTGACCATTTCATTTTGGGACAAAGCGCTGCGGCAGTCTTCTAAAAGTGTGGTCACTTTTGTTTGTGCATCCTTGCTGAGGGTCCCAGTCGATAGATGTTGGCATCGACGCAACCAATCCACTTCCTCGCAAGTACCAACAAGTGTGCCTTTTTCTATTATCTGTTCCTGATCACAAAGGTTCAGCACACGTACTCCTGAGATGTCAGTGGCTCTGACCAAAGTCCGTGCCACTTTCCATGGAAGGTCATTGTCTACCCTTTCCACGAGTACACAACGATGAGTTTGCCCAGGATTCCGAGGAAGACTAACCGGCACAATCGTTTCCGATCTCGGCGGAAGAACAATCTTCTTAAGGCTGTACACATTCCCAGGTAACGCCCCTTCCATGAAAAGTTCCTCTTCTCCACATTTCAAAACACCTTGCTTGACGTCAATCTCGCAATAATTCTTCCTCATAAAGTCAAGGCCCAGGATGCAATCGTCCATTATATCAGCCACGATGACATTATGCAGGTAGATTCTGTTCCCTAGCGTCAGTTCCATTTTCTTCTCTCCATGGACGGGTATGCGCTGACCGGTGGCTGTTACCAAATTAATGCGTTCCCGGTTGTATGCGGAGTCCCCAAGGGACCGACTAGCAAGTTGGGAACTGACAACCGTGCGAGAAGCTCCAGTGTCTATGGTCAGCTTACACGGCGTTCCGTTGACCTCGCCCTTGATGATAAGGCTGTTCCCGTCATGGGTTTGTGTGATCGAAACCCTTGGGGCTCTTTGAACATCAGCCAGCACCCGCCCCGCAGTCCTGGCTATTACTCGTTTCCCTGCTGCTGGTGCTGCGCGGTGTTGTTAGCCGCATTGCCCTCTGGAGATCGGTCGACTTCTCTTTTTGCAGTTCGCTTAGGGCAACTGGATCGAAGGTGGCCCTTTTCCCCACAGCCGTAGCACCTAGGGCTGTATCCTTTATTGCGGTCGCGAACTGTAGCCGCTGCAACCTCCCTGACGCGATGGGAACGATGATCCTGTCGCACAGCTTCCACCTCCAGTGCATGGGCCAAGGCGTCCTTAAGCGTCCCGTGGTGCCCGAGCCTCACAGCAGCTCTCACTTCAAGGTCGCGGATGCCGTCGATGAATGCCTGCACCAGGTTTCCATCAATAAGCGCAGGTACGGACTGGTAAGCTTTACGAACCAGCTTCTCCACTTCAAGGGCCCACTGCTGCAGGTTTTCGTTACTGCGTTGCACGCGATCCTTGAGCTGCGCACGAAACACGTGTTCCAGGTGAGCGTCGCCATACCGAGCTTCCAATGCCTCGAGGAGCTGCTCGTAAGTCACTTCCTTACCGAGAGCTTCCAGGACAGTTAAGGCCTGGTCGCGCAGGCCTAGGGTGAGAGCAGTCATGGCCTGGCTTTTATTCCACCCGTTAGCCTTCATGACAGCCTCAAATTGGATTTTGTAGGCCGACCAGGAAGAAGTTCCGTCGAACGGTGGCACTTTGAATCCACGTAGCGAAGGTGTTGTAGCTACGGGAGCTGCGATTCTATCCTCAAGTTTAACCCAACTCCTGCTTCACATCAGCAATGACGTCATTAAACTTACTGATCTGAATTTCAGCTTCTGACAGACGGTTGTCATGCTGGGTAACCTTCTCTTTCACCTCCTTCATGTCCTTCCCGAGGGTTGCGTGAAGGTCCTTTATGAGGAAAATCTGCTCTTCCTGACGGCGCGCCTGCTCCTCCTTATCCTGTTTGAGCTGTTCTTCCAATCGACGGGTCTGTTCTTCTTTGTCCCGCTGGAGCTGTTCTTCCAACCGACGAGCCTGTTCCTCCTGTCGGTGGGCCTGTTCCTCCTGTCGACGGGCCTGTTCCTCCTTGTCCCGCTGGAGCTGTTCCTCCAACCGACGAGCCTGTTCCTCCTGTCGGCGAGCCTGTTCCTCCTTGTCCCGCTGGAGCTGTTCCTCCAACCGGCGAGCCTGCTCCTGCAGCATCAACATCAGAGCAGCCAAATCTGGTGCTGCTGCTGCGGACGGGCCGGCCTCCATGGTCGGTAGCTGGCCCTCCGACCTCTGTGGCGTAGCTCCACCAAATCGCCTCTGGTCCGTCTCCTGCTGGCGTTGACTCCGGGTACGCATACCCTCCGTGTCGTCTTTGGGTAAAACCGGCATGATTTTTAATCCCCTTTTCTGACACCAATTGTTACGAGCTTCGGGTTCGTGACAATAAAAACTGCCGATTTAATAACCAAAAAAATGACACTTTAATAATCAACACTAATTACAACTCAAACACACTAATTACAAAACACAATTGCACTACTGATCGCCTTAAGTCGCACTTGAATATCGCTTCGATGCTTTCACTTCGATCGCTTTATCCAAACTGTGTCGGTCGTGGCGCGTCTCGGCCTTATATAGCGCCAAAGAGAGTTCTAGAACCTTCCATTGTAGAAACATCTAGAATGTTCGAGTACATACAGGCCCCGATCGACCAGATGTCGAAAGTTCGGGAATGTTCTAGAAAGTTCTCGCATCGAAATTTCTAGAAGGGTCTTCATTACTAGTTCCGCTACTCGATACTAGATGGCGCTAGTGGTAACTACTGTTACCATGTACCAGGCATTAATTGTGGCGCGCAACAATACTGTCAAAATTAAATCCAATCCTACTGCTGGGGTGTTGGATTTCTCATTCACAGTCGCCTAACCATAGATATCTGTTTTTATTAAAACCAAAGATAACAGACGAGGCCGAACCTTTATGTTTCTCTGTTAAGCACTTACATAGGTATCATTACTTCGAAATTTAATTTAAATTTGCGAAGCGGACGTTGAACCTTTATTTAATATGAATTGGCTTTGTTGAAAGTTGCCTTAAATAGCCGTTCATGTATTATGTCATGATTGGCTGTTCTGCTCCATAAAGATATAGCGGGATGGTTATCACTTAGGTTTAATCTGTAACTATCTTCTTTATTGGTTCCCTATTCAGTCCAGTGAAGTAATGGAATAATTCGACTGATGACACTGGTATATTGTCTTTTCTCTCATTTCCAACGAAATGTATGGGAAGTTTTTTGCTTTGCCTGCAGTTTCTAGTACTCAGACCTCAGTTGGCCAAAACAAAGCAGGACATCGAAAAAAGTTTTACTGAAAATTACCCATTTTCTTACTGACTGTATTTTTAGGGTTCCGTACCCAAAGGGTAAAAACGGAACCCTATTACTAAGACTTCGCTGTCTGTCCGTCTGTCCGTCTGGCCTTCTGTCCGTCTGTCCGTCTGTCCGTCTGTCCGTCTGTCCGTCTGTCCGTCTGTCCGTCTGTCCGTCTGTCTGTCACCAAGCTGTATCTCAAGAACCGCGATAGCTAAAAAAAAAATTTTTTATTGAAATTTTCAATTGAAATTGAATTTTTTTTTTTAAATTGGAATTTGCAAGTTGAAATTTTCACAAATTAATAATAAAATTAAAATAAAATAAATATTTAAGGGGGGCTCCCATACAACAAACATGTTTTTTTTTGGCGTTTTTGCCTTGTGGTACGGAACCCTTCGTGTGCGAGTCCGACTCGCACTTGGCCAGTTTTTTACAAAATGTGTGAATGAAATCATCAAAACAAAATGTTTCAAAAAGTTAACACGTTCACTGCGTAACAGGCCGATATCGGCCTGCCGCGGTACTTCAGCTGGTGCGGACGAAGAAAACTATGTCCCTTTCGCTTGTGCGAAACGATTATCTCAGGTGTTTGTAAAAATTCGACAGAGACAAATATATATTTCATCTTGCGGTCAAAATTGTAGGTGTTCCCCATCAAAACATAACGGCAGGCTTTTATCGACCTACCACGCACTGACGGTGAAAAACATCCGCTGAGTGCGGCAGTGGGCCTATTTCGGCCTGCCCTCTTAACAGGCAGCTGGCGACCCGATACCGCACAGAGCGCGCGCCCCGCCAGTTAGTGTTGTGTTCGATATAATCAACGATGGCAGGCAATAAAAGAAAAATACAAATTTTGGAAAATAGAGTAATTCGCCCTGCAGTTATTGATAGTGATAGTGACAGCAGTGAAGAAATATTTTCCACTAAGAAAAATAAGAAGAATTTGGAAACAAATGAGCACGGAAAACGAAGCACAAGCGGTAAGTTTTGTTTACTAACTACACATATCAACATTATCAGCCTCTGGGGAAAGTTGTTCAGTTTCGCGAGTTCTGTGGTAAAACTCATAAATGGTTAATAAATCACACGGAATTAAGAAAAAATATTTCATTTCAGAAAATCAAGTAAAACCTAAGAACAATGACCATGTCCTCGAGATGAGCGCTAAACGAAGAAATTGTGCAGGGTGCTACGACAGACTGCGGAAAACCTTTAATAGTACCCAAGCAAAAAAAAAGTTAAGAAAATAAAAAAATATTGCAGGAAATGGAACCAAAACCTTTGCGTAACATGTTTCCAAGACATAAGTAAATAAAAACATTTTTCAGTTCTTTTACGATAATTCTGTTTTATTTTCGATATCCCCTTATTTTTCTCTGTCCCATCACTACTAAAAATACTTTCTAGTGCGGTTCAGGTCGATATCGGCGTGCCGCTTTTCCTGCTTTATTTCTCATTTCCTTTTTGGCAGAACCCGGGGCGAATCAAACCTAAGGAAGTTGGGTTCAAGGTCATTCTAACAATATAAAAAAAAAAATGTATACATTATGTTTCCACAATGTTATAGCAATTTAATCTATCCTAGTGCTGGTGGGTCTAGAAAGACCTGCCACGCACTGGCGGAAATATCATTGGGGGCGCATTTTGGCCCGCCGCCGCACCAGATGAAGAATTATGATTTTACTTGCCTCAGTAAACGTGTTAAGGACAGTCTTCTAAACCCGGTTTCTTGGAGCGACCACCATTAAGGTAGGCACATCAACCTACTACAATATGTCAAATTTCTTTAATAAATTTTCAACTTTATTGCTAAAGCCAAAGTTCAAAATGGATGAGGAAAATTTGACAGTTTCGGGTAGGTTGATGTGCTGGCGTCTGTACATAGGAGTAGGTATACCATGATTGACTGCTTAGCTCCATAAAGGTATAACGTGATGATAATAATTTTAAAAAAGGTTAAATATGCAATATGCAAACCTTTTGGCTTGTCTTTTTACAATTTGCGGTAAACTATAGAAGAATACGATTAAATTGCAATATTACTCAACCCCATCGCAAATAGCGTAATCATTTATAGTCAGTCTGGCCCGACTTATAGGGAATTTTCGGCATTTTCAGAGCTCTTAGAGATCTTTTTTTTTTCAAAAATAATCAATGTACAGTTTTGACTTCAATTTTATTATACATATTAACACATAAAGACTTACTAGTGGATCTAAACGCGCCACATCTATTGTGAATGTAAGTGATTTTTGACATTTTCTATTGTTAAAATCACTTATTACTCATCATAACCTTGATTAGAAACCCGAGGGCCTACCTATCAAAAATACTTCTAATTTTCCTATAATTTTTGACATTGATTATCGTCGAGATGAGATTGCGACTTGGATTTGAACGTTTTTTAAGTACGAGCCATCCAGTCATCTAAACCGCAGCTTGATTTCTGGTGAGGTGTCGTACCGTGTTGTGTATCTCAAACACACGTGAACACAACAGCCAGCGTGACAACGTGACGTTTGTCGGTGATTACGCGACCGTGCTGCCAATCTGTTGCTTTCAGTTGCGTGGACGAGATTAAGGCGTTGACGAGGTTAATCGATGAAGGCCATCTACTAGAAAATAGATTATACAATAGCTTCTCTTGGAGTATTTAGGAGAAGCCTCATAAAACAGACACCCCCTTATTAATAAACGCGGTGTACGTAAGGTTAATCTGGTGGTTATAGTTGTTGTAACTTTACCCCGCGTTTACTAAAATGAAATTCTATAACGTGGCTTGCGGTAGAAGTAAACCGGTAGAAATCGTCACGTAACCAAAAAGCGTTAGCAGAAACCAATCATTGTTTTCGAGGGTGCTGAAGGCATGACATCAAAATGAAAATCCAAGACTGGCGGCTGCGAAAATTTTAAAGTTCATCATGGGTGTCGTTCTTATGGTTTTCGAGAGTGCATAAGCTGCATAGTGAGGTCAAAATGAAAATCCAAGATTCTAAAAACTAGATTATATACTAGATGGCTCTGTATTCTCTCTCTGTAGTCGATCCCTCATGTCTGAGGATCAGCTTCGGAGTTGCATCTGGAGCGGATGATCCGTCTCCACCGGTTTCTGTCCAGCGCATCCCTTACCACCGTGTAAAATTTAGAAGACGATGATTCCTTTCCCTGATCGGTACATCGTGTTGGTGAACGACCGCGCGATCGTTTGCCTTGGGCGTTTCCAACCACAATCAGATTTTCCAAACTTCTCTGCTCTGTATTAAAAACGCGTATTAAATTCACAATTTCTTCTTCACTTCGCTCCTGACGGGGGTCCCCCGACCGCACACGTTTTTTTATAAATAGGACAAGGTAAAAACTATCATTTTTTTTTGTCACGAGGAGAACCTTATAAAATGTACCTACATGTGGAACTAATTATGCCTAGAATCAAGTTATATTACCCATGGTGCACTGACGAAAATCTTGGTTACAGAAGTTGCACTGTGAATCATCATGAATAGGCTTCAATTACCTATGTCCCTATACCCATGCCTTCCATTGTCATTATGCATCTACAAAGCCTGTATTTCCGATGCACCGTGGGCAGTCAGTCGATACAACAATGCTTATATGAATTACATCAAGTAATAACTCGCTAAGATTTTCTTCAATTCCCAGTCCTACACCAAGTTACTAATTCCCATTAATACGCCACATCCCCTGGGACTACAACGGAGCAATAATTGCATTGTGACTGTACCAATCTTGGGCAATTTTACAACGTGTCTGGGAGCAACTGGAATAATTCCGCTGTAACATTGTTGTGTGACAGAATCGTAATAATTTTAGTATTAAACTTGTCCCTTGGGATTGCGATTTTGGTCTTGTGTTGTGTACAGTCTGTATGTGGAATTCTGTTCGTTATATGAACTCATAAAGACGTAAATTCTACGTTAGGTAGGAACTATGTTTTCAAAACATAGTTCTTAACATAAAATTTGTTTTGTAAATACATAACATTGTTTTGTGTATTGTTAAAGAAAGTTAAATTTCTCATCACAACCGCGTGCAGAAAGGGAACAAAGGACTAGATAATTTAGTAAAATATAAAGTTAAAAACTAGGTAAAACCAGGCTACGACAAAAATTGTCATGGCGCACACGTGTCATGTCGCGTAAAAAAAATGGCCGTGGCACACATCAACATTACTGAGCCAACCAATGATATTATAAGTGTAAAACTTTTTACTTATAATATCATTGGAGCCAACTACCTCCTCATTAGAGGATCATTTATTAAGTTTAGTTTCTCAGTAACTTGTCTGTGGTTGTCATAGAGAGTCTTTGGTGGTTGTCAACTACACACAGGTATACAAGTACCGTATCCGACCGTACCTAACTTTCATGAAGTTGGTAGTTATAACAAGACCCAACGCGCGGTTTCCTTCCACCACAAATTGACATCGAGACGAGCTGCAGATACTAGCATAAACAACTTCCCACATTTGAGACCCTTCTTACAATATTCAAATGTCAATAATGTCATAACAATGTATTAAAAACATACCTAATTAAAATCTATTTCTACTACTACTACATACCTACCTATACGAAGAGAAAATTAAATGATATTCCCGAACTAAAGTAAGGAAGGAAACTAAAATTTTGTGGAGAGCGCTTCAGCTATCTGCAGCGATGCGAGATGCGCTTGAAAACCACAAATGATAGGAGCCGAGCTCCAGAGGTACTACCACTGACATCAATAAATTCAGAACTATCTTTGCACTGAGGTAAACTGCAGAAACTTGAACTAGACCGCTTTTGGTAATACTTGGAACTGATTTATTTTAACTTGGGTATAGAGGTAATTTCGAGGGCAGGTTTTTAGGGTTCCGTTGCCAAATGGCAAAAAACGGAACCCTTATAGATTCGTCATGTCTATCTGTCTGTCTGTCCGTCCGTATGTCACAGCCACTTTTTTCCAAAACTATAAGAACTATACCTACTGTTGAAACTTGGTAAGTAGATGTCAAAAAATCAAAAAAATCAAAATCAAAATGTTTTATTTCACATAAACCTACATGGGCACTTATGAAACGTCAGAAGCTAGGTGCACGGTTCCAATTGGTCGTTTCCTATGGAGAAGAACCGGCAAGAAACTCCATGGTTACTCTTTTTAAAAATAATTGGCTTTTACAATGTTTCCAGATTACAGTAGGTATGGGAGGACAGCGCAGATGTATTCTGTGAACCGCATTAAGATTTTCACACAAAAATAGAAAAAAAAAACAATAAATTTTGGGGATTCCCCCATACTTAGAACTGAAACTCAATTTTTTTTTTTCATCAAACCTGTACGTGTGGGGTACCTATGGATAGGTCTTCAAAAATGATAATGAGGTTTTTCATATCATTTTTTTCTAAACTGAATAGTTTGCGCGAGAGACACTTCCAAAGTAGTAAAATGTGTGTCCTCCCCTTTAACTTCTAAAATAAGAGAATGATAACACCAAAAAAATATATGATGTACAGACGCCAGCACATCAAGCTACCCGAAACTGTCAAATTTTCCCAATCAACTTTAAACCTTATGTTTTAGCGAAAAAGTTGAAAATCTATTAAAGAAATTTGACAGATTGTAGTAGCTTGATGTGCTGGCGTCTGTACATTACCATGTAAACTTCCACCGAAAATTGGTTTGAACGAGATCTAGTAAGTATTTTTTTTAATACGTCATAAATCGTAAACCGCAATTTACCTTTCATTCAATCTACTCAAATATAAAAATAAATAAAAACTTTTTACAAAAAAAAGCAACCGACTTCCAAAAAAAACACTACAAATTGAAAAATAACTTTAATTTCGGTAAGTCTGTGTCTTTGGTTCCGCATTTTCGTTTATTGACACCGACTTCCGAAATTAAAGTTATTTTTCAATTTGTGGTGTTTTTTTTGGAAGTCGGGTGTTTTTTTTTTGTAAAAAGTTTTTATTTTTCACTTTTTAGTGGGTCCGTTTGTAATTTATCTAAGTTACAATAGCCTAATGTCAACTGCTCATCACTTGTTACCAAATATTGCTTTTCCCGATGTTGGGACGTTAATTGTTGAGGAGTTCTCCTGGTAAGAACCAGAAAAACTCGTCAACAACCACTCACCATACGCATTGTGACGAGCATAAATTGCTTAGCAATCATATTTATTTATTTATTTATATTTAAAAGGTACACCAACGACCTATTCACTAAGAGATATACATAATAATAAATAACAAAGGCATTGAGTTATGGTGAATTAGTCACTTACAGGCGTACACAGCACTTACATAAAAAATAACTTCTTAAATATATGTTCTAACAAGATTTTTTGCTCATAGTGAGAATAGAGAAATTAATTAGAAACAAAGAACAAAACAAAATCATAATCGATATTAGAATAAATAATTAAAATCAAAATTATCATTACAATCAGAATTAAAATTAAAGCATTATGATTAAAGTAAAAAAAAAGGTAACAGAAAAATTCATATACAAAATTCAAAACAGTAGAACGCGATAACGAGTGCAACAAGAGAACAATCCAAAATTCAAAATCCAAAAAAAATTATATACCTAGTTAACAATAGGGACTAACAAGTAAGTGATGAAATTATGATTCGTAGCTAATAGTTAAAAGTTTTCTGCGAAATTGGGAAAATGTGTCTGTAAATATTAAAGTAATCAAATCGCAACCCGTGAAATATTTCTCATTGAGTAGTTCCAATGGCCATCTGTGGTCTTCTTCATCAGCTCCACTTTACCAAATGATGATTTCCGAGAGCAAATGCTCAAGTTATTTAAAAAAATACCCAAATCGTTATAGCTTTGCCTATAAAATTTGAGGGTTTCTCTCGATTTCCATGGGATCCTCTCATCAGATTCCAACGTGATGATAATGGGACCACCTCGAGAGTAAGTATACCCTTTCAAACAAAAAAAGAATTTTGTAAATCGGTCCACAATTGGCGGAGTAATCGCGTAACAAACACACAAAAAAAAAAAAAACATACCGTCGAATTGAGAACCTCCTCCTTTTTGAAGTCGGTTAAAAATAAACATTTAATTTCATAAACATAAACCCGGATGTTACGGAACCCTTGGAGTCCGACTCGCTCTTGCCCGGTTTTTAGTTATAATAGATATGAGCAATGAAGTTGGTGACGAACTTATGAAGTTAGGTAATACGAATAACTAACTGCATATGTCTAAGTTCTATGAAATCAAGTAAACTAGTCAGTAGTGCGTCCGAGGAAGTACCTACCTACTACAACCACACCTATGCAACTAAACAGTATGATCAGACAGAAACCGGCATAACTATCATGAACAGCGAATGGAGCATAGATCTTGTTTTGCTGTTATTAACAGACCAGCTTTTGCCCGCAAATTTGTCAGCGCGATATTTCTAGTGCCCCCGACCCACCCCGTCGCATCGCATCACCTGCCTGCTCTATCACTTCATTTTCGCTTAGCGTTCTTTCTGACTTTTTATCCGACTGCGTCAGAAGGAGGGTTATGTTTTTCGAGTGTATGTATGTATGTATATTTCTTTGGCACGCTCTGTAGCCTAAACGGCTTGATCGATTTCAACTTGAGAGGTGCCGTTAGATTCGTCTTAATTGTCAGAGTGACACTGGGTATATCAAAATTAAAAAAAAAAAAAAATGGCCGATTTTTTGCGTAATATTGTCTTCAAAAATTTTTTTTTTTCTCAAAACCTAGAGAGTGGGGTATCAAAATAAAGGGTTTTAAAAGGTGATTACAAAAATATATACAACTTATACGGTTAAAAGTAATTCGAAGTGAAAGATCGTAAAAAAACACGTACTTAGAACTAAATCGTCTGCGAAATTTTTCACATTTATTTTGTAAACAAAAAGCGGGAAATAAAAAAAGTTATTTAAAAAAATAAAAAACCCGACTGCGGTAAAAAACTGAAAAGCTAAAAACAAGCCCATTTTAAATTAAATAAAAGTTGGAAGCAGGCGGGACCCATATCATTTTTATTATATTTTCAAATTCAAATGGGTCCCGCCTGCTTCCAACTTTTATTTAATTTAAAATGGGCTTGTTTTTAGCTTTTCAGTTTTTTACCGCAGTCGGGTTTTTTATTTTTTTAAATAACTTTTTTTTCTTTTTGCTCGGCTCCCAAAGATCATAGCGTGATGTTAAATAGCCTATAGCCTTCCTCAAAAGTTGGGCTATCATATGCAAAAATATTTTTTCAAATCCGACCAGTAATTCTAGAGATTAGCGCGTTCAAACAAACTCTTCAGCTTCATTAATAGTATTAGTAGTACAGATAAGAGAACCCTGCTGCCTAGCCTCATAGACCAAACCTCGGTTGTACGAATGAAAGAAAGAAAGAAAATACATTTATTTATCACAGACTAAAAGACACACAGGGAAATATACGAAAGGCACTGATACCAACACAGAACAGAAACACTGAAATTGTGAGCAGTTTCCAGGACAATTTCTCTGTGTCTTCAACATTTTTTTATGAATTACTTGCACACAGGAATACAATCATAGTTACGTATATCTATAGACTAAATAATTATGACGTTAGTAATTTAGTTTTAGCAAGCTATAAATGTGTGCGTATTTGTTTAAAATTAATTACAGGAAAAGCCATTGAGTGTAATTAACATGCACCCTACGTAATGGCTTTACGTAATAGCTTGTTATGGTTGAGTGAAGCTTAGCGAAACAAACACCTAGATACGTAATATACTAACTAAGTACTTAACACTACACTACAGTACTATACTTTAATTTAGTAAATAACCAAGCGGTTAGTCCACTCTTCACGTGACACAAATCCCATTGACAGCGATGCGGACGATGGCGATGATGATGTGTGATGCCCTCCTTTTTGAGCTCCTCCCTTTTTCTTATTTTTTTTATAATATATACTTATACTCACATAATATATATATTTAATGTATATATTTAATATATATATTTAATTTCTCAATACAAAAATCAGATCACAGTAACTAAATTAGTTAGTAGTACCTATTTATTTTGCTAAAATAACTTTATCTGGACACCCAACTTACACAAAACATATTTTGTCCTTTCGTTTGGAATTTATTTCATCAATCAGCCCACAGGCCTAGCTAGCCTTGTTTTCCTTTCCAAAATATTCATAAATATTTTAATAACGAAACTTGTCCCAACAAAATATAATAACATGCAAATATCCAGAAAAATAGCTATTATAATTTCCCAAATCACAGTACTCTAAGCAGTGATCCGAACAGAATTGGTGGGAGATGGTGCTCGTGGTTTAGAACCAATTGTACGGATGTGTGGCTAGATGGGCCACGACTTGCGCCCATGAATTTTATTGGAATTTGATTATACGAAGGCTGACTTTGATGGCGTGATTATACATGTAATAAGATTTCCTACATGCGTATCTTTATATAAATAATATGGCTGAATATTTGGACCGTGCCAAAAATATTCATGTCTTCTTATTTTAAGGTTGTTTTACTTACCTCGAATTTACTTTTGGGAGACCTGTTTGAGCTAATATGATCGATTGATCGTATGTCAGTATTTTGCTTCTTGCAAAGAATGAGTACCTTTATGACAGCCAGACAGCAAAAATGACTGCCTCAGTCGAAAAGGAAGAAACAGCAATAAAATAAATCAACCTCTCTCGTCACCAAGTAACAAAGTTGGAAAGTCTCAAATCCTGCACTCCCGCCGACACCGACATCAGTAGCCCCACACTACATACAAGTAGGTTGGTTAAGCACAATCAATTTTCATAACCTTTTCCCAACTATGTTGGGGTCAGCTTCCAGTCTAATCGGATGTAGCTGAATACCAGTATTTTGTATGGATCGACTGACTCCCTATCTGACTTCCACAACCCAGTTGCTGGGTAGCACGGAATACCTTGGTAAGACTGGCTATCAGACTTTTTGGCTTCTGACTACCAGTATCGTATCGACTGTCAAAGATCTACGAATGACAGCCGGGACCGAGGCTCGGAAGGGTCTCGATGTACAAGGTTATTGGTAAAACATTAACAACCTTTTAAGAGGTTGTTGTACTCATCATTATGAACAACTTTTACTATGGGACCAAACCTGACATCGTGAAAAAAAAAAATCAGCTGTTCCCTACATTTAATGTTCGTATAACTCGTCAGGCCTCCCACAAGGTGGACCGACGACCTTGTGAAGGCCGCAGGAACCCGTTGGATGCGGGAAGCACAGGACTGGTCGAAGTGGAGGTGCTTGGGGGAGGCGTATGTCCAGCAGTGGACGTCTTTCGGCTGAAATGATGATGATGATGATAACTCGTCAAAATGTAGGGAACAGCTGTTTTTTTTTTCGCGTTTTGTCCCATAGTAAAAGTTGTTCATAATGATGAGTACAATTACCTCTTAAGAGGTTGTAAATGTTTTACCAATAACCCTGTATAATGGACGGTCACCTATCCAAAAGCGGACCACGAAGGTCCCGTGCGGCTATTTTTATTGAGCCAAGAGCGCCTAGTTTTGTGGTAAAGCCCTTATAAACAACTTCGAAGGAACTCCTCTAAACATAATATCAAACCATGTTATTGAAAAATGTCGATATCTAATAACACAAAGTATGTGCAGAAACATGAGAATATATCCTGACAAAATTGTTGTGGAGAACATCTTCACGATGGAATCTAAAAGAGAAGCTGACATTGAATAATATGTTCACAGCATATTTCCATGAAAATAGTTAGAAAACGAAACGAATTTTAAACATTATTCAAGAAAATGTTGCACGGAACGTATAAATAATGTCCATTGCTGAAATATACGATTTGGGTTTTAGATTTAGAGAACTGATCAATGGGATTTAGAGGTAAGTAATGTTCACACGGTGCGGCCAGAATCTCGCGGTTGTACAGCCGACGTACCAAAGCGAACCTTTACCTGTATTGAGTTAGGTGGGCGACTGTACCTACTACTGGGACCATTGAGTATTCATTCGACGAGTAGCACTTGAGTAGAACAATTGAATTTGACGCTGACGTTAGCGAATATTTCCGGACATCATTCAAGTGTCGAACAATTTATTCCCAAAAATTTAAGTCGGTGCCAGCAAAAAAGAGTTGAAAATAAAAAAAGGTTGGCAAAAATATGATTTTCGGTAAATCTATGTTGTAATAGTTAAAATATATTCGGGTGGTTATGTATATTCAATTAAAAGTTGGTATTTTTTAAACATTATGCTTAAAACACTCGTTAGAAAAATCTGATTTGTGACATTTTCAATCGCAAATAGCAGCCAGGGGGTTAATTGTAGACTTTCGCTGTAATCGTAAAAAATGCTCAAGATGTTATTTCCCGTATGAAAACATTACTTCCTTTTTCTGGCTGGCACTATAATTTTTGGGTAGGTACGAAATGAATGATGTTCTTTAACTCGTTGAGAGTTGTTTGAAGCGGGTGGCAGTTCTGGGAAAACTGTAATTTACCAAATTCATGAGTTCTCTAAAATGTGCCTAAAATACCTGATTATCATCATCTACGTTGCCTTTTCCCAACAGCTGTGTTGGGGTCAGCTTCCAGCCTAACCGAATGCAACTGAATACCAGTATTTTACATAGGTAGAGTGATCTATCTATCTGAACTCCACAACTCAGTAATTGGATAACACGACACTCCTTGGTAAGACTGGCTGTCAGACTTGCGGGCGTATGACACCACATTTGAAAGAAAGTATTAATATTGCATGTCGACGCGAAAATCTTACCCACATGGTAGCGACTGTAACTTTGTTTTAAAAGGCATTCAACAAAGAAACTTTTCATAAAAGAAAGCTTACAAACACAAAAGGCACACTATTACTAGCCATTTAAATATCTAGGTCATTTTCAAAGAATGTTCATATAATTTGACGTAGTATAATTAAAAATAATGAATGCTGTAATTCATAGAACTGTTCGTCGCGCAATATTAATATTCACGAATCGAGTGTCAAGATTTGAATAATTTTCGTTTATTTTTATTCATTTGAATTTCTATTGCGCACAAAATACTGTGTAATAATAATGATATTAGTCTAGTTTTTAGGGTTCCGTACCCAAAGGGTAAAAACGGGATCCTATTACTAAGACTTCGCTGTCTGTCCGTCTGTCCGTCTGTCTGTCACCAGGCTCTATCTCAAGAACCGCGATAGCTATACAGTTGAAATTTTCACAAATTATGTATTTCTGTTGCCGCTATAACAACAAATACTAAAAACAAAATAAAATGAACATTTAAGGGGGGCTCCCATACAACAAACGTGTTTTTTTCGGCGTTTTCGCCTTGTGGTACGGAACCCTTCGTGTGCGAGTCCGACTCGCACTTGGCCAGTTTTTTTTAGACTACTCTGTTAAGTTTTTGGTACGTAATCCTCTGATTTAGAAGGTTATTCACCCTTAAATCTTATTGAGTGAGTCGTAAGGCAATTAAGGGACATCTTATGAATGATCAGCATTATCGGTAATTATTTTTACAAATCTGTTAGAGGAGTCTTTTTATAATATAAGGTAGGACTAGGAGCTAATTACCAGCATATTCAACATGTTTGACAGCAAATAAATTCATCAGATTCTACAGTCCGGTCGTCGAGAGAATGCGCTCCTGAAACCTGTCAATGCGACACTTCTGATAGCCAATAAAGATCAAATTCGCAAAACATCGATTCATTCATACGATATTTTTATTTTATTTTTAAAATATCATACGGGTTTATTTAATAAAACGTTACCCGTCTAGTTGGATTATAGGCTTAAAATAAATGGATTTTGTGATGATAGAAGCCAACTAGCTAGATCATATTATTTGTTTTATTAATTTTCATACCTACTATTGTTTGTACTGTCGAACAAGCTATTTGGTATACAGGCAGCTAACATGCAACTACTTTTAAACAATGATGTGGGTGTGCTGAGTAGTTAATTCTTTTACACCACTCTATTAAGGATGCCATTAGCTGAAAAAGTTTTAACGCACAAAATAAAACTAAATATTGGCAGTGTAGTGGAAGGATGCATATTTTTGCCTGTATACCAAATAGCTTGTTCGACCGTACATAACTGATAAAATCGATTGCAATAATACTGTTTCCAAATAATTGTTGTTTACGAGAAAACTAACTTACTTTCTTCTGATTTAAGTTGAAATGAATCTTCATTTTAATACAATCCGATTTTTATCAGCTAAGCTAAAGTAGCTCCGGAATAAAAGTAAATAAATACCCAGGTGCTAGGTAAGCCAGTACACATCAAAACCAACTTAGTTCCGCACTAAGTTGGTTTTGATAGGTACTGGCTTCACTAAAGAAACTGAACACGAGTTCTTTTTTTAAATATACATTACTCGTATTGTACACCAGAAAATACATGACAAAAAAATACGATTATTAATACAAAACATACGATCAGCACTTCTAAGCCTTGTTTGAGAGCTGTCAGTGTCAGTATTCCACAACAATTTTGACAATGAAGCTCTTGAACGCGGCTTATAGGTGCTGACCGCGTTCAGTTACAATGGTGAAATCCGCCCTTCGTAGTTGAGCGATAGCCAGAGTCCCATTGGATTAAGAAAACATATAACAGATTATTGCACAGCTGTGGGATGATGCAGGCTAACAGTAACAGATCATTAGAGTAACAATTATGTAAACTTTTCTTTAGATACAGACAAACAAACACCATACGGAAAATATTTAGTAGAGCAACCTTAAGCTGCTTTCACACTTACACGAAGATTCGGGCATCGTTTATTAGTTTATTATGTTCTTTATTGAAGCTAGTTTTGTAAAGAAGTAGAGAATTATACTACTGTACTAGTAGTATATGTATACATATATTCCTCCAGACCGTATTTCGGCCACGGCGGCCAATCTCAACGGCGACTAGCCTTCAGCGCGGGAGATATTATAGTGCACAAATGTGTCCGCAGACATTGGTGCACTATCTCTTTCCTCACTCTTATAGCCCGATGGTCTTTATTACTATTCGTTATAAAGAGCCAAGAACACAATTATAAACGATATTACACAAGTGTCATCAAAATTTCGAAAAATGTGGTATTAAAATGGACCTGAAGAGCATCTTCTGGGTCCTAAATAAACCTACTTTTCTTTCTTCTTTTATTCATTACCTTTGTATGTAATATACAGGGTGTTTGGTGCATCGTTGGCCAAATAGAATTGGCCGAAAGGAGAGGTCATTTGCTATCTCTTAAGGCCCAGTAACTCATTCCTTGTTACACCGGTTTTTTTATTATCACTTTTTAATTTTTATTTAGAAAAATACAAGAACTCTGCATTTAAGCTTAAATTTAAAAAAAAGTTATGAGTATAGCCATCAAATTTCATTTTAATTCTTATGTTTACTCTTGTAAGGTTCTATGAAATTCAAAATTACTTGATAATAACATCTAGTTCCTTTTTAATAACTCAAAAAGTTTTTGAAAAAAGGAAAAATACACTTAACACTCAACTTTAAATTGCTGTAAAAAAAAACTTATAGCGATCGGGATCCTCGAATTCTTTTAAAAAGTTCTCTAGTTTGTCCCCTTTCCAACGGTGTGCAATATACCAAAAAAAACTTTTAATGACTTCAGTAATTCGCTAAATGTGTAATCGAGACACATCAGGCTGATATTCGATATTACGGTAAGAACACTAGTCTTCACCTAAATAACATTCTTTATGTAGGTGGATAGTGTTATCTCCCTCTTGCGCAGTCTCTTATCTCTTTCTAGGGATCTAACTTTCCTCGAACTTGAAATAAAAAATAGAAAAATAAATTAATAAATAAATTTATAATACCTAATTATAAATTTTGTTCAAATTGTCCTCCACTATTGCGTACACACGCGTGACATCTTCGTCTTATCTCGACTGTAGTGGTGTGTAAACGTATTTCTGCTTTGGTTTTTTTTAATTAGGTACTTATTAAATAAAAGTTTATTTTTTATTTCAAGTTCGAGGAAAGTTAGATCCCTAGAAAGAGATAAGAGACTGCGCAAGAGGGAGATAACACTATCCACCTACATAAAGAATGTTATTTAGGTGAAGACTAGTGTTCTTACCGTAATATCGAATATCAGCCTGATGTGTCTCGATTACACATTTAGCGAATTACTGAAGTCATTAAAAGTTTTTTTTGGTATATTGCACACCGTTGGAAAGGGGACAAACTAGAGAACTTTTTAAAAGAATTCGAAGATCCCGATCGCTATAAGTTTTTTTTTTACAGCAATTTAAAGTTGAGTGTTAAGTGTATTTTTCCTTTTTAACCCCCGACGCAAAAACGACGAGGTGTTATAAGTTTGACGTGTCTGTGTGTGTGTGTGTGTGTGTGTGTGTGTGTGTGTGTGTGTGTGTGTCTGTCTGTGGCATCGTAGCTCCCGAACGGATGAACCGGTTTTGATTTTGTTTTTTTTGTTTGAAAGGTGAATTAGTCGGGAGTGTTCTTAGCTATGTTTGCTGAAAATCGGTCCAAGATGGCCGCCGCCACAAAAGGGCAGAATACATATTTTTTCACAAATCCCTTAATATGGGTATCAAATGAAAGGGCTTGAATAGTAGAATACTATACACTATAATAAATTTCAAATTCAAGATGGCCGCCACCACAAAGTGGCGATTTACATTTTTTTTTTTCACAACCCCCTCAATATGGGTATCAAATGAAAGGGCTTGACTAGTACAAATACTATACGCTATTACAAATTTCAAATCCAAGATGGCCGCCAACACAAAATGGCGAATTATATTATTTTTTCACAACTCCTTCAATATAGGTATCAAATGCAAGGGCTTGACAAGTAGAATAATGTAAACTATATTGAAAGGGAATGAGGAATATTAACTAACGAAATGAAAACTAAAAACTTCAAAATATTTTTTTGTCTGATCAATGCTCTAGAATGATGAGGAAAGTGGAGTGATGACTGGTACCTACGACACTGAGTTTGACTATTTTTATTATGAATGGAACAATCCCACTTAAAAAGCGTAGGTATTTCTACATCAGATAGTGTCGCAGTCCCATTTTATAAATTAGATCTGAAATACCTAAGATATCTAACGCTATGAAATACTTGTACGAAAGTTGAATAACTAAAGGAAGAACTAGGAAAAGGATATAATAAAACAAAAAAATCTGTTTAGTCTTACAAATTATTCTTCAACTATAAATAAATAATAATTTTTTGACGGATAAAAAACCTGATTAAACACCAAATTACCTGAATCTTAAAACGCAAGAAAATAAAAGAAATGAAATACAAATATTAAGGACTCCCTACAAAAAGCATGAAATAAAAAATTAAATTAAAAATTTAAAAAACCCCCGACACAAAAAAATAATAAAATGTAAGTAATTGGAAAAGGATCAAATAATTTAAAAACCCCCAACTTAAAGAAACTAGGTAACGAGACTAAAACAGATAAATTCATATGGAAGTCGGGGGACCGTTCTGTGGAACACCTTCTATGCTAAGAGGTCCCCCGACTGCCATATGAATTTATCTGATTTAGTCTCGTTACCTAGATTCTTTAAGTTGGGGGTTTTTAAATTATTTGATCCTTTTCCAATTACTTACATTTTATTATTTTTTTGTGTCGGGGGTTTTTTAATTTCAAAAACTTTTTGAGTTATTAAAAAGGAACTAGATGTTATTATCAAGTAATTTTGAATTTCATAGAACCTTACAAGAGTAAACATAAGAATTAAAATGAAATTTGATGGCTATACTCATAACTTTTTTTTTAATTTAAGCTTAAATGCAGAGTTCTTGTATTTTTCTAAATAAAAATTAAAAAGTGATAATAAAAAAACCGGTGTAACAAGGAATGAGTTACTGGGCCTTAAGAGATAGCAAATGACCTCTCCTTTCGGCCAATTCCATTTGGCAAACGATGCACCAAACACCCTGTATAACATCACGCCTGTATTCATAACATCACGCCTGTATTCATAACATCACGCCTGTATTCATAACATCACGCCTGTATTCATAACATCACTCCTGTATTCATAACATCACGCCTGTATTCATAACATCACGCCTGAATTCATAACATCACACCTGTATTCATAACATCACGCCTGTATTCATAAAATCACGCCTGTATTCATATCATCACGCCTGTATTCATAACATCACGCCGATATTCATAACATCACGAATGTATTCATAACATCACGCCTGAATTCATAACATCACACCTGTATTCATAACATCACACCTGTATTCATAACATCACGCCTGTATTCATAACATCACGCCTGTACTCATAACATCACGCCTGTATTTATAACATCACGTTTGTATTCATAACATCACGCCTGTATTCATAACATCACGCCTGTATTTATAACATCACGTTTGTATTCATAACATCACGCCTGTATTCATAACATCACACCTGTATTTATAACATCACGTTTGTATTCATAACATCACGCCTGTATTCATAACATCACGCCTGTATTCCCCAAAGGGTTAGGCAGAGGTGCACCTACACCTAGTACACCCACATTTTGCCAGGTATGTATAAGTCCCATGTGATAGGGGGCGAGCCTATAGCCATCCACCGGGCAGACTCCGAGCTGCTACTGAGAAATTCTTGATGAAAAACCCAATCCTAATGTAATAACGGCCGGTTATCTACTGTACCTACTCGTACCTACAGATTATATTCGGTTGTGAACAGGGGGCCTAAAAAAGCCACTTTGGCAGAATCATAAAAGGATAACATAATGGACAGTTGGATAATCGTATCAAATCCCATTGGTGAAGCATTTTTCAGTTATTTTTTTGTCTGTGTTAAAATACCAATCAATCCAATCCAAATCCAATCCCAATCTCTTTGATTATATCTACGTAAAGCAGCGAAAAAAAGAAAAACGCGGAAAATTACGAGAATTGCCCTTTTTTTGCGGATAAATCATCAAATGACCCCTCCCGCTCTGGGTGGAGCGGAAGGGAGCGTCACTCTTACTGACTAAAACCCACCCGTGTTCCTTCCTTGGCCCTTTATGTTCCGGGCCAGCGGTAACCCTTTCGGACAATCCCGCTGACCCGGCAGGCTTCGACCCTAACGGGCTCCTTCACATGATGCTGACACCTCTTTGAGGCGCGCGTGGAACACGTACACGCCGTCCGGCACGGCCCTGGTCCTGATCGGACGGTGAGCTACCCATTACTCTCCGTCCGCAGAATGGAAACAATTATAGAATTGCCCTCTGATCTTGACGTTTATTCATTCCGACATATTATTATCGATCGGAGGGGTCCGTGGCTAAATAATAACAGCCGCACAGGTCGATCGATCAGGTTAAGCTACGCTTGCCGCGGTTGGTCTGTGGATGGGTGACCATCTTTACGTACCGAGACCCCTCCGTGCCTCGGAAAGCACGTTAAGCCGTTGGTCCCGGCTGTCATTCGTGGATCTGTAACAGTCGTTACGGGTAGTCAGAAGCCCGAAAATCTGACAACCAGTCTTACCAAGGGGTATCGTATTACCCAGTAACTGGGTTGTGGAGGTCAGATAGGCAGTCGCTCCATGTAAAATACTGGTATTCAGCTGCATCCGGTTAGACTGGAAGCCGACCCCAACATAGTTGGGAAAAGGCTAGGCAGATGATGATATTATTATCGATAGATCAGGCTCACTGTACACTTTACGACTAAGATGTGAAGAAGATATTATGAAATCGTATACTTTTAGACTTGTGATCTACTTTACAAGAACGCCTTCCAATTAGGTATGAGGTTGAATGTACTGGCATCTTGATATTTTTATATACAGTAAGTAAAACATGATTTCTGAGATTGATTTTCCCAGAAATCATGTTTTACTGTTTGTGTGTGACATTTTTTTCCTGTTGACAGCGATGCGGACGAATTTTTTGCTGTCCTTTGATTATTTCTCCTCCTTTTTATTATTATTATTTTAAGTCTGTTAGTTTTTTAAATCCTACTAATATTATAAATGTGAAAGTTTGTGAAGATGTTTGGATGTTTGTTACTCAATTACGCGTAAACCGTTGAACAGATTTCGATAAAAATTGGCACATAGATAGACCATTTCCTGAATTAACACATAGAATACTTTAATCCCGATATTCCCAAGGATCGAAACTTACGCGGGTGAAACCGCGAGGCTCTGCTAGTTACGTAAATATACGATAGGTACTAGTTGATAGGTTAAGTATACCTTTGTTAAAAAAAAAAATTACGATCGCAGACGACTGTGGTTTAATGAGAATTAGAGGTACTGTATTTTAGAATTGTAATTTGTACAAAATGTATGGCCCGTTACACCCAGCCTGGAAAAATATGGTATACAGAGTAACGCTATTTGCATTTCTTTCGCGTTTAATGTACTTAAAACCCTTAAAATACACTTGCTGTAATAATAATTAAAACACTAACACGTAAACTAAAGTGCAAACATATGTTTTAGTAAGATAACAGATCATTGTAGCGACCGCGGGCATTACTCGCGGGTTATACTCGCGTCAACACGCGACGTGCGACTTGTAATAATGTAAACAAGTGTTACTTTATGAGTGCTTAGGACTTTTATTAAAGGTTCTTTTTAATAAACTTCAAGTTTTAGTGGAAGACTTTGTACAGGAGGGACTCGTCTATGGACGTACCTACTAGTGATGTAACGAACATTCGCATTCGCGAGTATTCGTATATTTTTAAATATTCGCATTCGCTAAATTTATGCAAATATTTTGCGAATATGAACGTTCGAAAAAAAAAACTTTAGGTAAATTAAATAAAGAATTATGATTTTCTTATGATTTTTATTATAAAACCATTATAGTTTTAACTTATTAGTCTTGCAATTATATTAATTGTAATCAGTCTTTGTCTTAAAATTTGGTATTGGTTTTGTATTATAATTAATCAACTTTAAAGTAGATATTCCAAAAAAAGAAACAAACAAAATGAATTCAATTCTTCTCTTAAACTTTTACCAGACTTTACATACTTAAATCTTTTTAACCGACTTCAAAAAAAGGAGGAGGTTCTCAGTTCGTCGGGATATCTTATTTTTTTTATGATATTCCCCGATTATCGAAAATGCTTAGACCGATTTGAAAAATGTATTTTTGTGGGAAAGGGTACAGGGGGGATACTTTCCAGGTGGTCCCATCGTCATCAGGTCAGGATCTTATGATGGGATCCTGCGATCCTGGAGAAATCAAAAGAACTCTTTAAATTTTATAGGCCTATAAAATTTGAAGAGTTCCTTTGAGCGATTTGGGTATTAAGTATTTCATGGGTTGCGATTCGATTACATTAATTTGGTTGCTAAGCAATTTATGCTCGTCACAATGCGAATGGTGAAATGGAGCTGATGGTGGAATGCTAGGAGAACTCCTCAACTTTTAACGTCCCTGCATCGGGAAAAGCAATATTTTGTAAAAGGCGATGAGCAAGTTGACTTTAGATACATTATAAACAGACCTACTAAAAAGCGAGAATAAAAACTTTAAAAAAAACCGACTTCCAAAAAAACACTACAATGTGAAAAATAACTTTAATTTCGGAAGTCGGTGGCATAAAACTAAAATACAGATCCAAAGACACCAACTTCCGAAATTAAAGTTATATTTCACTTTGTAGTGTTTTTTTTTTGGAAGTCGGTTTTTTTTTTGTTAAGAAGTTTTTTTTTTATTTTGAACTCAACACTGAAATAGACTACTCGCATTCGCATTCGCGAATATTAGTGGTAGATATTCGCATCCGCATTAGCATTCGCGAATACTTAAAACTTGGTATTCGTTACATCACTAGTACCTACTATCGAAGTACTGACATGCCTTTTGACTGCAACCAAGCAGTGTTGCTATGCAGTTTGAAGGGTACAGGAAGGCGCTAGTCTGGGTACCTAGTCCCAGTAAGGGGGCCAACTTCAGGCACACGACACATTCCAGCTTTCTCTCTTGGATGACAACCGTTGCATTTCCAATGCCTGAGATGTTATATGCAACTATAGCTAGTTAACTGTTTAGTATAGTGCGAGTTTAACAGTCATTTCACTTTACTACACTTAACATGTAACTAGCACTGTAAGATTTTTCAAAGAGTAAAGTCATTTATTCAAATAAGGCTGAGAATCAGCACTTTTCGAACGCCAAAATTACATCAAAGAGTCCCGTTGAAACAATAATAGTGAGAATGAAATTATCACTGCATTATCTTCATCTTTGGTTTCACGAGTTGATTCTGTCACATCACCTGAATAAAATCCTTCAGATAATGTCGTACACTTATCATGTTCCCGCACACATTGTAAACCTATTCAAAGTATTTCAAGGGGAAATCCGAAAAAAATCCGAATCCTTACCCTTGCCGAAACACGTCCAATAAAATACGATATTAACCCTTGCCGTAACATTTACACGGTCATAAGTTTCGGATTAAAAAAAGGGGGCTGTGGGGGACGCAATGAATAGGAAGGAATCGCCGCTGGATGAGTAGGGTCCCTATTGTCGAGCGGGCTTACGTATTAACTTGGTGAGTGTACATACGTGAGAGCGG
Organism: Mesoligia furuncula; assembly: GCA_916614155.1. Taxonomy (NCBI): domain Eukaryota; kingdom Metazoa; phylum Arthropoda; class Insecta; order Lepidoptera; family Noctuidae; genus Mesoligia; species Mesoligia furuncula. The sequence goes on from OU744804.1 coordinate 1,220,492, forward strand.
ACTTTTTAGGCTTTTGTTTTTTTTTACAGAGCGTGGAATCTCTACCTTGTTAGGTACTAGCAAGTCCACAAACTTAACTAAGGCTTTTGAGACACGTATCCTCAAAGGGCTTCACATTTAATGATAAATACCTCCCAAAGGTACTTATGTTATCGATAACCACTTCAGGTGGACTTACTGCTTGTTTACTAGCCAGAAATATGATAACAGTTCTACAACTGTAGTTTGGGAGGCCTGTTCGTCGCAATTAACGTTAATGGACGATGATAATGACAAATATCGGTAACTTATGATGATTAAATAGATTTCAGTTACTTTACATAACTTTAAAAAATAAAAATCTTCTTTTCTCGGTAGTCGTACTACAAACGCTCACGATGCTATAATAATATGACCCATGTCGGTGACGTGTCATCCAAATGTTATTACTTAAAGTGACGCTAACGTTGAACTAGCACGGTATCCTCACATTTTATATCTGATACAACATTACATAGACTCTACGTCATAGACGTAGAGTATAATTTTGTGCGTAGTGCTTCACTATTTCGAAATTCGTCGAAAATTAGGTACGTTTGAGGCACCCTAGGAGTCGTAGAAAATCAGTCTTGCAGCCAACTGTACTATACTTAGAGCTATGTTGCACCACAGAAAATATAGCCGCAGAGTCTTCATCTTACTTCACAAACCGCCTTATTAAGTAGGTATGTTCTAAGACAAAAACATTTTTGAGTGTGGATGGCTATAAGAGTAGAGGAAGACCAAAGAAACTATGGATCGACTGTGTGAAAAATGGTATGGGTAGAAAGAGGGTGACTACTTCTTCTTCATAACGTGTGAATGACAAAAATAGAAAAAATAAACAAAATATTTAAATTGTTTTGCCCAAAATTCAGCACCGATGCGGCCATGTGTGCAGGTGACAGGGCATGCGGTGCAAGATGGGAGGTGAGCCATTGTCTGCGGGGAGACACCGCATACACACCGGAGGTCTGAGCCTTCCATGAACCCCCACTTGTGGAGGTAGGTAGTCCTTGCTGCGACCTACTTGGATACGAAGTGTATTTAAAGTTTTCCAAGTAGGCCACGGTAACTTTTGCCCAGATGAGAGACTCTGATGGTTTTATAAAGAGATCCATCAGATCAGGTGGATACAGCATTCGCAACGAGGTTGGTTTTAAACAACCAATAATAATTCGGCATGTCTTATTTAGAGCTGTATCCACCAACTTAGCGTGGGCAGATCGGCTCCATACTGAGCAGGCACATTCACCTGCGGAGAAACAAAGCGCCATTCCAGTTGTTCGCAGGACTTGAGCAGATCCCCCATCTGGTGGATGTTAGGCAGCGGAGTAAATGGTTTCGGGTATGCACTTTCTGTGTGACATTTTCGCAGTTACTCCAGTAGTTAAGGGACCTATCCAAAGTGATACCGAGATACTTTAGGTGAGTACTGTGGATGATTGGAACCCCTTGCCATGAGAAATTAAGTGTTCGACCCGCTTGTCTGTTACAAAAGTGAAAGGCGCATGACTGCGTTTTAGAGGGATTTGATTTCAGGGCGTTGTCAGTGTAATAATGGCTGAGATTTGAGAGGCGGCGGTGAAAAAGTAAAAAAGGTAGTTTTTAATCTCCTCAAAGTCAGTGGCTTGACAAGTCAACGCCAGGTTGTCTGTGCACAGAAAGCGGGTTGTGTTTGGGCTCACCGGTTGATCATTACTGTACATTTTAAACAGCAGAGGGTCCAGTACACTACCCTGAGGCAAACCGTTCTTTTCGGTTCGTCACCTACTTTTATCATCAAGAAGATTTACTTGAAATCGAAGGTTACTGAGGGGTTCTCGTAAAATTCGCGTAAACTTTGGAACCTTTGTTAAATTGGTAGCCTTCTACAACAAGCGCTGAGTGTTAACGGTGTCGTAGGCTACTGACAAGTCAACAAACACTGCGCCCGTCACTTTTCTTGTTTCAAACCAATCCTCGATATGTTTTGTGAGGTTTAGGACTAGCAAAACTTGCTTGGTCTAAAACCAGCTTGCTCTGGAATAAGTTTTGGGTCTACGAGCTTTGTGAGATGGGCTAGCAGCAGTCTCTCAAACAGTTTGTATAGATAGAAGAGATATAGAGCGGAAGTTTTAAGGGTTGCCATGTGGTTTACTTGGCTTGGGTATAGCGATAACCTCTGATTTTCTCCAAAGGCTAGGTATGTTTACAAACGCCAAACAATGGTTAAAAATTTATATCAGCTAAGTAACAGATACCGGTTCGAGGTGTTTAATTTGTTTCACCGATATGTTATCTACTCTAGAAGCCTTACCGCAGGTCAACCTTTGGATATCTACAATTATGTCCTGGGGTGAACTGTAAGTTGTGATGACGACTAATAGAGAAGTATGTAAGAAGAAGAGGACATGCTGCACCGACCCCAAAAATCTAAATCAAAAGTAATGTATTCAAACTAAGCTGAGAATAAGCACTATTTTAACGTAAAAATTACATGAGATAGTCCCCTAAAACGCCCGCCCCCACCCGACCATTTCCTAGTGATTTAGCTGGAAAAAAGGAGAAGCGCAACAAACTCGCCAGCGGCACAGCTGGGGATTTATTTCAAGTTCTTCTGCAGTTAGAAGAACTTGAAATAAATTAGGATAAACGCAAAAGAATGATGATAATGTTATACACAAAGTTATTATTCTAACGTGCAGACTTTGACGAATTCCGATTTGATTTTTTTCACAAAAATCACGACACATTTCACCTTCCTAATAATTCACATACTTGTTAGCCCATCCATCACGTGTTGGTTAAACTAAAAATATTCATAGCCAGACGTTTCGCGTTCGCTGAAGTAATGCCGTCACTAATTGATATGGAGTACGCACTCGGCTCAAGAAAATGGCGTCGACGTGAAAGCTTTTTGAATATTCATTGGCGACGCGAAATGTGCGGTGGTGTTGCTAGCTTTGTGACGCGGGTGCGTCTGCTTGCCTGCTTCTCGCAATTATGGAGGTAACAAAAATGTTTGATGAATGAAAACGAGATATCTACAATGTTTTTGTTCAAAATTACAGAAGAAAATAGTCTACGGAATAGTACTTTGGTAAAGGTTAAGTTCAAAATAATTAGATCCAATTTCAATTAATTTGGAAATCCTAAACTGTTCATTTGAGGAGTCCCTAAATACTTAAATATAAAACAAGCACCTGACACTGAGAAATAAATTAACGATTTCAGGAATCAAAGGCTCTCACTAAATAGGTGCTACCCTAAATCATGGAACACTTTCAATTGAATCAAATTTAATACCTCTGGAATACAGCCTAATAATAATAATATCGACGTAATACAGCCTCGAACGAGCGCCAGTATTTATTTATGTTAGGCTGTGAAAATGTAAATATCTATTTGTCAAGACGGTAAATAAAACGGGAACTTACTCGTATTTGGGATACGCTTCGTGAATGGCAGGGACCAGAGAGAACGTAACTCTTTATAAAATAGTTAGATACTTCCTTGTGGAAAAGACTGTTGACGATGTTCCATTACCACATCTTACCATACGATACTTTTGCCGATGTTTTTCAAATGCATTATATTAAAATAAATAAGTATGTATTATTATCAGTGGTATTTATTTTTCTCCCGACTGTACTTACCGAACAGAAGATTGCTCAAACTGGGATTCAAAATCAAAATAAGCATTTTCAAAACCGAATTGAGACTGAATGTATGAAGATCATAAAAAGTTAGGAAACGCCATTATGGTTTAGTTATTGGATAGGGTGGCGAATTGGGAAAATGGTGAAACAGGAAGTAGCCAATAGCAGAGTTGCTAAATGTGGTAAGCCCATGTAGGTATGTAAACCTAATTTGCAAAAATAAAATTATTCTATACTATTCTATTCTAAACCAGCTTCGTTAAAACTAAATATGATTCAGTCATAAAACTCAGTAACTACATAAGTTATGAATACCGAGAAATAAGTTTATAGTTTTATAACTTTACTAGGATTTAACAAGTAAAAGTTACTGAACTATACTCCATTTGTTTAGGTAATTAAATAAAGGTAAACAAAAAACACGTCACAGTTGTACTCTTCAATTTAGCAACATTATAATTCGTTATTAAAGTTGCTAAATTGAAGAGTACAACTGTGAGGTAGCATAACAACGTAAGTTACTGGTTTTACGTTTAGTCGGTTATCTAAGTTACGAGATTTTTTTTATTTACTTTTAATTACCTAAACAAATGGAGTATAGTTACATAAACTGTTTTTCCAAAGCTTTTAAAATAAGACAGAACATTTCATGTACTTACATGCACTAGTCAACTTTTTGAAACCTATGGTGTCACCACACATACCTACTCTAGCTGTTAAGCCCCATACGACACATTTGCAGATACCTACAGATATAAATACAAAAAAACCACTAGAACATTCCATCTTTGACGTTCATTAATCTCAAGCTTGTCAAAGTGAAAGCCGCAATACGCCAATACTCAGCCAGCATCAACCAACATCAGGCAGCCGACGCATGCTTCGGCATTTCCTAGACGCTCGAAATCTTGCCTGAATTTTTCAGCAAACACGGGCTCGACTCAAAGCGGTGGATTCGTGGGCAAACACGGAACATTCCGCGGTAAGCCCGCGTAGGTAAGAGCGCACGTAAGCCCGCGGTACGTAAGCCCGGTCTAGACGCTGTACATCTTTGTTGATCTAGAACATGCCATCGGCAAATACTTCGCCTGTTCCAATGTATGGGAAACAAATCTGTTGGCGTTTGTTTTATTCATGTTTGATTCGTGAGTCGCGGAATAAAATGGTGGCGCCTGCACCTGTACGGAATTGTGTTGCATTTTTGATTAATGTAAACATACAGACTGACTCTGTTGCAGTGTGTTTGGTTTGTTTTAGTTATTATATGTATGGACATAATTCAGCCTAACAGACAGGTTCCGCTTTCAGCAACGAACGTTCACAATTTGATGATAGGATATGCACTAAATTACAACATATTTATTATCCAAGACACAAATCAATTGCATTTCATTTCTGCATCGCTAATCGGAACTTTAAATTAATATTTCCCTAACTTGCCACTGCCGTGCCTACAGGCATTTCAAACTCAATACAAATTTGACGTCACATTTCCTAAATACAATTCAAACCACCTGCATTGGCTGAATTCACGCTATTCGCGAAGCATATCTCAATCAAACGAACGAACTCAAACACCATACGTCACTATCGCAAAACAATAACAGGCCAATTTGTAAATAGTGGAATATCGGTCGTAATACATGATCGGATCGGCACGGGCATCGAACCGAAACTACGGTACGTCAAAAAGCAATCACTGTACTAACACGGAATCATTCGGCGGCGCCGTCAGCCGGAACAAAAGCGAATCACTTTGATCCGAGGGTAGGGTGACCACGAGTGGGCGTGTAATGGGACTGTCCGGGTCGCGGTGTTACAAGTAGTGATTGGTTTTTACGAGTGAACAGGTGTGAGGAATGTTGTTAACCTATCGCACTGGACAGCATTCTAGTCAGCTGAAGAAAAAGGTACTGTATTATTACACTCTACAGGTGCAATCTTTTGCAGCGTATGTACACAGCAATCTCGAAATGTTTAACAAATGTATAATGACTTCGAATGTGTCTAATGCACCATCTGAGACATACAATGCGGATAATATGCGCAGTTTCAATAATCAATACCTTTCTAGGAAGGAGAGCAAATGATAAAATGTTCCAAATTATACCGAATTATACTAAAACAAAAGTTTAACCTGTTTTCATGAGCAAATAGTGTTTTATTGGGAAATGTTTTGTTGTGTATGTCTTTTTAATTACATTTCAATTTATCAACGAAATAAAATGTTAAATCGTGAATCTTTTTAAAATAGTATCATAATATTATTGCTGATTCACTAGAAATAATAAATTCATGCATCGTTTTAAATTTAAAAATCCATGAAATATAAAATTTGGCTAAAAACTAATTTATATCGTGATTTGCTATTAAGCAATTTAAAAAATAAACTAAATGAAAAATTTACATCATAGACTAACCCAGACATTTAAAAAGCTTTACAAAACGTTGACAAGTTTTATTGAAACTATTTTTAATCGTAGTTTTTACCAGCCAATTCTTTGACTTTACTAATATTAAGTTCGCTATTCGCAAAGCGTCATTAAAATGCGTTGGTCCATTAAATTTTTCAAGTGTTTTTACGCACATTTTAACTCCACTTTGACTTTAATCTGCTAGCTCAGAAACTATTCAAGTCGTAACTACGATTTACATCAATAATTAGTTACTTATTTAATAATTTAATTCAGCAAAGAAACAAAAATAATAGTAGATTAGTAGCCAAGGGCTGTAAGGCATCAATTGCAGCCCGAGACATGTAGGCGCACGAGCGCAGCGAGGGCGCCTATAGTTCGAGGGTGCAATTGATGCTTACACCCGAGCTAACTACTCTGCTTTACATCTCGATTGTGAGGTAAGTAGAAAAAATGTTTTATTCTTGTAATGCCGGTTGCATTACAAGAATAAAACATTTTTTTCAAGAATGAAATTGAGCTTCGCCGTTCGATATTTAAAATTGATGACTTAATACTCATACGAAGACAAGGCTGAATAGCGAAGCGACCTCTTTTGTCATTGGGCTGAATTCATGATGTCTATTGCCAGTATGATGGTTAGATGTACGCGAACTGTTTGAAAGAATGAAGTTTTTTTTTAATTACTTACCGCCCTAGGGCTTTTCTAGCTACATTATTACCCTAGAGCGCTAATTGGTCACCTACAAGCCCCATTTGGGAGTAATAAGGACCTACTTACCGAATATGAGAGATGTAAAACATATTAACGGTTGTAAAAAGACGCTAGAAGTCACTTCCCTTTGCACTTCCCGTAATTGTGTTTTTTTTTTGTCCCGGACCGATCATGCCTGGAAACCTTCTGGCTGCGGACATATTTGTCAAAGATCTAGCTACTTATTCTTCCTTTTTATCACGAAAACCAAATTTTCGTGTAAAAATTTAGCTTTACCCCATAACAACTGTACTTTTGCATGGACTACCACAAGCATAAGAATGTAACGCGAACAAGACATTGTTGTCTTGTTCGCGTTACATTCCACGCTGCCGTGAACAGCGATTTTTCACAGCAAGAATAAAAGTCGTTACCCAGCAATAATTTTTGCTCTTGCTAAATGTTACTTAGTTTGATGTACTTCCAGGAAGCGATGATTGGTTGTGAAGGGTATTTTTATACCCTGCACAACCCTTTTTTGGATAGGTCCTGTATTAGTCCATATCTCATAGTTCCCCTACTGGCGATAGAGCATAGGCGCTCGCAGATAGCTTCAAACAATGAAATGAAAGGCCGCGCGATATTTCAATGCAACGCAAAGCCGAGCGCGCCGCGCGGGCCCGCCTACCTGCGCACAGATTATTATCCTACCCACCTGCAGGAAAAGTTCACTTGTGATATGTGGCTTTAGTGGGGAAATCAAGATTTTCCATTATGGCATTATTGTCTTTGATTTTTGGAAACCATGTTTCCCGTTGCAACTGACTAGAATAGGGGATACTTGCAATGAAAGAAGAGGGTGGAAAGTTGTGACCTTTTACCTAAAGGTGAGTGTCGGGGACGTAGCGAGAAACAAATGTTTATGTTGAACACTATTTATTGACTCACTCTTTAACTGTTCTTAGTGTTAAAAAGTTAATGCAATGTTGATGAAATGTTTGAATACACCCGGATAACGCGAACGAAGGCAAAAGTGCACTGAATCTAATATAAAACAATAAGCAATAAGTAATAACACGAGCTCATCGCGTCACGCCGGTAATGCTAAGGTGTTCGCCAAAACACCAAAACGGGGTGTGGGTTTAGACCAAAACGGACATACATAGAACTAGAGCAAGCGAAGACTTGGCTTTTTTGTATTGACACACAATATACCAACGTAAAAATGCTGTTTTATCTCTGTTGACACAAAGAGAACTTGGTATAGTGGGGACAGAATGAGCATTCGCTCGTCTGGTCTCACCTGCAATGGCTGATCAAGATCTCCAACCAAAAACATGATCTGCCCTCTTATTTTTCAACGAAATTAATATTAGAAAGATAACATAATATTTTGATACTGGCAAATGGCAAGTATGTCAAACTAAACAAATCTGAGGGGCAATTCTCGTAATTTTAAGAACGTTTACAGTCTGCGGGCCTAGATAGGCCACTTTGGCAGAATCATAAAAGGATAACTTTATGAATTATAATATGGCGAAGACAGGCCGTGTTTTTCTGTTTTCGCTGCACTACGTAGGTATAATCAAAGAGATTGGGATTGGATTTGGATTGGATTGATTGGTATTTTAACACAGACAAAAAAAAATAACTGAAAAATCCTTCACCAATAGGATTTGATACGATTAACTTAACAGTTAACTGTCCATTAAGATTCATAATGTTATCCTTTTATGATTCTGCCAAAGTGGCCTTTTTAGGCCCCCTAATCTCAGTCTCAATCTGTCAAAAATACTTCTCATCATCATCATCATCATTTCAGCCGAAAGACCACCACTGCTCCAGACGTCCACTGCTGGACATAGGCCTCCCCCAAAATGGGGGGGGGGGGGGCTTGCCATCATCGCCACGCTTGGCAGGCGGGTTGGCGATCGCAGTATGGTATGGTGGTGGAATGCATAGAGAACGCTGCTGTCCATTCTCCGGTACGCCCCTTAGTCGCCTTTTACGACACCCACGGGAAGTATGGGGGTGGTGCTATTCTTTAAGTCCGGGACCACACAGACACCTAAAATACCTCTAATTTCCCTATATTTGACATGTTTTTGTCACCGAGATAAGATTGCGACTTGATTTTGAACGTTTTTACGGGAATTGTCCGAAATTTTGTTTCAAGAAGATGAGCCAAAAATATCCTATTAGAGTTATTAGCACCACAGACAGAATACCTCATCCGTAGTACGTTCCAGTTGGAAATTAGGAACATTTCTGGGGCTCAATAAGGCCATTGACTCACTATTGAGCACATAAGTGTAGTTGGAATGAGCTATCAGCACATATTAGAGGGGGAGCGGGGAGGGGCGGTTCGGTTTACTTAGCGGACTTAGAAGCAACTTAGTCGCCAACTATTCACTTAGTGCAGACCAATGAACTACTTTACTTTGAACTGCGCGGTTGAGGCAGATGTGGGAAGGCGATGATGTGATAGTTGAGAAAAGGCCAAGACGTGGTCTAAACAAAGGAAAAAAGTTTCTATATGGGTAGGGAATAAGTGGAATGATGAAGTGAGTCTAATAAATAAGTAAAACGAAATCTAACTCTCCAACAGCTCTGAAAAAGTACTAACTGTCTCCGTCTAATTTCAGGTTTTTACCTAGTTAGGCTACAGATATCTAATTCATTTGTAACACGAAATTATAGGATATAAAAAATTGCTAAAATCAGTCAAAATCATAATTACGAGCCTGACTCAGAAGGCTGCCTCAACGGAAAGCAATAATTTTGTTTAGCTTTATAACAAGAGGTATGTCAGGACATGCCTTTGACAAAAGCTGGACTTTGGTGGACTGGATAACATCAACATCTTTACGACTATATTAGCCCATTGCTCATGACCTTCCCATGACATCGACAACCGACATTACAACTATGAAGGATATTAATTACCACATCCACGTGTTCTTAGGCCATGTCTAACTGTAAGAGAAGTTAGCCGGCGCGATGCAATGCCTCTAACGAGAAGTCTTGATATGCTAACATTATTACACGCCGCACCTACAGCGAGGATATACTTTTAGTATTGTTACATACTTGGAAACTATGGAAGTGTGCTGGGAATGTCGATTCATAAATAAATTAAATTTATGTGTGGTACTCTCACAACGAATAGTATACATTTCAGTGCCCAATATGACCCACGAAATTGTCGTCTGAGCTACATAACGCAAAAACATAGTATTACGTCTGCTGCTTGTAAGTACTATCAGCTCTTTACGAGCTCTCAGTACCAGGATGGGTAAATTACTGTTTCTTCTGCTATTCATCATCCGCCTAACCTTTTCCCAACTACCTATGTTGGGGTCGACTTCCATGTTTCTTCTGCTATTCTTTATATAACTTAATGTTTATCTCATATTTGTGCCATCTATTTATAATGGACTCCCGGAGGTTGCATGCTACAACCATGCCAGGTTACAGCCTCTACAGTACCTAGATTTGTTCACATAATCAGTTTGAAACAAGAAAGGAGCCTTGAATTGTTTATTATACAATATGCAAAAAAAACAAATTAACCCCACCTGTAAATGGCCTCCATTTTTTACCGACTTCAAAAAAAGGAGGTTATCAATTCTACACCTATGTATGTAATATTATTGGAATTGCATTATATCCACATAATTATGACAATCTATTAGGGCTTCCAAACAAATATACAAAATTTTATAAATAGACGTATGTATGTACCCAGTCTTACCAAGGGCTATCGTATTACCCAGTAACTGGGTTGTGGAGGTCAGATAGGCAGTCGCTCCATGTAAAATGCTGGTATTCAGCTGCATCCGGTTAGACTGGAAGCCGACCCAAACATAGTTGGGAAAAGGCAGATGATGATGATGATGATGTATGTATGTATGTTTGTCCACGCATTTCTCCGCAACTGTTAATCGGATCGTGACCATTCTTTTTTATTGGCTTACATTTACTTCAACTTAGGGAACAGTGCAAGTTTCATCAAAATCGATTCAGTAATTTTCAAGATATGTACTAAGACGTGAAAGTGTGACGGCCTGGCTTATTGATACGAGCTAAAGGTAAAACATCTCAAAACCTTGGTCAAATTCTAGTGCAATATTTACAACAAAACTATGACCTACCTACATATTACAAAAAACAAATATTCCAGTTTTTACTTAAAACTAAAAATTACGAAATAAAAAAAGTAAGTAATTAAAAAAAAATTAACCGACTTCAAAAAGAAATAAACTCAAAATTATGAAATAACTTTAATTTTGGAAGTCGGTGGAAGAAAAACTAAAACCATAAAATACAGATCCCAAAAACACCGACTTCCGAAATTAAAGTTATTTCATAATTTTGAGTTTATTTCTTTTTGAAGTCTGTTTAATTTTTTTTAATTAGTTTTTTTTTAAATTGAGAAATGTACCTGTATGTGTGTGTAATATGTGGTGTGGGCGGCCATCGCATAATTATCTGTTATTTTTTATATATTTTTTTTATTTTTGGTAATTTTGATACTAAAATCCTAATCTTTAATTTTTTTTAAAGAATTGTTTTTATATGTATTAGGCTATGTTTTCCCAGTTCCTACGTGCCACTTTCGGTCCGGACAGGGTTTTTTACACATTCCTATTCCCGTACCTACATGATGTTTCATTACCTACATTGTAAAGGGGTGAAGTGGTAGGTACTGTTGGCTGGACTGCTGGTTACATACCAATAGTTTACCAACTTTGTTGCGCGTACAAAAATCTTTAAATTAAATCCAAATGTAAACTAAGTAACAGTTTGTTCTTTTTTATACAATTTGTTTCAAACCAATTGAAATTGGCGCACAGATGACGACCTTTTAGATATTTTTTTACCATAGATTATTCTATGCCTTTACTTCTACTTAAGGTAGAAGATAAGGCTTAAGACTTGGCCACTGTCCAACAGTGCAAAATGGCCAAGCTTTTTCTTTTACAATCAAATAAACACTGCATTTTATTAGACTGCACAAAATAATTTAAACATGTTTAAAGTTCGCAATTTAGTTTCCACACATGTAAACAAATATAGGTTTTTTGAAACTCCTATTTACACACACATAAAGGTCAATTAAATGTTTTTTTAATAGCATCAGCCCTTGTAAACGTTATTTATATTTGTTTATGTGGAAATAGCATCATTGCCATTTTGAGTGGATGTGACGCATGTTTTCTCCCAAATTGTTATTTAGTTATTTTTGTTCGTGTTTTTTTATTTGATGGGTCATATTTGCCGCAAATTTATTTATTTATTTAAACTTTTCACACAAAAAGGTACAAGGGCGGACTTAATGCCAAATAAACGTATTTTCTGTTTCTTTTCTTTCATTAGGAAACAAGGATTTGAATAGACTTTATATTCTACTTTTAAAACACCTAGGTATTTAACCAATTGAAATTCAAACCAGAACAACGGAACACAAAAACAACCAATCAGCGGCATGCATTATTCGAACCGATCCAGATGCAAAATTAGCACAATTGTGCTGACACGCTGACCACCAGACAATGGCCGAACAAGTTCGTTTGCACGTTATTTAAGTCGCAGTGGATCGAGGCCTAATTTGGCCGATTGTCGCCTATCCACTGCTGGCTCGATTGCTTTGTTTGCCCGGCTGGGACCCACATGCCGCGCAATGGACTGAATGTAAAACTTGATTAGGAGCTGTCGTTACGCCGTTTGCACGTGCTAATGACTGTGTTGGCGGTATCGGGTTTGTAAAGGATGGTGCGGTTTTTGGGTTAATCAAGAGACTTTGTCTGATAAACAAAAATACATTCTGTTGGCTTGGATTTAGAGATCATGACAAAAAGAGTGATTTATTAATGAGACTTGAAGACACCACGGAAACTGAAATCCATATTAAAATCCGAATAGGTACATGTAGTACGTAGGTGGTGCATTCAGAGAGCTAACTACTGTATTATTGTGGACGCAATTGGTCATTATACTTATATATCTCAAAACCTTTGATCAATCAAACAACTCTGCCTATAACCGTCTACCTCTATACATAGGACCGTCCTCCCACTAGCCGTTGAACTATACTATAATAATAACAACTCATTTCTACTACTTCTACAAAAAAATCTACTTGTTGGTGGTTCTTGATGGAAGAAAGCGTGAGTTTGTTTATGTACAGTCAACAAAAGAGATAGGTATGCAGGATCGTCGGATATTTATTAAGAAACCGATGGATGTTATCGACTGAATTTTAATTTGATAAATGAGCTGTTTGTTTTCTATTAATAAAATAACATTTTATTCGAGTACAGACGCCAGCACATCAAGCTACTACAATCTGTAAAATTTCTTTAATACATTTTCAACTTTATCGCTAAAGAATAAGGTTCAAAGTTGATTGGGAAAATTTGACAGTTCAGCATCGGTTTCTTAATAAACTTCAACTATATCCGACGATCCTGCATACTTATCACTTTTGTTGGCTGTACATATAAGTGCAAGTTCTACAATAAATACTTAGTGCAAATCTCAACCGTAATAACAGCAACATTAACAATGCATACAAACCGGACGCCGTACAACTACCTATTACTGCACAAAATTAAAGGCACTAACTAGCCTACATAAGGCGTAGTTCGCACAGGACCGTTACATGCGACTTGCAACGAGCATCTTAATTTGAATAACAAAGGTGGCTGCATGCGGCTGAATAATTAACTGTGTACAAATTACTACGGCGTCGCTTTTGACGACACCAGCGAACGGTCCTACCGCGCGCTGCCGTGGAGCACGCCTAATGTTAGCTAGGTCATTATTGAAAATAATTATAGAGGCCTTAGGTTATATTCATTGGTATTGTGGAAGCAACGTTTGTCGAAAATTAGAACAGTGGGTGTGAGGACATTTGATTATAAATAGACATAGTAACAACACCAACTGGTTTAAACATAACTGGCGAATTTGGATGTACTACAGGTACTCTGCCCAACACTTCGGGGAAATGAGGCGTGATGTTATATTTGTAAGCACAATCATTGTCTTCTTCTTAGCGCGTCGATAGCAATCTAAAAGGACTCGGCCCAGAATTCGGCTACTTGTTTGGCGCCTTCACCACCGTCCATCAGTTCCTGTAACGTGCAGCTGACAGGACACGCAGGACAAGATATTAAGTGTGTTGTGGAACACCACCACATTTACGCTCCAAGGTGGAGTCGTCTATGAATCTCCACCTGAACAGGTTTTCTTTGCTTCGGCCAACCTGGGTCCGGAGTTTGTTTAAAGACTTCCAAGTTACCCAACGCAACTCATGTCCAGGTTGGAGGTCTTCAGCGGGCGGGACGAACGGTTTGGGTAAGGAAGCACTGTCTCGCCACAGCTTCAGTCTCTCTTGTAATGGTTAGCCAGTGAGTGGAACGACACACTTTAAAAAACTGTTTTGGCTTTTTAGCCTTTGTGGCACAAGAATGTTGCCGTGCAAAGGGTTTCGTGTGTCGGAGACCATTTTGGCTCGTTCGCTGGAACTTGCCACCACTCTGCGAACCACTGGTAGCGCTATTCCTGCTAGTGTACAACATCATTGTGAAATAAATGTGTTCTTTAAAGAGGCTTTTCAATAAAAAGGGTCTAATGACTTTTCCTAAATTATTGTTAGTTGATAGACTTTCTTTGTCTCTGATTTTATTACCAGAAGCTTCCATTTTGGTACAAAATAAATGACAGTGGAAAATAAATGCGGCTCGAAAGGACCAAATGGTGGCGCCTTACACCATATAGTTAGGCGCAAATATAAAATTGTTTGCGTTTATCCCAGACGCAGGGAGCTGGTTCAATTAAATAGTGGACTGTATAATGCGGGGGTGAAAAGTACGTGGGTAGGTCTGACCTTGCAAAATACGACACGAATTAGGACGACGAAAATTGTACATGGACAAAGGAATTTGGCAGGAAAATGCAACACCACTGACCTGTAGATTCACCATCAATCCTCCACGTCGGCCGGCAGAAAGACTCGACTTTGCTGGATCAGGGGGCAGCGCACGAGGTCACACAGACGCCTTTCACAGCATAAACACGCACTTTTCGTAGTGTTCCAGATAATAGTTCGTAAATGCTTCGCAACAGTTCGCAACCGTAAATTGGCAATTAATTAACAAGAGAGCATGTAATGGATGCTCACGCGGCGAGAGCTAACCTCAGACTCTGTCACCTTACATGGTGACAAGGACAGCGATAGTCCGGGGTTGCATGTGGGAAAAGGATAGGACACGATAGGATAGTGACTCATTTTGCAAGTCATATTAACTTCTACCCTATAATGAAAAAATAAATTAATATGAAACCCAACATCCCCCCAGCCTTGAAGAAACCCTTCAAAAGAAGGTTATTCACTATTTGTCAAAACTTTTATATTGTGCTGTAAAAATCGCGCACAGAAATCTTATGCGTGTTTATAGTACCTACCTACTAACCTACCTGTATGACATGCAAACTACCCTTCAAGTGTTTGCACCGCAGCCATCTACGAGCGAATTAAGTAAATAAACACTCCAAACAGAAACGGATAAAGTACTAAAGGAGTGCCGTAAAATATTATTTTATGTTCAATAAAAACTTATTAGAGTTAAACAGAGATACTTGAACGAAAAACAGGTGTAAGAAATATTCCGATTCCTCTAAATGGTGTTCTTCCAACAATAGGCATGAATTTTGATTCCTTTGGAAGAAAGAAGCCTGTTTTTATTAAATTTATTTTGTTAACCTACTTTTTCTTTTAAGGTATTTTAGGCTGTCTGACCTCAAAACCTTTGCCATGTATTTAGTGTTTTGACACTCCTTCGCTATATCAGGCGAAAAAATGGGGTGTGACTGTGTCGTGGACACGGCCGTGTGTTGTACGTGAATACGTTTAGGTAACGCGGTTGATCCGCTTCATTCTTTTACGTTGCCGAGACTGCTTGACTCGATCATAATGATGTTTTATTCGTACCATTCGATTTCGCTTGAATATCCCTTTCCAACCGTATAAAATGTCTGTATTTGGATTTGGCTTTTTTGACGCGTATAGGCCGATATTATATATTTTTGAGATTATTTTTCTTTTTATTTTAACATACATTATTCACTGTCACTGATTTACGCTAATTTTTGTATATAATCGATAGATTTTGATAAGAACTGTCGATTGAAACTTAAACAAACGTCGTAGCTTTTCCGAGTCAAAAGTAAGTGGAAATCTCGATACACAGCAAGATTACCTCAAAATGGAGGTGCTTCCACCTCCACTTCACTTGGCGTAATTATTTATTAAATCCTTTAGTTATCTAATGGTCTAATTGAATTTAGGATGAAGTTGATAGATATGAAGCTGCAATATCAAATGTATCCCCCGATTTTGCCATCATTGTTTTTTTTTGACTTGCCGCCCACTAGTGATGCAATTTTAAAGACGTATTCACGTTGAAACCACCTGGAAAAGAAATTATTGCATTGCATTGCAAGCATTGAGAGTTAACATGTGTGGAAGACGAGTGAAACCTGTCAAGTAGTTACCGGTTTCAAGAAAATAATAAATGATAAAGGTTACCTTTTACGAAACTCTTACAAACTTCATTTATTCGGGCCGGAAAAACTATTTCACTTCGAAAATAACTGTACACTTGAACGCACGGCGACATATCAAGCTATACATTTTACGATTATACGAAAAGTCAATGCGAGGTCAGCTAAAACTGGAAAAGTCTTAATAAGTCGTCGTGTGCACCAACATAATTAATTCATCAATTGCGAAGCTGGAATCGGTAGTACTGACAGTACGATTATGTATTACACCGGATAATTCAGTCTTAAATAATTTATCAAAATAATGGAGAATCAGCACTTTATGAAAGTTAATTGTAACTTGAGAGTGGTGGGGTCCCGTGGAAATGCCGGCGACTTAGGCTTTTTACTTTGTGTAAATTATTTCATTATTTTTTTAAAGCGGAATAAGGAAACTGGCATGGCCTAGAACTAAAAATTCAAAGACATGTGATATCCACCAACCCGCACTGGGCCTGCATGGTGGATTACGGCCCACTCCTACTCTCAGAGAGGAGGCCAGTGTCCCAGCTGTGGGAATATTATACCCAGATTATGCTTGTAACTTTAGTGCTTAGCTGAGAAGATGAAGTGGAACAACAAAATCCCAGCAACACGTCACCTACTCTTTAGTTTGATCCTTTTAAATTATTTGTACCTTCTCATACTTAGTCTATTTCAATCATTATTTTACGATATTTTTAATAGCATATTATTCCCTCATCTATATAACTATCAGTTGCTCTGCCACGCCCCATAAAACAAGGTATTAAGATGTTATAGGCTTTCATTTAAAATGGCTCCGAATAACTTCGCTTTATGTCTCGAAGCCGACATTATTTATCTGAAAACTTTCAATCTATGTTAAGTACTCTCCTTATTACTTCATCAAAACGAAATTAAACTGAGTTTTGGACTGGAATTTAAGGGAGAGAGTTACGGTAGTTAGAATATGTTCAAGTGGTCTTAGTAGCTAAGGTAACGGAGCTGCGAACTATGGGGATATCCTGAAACCGGCAAGGTTAGAAAATTATTTTGTTGATTTTTAGTTACAATTTACTGACATTAGTACTTACGTATGCTTGCAAAGTTTCTTGCAATGTCGGTAAACTTATTAAAAGTATACACAACACTCAAACAATATTTTAATTTCTAAGTTGTAACACTGTGTAGTTTTAAAACAAGTTTCATGCTAAATACAGCATCTTCTGAAGGAACAGTTTTTTGCGGCAACGGTACAATCAGTTACAAGATCTTTGTTTCAATTCAGAAATTTTAGGGGAAGTGTACAACTTCAATCTCTCATAATCCAAATAAAATGTAAATTAATTCAGAATCTTGGCGTCCGCTGAAACGGATCAATTTATCTTTCCTTTTAAAGGCTCAATCATAATTATAGATACAGCATTGCAGGATCCATTCATCAAATTCTTATTCACAAAAGTCGATAAGTTAACGGTTTTCATTTTGTAAATTCAATTTCAGAACTGTGACACTCGCACTAGTGATGTGCTGGTGCGATATCGATATTTCACGCTGCTCTATCTTTTTAACGCTTTTGCAATCTGTGCGAAAAAATATAATGGTCTATCAGCCGCATATTGTTGGGTGCGAAATAAAATGCAGAGAATTTATAAAAATGCAAAAATCCTGCAGTACGAGCTTAGCGGTCTGCTTTACAAAAGAGAAAATTATGAACACGTGTATGGAGTTTTGTGACTAAAACTTTTGTGTTGCTCTGAAAGCAAAACTCATGAACTGTTCAGGAGAATATACTATGCAATATTTTCAGTCAACTGAAAAGGTTTATTGTAGGTAGTGCTTACCTATGTGCAATCTAGATCAGTTTTGGATTTCGTTTTCATGCAGTGTCCTAAAATTGTGAAGCAGTTAAATTACTCTTTTGACAGATATTAACAGTCACAACTATATGAGTACGAGCGACACATATAACGAGTCAACAACAGTATACTGAAAAAAACCGGGCAAGAGCGAGTCGGACTCACACACCGAGGGTTCCGTAACATCCGGGTGTATGCATAAGGTTTATGTTTATGAAATTAAATGTTTTTTTTTTATTTTTGAGTTGATTGAATGAATGGTAAATTGCGGTTTACGATTTATGACGTATTAAAAAAAAACCACTTACTAGATCTCGTTCAAACCAATTTTCGGTGGTAGTTTACATGGTAATGTACATCATATATTTTTTTTAGTTTTATTATTCTCTTATTTTAGAAGTTACAGGGGGGGGGGACACACATTTTACCACTTTGGAAGTGTCTCTCGCGCAAACTATTCAGTTGAGAAAAAAATGATATTTGAAACCTCAATATCATTTTTAAAGACCTACCCATAGATACCCCACACGTATGGGTTTGAAGAAAAAAAAAATTTGAGTTTCGGTTCTAAGTATGGGGAACCCTAAAATTTATTGTTTTTTTTTCTATTTTTGTATGAAAATCTTAATGCGGTTCACAGAATACATCTACTTACTAAGTTTCAACAGTATAGTTCTTATAGTTTCGGAGAAAAGTGGCTGTGACATACAGACAGACAGACGGACAGACAGACAGACAGACAGACATGACGAATCTATAAGGGTTCCGTTTTTGCCATTTGGCTACGGAACCCTAAAAAAGGGTTTTTAACTCAAAAATTGAATTAATACAATATAATGTAAATAGTTCATCGAACAACATGAAGCCAACACTACGCGGCAGCAATGCGGCATCGTTAATCAGAGTCTCCGTTGTTAATATCACAAATATTTATCTTTGGCCGACAACGTAAATGAAAATGTCCATTGGTTGCTCACCTGGCCGTTATTAATTATAATGAAACGTCTAAAGTATCAAGATTGTTCTTTGTTTAATTTAATTTTAATTAATGATCGCAGATTTTGATGATGAGTTAAGTTTTGACTTTACGTACCGATTAACGTCAGTATGCAATTAAAAGTTAATCTAAACAATACCCAACAAAATTAATTTCTATTTGTGTGTTCTAATAATTTGTAAATAAATGTGTGCCAATTTAACGAAAATGCTCCTAAGCCCTGACAGAGAATACACAGACATACAGTAATAAGCCTGCAGAACCTTCTCATTAGCAACTCGATGTAATAATTAGGCGCTCTGTAATAATTCTGTCTACCAATATATCAGCCACTCGACAGAGCTAATAATTAAGAGCTATCTATTATCCTAATAACGTTGCCCACAATATGTTTCACTAATTAACCCGAGCTATACCTACAAGAAAAAAATAGGGCCCTACTTAATCCTATAATAATGGCAGACATTGACATAGCCTGGCATTAATATTATCATTTAATCATCATATCGAATCAATTATCACTTCTTCTATTCCGTACTTCTAAAGAAATTTGAGAAACTAGAATATATACTTATACTCATTTATACCCCGTGGCTAAATGATAACAGCCGCACAGGTTGATCGTTCAGGTTAAGCGACGCTTGCCGCGGTTTGTCTGTGGATGGGTGACCATCTTTACATACCGAGATCCCTCCATGCCTCGAAAAGCACGTCAAATGCTCAATACTCAATATCTTTATTGCTATACCATAATGTGTACTTAGGTGGTAACTATATGTATAATTTAGATCATTATGGACCTGTAGGCACAGCAAGAGGATTAGGAGAGAGGAAGCCCTGAGAAGATAATATATAATTATTATTTTTGTTATATTATTTATTAATTATTACCTTATCTATAATATATTTTAAACATTCTTATAAATTGCGTGATAATCATTAATTTAATTACTTTTTGTTTTATTTATTTATGTTTATCATTTAAATATTCATCTAGGGAGTAATAACATTTGTTTATCAAATGAGCGTCGAGATGACGGGATTAAATCCCCAATTTAAAATGTATCACATTAAAGTATTTGTACTTACTACATATGTACTATTTGTACCCTAAACAAGACATTTGTACCTCTAAATGTAAAGGAAGTATGTCAAGTCATCCCTGGTCCCCCACTTTGACGTCAAAGTGGCGGAACCTTCTGGAAGCGCTACTCAGAGGCAGGTAATTCACACCCGAAGACTTGACTTTAGTCATCATCTGCCTAGCCTTTTCTCAACTATGTTGGGGTCGGCTTCCAGTCTAACCGGATGCAGCTGAATACCAGTATTTTACATGGAGCGACTGCCTATCTGACCTCCACAACCCAGTTACTGGGTAATACGATACCCCTTGGTAAGACTGGTTGTCAGACTTTCGGGCTTCTAACTACCCGTAATGACTGTCAAAGATCCACGAATGACAGCCGGGACCAACGGCTTAACGTGCTTTCCGAGGCTCGGAGGGGTCTCCACAGACCAACCGCGGCAAGCGTAGCTTAACCTGATCGATCGACCTGTGCGGCTGTTATTATTTAGCCACGGGCCCCTCTGAAGACTTGACTTAGTACCTACATATGTACAGGTATATACTAAATTTTCAATACAATTCTAAGTGCCAAGTTCAAAGCCGTTAGTCCCGGCTGTCATTCGTGGATCTTTGATAGACGTTACGGGTAGTCAGAAGCCCGAAAGTCTGACAACCAGTCTTATCAAGGGGTATCGTATTACCCAGTAACTAGGTTGTGGAGGTCAGATAGGCAGTCGCTCCATGTATAAAATACTGGTATTCAGCTGCATCCCGTAAGACTGGAAGCCAACCCCAACATAGTTGGGAAAAGGCTAGGCAGATGATGACTCATTTATACCCTCCTTCTGGGGAAAACGGAGGGTTATGTCGGACTCCTAGCGACCAAAACCCCACTGTTCCTTCTTCTACCATAAGTCGGGAGCCGAGAGATACTTGTACATTCGCCGCACCCCCTAATATATACTTACCTAATTGTGACAAGCGCTGTACTTTGTGTTAATTATTTCATCACCACTGCTCTCAAAACGGTGAAGGAAAACAACGTGAGGAAACCGGCATGTCCTAGAACCAAAAATTCGAAGACGTGTGGCTACTACCAACCCGCACGGGGCCCGCGTGGTGGATTACGGCCCACTCCCTCTCACTGAGAGGAGGCCTGTGTCCCAGCAGTGAGAACATTAGATATAGGCTGAATATGCTAATTGTGACAACAGGAAAAAATTATAATAACCATAAAACGATCACTCTCAGTATCAAAAAGGTCTATGTCGATAAGGTGACAGCAAAAGGCTATTCGTGTTGATTGATAATGATAATTTTAAATACCTACATAACTTATTACCCATACCTACCTACGATGTTTTGGCGATAAGATGTTATTAAGGAGCGTTAAAAATTATACCATAAATGTAGGTTAATGAATTCTAAAATCCACTTTTTCAACCAAATTCAAACTTCAAAGAAAAAAAATCAATTATACAAATTGCAAGTATCAAGAGGGTAAAACTCCAAACTCGATTGACATTCAAATAACAGAAAAAGAAAAGCCTGTTTCACGAACAAGTTTTACCAATAAATCATTGAAACAGTTATAATTTAAGTGAAATCTGATTACGGTGGAAAGTCTGAAAGAAACATCCGAGGTGAGGTCGCAGAGAATAAAACTGTGCTGAAAAGTAGAAGGGATAGACTTCAGATTTCGGAACAGATCTTTTTACCGTACTTTCTTATCCGGGCAAGTACCAATGTGACTTTTTCAATTCATATATGTACAGACACATCAAGCTACAATCTGTCAAATTTCTTTAATAGATTTTCAACTCTATCGCTAACGCTTAAGGTTCACAGTTGATTGGGAATATTTTACAGTTTCGGGTAGCTTGATGTGCTGGCGTTTGTACTTTCTAAGTTTATCTTGGACATCACTGACATCGATGAAAGAAAAATATCGTGAGGAAACCTGAACTTATTCTTAATATTAGTCTGAAATTGCCAACCCGTCTAAAGCAAGCTTGGTGATTAATGCTCGTACCTTCTCTGTATGAGAAGAGGACTTTTCCCTGCAGTAGGACATTATTAGGTTGGTATTATATTATAGTATAGTTGCTTGATCATTATTATATATTGTTGACTTCGTCGTGATTTACAAGATCAAAATACGCCACAGTTAAGATCCTTAGTTCTTTATGCAAATACGAGTTAATTACACCCTTCGTTTCCTTTACCTCTGCTCGTTTAAAATCTACTTAAACTCAAAGTATGTTCTAAAATCGCAAAGAAATCATTGCTGTTTTAGAGTTTGGGTTTCGTTTTAAAAATCACATGATGGCAGTTTCATAATTCCAAACTCCTACTTCCGAGGGCTTGGTCAATGCTAACTAATATTATAAATGCGAAAGTAAGTTTGTTTGTTACCTTTCACGCCTAAACCACTGAACCGATTGTCCTGAAATTTTGCATATACGTTATCAGGTGTACAGAAACGGACATAGGGTAACTTTCATCCCGAAAAAAAGTGCTGTTTCCGAGGAAAACAACAATAAGGTTATTATGAAAATAGACGGCGCCACGTGTCTTTCGAATTATGATTGAATTATATAAGAAATCACGGGATCGAGATTTATGCGGGTGAAACCGCGGGGCGCAGCTAGTTCTCTATAAATTAAATCTGCTAACAAAACTCACTTTAACTGCTGTCATTTGATACCAAAAATAACAACAACCAAACTGTATTCGACATGAAAATGATAGAAATAGACGTTACGAAACTATAAGAAAACTGCCTGGACACTGCTCACAATCACTTAACAAGAATTTCCGTTATCTAAGTTAAAGAAATAAACATTCAAAAACATGCTCCAGGCGAGGCTCGAACTCGCAACCCCGGCATTGCTCCACGACATACTGCTTATAAGTACCGTGCGCTAACCAATTGCGCCACTGGAGCTGTGAGCTTCCACCCCGATTGTAGCATCCGACACAGCTCTATATACCTACACAACACGCGATGAATATAACTTATAATTACGGTTCAGGAATAGGTATTTTGTTTGATCTGAAAATTCTACCAAGTTGGTTGCGGGTATTTGGTTTCTAGGTCACCAAATTCAAATTAGCTCGAAAATTAAAACAAACTTCTACAAAGGAACCTATCCATGTTTAGACTTTGTGAAAGAGGTTTTCAGGTGAAGTAGGTACCTACTGCGATCGTACTCATTGTTGTCTTTATTAAACAACATTGCTTGATCCATTCTAAAGAATACGTGCTTCTGAAGTTTTAGGTCTATGAGACTTTTCTACTTTATTTTAAGAGGGTGCAACGCGTCAATATTCTTCTGAATGTTAATGCTACAGGTTTCTCAAGGTACGAAGATGTTTCTTGTGTTTTTGTGTGTACTCTACCTACCTGCTGGACTAGGTTTTTATCCTTTAAATGACAGCCGACAGATTATCACTTATTGTAAGGAACATAGAACCTCAAATTCCCCTGGTAAGCTGATCTGTGAAACAGACCCCATTCTCTTTTATCCCTTTTGCGAATAAACCGCGATTCATTAAAAAATCAGTTATATTGACGCATCAGGATAACCTATCTACCTGCTGTCACCGCTTAGTCTATGACATAACCCAGAATTAAATTTGCAAATGGCTCGAAAGTTAACTGCGGAATTGTACTAGAAATTGATTAATGCCCTGAGCGAGATCAAACAATTATTGAATTGAATTATAACAGATATTAGCGGAGTTTCCTGATGTTTTTCAACGAGTTCTGTTGGAACTTGTTCCTGACGTCGCCGCTGACATTTGTCTTTATTTAGGAGACAGCCTGACGTTGATTGAGACCGGCGAAGGCGGAACAATGATAAATATGTAATTTGTACCTATAGAGTAACTTAGCGGTGGCTGGCGTTTGAAGAACTTGCTTATCGGTGACTTTAGATTGAGTATCAGTAGAAATTACTTGCCTACATACAACACTGCATACTTCAGACACATTCAAGCAGTTTATGGTTAGAAAATCTTGAAAATAAAAAGCGGCCAAGTGCGCGTCGAACTCGCACACGAAGGGTTCGTACCACAAGGCAAAAAACGCGGAAAAAAGCATGTTTCTTATATACCACCTACCGCATTCTACCTATGCGTCTACCTATTACGGTTTATGAGATATAGCCCGTTGATAGACAGACGGACGGATGGTCGGATAGCGGAGGCTTAACAATAGAGTTCCGTTGACACCCTTTGGGTACGGAACCCACTTAATAGACCTACTACCTACTGAAAAGTTCTTTTTGTGTTACTTACAGTGAAATTACAGGAACATGAGAGTTTTAATATTCCTGAGGATGATACACCGGTTTTCATTAATAGCACAGTATCATGAGTTATTATGTTATATGTAGGGGGGCTCTAAACCTCGGTAGTAACGCGACAAAATCAAATAAAGAAGCAACAACTTACGAAGCTAAAAGCAGAAGAAATATTAAGAAATAGTAGCGTACCAACCAAGTCTCAACTAGATCAAAGTAATCACAAAGATAATCGTAAAAGGTATTTTTGTGAAACAAATTCAACGAGCGATGGCTCACACCAACATTGTGATAAACAAAATGGCGACAGTCTATCTTTCTGGGAAATCTGAAAAGGGCTAGATAATCTTGTATTTAGATCCCAAGATTAGATGATTTAGTTATTTTACTTTGTTGTAAGGTTACATTTATGATATTGTTAACAAAGTGCTTTCATACTCTTCGTGGCTGATGTTTCGTTTTTTTTTAAGTTTTATAAGCGAATAGCTTTTGCTCGCGGCTTCGTCGGCGTGGAGGTGTGGAAATATCCCAAGGGAATGTATCTACTATCTATGGGTGTAAATTATATATGGCCTAAAACAAGTCTTGGTCCTGTGTGTCCCTCGACGAAAAGGTAACAGTCAGACAAAATTAATTTCAGCTTATCTACTCGTATCTATACCTATCTATACTTAATATTATAAAGCTGAAGAGTTCGTTTGTTTATTTGATTGAATGTGCTAATCTCAGGAACTACTGGTTCGAATTGAAAAAATATTGTGGTTTGTTGTGTAGTCAATTTATCGAGGAAGGAGTAATACAAAGTAATGGAATATATTTTTAGTAGGTTTTTTCCTCAAAACGCGGGTGAAACCGCGGATCACAGCTAGTACTAATAATAAAGCTGAAGAGTTTGTTTGTTTGTTTGAACGCGGTAATCTCCGGGAATAAGGCGGGAAGGCTAAAAATCACCCAAAGGGCAATGGAGAGAGCTATGCTTGGAGTTTCAATGCGTGGTCGAATCAGGAATGAGGAGATCCGCAGGAGAACCAAGGTAACCGACATAGCCCGAAAAATTGCCAAACTTAAGTGGCAGTTGGCAGGGCACATTGCTCGCAGAATAGATGGCCGATGGCCCCGAAAGGTTCTGGAGTGGCGACCGCGTACCGGAAGACGTAGCGTTGGAAGGCCTCCCACAAGGTGGATCGATGACCTTGTGAAGGCCGCAGGAACCCGTTGGATGCGGGAAGCACAGGACCGGTCGAAGTGGAGGTGCTTGGGGGAGGCCTATGTCCAGCAGTGGACGTCTTTCGGCTGAAATGATGAATCGCCGGGAATACCGGTCGGATTTGAATTTTTTTTTTCATTTGATAGCCCATTCTTAAGGAAAGCTATAGGATATTTAACATCACGCTACTACCCGCAGCAACAGAGCAAAAATAAATAAAAGTCAGACAAGTAATAGCGCGGGCGAGCGATATGATGCGACGCGCTGCGTTGAGGCCAAAAAACACGCGGACGAAGCCGGAGGCAGAAGCTAGTTTAAACATTTTAATTCAGAATACTATATAACATTACTACACACACTACAGAACACATTACTACAGAATACTATTAATATTTACTTATTATACTTATAATGATTATAAGTATAATAAGTATAAATAACTTATTATACTTATAATGATTATAAGTATAATAAGTAAATATTAATAGTATTCTGTAGTAATGTGTTCTGTAGTGTGTGTAGTAATGTTATATAGTATTCTGAATTAAAATGTTTAAACTAGCTTCTGCCTCCGGCTTCGTCCGCGTGTTTTTATTATAATTAAATATGTTCTCATAAATAAATATACAATATAGTTATTAATTCATTCTTTTTTATAAGACCTGCATTCGGTAGCAAAACAACTTGAAAAATACCTATACGCACATTTTCATATAGCTATTAATTCCATTCACGATATAAATTTCTTTTCCTACAGGTGCCGTATTATGACGGTTTAATGCCATCGTGATTCCAGTGCAAGAGAGAGACGGCGTTACACATGACTGATAGCACTGTCCCTTTTTCGCACTGAAATCATGATGGCATTAATACTTCATAATACGACCCCAGATCGGTTGAGTATGTTGCTGCTTTTTTATTATAATTAAATATGTTCTCATAAATAAATATACAATATAGTTATTAATTCATTATTTTTATAAGACCTGCATTCGGTAGCAAAACAACTTGAAAAATACCTATACGCACATTTTCATATAGCTATTAATTCCATTCACGATATAAATTTCTTTTCCTACAGGTGCCGTATTATGACGGTTTAATGCCATCGTGATTCCAGTGCAAGAGAGAGACGGCGTTACACATGACTGATAGCACTGTCCCTTTTTCGCACTGAAATCATGATGGCATTAATACTTCATAATACGACCCCAGTTCGGTTGTGTATGTTGCTGCTTTTATTCCGCTACTCATTACAGTCAAAGGAAAATAGGTTATTGTGCCACTCGCAAACGTGTCTTGCTCTGTGTACTTACGCGTTTTTTATCTTTGCACCAACATTTCTTTGCCATGCTAACGAGCAAATAAGCACACAATACGCAGATTTTCTAGGTATCGTAACATCCAATTATAAAACTCTCTCGAAGTTGAAGTGGTCTTACAAAGGTCTTTGATGAACATTTATTTACGAGGTGATAACATATCATCACGCCTGTAATCCCGGAGAGTATGGCAGAGGTGTACTGTTATGTTACGCCTCACTTAATAGGGGTCAAGCCTGTTGCCATCAATAAGGCACAACTCCAGACTCCAGACTGCCATTAAGAAATTCCTGATGGAAAACCCAACAACAGTTTGTCTGACCTGGGAATCGAACCGAGGATCTTAAGCTCAGCAGACGCGCTTGTGACCATTAGTCCAACGAGGCATTTACGAGGCGATACGACGACGGTGACATTTCTGTATACACTTAAAGAGAATACCTACTTGAGTGCGAAAGTTTCATAGTTTCATAAAGGCCATGTCGATTATTATTTAATAGACTATTTCACCTACGATGCCGTGCCTCAACTTTATTTTGGGTTAAATAACAAGGAACAATTTGTTTATGTTAATGTATTTACCTAAAGTTTAATCATTTATAGCTACAAATAAATTCAGACAAACTTTGCAATGATCTACAATCTTTACTTAAACACTGATATTCATGACAGGTGGCGCGCTCTGCTTTTAAAGAAATGTTAAAAATGTAGGTATTGTTTTGGAAAATAATATCGATGTTCTTGGTTATCGCCGTAAGGTCGTCGGAAGTAAGTTTTCCTAAGTAACATCACAGTAACGAGACATCTATTGAACAAGGCTTCGCAGTATGATATTTACGCAGAAAAACGGTCGCAGTACAGTTTTTTGATGTAACGAAATATCGCAATAACAAGAAGTCGATTTAACAAGGCGTCGCAGTATAAAGATGTCGTTGAAAGGTTTTCGAAGAAACAAAATTCGATGATACGGCTTTCGCACTCAAGTAGGTCCCATTTAAAGTAACATTTTCACAATACAAAACAACACATCCTACTATAACTATGCAACAAATGTACATCAATCGTTACCTCTAATAATCTCGTTTTCCCAACCTTTAGCAGTGGTCCTTTCGGACATAAATCAAGTCAGCCAGATTTCCAACGGTCCTGTGATCCGCACGAAATTGAAGACATCACGTCAACAGAGCCTTGTGAGTCCCAAACAGAAGACAATCAAATGCTACGTGACAATGTTACTAAGGAACAACTTAATTTTTACTTTACGATGACAACTGAATATTCAGAATCCATTAGAGCCATTTGCGATTCAAAATGTGTATCAGCAAAATCCCTTCAGTAAATGATTGCTGCTTATTTTATCAATTATCTTTGTTTTTTTTTCGCGATTTGAATATCGTCTTACCTTTAAACAAGGGCCGAATCTACTTCAGACGTTTTATGTAACGATTTTGGAGAACGCTTTCGTAATTCTATCTGCCTTTCCAATAAATATCTACATAGTAGGCTTCTTTGATCTTCGAAAACGAACTTGGTATTATAATCGCAGCATAATGTAATAGCTATTTACGGAAAATAAGAAGATTTGATACCAATTATAATGTTTTAGAAGCCGCGTTTGAAAAGAGAAGATTTAGAAAGAAAAAAAGTAAATTATTTTATGCGGCGTGTTCGGATAGTTTTACATAAATGGCCGTATTATATGCTACTCTTCATTCTTAAGTGTTATGTTTAATACATATGAAAAGATTTTGTAGATTTTAGGTACAGTCAGGAAAACTAATTGTTAAGCAAATCGAAAACCTACGCCAATAAGACTTAAAGTACATAAAACTAAACCTTTAATCTCCTCCCGCGGATCGATGCACTAACATAAAGCTCGCTTTACCAGTTCGGCGACTAAGACAGGCGCTATGCGGTCGCGTCCCGACACTTAATATTAGCTCGCGTGGGAAGCGTGGCTCGCATAGTTCAGCCTGAACGTGCGACACACCGAACTAGTATTGCATTTTATACCGTAGCTATCGAAATTAAATTAACTTTCCTAGCAGTAAAAAATAGAAATAAATGTCTATAGTCGGATTATTACATAATAGACGGCGATTGTAACGACACCACGAGAAATACTCATTTATAAAAACTCATTACATAATGATAGGGATAATAAGACTTTAATGACGGTTTAGCAATCTTTTGTACCTTTAGTGTAGGAACATATCGTATTAATTAATAGGTCAGGCCCTGCTCCTAAGGGTCCAATGTTGAACAGAACAATCCAAACACAGTTTTTGGTCCTAAAAGTCACAATACTGTAACTGCAACTTTCCAAACCGGCGTTTTCAATTCACAGTCAGTAAATAAAAATGCACTTTATTATTTATCTTTAGTTACAAAAGCAAAACAACGCCATTTGTTTTTCATTACTGGCGTTGAAAGTGGAGCGGGACATAAAACCGTCGATAGTGCTCTAGAGAGATACCAATGCGTTGCATTCTGTTGTGTGATATTATTAATTTATGAATATTTTTATCTTCTATGACATTTACTAAGTTTATAAACTACTACATTTTAATATCAGAAATTGATTAAACAGTCAGCTCAATTTATCTCTCTCAGAGATCCATTTCGCTCACAAAGCTAAAAGTGACTTACAGCGTGGATACTGTATAATAAGCAGGTAGATCCAGCTCCATTAATTATCCAAAATATTTAGAATTCCAAGTTGTTCGAGCATTGGTTATAGTGTCACCTTGCCATCTAGTCGATGGGTACCCAATACTAGTTTCTTTGTGGGTCGCAAATACCCAGGATCTGTTTGATAGACCAGGACCCACCTGATAGGCCACAAAAATAGTTACATTGACTCTTCTAGTAGCACTGACTGAAGAGGTCCATTCAAATCTGTATTGTTCGTTCCTTTCTCAAAAGATTATTTCAGATAATAATCTGCATGGTCCTAATATGGCCTGACTAAGATTATGATGAGACTGTGGCCTCTGAGTTTGTTTCAAGTCAAAGTACCTAGTTTTGAAAATATAATTTCATTATTTTTGACGTATAAAAGTGTTTTTTTTTAGAAATAAACATCATTTAACATTATAGATTAACTAATAAAAGTTTCATGCCTTTATTTCTTGCAAACGAAACGACATAATATTATGTAAGACAAGACATGCAATGATAATTCGTGACCTTCTTTTTATACTACTAAACCGCTAACATAAATCACTCCAAAATGATTACTCGCTTAATACCACTTCCCACAAATCCTGGGCAACATAAAATGCAATATAGGCAAACAAATGGAGCCCATATTAAATAGGGCAAGTTTCAGGTGTAGTAGTAACAGCTAGGGACCCGAGTCAGACAAGTGAAGGGCCGCGCTTAAGAGCTCATTCCGTGAAATTAAGCAAGGGAGTACGTCTAAGTCGTACGGCTTAAGGTTTCATATGTGGATCAAGGTGGAAGGTGGAGCGAACTGGCTGTCTGATTGTATTTATTCTAACGTAAAGTAACTTTACTTAACAGTAAAGTAGTAGTTATTGTTTGGTAGAGCTTTATAAAATTTATCCTTCTGGTCCTTCCGTTCGGAAAGAGGATTTTGTGATTAAGGGGGGAGCGCCAGCGCAGCCCGCGAAATAAAAAGACAACCCTCTAAGTTCATAATTATAACCCCATTGATTCATATTACATTTCCCTCTTAAGATAGAAATCTAGTGACTGAAGTTAAAATAAAAAAATAATGCCACTTCATTTGTGCAAAACTAAAATTATATCAGTAAGGAATAGCAAAGGACAAAAATTAACGTGTTGGTGCCTTAGCAAGAATATTAGTACCTATTCCTTCTATATATGCTGTCATATATCACTCATGCGCACGCTTGTGCCACTGGCTTACACCACATGTGAAGGCAACAGGACAGAAGCCTTAAATCGCGTTAGTGTCGAGCGAGTGTTTATAATGCCCGCCCCGCGCCTCTTGTTACCGGAATAATCGAGAATAATCGGGATTGAACCGGATTTAGGCAGTTTCGTCTAGTTTGGGATGGAACAAAAACGTTGTAATTACTAGGAAGTAGATTACATGTGTTGCCTATATACGTCACAGAATAGTGATCATTTTCAATTACTTCAATTGTACTAGCTTCGCCCGCGTGGTTGTCGGAAATTATCCCACGACAAGATGCTACCGGGACAAATGTCCTTCTCCAGGATGTCATTTATCTCCTTGAAATTTTGTTTATCGAGATCAGTGGTTTTGGCGCGTGAAAAGGTAACACACAGACAGAGTTACTTTGGAATTTACAATATAAGTATGGATGGCCGATTTCACCAATACTAGGTGACACTTAAACTAATGCCTAAATTCAAGAGCGCCGTTGGATTTAAATCGCTCGGGATAGCGCCGAAAGTTGAAAATCAAACAACGCGCTCTTTTTTATATCTCTAACTCTACAAGCTCTAACTTCACAAACTCTACTTCTTAGTCAAAATATGTGGCTTGACCGTTTCGCTACCATCACATGGGCGTAAGGTGAAAAATTTATTCACTGTTCATTACTTTTCTGTTAGACAATTGTTCTTGTAGTAACGAAGCGGCCAAGCCTCATATTTTAACTAAGGTGTAGAGTTTGTGAAGTTAGGGCTTGTAGAGTTAGAAGCTTGGCTCTACATGAGGTCTGATAGCTTTTTGACAGTGCGAGCCATATGGTCTCGCCTTGGCAACATTTTACAAGAAAATGTTTTTGGTGGGATCCTATTTACAGAATACTTAAACAATTTCATTTAATTTGTTAGTGACAACGAGCAATATCCTCTATAGGTACTTAGTAGCTGTACAGGGTTAGTATCCATCTTCTTTATTTCAAGTTTTAGCGAATTATGCAAGTTTACTATAAAACTTGAGACCATTTAGCAAAGTTAAAGTGTGCCTGCCATGATGGCCTTTGGGAAGCCAGACGAACCAAGTGTCTCTCATAGACACGCCTTTGAAGTGGTATATGCGCACTTCGTGATAAGGGTAGTCAGGAGCAATGAAACACGAGTGAAGTAAGTAGAGGAATGAATCTTAAGTTTAATTAGCTCGGCTTATATACAGAAATAATATTTAATAATAATTAAGGATCACGCCACTTTATAAAAACGGTTCGGACTTGACCGTGTCCTAATGAGGGGGCGTCAACATAATACAATAGATCATCGGCGGCCATACTGCGCGCGCGCCGCTCGGACAAAGGGTGACGTAGTGGAGGTGTGGTCTATTTTGTTTACTCCGCCTAATCACCTCATGTGACGTAGGCGATCATACGATGTTGTGCTGCGTTGAGTCGTGGGCGAGTACTTGCCTACTCGCTACACCACTCCCCTGGCGAGCCCGAACCTACGGGCGATAGTAGTCAGGAAATTTGACTGTGCGGCCACTTCTTGTTTTTATTATGTTTTCACTGTCGGGCTTTTCGGGTTGCGTTGTCGTGACTGGCTTTTCTATAACGACGTAAGCAGGTTTTAGACGGTCGACTGTGATCCGTTGTGATCTTCCTTGAATATCGACGTCGAAAGTTTTCTGGCTTCGTCGGAGTACTTTAAATGGACCTGTGTATGGTGCTTGCAGTGATCTTCGTGCAGGACCTTGCCGGATGAAGACATGTGTAGTTGCATTCAGATCTTTCGGAATGTAGAAGTTTCTGGAACTTCCGTGCCACGATGTTGGTTGTGGTGTTAACCTGCTGACATGGGTGCGGATTCGGCTGGCTATGGAAGTCATGTCTGCTTCTTCCTCGAGCCTAGGAGTGAAGAACTGTCCTGGTAAGCGCAGTGGTTCACCATAAACCAGTTCTGCTGCCGATGCTCCGATGTCTTCTTTCCAGGCGCTTCTTATACCTAGCAAGACCCAAGGTAGTACTTCAACCCAGTTTGTTGAGGTGTGGCAGCTGATGGAGGCTTTAAGCTGTCTGTGTAGCCTCTCTACGAGTCCATTTGCTGCTGGATGGTATGACGTGGTGGTATGGTGTGTTGCACTAATTATCGCGGCCAGTTCTTTGAAGGTATGCGATAGGAACTGTCCTCCGCGGTCAGTTGTCATATGTTCTGGACAACCAAAGCGTGAGATCCATCCATTTATTAGGGCAGTCGCACAAGTCTCAGCGGTCATATCTGGTAGTGGGTATGCCTCAGGCCAACGTGTGAAACGGTCGACTATCGTGAGGCAGTATTTTTGCCCAGAGCAAGGCGGTAGTGGTCCAATCAAGTCCAGGTGTATATGACTGAATCTGGCGGTTGGCGGTTTGAAGGCTTCTAGTGGTGCTGATGTGTGTCTTGTGACCTTAGAACGCTGGCATTGTTGACATTCTTTAGTCCACTGACGACAGTCTCGTCTGATGCCTGGCCAAATGAATCTTTGAGAGACCAGTTTGACGGTAGCTTTTGCGCCTGGGTGGCTTAAATTGTGTAGTGCGTCAAAGACTTGCTTGCGAAATGAAGGCGTAATATACGGCCGTAAATATGAAGTGGAGACGTCGCAATATATGTCCTGGCCTGACTCTGTAGTTTTTCGTTTCTCTAATTGTAATGTGGAGCCGTTCTTCAGTAAGTCCTGCAACTCGCCATCTGTTGTTTGTTCGCTGGCGAGTGCTAAGTAGTCCAGGGGCATGCCGATTTCATTAATCCTTGACAGAGCATCAGCAACCACATTCTCTGTTCCGGTGATATATCTGATGTCTGTCGTGAATTGGCTGATGAAATCCAAGTAGCGAAATTGTCGTGGAGAGCAGTTTTCACGTCGTCCGTTGAAGGCATAAGTCAGAGGTTTGTGATCTGTTACGACCGAAAAAGTTCTTGCTTCGACCATGAAACGGAAGTATATTATGGCCTCATAGATGGCCAGCAGCTCGCGATCGTAAGGGCTGTATTTCCTCTGGCTTGGACTTAGCTTCCTGGAGAAGAAGGCTAAAGGTTTCCACTCGCCATTCTGCCGTTGTTGTATGACTGCTCCGATGGCTGTGTCTGACGCATCGGTGAATATGCTTAGCTCTGATTGGGGGTCAGGGTGTACCAGGAGTGTAGCCTCTGATAGGCTGTTTTTGCAACGGTTGAAGCTTTCCAGTTGCGCTGGTGTCATGTTGATTACTTGTGATCCCTTCGTTTTAGGACCGGTGAGTAATTCGTTCAGGGGTGCTTGGATAGTTGCTGCCCTCGGAATCAAGCGGCGGTAGAAGTTTAGCATTCCGAGGAAGCGCCTGAGTTCTTTCACGGTTTTCGGCGGAGGATATTCTTTGACGGCTTGAATCTTCATGTCTAAAGGTTGAATGCCTGATGCCGATACTTTGTATCCCAGGAAATTGGCTTCTGCTTGTCCAAATGTGCACTTGTTGGTGTTAATTAAAATGCCGTAATCAGTGAGCCTTTGGAACAAGGTTTTTAAGTGCTGCTGATGCGTAGTGCTATTGGGGCTGAACACCAATATGTCATCAGCATATCCAAAACAGAAGTCCAATCCTCGTAGGACCTCGTCCATAAATCGCTGGAAGGTCTGGGAAGCGTTTCGAAGGCCGAAACTCATGAACGGGAATTCATATAATCCAAAGGGTGTAGTTATTGCTGTTTTAGGTATATCTTCTTTGAATACTGGAATTTGATTATATGCTTTTATCAGATCGATTGTTGAGTAGATTGCGCTTCCTGTAAGTTGATGCGTGAAATCCTGTATGTGCCTGACGGGGTATCTGTCTGGGATTGTACGGGCGTTTAAGGCTCTGTAGTCCCCGCATGGACGCCATCCGTCGTTTTTCTTGCGGGCTAAGTGGAGTGGTGAGGACCA
The DNA here is from genome assembly GCA_916614155.1 of Mesoligia furuncula. Lineage (NCBI taxonomy): Eukaryota > Metazoa > Arthropoda > Insecta > Lepidoptera > Noctuidae > Mesoligia > Mesoligia furuncula. The sequence goes on from OU744804.1 coordinate 1,255,400, forward strand.
TGGACTGTCTGACGTTCGTACAGTGCCATTCTGCAACATCTCATCAAATTCCTGTTTTGCTATTTTCTGGCGCTCTGGATCTAATCGACGCGGGCGACTGTATACTGGAGGTCCTGGAGTTGTGCGTATATGATGGACAGTTGAGTGCTTAATGATGGTGGTTTGTCCCGCTGGTCGAGTGATATCCGGGTACTCCTTCAGTATGTGGTGGTAGACCGAATTATCTACGATGGTGCGGACGGATGAAATTGCTTCTGTGGATGTCTGATAAGGTGCAGAGATGGTCAGTGCTGTGACTCCATCCACTAGACGTTGATTGCGGCAGTCGACAAGTAGGTTATAGTAGCCTAAGAAGTCGATGCCTATAATGGGTTTTGAGACGTCCGCAACGATGAATCGCCAGGTGAAAGCACGTCGAAGTCCCAAGTCCAATGTGAGAGGTAGGTCGCCGTATGTAGCAATAATTGACCCGTTGGCTGCAAAAAGCTCGTATTTTGTTTTGTTGCGATGTTCCTGAACAGCGGATCGCGGAAAAACGCACAGGTCTGAACCCGTGTCGATAAGGTACTGCACCTTGGTTTTGCGGTCCGTAATGAACAGGCGGCTTGTAACAGATAGGCAGTCTTTTGCCGCCACTAATGGCTGCCTGGGATGTTTTCCGACTTCTTGTGCGAACAGGGCTGGGTGCATTTACGCGCTCGCTCACCAAAACGGTAGTGGTACCAACAGTAGGGGTGATTTTTAGAGCGTGAGCTTGAACGTGACCTTCTGTTAGAGTCACTTCTGCCTCTGGAATGCGAACGTGAGCGTCTGTGCAGTTCTGTGCTCATGGTTTCCAGTCTCCGGCTTAGTTCTGTCACTGTGCGAGTTAACTGCTCGATGGCACTATCTGTTGCTGTACTCGGTGTTGATGTACTGGCTACTTGACTGGGTGCTGGGCTGGTGAGTAACATGGTCGCTGGAACAACGTCGTTGACGCGGTCTGCCAGCTCGGCCAGGTCTTCCAGAGTCATCTTCGTCTGTTGAGCAGCGATGCATGTTTGCAGGTGGGTAGGTAGTCGACTAGCCCAGATTGTCCGGATAAATTCTTTGGGAACGTTATCTCCAGCCAGGTGTTGCAGGTGCCGAAGGAATTGTGTGGGTTTTCTGTCTCCTATCTCCTCGTGCATCAGCAGCTGTTTTATTTTCCGCTCTTGAGATGCTGATAATCGGCGTATCAATTCAGTCTTCAACGTCTCGTACCTGTTCGTGCTTGGCGGGTTTACTACTAGGTCTCGAACCTCTGCTGCGTGTTGCGGTTCCAGCTGTGCCAGGACGTAGTAGAATTTCGTCGCGTCCGCGGTTATGCTGGACAGGTTGAATTGTCCCTCGAGTTGAGCAAACCATAACTCAGGGTCGCTAGGGTTGAACGGGGGTGTCCTCACTCCGACTCGGTTTGTTTCCCCCAGGAGGACGTCTTTCGTGGTTGCTTGCGGTTTGTTATCAACCATTTTCCAGGTGTTCTTGAAAGTCCGGGGTCACCAGTGAAGTGGTATATGCGCACTTCGTGATAAGGGTAGTCAGGAGCAATGAAACACGAGTGAAGTAAGTAGAGGAATGAATCTTAAGTTTAATTAGCTCGGCTTATATACAGAAATAATATTTAATAATAATTAAGGATCACGCCACTTTATAAAAACGGTTCGGACTTGACCGTGTCCTAATGAGGGGGCGTCAACATAATACAATAGATCATCGGCGGCCATACTGCGCGCGCGCCGCTCGGACAAAGGGTGACGTAGTGGAGGTGTGGTCTATTTTGTTTACTCCGCCTAATCACCTCATGTGACGTAGGCGATCATACGATGTTGTGCTGCGTTGAGTCGTGGGCGAGTACTTGCCTACTCGCTACACCTTTACATAATTCATGAGTTTAAAAAATCACCTTAAAAACGTCCCAACTGTTAATAGGCTATTAACCTATTTGCTTATCCCAAGGTCAGTAATATCACCTTTCTCGAATTTGACGACCTTCTCAGTATCAAAAGGTGAGAATGTTTTATCCAAGATCAGCGTAAAACGACCAATTTCTCGATAGAATTTTAATCTTCGTCTAGAGTCG